>CAJQZP010000851.1:2347500-4747500 GCA_907164705.1 Parnassius apollo
AGAAGAAACGATATTTTATGTTGTTATAAATAAATTTCAGGGCTGACCATTGAACTTGGCACCCATTTAGATCTTACTTCTTTTGTCGTTGAAGTCAACAACCAAGGCATATATCATAATATTGAACTTGGCTCTCATTTCACATTTATATTTTTGATGGGATATCACTACTTTTTGTACATAAATTATTAGTGGGTACTTATTTATAACTAAATTAATACCAAATGTTTTTTATTAAACTGCTGTATTTTCTACGTTTACGGGGTATAATTGTCTTTTTGTGTTATTTTCTATATTTTCTTGTACCTTTGATATGTATGAGTGAATTGCCCATTCAGCATCCAGAATTTTTTTCACGCATTTCTGTTTATACTTAATTTGGCCAAGTCGGGGCCGTATAACGTGCGCAGACGGTTGTACTCTACAATAGTGCTCTCTTGTGACTTGCTTTAACTTGGATCTAAATTGATAAGATGTACTTCATCTAAGGTTTTAGCTCTAGAGAGTCCAACGTAAGCCTGCCCTCTACTAAATATAGAGGAGCCTATGTCGAGAAGAGCACTATCAAAGCTAAGGCCTTGTAATTTGTCGATAGTAATAACATATGCTAAGCAAATAGGGAATTATTCCATGTGAACATATACATTACTTAATATCTGAAACAGCGATCCCATGGAATAGGCAGCTTCCATCGAGAGGCATTGGAATAATTCGGTGTAAGGTAAGTGTGTTACCCACCCGTAATTCTATTGTACCACTCATTGTACAATATACGTAATAAAAAAGATAATTATTTAAGACGATTACATAACAAATTACCTGTTATCTATTGAATTCTCAAGAAAATTTGTTACCATACCAATAAAGTCTCATTTTCTCACTCATTCAGAGTTAGGTATACATACCTTCTTATAACTATTCTAAAATTATTAATACTTGATTTAAACTATTTCCTATACCACCTAGACAAGCGGTGCGTACCTACTAAAAGAATTGTAATAATAATATAACCACAAATATATAAGTATTTTTAAGAAAACCTATTAATTTCTTAGCATAAATTGCCACCTCATAGGTCTGATATCGAGAGACAACCGGACATCGAAACGGCTTTCGCGTTTATGAGCGCTGCTGCCAGTGTCATCTGCCGCTTGCTCGGACCTCGGACACGTTCGCGTCAAGGTTTTGTCGCACCGCTCCCACTCCGCTCCTCTGGCGACGTACCGCGCGCTGTGTACATGTTCCTAATAGAATCAATTAAGTAAAAAATTATAATAAAATGATAAAAATTTATCAGTTTCTGATTTATTCCTTTGTATTCACCTAATTACCTATCTGCATGCCAAATTTGAACTTTCTAGGTCATCTGGAACTGGGTTAGAGTTTTGATCTATAGGTCAGTCAGTGATAAAAATGACGATTTTTAGACGTTAATATCTAAATAACCGTTTGAGATGTGTTTACGAAATTTGAAGTACATATATATCTTGCAATCCTCAATATATGCGCCAAAATTGAAACGTCTATGTGAAATAGTTTTTGAGTTATGAGGGGTTCAAATGTGGCTCCAAATGGTTCGTGTAATATTAGACACGGTGCGGCTCGCCGTTCTACTTGAACTTGGCTTGACACGCTGCCGCGTGTCTAGATATGTAAATTGAAATAACATATATGATAGTCCCCAGGCGGCAAAATCCAACAGTAGGAACGGGACACATGCAAAGATACCGATACAAAAATAACCATAAATCAAAATATTATATTAATAAAATAAGAATATAAAATATAATTATATCGATATCGTAATATAACAGAAGGTGCCTCTAATAAATAAATAATCAATCATAGGTATACTTTATTACGCTATCTTTGACCAATGGTATTTTTATTGGAAACAATTTAGTCACAATATTTACACTATGTAGGGGGGTATTTTGTGAATTGTGACCCTCTACATATAATTGATATGTAGTATATTAATGTAGGTTGTATCTTCTACGTTACGGGATGTGGTAATTAAAACTGTGTCCGTTTCCGTAGAGAGCGTTTATTGTACTGAAAATACTTATGAATAAAAAATGTAATTATAGTGAACGTATCGCGCGCGCAGGCGCGATATCAGCATTATTTTCTAAACTGTTGAAATATCATGTACTTGCTCGTACATCTTGCCAATTTTATAAACAAGAAGAAAGTTTAAGGCGATGAACCCCTATTGAGTTTACGGGCAGCCGTTGCGATCACCGCATCCACACTATCGATGTCCGAGACCCCATGCTCCGATGAATGTCCTTGGGTTGGCTGCTCGACATTGTTGGGGTCTGGCTTGTCGCGAAGATTCACGCTGCAGCCTTGACATCTTCTTTTCAGCCGGAATGTCCCCCATGCAATGAAGGCTACAATAACAAATCCGACTAAGGTGTACAACACATAGTTGTGTGTGTCATGTGTGAGTGATTGTACACTCAGTGTTTGTTGCTGTTCCTTGACCTTATCAATGTTGTTTTTCAGCTCTTGTAAGGCGTCTTTATGATCTTCAGGTCCAAATGTATGATTAAAGTCTGTCAGTATGTGGTTCAGGCTTGATTCACGCATGTACATTCTTTCTTCACTGCCTGTTAGTTTCAACTCGCTGTGATAGTCGTTGTGAGCATGAATGATGAAGCTTTCTCCCTTGAGCATACACCCAAGTCCGAGTAACATAATCCCCGTGCCGTGTAAGTGCTGTGACGTCACTCCAGCTGGGCAGAAAATGCGCATCGTGCAGTCTTCGCAACAGGAGAACAGCCACGCGCCACGATTGTGTAATCGCACCCACCTGTCGTTGCAATCCAATACTCTTGTGCGGCATGTTGATGAGTCGCCATTGTTTAATATTTGCGCTTCACATAATGTATCGGCTACCTTAATGTTGTAAATAGGTTGATTGATAGCACATAACATTTTGTTTTCTTGCAGATTTAAGCATGATGATACATCTCGGTTTTCTAAGGGTATTATCATGTCCCCTTTTAGGTTTACAGCAAGGTATTCAGATGTGAGTACTATAGTTTTCTCTGTGTGTCCAGTTATTTGCGGAATAGGAATGATGTGGTTAAGTTCATATTGTTCGTTGTTTATTAGCGGTAGCTTCACTTCGAATATTATGTATGCACTTGTTAAGCGCACGTGCACTCGCGCCAGCTTGTATAGGCTTCGCGTGCAATGGCGTGTGTTCACACAGGGTAGCGATAACTCGCTTGGTAAATGACCGGAGATGATGTTGAGCTGATCTTCAAATTGGTTGGGCTTGATGAGATGAGTGTCAACTCTCCCGTCCTTCACGTCAGTTACTAGGTCTAGGAGTTGCTGTTGTATTTGTCGTATGTTTGAAATGATCAAGTTCACGGCCAGAGCGGTAGCTGTTATGTACATAGCATTGTCATGGCTGATTTGTATGCGTTTTTCCGTTTCAGCGAGATGATTGTCGATGATACGAAATTGTGTGTTCATTACTTCCTCGTTTCTTTTTAGAAGATTATATTCACTTTCGATGATCGATGTGTGATTTTTGTAGAGATTCAATAGATGATTTTCGTTTGACTGGATTATGTTGATATCCTTCACGTACTGATTGGCAAATCTCTCATCCAGAGTACCAAAAAGGGAGTTTGCTAGGTATCCTATTCCATTCACTAGTCCTCTTTTTCTTCGAGACGGTCCATGTTCTGATCGTAAGATATCGTTATAGTGTTGAATTTCGTTAAGTTCGTGTTGAAACTGGGATGAAATTGTAAGATA
Source organism: Parnassius apollo (assembly GCA_907164705.1). NCBI lineage: Eukaryota > Metazoa > Arthropoda > Insecta > Lepidoptera > Papilionidae > Parnassius > Parnassius apollo. Next base: position 2,351,281 of record CAJQZP010000851.1, read on the forward strand.
GGCTGCTTCCTTCTTGCATAATGTGTTCAAATGGTTGACATAGTTTTGTATGTTGTCCAAACTCCGCCAATATGTCGTCATGTTGTAGTATACAACCATTTTCCACTTATCTTGAATAATCTGCACATCAGACACCTTGTCAAAATAAACGACTCTTGAACTGCTAAGCCTTGTTATGTTGATCATTTGTTGCGTAGTAGGTCCAACACACATCGAAAATATAAGTAGTAACGTACAAAAAAGGTTGTTGAAGTGTTTTTTGCCGTTGTTGTTTCTTCGTTTTCTTTGTGTATTTATTGCAGGCTTCGTAGTGTCAACGTCAGAAGATGCAGTTGTATAAGATGACGGATCCAACGGAAGGCGTGACAATTTTGTAATCGGTCGCTTCATATTACTTGTTTTAGTTTTCAGTGTGACGACTCGTACCCGGCCGTCCGCACCTGGGTGAGTCTCCAACACCCGTCCCAGGATCCATTTGGCAGGAGGAATGTTGTCTTCTCTGACGATAACGACGTCCCCAACTTCTAAGTTTTTAGTAGGGAAGTGCCATTTGCTTCGAGTTTGTAGAGTTTGAAGATAGTCAGTAGACCACCTTCTCCAGAAGTCCTTGTACATTTTCTCCGTAAGTTGCCATCTTGTAGAGAAGGTCATGTCATTACCCTCAGCGGGTAGTGGTGATTCTAGAGAAGGCTCGCCGATTAGGAAGTGAGCTGGTGTCAAGCAGTCAAGGTCTTCGATATTCTCTGACAACGCCACCAGGGGGCGAGAGTTGAGACATCCTTCAATCTGCGCCAACAGTGTAGAAAATTCCTCGAACGTAAGTTTTTGATCCCCAAGTACTCGTTTGAGGTGATGTTTCAGGCTTTTTACTGCAGCTTCGTAGAGTCCACCAGCAGTAGGCCAGGAAGGGGCGTTAAAATGCCATTCAATGCCCCACTCTGACATGTTAGTTATGACGTCATTGTTTATGTAGCATTGTAATGCCTCCTTTCGTTGTTTTTCCAATGCTCTTGCTGCGCCCACGAAGTTGGTGCCGTTGTCGCTGTAGATGTGACGGGGCTTTCCTCGGCGGGCACACATTCGTTTCAAGGCGTTCAGAAAAGCCACTGTGCTGAGATCGGAGACAAGTTCGAGGTGAAGAGCTTTTGTGCACAGACACACAAATACAGCTACGTAGGCCTTCATTGTCTTTATTCCTCTGCCCTTGTTAGCCTTTAACTCCACATGCCCAGTGAAATCTACACCGGTGTGTGTGAAAGGCCTTGATGGTGTGACGCGTGGAGGAGGTAAATCACCCATAAGTTGGTTGTTGTTGATAGTTTTGAAGCGATGACACGTGATGCACCGTATAAGACGTTTTTTCACTGCTCTCAAACCGCTGATAATCCAATATCTGTTGCGTAGATATGATAGAGTTAGTCTGGCCCCACCATGCAGGGTCCTCTTGTGCGCTTGGTCGATCAGTAACTCCGTTAACCTATCATTGTAAGGTAAGATAATTGGATGTTTTTGTTCTTGACTTAAGTTGGCATTTTCCAGACGTCCTCCTACACGTAAGATTTCGTGTTTGTCCAGGAATGGATTTAAGTTTAAAATGCTGCTTGTTATTCGCACTTTATGATGTTTATTGAGTTGTGCAATGTCGTCGGCGAAATGATTAGTTTGTATAGCCTTGATAATTGCATTATGTGCGTTCCGCAGGTCACTCGTTGCTAAGTACGATGACCGCATGGCATTGTTGACGTCACGTGCATTGTTTATGAACCGAAGTATCCAACTTAGGATTCGAGTTACGCGTGCCATACAGCTGTGTTTGTTTAAAAGTTCTCCGATTAATGGCATCGACCTTTGTGACACGCAAACTTGTTTGACCTTTTTCTCTTCAACAGTTGTGTGGAATTGGTCTTGAAGTGGGAGATCGTTGTCTTTTAGCCAAATAGGTCCCCACCATAAATGATGATTCGCCAGTTGTAGTGGAGTTAGGCCTCTGCTGGCACAATCTGCTGGGTTATATTCAGACTTGACGTGCCTCCAGCATCCCGATGGCATGATGACAGTGATCTGTGTTACGCGATTAGCCACAAATGTAGTCCATCTTGAAGGCCCCCCTTGTAACCAACCCATCACGATCATAGAATCTGTCCAACCATGTATTGTTACAATCTGTGAGTTTATTGACTCTATGACCTTTTTCATAAGTCGAGACAGTAGTAGGGCACCGCATAGTTCAAGCCGTGGTAAAGACGGGGGTTTTCTTAATGGTGCGAGCTTAGTTTTTCCCGCCACCAGCGTGATAATTTGTTGCCCTTCTTCACTAATAGATTTACAGTAGATAACGCAGCCGTAGGCTTTCTCGGAGGCGTCACTGAATCCGTGTAACTCGATGGGCTGTTTAGTGTTACCAATCCAGCGTTGTAAAGCGATGGTATTGATAGTGGGCAATTCTTGTTGAAAGGTTGTCCACTCTTGTTGTATGTCTTCCGGAAGAGGTTCATCCCAATTTGTTGAAGCAAGCCAAGCTTGTTGAAATATGAGTTTTGCCTTCATTGTTACCGGAGACAGCCAACCAAGTGGGTCATATAATTTTGATAGATCAGAGAGCAATGTCCGCTTCGTTGTGACGTCACGTGTGTTACTAAGTGGCGCCTTGAATGTAAACTGATCAGTGTGCGGATTCCAGGTTAAGCCGAGTGTTTTGTTACTCTCTGCGTCCTTGAAGTCAAACATATTCTGGCTTATGAGATGTTCAGGTAAAGTTTGAAGCAATCTGGGGTGGTTACTAGCCCATTTGCGAAGATTGAACCCACCGCCTTTTAACAGGTCAATCAATTGGTTTTGAGCGTCTTGTGCTTCTAACATGTCGTTGCTGCCACCAAGTAGGTCATCCACATACAGCTGGTGAGTAAGGATCTCTGCCGCGAGAGGATAGCGGTGTCCATCGTCCATTACGAGTTGTATTATGGTGCGCATTGCCAAAAATGGTGCAGCTTTGGTACCATATGTTACAGTGCACAGTTGGTATTCTTTGATGAGATCTGTAGCAGAGTCACGCCATACAATTTTTTGCAGGTGTTGATCTTCATCGTGTATCAGTACTTGACGGTAAAACTTCTCAATGTCTGCAGTGTAGACGTATTGAAAGGCTCGCCAACGTAGAATCATAGATTGTAGGTCTTGTTGGAGGTTAGGCCCGCACTCCATGAGATCGTTCAAGCTTTGTCCTGTACTTGTCTTGGCCGAGGCATTAAAGACTACGCGCAATTTTGTAGTTGTTGAGTCCAGCTTTTGTACGCCGTGATGAGGTAAGAAGTAGCTTGGCTTATGGTGTTCAGTGCATGGCTTCATGTGGCCGAGTTGTAGATATTCGTCAATAAACTTCTTGTATGACGTAGAAAATGTTTCCTGTTTGGCCAATCGTTTTTCTAACTGCCGAAATTGTGCGATTGCCTGTGGCTTAGAAGTGCCCAAGGTTTGTTCGTAGTTTATTTTCATTGGAAGTCTGACTGCATATCGTCCGTCTTCTTTTCTTGTTGTTGTGGTTGAATAAATAGATTCACAGTATTCTTCCTCTGATGTTAGATTGTGATTGGTTTCGGTTATCTCCTCCATCTCCCAAAATCGAGATACATCGTCAAGATTAATGAGCACGTGGCAGTTGAAGGTTTTGATATTGCCCAGCAGTACCCAGCCCACTTTTGTCTGTTGAGCCATGGGTGCGTGTGAGGGTCCTCGTAGCATACCACTCATTACTATGTCAGCATACACTCCAGCGTCTAACAGAACGTCCACTGGTCTCGAGATGTTGAAGTCGGGATCCGCCAGTTGTATGTTCTGAATATGTGGCCAGTCTTGTTTTTCGAAGGTGTAATTAGGCAGGTTGCTGAGCATGTTGGCCATTACCATGGCTTCGATTGTAAATGAATGGCCTCCGTACAAAGACTCACAGTCTAACCGTACGGTTCCGTTGCTATGATGTGCTGACGTCCCTATGCCTGAGACTGTGGCGTTTCGATTTTGTCTTTGCAGTCCCAGCCGTTGCGCAGCATCTTCAGTTATTAGATTTATCTGTGATCCTTGGTCGAGAAGGCATCGCAATTGAACAGTCGATCCATCAGCTGCCATCACCTTTAATTGAACGGTCGCTAGTAGGACTTCGTTATAATTTCCAGACACGTGGTTTGCCTTTTGCTGTGACGTATGTGGCTTGTTGCTAGGTATAACGTTATTTGAGACCGCGATTTCAACTTTGCGGTAAATATCGTGCAATGTTGTGTGGTGTGCTTCTTTGCACACGCGGCATCTTTTGTTGGAGTTGCATTTATTGTCGTTGTGTAAGTACAGGCAATTGCGACAAATATGTAGTTGCGAAATTGACCTCATTTTGTCTTCCGGTGACATGTCTTGAAACGACTTGCAGTAGAGTAAAATATGATTGTTTTTACACAGCGGGCAATTTTTGTCTGTGCTTGTATGATATGCTCGAAGAAAACTACGCCTGTTGGTGTTGTTAAAGTCCTTCTTAAATTGAGCTGTTGCCTCCTTGTTGGTCGAATTGTTTGACTTGTTAGGTGTCTGTCTCTTCTTTTGAACAGGTTCAAGCGCAGTAAACTTGTTTTCCAAGAAGTTTATCAGCTCATCCAAGGAAGGTAGCTCTCTCGGAGCCTTTCTGATCTCCATGTAGGCTGCATACGTGTCGGAGTCCAATTTGCCAGTGAGAATGTGCACCAGGATCGGATCCCAAGTCGTTGTGTCGATGCCCAGATTGTGAATAGCATGTATGGTCTCGACACTTGTGTCATGTAGCTTCTTCAGCTCGTATGCATTCTGTGTTTGCAACGCCGGTTGTCCCATAAGGGTTTGTATATGTTTTGTAAACAAAAGTTGTCGGTTGTTGTACCTATGGGTGAGTATCTCCCAACAGGTGTCGTAATTATCAGCTGATACTGTAAGATGCTGTACGATGCGCTCCGCCTCGCCTTTAAGTTTGCCCTTGAGGTGCTGCATCTTTTGCGTTTTTGTCAACATGACATTGTTGTGGATGGCTTCACAGTAGAGGTCCATGAATGTAGGCCACTGGGTATAATTACCAGAAAAAGAAGGAATCTCAATTGTAGGCACTTGCTGATGCTGTTGAGATACTGAGTTAAGCTTACGATTCAAATCCCTTTTTTGTAGTTTCGTACAAGGTTTCGTATGCAGAAAACTCTTCTTCGTAGCCTACATCACCGCCAGAAGTCAGGTTATCGATTTGCCAGTGGAGCTCGTCGATCAGTTTCCAGCGAGACTGCAGCGAATTCAGTTTGTCACAAATTTCCCACTTTTCTGTCAACTCTTTGGTGTTGATGTTTTTAATCACCCTAGAGAGCGCGCGGAAATTAGTGCGTTGTTGGCTAATGAACTCATCAGACCTTGATGTTACTCCAGTTTCCGCAGTTTTCACCTCGTAGTTCGTCAGCATGTCACGAATCGCTTCGTACCGCTTCTTTGTGGTGGTGTAGGTATCATTGATGAAATAGTCGTCATCCAAGTCACTGTCTGTTTTTTTTAGAACACCATGATTCATGTTGAACACCTCCCATTGAGCATTCAAAGCATCCAACCTTTTCTGTATGTATGTTCCTGACTTACGTGAATCAGAATCCTTTTTGAAGTTAGCCTCAATTTTAAGGATAGATTCAATGATTGTTCTCTGCTGTTGAAGTAGGTTCTCCATGGTTTAAGAACGATGTTGTAAATAGTTGGTTTCAGATACGTGTGACTGCGACTCTTACCGTAGTATGCACCTCAATCAAGCTGGTGAGACCCGCTTGTGGGAGGCCAGCAACCAAAGTGACACTACAGATAGAATCACGAATTACTCTTTTTTTTTTTAAATACACTTTACTGTTGAACTATTGTAGACGTAATATGCAAGTCTTAGTTCACGTCGAAAGCTCGAAGGACCAAAATGTAGGGGGGTATTTTGTGAATTGTGACCCTCTACATATAATTGATATGTAGTATATTAATGTAGGTTGTATCTTCTACGTTACGGGATGTGGTAATTAAAACTGTGTCCGTTTCCGTAGAGAGCGTTTATTGTACTGAAAATACTTATGAATAAAAAATGTAATTATAGTGAACGTATCGCGCGCGCAGGCGCGATATCAGCATTATTTTCTAAACTGTTGAAATATCATGTACTTGCTCGTACACACTATATCCTAATTATAACACAAAACGTAATTTTCGCACATTGGACCTTGTACAATATAAAAGTTTGTGTTTTTTTTTACATGACTTACAGCGAAAACTGCGGTAGCGCTTCCTATTGTGGTAAAAACTAACAAACACTATATTTCATTTTAGTTACTTCTGACTATAAATTGTTACGAGACAAAATATAAGCAAATAACTTTTAAAAACAGATATTTTTTTTATCTTTTATATAAAAACGAACAACAGACTTATTTTTTACCGACTTTTTTTATGTGTCTTTTGCATTCACGCAGCGCAGGAAATAGACTGAAGTATACGAAATAAACGTGTGGCCTACCCCTAAAGGGGGAAAGTCGTCATTTGAAGTAAATCCTTTGAATTTAGAAAAGGGTAATTTAGTACCGAAAGGAATTTAAAAAAAATTGTATAATCAAAATATATAAAATTACAAATTGAAACTTATTTTATTATTAGAATAAAGTATGTCGCAAAATTGCAGAATATCCTTTAAGGAGGAGCTCACAACATGTTTGCAATAAATTTCACGTTTCCCATCGCAGATTGATTTAGTTATTAACATTTAACTTATAGATATATATACATATATACATATATATATATATATATATATATATATATATATATATATATATCATCACCATCATCATCATCATTACAGCCCTTCACAAGTCCACTGCTGAACATAGGCCTCCCCCAAGTAATGCCACAAAGCACGGTCCTGAGCCACCTACATCCATCGACTTCCTGCATGTCTTACCAAGTCGTCACTCCATCTAGTGGAGGTCACCCTACACTACGCCTACCGGTACGAGGCTGCCACTCGAGAACCTTTCTTCCCCATCGGTTATCGGTTCTTCGAGCTATATGGCCGGCCCATTGCCACTTCAGCTTACTAATCCGTTGGGCTATGTCGGTCACTCTGGTTTTACTGCGGATATCCTCATTTCTGAGTCTATCACGCAGAGAAACTCCGACCTTGAGCGTCCTCAAACGGCCAGCAGTGAAGGACCACGTCTCAGATCCGTAAGTCATCACTGGCAACACGCACTGGTTGTACACTTTAGTTTTCAGAAATTGAGGTATACCTGACGAAAAGATGTGTCGTAATTTCCCGAACGCTGCCCAGCCAAGTTGAATCCGTCGATTGACCTCTCGGTCGAAGTTTGACTTAGCTAGTCGGACTATTTGTCCCAGGTAAACGTACTGGTCAACAACTTCGAGCACAGTGCTCCCCACAACTACCGGCATAGGTGTGACATGGACATTGAACATAATCTTTGTTTTGTCCATATTCATCTTAAGACCTATCCGTTGGGAGACACCATTGAGGTCATTGAGCATAGTGCTAAGGTCCTCCAGCGATTCTGCCATAAGGACTATATCGTCGACAAATCGAAGGTGAGTGATGTACTCGCCATTGATGTTAATACCGTATCCTTTCCAGTCCAGTAGCTTGAAAACGTCTTCCAACGCAGCGGTGAAGAGTTTCGGGGATATAACGTCATCCTGTCTTACACCTCTCTGCAGTTGGATAGGTTTCGAACTCTGGTTCTGTACTCGGATAGCCATCGTAGCCCTACTGTACAAACACTTCAGCACCTCGATATACCGACAGTCAACTTGGCACCGCTGAAGAGACTGTAGCACCGCCCAAATTTCGACGGAATTAAAGGCTTTCTCATAGTCCACATACGCCAGGCAAAGTGGCAGATTGTACTCTTCGGTCTTCTGTACAATCTGCCGCAGGGTATGTATGTGGTCTATGGTACTGAAGCCTTTTCGGAAACCGGCTTGTTCGAGAGGCTGGAAGTCGTCGAATCTGCGTGCGAGACGATTCGTAATGACTCTCGAAAACAGCACGTAGACGCGGCTCAGAAGGGAAATCGGTCTGTAGTTCTTCAAGAGAGCGTTGTCGCCTTTCTTAAAGAACAAGACCACCGCACTTCTGCTCCACGTCTCCGGAGTAGTGCCACCATGGAGGAGTGAATTGAAGAGCTTCTGAAGGACTTCAAGTACCGGTGTTCCACCCGCTTTCAGAAGCTCCGCTGTAATTCCATCCTCGCTTGGGGCCCTGCCGTTTATAAGGTGCTGGAGAGCCATTCTAATCTCGCTCAGACTGACGTCCGGGATATCATCGGAATAGTGTCGGGTAAGACTTGCTCTTGTATCGTTACTCACACTTGCGTGTGGCTCCAACGATGATGTGTACAGCTGCCCATAGAACCTCTCAATCTCACTCACAATCTCAGTTGTCCCGGAAACGATGCTGCCACACTCAGTCATCAGCTTTGACAGTTGGCTCTTTCTGGCAGACAGATCTCTGGCAAAGACTTTGGAGCCCTGGTTCCGCTCGATCACTTCTTTAATATGAGCAGTATTAAAGTTGCGTAAGTCCCGGCGCATGCATTTGGAGATCTGTCTGTTCAGTTGCCTGTATGCTGTCAAATCTGTTGATGATTGCAGCCTTATCTCCCGTCTAACAGCCATGAGATTAAGAGTGTGATCGGAGAGTTTTTGTGTTCTTCTGCGGCGGGTCTTGCAGAACTTAGCTCCGACCGCATGGACAGTTTCCACGAGCTTGTCATTCATATCGTCCACTGTATTGCAATCTTCTAGGCACTGAAAGCGGTTACGTAACTCGAGCTGAAAAGTCTCGGGATTCTGGATTAGAGCACGAGGGGGACGGAGCGTTAACTTCATTAGACGAGACCTCTCTAACTTAACGTTTAGGTTCAGTGTGCCTCTAACCATTCAGTGACCGCTGTCGGTTTTCACCCTTGCGATCACTGAGACATCACTGAATAGTTGGCGTCTGGTCATCATAATGAAGTCAATCTCATTTTTTGTCGCACCGTCGGGGCTCGACCAGGTCCACTTCCTGTGGGGCCGCTTCTGGAAGAAAGAGTTCATCATAAAGAGTCCCTCCTTCTCCATAAAGTCAAAGCTGGCCCCTACGGTTCCGTTGCCCTACTCCGAAATTCCCTAACTTCAGCTCACCGCCTTCTCTTGTGCCTAGTTTTGCGTTGAAGTCTCCCATCAACACCGTGTAGTGGGTTTTGGGGGAATGCATGGCTCTAGAAATATCCTCATACATTTCCTCCACCTCCTCATCGGGATGTGCCGAGGTTGGTGCGTAGACCTGAATGACCTTCAGCGAATACCGCTTGGTGATTCTGAGTATCAGGTACGCGACCCTCGTCGACACACTCCCAATCTTTACGACGTTGTTGACGAGAGACTTGTGGACAATAAATCCGACACCTCCTTGGGACAGATGGTCGCCCTCCCGGTAATAGAACAAGTTGCTGGACTCGAGGATTACCGTGTCCTCCCCCTCTCTTCGGACCTCAGATAATCCAATAATATGCCAGCGCAACTTGTCTTCCTCTTCTTCCAGCTCCAGTCTCTCTACAGTCCTTATCTTCTCGTCAGTCCTCAGGGTGCGTGCGTTATACGTTGGCAGGTCGAGTCGTCGTAGTTGGCAACTGAACCTTCACCGGAGATTCTATATAGCACCCCCTGCCCCGCCGTTACCATGGTCGCCACCGTAGCCAGTAATAGCGGGGCCGCCGGGGACTGGGGGCCGTTTATTTGTGTCGTTGCTCATGGTGGGATATTTGCCACAGTTGCCACGCTTGGCGAGCGGGTTGACAACCGCAGTTTTTTATTATGTTATTGTTGTTATTAGGAAGATGCTGCTGCCCATCTCCTCTCTGTGTCCCTCTTTTGCCTCTTACGACACCCACGGGAAGATACGGGGTAGTGGATATTCTCAACCGCCACTACACGGCTGATATATATATATATATATATATATATATATATATATAAATTAAGTAATTTGGGGTCGGCACCAAACAAGCAAATTAATTAATTACTTAATTAAAATAATTACTTAGGTATACTAACATTAATTTAAGAACTTAGTTATTAAGGTTATTTAAAAACTCATAATAATTAAAAAAATATATACTTAGGTAGACTTACATTGGTTTAAGCACTTATTATTAAGGTAAAAGAAAAAGGTTTATTATATTTTGCTTAATTTTTGATTACTTTTAAAACAGCTACTTACCTTACTTTAGCTATTAACTGTTATATAATCCTACTTTGACTATTATTTGCTTAAAGCTGTAATCGACCTCGTAAAGAAAGTATTTGCCAAAGGGCAAGCATATGTGGCACTGAGTAATGTAAACACACTTGAGTGTACATGATTAAAACTACTTTTACGGATTTTGTCGCTTTTTTTGAGTGTATTTCCTTGAGTGTATTTTCTTTATCTGATCTAGAGCCAAATAAGGTATTACATAAACCTCACAATGAACGAGCTTTAGTAGAAATGCAGAGACTGAGTAGTCTGTGTGTATATTATATTGTAATGTAATGTAATTGTTATGTAATGATATACAACTCAGCATTAAATCTGTGAGTAAATAATAGATCACCTCTATTTTCCTACCGTTAGGGTAATTTATTTTTTCCAAATTTATATGGGACCAATTTTGAACTATACACTATCCATTAAAAGAAAAAATAATCAAAATCGGACTACTCTGTAAAAAGTTATGCGTGGTCAAATATATAAAAAAAATACGCGTTCGACTTGAGAACCTCCTCCGTTTTTTTTTTCGTCGGTTGAAAAAATAATCGTTCTGCGCACTCTTAACTATGGTTTTAAATAACGTTGTAATTATGTATTCTTTGGTTCTAAGAGATCCCTTATAAATATTACTATACTCTTTGGAGAGGTCTACAAAGGTGTCATTTGATTATCCAGTGTATAGGTTTGGGACCTGAGAGGTTAAACAGCAAAATATTTTGCATGTATCTCGCTTAGCTACAGACAATAACGTGGTAGAATCGTGTTGCATCTATATTTTGTTTGCATCACGAATGGGTCACCTTGGCTGAGGGAGGAACACGTTTTTATAGAATACCAGCGTAAAAAACTGGTTCTCTGTATACATTTGCATAGCTTGCTTATGTATCCTCACAGTTTTTAATAATAAACTGAACTAATGAATAGTTGTGCTTTGAAGTTGCGTGATACCTATATTAATAGTTGACTTTAATGGCTGAATTGACACAATCTTGAGCTCTTTGTAGAGAGTATTTGTTCTGTGATCTCGAACTTAAAGTCAAAATTTAGAATGTCAACATTTTAAAATATATTTATACAAACTTTAGGTTTAAGTTCGAGATTGTTTCTAAATACCTGCACAATTTTCATTTGATACAAGTTTGAGGTGGCAGTTACAACTAGGCAGTTGAAACTGACTACAATTATCTACAAGGTCTACGTTTCAAATGAGAAAGAGGCAAGTGTATTAATCAATAACTAGCGAACACTATATTAAAAAGGCGGTATTATTAGGATATTATATACCTCCACCATAATTACCACACCGATCCAGCTGATAATAGGGCTTGTGCAACCATCACGCGAATGACGATTGAAGTTCTTGGTTTAGTGGTAAGATAATTATTTTATCGCTAAGTTAATATCAAGTACATGACTTATTTAAAATTTCCCTTCGTATCATAGCCGAGTTCCCTTAGCTAATATAATGGTAATACCATTTCATATTTAGTATTTAAAGTGTCCGTTCAATATAAGTTGCAAAATAAATATATCTGCCAAAGATAAGAGGGTAGATGATAAAAGGAAATAAATGGAAGGGATGGTATATCTAGAAACTCTTACTCGTTTGTATTGTGCAGTATAAGGGTCATCATTAGTGTTGTAATAAAAATTTGCGCCTTTTATAATCTGTGCTCTTGTATATTATTATATACTCTATGATAAAAAAGTACTCTCTCTACTCTGTGGTCATTACTAGTATAAAGTGTTGTATTTTGTCACTAATAAATGTTTGTTTAAATTCTTTAGAAAATGATATTATTTTCATTTAATAATAACAGGTTATGGGCCCAGAAAGCCCAATAAATAAAATCAGTGCATAAAGTCTACTAAATCAGTGTCAGAAACAGTTTTGTAAAAGACCTAACCTACAAAGGCAACGTGCTTAGTTTTCAGAATAAATTTTGAGTTTTATTTCGAATTGAGCATGTCATCAAGTAATCAATTGGAATTAATTGAGAAATTAACCGGCCGTGATAACTATGCCACATGGCGTTTTGCTGTTGTAACGTATTTGTAACATGAGGAATTATGGGATTGCGTGGAATGTGTAAATTCAAGCGCAATTGACACAAAGCGTGACACTAAAGCCAGATCGAAAATAATACTGCTTGTCGATCCTGTTAACTATGTTCATATTCAAGAATCACGCACTGCGAAAGAAGTTTGGGAAAATTTATCTCACGCTTTCGATGAATCCGGGCTAACACGCCGAGTTGGTCTGCTGCGTTACTTATGCAATACTACACTAGCTGGATGTTTAAATGTAGAGGAGTATGTCAGTAAAATAATGACAACAGCTCATAAGTTAAGGAACATTGGCTTTAATGTGGCGATGAGTGGCTAGGCACACTTTTGCTGTCCGGCCTTCCTGAAAGTTACAAGCCAATGATAATGGCCATTGAAAGCTCAGGTATGAGGATTTCCTCTGACTCAGTGAAATCAAAATTATTACAAGATGTTAAACAAAATGAAAGTGATTCTTCAGCTCCTGCTACAAGTCAGAAGTTCCACAACAAATATAAAAGATTTTCTAAAGGCACTCGCTGCTATACGTGCAACAAATATGGGCATAAAAGTCCTGAGTGCAAATCATCAAAATCCAATAAAGATCAGAAGAATACAAATAAACAAAACAGTATGTCTTATGCTGCCGTCTTTATAGCTTCTTTTGAGTACTCCGATGCCTGGTATGTTGATTCTGGTGCTTCTGTACACATGACCAAACACAATAATTGGTACGACTTTCCATTGACGTCCATCAAATTGAGGGGGAGGGGGGAGGGGGAGGGAGGGAGGGGGGGGAGGTTTATTACCCTCCCCTTAAAAGGAAAAGTTACGGAGCCCCCCCCCTTTTCGAGTTTTTTTCATTTTTAATTCTGAGAAAATTTTCCTCATTTTAAGGATTAATATTAAGTGTAAAAAACCCAGTCGGCCCCCAGTCCCCGGCGGCCCCGCTAATCCTGGCTACGGTGGCAACCATGGTAACGGCGGGGCAGGGGGGCGCTAAGAATCTCCGGTGGAGGTTCGGTTGCCACCTACGACGACTCGACTTGGCAACATATAACGCACGCACTCTGAGGACTGACGAGAAGATACTGGAGCTGGAAGAAGAGGTAGACAAGTTGCGCTGGCATATTATTGGATTATCCAAGGTCCGAAGAGAGGGGGAGGATACGGCAATCCTCGAGTCCGGCAACTTGTTCTACCACCGGGAGGGCGACCATCTGTCCCAAGGAGGTGTCGGATTTATCGTCCACAAATCTCTCGTCAACAACGTTGTAAAGATTGGGAGTGTGTCGACGAGGGTCGCGTACTTGATACTCAGAGTCACCAAAAGGTATTCGCTGAAGGTCATACAGGTTTACGCACCAACCTCGGCACATCCCGATGAGGAGGTGGAGGAAATGTATGAGGATATTTCCAGAGCCATGCATTCCTCCAAAACCCACTACACGGTGTTGATGGGAGACTTCAACGCAAAACTAGGCACAAGAGAAAGCGTGAGCTGAAGGTGGGGAAATTTGGAGTAGGGGAACGGAACCGAAGGGGCCAACAGCTGGCCGACTTTATGGAGTAAGAGGGACTCTTTATGAAGAACTCTTTCTTCCAGAAGCGGCCCCACAGGAAGTGGACCTGGTCGAGCCCCGACGGTTCGACAAAAAATGAGATTGACTTCATTATGACGACCAGACGCCAACTGTTCAGTGATGTCTCAGTGATCACAAAGGTGAAAACTGGCAGCGATCACCGAATGGTAAGAGGCATACTGAACCTAAATGTTAAGTTGGAGAGGTCTCGTCTAACGAAGTCAGCGCTCCGTCCCCCTCGTGCTCTAATCCAGAATCCCGAAACCTTTCAGCTCGAGTTACAAAACCGCTTTCAGTGCCTAGAGGATTGCAATGCAGTGGACGATATGAATGACAAGCTCGTGGAAACTGTCCATGCGGTCGGAGCTAAGTTCTGCAAGACCCGCCGCAGAAGAACACAAAAACTCTCCAATCACACTCTTAATCTCATGGCTGTTAGACGGGAGATGAGGCTGCAATCGTCAGCAGATTTGACAGCATACAGGCAACTGAACAGACAGATCTCCAAATGCATGCGGCGGGACTTACGCAACTTTAATACTGCTCGTATTAAAGAAGCGATCGAGCGGAACCAGGGCTCCAAAATCTTTGCCAGAGATCTGTCTGCCAGAAAGAGCCAACTGTCAAGGCTGAAGACTGAGTGTGGCAACATCGTTTCCGGGACACCTAAGATTCTGAGTGAGATTGAGAGGTTCTATAGGCAGCTGTACACATCATCGTTGGAGCCACACGCAAGTGTGAGTAACGATTCAAGAGCAAGTCTTATTCGACACTATTCCGATGATATCCCGGACGTCAGTCTGAGCGAGATTAGAATGGCTCTCCACCACCTTAAAAACGGCAAGGCCCCGGGCGAGGATGGAATTACAGCGGAGCTTCTGAAAGCGGGTGGAACACCGGTACTTGAAGTCCTTCAGAAGCTCTTCAATTCCGTCCTCCATGGTGGCACTACTCCGGAGGCGTGGAGCAGAAGCGCGGTGCTCTTGTTCTTTAAGAAAGGCGACAACGCTCTCTTGAATAACTACAGACCGATTTCCCTTCTGAGCCGCATCTACGTGCTGTTTTCGAGAGTCATTACGAATCGTCTCGCACGCAGACTCGACGACTTCCAGCCACCCGAACAAGCTGGTTTCCGAAAAGGCTTCAGTACCATAGACCACATACATACCCTTCGGCAAATTGTACAGAAGTCCGAAGAGTACAATCTGCCACTTTGCCTGGCGTATGTGGACTATGAGAAAGCCTTTGATTCCGTCTAAATTTGGGCGGTGCTACAGTCTCTTCAGCGGTGCCTAGTTGACTGTTAGTATATTGAAGTGCTGAAGTGTTTGTACAGTAGGGCTACGATGGCTATCCGAGTACAGAACCAGAGTACGAAACCTATCCAACTGCAGAGAGGTGTAAGACAGGGTGATGTTATAACCCCGAAACTCTTCACCGCTGCGTTGGAAGACGTTTTCAAGCTACTGGACTGGAAAGGATACGGTATTAACATCAATGGCGAGTACATCACTCACCTTCGATTTGCCGACGATATAGTCCTTATGGCAGAATCGCTGGAGGACCTTAGCACCTCAATGACCTCAATGGTGTCTCCCAACGGATAGGTCTTAAGATGAACATGGACAAAACAAAGATCATGTTTAATGTCCATGTCACACCTATGCCGGTAGTTTTTGGGAGCACTATGCTCGAAGTTGTTGACGAGTACGTTTACCTGGGACAAATAGTCCGACTAGGTAAGTCCAACTTCGACCGAGAGGTCAATCGACGGATTCAACTCGGCTGGGCAGCGTTCGGTAAATTACGACACATCTTCTCGTCAGGTATACCATAATCTCTGAAAACTAAGTGTACAACCAGTGCGTGTTGCCAGTGATGACTTACGGATCATAGACGTGGTCCTTCGCTGCTAGCACTCTCGAGTGGCAGCCTCGTACCGGTAGGGGTAGTGTAGGGTGACCCCCCACTAGATGGAGTGACGACCTGGTAAGACATGCAGGAAGTCGATGGATGCAGGTGGCTCAGGACCGTGCTTTGTGGCATTACTTGGGGGAGGCCTATGTTCAGCAGTGGACTTGTGAAGGGCTGTAATGATGATGATGATGATGTAAAAAACCAGGAGGACACCTTGGGGGAGGGGGGTTCCCCCCTACGGAAGGGGGAACCCCTTTCATCAGAAAAAAATAGGGGGGACTGATTGAAAGGGATTTCTGTGTCTATTTTGAGACTGCAATGTCTACGGCGCTGCGGGAAGAGCAGCTTCTTTGCCTTTGGGTAACAAATCGCAGGCATCCATCCTCGCCTCCGCAGCTTCGGCTTGTTGGTCGCCTTCGGCGGCCAGCCTCAGCCGCTGCGGCTCGTCCCATGCCTACGATTTGTTACAGCACGCGGAGGCTGCTCTCCCTACGCGCCTCCGGCTCTATAATAACACTCTAGGGATAGGACAGACTCGTACTAAGTGGAGTAGGGGTCAACCAATTCGGTTCTTCGAAATAAGTTAAACCTAACCTATTTTATTTACTTACTTTTAAAATAAAAGAAATCAAATAAAATTCATAATTTATTAATCAATTTTATATACATATTGTATTGCTTTAATTAATTCTTTGAAAACATCTTTATGTGCTATTTTTATTTTTCTTCGCCAAGAATATTCAATTAGCCAGTCTGTAAAGTTTGCTTTATAACTTTCTCTACCGAACATCACTTTTAAATTTCTGGTGCCACAAATTTATTTGTAGGGTCGCTGTGATTAACTTTCTTATGTATATATCCATATTGAGGTAGGCAATCGTAGGCTCTCCAGAAATCGGTACGTATTTCAGTGCCCATCTCCACATGCTTTTGTATTAGTGGCACCAACATTTCCGCAGATCTATCACTATCGGGACACACTTCTAATCTCAAATCATCTTTCCCATTTTCTATCATGCCCAGCACCCAATGGCCTTCAATGTGTCTCCCTCTGTTGTACTTTCGTTTTCCAAATTTTGATTCGTCAATTTGCACGATTTTGCCCGGACCACCAATCTTGCCGTTAACTTCTTGGTGCTCCAATTCATAAACAATTACTGTCTCTCGGCAAAAAACTCGTCAGTTATTGTCCTTGTTGATAAAATTGTTTCTTTATCTTCAGGGGCTGTTTCCAATTTAACTTGAAGATAACTATATTTTTGGCTGAACATATACATCAGTAAAAATTGTAACTTGATGGACAGCCGCGCATTCTCGAACCATGTTCCCGCTGCCCGACTCACTGCCTTAGAGCGACAGTTACTCTTCCTGCATCGAAGTATGCCAAGCTGACCAGTCTTACTGCTGGAGCTTAACGCCATAGGTCTCCATTTATGATATGAGCACATTTTTTCTGTAGGAAGGAGCCTATGCTCTTCATCAAATGCAATGCACTGAGCTGGGGTGTTGAGTCGGGTTATGATTTTATACATATTCCAGTGGGACCTAAAACAAGCAAAAATATTCCTATTAGAAATCTAATTACTGCTTTACTCGTCAGTTTTTTCTGTGAAGTTCACATATTTGATATATAAGAAACCACGTGTAAGGTTTACGAATCGGTCGCCTGAATTAGGGGATGGGGGGTGGTGTGGGGGGAGGGGGAAGAGTTGTAGAGTCACCCCAGTCGACGAAGCCCCGCTTGGCGGGGCTCCTGATTCTGAGTGGTTTACAAAAAAAATAATCACGAAGGGGATGACGGGGTCTATTCGCTCGCTTCGCTCGCTCACTCTAACCCCTTCATCTCCTTCTAACCAAACCTGTCCGAATCGGGGTGCCCCACGTCCCTAGGCTCGCTTCGCTCGCTATTGCACCCAATATAACACCAAAATATTAACTTTTATAACTACTTTAATTAATAAACATAATTTATGGCTGCCACTATTTGAAAGAAAGGATCTTTGCGATATTTAGCAGTATTCCGCCGCCACAAATATTTCACTATTCACCAAAATTATGAAACTCTGAAGCAACGGCATGACGAAAAGCTGTCAACAAAATGGCCGGGCTTTTTTTTTTTTTTTTTTTTTTTTTTTTTGCGGATGGAAACATCTAATGACGCCTTTCGCTCCGGGTGGAGCGTAAGGGAGTGTCAGACTTTTACTGACTAAAAACCATCCGTGTTCCTTCCGTGCCCTTACGTTCCGGAGCCGCGGTATCTCTTTCGAACAGCCCGCAGCCCCGGCAGGCGTCGGCCCTTGCGGGCCCCTTCACGCTGCTGACAGCGCGCGTGGAACAAAACGCGCCGTCGACACGGCCTGTCGTCGTTAGACGGACGGACGGCGAGCTAACCATTACTTCGCCGTCCACAGGCCCGCGCCTACGGTGGCCGGGGGGCCACGACGTAGCCCCCGACGCCCGGGGCGTTTCCCGCGGCGGCCGGGGAGGAAAGCTGCTGCTCTCTCCTTTTCCCGCTCCGCCACCTCCTTCGCTAGCATCACTGCTTCGCAGAAGGTGGTGACGGCATCCCATTCCGTCTTGCTCCGGACCATGGCTTCGACCAGGGCCGGACGCGAGAGGTCGCCGCCGCCTATCGCCGCTACGAGGACACGGCGGTGCTCCGCCCAAGCAGAGCACACCTCTACGGTGTGTTCCACCGTGTCCTCGGTCCATCCTCGCAGTGGGAGCACCCGGGCGTTTCCTCCCGCCCGATTCGGTGCAGGAACCTCCCGAACACACCGTGTCCGGTGAGGACCTGCGTCAGGCGGAAGGTGAGGATGCCGTGGCGTCTCTCAAGCCACTCCTCAAAGAGGGGTCTTATCGCCGCTATAGTGGCGTGCCCAAAAATGGCCGGCCTAGCGATTAATTTTACACATTTTTAAATCGATTCAAATCGAAATTGGATGAATCGATTCACAAAAAAATCGATTTCGCAAAAATCGATCTTTTTTTAATTTGCGTTAAAAGTTTATATTTACAATATCAAAAGATACAACAAAGTACAGATAACATTGAATGGTTGAACTAAAAATTGTCATTCTTTACGAGTTAGGGTACATTCAACTAATTTTAAATAATTTTACACATCTTAATAAAACAGAAAAAGATTCGATCTCGATTCTCTAGGGTGAAATATCGATTCACTAGATCGTTTCAGTACTATATATCGATATTACATTGACAGATGAAACGTCAAAAACGTAATTAATTAGTCATTTACTAATATTTTTAAAAAATATTAAAAAATACTCTGGCAGCAAAAATCGAGTGGGGGTGCTTCAGATAAACACCATTGACCCCCCCCCCCACAGTGACAGAATCTTTAAATTCAGGCGACCGAATTGTAAACCCAACCCGAAACCACAGTGAACCAACCTTATTTCCTCGGCATAGTAGTGGACTCTTCCGCCAGACGAACCAGGAGCTCGAGGTTCTGCATCAGCCACGCTGCTCTCAGACGACGTTGGAGACGCAGGCGGCAGTACCGACACGGTACTAGGAACAGTGGCGTGGGAACTACCAGCTATTGGTTTCGATAGCACAGTCATGAGCACAAGTGGCTTACTAGAGTCCAACACTTGCACACATGGGGGGCCTGCAGAAGAGCTCGCGACAAGTGGCTCATCAGAGTCCCAACACTTTCATTACACTTAATTCTACAGAAGGCACTTCATCACACGGGAGGGCCTGAAGAGGAGCTCGCAACAAGTGGCTCATTAGAGTCTAACACTTGCACTACACTGGATTCTTCAGACGACACAGCAGAACACGAAACTTGGGGCTTCGGAGACATAGTGGTATGTAAACAATCTCAACTGCTAGGGACACAAACAATGACTGAGGATGACACTGACAACACAAAATAGCATCAGTTTTACGTTTTGTTCCACAAGCCGGGAAAAGACCGTAAACACTGCACATTTTAATTTTAATAGCTAGTAATGAAAATAATTCTGTTATTTAAATATAAACTGTTAAATATATATGCATGCATGAAAACTATTAAAATGGATGCAAAATATAATTATTTACGTAAATTTATATAAAACAAAATGTTACCGACATATGACAAGTTAACCGTACTTAAAACGGAACATTCAATGGCGTGATATATCTGTAATACGATATAATCTATGATAGGAATTGACATAAATATTGCAAAAATTGTAAATATTGATTTTCGATAATTTTTTTCTCAAAAACTACGCGTTTCCGCATGTTGAAACTTTGCGTGTGTGCTTATATTAATGTCATCCTTCTGTAAAAAAAATATCAACCCCCAACTCAATGGACGTCAATGGAAAGCTTAGCCCAATAATTTGTTTATAGAAGAAACAACTCCACACATTAAAACATTAAAGTTGCAAATAATGAAACACTGTTTGTCCTAACCTCTGGAAAAATTAGCTTGAGTGTTTATTATGGAAGAGGCCAACAAAATGATATATTGTTTACAAATGTATTATATGTACCTGAAATAGCTACAAACCTGTTGTTAGTAAGTCAGATTATTAATAATGGTGGCCAAGTTAAGTTTAATAAGAGTGGCTGTGTTATTCTTAATAGAAAGAATGTCATAGTAGCAACAGCGAGTTTAATAAATAATATGTACCGACTGAACATGCCTGGTGGCTATGCATGCATATCAGATATTATTGAACAAGATACTTACCTGTGGCACCAAAGGATGGGTCATCTGAATTTTCAGAGCATGAAGAAATTGACCGAGAATACTGCAGATTTAAAGTTAAGTCAAGTCAAATAAAATGTTAAGTGTATAACATGTCAGAAAGGAAAACATACACGTTTATCTTCTAAAAGTCAAGGGTCTCAGAGCAAAGATCTACTTGAATTGATACACTCAGATGTCTGCGGACCGATGGAAATTCAGTCTTTGGGCAAAGCCAGATATTTTGTAACATTCCTCGATAACTACCCAAAGAAAATATTTGTGTATACCATGTAAAACAAGTCAGAAGTCCTAGAAAAGTTTAAAGAATTTAAAAAACAAGTTGAGAATCAGTTAAACCGCAGCATTAAAATTCTCAGATCTGACAATGGACTTGAATATGTCAATGAAAAATTTTCAAATTTTCTCAAAGATGCCGGAATAATACATCAGACAACTACACCTTATACACCAGAACAAAATGATACAGCCGAACGCATGAACAGAACTTTAGTAGAAAGAGCAAGATGTATGATGTTAAATGCTAACTTACCTAAAATCTATTGGGCTGAAGCAATTCATACAGCTGCCTACATTGTAAACCGCTCTCCAACAAAATCTCTGTTTTATAAAACCCCAGAAGAGGATATCGATTCATATTACCTAATTCAAGAACAGCAATAAAAAGTAGAGATGCAATATTTTTAGAGTCAACAGTTAAAAGAGATTTTGTACCGATTGAATTAATTACAAATGAAAGCTGTATTAAAAGTAACAATTTAGAAGAAATTTCAAGTGAGGACTCATTAGACACTGTGAGTGAACATAAATCATAGTCAGACAGCGAGTACATCCCCGATGAAAGTGTAGAATCTTCACCTGACAGAAATATAACAGTAATAACAAGAAGACAATGTTTAAATGCACAGAAACAAGAAGAGAGTTCTTACCTGTGCTGTGAAGACCAATTATCAGAAAATGAAGTTCCTGATAACTATGAAAAGGCATTAAAGTCTACTGATGCCACAAAATGGATAAAATCAATAAATGAAGAGCTTGATTCTCATCATAAAAATAATACTTGGACATTAGTTAGAAAAACTCCCAATATGCGAATAATTGGATGTAAATGGGTTTTTCGCATCAAAGAAGAACCTTCAGGTCCACGTTATAAGTCCCGGCTTTATGCGAAAGGATACTCACAAACCAAAGGTATTGATTACCAAGATACATTTGCTCCAACTCTCAGGTACGATTCCGTACGTATATTATTCTCAGAAGCAGCTCAACACAATCTTCAGATAATTCAGCTAGATATTAAAACAGCTTTTCTATATGGTGAGCTTGAAGAAGACATATACATAACTATACCCGAGGGCTTAACCTGCGATACTGATAAGCTGTGTAAACTCAATAAATCTTTATATGGTTTAAAACAGGCTCCCAGATGCTGGAATTCAAAATTTGATGCTGTTATAAAGAAGTTTGGGCTAGCCAATAGTAAAGCTGATCAGTGTGTGTATGTTGGCACTATTAATGGAGCAAAATGTTACCTGTGTTTGTATGTTGATGATGGACTGTTATTTGCGAAAAATACATCAACTTTAAAGGAGTTAATTAATGACTTACAGTCAATATTTGAAGTGAAAATCTGTTCATTCAAAAATTTTGTTGGTATAAAAGTAAAGTAAAGTTACAGCCTATATACGTCCCACTGCTGGGCTCAGGCCTCCATTCATTTCTGAGAGGGATTAGGGCAAGGAAGTGTCCGCCGCGCTGCCCAAATGCGTGTTGACGAACTTCACATGTCTTCGAAATATTTTTTTTTATTATTCCTCAGACATGCAGGTTTCCTCACGATGTTTTCCTTCACCGCCAAGCACGTGGTAAATCAGCACTTAAAATTGCAATTAACAATTTCATTGGTGCCGACGGGGATCGAACCCGGGTTACTCGCGTTCTGTTATATTTACAGCGAGCGTTAACCACTGAGCTACCACGGCTCTTGTTGGTATGGAGATACAGAAGTGTGACAAATACATTTTTATATATCAGTCAAACTATATTGAGAAGTTATTAAATAAATTTAATTTGTATAATTATAAACCAAACTGTATTCCAGTTGAGCCACATATGAAGTTGGAGAAAGGAGAAGGAGAAACAGAAAAGAACATCCCATATCGGGAAGCAGTTGGATCATTGATGCACCTAGCTACAGTAAGCCGACCTGATATTTCATTCGCAGTAAGCCTGGTGAGTCAATTTTTAAACTCTTACAATGAAACACACTGGAATGCTGTGAAAAAAATTTCAAAGTATCTAAAAGAGACTAAAGGTTATGGCCTGTGCTACACACAATATCAGAGCCTAATGTAGTAGTTGGCTACAATGATACAGATTTCGCTAACGACCCTAGCACAAGACTTTCAGTCACGGGATATGTCTTTATTAAAAATGGAGCAGCAGTGACTTGGGCTTGTCAGAAACAACAGACAGTGGCCCTGTCAAACACTGAAGCAGAATTCATGGCAGCCTGTGCCGCCACTAAAGAGGCTATGTGAGTCAAACAACTGTTATGTGACATCGATGAATTTAATCAAAAATCAGTGTGCTTAATTCTAGATAATCAAAGTGCTATAAATGTAATTTAAAACATAAACTTTCACAAACGGTGTAAACATATAGATATTAAGTTTCATTTTATAAAAGAAAAATATTATGATAAAATTATTGAGCGAAACTATGTATGCAGTGATGAGCAATATGCTGATATTTTTACCAAACATTTGTGTAAAATAAAATTTTGTTATCTTAGAGATAAAATTGGAATTAAATCTTGCCTTATAGTCAAGAATACTTAAATACTAAACTTATTGTTTGCTTTATGTCTGAAATGTAAAAATTAACAACTAGAAGGCATTAATTTAGGGGGTGTGTTGTAATATAAATTTGCGCCTTCTATAATCTGTGCTCTTGTATATTATTATATACTCTATGATAAAAAAGCACTCTCTCTACTCCGTGGTCATTATTAGTATAAAGTGTTGTATTTTGTCACTAATAAATGTTTGTTTAAATTCTTTAGAAAAGGATATTATTTTCATTTAATAATAACAATTAGTATAAGGGTTTTCATCAATATTACGTACATCACGTTACACTACATGTGTGATTATGACCGGCACGTATTACGGTAAGATCAAATTGTATTTGCTCTACACTGAATGTGAAGAGCGGTATGCTGTTTTATTGCTTATAACGATTAATTGCGAACGTTAAAGAGCAAGGTGAATATTTGCTCTCACAATATTATTATTTAAAAAACAACAACCCCTTAATGTATTAGTCAAAATTTTTAGTCTTTTATTCATTAATTAAGGTAACATGCGAAACACATGTAGATAGCTGGGCTATGGCTTTGGCTTGTAGCTGGTTTATGGCTAGTAAACTTCGTTGAAGTCAAAAAACAAAGGAAAAACGTAGTTATGAAAAACTTCGTATTATCTTTAATATAAGGTAATATGTAATTTACGCTGGACAGTTGGTCAACCAATTATAATATAGTACAAACCATTATAAAGTATTTTCAAAGCCCAATAGTTATGTGAAATTTTGTGTAAATGTTTTACATATTTATTTAATTTACTTGTTTATTCACCTTATTGGTTACTTGCTTATTTAGTGGCCTATGTACTTGCTCGTCTACTTGCCTATCTACTTGACAATTTCCTTCTTGTTTACTTGACCATTTATCTGCATTTTAACTTTCCTATTTTCTTGCCTTTTTACTTGCATATTTATTTTTTTACTTGTTTATTTTCGTAACTTGAACGTTTTTATACTTTTGTATTTACTTGACGTTTTATTTAACAATTTACTTGCTTATTAACTTGCTAGCCGATTTACTAGTTTAGGGCCTGCGCTTACAGACAGCACAGCATGGCAAAACGTGTCAAGGGATATTTTATTGGAGAAAATATTTCGACCTACTTTTAATAAAATTAGCACTGACGTTCCTTTATTTAACACGAACAGACCGAAACGTCCCGCGCCACCGCGATATGCTGCGGCATGCCGTTGCATCACGTGAAACGCATAAGTTACTTCATGTTGTTAAAGGAACGTGACTGCTAAATAATTGAAATAATGTTGAATCTAGTCCGTTGCGGCAGTAATGTCAGCGGCTATTCTATTATCTTGATGTTAGTGCTCTTAGTCTATGAAACTCATGCGGGAGTCGAAAGTGACACCTAGATATTTGGCCGATTTTTCCCAAGGGATTGGGCGGTCATATAGCGAGATTGTTTTGGGTTTAGAACCTCCTGAAGAATTCCGTTGAAAGTATACTGCTACACTTTTTTCGGGATTTACGTCAATTCTCCATAGGCGGAACCATTCACCAAGGCGATTGGTCGCTTTTTGAAGCTTTATAGCGAGTCTATTTTTGTTGGGGTCTGACACAAAGAGTGCCGTATCGTCGGCAAAGAGAGCGGTGTTCACTACGGGGTCTTTTGGGATATCACTCGTGAAGAGTGTGAAAAGGAGTGGAGATAGTACGGAGCCCGGAACCCCGGCCTTGAGGAAGCGTTTCGAAGAACGAGTTCCCTCCACTCGATATCGAAAAGAGTTCGAAAGGAAAGCTCGTATGATGTGCACGAGCCTATCGGGCACTTTTAGTTTGTACAGCTTGTAAATCAAGCCGTCGTGCCAGACCTTGTCAAACGCCTTCGCGACATCGAAGAAGAGGGCTCCCGTGTTTCGAGACTTTTTTCTTAACGGGTTTTGGCTGAAGCCAGACAGAATGTATTCTGTTAGGCGATGAATCTGGTGAGTGCATGAGTGATTGGCTCTAAAGCCGAACTGTTCGTCTGGGAGGAGTCCGTTAGTTTCGGTGAAATGACGGAGACGCTTATGAATAATGCGCTCATATAGTTTGGCCAATGTGTTGAGCAGGCTAATGGGTCTGTAGCTAGAGGGACGATTACGCGGTTTACCCGGTTTTGGGATCCCTATTACGTCTGCTTCTTTCCAGATGTCCGGGAAGGAGCAGTTTGTGAGAAAGGTGTTAAATATTCCTACAAGGAGGCAAATAAGTGGCGCCGAAAGGGATTTGATAATCTTGTTGCTGATGCCGTCTGGCCCAGGGGCTGATCTATTTTTAAGACTTTTAATGGTTTCGTTGACTTCATCTACTGTCACAGGATCGAGAGGTTCACCCGCTGGTGGTAGCGCAGACCTACGTTCTACTTCCGTTTCTACCTCTAATAGGTGAGCAGGATCTATTGGTGCGGTGAATGGCGTGCACTGGTACTCTAGACTGTCTGCTAGGCATTCGGCTTTTTCGAGATCGTCAAGGGCGAGATCGGGGTGGTCCAGCCTCACGAGAGGCGGCATCGGTGCGGATTTGTCGGCTTTAAGAGCTCTTGTTAGTCTCCAGAAGGAGTCTTGGGATGGTTCGATACCTTCTAAGAGGTAATCCCAGTTATCGTTTCTAAACTCGGCTACTCGTTGTTTAATCTCGTTTTGTAGAGAACGTACCCGAAGTTTATTGGTTTCCGTGCGATAGCGGTCGTAAGTTTTAAGCGCGGAATTCTTCGCTTTAATCACCGTCGAACATCCGCCGGAAGTTTCGTGTATTGATCACTCGATACACGAACCTTACGGGAGCAATCTTCGACCGCTGATGTGAGGTAAGTCGAAAGGGCGCTAATCGCCCTATCGGCCTCCTCCAGCGAGTCTATCTTGTCAGGTATAGTGCCCAAATGCTGGGAGTTCGTAGACTTAAGTTTGACCTCAAGTTTACGCCAATCGACAATAGTTTTGGTCTGAGGGACCTCACCTGCCGGCCGGCCCAGTTGTAAAACGACCGGCCTGTGGTCTGAGACTAGCTCGATAATAGTCTCTATCGAATTAATACTAAGTCGGATGTCTTTTAGTAATGCTATATCAAGGACGTCCGGATGTTGGTTGTTTGAAAAAGGATAACGAGTTGGACTCTCGGGAGCGATAACATCGAAGTTAAGTCTCTCCGTGAGGTCTCTTATTATTATTCCGTTAGGGTTGTTAACGTTAGAATTCCAGCTAACGTGTTTACTATTTAGGTCTCCTGCGATTAACACGCTAGGGCCTAGGTTTAACAGAGCCGATATGTCGGAATCTAATATACTTTTTAAAGGAGATAAGTATGCTGATGCAATTATTAATGGCGGATGGCCCGTAAGTGCTATCCTACAGACCGACGTTTCTAAGTTAGTAAGCGGCGGAGTATCTATCGGTACACATTGCAAGGACCTTTTGTAGTAAATCAAGGTGCCGCCTTTAGGTCCGGTCAACCTATCATTTCTTATTAGGGTATAATTGGCTATTTTGGAATCGCTCAAACAAGGTTTCAAGAAGGTCTCTTGCACTAGCATGATGTCGATATCATGGTCGCGTAAAAAAATATATCATCTCTTCCTTTTGATCTCTGATACCGTTTGCGTTAAAGTACGCGACAGTCAGAGACCTAGGCTTAGTTCTACCTACAGGTCTTATTTCCATTTTAGTTAAATAAGAAAAGAGTCGTTTAGGCGCACTGGAACGAACCTATCGCTTGGATAAGACTAAGATGCTCAATGGTAGCATTGAGCCTATCCTGAATCGATTTAGCTTCGCGAAGTTTGCGGGCTATAGTTGTGACTTCGGCCACATTAAAGCTGCTAGCGAAGTTGAACACTAACGAAAGGTCAGTGTTGATGTTTGACGGTGCCTGAGGGGCGGGTTTGGGCTTCTGGGCCTGGCGAGGAGGCACTGGCCGTGAGGCGGCCGCGCTGACTATCGCCGGAGGCTTAACCCATGCGTTGGGCTTAGGTGCTGAAGGCACCGGAAGGCTTGGGCCTTGCTCGGAAGTCCCTTTAACGGGGGCGGGCTTGGCTGTAGCCTGAGCGGGCGCGGGTTGCGGCACCGAGATTGGTGCGATCGATGGGGCAGAATGCCGTGGGCGCGACCTACTGGGGTTGCCCGCACGTCCGCGCCGGATTGCTCCTCCATTCTGCTTCCTACGCGGCGCTTTGGAACACCCGCGATAGCTCGCTGGGTGTCCCTCTTCGCAGCACAGAACAGGCGAATATCAACCACTGCGCCTGCGCTGAGGATCTGTTGCTCCAGAGCATGGCGCAGTGGTCGATTAACATCGCTGTGGTCGCTGAGCCGTATTTTGTCTGGCCTAGGGAGGACTGGGTGGCGGACCTTAACGGCTTAGTGGCCATCATCTCTTCGGCCGCCGCCGGTACCCCGACCCTTGAAGGTGTCAGGAGGGGTCAGGGGTGCGTAGCAGCACGGTTCGGGGAGTTCGTCGTTGTGGGGGTGTACTTCTCCCCGAACCGATCTCTCGCCGAGCTCCACAACTCTCTTGCAGAGCTGAGAGCAGTCGTCGTCGGAAGTTATCCCCTCCCCCGTACTTGTCCTCGGGGACTTCAATGCCAAGAACTTGGCTTGGGGTTCTCGTCGTACAGATGTGCGGGGTAGGATGGTGGAAGACTGGGCTCTGGAGACAGGCCTGGTCGTCCTAAATCGGGGTTCTGTCCCCACGTGTGTGCGGATGCGGGGCGAGTCGGTGGTGGACATCTCGTTCGCTAGCCCCGCTCTGTCGCCGCGTGCCATTGACTGGCGTGTCATGGAGGGGGTGGAGACCTACTCCGACCACCGGTACATCCGGTTTGATGTCTCCACCCAGCCCTCGAGCGCGCCAGTCCAACAGGCCCCGAGTGGTCCGCGTTGGGCGCTGAAGCAGCTGGACCGGGAGCTCCTCCTGGAAGCCTCGATCGTGCAGGCCTGGGTGTCATCACCGGACAGGCCTGCCGACGTCAATGATGAGGCAGGGTGGTTCCAGGAGGCCATGTCCGAAATATGTGACGTGGCAATGCCCCGCGTCCGGCCAGGAAGCGCCCGGCGTCTGGTGTATTGGTAGTCGCGTGAGCTGACGTCTCTGCGCGAGGCGTGTGTCGCCGCGCGGCACCTGTACACCAGGCATCGCAGGCTCCGCATTCGTCCACCGAATGCGGCAGCCATTGAGGCGGAGCTGTACGAGGGATACAGAGCGGCGAAGAACGCCCTCCGGGAGGCTGTCCTGCGGGCCCGGGATCGGGCCCGTGAGGAGATGCTGGAGACTCTCAACAGAGATCCGTGGGGGCGCCCTTACAAGATGGTGCGGGATAAACTCCGCACCTGGGCCCCCCGCTGACGCAAAGTCTCCGGCCCCAGCTCGTGGAGGACGTGGTGATCGCTCTGTTCCCTGCGCGACGGGAAAATCCGCCCCCGCCTATAGCTCCGCCACCTGCGGTGCCGGAAGCGGACCACCAGGACGACGACGACGACATCCCGGAAGGGACCGGGGTAGACCTGAGAGGGGCGGTACGTAGGCTCAAGGCCAGGAATACCGCCCCAGGACCCGATGGCTTGCCTGGCAAAGCCTGGGTCCTGGCCTCGGAGGCTCTCGGGCCCCGACTGGAGGGGCTCCTAAGCGCATGCTTGGGAGAGTCCAATTCCCGCTTCGTTGGAAGACGGGGAAGCTGGTCCTCATTCGGAAGCCGGGGCGCCCTGCGGACTCTCCGTCCGCATACCGGCCCGTGGTGCTGCTCGACGAGGTGGGCAAGCTCTTTGAAAGAGTCATTGCAAACCGCCTCGCCGAGCACCTTGCGGAGACGGGGCCGGATCTTGCGGAACACCAGTTTGGTTTCCGCAAGATGCGCTCTACGGTGGACGCCATCATGCGCGTGAGAGTCCTCACGACGGGGGATGCAGTGGCCAGAGGGGGGGTTGTCTTGGCGGTGTCTCTCGACATCGCCAACGCCTTCAACTCCATGCCCTGGAGCTGCATTAGGGGAGGCACTCCGGTATCACCGGGTGCCGACCTATCTCCGTCGTATAGTCGGGGACTACCTGACGGACAGGGCCGTCATCTACCCCGGTCGCAACGGTGAGTGGAACCGGCGAGAGATGTCGTGCGGTGTCCCACAGGGTTCGGTTCTGGGGCCACCTCTGTGGAACATCGGTTACGACTGGATGCTGCGCGCCGACCTCCCTACCGGCGTCAGCGTAGTTTGCTACGCTGACGACACGCTGGTACTGGCACAAGGGGGGGTCGTACGAGGCTGCGGCGGAAAATATGACACACGGGGTTGCGATAGTCGTTGAGAGGATTCGGCAACTGGGTCTCGAGGTGGCTCTGCACAAGTCCGAGGCCATGCACTTCCATGGTCCTCGGAACAGGCCACCACCGGGATCCTCAGTGATGGTAGGAGGGGGTATCCATCGACGTTGAGTCGACGCTGAAGTACCTAGGACTCGTCCTCGACGGCCGATGGAACTTCGTTGAGCACTTCCGACGTTTGGCTCCCAAACTGGAACGGACCGCGGCTGCCTTCAGGCGGCTCCTGCCGAACCTGGGAGGGCCAAACGCCTCCTGCCGGAGGCTCTACGCGGGGATCGTGCGGTCCATGGCCCTTTACGGGGCCCCGGTGTGGGCGCGTGGTTTGGCGCGGCTTGCCGTCCACCACCTGAACGCGCCCCAAAGGGTGATAGCCGTGAACATGGTTCGCGGCTACCGCACGATCTCCCGCGAGGCGGCGAGCCTCCTTGCCGGATTGCCGCCATGGGATCTGGAGGCGATAGTCCTCGCGCGCCTGCACGAATGGCGTGCGGAGGCACTATGCCGTGGGGGAAACCCCGCTGCCGCGGCAAGTTGTCGCGCAGCGGACAGACTTCCGGCACGATCTCATGGCGACATGGAGACAGCGACTGTCGCAACCCCGTGCTGGGCACGCCACTATAGCGGCGATAAGACTCCTCTTTGAGGAGTGGCTTGAGAGACGCCACGGCATCCTCACCTTCCGCCTGACGCAGGTCCTCACCGGACACGGTGTGTTCGGGAGGTTCCTGCACCGAATTGGGCGGGAGGAAACGCCCGGGTGCTCCCACTGCGAGGATGGACCGGAGGACACGGTGGAACACACCGTGGAGGTGTGCCCTGCTTGGGCGGAGCACCGCAGTGTCCTCGTAGCGGCGATAGGCGGCGGCGACCTCTCGCGTCCGGCCCTGGTCGAAGCCATGGTCCGGAGCGAGACGGATTGGGATGCCGTCACCACTTTCTGCGAAGCAGTGATGCTAGCGAAGGAGGTGGCGGAGCGGGAGAGGGAGAGAGCAGCAGCTTTCCTCCCCGGCCGCCGCGGGAGACGCCCCGGGCGTCGGGGGCTACGTCGTGTCCCCCGGCCACCGTGGGCGCGGGCCTGTGGACGGCGAGCAATGGGTAGCTCGTCGTCCGTCCGTCTAATGACGACAGGCCGTGTCGACGGCGCGTTTTGTTCCACGCGCGCCTCAAAGAGCTGTCAGCAGCGTGAAGGGGCCCGCAAGGGCCGACGCCTGCCGGGGCTGCGGGCTGTTCGAAAGAGATACCGCGGCTCCGGAACGTAAGGGCACTGAAGGAACACGGATGGTTTTTAGTCAGTAAAAGTCTGACACTCCCCTTACGCTCCACCCGGAGCGAAAGGCGTCATTAGATGTTTCCATCCGCAAAAAAAAAAAAAAAAAAAAAAAAAAAAGCCCGGCCATTTTGTTGACAGCTTTTCGTCATGCCGTTGCTTCAGAGTTTCATAATTTTGGTGAATAGTGAAATATTTGTGGCGGCGGAATACTGCTAAATATCGCAAAGATCCTTTCTTTCAAATAGTGGCAGCCATAAATTATGTTTATTAATTAAAGTAGTTATAAAAGTTAATATTCGCTCTGGGTGGAGCGTAAGGGGTCATTAGGTGACTTTCCATCCGCAAAAAAAAAAAAAAAAAAAAAAGGCCCTCCGTCTCGGGCGTTCGGGGGCACTCAGTAGTGCCATGATCGCCTAAGCACTTGACGCACCTAGGCCTGGCGAAAAAATTCTTAGCCGAGTGGCCGTATAATTGGCATCGGTGGCATTGGCCAACGATGCCCCTATTACGCGGAGACTCTACTACAATCCCCGTGAGATTGCATATTCTAGTGATATTATATATCTGTTTGCCCTCTGGAGACAGGTCCAGTATGACTAAACAGAGATCGAGGTATCGTTTCTTATCTGTTGGGTGGTGCATCCTGTGCACTTCTCTGACAGGCAGGTTTTGCGATTTAAGATCGCTTAGAATGAATTCGTTTTCAAGCTCTTTAGGGAGTCCGCGAACTACAACACGGAGGTTACGGTCCTCCGCGAGTGAGTAGGTATGGAAGCTCAAGTTTTGAGCTTTTAAATGCGCAGTTAAAGCGCGGAAATCGCTTATCGCTCGTCCGTCGTTGCGACGTGGATGCGGATGCCTTGTGGTCCATTGTGGACTTTGGGGCAGAATATTTTCTTGGAGTCTATCCACTTGGATAGGTTGCTCCAGCGCAACTTGTCCCGTAAAATTATAGGTGGCGGCGGCTTCTCCTTTCTAGGTTCGGCCTGAGTCGGGTTCGCGGTTTTGATCGCGGTAATTTTGCGCGCGGAAGGCGCGACTTTTTTAGCCGGAGTGGCGTTGGGCGACGTAGGGGCCGAGTGAGGCTCGTTTCCCTTTTTCGCGGCGGTGCGCTTACGCTTTTTACCCGAGACTAAGGTGAAGCCTTCGTCATCGGGTTTATTAGGTCGGTGAATCTCAATATCCATCTCGGAGCCTGATTCGGCGTCCGAAAACAACGGTGATGGACCGCGGGTGGAGAGCGCAGAAGGCGCAGGGGACGCGGCGTCGTAGACTGTGTCGATGGACACAGGAGTCGAGCGGCCGGAGCTCGGTGAAATGGGATCATCTATCCGTACTACAGGGCGTTCAGCCGTGGACGAGTTACGTTGGGCTAGAAAAGCAGCCCAAGCGTCGGGGCACACTTGGCCGAAGAAGTCGGCGAGTTCGGTTATAGTAATAGCCGCCATCTTGTCAGTGGTTTTTAAAACACTTGTCTATCAAGCCCCCCACCTTTCGGCGGGGGAGGTGTGTGCCTAAACGAACATATATACAACTAGCGCGTTGGTACGCTAGGGTGTGTACCTGGCTGTCGCCTAATGCGACAAGCGAACACAGAAATTAAAAATAGAATAGCTGCCTCTGAGGCAGCGGGTGTGTAATAAAAACTACTTACAGTTTTTACTGGAAATCCGGAGAACGTGGGGCACTACACTAGCACTACACGAAACAGAACAATGGGCCGGCGGCCCGATGCACCTGGCGGCCGTAACGTAGCACAACGACACCGAAGCACTCGCGCACGCAGGTAAAAATGTCTGTGTCTTCTTTCTTCTTAATAACGCACTGGGAGCGCATGGGCTCGACCGAACAATAGCACTTAACGGTTGGGTCTCAGGCGACCGAATGCGGCGAGGTACCTAATCGGAATCACTGACTGACTCCACTTGTCAGCGGCTCGTGCGAGCGCTCGGTACATGAGCGCATTTTGACTTGTTTGGCATGCCGCGGGTGCCACAAGATCAATCAGCATACCCAAGTGTGCATTGGCAAGCCGTACTATGCCGTGCGTTCTTCTTTATAGCTGTGCTTGAAATTCAGAGCTATTACTATTTCTATTTGTTATTTAAAATTTGACCTTCTGCCATATGATACTAAAGCAACCCCCTGAACTATATTCTCTATCCCATATATAATAGCCTTTTTTTTTTTTAATATTTCTCAATATTACATAATTTGGTTTCTTAGGAATCGGGAAATATCAGTAAAAAAAAACTGTAAAAAAATCTAACAAAAGAGAACAGATGTGAAAATCTATATAAAAACGGGTCGGTAGCGTTAATAGTAGGTACTATTATTTGTGTGTGTGTTTGACCTTTTGATAACTTTCTTTCTTGTTACCTAAATAACTAACGTTAGTGAAGTGGCAATGGCTTTAGTATCCTGCGACATGATGTTTTGGTGAATTTTGGTCTGAATCCATAATGCCATGATACACACCCTTTTTACGTGGAAACGTGTAATAGCAGACCTTAGTTACGACGACGAACGAAGCGTTGGGGAGCTTTATATTACTGGTGAACGTAGCGCGCGAGCCGAGCGATTGAAACGAGCGTGCCGCAGCGGAGCCCGTCGAAATCGAAGAATTTTGAATCATTTTTAGTATGCTTTTACTAGGCTCGTGATGAAAACATGTTCCCCCTCCCACTCATCACTCAAACCCAATGAAAACGACTAATTTAGGCGAGAAGTACAGAGGGACGTCCACCTCATCTAATCCTACCCTCAGCCAAATCCTCCTCTGACAGCCCTCCACGTGCCATATGATACTAAAGCAACCCCCTGATCTATATTCTCTATCTCGGATATACACTAATAGCCCTCTGCGTATTTCTCAATTTTACATAATATGCTTTCTTAGGAATTGGGAAATATCAGTAAAAAAAAACTGTAAAAAATCTAACAAAAGAGAACTAATGTGAAAATCTAATTTTCAACGCGTCGGTAGCGTTAATAGTAGGTACTATTGTTTTTACAGTCACATGTGTAATTCGTGTTATTATGAACAAATGTTTGATTACCGCCTTAATTGAAACTATGAATGAAAATTCGCGAGACCCTACTGACCATAGTACATTAAGTCTCAGTTTTCCATTCACGTTGCTTGAGTCTTTCCATTAGCTTGTTTGAGTCTATTATTTAAGTATCAAATTTTAGACTCAAAGCCTGGAATATTTTTGACGTTTCCTTTAAATTCCTTTAGTTTCTTTTAAGTATAAAATCATGTAATGCTATCGTATTATTTGAATTAAAATGAAAATTTTGTATTTAACGATTATTTTTCTCTTATCGGCCAATAGTTTATTCGTGATTCATTGTAAATGATTATTTTCGCGATTCTTTTAAATTTTAAAGATTTTGAACATATATTTCGTAGTAACAGCAAAATTATGAGTTTAACAAAGCATATATCAACAATGCGCATACTACATTTAAATGCTCTCTTCATAATACCATAGTGGTTTTCATGGAATAAAAAAAAATCATTCCGTAGTGATGGGCAGTAGCGCCTTTCTAATAACATCATCATCATCATTATTAGGAATCATCATCATTAAAAGGAATGTTAAATCTGGAAAACTAGAAAAAAAACTGGGCTTGCTAATTTATGCATATTTAAATATAAGTAGTTATTTTGCTATATGGTATAAAATGTTTATAGTGATAGATATCAAATAAAAACATATACTTTTATACCTACCAATTAATAAGATATAATTTTTTTAATTTATTTCTTAATGATATAGACATAAAAAATATTTTTGTATACAATCTACCAATCTAGTTCGTAATGTCACCTTTGCGTGAAAAAAAGCCATGGTCGCTGAGTAATTGACATATCAGTCGCGGAAACGGCGCAGTAAACAAAAGCTTGGCATATAGTTATATATTTTATTCTCAGCTTAAAATGAATTTGTTACGAGAATTATGTTTTTATTTTTGTATTTTGTGAAAATTAAATTTACTCTTTTAATAAATAAATAAAGCAAATCTGATAATTTCCCAATTCAATCTTTACTACATAGTGTGTCCCATGTTTGTTATACATTTATAGGTTCAATGTTCATTATTTTTTATAGTATGAGAGTGACAAACTAGCACACAGTCCACCTGATGATAAGTGGTTGCTGTAGTTCATAGACATCTACATTTATTCTCGATTAAGAATCAAAGCGCAGATATGCGTTGTCACCCCTGAGGACTAAGATGGAATGCCGCGTTTCCAGTAAAAAAGGGTCTCCGGATCTCTACACTCACCATAAGAAACACATCAATATTAAGCTGCTATTTTATACAATAGAGATATGTTTAAAAATCTTTAAATTTTACTGTTCTCCCCTTGCATTTTCCCTCTCTCTGAGCACGAGTAATTACAGTGGATGGTTGAGATAATGACATAAACGCAGCGAGTAAAACGGGCTACGGGATCAAGTTTTATGACATCCGAGCGGGGCCTCTAGAAAATTGCCGGACGGAAGAAAGACAAATTGACGCTTTGCACCAAACAATTTAATGCTCTTATATTTTAAAAATGGATTTTATATTTTAAAAAAGACTTTGTTTTAAGTTCAGTTCATTTATATGTCAACATTTTACAGTAAGCGTTTGTGAGTCACATGTGTGAATGTGGCCTGTTAAATTATATTACATAAATCTTTCTACGTACTTCTAAAAATTAACCATTTAAATTTAATTTTAAAATTTTAAAACCACATGTTCACTGCTGAACATATGCCTCCCTCAAGGAATGGTAACAATGAAAAACTAGAAATAAAAACTGCGGTTGCTAACTCGCCTGCTAAGCGTGGCAACTCTGGTAAGTATGAGGAGGTATTTATGAGGAAATTTATTGGCAAGCCTATGTTGTAGCCCAAAGTGAAAAATTGAAATATATTAATTTAAGCATATTTAAATAAAATGTTTATTGCCATACTACCAATTAGTAAGTTATATATTTTTTAATTTATTTCTTAATGATATAGGCACAAAAGTTACTTTTATATATAATCTACCAATTGAGTTCTTAATGTCACCTTTGCGTGGACAAAACCGTGCTCACTGAGTAATTGACATATCAATCGCGGAAACGGCGCGGTAAACAAAAGCTTGGCGTATAGCTGTAGTGTATTTTATTCTCAGCTTAAAATTAATTTGTTACGAGAATTATTTTTA
This sequence comes from Parnassius apollo, assembly GCA_907164705.1. Lineage (NCBI taxonomy): Eukaryota > Metazoa > Arthropoda > Insecta > Lepidoptera > Papilionidae > Parnassius > Parnassius apollo. The sequence goes on from CAJQZP010000851.1 coordinate 2,387,530, forward strand.
ATTTTTATATTTTGTGAAAATAAATAATTTTACTCTTTTAAAAAATAAAATAATGCAAATCTGATAATTTTCCAATTTAATCTATACTATATATTATGTCCTATGTTGGTTATACATTTTAGGTCCAATATCTGGTCATAATATATACGATATTTTTAAAAAAATGCGATGATAGTGTTACTTGTCCAGCTTGTGGTAAAAGGCGACTAATGGAGATTGGCTTTGTGAAGGTGATGAGCTGGCCACCTATCACTTATTTCACAAATTTTTCCATCAGGTGAACTCTTATTTCGTTTATCACTTATTTTATTAAAAAAATAAAAAAGTAAAAAATTGCTTGCGAAAAAGTATATGCGATTACGAAATGAAACTCATAAATAAAGTGTTATTAATTAAGCATATATAAATATTTAAGTATATAATACTTTTAAGCAGGGACCATACCAAGAAGATATGTTTAAATGTTTTTAAATTTTACTATCCTCCCCTTACATTTTTCCTTTCTCTGAGCACGAGTAATTGCAGTGGATGGTTGAGATAATGACATAAACGTAGCGAGTAAAACGGGCTTCGGGATCAGGTTTTATGACATCCGAGCGGGGTCCAATAGAAAATTACCGGAAGAAAGACAAATCGACGCTTTGCACCAAACAGTTTAATGCTCTTATATTTTAAAATGGATATTATATTTTAAAAAAAGACTTTGTTTTAAGGTCAGTTCATTTATATGTCAACATTATACAATAAGCGTTTTATAAAAACATACTAATCGCTAACATTTGTGAATGTGGCCTGTTAAATTATATTACATAAATCTTCCTACGTAGTTCTATAAATTAACCATTTAATTTTTTTATAAAAAAACTAGCTGTTCCCCGCGACTGTATCCACGTGGATTTTATTACTATTGGATTTCATGGGTCTTTTTACACGGAGACCTAATTCTTTTTCTAAAGTATCTGCCAATGAAAATCCCGTCAAAATCCGTCGAGCCGTTTCGGAGATAGGCTGTGATAAACAGACAGAAAGACAGATAGATAGACAAACAGAAACAGAAACTTTTTTATTCAATGTAGATTATAACAATACTTATTTAAAAGTCACTTTTTCGTTTATCACTGGTTCGTAAAAAACCTCTATCCTGGGAAGAACCAGCAAGAAACCCAGCGGGACTATTTTTTTTCCAATGATAGCTTACAATCATGTTTACAATTAACAACACAAGACAAATTTGAAATAGCTTGGTAGCGACCACCCCTCCCAGGGGTTATTATCATCCATAAATTCCTTAATATTATAATAACCCTTTTTATAACATTTATATTTATAATTTAAACATTATAAAGATTGTCTTTTGTTACAAGAACTGTTATATTATTAATTTATTCATATTTTGACATTACAAACAGACATTTCTATTCATATTTATTTATATAGATTGAAGTATAACTGAAACTCGGTATTATGATGAAAGACCCGGTAGGTGGCGCTGTTGTTGAGATCCTAAAATCACACGTGTAAAGCTGGGGCGGATCGCTAGTGCATCTATATAAAACACAAAAAATGTTTTTACCTATGTTCGTTACAGCCTTTAAAACCAGCCAACCGATGTTCCCCAAACCGGTTTCATTAGAAAGGTGAATGCGAAGATAGTTTTAGACCACTTTTATGTATACAGGCACTAATATGAAGAAAAAAAAACATTGACAAAATTTTCTTTTTTCCATCAAATAAATTTTTTTTAACGTAGTAGCACACGCCTTGTATCCGCTAGTTTTTCTTATAATAAAACAGATTGTATTACTATTTTAGTGACGTATAAAATAGTTAGTGGGAAAAGTACGCCTTAGGCTAAAATGAAGACATTGATTATATCGTACGAGCGTAGCAAAAACGTTAATAGCTGTCTATAGTGGCTTGATTGCGGGTTGATATTGATGATACTAGTGGAGGTCGAAAAGATCGTGGAATGAACGGGAAAGCGGGTGAAATTAAACGTGAAATTATTTTTACTTTTTGATTTATTCTCTAAAGTAAAGTAAAGTAAAGTTACAGCCTATATACGTCCCACTGCTGGGCACAGGCCTCCCCTCATAGGGTTAGGGGAGAGGGTTTTAGGGCACGGAAGTGTCCGACACGCTGCCCCAATGCATGTTGGCGAACTTCACATGTCTTCGAAATAAATTTTTTTCTTATTCCTCACACATGCAGGTTATCTCACGATGTTTTCCTTCACCGCCGAGCACGTGGTAAATCAGCACTTAAAATTTCAATTAACAATTTCATTGGTGCCGGCGGGGATCGAACCCAGGTTACACGCATTCTGTTATATTTACAGCGAGCGTTAACCATCTGAGCTACCACGGCTCTTATTCTCGGATTTATTATCTATTAACCCTAAAATAATTCGCAAACTATCAAATAATTAATTTTACCTTTGAAAAAAAAATGTTTGTTCAAGGCCTTCAAAATGGTTGAACTTGCCAAATTCACTTCTTTTTCATCCGTAAATTTCTTTCACCGAAGCTCTTTCTTCACTTATAGGAACAAATTATAATCCAAAGTGGCCTAATTTGGTCTAAAGAAAGGATATTGAAGTCTAACTTTTGTAATGAAGCCATCACAACATTACTCTTGTGAAAGGGTGTTTTGTCGTGTAAAATGACCATATCTCGAAATCACTTTCCCCCTCTTTTTTCTTTAATTGCATCTTTTAATTTATCTAATAGCGTAGCGTAATACTGTTACATAATATTGACACCTTCATTATAATCGATCAATAAAATCCCATCTAAATCCCAAAAGACTAAAGCCATATTCTATCCAGCCGATTGTGACACCTAGTACTTCTTAGGTGGTGTTGCGCCTGTTTATGCTACTGCGTGGACTCCTTCTTTAACTCACGTTGATAGTAATAAACCTTAGTTTCATATTCAGTCACAATTCGGTTCATGATTTCGTCCCTGTTCTCGCTACACAGCTCCAAAAACTAGCGCGAACACTCGACCGCAGCTGTTTTTAAGAGGTGTCGGCATTCTTGGCACCCACCTTGCACTGGCCTTAGACAGGCTAAAATGGTTATGAAGAATCTTTACAACGGTTTTAGATGTTACTCGAATCATTTCTGCGATCTGTTTTCTCTTCAGAAGTTTCATAAATTTCCTCAGACATTGTCAAAAATGACGTTGAAGTTGAAGTGAAGAAATGAAGTTGCCGCAATCAGTCGGCGTGGGCGTTGTTTGTCCTCAATTGAATATCAGCCTTGCTTGAAAAGGCAATGCCACTTATAAATCATCGTTTTTCCAGGGCAAGAGTTGCTGTAAATAGATAATATCTCTTCCATACATGACATGTGGCGTTTTTTCTTGCTAAATGAGGAACTTAATTACTGCACGAAACGCTATACGTAGTGCTCACTTCACAATTGACTTGTTTATCCCGTGATATCTCCGGTAAGTTTAATCAACCGATATAGCTGAAACTTGGCATTTATAGATGTATTAAGTCACCGAGTAGTGACGGTTAAAAAACATTAACCTACTCTAACCCCTCGGCTCCGCAAACATATTGATTACCGGTGTAGGAATATTAACTACCGTGTATCGTTATGTATGTGTCGCACGAGGTGACAACAGGCCTCTTCAGCAGCGTCTTTCTAATAACAACTAGAAGATAAAAACTGCGGTTGCCAACACCCCTGCCCAGCATTGCAGCTATGGGTTATATTTGTCTCATGCGGTGATTAAAGGGAGGCTCATGTTCCTCAGTGGACTTTAATAGACTGTAATAGATTGATATTGATAAAAAATATAAAAAGATTTACAAAGTGCCTTCGCAAGAACGCTCTAATCCTCTGTCTTCTTTTCAATATTCTACGTAATCCTACTATTCCACTATATCTAAAAAATCGTATTATTTTGTTTATTCTTCAGATGTACAACGTAGATAAAATACTAGAAATACTTAAACATAATGTAAATACGTGCATAAAGAACTTTACATTTCATAAAGTATCATCAAAAGATATTGTAAAATATTTTAAGACTATTGATATTAAGAAAACCGCAGATCTGTAGGCGAATTCCGTTAAAGTTATTGCGTCTATAATAGATACAATCGCACCTCAACTACCTATTATTTTAATACTAGTATTGAATCTGGTGTGTTTCCTGATTTAATTAAGCATATTAAAGTAATACCTTTATTTAAATCTGGTAGTACATCGTACCCCGATAATTTAGAACTATTTCTGTACTGTCAACTGTGGCGGCGCTGTCGTCGCGCCGCAAGCGAAACATACGGAAGCCTAAATCACGCTATCAACAATCCAAATCATAAACAGCATATATAGAACATCTCCAACGGAGCGTTGACCGCTCCCCGGGCATAACACCTTGCCCGGCGGGAGATCTCCCTTTTCCTTCCACGGCCACAGTGGTGACCCCGACGTGATCTGAACACGCAACCCAAACACCTTCGGAAACTACAACTTCAAGCCTTCGTCATTATTCATTAACCCCTACCATTCACTACTGAGAATCGTCTTCTGCAGTCTTCAACTCCTGCAAGCCAGTCCAACTTGTCTTCATCTCGACTCACCGCAGATTTATAAGGCAGACTTCTGGCACTTGCTCCTAGCACATCGTTCTCACCGGCATCACTTGCCAGTGCGTATTTCGGCATGCATTACACATCGGCGTATCATTCGCACCGGTGTCACTTGCCCTTACGCACACAGCATGCATTCCCCACCGGCATTAAGGACGCACCGGCAATCGGACTGCACTAATCGACCTCTGGTCTGAGCAGGGGTGAGGGGTGATGTGGCGGCGCTGTCGTCGCGCCGCAAGCGAAACATACTGAAGCCTAAATCACGCTATCAACATTCCGAATCATAAACAGCATATATAGAACATCTCCAAACTATCCCACGGAGCGTTGGCCGCTCCCCGGGCATAACACCTTGCCCGGTGGGAGATCTACCTTTTCCTTCCACGGCCACATCAACACTTGGTAAAATTTTAAAAAAAATATTCTTGATAGATGTAAAAAAAAAATAATGTAAATAATTTACTTCCTAAAAACCAATTCGGTTTCACAAAAGGTCGCTTGAGAACTGACGCTGGTATATCATCAATGCGTGAGAGAATTCACAGGATGCTTCTAGTATATTCTGTGAAAGCCTTCGATTGTGTTAATCATGAAACATTAATCAGGAAACTTCAACACTACTATGTAAGAAGTGATGCTTCTTAATTAGTTATTTCATATTTAAGTAACAGAACGCAAAATGTTGTCATTAATAGTATTAGTTCTTCCATGTCGATATTACATATGGTCGTGCTTCAGGGCTCAATTTTCGGCCCCTTTCTATTTCTTGTATATATTAATGGCTTACCTTACATAGTAGGGGATAAACATAGTGTAGTATTGTTTGTTGATGACACTTCATTAATTTTCAAATTAAAACGACAGTTAATAAATTACGACGACTTAAATAATGCTATAGCTAAGTTATTCAATTGGTTTAATGTTAATAATTTGCATTTAAATGGAACTAAAACTACATAACTGTATGAAATTCGTAACCCCGAATGTCAAACATGTTAATACTAATGTAATTTTAAATGGAGAGGAACTGAGTCTTGTTGATACCACCATTTTTCTTGGAATCACATTATACGAAAAGTTTTAATGGGACACCCATTTATCAAAACTAGCTAGCAGACTTAGTTCTGCAGCATATGCTGTAAAACAGATTAGAACTGTTATCAGTGTCGAAACAGCTAGACTAGTTTACTTTAGTTATTTCCATAGCATAATGTCGTATAGTATTTTACTATGGGGTCACACGACTGACACTGAAATTATATTTGTTTCACAGAAGAGGGCCATTAGAACAATATATGATTTAAAACCTAAAGAATCGTTCAGACATAAATTTAAGGAAATGAATATATTATCTTTGGCCTCTCAACACATTTATAAAAATGTAATGTAATGTATGTACACAAATATAAAAGTATTTTGCAAAAATAAGTGATATTCATCTGTAAATACTAGGAACAGACACAAGCTAGTTGTACTAGTTATTCGACTCCACCGAGTCAGTAATTCATTCTTGATGTATTTACAACAAAATCCCAAAAAATATACAAAATTTGGCATTACCAAACTTAAAAAGCTTTATTGGACTAAATTTGTATATAAAAGTTATTATAATATTAAAGAATTTATGGATGATACTAACCCCGAAGGGTGATTGCTACAAAGTAAATTCTAATTTGTTTTGTGTTGTTAATTGTAACATACATGCTTGTTAGTTATTATTTAAAAAAAATTGTCCCGCTTGGTTTCTTGCTTGTTCTTCCCAGGACAGAGGTTTTTTATGCGAACTAGAGGTAAATAAAAAAGTGACTTTTAATAAGTATTATTTATAATCTATATTGAATCAAAAAGTTTCTGTTTCTGTCAGAACACTGTTAAGATTTGCGTCTATAAATACCATGCTCTATTCTTATTCTTTTTCTAATAACGCAGTATGATTGTGGAAGTTACTTCCCTTTAGGATTAGTGATTCTAAATCCGTGTCCATGTTTTCACAGACTTTTAAAGAGCACTATCATTCCCTTCATAATTATCAAATCGTAACGTGTATGTATACATTGTATAATTAAAAATATAATATATTGAATTATATATTTGTATGTATATATCGGTATTACTACTAGCCCTCGGCCAGGGCAGTCGGCGACTGCCCGTTTCACGCCCCGCGCGCCTCTCAAGGCCCCCGCACACATCTAGACACCCACATATAGCCGCAAGCGATTTGACGTGCACACATGTTTAAGTGTCGTTTCTTTTCGCGTAGTGTATATATTCTTTGACTTGGCTATGGCCATGTTAAATAAAGCTTAATAGAATATGTAAGCTTAATATAATAAAGCATATTCGTAACAACTTGACTCTGAAAAAGTAAAATGGTCACTAGGACGCTAACAAAATGTTCGTTAGCATTTTTACAAAAAAGAATGATCTCAAACTGACTTATATACATATATATATTTGAATTGTATACGTATATTTTAATTATTGCACACTTTTACTACCTCTATTACCTTCAATTATTCTCCAATAGGCCTGCTGGAAGAAATTTTATCGTGAATAAACAGTGCCATTGTTCATAATAATGTTTTTTTTAACCATTTTCCTATCGAGATTTGTGTACACATAAACTGTTAAATAAAATAAAAATAAATAGCGACATATTTTATGAGTATATTGGAACACCATTGCTAATTGCGGGCCTTTTACATATTGAGCAAATATTGGTAGGCACTTCATTACCATGAGAAAATGACAGACATATTCCTCCGCTATAATGTTATAAGGCATAATATAGGCTAGGGTTAATTCATTACTAGTTTCACTCTAAAAAATACTAAGGAAGTCTCATATCTTTCATTATATGTCGGTGATACCATCTAGTATGGGCTAGATATTAAAATCCAGCTTGACGAAGAGCAGAGCTAGTAAAAAGAGACATTTTATATAAACAACAAAATGAAATACAAGTAATTCTAAAAAAATATTTCTTTTATTTATCCTAACGACTGCCAATACCGAGCGCAACCTTTATTATAGCACATACCGTTTCAGATGAAATATAATTCTATTTGGGGCCACATAAATATTATTCACTGTATTATTATAGAATTACTGGTACCTGGAGATTTGAAGGGTCAGGTACCGCGACTAAAGGTTATGCCACGAAACTAATACTCGGTGTTTTCTGATTATTTAAAGACTATGAAATATTTTGTTACTTTATTCTTGTTAAGGAATAGTTTGCAAGGGTTTTTCAAGCAATTAATAATAAATATATAATATTATTTATTTATTTTAAGTTTAGTATTGTAAAAAAATCTTACCAAGCACCAATAAATTAAACGTGGTAGAGCCATGCTGCAATTATATTAGTAGTATAGTTGTAGCACGAATGGGTCGGCTCGACCGGGGAAGGACCACGCTCTCACAGAATACCAGCGTGAAATAGTAGCTTAATGCTGCTGTATTTCGTATGGTGAGTGTAGAGAACCGGAGACCCTTTTTACTGGAAATGAGGCATTCCATCTCAGTCCTCACGGGTGACAACGCATCTGCATTTTGATTTGTAATGGAAGATAGATGTAGATGTCTATGGGCCGCAGCAACCACTTACCATCAGGTGGACTGTGTGCTCGTTTGTCACCCAATCCTAAAAAAAAAATAAAAATAAAAATAAAAAAATGCAATATTTGAGAAATTCAGGTAAGACGTATTATATAAATTGTGTTAAATTAGGTACTTATGTAAAGGTGATCAAATTTTTAATTAAAATACTAATGCTAATAACCAAAACAGGCACTATCGATATCGCTATCGATGTCACTATCGATATAGTACGGATAGCATGTGCTAAATAACTGTTATTTCAATCGCCAATCCACCTAATAAGCGTGGCGATATTGATTATGTGCACGTCTTTTCTTTTCCGACTATCTTTCCAACTGTGGACTTTTATCTTTGTATCTGTGATATTTTGTTTTGTAGCTCTCCACTTCCAATTAACCAAAAACATACTGCAGGCATCTTTTTCTTTTTGAATTCTCTACCTCCCATGATTAAAACTACTTTTACGGATTTTATCGCGTTTATTTTACTTTTTATTTACCCACGGACCAACGGTACCTTCAGCTTTTTTAATTATTGTTTATGGTCCGATCTATGCAAAATGACCATAAACAATAATTAAAAAAGCTGAAGGTACTCCGGGTTTAACAATGACATCAGGACGTCAGTAATCTCAGTCCCCCGTGACCATGGGTGCTGGAAAGCGCCCGAAACGTCGGGAATTAAAAATAAAAATAAAAAGTAAAAATAAACGCGATAAAATCCGTAAAAGTAGTTTTAATCATGTGCAATGTTCGCGTAAATATAAGAAATCATTATATTCTCTACCTCCCCTGAAAACATTTTCATGAGGAAGGATTAGATCATTGATGGATAGGGAAATTACTCAACGGATTGGTGACAGTAAGCCGATAAACGCAAGCTTTGCAGCGTCAAACAAAGTGCTACAGTCTAATTCCTACATCGCGGATTACATAATACTCCGTGCTGTAAAATGTTATCATTTTCCTACAATTATAATTTACCATTTCATAGAGTTTACATAATATAATTCTTTAGGCATTTATTAAATAATATTATTAAGTATATAACAAACACTTTGTATTGAATTCAATCGATTCACAATAATTAAATAGATAAAATAAGAAAGAATATTAGGAATTTTAAAATTTATATGTAAGTTTAGAATGTAAACAGGCTGGTCATATCGTTCATAGATTTATTGATTGATTGACTGGAAGTTTCTTAATCGTTTTTTTCCTTCATAATAGGCTTATATTGCATACGTTATGCTTTGTTAATGGATAAATAGCCAATATCGGTTAGCCTCTATACGAAAAATAATGGTTTAATTATTCATACATTTTGATTACGAAACTAAATTTTTAAAATATTATTAACTATCATTTAAAGCGAGGATTAAATTATTTAAACCTTGCTTTGCGCGCAGTGAAAAGTTACTAAAGGTACTGTATCCACGGCTGGTCGTCGTTGCTGGTGATAAGAGGGCTGGTTCTTTCCTCGCTCAAAGGCTAAGTGTAGCTATTCAGCGAGGAAACGCAGCCAGCGTTCCTGGCACTATAACACAGGGAGCAGGATTTTTGACAATTTAAATTTTTAGTGTTAGTTTTTCTATATTATAGTTTATTTTTTTAATATTGTGTATACTTAATATTAATTGTAAATATAGTAATTTTAATTATTTTTTTTATTTAATTCTACGTATACAAAATTTATTAAAAGATATAAAAATAATGTCGATGAATTTAAACCTTGTTTATTGAAAAATAAAAACAACTTCCCTTTTTTATATTATATCTGTAATATAAAGGAACAAAAAATTTGGTGTTACAAAACGCTCCATACAAGCGCTCTTGGGGTTTATTTACTTCACTGAGCCATACGTAGCAATTAAAGCAAAACACCTAACAAAGTACGTTATTCTCGTGTTCGTTTTTATTACCACATGAGCAAACATGAAATTATCTAAGTGGAAAGAAAAAAAGGCTTTAATATTATTGTTAACAAAAAGTGTTATTTTTAGTATCGCCGATTCAGTTGTGGTTGGTTCTGTCAGAGGTTAGCTATTCTTACCTGATGATGAAACGTTTTTTATTCGAGGGAAGAGCGGTGCTCTTGAAACAATGTGTGTGAATCCCTTGATTTTATTTTGCATGTTGATCATAATCAAAACCCATTATACGCTGTTAATGGAAAACGCAAAACTAGACACAAGAAAGAATGGTGAGCTGAACCTAGGGAATTTTAGGACAGGGTAACAGAGCCTATGGGGCCAGCAGCTGGCAACTTCGTAGAAAAATAAGGATGGATCGTTACTTTCACGCAAGTGTGAGTAACGATCCAAGAGTAAATCCTATCCGACACTATTCTAATTATATCCTGGACGTTATTCTGAGCGAGATTAGAATGAAATCTGCTATAGAAAAAGTACGAAAATATAAGTTTCGGGTAGAATATTGGAGGGACATCGACAGTTACGTATGGAGCTGTGTATGCAATTGCTATCTCACGTCAGAAGTACGAGTACAAGATAGTAGTAGATTTTTTTTGCCGTTTTACGAGTACATGTGAAAATTTATTAATAACACATTAATAACTAATTTCGAATATAGGAATACCTTGCTTTAATGTATATATTCTTAGGATATATGTATAGTCATGCCCTAATAACTTAGGATAAGAGCAGAAAGAGGAAGACTAGCAAACCCGAAATTTTATCGGTAAGAGATTTCATGGGTTAGATAGATTTTACTTTAGATTTTTTCTAATACAGGTGTTATCTTTGAGTTCTTTTTAAAAACTGAAACTCGATAGCCCAGGTATTTATTTATTTAATCTTTATTGTGTTACACCTTAATCTAAGGGTTATAATGGGCGGACTAAGTCTTATGACATTCTCTACCAGTCAACCCTGGGAGACTTGGACATGTAATAGTTGAAACTCGATAGCGCTGGTACTTATTATTTAAAAGAAAAATTTTTGGTCTTGACTGCCTCTTTGGTCAAGTGATCGTGAACTCGTTTGCTACTCCTGTGTCGGGCCCCAGTTCTTGAGTTTTTCTATCAAAAACTCTCGGTAGCAGCCTGAAGTCAAGTAGATGGCGGTGTGTCGGATTATCGTCTCATTGAATTATGAGAATGAGAGTGCATCTGGGCTTGCGATACACTCAGACACTATGATCTTGTCCTGTGCATATATCTATTCTACATTGAAACTGGCCGCCGTAACCGATATTCGATATGAAGGACATTTTTTTATTATTATATAAAAGAAGAATGACGTGCAGACGCTACCACATACGTAATATTATTTCTAGTTAAGCTAACAATGAACAATTATAATTACGACTAATCTTGAAAGCAATAACTGAGAATATTAGTGACCAGTTCTCTCGAATGTTTCTTTAGTACTTTTATATGTAGAGATATTAGTTTAGCCGGGGAGTTGGTCCGGTTACCTATTATCTGTATCTGTATTCCTTAATACGTGTCTTTTTATATTGACGTAGAAGCGGCGGCGCGAGGGAAAGCCGTGAATAAGTATATATGAAAAGGCACGAGCTCTCTTTATTCTATTCTTTTCTTTGTACAATTTTATTCAGTTACAAATTGAGGGTAGCGTTATACCAGCGTCAGGATTTATATATTGTTGTTACTCTTTTCATTTGAATTTAAGTAAAATATTTAAGTTACATTAACATGTGTTTATATACGTGATTAAATGTTTTTTTTAATATAATAAGACAAACGAGCACACTGTTCATCTGATGGTGAGTGGTTACTGTGGCCCATAGACCTACGTCGTAGAGCCATACTGTAGCTATATTATGGTTGTAGCCTGAGTGGATCGGCTCAACGGGAAGGATTACGCTTTCACAGAAAACCAGCGTAAAATAGCAGCTAAATGCTGCTGTGTTTCGTATGGTGATTGTAGTGAACTGGAGACTCGTTTTACTGGAATCGAGGCATTCCATCTTAGTTCTCAGGGGTGACAACGCATCTGCATTTTGATTCTTAATCGAGGTTAAATGTAGATGTCTATGGGCCACAGCATTTACTTACCACCTTTATTTACCTTTATTCTATATAAAAAGTGAACCGGAGACCTTTTTTACTGGATACGAGGCATTCCATCATATTCCTCAGGGGAGACAACGCATCTGCATTTCGAATCTTAATTAATGGTAAATGTAGATATGTATAGACCACAATAACCGTTTAACATCAGATGGACTGTGTACCCGTTTGTTATCCTAAAGTTGCGTATCGATTACGCGCTCCTGGCGCGCGCGCCATGAATGACCGCGTCGATTATTGCGTTCCACGGAACGCGTTCCAAATTTTCCAAGCATATCTAATAAGCGCACCTGGTGCGCGCGGCAGCTGTTCCAGTGTTTGACCTGTGCCACATGGATGTAATTTTAAAATAGTGGTAAAGCCATGTTGCAGTTATATTACGGTTGTAGCACGAATAGCTCGGCTCAAATGATCTGAGGGCTAACATGAAATGCCTCATTTTCAGCGCAGAGAAGTAAAGTGTATATTTCCAATTCCCCACAATCACCATACAAAATACAGCATTATTAAGCTCCTACTTGTATTCTTTGAAAGGCGTGCCTTCCCGGCCTCGACCTATTCGTGCTACAACTATACAATAAAGCTGAAGCATGGCTTTACCTCGTATAAACCATTTTATAGATATAAACATAATTTACCACGTATAAACGTCTAAAATAACAGTATATTATGCTCGTCATCAGTGTTCCATGCCAAATTCAGTACAACTTATGAAATCTAGTCGGTGTTGACCTCTCTGCTTGTCTGGTTTGAATGTTTTTCTTTGAAAGTGTTTCACATAGATGATTGAATTTGGTTTAGTACTTACAACCTAAAATAATATTTTGATTCATCGTGTGGAATATATAAAAAGAAGGCTAATTTTGTATAAAACATTAGTATGTGTGATTATACGTGGTACAGTCATGCTGCAGTTATATTAGTAGTATAGTTGTAGCACGAATGAGTCGGCTCAACCGGGGAATGACCACGCTCTCATAGAATACCAATGTATAATAGTAGCTTAATGCTGCTGTGTTTCAGATGGTGAGAGTAGAGAACCGAAGACCCTTTTTACTAGAAAAAAGACATTCCATCTTGGTCCTCACGGATGACAACGCATCTGCATTTTGATTTGTAATCGAGGATAGATGTAGATGTCTGTGGGCCACGGCAACCACTTACCATCAGGTGGACTGTGTGCTCGTTTGTCACCCTATACTATAAAAATGTAATATATTTTGTATAGACTAAAGCTTAAAGTTAGTGTTTTGTATTTACGACTTCTATATTTATATTAGACTTGCAACAAATATTCAGCTATTATTCGGTATTCTCAATATTCGACTAATTTCTTCCCATTCGTAAAATAAAAATGTAGATTTATTTTATAATGATGTATTTTTATTATAATCATTAAAGCAGTCACAGGTAAATAATCTTCTTCCGTATAATGATAATTAACAAAAACTATCGGATAAATGTCGATGCACTTGAATTATCGTTATTAAAGTGGAAGATTATGGTGCAAAAAGAGTAAGTTCTCTGCATTTCAGGCAGTATTTTACTAATTCTTTTCTCGTAAGCAATCCCAACTTCCGAGAATAGGTGCTCTGAATAAAGAAAAGTACTTCCTTTCCGGCCGAATACTTTTGTGTAATATTCGACTATTAGACCAGAAAGCCCGCATTCGGCGTGTAGCCGAATATACTAATCGTTTAAAACAAATTTTATGAGTTTTAAACATTATGAGTTAGTTTTCTTTTAATGAACATTTATATTAATCGTCATCATTACGCCCCAACTGAAGGGTCATGATGAAGTGTAATGGTGCCTGCCCCAACAATTGCTACAATACAATACCCTGAACCACCTGAATTTATTGACTTTCTACATGTTTCTTTATGATCATCACTTTATATACTAAATTGTGATGAGCTTCTGAACATTGTGCTTACCAGGACGGCTACCTCTACCGCTTTTAACCTTTATTACCCATCGATTATAGAAACTTCGGACTCACTGCTACATCAATTTACAAAGCCGTTGCCTTTGTCAGTTACCTTTATTATTCTGCACATATCTTCGTTACGATTTTATCACGCAGGGAAACTCCGAGATAAGCCCTCTGAGAGACAATATATTAGGGTTCTAACAGTTTGTAGACGCAGGTAGTAAATCGATAACTAGTTCTGCATTAGGTTTGTAACCTTTTTTGACTGCCTTATTGGTCTAGTGGTCGTAAACGCAATTGATGATCATGAGGTTCCGGATTCGAATCCTGGTTCGGGCTGAAATTAGTTATTGCGTTTTTCTGTCAAGAAAGCTCATGCAACTGATCTCCCTTCGGCCGTGTCGACTTCTCGGATCCTAATCCTGTCCTGCACAGATGACAAAGCTCCGTTGAGACTGGCCGCGGTGACCGAAATTTGATCTGGAGGACGTTGCCTTACCTTTCTTGATCACGTTAATATGCAATTTTTCTTTGGAAATAATACTCTCCTTATTTCATCATCATTAAAGCCATTTATAAATCCACTGTTGATCATACACACCCCCAAAGCAATGACAAAAAGCATGGTCCTGAGCCACCTACATCCATCGACTTTTTTATGACTTACTGGGGAGCCACTTTGTCCCTTACGGGCTTATCTATGATCCCCTCGTGGTTCAAGGCTGCTATTCTAAAACTTTTATCCCCCATTGGTTGTCAGAATGTTATTGTTGTAGAAATGCTATTTTAGGCAATAGTATTGCATCCAACGACACTAATTATTTTGAAGGAGAAAACAAAATTAGAACTACTAATGTATAAAAATTATTTTTTGTTTTTTCTTATTTTATGCGTTGTTTTACCGTTCATAAGATTGCGGTAAAACTTTGTCAACATTTTGCTTGCTCTTCTGGTTATAGACATAGTTGCACCCGGTAGGTGGCGCTGTTTCAGAATCGCTAGTGAAAAATAAAAAATGGCATCCATTTGTATTTTGTAAACTTAAAAACTTGGAAAACCAGATGCGCTCTTCTTTATTTTATTTGTATTGACATACACTTCATCAAATATTTTGTCTTTTCAGAAGCAACATTTTCAGCCAATCGAATCTTGTGTGATCTACAAAATTGTATACAACATAATTTAAATATAAAGTAAAACGTACAAAAGAGTCTAGGAGAACTTGTTTTTGGCACTCGCTTTTTAATTTCAGAGTATGCGTACAAACCGAATTCGAAATGAAAAATTTCTATTGAAAATGATGAAAAATTCGAATTGAAAATTGAAATTCACCTCAATTTTAGGCTTAATTTACTACATTTATTATGATCAGACATGGAAAATTTACATAGGTAGAATTCGGCATTATTACCACGAGTTATCACCGTGTAGTGGCGATGTAAGAATATCCGATAGTAAATATCATCCCGTGGGTATCGAAATGGGTGACAGAGGGAAACAAATCAGGGATGGGCAGCAGCGTCCTCTTAATAACGACTAAATAAAAAAACTGTAGTTGCCAACCCGTTTGCCAAGCGTGGCATCTATGGCAAATATGCTTCCAATGAGGCAATTTATGGGGAGGGCCCATGTTCTGCAGTGGACTTTAATGTACTGTGACGGCAACCACGATTTATTGGCGATTACTTTGGCGACTGCAGCACCAGAAGACCTTAATATTATAAACCTTATACCTAATATTAAAAACCTTAATATTAATATTAACAGAACATATGTGTTTTTGTAATATTAAGGAATAATAATAACCCCTCGGAATCAAGTGATCGCTAGCAAGCTATAATTTATAATATGATTTGTACAATTATTTATATAACGCTAGCTGGTACTCGGCGCGTTGCTGCCGCAGAGAAAATAATTGTGGAAATATCTTTTTAAATTTAAAGAGTTATATTTTTTAATAAGGATTTTTCATTGATTGATAATAAATTTGTCGGTACGATACGCGCGTCATCCACTATAAGTCAATTGTACTATGCAAGCGCAAGCAATATGTTGGCAAAGTTTTATTTATTTATTTATTTAAAACTTGCATGTAACACCTTAAGCTAAAGGGTACATAGGGCGGACTTAATGCCATGTGCCATTCTCTGCCAGTCAACCCTGGGTACCAAGGACAATTGTTGGCAGGTGCGAACATTATACATAAATAAAGTGCACATTCATTAAAATATACATATATAGAAGGTACATACGTACACAATACATTTAAATATACACACATGTAGCATAAATATATGTACAATAATAAATGTGTGTATATGCTTATAAAATTCGTAAATAAATATCCATATGAATGATATACATAATATAATGCTTGAATAATATATAATGAAATAAATATTTTAAATAAAAAAGAAGAAAAAGAAAGACAAGAATTAAGGAAAAATAATATCAATTAGTAGTTGCCCTCAGGTTATGTTCTCGGAGAAGAACTTTGAAAACTTTCTTAATTGTGGCATTCTTAATATCATTGGCGAGGTTGTTCCAAAGTTGTGTAGCTTGTATCGTAAAAGACGATCTAAAAAAGTTGGACTTAAGCTGTGGAAATCTTAACCTCAGTCGGTTTGACTGTCGGGATGTTTGACCGTCGATCGAATGAAAAAAATGAAAATTATCCTTAAGATAAGAAGTCGACCTTGGATCGTTTCAAATTGAATAAAGTACAAGTAAAATTCTAGAGCATCGCCTTGGACGTATAGGTAACTATTTAAGCTTTGAACGATAGGATGATATGTGGTCGTACTTACGTAAACCAAAAATAAACCTTATGGAATTATTATAAAGGCGCTCCAACTTGTTTAGAAGATTTTCTGAGAGATCTGGGTAATACACATCGGCATAGTCGATAATAGGTAGAATGAGGGAATGAACCAGCGTAAGCTTGGTTTTGAAAGGTAGGAAATGTTTAAGACGATAAAGGGAACGCAAGGTAGTAACAACTTTTCGACTAACTTCAGAGATCTGCAATTTCCAGGTCATAGTTTTATCCATGTACAGGCCAAGATATTTTATTGAATCACAATATGGAATCAAAGCTCCATTATAAATTACAGGAGAGAGATTTCCATAATCGACCTTAGCCAATAATTGCGAACTTCCGAAGATTATAACATTGCATTTGGCAGGATTAACAGAAACGCCATATTTAAATGACCATTCTCTTATTCTAGGTTATCATTTAGTTTGTGTATTACAAAGTTAAGATAATTTAAGCCTGATTGTAAATAGAGCTGAAGATCATCCGCATACAGATGGTATGAACAATCCAAAACTGAGGAGATAGAATTTATAAATATTGAAAATATAGTAGGAGAAAGTATTGCGCCTTGCGGTACATCAGATTCAATTTAAGCCTATGCAGAAAACCGCTGACCTGAGCGAACTGATTGCTGGCGACCGCGAAGAAGAAAACCATTCCAAGGCTGGGGATGAAAATTTAAGGTGTTTAAGGATGGATAGGAGGATACCATGATCCACTGTGTTGAAAGCGTTCAAAAAGTCAATAAGCACCACCACTATTAATTTCTGCTCATCTAAGCCCTTTCTTATATCGTCTGTGACTTTGATAAGCGAAGTGGTAGTGCTGTGACCAGAGCGAAACCCCGATTGAAATTCATTCAGCAACAGCAGATTTTTAACGCAATCTAATGACCAGTATGGCGGCGCATAAAATACGAACAAACAAACATTACTTAACATTAATTTTTATATATTTGATTAGATAATTGGTGATTATAAAGTGTTGTTTACTTTTTAAAAACCTCTTGCTAGGTTTCTTGCTGATTCACGCAATAGAGGTATTTTCCCAACTAAATATGACTGAAAATGACTCTCAATTAGAACATATTAAATATTTTAACTGTAATATAATATCTTATACTACTATATACCGGATCCCAAGCAAATATATTTAGATTTATTTTAATACAATTTTTTGATTATTGAATACGGTTTCAATTTACCAAATAGCTTCTCATAGTCACAATAGATACTATAATAAGGAGAATGTAGTCAGTGTAAATCTGTCGAAATAACTGCATTATTCTTTACCATCACAAGTCCTAGTAACCATCTACGTTTTGTGGGCTAAAGTTATCAAAAGATCGTTTGTGAACAATGGTTTCAAGTGCTACAAAGGGCGCGAATACTAAACGAATGGAGGCTTCAGAAAGCGTGGGGAGTGTGGGGGTGTACTGAGGTGCGAGGGGTAGCGCGATGCCCAGAGTCAAGCGCGCGACTGAAGCGGGCGAACGCCAGACGGAACTCCGGCCGCCGTTCCCTCAGAAGAGTAAAATCACAAAACAGTGCAAAATCTTGTGTGAAAAAATGCTAGTTCATTAATTGTGTGGTTCACCGCCTGTTGCGCCCTCTCTCGCCTCTACCGCCTACTATACACTAATCAGAACATACAAGGCCGCGCCTCTTTGGGGTTTCGTCAGTTATTTGGAGGTGAGTAAATTTTCTTTTGTTGTATACTTTACAGACTCAAGCCAATTTCTTAAAGGGTAGCCGGTAAAGCTGTTTCAATTATTGATAATGGATATAATTAAAAAATTCAATTTGTTGAGCTTTTTGTGTGAATTTTTTTAACTAACACAGGTCTCCGGTTGGAAAAATTTAATACAACATAATAACGAACTTCATCAAAAAATGATAAATGTATTATTTTTAAGTGAGGTATAATTTTTTGTGAACTTATGCCTCTTTTTTATTGTAGGCGAACGAAGTTTAAAAAATATAATAATATTAAAAAATAATATAATAAAATTTTGGTGTTAGTACTTTCCTTGGAATGAAACGTTAATCTCCTTTAGAAAATTCTTTTTATTTCCAGATTGAAGTTGACAAGTGGAAACTTTTTTTATAGGATAGGATGACAAACGAGCATACAGTCCATCTGATGGTAAGTGGTTGCTGTGGCCCATAGACATCTACATCTATCCTCGATTACGAATCAAAATGCAGATGCGTTGTCATCCATGAGACTTAGGTGGAACGCCTCGTTTCCAGTAAAAAGGGTCTCCGGTTCTCTACACTCACCATACGAAACACAGCACCATCAAGCTACTATTTGACGCTGGTATTCTGTGAGAGCGTGGTCCTGCCCCGGTCGAGCCGACCCATACGTGCTACAACTATACTACTAATATAACTGCAGCATGGCTCTACCACGTTACAAAAAGTTAAATTATAAATATTATTTATATATTTTACTTCCTTTTGGAAACAAAATCCTGAATAACACACTCCGCGTTCAGTTCCGAATACCATCCGGGCACAATCCGATGCCGCCGAGACTAGGCCGTTACTCGAGCTTATTAAAACTTTGCTGTACCCCACATATCGCGTGACGCAATATAGATGGTGAACAAAGAAACAATGTAAGGACTGGGATAATTTATTCAGGGTGATCATCATATATCGCTATTATTTAAACGACATTGTAAATTGCGTTATCTTACTCTATTGTAAGGACTGGGTAATAAGCAGCGAAAATGGCGAGCCCAGATTAAAGAAAAAAATAAGTTAAATTTGCATTTGATCATGATTAAATGCATTTCAATTCAATTGCCCACGAAAGTGTTTTATAATGTTCATAATAAAGGGTGTAGTCGACATTTTTTTCTAAATCCGTAATAGCTACATACAGAACAATTTTTTGGATTTTTCAACAAGATTTAAACTTCAATCCAAAGTTAATTAACCTAATTTACATTATAACGAATTGCGTGTTTTAAGCACTCCATTTCTGTAATTTTAGTACCTATGTAATAATGAATATTGAGTAGATGGTTTAATGTATTTTTACTTTGTGACTTAGGTAAAAATTATACGTGTTGAAACGATTTCATTCGTGACTTCAATGAATGCATTTGGTAAGCAATTTTAATTGCAATCTCTTTGATTGTTTTAATCCTTACGTAATTTTTTTATTTCAATTAGAATTTGACGATAAATAAAACTTCTGCTAAATAATGCTGGCGTAAGGGAATCCACTACTCCTTAGAATGGAACTGAAATAGAAGATAGGCATCAGCGTCGTCTCGATATTAATAATAACAAAACTGCGATTTTCCACCTGCATGAGATCTTTGGTAAATTCCCAATTTGAGGCAATCTATTGAGAGGCCGTGCAGCAGTGGATATTTGATGGACTGTAATGAACATTAAAGAAAATAAAAATCTACTTCATCAGCATTTTTAAAGGTTTTAATAAACATATATAAAGAATGCGCTAGTCGGTATACATTGAAAAAACCTTATATTTCACCATGTACCCGGGTACCCGGATTAGAGAGCGCATCGTAGATACCATCGTATTAGTTAATCACCCATAGTCTGTGTAAAATAATGTAACGAATTTTTAAGGGTTTTCTGCCATCACTCGATCGGTATTAACTCGTCCGCTAGTCAGTTTGGTCCATGTGTATGCGATATTGAATTTTGCGAAAAAGTTCACTTATATACTCTTAGATCCCTAAAGCCCGCATATTATAACTACACAACGCATACATAAAAATTGTTAAACCCCTTAAACTGTTTAGTTGAGTTGTGTTTGTAACGATTTCATGACGTTAAATCTGTTTGGTCGAAGGTTGTGCGCATACAGTCGTTATCGATTTATATATTAGTTTTCTTTCGTTTCATCTACATGTAGTTATTTTTCGGTACTGAACTAATAATTATAACCGCCACTACTATACGTGATAGAGCCTAGCCATATGAATGGTTCGGTTCGACCGGGAAAGGACAACACTCTCACTGATTATCAGCGTAAAGTAGAAGCGAAATGTTGCTGTATTTCGTATGGTGAGTGTAGAGGGCCGAAGACCCTTTTTTACTGGAAACGAGGCATCTTAGTCTTCATGGGTGACATCGCATCTGCATGTTTGTTCGGAATCGAGGAGAGATGTAGATATCCATGGACCACAGCATCCACTTACCAAAAGATGAACTGTTTGCTCGTGTGTTCGTTGAATAGGAAATCTAGGTATGATGTTACAACGCCTCTAGATTGACTAAATTAACGCAAATCTACTTAAGCGCGTCATATTACAATGGTAATATCTTTATATATAGCTGTCCAGCGATATATAAAAGAAATTATAACATAAGAAATATATATATATATATATATATAATACCGAGCGGAATTTTGTGTAGTTTCATGTTAAATAATTTTTTAAAGCGAAATATATTAAGTGCAAAGCGTTACTGCACGATCGATTAATTACCATCTTCTAACAGACTCTTATATCAAGGGCTACATATAAGAATAGTCCTATAAAATATGTACGTAAAGTTCAATAAATAACGTTTTGTAAGGGTGAGAAAAGAGCAAACATCTGATGCTGCCACGTCATTACGTGGATGCTATGTGTAGACTTACATTGATCCTAGATTTAGAGTAAAATTCCTATCATCATATCCCTCAAGCTGACAGCAAAAGGTTGCATTTAACAGTATAGTTTCACCGGAATTTGCGATAAAAGTGGGTTTCGTTCGGGGATAGGAGCTTGACCCTTTTGATCTTTCTCGTATGGTACTCAAATGTCTGAGATAGGAAACGACTTTGTGTCGAAACAACCCAACTATATATTGCGAAATGTTTATAAATTAATTATTTAACAAAAAATAATTTAGATTTTGTAAGTTTGACCTATTCCCTTGGAGAGCAAAATATACTTCGCTGTTTATATTACATATTAGAAGGATTAGAAAGCAAAATGTCATCAGACAGTTTTCTCATCCTGCCAAATGCCAAATTAATGTACCTACTTTGCTTACTTCCACAGTATCATATCTGGATTGGATTGGAAACAATAATTATTTCGCAAAAACAAGCAATACGGGTAATCTATAACTTCTCGCCTACACGATCTTTTCGAGTAAACGAATGTTTTGACTATCTATATATTATACATGGTAGAGCCATGCTGCAGTTATATTAGGAGTATAGTTGTAGTACGAATGAGTCAGCTCGACCGAGGAAGGACCACGCTCTCACAGAATACTAGCGTGAAAGGGTAGTTATTCGTATCGTGAGTGCAGAGAACCGGAGACCCTTTTTACTGGAAATGAGGCATTCCATCTTAGTACTCACGGGTGACAACGCATCTGTATTTTAATTCGTAATCGAAGATAGACGTAGATGTCTATGGGCCACAGCAACCACTTACCATCAGGTGGACTGTGTGCTCGTTCGTCACCCTATCCTATAAAAAAATATAAACATGTAATATAATGTTATGACTGTAAATGAACTGTCGCCTGTAAAACATGTCGAAGTGATATCCTATATATATATATATATATATATATATATATATATATATATATATATATATATATATATATATAATCGACACTTCTTTATTGAATTATTTATTTGTTAAAGAAATTATTGTAAGATAGCATTACCACAGATTTTCTTGACAATTTTTTTATTCCTTGTTAAAAATGTAGGTTTTCAAGTATTTTTTTAGTTCGCAAGCCTAAGTTGAATAATTTTTTTTGACCTTGACTTAAACTTCGAAAATGCAAGTACGTTCATCATCCCTGAAGATCAAGATGTAATGCTTCGTACTAGTAAAAAGGGCCTCCGTTCCTTGTCACTTACAAGAGGAAACACAGAAGCTCTGGTTTCTGATGGTGTTAATGCTTAATGATTTCTTATATTTACGCGAACACTACACATTGATTAAAATGTGTAGGGTACGCGTAAATTCGTTCGCGGTGTTAATGCTGATAGCTTTTTGCCTTTTACAGGTCCGTAGGTCTCAGGTCCATAGGTGTAAAAAGGTGAAATTGAAACATTCCGCATCGTTACTTGCGTAACGATCGTTCCTATGACAGTATACAATACACTTGGGTGAATTATCTAACGGCTGTCCGAACAGGGGGTGGCGAAAAGAAACACAGCAGTATTAAGATGCTATTTCACTTAAGTATTCTGTGTGCACGTGATCTTTATTCGGTTGAGATATTTTATTTTAGATGAATGAAGATAAAACTTTCGAGAACCAGCAATAATACGCTACAGCGTGGCTCTACTAGGATAAATTAAAATATTTCTTAAATAAAAACTCGAATAATCAGCTCTCACCACAGCTCGTAGAGTGACCTTGAGCTTCCTCATACGGCCGGCAGTGAAGGACACATTTTCTAATCCATATAATATCTCACTGGTTATATGCTCTTGACTTCAAGTTTTGAGGTATACTAGCAAAGTTGTTCAACATCATTAGTTACATTTTAACAGTCTTCAAAAAGGAGGAGGTACTCAATTCGACTGTGTTTTTTGTATGTTTGTTACCTCAGAACTTTTCTCTAGGTGAACCGATCTTCATGATTTGTATTTGAAAGATTACGCTTCTCATGTGATCCCATAAAGACACGGGAATACGTATTTATTTGACTTCTGATGATGTTCTGATTTTATTTACATTTAAGTCACTTGTACTACTTGTTAGTCCTTTTACTTTATTGGTATGCTGATGATGTGTGATGAGATTTGATCAAAGTGTTTAAGTAAATTCTTTTGTTCGATTGATTAATAATAACGATTCGATTATAATTGCCTCTTCCGTTGTACAGATGACCTTGTTTAGTTAATAACAGCGGAAGATATTCCAGCCAACGGTAGGTTTTTACGGGTTCTCGAAAAAGAAGTACCAAAGAGGATTTAAGGAATATGTGAACTTATAAAGGGAAAAAATGCTATGTACTCTCTTTAACAATATTTTTATTGATCGTAAAAATGCTAGAAACAAGGCGTTTGTAATACGAAGCGAATGTTACTTCTTTCGTTGAGTATTATTATCGGACTTGCCTTGTCGAACGATGCCATTATACGTCAGAAAATTGGTACTTTGAAATCAAATCTGATAAGAGATTCGATTTGTGGAATAAGTTTTTTTCGAAAATTCTAACTTAATAAAAAATTACTTTACTGTTTTATACTGTTATACAAATGTCTGTAAGAGTGTACGTTCGTACGATAGTGTAGCGCACTGATGATATCGTCACAAAACTAATTTACTTAAATTATTTATTACTATATAAGTAACTGTTTATGTTTTATTAAAATCGATGGTGAAGATTTTGAGAAAATAATAATTAGATTCACCGGAAATTACGTTCCATCTATGCAAAAGAGTAAATTATCACAACCAGCCCATAGTCAAGCAAAAAAGTTAAATATACCTACCATTATTTCAATGTGTAGTGTTCGCGTAAATATAATCAAAACAATTGTAATTACATTACCACCAAATTGCGGGGATAAAAAGGGAATTTCAAAGGGACATTACGTACAACACTTTTAAAACTAATATTCTCACCATTATCAATCTTGCATCTTTGACAGTTGTAACCGGAGAGTGATACCCCAATGAAAAATAAATATAGTGATAAACCAATCATACACTGCAAGATTTCAAGATACTGTAAGCTGCTTTTGCGTAGATCGGACCAAAAATTAATGTTTAAATCTGAAGATAGCCGGGATAACTATGACATTGGGTTGTCGACACCTGCCCCCCCCCCCGTGACCATGGGTGCTGTAAAGTGCTCGAAACGTATAAAATGTAAAAACTAGTTTTTTTTTATTGATAGGTGACAACACCGTAAGGGCACCCAAAAAAAAAGTCCGAGAAAAGGGCCTTAGGCGTCCTACAAACACAGACCGCCGAGGCATTAAACAACCACAAGGCTAAATATATGAATAATAAGAATTTAAATGATAGTGGTCTATTTATTAGCTTTAGAACATTTCAGGAATGTGATTGTGAAATCGTGCAAATGTTTTACTAGATCAAATATTATAGTGTAAAAAAAGTTAAAAGAACTCTGAAAGAGTTTCAAATCAAATAAGTACGTGTGCGGTATAATAGGTTATGTGAAGTATATTACAGGTTAGTGTAATCTTAATATATATAAATTACGTGTCACGTTGTTTGTCCGCGATGGATTTCTAAACTACTCAACCGACTTTAATAAAATTTTCATACCGTGTGCAGTTTGGTCCAACTTGAGAGATAGGATAGTTTTTTTGCCCATGAGTGAGCCACAATATTTTTTGCGAATTTTAGGATTTTTAATAGGACATGACAAAGGGTCGTCGAAAAGGGCAGAACAACGTCTGCCTGGCAAGCTAGTATATTATAGTTTTAAGGTGATATTTGATGACCTACATATTTATCTTTAATTTATTTTATTCGTATAGTGGTTTGTTAATAATCTATAACTTTACCTACAGTAATTTCTATTTTTGATAGTTAAAATTAAAGCTACAGCCATACAACACAGACATTCAACATAAAATTAAAGTACTTCGACCCACTGCTGGGCCCAGGCCTCTCATTTCTGATAGGGTTCTAGGGCAAGGAAATGTCCCCGCGCTGCCCCAATGCGTGTTGGCGAACTTCACATGTCTTCGAATTTTTTTTTCTTATTTCTCGGACCTGCAGGTTTTCTCACGATGTTTTCCATCACCGCCGAGCACGTAGTAAATCAGCATTTAAAATTGGAACTAACAATTTCATTGTAGCTGGCGGGGATCGAACCCGGGTTGTTCGCGTAATGTGAATTTTACAGCGAGCACTAATCACTAACCATTTGGCTACCACGGCGTAAATATATTATTTTTGAGCAAGCAACTAAATCACGCGTGGTTTCGGGAGGGGGGTAAAATTTTCTTTAATGGGTATCAGTTTAAGAAAAAAATAAATAAATAAAAAATACAATAATTTCTTGACTATGAACATGTGTGCTCGCTCAGCTCATGATCAATAAGTGTTGTGTAAGTTTTTTTTAAAGCTAATATTATTTTAATTAAAATTGTCACTTATATTCAAATTCGTAATGGCAGACGAGCAACTGAATCTTTTTAACCTTTTCGTTTTATTCTTTTACTCGATGCGCCACGTTATGCCAGTAACTAATGGTAGTTAAAGTGTGAGTAACACGAAGTCCATCGGTGCGCGTAATGGGTAATTTCCCCTTGGCTATAAAGGGAAGGCATACATTTCACCAGCGACGCGTAACACGTTCAACCATAAAAAAAGTAAATTTTTGAACAAAACGCTTATTGTGAGATTTTTGCATGAGTGAAGTAACATTGACTTAACCTGGTCACGTATTTCGTTTTTTATATTACTTCGATATTTTAACTAAGCAAATTCAAGCAATTTCTCTCTACCATATTATTAATATTAGTATCTACGGTATTTGAATGCGTTCATTAATTTGATAGATATTATATCCTTAGGGTAGAACTGTTTGAAGAAAAAGGATATATTCTCGAATATAACCACGAATTAATGTGAATAAAGGGAACGGGAATGGATTGTCTCGTGAAAATTTAATTAAATGTAACATTATGCTTAATTTTTCGACGTAAAAATCATTTATAAAATCTACTAACGTTTTCAAATGAGGTCCAATCGAAAAAGAACTCTTGCACTACTCTACTTTTACTACTCCGCAGGCTTCGCTCGCGTGGGCTTGAATTTAGAAACATGGATAATACTATTTCGTACAAAAATTAGCAAAACTTAATCACTTGTAGAGACATATCAATATCTGTGTCTGTATTGGAAATATTATCGGCTATAGAAACACATAAGTTAGTTTATCAGTATCGCATAAACATCAGACGTCAAGCAACGCTTCTTTTATATTGGGCGTCCGATGTGTCTTTATTTACGAAAAATGGTCCTGGAATCGAAAATGCTTTATTTACATAATATTCATTATTAAAATTGATATAGTCTTGATAAAATAAGGTTTGATTTCATGGTTTTTATTAATAATGGCCCCATTGAATATTGATAACCACCACCCAATTTCATCCCGTGGGTATCTTAAGAGGAGACAAAGGGAAACTGAAACAAGAGATGGGTAGCATCTTCTTGGCAGCGCAAATTAATAAAGAGCTGTGGTTGCCAACCCGCTTGCCAAGCGTGAATACTACTGCAAACACCCGGTTTATTTGTCAAACAATGGCGGGAGCCTATGATCAGCAGTGGAAAGCCCTATTAAAAGTAAAAAAGTAGGAGCCTAAATACATCCCACTATGGGCACAGGCCACAGCGAGTTTTAGGTCACAAAGGAGTTGATTAAGTTGAATCCAACGCTGGCTGACCGACTTCACATACCCCTAAAAATGATTTTCGAAATATTTTTTTAACATCTCAGATCGGCAGATTTCCTGCGATGTTTTTCTTCACCGCCGAAAACGTGGTAAATAGAAACTTCAAATTGCAGTTAAAATATGAGTGGAGTCGGCGCGGATCTAATTTGAGTTGCTTACGTACCAACTAAGAAATTTGCATTTAGATCGATTTGATTACAGGCTTATACAGATTTCAAAACTCTATCAGTGCAGTTCTACGCATAGTAAAAATTAAAATAAACCCGTATTTAAATTTTGCTTTCTTTGATATTTATAGTACTTTTCATAAGTACCTGTTCGTTTACTCATGTGAGCTCATTACTTATATATTACAATCGTCTATGCAACCGGGACTGTCACAAAAATTTTAATAGTTATGTCTGAAAATATGAAAGCTATTATATATGACAAACTGCTTTATAAATCTCATTAAAAGTAAAAAAGGCTTCATCAACGGTATCACGAACTATTCCACCAATTATGGATATAAATCTCATAGTGTATTTAATTTTCAATTATTTATATCGGACTTGATACAAAAATAAATTAGTGAAATATTGCTATGCCGATAGACGCACAGCATATTCAACTAAAAACCTTCTTTCTCTCTTAATCAAAGTTTTGTGTACACAGCTTTGTTAGTAATTTTTCCTAAAATTGATAATAATAATAACACAGTGGCCACAAGCCTATACCGGTCTGACAATTTTTGATGCTGCCACAATAAGTACATATTTAATAGAATTTTATTTAACTGGACCATTTATGTACTTATTATTAGTTTATTTAACAGTAAGTAGATGGCGCTATTATTATGTTAAAACTATGACAACCAAAACTTTACCCACTAGTACTCAGACTCAATAAGTTGAGGTGCGACTGGAGTGGCTCTATCGCACAACAAAGACGCAGAAGAGTTTTTTTTATAAATTCTGCTTTTATCAAATATCAAATATACCGAATCAGCGACGCTAGCGGTGTGTAATAAAATTATTTTAGGATTTAATAATAACATCTAGAAATATTATTGTCGTGTCTAGTTGTTAATATCGCCAAAAAATCTCTATTCATTGATTTGGTAAAGCTATATCATGATTTAGTCAGCAAACACTGGTAATCTTTATGAAATACCGCCATTTTACTTTCAATAATCGATTAATTTATGATATTATAAATTATTAGATCTGACCAATACATATATAAAACTCTTTTTATTTAAACTATAAGGATAATAAGAGTTTTGTGTATACTAATTGCAATTTTTATCTGTTTATTTATAGATAAAAAACTACCTACTATAACTTTTTATAGATTAGAAATTAAACTTAAAATCATCCATAATTTTATGATTTTCGTTAGATGTCACTACTATCTATTTAAGTAGTATTTAGTTACTATAAAATTTATTCATATCTAGGTACTAAAATAAAATACAAATACTAAAAAATTTACATTAGAATTTTAAATCAATTATGAATTCAATTAAATAACTTTATAATGGCAAATGTGGCAAAATGTCACTCCTTTTTGTATTTTACGTTAGATGGGACTGAAGTTAGATGATAGTCTTGAAAAAGTGAATACAACAATAATAACGTAGATGGTCGGCGTAGTTCAATTTATTACACAACGGTTAAAACTAATTTTGGGATTTATTTATAAATATTTTATTTTCTTTAATAAAACACATCAATTAACATCTATAGAAAGGAAAATACTTAACCCTCCTTTTTATATTCTGTAGTCAGATGAAAAGTAGCCTATAAGTAGCCCCGGGTCCCTAACTACCTATATACAAAATTTCATAGAAATCTGTTCCGTAGTTTTTGCGTGAATCCATAATACACAGAGAAAATTCTAAAAACCACTAATTTGGCTTCAGTCCCCTGGACTTACAATATTAGATGTATTCTGTGAGAGAGTGGCCCTTCTCCGGTAGAGCCGACACATTCGTGTAACGTTCATAATGAACCTGTAGCATGGCTCTTCCACGTTTACTTACCATTAGGTAAATTGTGTTAGTATTGAAAAAGGTTGTAGTAATATATCCCTGACCCATAAGGTATATAAAGGTCATTAGCTCGGGGATCAAGTCATATACCTATGTATCATTAATCAAATATCGACTGGTATGCAATTAAATAATTAATTAACATGTACACCATGTGGAAATTAAATATTGATAATTTTTTATGATTACAATACTATTATATAATATTAATAACCGACTACAAACAAGTGTAGCTAAAATACAAATACAACAAAACTTCCTGATTAAGTTAGTTAAGGATACGGATATATCGACCCTTGATAATAGTGGGTTCCTGCCCTTTAAGCCTTTTACTTTGTCAACGTCTTTTAAGACACTCTTCTTTCTCTTTCTGTCTTTTGTTTACAAAAGGTCTCGAGCTGGCGCGTACGGCGAGTTTTCCGTGCGCTCTCATTTAAAGAGGGAGTGGAGAACTTCATCAGGAGCCTGTAAAGGCTACCGCTTTCGAAACTACGGTAGTATTATATGTGAAAGAGTTCCAATAGTCCCGGAAAACGGCGAAGCTATGAACTATGTACCCTAGCATAGCCTTGGATTAGCATATAGCTCCAGAATTAGGTTCGTCGTAAATTGACGACGGGAGCGACCCGAATGCGGTTACTGGCGTCATCGACGACATTGATTATTAAAATTTCAAGCGCTGATTTATCGTGTTCTCGACGGTTAAAGAAATCTTAGTGAGAACATAAAATATTTTACGAACATGAAGTCTGGCATCCCGCATTGAACAAGCGTGGCGAACTAAACATTGAATCTTAGAAGTGGCACAAAAACAATAATTGCTTATAATAATTTAGAAATAGTTTAAACAATTTTTTGCCAGCGATTGATAATGACGATATATGTGTGTATTGTGAAACATACAAAATAAGCTTAATGGTTATTTTACGTATAATACTTACCTATTACTCAATTAAGAGAAACTAATTTAACGGATTTTATTTGTGCTTGACATAAAGCAATGAAATCTGAAAATTTTGGCTAATAGCACTCGTTGTCCCGGGGTCTAAAGTTTTCAACATCTTGATGTCATAGGGTGCGTTTGGCAGAAAAAAGCGCTAGCAAGCGCTTGTAAACAAAATGGCGATCGTAAGCGGTAAGTGCTGTCAAAGCGTAAGTAGCTATTTTCCTCTAGGACACGATGTTAGTTTTAACCGGGGGAACCTAACCTAATTTAAATATATGTTTGTAAAGTATTCATATTAAAAACTTACCAATCATGAATTTTTAATAACATGTATATGTTTATTCATGTCATTATATTACTTAAAACTAATATTGCACATAAGAACTTATAAACTCTACTTCAAAACAAACAAATTAAATAAGCAAAATGGCGGATTGTGTCAGCGCTACTGAAGTAGCAATCGTGTCCTGGCCGAAAACTATTTTAGCGCTTGTAAGCGCTTGCTAGCGCTTTTTTCTGCCAAACGCACCCATAGTTTACCTGGGCTACCTTCAGCTATTAAATATTAATATTGATTCGGATCTACACATAACAAAATTAAATAGAATAATCCTAAACGCGATAATTTCATTAAGATTATTTTTATTCAATAACTACTCGCGTGATAACATAACCACTTGCATTTAATATTTATTTCTTATTGTGTAAAATTCATATTTCTTCGCTAAGTATCTAATAAGTAAAGGTTCGGACATTGAATATAAATGTAATATGATTGCCGTGAATGTTAGAAACAGCCGCTAAAAGGCTTCGAAGGAATTCAAGCAGTCGATATCGTTAAACATAAAAACAAATGTGTACTCGTACTTAGGCATTTATATATCTTTGTGAAATTTCGGAGCGAGATTGGAGTTGATTGTTCAATTGCTTGCTTATAATTTTTTTATAAAGATATTATAATATTTAAATATACATTTCTAAGTTATATCAGACTAAGCTAACGGCTTTGTTGTTGTACCTATGCGGCCAACTCAGCCTTAATTATCTATTTTAACAAACTGTTAACTTTAGAAATAGTCTGCTTTTGTTCCAACTTTTTTTTTATGAGCACTTCATTCCAGAAGACGGAGAAGTTAGAACAATCGCTATGCGATGCGACTAACCTAAGAAAACTAACGCACCTTCGTACAATTAATTTAAGGATGTAGTTTAAGATTTAAATTCCTAAAAATAGTAGTTCTCTTACTATAAGTAATGTGAAAATGGTGCAGAGTGTATAGTAAAGTACATTTAATTCATACCTACAGCATCGGCACTTGTATTCTCTTTGCTAAATGCTAATAGGCCATGAAATACGCAAAAACTGTGTCTATAGATCATTCGTTCAAAATACTTCAAAGCTGTAAATAACAGTAACTCGCTTGCAAAAAAAGACAAAAAATGTATTTCATTTTGTCTCTTATAAATAATATTAAATATCGCTTTAAGTATATAAAAATTAGCTGCTCTCTGTAGTCTCGTCTCAGTCTCTATAGAACTCCAGCGCGACTCGACCGATTTTGATGGAATTTTTTGTGTGTTAAAATGGGCCTAGATTTTTTAGATTTCCATTTGCACCTGGTACGTGGCACTGTTGTCGAGATACAGAATTCACCCTTGCTAAACCGGAGCGGATCACAAGTATTAAAATAAATAGTGAAAACATTGAACGGCAACATCGATAATAAAATTATAAAAATTTCCGATCTAATTAACATTTCTAGTGTTGAAACAAATCAGCTCATACTAGACATATCTAATTTCGATAAAAATCCGCAATTTGTCTAGCTCAGGTGCCTTTTGAAAAAATGTTCCAGCTTTATCAACATAATGCATTTTTATTGACGTTTAAGAGACCATGACGACGTCTTCCACGTAGAGCCATGCCGCAGTCATATTTGTAGTATAGTTACAGCACTAATGGGTCGGCTCGACCGGGAAAGGTACACGCTCTCACAGAATACCAGCGGAAAATAGTAGCCTAATGCTGCTGTGTTTCGTATGGTGAGTGTAGAGAACCGGAGAATAATCGGGAAACGAGGCATTCCATTTTAGTCCTCACGAGTAACAACGCATTCGTATTTTGATTCGTAATCGAGGATTGATGTAGATGTCTATAATCCACAGTAACCACTTACCATCAGGTGGACTGTGTGCTCGTTTGTCAACCTATCCTATATAAAATAAACACGCCGGTCAGCCTCTACGCAAATGCTAAGTCGTTGAATCAGAGATACACTAAAATATTTCGATTTTGATATTTCCATAATATTTACGGCACATAGTATACGACGCGCCGCGACGCGACGCCACATCGCGCACCAGTTATCTCCAGGATAAACGCTGATTAGTAAGACGGCCGGATGGAGTAGTACTTTCACATCTTTTTGTAAATTTAGTAATAGGAATATAACAACGATGATTAGTAAATGTTCGTAAGTATCGTCCGAACTAATGAAATCATAAAATAATACGATGTTGAGTACATTGTATTACTCAATGAACACGCAATCTTTATCCTCTTGTATGGTTACTGTAATAGTACCTAACATTAGAAAGTAATTTTTTAGAAGCTAAAAATTTATTTCACTTCGGCTTTATAATCAGATAGATTAATTAAGATACGATTAAGATTCAAAAAGACTACATAAGTATAAGTTTTATGAGTGAGATGTGTCAAATTTACAAAATATAACCCTCTAAGTATTGAGGTAATATTGATTTCTTTATTATTCATAAAGATTTTTCTTACTAAAGTAAATTTTTATCGTTTAACTTAGCTTAATATAATATGCCTATACAATAGTAAGGTATTAAATTTATAGTATATAGTATAAATAATACCAGGCATGTATTTATCAAATCTTTCATGATAAATACATGCATCAAGTAAATACAAAATAATCTTACCCTCCTCAAATGAACTTTGATATTTCCTGTTCTCGTTCTGTTTATCAAGTTCCAGTTAATAACCTAGACGACGAAGTAGAAAGTACAATTAATGACTAAACGAACTCACCTTAAGTGAAATTATATCATAATTATATGAGGTGCTTCGTCCGAAGAGATTAGTAACTCACTGCCACCCGGCCTTCTGGTACCTTATTATAAAGGAAATATCAAGATTTTGTGTCCAGCTCTAAACTTAATGACATATCCTGTGACCGGAAGAAGAAGTGGTAAGGAAATTTTTTAATTTTAGATTCTCAACTATAGTGCGAGTGTTGAATCCTAAACGTGACCCTACCTGTGTTTAATAAGTTCCAGTTACTAATCTCTTCGGACAAAACACCTTGTATAATTATGATAGAACTTCACTCTAGGTAAGTTCGTTTAATCAATAATTATAACGTTAATACGCAACAGTTTTATATATCATCAACACAATATACGGACGTCTGATAGCATATACGGGCGCTTAATTGCAATATACGGACATCTGATGGGCACATGCGACCGTTGAATAATATTGTTTTCAGGAATGGAGTTTAATTTATGACAATGTACATTTGCACATCACTGAATACATTATTTAACATTTTAACAATTTATTAACAATTAATACATTATTTATTGTTTAAAATAATAACAAATATTGCTCAAGTTGTCCTTGTACTTAATATATACAAAAATTGGTATAAATTATGTAATTTCCAAATAATGCTTC
Source organism: Parnassius apollo (assembly GCA_907164705.1). NCBI lineage: Eukaryota > Metazoa > Arthropoda > Insecta > Lepidoptera > Papilionidae > Parnassius > Parnassius apollo. The sequence continues at coordinate 2,421,633 of CAJQZP010000851.1, forward strand.
GCATTAACTTAATGAGGTGACACAATAACTTACCTTCCATTTTTTCAATAAATTATAAATGGAATATTTGAATAAACATTATATGTTCAACACGGGCGAGGCCAACTACCAGCAGTGGATTTTTGTGAGCTGAAGCTGAAGGAGTATAAAAAGAAGATAGACCGATACAATTTAGAATTTTAAAGCTATGATGTTATCATATATTTAACTGGCTTTAAGAAAAGAAGAGGTTTTTTATATAGCATTGGGTGACAAACGAACATACGAGCTGTGGCCTATAAACATTTCAAATCCACATTTATCCTCAATTAAGAATCAAAATGCAAATGCGTTGTCATCCCTGAAGACTAAGATGTAATGCCTCGATTTCAGTAAAATTTTTGGATTTTCGTCAAGTATTTGGAGGTAAGTAAAGTTTCTTTTGTTATACTTTACGGACCCACGCCAATTTCTTAAAGGGTAACGGTAAAGCTGTTTCAATTATCGGTAGTGAAAATAGATAAAAAAATTAGTTAGTTGAGCTTTTTGTGTGTGTTTTTTTTTTAACTAACACAGGTCTCCGGTCGGAAAAATTTAATACAACATACTATCAGATCAAAAAATGAAAAATGTATTATTTTTAAGTAAGGTATAATTTTTTTGTGATTTTACGCCTCTTTTTTATTCTTGGCGAACGAAGTTTAAAAAATATTATAATATTAAATCTTATCCGAATCGCACGTTTGTCTAGTGTGAATGAAACGTTAATCTCCTTCAGAAAATTCTTTTTATTTCCAGATTGAATTTGACTAGTGGAAACTACGTTAAATGTTTTGGAAACAAAATCATGGATTACACACCCCGCGTTCAGTTCCGAAAACCATCTGGGCACAATTCGATGTCGCCGAGACCAGGCCGTTACTCGAGCTTATTAAAACTTTGCTGTACTTCATACATCGCGTAACGCAATATAGATGGTGAAGAAAGAAACAATGTAAAGACTGGAATAATTTATTCAGGGTGATCATCATATTTCGCTATTATTCAAACGACATTGTAAATTGCGTTATCTTACTCTATTGTAAGGACTGGGTAATAACCAGCGAAAAGGGCGAGCTCAGATTAAAAAGTTAAATTTGCATTTAATCACGCTAACATTGCTAACGAAAGTGTTTTATAATGTACACATTAAAGGGTGTAGTCGACATTTTTTTTTCTAAATCCGTAACAGCAACATTCAAAACAATTTTTTAGATTTTTCAACAAGATTTTAACTTCAATCCAAAGTTAATTAACCTAATTTACATTATAACGAATTGCGTGTTTTAAGCACTCCATTTCTGTAATTTTAGTTCCTATGTAATAATGAATATTGAGTAGACGGTTTAATGTATTTTTACTTTGTGACTTAGGTAAAAATTATACGTGTTCAAACGATTTCATTTTTGATTTCAATGAATGCATTTGGTGCTAAAACGGTGTTAAAACAGTAAATCGGAGATTGAAATAATACTAATTTTTACGGAATTTATCGCGTATATTTAACTTTTTTACCCGACGTTTCGAGAGCTTTACAGCACCCATGGTCACGGGAAGGACTGAGATGTTCAACGTCCAGCTGTCATAGTTAATCGCGGTTACCATAGATTAAAATTTAACTTTTGTTCCGATCTACACAGTATGAACTTATGGTATCATGGAGTCTTGCAGTTGTATGCTTGGGTTGGGATTTAATTTTATTTATTATAGGATCCCAAGCAGATGGTAGCACCCAGCCATCTTCTCTATTGAAATTAGGATGTTTTTTGATTTCAATAGCCTCGCGAATCATCCTTGGAAGGAATCGGTGTTCTTTAGCGAGGATTTGTGGTCTATCAAATCTGATGTAGTGACGGGGGCGATCCTGTACATGTTCACAGACTGCAGACTTCCCGGAGCGTCGATTCTTCACATCAGCTATATGTTCTTTGACGCGGGTTTTAATTGATCTTTTAGTTTGTCCTATGTAGGAGAGACCACATTCACAATCAAGCTTGTACACTCCTGCATCTTGCAGAGGGACGTTACACTTGACTGATGGTAAAAACTGACCAATCTTCTTCGGCGGCTTGAAGTATGTTTTGATGGAAGCGCGCTTCAAGATGTAGCCAATCTTGTCAGTGACTCCTCTAACATATGGCAGTACAGCAGGTGCACGCTCGACTGTGGCCGGCTTCACTCGTTCTCTGTGACGTAGGCGCGGGACCCGAAGCTTGTTGTCATGCAAAACTTGCTTGACATGTTGGAGCTCGGCAGCCAGGTGTTTACTGTCACAGATCCCTCGTGCTCTCTGAAACAAAGATTTACCCACGGTAGCTAACTGTGAAGGATGGTGGTGAGAATCACCGTTTAAATATCTATCTGTATGGGTCTTTTTTCTATAAACAGTACGGCTCAAGGTGTTATCAGGATTCCGAATTACTAACACATCTAGAAAAGCTAAGGAATTGTTTGCCTCTAACTCCATTGTGAACTGAATTTTAGTATTTATAGAGTTAAGATGGTCTAAAAATGCAGTTACTTTATCTAAAGGTAGAATTGTGAAAGTGTCATCTACGTACCGCTTGTAGAATCTTGGATTTATGGGAGAAGTAAGCAGGGCTTTCTCCTCAAAGTCTTCCATGAATATGTCGGCGACAATGGGAGATACAGGTGAGCCCATCGCCACACCATCTACTTGCTTGTAGAACTCCTCCTTCCACAATAGGTAGCCAGGTGTAAGACAGTGTCTGAGTAATACTGCATATTCTACGGGCATGTTGTTTTCTTCCAGCCTTCTAGTTACAATTGAGTGCAGTCTTCAACAGGTAAGCATGTAAACAATGACTGCACATCAAAACTGACCATAGTTTCATTGTCTGCCAGACGTAGGTCTTTAATCTCGCTGACAAAATGGTAGGAATCCTTTATGTGTGCTCTTGTATGTCCCCTGAGCGGTGAGAGTATTTTCGCTAAGTGTTGAGCCAATCTGTAAGTTGGTGAATCGATTTGGCTCACTATGGGCATCAATATCAACACTAGCGAGGCTATTGAAATCAAAAAACATCCTAATTTCAATAGAGAAGATGGCTGGGTGCTACCATCTGCTTGGGATCCTATAATAAATAAAATTAAATCCCAACCCAAGCATACAACTGCAAGACTCCATGATACCATAAGTTCATACTGTGTAGATCGGAACAAAAGTTAAATTTTAATCTATGGTAACCGCGGTTAACTATGACAGCTGGACGTTGAACATCTCAGTCCTTCCCGTGACCATGGGTGCTGTAAAGCTCTCGAAACGTCGGGTAAAAAAGTTAAATATACGCGATAAATTCCGTAAAAATTAGTATTATTTCAATGTGTAGTGTTCGCGTAAATATAAGAAATCATTATGTAAACCAGTACGGACTGGTAATTGCAAATAAAATACGCCGATTAGAAGATCTAAAGACTAAGCGCGCAAGATATCTTACAGCCTTAAATTTCTTGAAGAGATGCCGAGACCATAATCTCATTCCTACGTGTGTCAAAATATCCACCAAAAAGGACATTCGAGGAAGCGCTAAGATCTTAAATCAGGCAAGTAAAAAGTTGTTACGGGCGGTAATCCAACAAAAACGCTCCGATCTATATGACATAAATAAATCCATAGACATATCATCCAGTGAATTAAAGAAAGTTTTAACGACGTTTGATTATAACTTTTGCATGGAAACATTAAATAAACGCGAAATTAGTAAATATAACGAATGCAAAAACAAACATATAGAAAAATATCAAAAATTAACGGCCAAATCAAATGTCAAACATCCGAATCAATGCCAGAACCAAAAGCAACCATTGACAAACACAGATCATAGATTAATCGCGTTCTATAATCTGTCAAAACAAACACTGGATGATGCAACAATAAAGGTGTTATCCAAAGGACTAAATTACGCTATAACTCCAAGCAGATTACCGTACGAAGAAATTATCTGTAGTGTCGAGGACTGTTTATTTAAAAACAATATGCGGAAAGAAGATTTGGAGGCGATACGTCAAGACATTTCGTCTATGTTACGTCGATGTTCAGTGCCTAAACCGAATCTTCCCAGAGACGAATTTATAGCGTTAAAGAACCTACGCAATAAACCAGAACTTACGATTCTCCGCGCAGATAAGGGAAACGCCACGGTGGTCATGGATACGTCAGATTATAATTCTAAAATACAAGAACTTTTGTCGGATGTAAGTACTTATAAAAAAGGTTAAAAACGACCCAACAAACAGCACACTAAAAACAACTAGTGACCTCATAAAGAAACACTCCGAAAAATTAAATCTGGACGTAAAATGGATAGTACCTACGTGCGCCAAATCACCAAAGTTGTATGGGTTACCAAAAATACACAAGCCCAATGCTCCATTACGCCCCATAGTGAGCCAAATCGATTCACCAACTTACAGATTGGCTCAACACTTAGCGAAAATACTCTCACCGCTCAGGGGACATACAAGAGCACACATAAAGGATTCCTACCATTTTGTCAGCGAGATTAAAGACCTACGTCTGGCAGACAATGAAACTATGGTCAGTTTTGATGTGCAGTCATTGTTTACATGCTTACCTGTTGAAGACTGCATCTCAATTGTAACTAGAAGGCTGGAAGAAAACAACATGCCCGTAGAATATGCAGTATTACTCAGACACTGCCTTACATCTGGCTACCTATTGTGGAAGGAGGAGTTCTACAAGCAAGTAGATGGTGTGGCGATGGGCTCACCTGTATCTCCCATTGTCGCCGACATATTCATGGAAGACTTTGAGGAGAAAGCCCTGCTTACTTCTCCCATAAATCCAAGATTCTACAAGCGGTACGTAGATGACACTTTCACAATTCTACCTTTAGATAAAGTAACTGCATTTTTAGACCATCTTAACTCTATAAATACTAAAATTCAGTTCACAATGGAGTTAGAGGCAAACAATTCCTTAGATTTTCTAGATGTGTTAGTAATTCGGAATCCTGATAACACCTTGAGCCATACTGTGTATAGAAAAAAGACCCATACAGATAGATATTTAAACGGTGATTCTCACCACCATCCTTCACAGTTAGCTACCGTGGGTAAATCTTTGTTTCAGAGAGCACGAGGGATCTGTGACAGTAAACACCTGGCTGCCGAGCTCCAACATGTCAAGCAAGTTTTGCATGACAACAAGCTTCGGGTCCCGCGCCTACGTCACAGAGAACGAGTGAAGCCGGCCACAGTCGAGCGTGCACCTGCTGTACTGCCATATGTTAGAGGAGTCACTGACAAGATTGGCTACATCTTGAAGCGCGCTTCCATCAAAACATACTTCAAGCCGCTGAAGAAGATTGGTCAGTTTTTACCATCAGTCAAGTGTAACGTCCCTCTGCAAGATGCAGGAGTGTACAAGCTTGATTGTGAATGTGGTCTCTCCTACATAGGACAAACTAAAAGATCAATTAAAACCCGCGTCAAAGAACATATAGCTGATGTGAAGAATCGACGCTCCGGGAAGTCTGCAGTCTGTGAACATGTACAGCATCGCCCCCCGTCACTACATCAGATTTGATAGACCACAAATCCTCGCTAAAGAACACCGATTCCTTCCAAGGATGATTCGCGAGGCTATTGAAATCAAAAAACATCCTAATTTCAATAGAGAAGATGGCTGGGTGCTACCATCTGCTTGGGATCCTATAATAAATAAAATTAAATCCCAACCCAAGCATACAACTGCAAGACTCCATGATACCATAAGTTCATACTGTGTAGATCGGAACAAAAGTTAAATTTTAATCTATGGTAACCGCGGTTAACTATGACAGCTGGACGTTGAACATCTCAGTCCTTCCCGTGACCATGGGTGCTGTAAAGCTCTCGAAACGTCGGGTAAAAAAGTTAAATATACGCGATAAATTCCGTAAAAATTAGTATTATTTCAATGTGTAGTGTTCGCGTAAATATAAGAAATCATTAAGTAAATCGGAGAGTTCAAGCTCCGAATTCAGAAGCCATTATGTCAAAATTATTTATCATTATTTTAGTATTTGAAGTTTTGAAGTTGTTTTTAACTTTATTTTTATGTTTATTTTTACCCTTTTTAGTGGACTAACGAATATAACAAGTCCAAGGTAACTAATATCACAAGTCACAGGTAAAAACTTAAATGTTGTATAAAGAAGTATAAGTTATTTTGAATAAGAGAAAAATTGTTTAAATAGATTCATAGATAAAAAGTTATGCACGAACATATTTAAAAAAATATATTCAGTCGAATTGCGTGTCACTGAAAAATAAGGCGCAAAGATTTTGCGAAATTAGTCATATTGTTACTAAAACACCCAAACACCTCATTCGGTCACACGGTCTGGGTAAAAATCGGAATAAGTTAATAGTCCAGACTGCGCTGGACATAGGTATCATAATGCCGAACATGACTGTGCAGGCTAATACTGAACTAACGTTTTCCTTATTCCATCTACAGCTCTCATTTAGATATGAAAGGTAGATTCACGCATGAAGTCGGAGATGAAAAATCATAATGCATTCAGATCCATGATCATCATTACACCCTTCACAAGTCCACTGCTGAACATAGGCCTTCACCAAGGAATGCCACAAAACACTGTCCTGAGCCCCTGCATCCATCGAATTTCTGCATGTCTTACCAGGTCGTCACTGCATCTAGTCGGGCGGTCACCCTACACTACGCATACCGATACGTGGCTGCCACTCGAAAACTTTTTCTCCCCATCAGTTGTCGGTTCTTCGAGCTATATGGCCGGCACATTGCCACTTCAGCTTACTAATCCGGTGGGCTATGTCGGTCACTCCGGTTCTACTGCGGATATACTCATTTCTAAGTTTATCACGCGGAGAAACCTCGAGCACAGCCCCCTCCATAGATTTCATTTCATTTGAGATCATTCAGAACCAAAAACTAATAATAGGTATTTAGTTTTTTAGAAGATAAAACTAAAAGTAAATTAAAAATTGGCTTGCACACGTCCCACTGTTGGTATGAATTGTTAAATTCTGAGTTCGATAATTACGATTAAAAAAAGGAAAAAAAATACGAGTATGTTACAGAAACGAATAAATGAGTATTACAAAAAGATAAAATATTTTTCTTTAAAATCTAAAATTAAGTTTACCGTTGATTCTAATGCAGGTTTATCGTTCGCTCTCTAGTAGCACCGCTGAATGGGTATGTTTGAAGTAGGTATAAAATAAATTATGACTGCCTCGTTGGTCTAGTGGTTATAGTAGTGCGATTGCTGATCATGAGGTCCTGGGTTCGAGTCCCGGGTCAGGCCAAAAAATCAATTATTGAGTTTTTCTGTCAAGAAATTCTTAGTAATTCAAAAAATTCAAAAATTCTCAGTATTCGCAGTCAGTCTTCCGGAGACAGGAAGTTGGCGGTGTCTCACCCCCGTGCCTCGGAAAGCACATAAAGCCGTTGGTGCTGCACCTGATCTCTCCCGGTCGTGTCGATTTACCGTCCCATAGGATTACGAGAGTGAGGGAATAGAGAGTGCACCTGTGCTTGCGCATACACTTGGGCACTATAATCCTATCCTGCGCCGATGGCTATCCTCCGTTGAGGCTGGCCGCCGTGGCCGAAATTCGATCTGAAGGACATTAAAATAAATTATAACATAAGAAAAATATATTATATAGAGCGGCATTTTGATTAGTTTCATGTTAATTTTTTTTTAAGCGAAATGCGTTAATGTATGATCGATTAATTACCATCTTACCACACACTCTTGTATAAAAGGTACTACATATAAGAATAGTCCTACAAAATATGTACGTAAGGTTCAATAAAAACGTTTTGTAAGGGTGAGAAAAGAGCAAACATCTGATGCTGGCACACGTTATCCACTCAGTAAGTGGACGCTATGTGTAGACTTACATTGATCCTAGATTTAGAGTAAAAGATCCTATCATCATATCCCTCAAGCTGAGAGCAAAAGGTTGTACTTAACAGTATAGTTTCATCGGAAATTGCGATAAAAGTGGGTTTCCCTCGGGGATAGGAGCTTGACCCTTTTGATCTTTCTCGTATTATGGTACTCAAATATCTGAGATAGGAAACGACTTTGTCGAAACGACCCAACTATATATTGCGAAATGTTTACAAATTAATTAATTAACAAAACAATAATTGGGATTTTGTAAGTTTGACTTCTTTCCTTGGAGAGCAAAATATAGTTCTGCTCTTTATACTACATATTAGAAGGATTCGAAAGCAAAATGTCATCAGACAGCTTTCTTATCCTTCCAAGTGCTAAATTAATGTACCTACTTTGTTTACTTCCACAGTATCATATCTGGATTGGATTGGAAACAATAATTATTTTGCAAATACAAGCAATACGGACAATCTATAACTTCTAGCCTACGCGATCATTTCAAGTAAACAAATATTTTGACTATCCATATATGTAGTAGTATAGTTGTAACATGAATGGGTCGGCTCGACCGGGGAAGGACCACGCTCTCACAGAATACCAGCGTGATGGTGCTGTGTTTCGTATGGTGAGTGTAGAAAACCGGAGACCCTTTTTTACTGGAAATGAGGCGTTACATCTTAGTCCTCACGGGTGACAACGCATCTGCATCGAAGATATATGTAGTTGTATCCATGGGCCACAGCAACCACTTACCATCAGGTGGACTGTTCGTTCATTTGTCACGTATCCTATAAAAAAAATTATAAATATGTTGTGACTGTAAATGAACTGTCGCCTGTAAAACATGTATATATACACATATATATATATATATATATATATATATATATATATGTATATATACACATATATATAGGAAATTTTGTTAAAAAAGACGCAGAGACAATGAATTGTAGAAATAACCTCATTTAATTTTTCCTATTTAACCTAACATAGAAAAAAATATTAATAGACATTTGTTTATTGACTTATTTATTTGTTAAAGAAATTATTGTAAGATGGCATTAAAATTACCACAGAGTTTCTTGACAATTATTTCTTTATTTTCTTGTTAAAAATGTAGGTTTTCAAGTGTTTTTTTAGTTTGCAAGCTTACGTTGACTAAATTTTTTTGACCTTGACTTACACTTTGAAAATGCAATTACATTCATCATCCCTGAAGATCAAGATGTAATGCTTCGTATTAGTAAAAAGAGTCTTCATTTCTCGTCACCTACAAGAAGAAACACAGCAGCTCTGGTTTCTGATGGTGTTAATACTGTTAGCCTTTTGCCTTTTATAGGTCCATAGGTCTCAGGGCCCGCGACCGCAGGCTCTAAAAAGGTGGAATTGAAACATTCCGCATCGTTACTTGCGTAACGATGACTCCTATGACAGTATACAATACACTTGGGTGAGTTATCTAACGGCCGCCCGAACAGGGGGTGGTGGGAAGAAACGCAGCAGTATTATGCTGCTATTTCACTTAAGTATTCTGTGTGCACGTGATCTTTGTCCGGTTGAGATATTTTATTTCAGAAAGAAGATAAAACTTTCGAGATTTCTACTAGGATAAATTAAAATGTTTCTTAAATATATATATATATATATATATATATATATATATATATATATATATATATATATATATATATATATATATATATATATATATATATATATATATATATATATATTAGTTTTGTTTGATTGATTGATAATAATGTTTCGATTATAATTGCCTCTTCCGTTGTAGAGATGACCTTGTTTAGTTAATAACAGCGGAAGATATTCCAGCCAACGATAGGTTTTTACGGGTTATTGAAAAAGAAGTACCAAATAGGGTTTAAGAAATATGATAATTTATAAAGGGAAAAAATGCTATGTACTCTCTTTAACAATATTTTTTGTTGATCGTAAAAAATGCTAGAAACAAGGCGTTTGTAATACGAAGCTAATGTAACTTCTTTCGTTGAGTATTATTATCGGACTTGCCTTTAGAACGATGCCATTATACATCAGAAAATTGGTACTTTGAAATCAAATTAGATAACGGATTCCATTTGTGGAATAAGTTTTTTCGAAAATTCTAACTTAATAAGAAATTACTTTACTATTTTATTCTGCTATACAAATGTCTGTAAGAGTGTACGTTCGTATGTTAGTGTAGCGAAATTATGATTTCGTCACCAAACTAATCTAAAATAAACTATTTATTGCTTAATAAGTAAATGTTTAAGTTTTATTAAAATCGATGGTGAAGTTTTTGAAACAAAACAATTAGAATTATAATTACAGCACCTCCAAATTGCAGAAATAAAAGGATGCCTTTCTTTTGATTCCTTCCCAGGATGATTCGCGAGGCTATTGAAATAAAATAAAAAAATCCTAATTTTATTTAGGGATCCTATAATTAATAAAATTAAATCCTAACCCAATCATACACTGCAAGATTTCAAGATACTGTAAGCTGGTTTTGCGTAGATCTGACCAAAAATTAATTTTAAAAACTGAAGATAGCCGGGATAACTATAAAATTGGGATGTCGAACACCTCAGTCTCCCTTGTGACTATGGGTGCTGTAAAGTGCTCGAAACGTCTAAAATAAGTTAATATAGATGATAAAATCCGTATAAACTAACTAGTTTTTTTAAACAACCACAGGGCTAAATATATGAATAATAAGAATTTTAATGACAGTGGTCTATTTACGAGTATTAGCTTTAGAAAATTTTGTGAATGTAAATGTGAAATCGTGCAAATCTATTACCGGCTCAAATATTATACGGTAAAAAAAAAATTTAAAAGAACTCTGAAAGAGTTTCAAGTCAAATAAGTAGGTGTGCGGTATAATAGGTTATGTAAAGTATATTATGGGTTAGTTTAATATATATAGTTACCTATAGTTTTAAGGTGATAAAAATATTTACTTTATATTGTATATTTGGTGACCTACTTATTTAATTTATTTCATTAATATAGTGATTTGGTCATAAATCTGTAAATTTACCAATAATAATTGATATTTGATAGTTAAAATTAAAGCTACAGCCATACAAAACAGACATTCAACATAAAGAAAAAGTACGACCCACTGCTGGACACAGGATCTGAGAGAAAATAAATAAAAAATTAAATAAATAAAAAATACAATAATTTCTTGATTTTGAACATGTGTGCTCACTCAGCTCATGGTCAAGAAGTGCTGTGTAAGTTTTTTTTAAATTAATATTATTTTAATTAAAATTGTCACTTATATTTAAATTCGTAATGGCAGACGAGCAACTGAATCTTTTTAACCTTTTATCCCTTTTATTCTTTTACTCGATGTGCCACGTTATGCCAGTAACTAATGGTAGTTAAAGTGTGAGTAACACGAAGTCCATCCGTGCGCGTAATGGGTAATTTCCCCATGGCCATAAAGGGAAGGCATACATTTCACCAGCCACGCGTAACACGTTCAACCATAAAAAAAGTAAATTTTTGAACAAAACGCTTATTGTGAGATTTTTGCATGAGTGAAGTAACATTGACTTAACCTGGTCACGTATTTCGTTTTTATAGTACTTTGATATTTTAACTAAGCAAATTCAGGCAATTTCGCTCTATCATATTATGAATATTAGTGTCTACGGTATTTGAATGCGTTCATTAATTTGATAGATATTATATCCTTAGGGTAGAATTGTTCGAATAAGGAGGATATATACTCAAATATAACCACGAATTAATGTGAATAATGGGAACGGGAATCTCTTGTCTGGTGAAAATTTAATTAAATGTAACATTATGCTTAATTATTCGACGTAAAAATATTATTTTTAAAAATCTACTACCGTTATTAAATCAGGTACAATCGAAAAAGAACTCTTGCACTACTACTATTACTGCTCTGCAGGTATCCTCTTTTTTGTCATATTTCTTTTAAAATACAATAACAAGGCAAAATTCTCTAATGTAATGGTAAGTAGCGACCAAACATTTTATATATATATAAAAAAAAAAAAAAAAAAAAAATAAAAAAAAAATAGTAGGCTAATGATGGTTAAGCCTGGGCTGCTGTAGCGCCATCTAGATATCTATATATATATATATATATATTGATTAAGAATCAAAATGCAGCTGCGTGGTTACCCCTGGGGACTAAGATGGAATGCCTCAATTCCAGTAAATAGAGTCTCCGGTTCTCCACACTCACCATGTGAAACACAGCAGCGTGGAGTTGCTATTTTTTATCTCTACCATTCTTCATGCAACATAATATATGGCTCTAACATATAGAGGCATATTTTCTGTTTTTATTTCCCTCTGTCCCTTTTACGACATCCACGGCATGATATGGGATAATGGATTTTCTTAGACCGCCACTACACGGCTAGTGCTACACTAGGCAAAAGGACTCCTCTTCTCTGAGCCTATTACCTATTTTTGTTACCAAATGGCACTACTTGCACAGCTTCCGTTATCAAGAAGCCACTTGTTTTTTTATGCAATAAGTTTGACAAATGAACACACAGTCGACCTGATGGTAAGTAGATGCGGTGGCTCATATACACGTATCCTTAAATAAGAATTCCAATGGAGATGAGTTATCACTCCTGAGGACTAAGATGGAATGTCTCGTTTCCAGTGAAAAGGGTCCGGTTCTCTACATTTACCATACGAAACACAGCAGTATTATACTAAACTAAAATCACATGACACCACTCACCTCCAAACACTTTCGTGCAACATAAACCCAACTACCTATGAAATTGTTAATAGTTACAAAGATATTTCTTCCACCAAAAAGTCTCTACGATTTCTATATGCTAACGTAAGAAGTATAGTGAAACCAGGAAAATTGGATGAACTAAAATGCGTAGTTGAGTCGTTTCAGAATAGGATTCATATAATCATCCTATCAGAGACATGGATAAAGTCAGACGAGGAAGCTATTAGTCTTCAGATTCCCGGCTATATTCACCATTTTAATTACAGGCGTAACATGAGAGGTGGTGGAGTATCTATATTCATTTGCAATAGCCTAAAACACCACGTAACAGAAAATCAGTCCCAAGGTGAAAATCACTACCTATGGATCCATCTTGACCACTATTGTCTTGATATAGGTGCTGTATATCGGAAACCAGACGCCTCAAATTTAAAAAGTTTCTTGGAATTTTATTCCAAGCAATTACATGAAAGAAGCAGAGCCCTTGTATTTGGAGACTTTAACATTGATTTACTGAGTCAACAACAGGCAATCAATAACTACAAGGAAGTGCTAGAAGAGAATGGTCACAATATAATAAATAAAATAGACAAAAAATACTGTACCCGTGAAACAGTTTCAACAAAATCAATAATAGACCATGTTTGCTCAAATCTCAAACGACACAGATTTAATTTCATCATAATCGAAACCCCTATGTCTGACCACAAGCAAATATACTTTGAAATACAGAAATCCCGGCCTGAACCACTGCGAAAAGTTAGATATGAAGCTATTAACTACGAACAACTATGTAAAACTATGGTAAACTGTACAGATATTGGTAATAAATCATATGAAATATTTAAAGAGAAGCTGGATTCTTGCCTCAGCAATAGTAGATTTCCCAAAAATAAAAAATTCTTAACCCACCTCGCCAAGACTGGATCAATAGGAAAATTTTAGATAGAATAAATAGTCGAAATATAATATGGAACAAATTTAAGAAGAATCCAGAGGACAAATTATTAGAAGAAGCATTCATCAAAGAAAGAAACGAAGTATCAAGAACCATTCATAAAACTAAAACTAAATATTATTTAAAAGCATTCAATGACTGCAAGAGCAACCCTAAAAAAGATGTGGAAACTAATAAAAGACCTTTCTAACAACAAAGTAAGAGACCCATCACTACCGAGTAAACTTTTAACAGCGAATGGTTACATAACGGATCAAAATGGTATATGTGAACAATTTAATGACTTTTTTACTAATGTAGGCTTGATCTTAAATAGTCAAATACTAACAAATCCCCATAATAATTTAACCTATACAAATAAAGCAAACACTGCCAAGTCAATCGCGCTAACACAGTTACAGCCATGTACAATGGAAGAAATTGCTAATTTTATAGATAGCTTAAGCACAAATACTAGCTCCGGATTAGACGGGGTAAATAGCAAATCAATAAAATGTTTGAAACACATCATCCTTCCTGAACTTACTAATTGCATAAATAAAAATCTAGAAAACGGTACTTTCCCTGATAGTTTAAAGATCGCTAAAGTTACACCTATATTTAAATCTGGTACTAAATTGGAACCTGGCAATTACCGCCCAATATCTGTTCTTCCTGTAATGTCTAAAATCTATGAAAAACTTTTATATAAACGTCTTGAAACTTATCTCTCTGCACAAAACTTCTTTTACAAGCAGCAGTATGGTTTCAGACCGAAATCTAACACACTGTCAGCTACAGTAGACCTCATAACTAAAGTGAAACTTAGTATTGATAAAAAACAAATAGCACTAGGAGTCTTCATAGATTTAAAGAAGGCTTTTGATACAATTAGTCACGACCTATTATTAAAAAAACTATTTGATATTGGCATTGCAGGAACCGCTCATGAGATACTCAGATCTTACCTCACAAATCGTCGGCAAGTGGTTAAGATCGGTGAAACACAGAGTGGGCCCAGAGTTGTAACCTGTGGTATACCTCAGGGATCGATTCTGGGGCCTCTTTTTGTTTCTTATATATATAAATAATGTAAAAGAACTCGGGCTTAATGGAGACATAACGTTATACGCCGATGATACCGCTCTATTCTACTTTGGTCATTCTATAGACTCTGTTATTAAAGACGCACAAAATGACTTAGATGTTCTAAACACTTGGTTTCAACGCAATCGGCTTACTATAAATATATCAAAAACAAACTATATAATATTTACAGCAAAAAACAAAAAAATATCACACTACACGCCATTGACAATAAATAACCAAATTATAAATAAAGTTAATGAAGAGAAATATCTTGGACTGATATTAGACTCGCACTTAACATGGAAACCACATATTTCTAAAATTAAAACAAAATTAACTTCTCTTTCTGGTGCCATACGGGGGATGGCTGTATGTTTACCGCACCGAGTTCGATATAATATATACAACTCTCTTATAAAACCGCATTTAGAATACTTGACTGAAGTTTGGGGCACCGCTGCGAAAACAAATCTAGAACCACTACAAAGGTCACAAAATAAACTTATTAAAATATTATTTAAATATGATTTCCTTACACCAACAAATCTACTGTATAAACAAACAAAATTATTAAATATTACTCAAACATATATATATAAAACTTGTATATTAATAAGAAAAATATTAAATAAAGATATATATACTCAAATAACATTCAAAAAGAAACAACAAATACAAAAAATTGGACTAAGACGTGCAAACGACCTTTGCCTCCTAACCCCAAGAACTAATTATGGTAAAAAAAACTTAATGTACGAAGGTGCGAAATTGTATAACCAATTACCGAAAAATATCAAAGAAGCAAAATCAATCCCAACATTTAGAAAGCACTTAAAATATTATTTAACTTCTAACCTGAGCGTACATTGATTTCACTATTTTACGCGTCGCTTCTAGCTACACTCGGTCTGTGTAAGGTGCGCGTCCAAGCATTGTTTGCGCCTTTGGCTATGTAAGACTTTAAAAGTACCCTATTTTTTTTAGTATTTTGTTGCTCTAGGAATAAAAATTGCTAAAACATGTATAATTACAACTGAATGTGCTTGAGTGAAATTGATTCGATATATTAGTGTACGCCTAGGATAAGACTATTATTTTTGTTTGTATTTGTTTTAAAACTTTCTCATATAAGTGAATTATTATTATAAATTCTTATGAGAAATAAAGATATCTCAAACCTCATTAAGCTGCCATTTCACGCTGGTATTCTGTGAGAGCGTGGACCTTCTCCGGTAGAGCCGACCCATTTGTGTAATTATCGTAATGAAGCTGTAGCATGGGTCTTCCTCGTTTACTTACCATTAGGTAGACTGTTAGTATGTCACTTCAATTTCATAAAAAGAGTGCACAAGAATGATTATATATTAGTATTGAAAAAGGTTATAGTATATATCCCTGACCCATAAGGTATATAACGGTCATTAGCTCGGGGAGCAAGTCCTTTTACCTTTGTATCATGAATCATATATCGACTGGTATGAAATTAAGTAATTAATTAACATGTACACCGTGTGAAAATTAAATATTAATATTTTTTATGATAGAAATACTATTATATATGATTATACTGTTATATAATATTAATAACCGACTACAAACAAGTGTAGCTAACGATTAAGTTGGTTAAGGATACGGATATATCGACACTTGAAGATAGTGGGTTCCTGCCCTTTAGCCTTTTACTTTATCAACGTCTTAAACAAAAGGCCTCGAGGTGGCGAGTACGGCGAGTTTTCTGTGCGCTCTTATATGAAGAAGGAGTGGAACTTCATCAGGAGCCTGTAAAGGCTACCGCTTTCGAAACTACGGTAGTATTTTATGTGAAAGATTGTCATTAGTCCCGGCAAACGACGAAGCTATGAACTATGTGGCCTTGAATTAGCACATAGCTCCAGAATTAGGGCCATAAGTTCGATATAAATTAACGACGGGAGCGACCCGAATGCGACTACTGGCGACATCAACAAAATTGATAATTAAAATTTCAAACGCTGACTTATCGTGTTCTCGACGAATAAAGAAATCTTAGTGAGAACATAAAATATTTTACGGTCTTGAAATCTGGCATCCCGCATCGAAGAAGCGTTGCGATCTAAACATTGAATCTTAGAAGTGGCACAAAAACAATAATTGCTTATAATAGTTTAGAAATAGTTTAAACAATTTTTTTGCTAGCGGTTGATAATGACGACATATGTGTGTAATGTGAAACGCGATAACGTGAAACGAAATAAGTTTATGTTTATTTTACTTATAATATTTACCTATTACTCAATTATGGGAAACTAATTTAATGGATTTTATTTGTACTTGACATAAAGAAATGAAATCCGAAAATTTTGTCTAAATACACATAACAAAATTAAATAGAATAACCATAAATGCAATAAAATCATTAAAATTAGTTTTATTCTTTGAGTATTAAACCAAAGGAGACGGCATCGCAAGACATACCCCTCTGTAAAAGGTACGAGAGTCCGACTCATACTCGTTATATAAAACTACATAGTTGCTGCGCGTCGTGAGTCATTACGAAGTGATCGTGCCAGTAAATCGAGCTGCGACAAAATGCCGAATTGCATTGTATTTACATGAAAAAAAAAACAATCAAAAACGTCAAGTATACAAAAGGCCAATGTGACTTTTCATTTGTGAGTATTTTTAACATAATATTAAAGTAATTTTATCATTAAAACTCGTACTTTGTGAATATTATCGTCCAATACCGAGTGTGGCCATCATAGTTCATAAAGTGAAAAATAATCTATTTAAAAAAATATAATTTACTACACAAGTTATACATATATATTAACGAAAATATATTTTCTAATAACTAAATCAGTTTGTGATGAATAATAATCATTACATATAGATGTGTAGTGGATTTTGTTAAATGATTTATATATTCAGATCAATTTTAACACGATACTGAATATTATATAATTAAATATAATCGATAACTAGTATTTATTAAAATATTATACAAAATACAGGTCAAATAAGTCAAATCGAAGCTTGCTACCTCGCAGCAAAAGTGTGCAATTTTTATAAAAATAAACTGGTATCACTGCAACAGAAAGTATTGCACTATAGTGATGAACGCCGCAACTTTAGCTATCGATAAGTTAATTAACCATGCGGGTTTGTCTGCCGAACCGGTTTGTAGTTTTTATTTAGATTTTATAATAAAGTATTACAAAAAGTAGTAAATTTTTCTATTATTGGTTTGTTATTATAGATTTCCAAGAGATCCTCTTAGGCGGCACACTTGGATTGTAGCATGTAGAAACCATGAATCTGACACTGCAGTACCAACCTTGAACTTGTGGGAGGTAATGTTGGGCTGTAATTTTATTTATATTAAATATTTTTATACACCAATATTATTTCACTTGAAAATATTTTATTAAGTTTACAAAAGCACTAACCTACATCGAAAAAAGAAAGCTGGATGTTCCGGCAAAATTCCATAAGTTATCTCGAAAGTCACAATTCGAAAAAAAATCCTTATATAGCCCAAACTAGTCCTACTCCCACTGCGAGTACGAGCCAACACTGGAAAATTAGAATGAAAAAATGCCTTGACATAAAAAACTATAGCATAAACAGGCTTCACAAATTTGCAAGAAATACTATGCCCTAACACTTAACTATTACTTACCAAAAGCCTGTCGCTATGTACGTAAAACTTTTGGAACATGTTTGCCTGCACACGTACATTGACTGAGTGGTACACTACCATGGATGGCCGACCAGGGCTTACTCAAGAAGCCCTGATGGCATTAAAATTGAGAGCGGAGAGTAACCCTGATAATTTTTTTTATTGTACCTTCTTAATGGATGAAATGAAAATTAAGCAATTGACAGAATACCATACTAGTAGCCAAGGGCATTATGTATATAACCAAAATATCTTTTAGAACTTGCATGGTACTCCGTCAATTGTTTTATTTTCGTTTCATCTCTCACTAATATACAATATAATTTCTTATCAGGGTTACTCTCTAGTCTAAGTTTTAGAACAGTTAACGCTTTTTTTGTGTAGCCAAGTCGGCCATAAATTGTACTGTAACACTTTGTTATCGTATGTGATGAAGGCAGACCAATTTCAATACTTTTGATATTTCGCACATATTGTTAAGCTTTCGGTGAATAGTAATGTAAAGTTAAAGCAAACATCTTTCTGGGGAATACTTAGCCCTAGGTAGATGTCACGTTTTATTTTTAAGCAGCTGTCTGCTTAAAGTTCACTTTGTTAAACTGTTATATAGTGTAAAAATTTTTTGTTTTCCTAATTTATTAAATATTTTCCAGACAGTTCGTTTACTAACTCTTGAAAATCAACAACTATTTTTAATTAGCGGTTTTGTGACAACGAAGCTTTATAATAAAAACAAAAACTTGGTTAACACCATCTAAGACGATAAACTGATTGGATATTTGGTGCGTGGTTTCTTGATAGCTGCAAGCCTTTGTTCAAAAAGATACGCATATTGCTGTTGCCATGCATGTATATTCGAGAAATATTTATTTTTGTAAAGCGACACCCGAACTACTTCAAAACTCACGCTGAATCTCTCGAAAGGCAAACAAGGCATAAAAATAGATTATTTCATCCCAAATGCAGCTCTAGATTTTATGTAAACAGTGCTCCTATAATGGCTATTAAAATATATAATAAATTGCCCAATAACTTAAAAGAAATGCCTTTGAATAAATTCAAAATTGAGCTTAATAAATGGCTTCTTGACAAGAGTTATTATAGTGTTAAGGAATATTTTAATTAATTGCAATATTATTTAATGTATTATGTAATTTATTTAATCTTTTGACATATATGTACAATTAATTTGATTATTTTAAGATATATTTGCACATCGGTACAACTACCGGTAGAATATTATTGAGACTTACTCTTATACTAAATACCTGTATTACCTAAACATTTTATTCTGCAAATAAAGATTTTGACTTTAACTTTGACTTTGACTTTTCTTTTCAAACAATCTGATTTTAAAATAAGTTAACTAAACCTATTTCGATTTGTTAAATGTTTAAAATTTTATCCTGCATAATGTAAAATAAACCTTTAGCGAAATAATAAACTTATTTTAAATAATTTCAAAGTTTTTTTCCGAAGAACATTTCTAAATACTTTAAAAAAAAGAATTTCAAATAACACCTTGGTATTATTTATCTATGTATTACTTATAATCAAATAAAAATTTATGCGGACTATGGTGATTTGTTTATCGATAAAAAACATCGACATAGTCCACCCTTACGTTGCTTACGCATTTAGCCAGCGCCATCAGTGTATCGACACGTGCACAATTTGATGGTATGCGTAAACGCGATGAACACAAACACAAATGTTGTAGTGTGCGTTTATAGTGACACGATTTAATTTTGCATTTGTAGTTAAGTTTACAGTTGTATGTTTTCTTGCGCCCTCCTGACGTTGACAGAATTTTTGTTTAGGAATGGCCTCTCACGCATGGCCTCTCAGTTACTAACCTAGACGACGAAGTAGAAAGTACAATTAATGATTAAACGAACTCACCTTAAGGACGCGTTTACAAAATTGATAGGTATAGAATCGAACTACTACATTGACAAAAGTCACACACACAAGTGTACGCACGGTTGGCTGTGGGAATCGTAGTCAAATGAAATTATTTTGATAATTTGAAAGATTGAATTTGTTTTTCATTTCTTATACCACAGAAATATACTTAGATACGAAATACGAATACCTGCTCCAGAGACTGCTTGGCACTGGAAGCCCTCTACTGGTAGTGAGATGTTAGCTCTGGACTTTGAACTGAGTTTGTCAATTATAATAAGATCTTACCTACCTGCGGACTTGATGGAGTGACCTGAAGGTGTAATTCGATGATTACAACAGGAACTCCTAGACTAGTGGAACTAGGTGTGCCGAGTTTGGGTTCGTTTTGTAGGTTATGATGAGACCTTACCACCGGACTTGATGGAGTGACCTGAAGGTGTAATTCGGTGATTACAAGTGGAACTCCTAGACTTGTAGGACTAGGTGTGCCGAGTTTGGGTTCGTTTTGTTAGTTATGATGAGACCTTACCACCAGACTTGATGGAGTGACCTGAAGGGGTAATTCAGTAACTACTGCTGGAATTTCTGAACGAGTAGAACTAGGTGTGCCGAATTTGGGCTTCGTTTTGTTAGTTATAACGAGTCCATACCTCCGGACTTGATGGAGTGACCTGAAGGTGTAAATCGGTGATTGCAACTGGAAATCCTAGACTGATAGAACTAGGTGTGCCGAGTTTGGGTTCGTTTTGTAGGTTATGATGAGACCTTACCACCGGACTTGATGGAGTGACCTGAAGTTGTAGTTCGGTGATTACAAGTGGAACTCCTAGACTTGTAGAACTAGGTGTGCCGAGTTTGGGTTCGTTTTGTTAGTTATGATGAGACGTTACCACCAGACTTGATGGAGTGACCAGAAGGTGTAATTCAGTGATCATCAAGTCCGGTGGTAAGGTCTCATCGTAACTGACAAAATGAACCCAAACTCGGCTCACCTAGTTCCACTAGTCTAGGAGTTCCAGTTTAATCACTGAATTACACCTTCAGATCACTCCATCAAGTCCGGTGGTAAGGTTGCATCATAACTAACAAAACGAACCCAAACTCGTCACACGTAGTTCGACTAGTCTAGGAGTTCCAGTTGTAACCACCTGATTACACCTTCAGGTCACTCAATCAAGTCCAGTGGTAAGGTCTCATCATAACTAACAAAATAAGCCCAAACTCGGCACACCTAGTTTTACTCTGCAAGAAGTTCAAATAGCGATCACGAAAGTACACCTTCAGGTCACACCATCAAGTCCAGAGGTAAGGTCTCATCATAACCAACAAAACGAGCTCAAACTCGGCACACCTAGTTCCGCTCGTCCAGGAGTTGCAGTAGTAGGTAAGTTTATATATCCTACTTATTTTTAGCTAAATAAAAAACTGTGAGTATAAAAATAATAATTTTATCACTTGTCAAGTACTTATGTTTCCAATTTGTTTTTTTTTTCTAATATTTTGTGTATGTACAGCGATCTTTTCAGAATGAACCGCTGCAAACATGCGATATAGTGTCCACTCACGACGGCGGCCGAGCGCGGACTGTGGTTTCATCGAAATCTTTGTACAATAAATCAAAGCAGGCACCAACAATAAAATAGCCCTTATTGCAATAGATTATGATTTATCCGTATTAGCAAAATATGTGAAAAAATGTGCATCAGTTTTTATTTTTTCTACGACTATTTGTGACATTTTGATAAAAAATAAACCCAGGGTTTTTTAATTGAATATGTCTGTCATCTTATAGTATTTTTTAAATTTTTAAATATGTTGATAATAGACCAAAACATGTACCGAAACACAAGCCGGAATCGTTAATTTTGTAGAAAATGGCAACGAAAGTTCGTTTTTACAATATAAAAAACTACTATTTTCAACAAAAGAGTTACAGACTTTTGCAGATGAAGAACCAATCTATACATGGTAGTTTTTACTTATATTTGATTTGGTTTAGTTTTGTCACAAAATCTACCGAAAAACACCCTAATTTTGGTTGATTTGCAAACGCGTCCTTAAGTGAAATATCATAATTATACGAGGTGCTTCGTCCGAAGAGATTAGTAACTCACTGCCACCCGGCCTTCTGGTACCTAATTAGGAGTATGAAGGAAATATCACGATTTTTGTGTCCAGCTCTGAACTTAATGACATATCCTGTGACCGGAAGAAGAAGGGGTAAGGTTGTTTTTTAATTTTACATTCTCACCTATAGTGCGAGTGTTGAATACTAAACGTGATCATACCTGTGTTTAATAAGTTCCAGTTACTAATCTCTTCGGACAAAACACCTTATATAATTATGATAGAACTTTACTCAAGGTAAGTTCGTTTAATCATTAATTATAACGTAAATATGCAACATTTTTATATATAATCAACACAATATACGGACGTCTGATAGCATATACGGACGCTTAATTGCAGTATACGGACATCTGATGGGCACATGCGGCCGTCGAATAATATTATTTTCAGGAAAGGAGTTCAATTTATGACAATGTACATTTACGCATCACTGTATTCATTACTGTTGAAAATAATAAAAAACATATATACTGAATACAAACAAAAATTGGTATAAATTATGTAATTTACATATATTGCTTCGCATTAACTTAATGAGGTGACACAATAACTTACCTTCAATTTGTTCAATAAATTAGAAATAGAATATTTGAATAAACATTATGTGTTTAACACGGGCGAGGCCGTTGACCAGCAGTGGAGTTTGTGGGCTTAAGTTGAAGAAGTAGAAAAAGAAGATAGATCTATACAATTTTGAATTTTAAAACTATGATATGTCATCATATTATTTAACTGGCTTTAAGAAAAGAAGAGGTTTTTTCATAGTATTGTGTGACAAACCAGCACACAGTACACCTGATGGTACGTGGATGCTGTGGCCCATAGACATTTCTTATCCTCATTTATCCTCAATTAAGAATCAAAATGCAAATGCGTTGTCACCCCTGAAGACGATGGAATGCCTCGATTACAGTAAAAGTGTCTCCAGTTCTCTACACTCACCATACAAAACACATCAATATTACGCTGCTATTTGACGTTGGTATTCTGTGGGAGAGTAGTCCTGCCCCCGGTCGAGGCGACCCATTCGTGCTGCAACTATAATATAGCTGCAGCTTGGCTCTACCACGTAAAAGTATATTGAATAAGCTCTCTTCCTTTTTTTGTAATGTGTCTGTTATATAGTAAAGGGGTGGAATAATTTACCAGGTTCTGTCTTCCTACCAAATAACAATGTGGGTTTAGCTTAGCCATTGCATTTTACCATCTTCGGCTACATCACCACTTACCATCAGATGGGATATTAGTCAAGTACTAGCTTGTTATAGCAAAAAAAAATTACGTAATTAGTTAATAATTACTTTTTCTGATTAAGAAATAGAGTATAGTTTCATAGTAATTAATCTGCCGTTGAAGAAAGACCTTTCGATCAACTTCTTGCATACCATTGGGAGTTGCAATACACTGCGTTTGCCGGTATCAGGCTACGCGTTTGATTTTCCTCATCTCTTGTCGGTTCTTCGAGATATATGGTCAGTCGTTGTTGCTTATTGATTTTTGAGCTTTATCAGTTATGTAAATGTATTGCGGATAAACCCGCACGATTTTCACGCAGAGGAACTTCGATAAAACGCCGTCACATAGTTGAGCAACTGTGAGCAGCTGTGAAGAACGAAGTTGTGACCGATGAAAAGGTCATTATAAGAAAGAAATGCATTTTATTCCAGTTTAAGCACGCAGCATAACAAGTAAAAAGTAATTAAAACCAAAAGTAAATAAAACTAAATTAAAAGTAATTTAACATCATTATAAATTTAAGAAAAAACATTTTAAAAATACCCCACGCTGCAGCATCAAACGGCGAAACGGACCGGACTTAGTAATAGCACTGATTTTAAGACCAGCCCTCACTCAGAGGCAGCTCGGGCGGCTGAGTTCATGCTCCCGCTGTATATCCGAAAATTCATAATGTACAATATTCATATACATATGCATGCCCTGCTTTATATATAATTGGACTGACAGTAAAATTTGCCGTTTTTTTGCCTAAAAGGATGCGTATTACAAACTTTATGTACTCGTACATTTTTACTTTTTGTTTTGAAGGAATTGACCCTGATGAACTCATAGTAGGACTCCATTTCTGGATAGAAGTTCGTATAGGTTGCACCCTATTACCTATTTCTGATGTCAAATAGCAGTGCCTGCACTTCTTTGTTGGAAGTTGGTTGCAGGTGTCTAATAGGTTGCAGTGACCACTTATCACCAGATGGGATTCTTAAGTGCGTTTGTCACTCCTGTTTTATAAAAAAGCTGAATTACACATAAATAATTTAAGATGAAATCGTAAATGGCAATTAAAAATTACAAGGCGTAAATTTATTCTATTGATTCATTTTAGTGTGTTTTATCGTCGCTCAGCTGGTGGTCTTCTGGGTTACCTAACTCGTAAATGGGCGAAGTCAATAGAGGAAGTCAGGAAGGAACTACGATCGATAGAAAGACTCGTAACTGGTAAAAGGGTCTATTTCACAATATGTAGGTGGCAAATAAAGCAAATACCGCTAAGTCAGTTGATTTGTTTGTGAAGCAGTTGACATTGTTTTTGATTACCATAGATCGACTTTAAGGGCAGCACACATTCTCACTGATTATTATAAATAATTAAAAATACTTTAAATTCAACGAAATACAGCAACGTATTTCATAAAACGCGAGAGTCCAAGGGGAGGCGTTGGCCGTTAGTTTGAACATAGCGAAGGCCTCTGATCGATTTTGGCACAAAGCGCTTCTTATGAACCTTCCTATGAGCTACCCGAGAAATTGTGCAATTAGATCACCAGTTTTCTTGCAGATCGGAGCATCAAGGTCGTACTTGACGATGCATGCTCCAATTACAAGCCCATTAACGCTGGTGTTCCACAAGGCTGCGTGCTATCACCAACGCTGTTTTCTCTGCATATCAATGATATGTTGCAAACCGATAACATTAATTGCTATGCAGACGACAGCACTGGTGATGCTTTATGCATCGACCATGCCAATATGCCTTGGAAAAACGTCGCTGAGTGCTAGGAAAAACTTGTATCTGAAGTCGAGACTTTATTGAACAAAGTCTCGGACGGGGGCGACTAAATCTAGTCCAGTTCAATCCCCAGAAAAGCTTGGCGTGCTCAGCAGAGCGGGACAGTATTTCATGCCGGCACACAGACTGCAACTTTACAAGGCGCAGGTTCGGCCGCAAAACAATAACAGTTCCCATTTCTGGACTGGGGCTCCCCAGTGTCAGCTCGTTACATTTGATCTCATCTAGCACAGAGTCGTTCGAATCGTCGGTGACGGAGCTTTTTCCGATCGACTTGACTCTGCGGCTTGCCACTGCGAAGAAATGTTACATCTCGTTGCGTATTTTATCACATTTACCACGGGGACTGCTCTGAGAAATTGTTTGAGTAATCTTACTACTAATCCCAGCTGCAAAATTTCACCATCGCTCATCGCGACAAAACTTGCGATACCATCCATTTCATCTGTAGGACTGTCGGTCCACCACTGTGTAATTTAAAGAAGTTTTCTTTCTCGCACAACTTTCTCGTGGAATCGACTACCACCAGAGATTTTTGCGGACCGATACAACTTAGGTAATTAGGTGAACCGTATGATCGTTTGTCACCTCTCCTATAAAAAAAATTGATTTGGGTGTGCTATGCTCGCTTACAGATCTTGGCGGCCGTGTATTGAAACATATATTAGTATTATTGTTCGTACTTGCGGTAGTTGTTTCTTGATAGAATGGTATTGGGTCAATTTCTGTATAACGGAAGGAAAAATAATTGTATAAAATTTCTACTTTAATATTCGGTTTCGGGTCAACATTCAACAAACTATTCGAAATTCAGATCTGTAACGCATTCCGAACCGAGAACGGACAGAATGGCAATGGCATGACATATTATATATAGACATACAGCGGAGTGATAATAATAGGGCTCTGTTTTATCCATTGGTTATATAAAACTTCTACTGTCTGTCCAATTTCAAAACAATTTCTAACCATAGGTTCCCTACATCGATCGCTATCAAGCCAGTTCTCTGAACTAGGTCCGTGCACCCCAGAATTTATCAACAAATCGTTACTCTAGTGAAGGGTTGCTTGCTGTCCAAATTTTTCTTCCTTAAATGTAATTGACGAAACACATTTCCTCTTTCCTACAAGAAGTTAGCGTAAAACACTAAATAAATTTTTGAAGCGACAGTAGCCTAATGGCAGGGCGCGGACCGCGAACTCAAAAAGGTCGTGGGTTCGAATCCGCCATTGGACTACTGGCGTGAACCACTCGTAACACAAGCAATTTAAGCTTACCACGAGTGGTTAAGGGGAATATTAGTAATGTTTATAGCATTGTTAATATTCTTTTTTTTTTCAAAATTCTTATGATCCTTTTAAAATATGTTGATATGCTCATCTGTTAACGACATACAATTACAGAAAAAATTCGCCAACGTACATTTATTTATACGTACTGTACTCAACGCTATGTCGGTTTAAAGGGAAAGGGCATCAACGTAATTTTTTTAAACATTTGATTACATTATTTAAGGTGACCACGGATCTGTGGCAATTTTGCTTGTAGTTATTTGCAGATGTCCAAGAGCTAGAGCAGCAGTTATCATATGGTGAACAGACAGCGTGTTTGCCGTCTAACATTATAAAATAGTATTTATTTTGGTGACATAACCAAAAAGTGAAATAGGTATAAACGAGAAGAAAGCGTAGAGACACATTTTCAGTTTATTTACCGACTACATAATATCAGAGATAAAAGAACGATGCCACATGTCTCTGTACAGAAATAAAAATCTGAAGAGGAAAATAATTACTGGACAATTTAATCACGTAACGTACTAAAAAATTGTAGTCGGGTTCATATTTTCCTCGTACGGTAGTGTATTTTTAAGGTGTAGGCTGGGAAAATGGCTTTTCTGTTTTCGTGAAGCAGATAAACACGTGTAATTGATAGGTTATTTTGGGGGTCGCCTAATATTTTCGTTTAAAGTATATAATTTATTTGGTTTATGATGTTCTCAATTCACTTTCTTTTTATTTTTATACATAGAAGATTCAGTATGTTTACTAATTATTAGACTTAAAAATATTTTTGAAACATTTTTTCCTTAAAAAATAAGCATTAATTTTATTTTATTTCAACAGAATTATTGTTTATTTCGAAAAATGATGATCCACTAAGTGGTTAGCTTTATCAAATTATAAATGTATTTTAAAGCAGTATTGCTCCGTACGAAGAGAATTCCCGATTCCAGATGAGACATTCTAGGCACGATTTGGTTGGTTGGACCATATTAAATTAATTGTTAAAGCTGAAGATAGCTAGTCAAACCATTCAATCAACCGTAATATGGATGTTGCAAAGCATTCGGAACGTCGGGGAAATAAAATAAGTTGAAATAAATACGACTACTTGTAAAAATTAATTTTATTCTATGTAGCATTCGCGAAAATATATAATCACAGAAAGTCATGAGCAAAGAAAGAACAACTGTTATTTATACAGTTGTTCTTTCCTTGCTCTTGAATGACTTAATTTCTTGGAATTTATTCGAGCATATTCCAAATAGAAATTATCTTTTATATTATGTTTTTCCAGTATGCTGCAAGCTGAATCATGAATTATTAATGATGAGAAATATAACTATTTTTTTCTGTTCATCAGTACTTTCTACTGTTTCGTACTAAGTTAAACGTTGATCACGTTTAACTTGATCACAGCACTGATATATTATCTTGTATAAACGTACATTTGTTAGTGATAGTGAGAATACGCGTTTAGGTTTTGACATATTAATTCTGTGAACGATTTCCAGCCGAAGACAATATTTCCGAAACTAATCTTCGAGTCTGAATGTGTCACTGACCTCGTGTTTCATACATTTGATCCGATCCTTACTCATCACATATTTATGTAAAGGATACATCGGATACGGAATTGCGTGGATAAGAAAGTCTCGAGTCTACGTGTCGTTTGGCTCTATATGTACTGTACATAATTAAATAATTTATTACATTGGATATTATTGAGATGTTCTCGCCGATTTGTAATCAGTTCGGAGGATTTAATAGTAACCATACTTATATTCTCAGTTTGATATTAAATATAGCGTGTGCAACCTTATTATTATTGTATACATATCACAAGGCCCGGGTTTCGAATCTCGGGTCGGAGCAAAATCAGTTATTGGAATTTTCGTCAAGAAATTTTCGGTAGCAGACCGGAGTCTGGAAGTTGGCGGTGTTTCACACCCGTGCCTCGGAAAGCACGTAAAGTCGTTGTTCCTGCGACTAATCTCTCTCCTGCCGTGTCGGATTACCGTCGCATCAGACTATGAGAGTGAGCACTATAATTATATCTTGTGCACATGGTTTGTCTCCGTGGAGACTGGCCGCCGTGACCAAAACTCAGTCTGGTGTACATTATGAAACACACAAAATTATTATGTTTCAAATATTTTACAAAACAGTATAAAAATAATTCCTTGGATTTAAACCTAAAAATAAATATAAAATGTACCAATACACCAAGAAATAAATATTAAATAGACATATCGCAATTTCGAAATATTCATTGAGCCAGATGATGGTTTATGAGCGCTGTGCGGTTGGTTGAAAATTTATAGTGATAAACTGAATTTAAATTTGATTAATATATCGGTTCTGCGTCCAGTAAAATTATTGCGGTTTGGAATTCTAATAAAAAAATAAGTAATAACAAATGGACCAACAATCATGATGGTAAGTGGTTGATGCAGCCCATGGACGCCGATAGCCAACTTCAAACGAGGAAGGCTTTCTTCCAGTATGTAATTATACTGACCCGTTTACTTATCAGACCGGAATATAACAATGGATGTCTGCCTTTAATGAAAATGTGTAAGGAACTTTAGCAAATTTTACAAAACCAATGTATCCGTCATTTACTTATAGTAAAAAACTGAACACAAAAGGCGGGTACTGTGGCACAAGTGGCCCCAATGCCTTTATAAAAAAAAAAAAACAATATTACAAAGTTTTCTTTTTGAAATTATATTTTATTGTTAGTATGTAAAATATTCGATCGATTTTCCGTCATTTCACATAATATTATTTCTCACTGTGATTGTTAAATTACAATATGGGACGTTTAATTAAATAGAATCGTAGTGAATACTTTGCATAATGTGAGAGGATACTTCCGCAAATTATTGTTTGAAGTTAATTATAAAATCATCCCCTAAAGCTTTAGAGAGTGAATCGATCAAAACGCTTGCTGTCTTGATCGCTGTTTTGAAGACACAGAAATGTGCTCTTTATATAAATGTATTCTCTTTTCCGAGTAGAGTATGTTCTTACACTGCCACTTCACGGTAATTGCTTAGAGTTTGATAAATACACATAAGCTTTGTTATAACACTGTATTTTAATAAAGATTAATATCTAATTCGCAACCATCCGCATTAATTAAATACAATGATGTGTCTTACCTGGATTGAAGAGCACCTCCCGCCCTCCCTCAATTGCGTGCTGTAATCCCGTCACTACTAGTCCCACCACCACTACTCCTGGCATCACTACTTCCAACACCACTATTCCAGGAAAGACACACCATCGACGATAATACTACGGATACGGATAATAATACGGGATTAGTGCACGCAATTGAGGGAGGCCGGGAGGTGCTCTTCAATCCAGTTAAGACACATCATTGTATTTAATTAATGCGGATGGTTGCGAATTAGATAGTAATCTCTATTATAACAAATTTCCGACTCTATCAATTAACACTGTATTTTTTAAACATATATATTTTATCTGTAACAGAACTTATGCCTGGCAAATGAAGAAGCGAATGTTGTAAGAAATTTAACGTATAAAGAACTTCGAACTTTTCTTTTAATATTGCATTTAATACGTATGTGATAGCATTCTTTCATTTTTCTAACTCATAATAAGCCAGTGCTAGACCGTAATCCCACCTGCGGTGATGCAACCCTTGATGGTAAATCACACTGACAAAACAAAAGTCTAATTTATTTTGCCTTGAAGACTCCCAGATTGTATGCATGTATTATTTGTCAGTCAGGTAAACCTACGCTAGCGATATAAAGGACAAATTTAATTTCCCTGAAGCATTGTGAATCTTTCGTGAAATTTTTATTTCGAAGTATGAGCGTAACAGCTTACAAAGCCTGCCGGCGACTATCAAATCTATCCAGCCCGTAGTTGCTCTGCGTCTCTAGATGTTTAACTTAGACCTTACTGTTACACGGAAAGCACATTAGGGCACCGTTGTGAGTTATTTGTACAACGGTAATGCTACTCTCGAGTATCTCAAGAAATTTAATTAAATCGGATTCATATTGCTATTTCTTTAGTATCTACACTTACAAGAAAAAAGAAACTGTTAATATCTTAAGGAAACATTTAATAAATTTAGCCTTTGAAACGATATGCTATCGTAAGCGATAAGCACAGTTAAAATAACAATTGTAACTATTACTTTGTATCAAATATCCAACCAATCTCTGGTTACAGATTTTAATTGCCTTTTTTAAGGATCAAGTATAATAGAGCTAAATATAGCTTAGGCTTTGCGGAGATTTCTGTAGCGACGGAAAATTGAAATTGATGATTTTCGGTTTGGATTTTTGCAGACTTAGCTTGATTGTATTAAAAAAATCATAGTGGATTTAAAACACTGTAATCTATGTGACATAGTATAGTTTATATGACATTAATATATTTTTGAAATTACGCGCCTTGTCTTCTTTTTAATAACAATACGGCTTTATTTTATAAAGTTAATTATTATAATATATACGAAATTAAAAAGGACGGAAGTGAATTGGACTTTTGATAGGCCGTTATGTATGTATGTAAAAAATATATATATATATATATAAGTATATAAGTAGTTTGTTCAGAATCGTTTACTGAATCGATTCCTATCATTTTTAATATAGGTAATTTTTTATCCCAAAAATAAATAAAACTACGTAAATTAGAGTCACACTAAATCTGTACAAAACGTCAAAACAAACTGAAATGGACAGTAACTTAAGGCAATAAGACTTTTAAGAGTGCAATTTTATATGTATTATTACTAATTCTGTCATTCAATAAAAATAAAGAAAAATGAACTTTATTTCAAGCATATTAAAGTCTTTGCGTTCGTAGATTTGTACTGTGATCACAACATACTTCCGGAATTAGTATAACTAATTTGATAAATAATCAGTGCATAAAAATGTTTAAGTAAAAATTCAGTGTATGTATTATGATTGTAACATAATATACTAATTGGGGTGTCTGAGGGTGTGCGTTAATTATGTTACATATTGTATATATATATATATATATATATATATATATATATATATATAAATAGGATAAGGGTGACAAACGAGCACACAGTCCACCTGACGGTATGTGGATGCGATGTAAATGTCTATGCTGTGACCTATAGACATTTACATTCGATTAAGATACAAAATGCAGATGCGTTGTCACCCCCCTCAAGCCATCCCCTGAAGACTAAGATGAAAAGCCTCGATCCCAGTAAAACAGGTCTCTAGTTCTCTACACTCACCATACGAAACACAGCAGCATTAAGCTGCTATTTTACGCTGGCTAGCTACAGCGTGGCTCACCACGTAAAGATATAGCTAAATAGCCTCGAAATATATATATTATTGATCGTATGGTGAGTGTAGAGAACTAGAGACCTATATATATATATATATAAAAAAAAATATAATATAATACATAACGGCCTATCAAAAGTCCAATTCGCTTCCGTCCTTTTTAATTTCGTATATATTATAATAATTATAATAATTAACTTTATAAAATAAAGCCGTATTATTATTAAAAAGAAGACAAGGCGCGTCATTTCAAAAATATATTAATGTCATATAAACTATACTATGTCACACAGATTACAATGTTTATATTCTTGCATTAACCAGGCAAAAATATTTTCTTACTTGCAGGAAAAATATATGTCTTTTCTTTAATTGGATTTTTATTAAACCTTTGATACCATGAAAACCCTACATTAATGATATGACTAAATGTGGACTGAAAAATCATCAAACGTTGATGTCTGAACGATATAATCAGTTCTAGCTGGCCATTTTATGAAATGGTCGGCCATATCATGAAGTGATCAATTTTATGATCTGGCCACGATATAAAAATAATGTTTTGTGTTTAATAGAACATTATGATCATATTTCCCGTATGCAATCTATACTAATATAATTTAATCTGTGTATACACTTTGGGGATATTAGCCGTTATCCTTTTAGCATTTACGGATTCACCTGATTCAGGCCTGTATATAATGATTATAATGATGATGATGATGATGATTTGATTTTTACCAATCGTCAATTCACCTTATCTTAATCCCATCCGAGGAGAGGTTTGGGTTTGGGTTCCCATTATAAAACTTATATTTTATAATGAAATATATATATATGTACAATTTATTGTTTTCATTATATATACGATTTCTTCAGTGACAGCTTTTAATTAATGAAACTATTCTTATAATAAAATCATTTTAGAATTGAACTTAACTCAAACTGTTGTTTAAAATTATGGTAATTTAATATTGTAAATGAAATAAAAATAAAAAATACTTTTTAACGAGTAAACAACAAGTTTGTCTTACTCAATGAAAAAAATTTCGGTACACAGCATTACATAACATTATATTTCTTAACTTTATAATAAATATTTATGTTACAGAAGTTAAAGTAAATAAGCTCATTTCTCCAGACTTTGAGTCCAGTCCTTGAGGATCACCAGCTGATTAGTGACCGCCTCTTGGTTTACATGACTCATAGATGGTCAGGAGGCGGTAGAGTCCAAGGGGGATGCATTGGCCGTTAGTTTGAACATTGAGAAGGCTTTCGATCGGGTTAGGTACAAATCGCTTCTTTCGAAGCTTCCTTCCTAAGGGATTCCCGAGAAATTGTGCAATTGTATCACCAGCTTTCTTGCAGATTAGAGCATCAAGGTCGTTGTAGAAGGTGCATGCTCCGATTACAAGCCTATAATTTACCGCTGTTTCACAAGGCTACGTGCTATCACCAACGATGTTTCTAATACATATCAATGATATGTTGCAAATCGGTAACATTCATTGCTGTGCGGATGACAGCACTGGAGATGCTCTATACACCGGGCCGTACCAATATACCTCGGGAATAGGTCACCGAGCACCGTAACATTTTTATATCTGAAGTCGAGTCTTTGCTGAATAAATTCTCGGATTGGGGGCGATTAAATCAACTCCAGTTTAATCCTCAGGAGACACAAGTTTGCGTGTTTACCGCTAAAAAGCTACCTAGCTACCGCTAAAAAAACCCCTTCGTTGTATCTCCTCAGCTTTAAAGCACTTCTCTTGTTGCCTCAGCCAGTATCGGAGTCATTGGCGTCGAGATATGGAGTGATGCGCAGTTTCGTTGTCACTTGGAAGAGAAGGTCAAATTGGCGTCTAAAAAGCTTGGCGTGCTCAGCAGAGCGGAAAAGTATTTCACAAGCGGCACACCGATAGACACTTTACAAAGCGCAGGTTCAGCCTCAGATGGAATACTGTTCCCATCTCTGAGCTGGGGCTCATCAGTGCCAGCTCCTACCTACAACTTGACTGCATCTAGCGTAGGGCGGCTCGAACCGTCGACGACCGAATCCTATACGATCGGCTCAATTCACTGGCGCTGCGAAGAAGTGTTGCGTCCCTTTGCATTTTCTTTCGTATTTACCACTGAGAGTGCTCTGCGGAATTTTTCGGATCGATCCCAGCCGCCAAATTTCATTAACGCACATCGCGGCAAAACTCCCATCCACACCATCTGGATGCTTGGCATTTTACCACTATACGTTTCACTAGGAGTTTTCTTCCGCGTACGACTTCTCCGTGGAATAGTTTACCTTCGGCGATTTTCCGGACCGATACGATTTAGGATCCTTCTAGAAAAGAGCTTATTCCTTTCTATAAGGCCGGCAACGCATTCGCCTAGTGTTACAGTTGCTCATGGGCGGCGGTAGTCACTTATCATCAGGAGACCCATAAGCTTGTTGGCCCCCTCTTCTTTGAAAAAAGTGTAGACATAATACAGATTGATAGTGTTATTTTAAAACTATACATTTATAGCTAATATACCACTGCTAATTAATTTTTTATATTCGTTATCATATTTTTGTATAGGCATTACGTTACTTTTAAATGATTTAATCCTAGTTTTTTTTTTATTTAAATTCTAAACCTTTATATTAATTCCGTGATTAATTTTGATATAAAGCCGGTATTACGTTTATTGTTCGTATGCAAAAAAAATTAATCCAATGCAAAAAAAAGAAAAGCATTTTAGTAATGGCTTTGCTACATGATGGAAGAGTAAATAATTAGTAATTCTGTCATAAAAGTCAAGTAAGACTTTGGAGAAATATGCTACTAAAAATATTGCATTAGGTAGTTGGCACATAATCCGCCTCATCTTATATAGAGATGTCACGATTAGTGATTTTGCCAAATACCGAATATCCGGCCGAAGTGCTTTGGTAGTTAACAATTTCTGGAATCGTTTTGAGGAAGTTGCTTCCGAAAATATGGAAAAAGATGTGGATGTGGAAAAGAACAGCAAATAAGATTGATTTAAATCTAAAAACGGCTACCTAGATCGGACCGCAGACCCTTACAAGTCGTGATCGACAAATATACAACGGTATCCAAAACTGATAGAATTTGCAAAAAAGTTATCTACCATCACCCGGTAGCAATGTTTACAGTGGGAGACTATTTTCAAAAGTAGGTATAGTTTATGAGGAAAAGCGCAATGAGTCGCTATCAACAAATGCTAAAAAAAACTGTTTGAATTCATCGCAACTTATCTCTGATAAATTTTAAGTATTAATTGTAAGGTTTTGTTGGTAATAAAATATGTTATTTTTGAGTAATATGTGTGACCTTTTTTACATGATTTGGTATTAGAATACCGAATAGAAACCGAATATTCGTGGCATCTCTATTTTTAAGACCTAACTTTTTTAAGAACACTTCAAACGACGGTCAGTTCAGCAATTGCGTAACAATTACAGAAAATTTAACAATTTAGTAAAGGCTCTTAATCATTTTCAAGCGATAGACTGCTATGGACCGATGATAAAATCGAAATAACTGCGTATTGGAACTTAACCAAGAGATTAGATTTAACGTCCCCTAATAAAATGTGAAAATAGACCAAAGTCAATAAAACGGAGAATCAAGGACGCCGACATAGCCTTCCATATGTGCAATGCGTTGAAATGGCAATGAGTTGGTCACATCTGTCATAGAAGTGATGATCTTTGGAGTAGACCTGCCAGAAAGTGATGTAAACGCAAAGAGGGACAACCCCTGCTTAGATGGAGCGATGATCAGCGTAAGGCGGCTGGCAGAAACTAGATACGTGAAGTTGAAGATCGGGCTCAGAGGTACGATATTGAGAGTGGCCTATATTCGGCAGTGGACTGCCGCAGGAAAATCATGATGCTCATAGTTAGTGATAAAGAAAGACGCTGATAAAGTCGACCAAGCGTAGTAATTACATTAAAATAAGTCAACGCTAACTAGTTTATTACACACTGATAATAATCATGATAACATTTTCTTTAGAGAGATGCACATAGTGAGTGCTATGTGAATAATAGATGAAAAAAAAGTGTTGTAAAATCTAAGACATGAATCATATGAATAACATATTCATGAAAAAATAAAGTCATCTGAAAGCATTGCTAATTATGGGTCTTTTTTAAGCTGAACCACCGTTGGTTCGGATTTAGAATAGGTGAAGTAGCTTTGGTCTGCCCAAGTTGACGATGATGATGATGATGATGAAATAATTAAAAAAACTTTGTTCAACTATTTTGTTATTGTTTGTTCAAATAAAGTTATGCATACATATACCAAAAAGTTCGATTAATTCATATTGCACATACAATGGGTTAAAATCTCTCATATGTATATTTTATTCAATATTTTTACAAATTGAACTCGTTATTACATGAGTGCCTTGTATAAAATCGTACGTAAGCCCTGACGAATATAATTCAATCTCTCGCTACGTTCTAAAGCTATTGACAATATAATGTTAAAGCAATTTTTATTGTGGTTTTTAGGTGCGATTAAGCAAATGTAAAATATAATAGTGCACTGAGTCACCGTAATGTTTTTTCTATTTACCTAATATCTTGATGTCTAATATTAAGTACGTGGACATGTCGTATTAAAAGTAATTAAAATGATGAGCAATTAATTAAAACTAAGTTAAGTCCTTGATTTTTAAAGCTATTGTTTTATATTTCTGTAAACGTTAGTTCAGATGACGTAAGATCCGCTTTTGGCACCGTACTAGTATAAAGAGGGTTGCGTCATGTTCATTTTGCGCGACCTTATTTTATTGGTTACGTGACATGTAATAAAAAGTTTATTGATTTTTGAATAAAAGATTTGACACTGTCACAAATATACGATGTATTTAAGTATTCTAAGCTAATTTTACTGTACAAAAGCTTGTTAAATTATTTAATCATTCACGTAGCCGCGGTAGCTTTTTCATACAAAAGGGCTGCCAACGAGTATGCGCCAGACTTCATTTATCACGTCCTTTACCCCGTCGTATCACGGTGTCTGCGAAATTCACCAAGTCCGTGGTTAAACTGTATATCAATTCAATAAGCACCGTGCGCGTCATTAGACAGGTAAAAAATGCAACCCATCTCTTTCCATCCCGTCACCCTATCGTTACAGTTTACGGCCTGAAATAGTTCAACCCAGTAAACGTGAATGGTCGTGTGAACGCTTTTAAGCTTTCGGGAGGCAAGTCTTCTGCATCCGCCGGTCATGGTTTCGCTATCCTAACTCTACAGCGCATGCACCTTCTTTCGATCTCTCGAACCGTCGGTCGCAGTCGGATTATGTGGTATCTCATATGTAAATTGTTGACCACTCGTTCTTTAAAGGCCGGTTGCTTCAAATGTTTGTTCACGGCGGCTGCGTTGATCCTGTTTGATAATCAAGTCGAGCTTCTTTAATGCGCTACCTAATTGCTTGCTAATTGTCGATAGCCACCCGTGAACAACTGCAACACCATAGGAATAACAGGGATTATTCGAAAATTTTATTGTACCCTAAAAACCCTTGTCTCGTCGGCAACTACGATATTGTTGCAATTTCAAATTAAAGTGGTTTTACGAGGCTGCAGCTATATTATGGTTGTAGCACGAACAACACTGAACCACCGATACATCGGCCTGGTAGCTCAGATGGTTAAAGCTCGCTGTAAATATAACAGAACACGAGTAACCTGGGTTCGATCCTCGCCGGCACCAATGAAATTGTTAATTGCAATTTTAAGTGCTGACCTACCACGTGCTCGGCGGTGAGGGAAAACATCGTGAGGAAACCTGCATGTCTGAGGAATAATAGAAAAAAATTTCAAAGAAATGTGAAGTTCGCCAACATGCATTGGGGCAGCGCGGCGGACTATTTCTTGCCCTAAAAAGAAAGGAGGGGGGCCACCAGTTGGACGTATATAGGCTGTAACTTTACTTTTTACGAACACCACACGAACAAATAATAAAATAAATAAATCAAATATTTTTACTATGATTTATGTGAATAAAAATACTTTATTCAAATTATTAGAATTTTCACACTTAGTAAGGAAATGCTCACAGCAATACCATAGTGTAATACTTTTTATTCGTTGCGTTCAGTCACAGGTTTGTATATTTTTTACACTAATTTTTGACGCCTTTATTATACTGATTTATGAAGCTAAAACTAATTACACTCCAGAAATACATGATTATGAGAATTTATTAATATAAATATATTTTATTTTAACTACTACACTATTTATTACACTATTTTATAGAACTTTGTCGAGGAGAACACGTGATATGTAGTCCTAGAAATCAGTTAACAACTCAACAAAACAAATATTAATGAAAATAAACATTTCATCATCATCATTACAGCCCTTCATAACTTTATTTTATTAATATAAATATATTTTATTTTAACTACTACACTATTTATTACACTATTTTATAGAACTTTGTCGGGGAGAACACGTGATATGTAGTCCTAGAAACCAGTTATAAACAAATATTAATAAAATAAACATTTCATCATCATCATTACAGCCCTTCATAACTCTACTGTTGAACATAGCCTCCCCTAAGGAATTCCACCAATCACGGTCCTAAACCATCTGCATCCATCGATTGCATGTCTTACCAGGTCGTAGTTCCATCTAGTGGAGGTGGAGAGGCTCTATACTCTTCAAATAAATATTTGTGAGTCTATAAACATCAAGTAGACAAAGTCGTGGCAACGAGACGCACGTTATCCATATTTAAAAGCTCGTTTAATGAATACAGACGAATATGTAAACGCGTCATACTTCGCCACAAATAACTTGGCGAGATTTTATAAAATAGAAATAGAAAAAGGGTGACAAACGAGCACGCAGTCCACTTGATGGTAAGTGGATGCTGTGACCCATAGACATCTAAATCTATTCTCGACTAAGAATCAAAATGCAGATACGTTGTCACCCCTGACGACTAAGGTGGATTGCCTCCAGTTTTCCGGTGAAAAGTGTCTCCGGTTCTCTACATTCACCATACAAAACATGGCAATATTAAGCTGCTATTTCACGATGGTATTCTGTGACTGCGTAGTCGTTTTCCAGGTGAGCCGACCCTTTTCTACTACAACTCTATAGCTGCAGTATGGCTCTACTACTCGGCGAGTTGCTCGTGCTGATAATGTCAACGTGCCATAATTGTTTAAGCCCGTAATTCGACTACTGTCGTGAACCACTTTAAGAAAAATATTTTAACCTTACTTGACTTGGTTAATGGTAGTATCAGTAAGGTAAATAGAATAACCAGCATTTAAAAATATACTGGTTGATTTTTTTTACCGTCCGGAAAAAAAAAAAGGTATAACAGCTAAACGGAATAGAAGCCTATGGCACTGATATTTTATAAGTTGTTTCTTTTACATTAAAATATTATGAAGTTGATCTAGCAATAAATACTACTATTATAAAATAAAATTTCGGTACTAAAAAAATAAAAACAAAAAATTTGAACTAAAATAATAAATCAATTAAAAACTATCGCAATTTAAATAATACCCTCCCTATTAGTAGTACTTATTGATAGATCAATTTTGTAATGATATGTGATAATGATAATGTAAAAGAAAAAAAATTGTAAAATATCAGTGCCATAGGCTTCTTTTCCGTTGACCTGTTACACCCTATTTTTTCCAAACGGTAAAAATAATCACCCAGTATATAATCAATAGTGGTTTACTAAAGTTATAAGATAATATATCATAACGATATCATTTCCTTAAGAGGGAATGAGGATTGATATAGAAGTACCACGTAGTGACACGGGAGAACTGGTCACTCGCACTGAACTACAAGCGCCATATAAATCCCATTCTGATCGCATGCGCCCGGCAAATCCCAAGCGGTCGCATGCGACCGCACCCACCCACAGCACTTAAAACCATTAAAACTTATATTTAGAGACTAATTTTCTATGAAAAAGTTTAGCATTATAAAATCTATACAAATGTTAAAGTCAGGTTTTACTTCATTACAAAAAGATTTTAGTGTATTTTGATAACAAAATAAACTATACCAAGCGAATGTCGGCAGCGTGAAAATCACAATTATTTCAATGTATATTACTCGAAATTATCCACGTAAAAAGATAAATTATATTCACACAAAAACTTTCATTACAATTTTATAATAAAATATATAGCAAAACACTAATAAAACACTAGAAAAATCCAAAAATCAACACAATAACATTCACGCGAAAATGGCGTATGGAAAAAACGTAGATTATTAATAATTTCATAGGATAATAGTTTTTTATTGCACTAGAGGATAGAATATTTCATATTGATTATATAATGCCAAACTTCTTCATAGAAAAGTAGTCTATATATGTTTTCATGGGTTAAAGTGCTGTGGGTGACCTCATGAGACCGCTAGGGATTTGACGGAACATGGACGCGGTCTCATGAGACCGCTTGGGGGTTGAAAGGGTGCACTAGCAACTTAACTTTAATTTTCCACGGCACCACTGGTTGTTAATCGCAATTTTAAGTGCTGATTAAATACGATAACGTAAAGGAATTTTTCTCTTTCCAAAACCCTTTTAGAAATTAAAGCGGACCAGAGGCACACCCCTGTGGAATTTAAGTAGGCAGTTAATTTTGCTATACTTTTCTTATGCTTATTTTAAAACTCAATTTTTTTTAAATTTGTGGTGATTATCTATAACAACATCTATTTTGGCCACTATGAAAAACTTTAGGTAAGTTACACTCATAGTACAATCATCATCATCATTATCATCATCATTATAGTCTTTCACAAGTCCACTGCTGAACATAAGCCTCCCCAAAAAATGCAACAAAGAACAGTCCTGAGCTACCTGCGTTCATCAACTTTCTTCATGTTTTACAAAGTCGTCTCTCAATCTAATACGGGGGGCCGCCCTACATTTCGTCTGCGTGTACAAGGCTGCCACTCGAGAATCTTTCATCCCCATCGGTTGTTGGTTCTTCGAGCTACATGGTCGGGCAATTGCCACTTCAGCTTACCAATCCGTTGGGCTATGTTGGTTACTCATAGTATAATATTTAGAACTAATTACATGTTCGAGGATCGCTGCCACTGCCGAATAATAACAAAATCAGTGCTATACCACTGTCCATTAATCCATTTTACGAAGTATGAAGAGGGCTGAGCTCTGACCAGAGAAGGAACGGCAAAAGAAAAGCCTTTTGTAATAAGGCGGTTTACTCTGTCATGCTTAAAAACCTCACCTGCAAAACAGTTGTAGTTTACGTTCACCTTGTATACGTTTATTATAATCTAAATACTATACAGAACAACAAACTATTCACGAAGAAATTCTTTTTCCTTGTTTCTTAAATATTAAACTTCCCGATTATCGTATAGTTCGTGTTAATTTATCTTTTTTAGAAACTTATTGTGACTGTAAGTATGGTACTGGCAGACTCGATCTCGCAAACTATGAATTTTTATTGTTTTATCCATCCTTAATAATTTTTATACTGGGGAGCATTGCAGAAGTAAATAAATTAGCGATTAGTTTTACCGATTCTTACAATACAAATTAATGTAAGTAACCAGGTGTAATTCAGATATGTTTTTACTTATTACCAACACTGGCTTATAATAAGTATAAAAAAATATACTTAAACGTATTTTTAATTCATTGTAATATCTTCAAAAAGTATTCTTAATTCTCGCAGAAAAGTGGAGGTTGTAACTTATTCATTAATAATAATCTGTTATCCATTAAGAATTAAAGTTGTTTTCAAATAAATTCACCGTAAAAGTTATTTTCCTTTACTTCGTTTAACGAAACCAGGAAAACCTACACTTAAAATCACTCAAAACTGAATTAATGAATTGAAGCTTACTTTTAAAACTCTGAATCCAAGTGCCCAATTTAAAAAAAGTGGAACAGTTCCGACAGAACTAAGTTTAAAACGGTTTCGTGGAACAGTTAAAGCATCAGCCGTTGCTCAAATACTGCTCGGAAACTTCAGAACTAAAAACTGATATTTAAGTGAAACTAGTTTTTACGGATTCTATCGCGTATATTCACTTATTTTGTATTCCCGTTGCTATTTCAAGCAAGTGGTCCTTTTCCAATCGCGCCGAATCGTTCGTACAGCAGCCATAATTCGTTTAAGCGTGACTCTATCGCTTTAAATATTTAAATGATGAAGAGGATGGTTTAAAAAACATGAAATTTTGATTGAACTTACTCTAAAAAAAAATTCAAGAAGCTTTATTGGAGATAAGGTATAAATTGATTCCTTTGAGAGCAAAGATACCACTAAATTACTCGATTATTAAAGTGAAATGTCCGAAATACGTCAATGGTTCCCATACGTGGCTGCGTAATTATCCCGCTTACGTTGGATATAAAAATAATGTATAACGACGAAGTTGCGAGACATCTAGACGGTAAGCGGTAGTGTGATCATCATTTCGCCTGCCACGCGTGATAATACATTATGGTGATACAATGGGAGAGCCTCAACAAAATTAGAATGTAAATTTTACATTAAGTATAAGAGAGAAGATTCTTTTAACGCTCCGGTACGCGTCATCTACTCGGATGACGACTTCAGACGTATTTTTGGTGAACCATATTCCAAAACAGTTAGATGAATATAAATTGATTTCGGTGGTATTCGGACTTCTAATGTATTTGCTATTATTCGGTTTGCTATATATTAGTTTTAATGTTAGTTTTACTATCAATGTCAACTTAATTTTAGTACAGTTTAGTTTCATTATCAACTTAGTGTTAGTACAGCTTGATTACAAATATTATTATAGTTCATTATTTATAATCGGATGACAGTAAAAATGTTAAAAAAATAGTTTTCTGTTAATATTGGGGATCTAATTGTAACCCACTGTTTTTATTTACATTCAATTTTTTGTCTGTATTCTGCTAAGCTGTGAAAATCGTTTCTAATATTGTTTACACGTGTTGTTTTTATTTTGATGCCGTTTAGTACAAGTCATAACTTATTGTTGTTATTAATCGGTTTGTTGTGTATTAGTTTTAACATTAGTTATACCTTCAATGTTAAATTTGTTTTAGTATAGTTTGATTACACATATTATTACATATACTTATACGTTACTATTTTTTTTTTATAGAAGAGGGGGCAAACGAGCATGTGGCTCACCTGATGTTAAGTGACTACCGCCGCCCATGATCAACCGCAACACCAGGGGAATTGCAGGTGCGTTGCCGGCCCTTTAGAAAGGAGTAAGCTCTTTTCTTGAAGGTCCCCAGGTCGTATCGGTCCGGAAAAATCACCGGTGGTAAATTATTCCACAAAGAGGTTGTACGCGGAAGAAAACTCCTTTTGAAACGTACAGTGGTGGACCGCCAAGCATCCAGATTGTGTGGATGGTATCGGGACGTTTGCCGTGTAGTGTGTTCACGAAATTTGGCGGCTGGGATTAATCCGAACAATTCCTCAGAGCACTCCCCGTGATAGATGCGATAAAATACGCAAAGAGATGCAACATCTCTTCGCAGCGCCAGTGAATCGAGCCGATCGGAAAGCACTCGGTCGTCGATGATTCGAGCCGCTCTGCGCTGGATGCGGTCAAGTGGAAGGAGCTGGTACTGGGGAGCCCCAGCCCAGAGATGGGAACAGTATTCCATGAGCGGCCGAACCTGCGCCTTGTAAAGTTGTAGGCGGTGTGCCGGCATGAAATACTGTCCCGCTCTGCTGAGCACGCCAAGCTTTTTAGAGGCCAATTTGGCCTTCCCCTCCAAGTGACCACGAAACTGCACGTCACTCGATATGTCGACGCCGAGGATTCCGATACTGGCTGAGGCAACAAGGGGGAGTGCCTTGAAACTGAGGGGATACGACAAAGGGGTTCTTTTTAGCGGTTAACGCGCAAACTTGTGTCTTCTGGGGGTTAAACTAGGGTATATTATAACATTTTATTATTTAATATTATGATAACAACAAAAATTTGTAAAGAAATATTTTTCTGTTAATATTAAGGATCTCAATGTGCCCTACTTTTTATTTTTATTCAGTATTTTGTTTACATTCTGCTAAACTGTTGAAATCTTTTTTATATTGGTTATACGTGTTGTTTTTATCTTGACTGACCAACATCAGTACAAGTTATAACTTATGTGGGTTCCAATTATTCCCTATATTTTTTATCTATTTTGTTTTATAATTTAAGACACTACATTATACATATATAATAAAACACACACATATATAATAATGGCTAGATATAAAAGTTTTAGAGTTGGTCTCTATAATGCTGGGTCAATAAGAAGCAAAACAGACGAGTTTCGCGTTGTCTTACAACGTGACTATGATGATATTATGACAAATGGCTGCAGACAGGTGACAATATAAGTGCCCCATTAATTCCCGAGAGAGAGAGAGAGAGAGAGCTTCCGTCATATTTCTCGATCGTGTAACTTGTTAAGAACTAGGGGCGGAAATGTAGGTTTTTTACATTAGACGAGGGGTAAGTGCTCGCTCCTGTCCACATATTAACACATTTCCTGAAGTGGAGCAACAATGGATGTCGGTAACCATAAACAAGATTAAAATATTCATTGGTACAGCACATCGACCACAATGGGTCAATGTGGATAATTTTCTTAATTCTCTCACAGAAACGTTAACTTCACAATCCAACTATGATTACTTTATATTATTAGGCGATTTTACCATTAACATTTTGGATAATAATGACGGTAAACTCTACGTCTTAAACATTTTTTGACCTA
Organism: Parnassius apollo; assembly: GCA_907164705.1. Taxonomy (NCBI): domain Eukaryota; kingdom Metazoa; phylum Arthropoda; class Insecta; order Lepidoptera; family Papilionidae; genus Parnassius; species Parnassius apollo. Next base: position 2,466,465 of record CAJQZP010000851.1, read on the forward strand.
TACTAATTCAAGTAACTGTACTGTACTGTAACCCACACATTTTACACAAGACAGTGCAAAGTTAATTGACTTAGTCATCACGGATGCACGTGTTACAAATACATTTGTTAAACATAAACCAGCGCTAGGGGGGCTTTTGTTTTGGTTGACTTCTATTTTAGAAAACCTAAGAAAAAACCAATACGAAAAATTATAAGACCTATTAAAAATATCAATATGGTTGCTTTTCTATCAAATCCAGAAGCTATAAGTTGGGATACTATCATAGAATTTAGCTGTGTTAATCAAATGGTATCTGAATTTTCCAAATACATTTTAGAATTATTTAATAAGCATGCTCCTGAGAAATATATTACGTTTAAAATAAGGCAACTCCCATGGTTAACTAGTAATGTTCGGTACATGATACAACTGCGTGACAGCGCTCATAATAAGTATCGTCAAACAAAAAACTGAAAGTGATAAAACTCAATACAAAACTCTTAAAAGACTAATTAGTAGTTGCCTTAATACTGAGAAGAAAGTATATTTTGACTATTATATTAATCAGAACCTACATAAAGCAAACATTTTGTGAAACAACTTAAAATCTGTGGCTTTACCTACATGTAAAAATTCTAACAATTTACCACACCATTTTAATTATTCTGATAAAATTAACCGCCACTTTCTAAATATTCTGGAAATAAACAATAATGGTCGCTCTAACACTTTAAAGCTAATGCCAGTTCACGAAAGCGTAGTTGCAAACGTTATTGTGGCTATTAAATCGAACGCACAAGGGGTTGATCGAATTAGCATGGAAATGATACTTTTGACACTACTACAAACGCTAAAGGTTATTACAGCAATAATTAATAGAGCTATCGTAGAATCAATTTCCCTTCTCAGTGAAAAAATGCACTAATTCGTCCCGTACCAAAAAAAGTCAATGCAATTGATTTAACCGACCTAAGCCCTATTAGTATTTCACCATATTTATCCAAAATATTGGAAAAAGTTGTACACTATCAGGTATTACGCTTTTGTGAATTAAATGAAATACTACCTAAGTTACAATCAGGGTTTAGAAAGAGCCATGGGACAGCTACAGGCCTTATTAATGTCACAGATGACGTGCTATTGTTTTCGAAATCTGACAAAGGCACGATCCTCACTCTTTTAGATTTTTCTAAAGCACTCGATTCGATCAATACGGATTTATGAATAGATAGTCATATTACGGCTTTGATATCGGGTCACTGATGCGGTTTAAAAGTTACATAAATAATTGTCTACAACAAGTAATAATTAAGAGTAATGGCGAAAGCTATGTTTCTCATCTTCTTCCAGCCAATGAAGGTGTTCCTCAGGGATCTATTTTAGATCCTTGGCTATTTATCATTCATAGTTTCGATATTTGATTTCGATTTCGTGATTCTACAACAGCGCCACCTACTGGGTCCAACTATTCCTATAATCTTCGTGAGAGTGCAAGCAATATGTTGACAAAGTTTTACCCCAATCTGTAAAAGGTGTGGCAGCGCACAAAATACGAACAAACAAATATTATTTTTTATATGTGAGATGGATTATAAATGTATAATACTTATTGAAAGTCACTCCTTTTTTATTTCATCAATGGTTCGGAAAAAACCTCTGTCATAAGCCTGCCAGCTAGCGAGACTTTTTTTTTATATATTTATATGTTACACAGTAAAAACACAAAACAAATGAGAAATAGCTTTGGAGTGATCACCTCATTCCCAGTTGTTATTGTCATACATAAATTATTTAATGCTATGTTTTTTATACTATCTTTGTTTAATAAAGTTTTTGAACTTTGAGCAGGTCAAATTTTGTATATTTTATAGGATTTTGTTGTAAAAGCGTATGTACAGCCCGAAGAATTTACTTACTCGGTAGAGTAGCTTGTGTCTGTTCCTAGTATTTACAGAATGAATATTACCTATTTTTGTAAAACTACTTTTATTTTTGTGTACGTACATTAAATTTTCATAAATGTATTAAGAGACCAAAGTTAATATATGAATTTCCTTAAATTCTAAATTTCTAAGCGACTCTTTAGTTTTTAAATCTTAGATCACTCTTATGGCTCTCTTCTGTAAAACAAATATAATTTCAATGTCAGTCGCGTCTCTCAATAGCAAAATACCAAACAACATTATGCTATGGAAATAGCTAAAGTAGAACTAGTCTAGCTGTTTCAACTTTGGTAAGATTTCTAATATTTTTACAGCATATGCTGCAGAACTAAATCTGCTTGCTTTAATACTCGTATACGGGACCCAATTGAAGCTTCGAGTCTAGTGTGATTCCAAGTAAACCGGTGGTGTCGACAAGATACGGTTCCACTCAATTTAAAATGACATTGGTAGTTAGGCGTATGACATTTGAAGTTATGAATTTCATACATTTAGTTTGATAGGTGCATATATGCAAATCATTAACGTTTAAAAACAATTTACTAATATAGATAGAGCATTAGTTTAAATTATTAAATATAACGCACAATATTATTAAAATTCATGTAAAGGACGGATCAATCATTAAAAATACAGTGGTTTGAAAATACTACAGCAAGATATAAGTATAGCTTTTACATTTCTAGTAAATACACACATTATCCGTGGCTGGAAAACTGTCCACGAACTTAAATATTTAATGTTGTTGGGAATTGGAGAGACTATGAGACAGAGTTGACAGCATTCGGAACACTTGTGTTTCCGACATGAAAATTGCAGTAATAAATTAGTGAAAAAACCGTTTTTATTTTATTTATTTACTGTATAATTATTTTTTGGCTGGCCTACATCGTTTTGAATATTTATTTTATTTTTAAAACATAATTATTTACATTTTAAATTTATCAAAAAAAAAAAAAACACACACACACACACAAACACACACACACACACACACACACACACACGCGCATGCACGCACGCACGCACGCACGCACGAACGCACGCAAGCACGCACGCACGCACGAATAATGAATATATATTATTTATACATATATGTATAAATAATATATATTCATATAATATATATTCATCATCATCATCATTACAGCCCTTCACAAGTCCACAGCTAAACCTACTGAACATAGATCTCCCCCAAGGAATGCCACGAACCACTTCCTGCATATCTTACCACAAGTATTACATTATTATTATTAAATAATTATATTATAATAATAATGTAATACTTAAAACTATAAATATATGTTACATAAATAAAATAAAATATGTTTTTAATTTTGTTAAAAACTATTTGTAAATAATATGCTCAAAACGTGATTTAAAAACTATTTAAGAAGGCAACATTTGACAATGTTATGAGGTCTTGGGTTCGAATCTCGGGTCGGGCCAAAATCAGTTATCGAGTATTTTTTCAGTAGCAGTAAATTTTCAGTAGCAGCCCGCAGGCAGCAAGTTGGCGATGTTTAACAAACATGTCTCGTAAAACACGTAAAGGCGTTGGTCCTGCGCCTAATGTTTCTCATTTTTGTGTCAGATTTCCATCTCAACGGATTATGAGAGTGAGAAAAATTCGTTACCATAGACTGACCTTTTATGAGGTCAAGCATTGTGTCATAGTGTTACCACGCATTATAACACCAATATTAAAAAAATAGAATTAGGGTCAAGACACAGTCCACCTGACGGTAAGTGTATGCTGTGGCTCGTAGACATCTCGAACGATGGAATTACATTTCCATTTTCAGTTATAAGGTAGGGTTAGTACAACTGTCCCAGACATGTACGTGATTTTGCTTTTATCGATCGTGATTTGTGTTTGAGCCATTTGTATCTATATTATAGACGCTCAGGATTATTTTGGCATACAAAAATCAAATTTGATCCTAGTGTGGGATGAATCCTTTTGTAGCTTGATGTTAAAATCATAGCTTAAAAACGTTCTAACATAAAACGTTCTAACGTAAAAAATTCTACTGAATAATTATTTAGAGTTGTTGCCACAATTACAATTACGTATTATTTATAACTATTTAATCCTTCGTCAAGGTTATTTTAATTTTGAATTGTCTTTTAATGCTTTTCTTGAAAGTCCTATCTTAAATGTTTTGCGGATAAAACTCATTTACCCATTAAACATTCTTTAAAAAAAAGGTTTTTAAAAGTTTTCTGGAGTTAGAACAAAATACATTTTTTCTTATTCATTCACTGTAGGTACTTGCAAATACTTTTGTATACGGCTCGATCAAAATATCTAAAGTTGTCAATCAAATTTATTAATAAGAACAATATCGTGGAATTTCAGGGGATCAGCGTTCGCCTTAAAATATCATCGTACGCGAGCAAAATAAATTTGATCAAAAACCTCCATTATATGAAATGAAAATCTTAGGGATGATTATTCCCAAAAACGTAGCCTCTTCAAAGGTCTTCTCATAATTAATCTATATTAAGTATAACTGTCTAATACTATACGAATTGTATAATCGTTACATAACAAAACATTAGTGAATCAGATTGCAGGAAATACATTAATTAATATAATTTAATTCCATAATTTTATAAGTTATACTTCTAGAATATGTTAGTGAAAGTCTGCTAACTGCTACACATGAGCCCTCCCGTTGTAGATTTGCTGCAATAGTAATGCATGCAGGTAGAATGATGATCGTAGTATCAGACGCTTCACACATTTGGCGTTCTCAATGATCTGGTTATTTTACTTCAAGTGCAAACGCGATAGTATACCAATATTTACACATTATTCATCTATTACTGTAATTGTAATTATTAATTTACAATCGTCATCACCAATCGTTAAAACCTTTAGTTATTACGTTTTCAATTATTAGCTAGTTTCAAATTGGCGACAGTATTGTTTATAACATTATATAGGTTTATCTACTGCCGCAAAATTAAATAATGTTCGATTTTCGCTTCATTTAATTTATACAATCCTCAGGAGAATTAGTCGAAATAGAACAGAACCTCTTCACTAGAAGTAAAGATACTAACAGATCTCGGTCAGAGAAGGAGTAAACACAAAAAAAAGATAATGGTGAAATAATGTGTTCATTTATTTATGTTTGAGCTTAAAATAAGAAAATGTTCCTGTGTTATTTGAACATCGAAATGACTAGAATAACCGAGTGTGCTCAGTTCTTGTGCCACATGCTCGTTTGTAGCCTCTTATATAAAAAAAATATTCTTGACAAGTATGGGTTTAGTTTATTTGCAATAATTCTACAGCAAAGTAAGTTCCTACTTACATCAGATAATTTAAGCTTGGATTCTCCGTTATATCGTAACGTCTTTTATCAGTACTGTAGTTTTATTTCGACGTCAGTATTTACAGTCGTGGCGTTTTGAGATGTTGATAGCAAGAAATTCCATCTTAGTTCTCAGTGGTGAAAACACATCTTTATTTCCATTTTTATTCAAGAATAGAATTTGGTTTCTATGCGTTACAGCAACTACTTACTATCAGATAGACTACGTGTTCACTTGTCAGTCTTAATTATATAAAAAGTGTTGAAGCATTAATGCAGGCGACGTTAAAATACATTGTCCTGCAAAACAGATAGTACTATACAAGCTGCTCAAATACTGGTATTTGACTGGAAGACATGTAGGGCCGATCCTCATTATTATGCCGTTCATAATTGTTTCTTGGTCTGATAAAATATTATCAACCAAAAAATATTGTGTGCATTTGTAGCGGCGATGTCGTCGCTTCACCAATCCACCGAAGCCTAAGTCACGCTATCAACATTCCGAATCATAGACAGTATATATAGAACATCTTCGAACTATCACACGGAGTGTTGGCCGCTCCCCGGGCAGAACACCTTGCTTGGCGGGAGATCTCCCCTTTTCCTTCCTCACCGGCCACAGTGGTGACCCCGACGTGATCTGAGAACGCAACCAACAACCTTCGAAAACTTCAAGCTTCATCATCGTCACAGAATACCCCACTCATTCGCTCCCGAGCAGATATCGTCCGCAGTCTTCATATCCTGCAAGCCAGCTAGCTTCACAAGGTTCATCGTAGCACTGGAATAATAGTGCTTCCTGTTTCTTCAAGCTACTCTCTGCGCTATACAGTGTTCGGCACGGCTCTGAGCCTTACTGCTCGCCTCTGCTTCACGGCACTCTCGCAGATTACTTGCCTTCTTCTCGACTCACCCCAGACTACAAGGCAATCTCCTGGCACTTGCACATTCGTCGGCAACGAGGCTGCACTATCGACCTCCGGTCTGAGCAGGGGGGGGATGTAGAGGCGATGTCGTCGTCGCCGCCACAAGTGAAATACACCGAAGCCTAAATCACGCTATCAACATTCCGAATCATAGCAGTATATATAGAACTCGGAGTGTGAGCCGCTCTCCCGGGCGAGAACACCTTGCCCGGCGGGAGATCTCCCTTTTCCTACCACGGCCACACATTGAATCCGACAATAATCCCATTAAAATCTACATAAATGTGGATCAGCCCTTAAATAGTAGTATATTAGACCAATAAAGATCAAAAATATTTTTATCATGTGATAAAATTCAAACTCTCTTTCGTTTAGCATTCAAAAATAGCGAAAATCAAACTTATTTCCCAATTTATCAACTGGTGTTGATTATAAAATACTCGTTACATGTTGTGTATAATAAATACATTGACTGCCTCGTTGGTATAGTGGTTGTAGTAGTGCGACTGCTGATTATGAGGTACTGGGTTCGAATCCCGGGTCGGGCCAAAAAATTAATTATTGAGTTTTTCCGTCAAGAAATTCTCAGTAATTGCCCGGAGTTAGGAAAAAAGTTGGCGGTGTCTCACCCTCGTGGCTCGGAAAGCACGTAAAGCCGTTGATCCTGCTCCTGATCTCTCTCCGGTCGTGTCGGTTTACCGTCCCATCGGATTATGAGAGTGAATGAGGAGAGAGTGCACCTGTGCTTGCGCATACACTTGGGAATTATAATCCTGTCCTGCGCCGATGGCTAGCTTCCGTTGAGGCAGGCCGCCATGGCCGAAATTCGGTCTGGAGGACATTATTATTATTAATAAATACATTGTAGAAAATACTGTATATATAACTTATATAAACAATTTATATTTTTTGGGGTAGAGCCTCGCTGTTTATTTTTATTTTATTATATTTATAGAATAAGTGTAGATTCGGTTTTTCTTTTATGGCATAGGAGGCAAACGAGATCGATACCAGGGGAATTGCAGGTGCTTTGCTGGCCTTTGAGAAGGGAATAGGCTCTTTCCTTGAAGGTCCCTAAGTCGCATCGGTTAGGTTTCCGGTTTTGTTCACTCAGCATACAAAACTCAGCAGTATTAAGCTGCTATTTTATGCTAGTATTATTTAAGTGCGGGGTTCTTCGCCGATCGAGCCAAATGGCTAGAGTACGGCTCTACCACGTAGTGTACGCTGCAGGTATTATTATGGCTGCAGTACGAATGGGTCTGCTCAACTGAAGAAGATCATGCTCTTAAATACAAAAGCTCAAAGGTATGCTGACCTTTATGCTTTTATATATTCATGGTCAGTGTAGGAAACGGAGAACCTCTTTACGTGGTAACGAGACATGCTTTTTTATTAAAAATTAACTTTTAATAGAAAGTCAAAGCCTAATATAAAAATTAATTTACTCTTTTTGTTGTTCGAAGTTGGCGTTTGCTTTTTATTAATTGAAAGTTAATTCCGATAACCATTTGATTGGACTCATAAATACAGCAATCTCAATATTAATAGTTCCATTAAAAACTTCACTACCTATTTGCCATCCTTATAGGTGAATTTTAGTATCCATAATTATATGAACTACCCTGGAAGTAAAACTTATATTTAATATACAAAAATTAATCATTTTTTGTTCGTATTTTAGGCGCGGCCATACCGTTCATCAGACAACGTTAAACTTTGTCAACTTATGGCTTGTACTTGCGCGAAGGTTATAGGCATAATAAAATTTACTTACAGTAGATGGCGCGCGTATCGTACCGACGATTTAAAGGTTATATATTAATAAACTTCTATGAAGGTATTATCTACCCTAATTAAATACATAACTCTTCAAATTTTACGATGATGCACAAAAAACAATGTATGCACAATTATTTCTTTTGCGGAAGCAATTTATAGCCAGTCCAGCGTATATATGGAAGTCAGTGCTTAGAATTCAAGTGCTTTATTATGAAAGCGTTGCAACTAAAATAACTTTGTTATACTTCCAGTAAATAGCTAAAGACTAGTGGCATACGAACTGTCTGAGAACGACGGAACTTTAAACTTAAATAATTAATAAAGTTGAGACATTCTGCATTGGATGGAGTTTTATGCATTCAGCAAACTGGTGTTCCAATATTTAATATAAATTACATTGGTACTGAGAACTTCTAGAAGAAAAAAACATAATTTTTCATAATTTCATATTATCATGCTTACCTGGTAGAGTCACGCTACAGCTATATTATGGTTGTAGAACGCATGGATCGGCTCGACCGGGGCAGGACCACGCTCTCACAGAATACCAGCGTAAAATAGTATTGCTGCTGTGTTTCGTATGGTGACCCCTTTTTAATGGAATTGAAGCGTTACATCTTAGCCCTCAGGGGTTATAAAACATTTGCATAATGATTCTTAATTGAAGATAAATGTGGATGTATGAGGTCAACAGTATCAATTTACCATCAAGTGAACTGTGTGCTCGTTTGTCATCCAATACTTTATAAAATCACGAAAGTAACGAGTAAAACGAAAACTAAAATTCCATTATATCTTTTTAATTTCGGCTGCATCATTAGAAGTAAAAGCATATTTTGCAGATAAAAGTATAAAGTAATAATTTAAAATCAGTTACTCACTATTACATTGCGTTGTATGTGGTTAACTACTAATATGACTAGTATACAGATATATATCTGAAAATAATATTCTTCTTCAACTTCGTTAATATGTATAATGGGGTTTATCCTGCAGGAAAAATGTACGAAATTATTGGGAAATACAATCTATTTCATATTTATTTCCTAATTTGCTTATATTTTTTATAGGATGAGTTGACAAACGAGCACCTGACGGCATGTGGATGCTGCGGCATAGACATCTATATCTATTCTCGATTACGAATCAAAATGCAGATGCATTGTCATCCGTGAGGACTAGGATGGAATGGTAAAAAGGGTCTCCGGTTCTCCACACTCACCATACGAAACACAGCAGCATTAAGCTACTATTTTAAGTTGGTATTCTGTGAGAGCGTGGTCCTCCCCGGTCGACCCATTCGTGCTACAACTATACTACTAATATAACTGCAGCATGGCTCTGCCACGAAAGAATATAAATGAATATGTATATATATATATATATATATATATATATATATATATATATTATATATATATGCATCAGCACGAGGCTGCCACTCGAGAACCTTTTTTCCCCATCGGTTGTCGATTTTTCGAGCTATATTGCCGGCCCATTGCCACTTCAGCTGAACTCTGTTAAATTCATTTTAATATTTTAATTAAACATTAAATGAAATATATATATATATATATATATATATATATATATATATATATAGCTACAGCCTCGTGCTGGTAAGCGAAGATTAGGGCGACCCCTCACTAGATGCAGTGATGATCTGGTGAGATATGCAGGAAGTCGATAGATGCAGGTAGCTCAGGTACAGGTCAAAGCACGGGCTTTGTGGCATTCCTTGGGGAAGGCCTATGTTCAGCAGTGAACTTGTGAAAGGCTGTAATGATGAATGAATTTAGAGTTTTTCAAAGTTTCAGGTATTTTGTTTTATTAAAAGTTGACTTTATGTAAAAGTTTCAAATCAATTTGAATTTAATACGTGATAATTTCTTAACTATCTACATTAAGCTTTGTTATTTTTGTTTATTACATTCATAATTAACTTAAATTTTAAATTTACTTAAAATGTTGTAAGTTTGATGCCAAAGTAAGATAATCAATCAAGTCATGTCCCGCGGGTGTCTTAAGAATCGGCTGCGGGAAACGCTTGGAAGAACTTGTTGCCTCGGATGAATGATGGTATGCCTAATTAAACATAAACCAACAACGAAACGAATAAGATATTGTATTAAATATTTACTAAAGAATTAAAGAACATTTTGATTTCACTATTTTATTACTTAAAGCACTTGGGCAAGGCGTACACTGTAAATATCACAGTACGCAAGCAATCAGGATTCAATCATCACCGAGAGCAATGAACAATTAACAGCAATTTTAAGTTCAGACTTAGCACGTGCTCAGCTATAAAGTAATAAATTTTTAGTAGATTTGCTTGTCTAAAGAATATAATACTTCGAGGGCATGATGTTAAGTCCGCTAACATACACTGAAGCAGCGGGGGTTATGACTCCATAAATTATGACATCACACATCCATAGACTTTGGCTCCGTAAATCAATTCAGAAATGGAGGCTTTACTATTTGTCATCCTTGTTGTAAATAATATAAGTTCTTCTTCTTTGCCTTCGCCTCCGGTGCAGTCGCACCGCTCGCACCGCCCTAGGGCTGCCACTGGTGTCGAGTGCTGCATTACACTACTCAATCGTTCACTACTGCTTCGGAATAACGCTAGACCACACATTGCACAATAGACGGTCGCCTAATTAGAGGAGCTGCGATTGGATTAAGATCCAACAGGTTGCCACTTTTTCCGGAATTTGAACGATTTCTTGCAAGGAAAAAATTTAATTCCTATGAGGCATTGAACACCGCCATCAAAGGTTTTATTAATTCTCGCTCCCATACCTTTATGGGAATCAATCAATTTCCTATAAAATAGTGAAAGTGCATAAATAACAGTAGTACAACTTTGATTGATTAAATATGCAATTTCATAAACATTTTTTCCAATTTCGTAAGTGGGGACCTAATGTTAAAAATTACAATTTCGATGAATTTAAAATTATTCAAAACACCCTAATATATTTTTATACTGTAAGTAGCAAGTTTTTCTCTCATTTCGTTATAGAAAATTCGGGGTTATAAAAGTTTAAGTTAATAGTCGCAAAAGATTTGTTTGAGTGACTAAGTTTAGGATACAATATTTATCAACCCTCAGCTGCTCTCATACCTTTATGCCGTTAATTATTTGAAATAAAGAATTATTTATTTACATTGGAAAGCGTGTAGTGATAAAAGTGGCGTTTGAAAATAATAAACTACACGTAAGCGAGGAGAAGAAAACACATACTTTTATTTGTTTTTATTTTAAGACATCATTTATAAGCAAATTATAGTTTTTGTATTTTGTACTCTATATATAACACAAAAGAAATTTATTTCTTTTATTGCGGTGAGTGAGTTGAAGTGGAAAGTAGCCTAAATACTTAGGGTCGGGTTTGAATGCCTCTTCAAAAGATATATTATCCCATTGTTGAAGACGAGGCAAGATAACTTTGTATCTATAAATTTTGCTAGATAGTCAAGATTTCCCCAGGGTCGTTTCATGCCATGAACCATGCTGAATGTGTTGTTATTATTGTTTAGTGTTAAATTTCGAATGTTAAATAAAGACTGTTTTGTCTAGAGAATATGCATGAAATGTGTAACATAAACGATAGTAAGTAAAGTGGCAAAATTACCTAACTAATAATTAAGTACTTTAATTAAGAGAGAAAGTGTGTTGTATTTAATATAATGCTTATTAAGCTATTACATATTTTTTTAAGATTGCATATTTGCTCTAACGGACAGGTAGGTCGAATTGAACGACAAACTTAGCTTTTAGAAATCAGTTGCATCACGGTCATTAAACTTACTGTAAGTTCGTTATCGCAAGAACAAATGTGATACCATAGACAGAGAAACTGTCTACGTGTGATACCTACACTTTCATGGAATGTTTATGGCACGTTTAAGGGTCAGCGCACACCAAGAGCAGAGCAGAGCAGAGCATTTTCTGAGAACACTAAAATATTAATTTTATGACTATTGACAGACAGTGAAAAATTATATACACGTCCAAACGTGATGCTCAACCATGCATGTTCGAGCATGCGCGAGCGCGCTCGCACCGCCACCGCCCGCGCTCAGTATCGCCGCAGCGAAAAAACTGTTTGGACGTGTGTTTAGTTTATATAAGCGCGTTACATAAGTCGGAATCACGGACGAAGAAAAGTTGATAAGTTTGGTGCAGCGATTTGAGTGTCTGTACAATATATCAAGCCCAACATACAGCGATCGTATGTTAAAAGCCAATGCTTGGGAAAGAATTTCCACGTTTCTTCTACCCATACTGTTCTTCTAGTTTTCTGACGTCTGATTTTATTAATATGTTATTCATGTACACCAATCACGAAGTCTCAATCGATCATATTGAACACGTCTATCAACGTCGGATTTTGGCATCAAATTGGTTATGCACGCCCCCCTAGCAACCCAGAGCACTTTCAATGGATCTTGCTCACGGAGGCACGCGGATGCCGCTTGCATGGTCGAGTAGTCAAAATTTTACTCGAGAATGCGCGAGCCTTTTGACGTTCAGCCTGCGCTGACCCTAAATTATCGGACGAAACACTCGCTGTATACCTCGCCGAGTTGTCGCGGGCGAGTACGACGCGTTTACATATTTGTCTGTATTCAATCAACGTAAATCTTTTAAACATGGATGACGTACGTCTCGTTGCTACGACTTTGTCTACTTAATATTAGTATACTATCAAATATTTAATTTTATTAACATTTATTTAGAAATGAGTTCTAGGATCCCCTATCACTGGTTCTCCTTAATAAAGTGCTTTTTTGTTTTTGTTTTTTGATATAGTTACCCCCTCACTAAGATTTTCCCCTATATTGTGGAAGCGGTTCACAAATATAAACTATACAAGGACAAACGTCTATACCCGGAACACTTATTTGTCGACCATACAAATTCTTGTTTCATGCGGGATCCGAGCCCGGGGCCCCCAGCGCAACATGTCATTGGTAAGCAACTGCGCCATGGAGCCGTCAATAAAAAAAATAGTGGATTTGTTATTTCAATCTATAACAGCAGGTGGGTATTTTTATTATTATTATAATTTTAAATATTTTATAGGAAAAATCATAACCACCTGCAACAAAGTTCACGGGTCCCTGCGATGCGCGAGATACGCTGTCCCGGGAGAGCAGCCCCGCTATAGATCCCGCTCACCTTTTAGAGGTGGAGCCCAAAATTAAGCGAAAGTCCACGCTGCCACCTGCTGGCGACCGCTTAGATCCTGTGACTGGAAGTCACAGAAGTCATCAAAGGCCTCAAAAAGAAATTAGCACCCGGCTCCGACAGCAATAAAAACAGGGTGCTGAAATTGCTCTCCGCAACACTTATATGTCTCCTAGTAGGAATTTTTATTGCGTAACGGCTCCGTTCTCTCGCCGATCCTCTTCACATTCTTCACAACTGACATCCCAAAGAACCCAGTACTACAATAAGAATTCCTCACCAAGATACTCCAAAGAGTCGATAAATCGCTTAGGCGAATTAATCGTCTGTGTCACGAAAGGTTCATAGGTGAAAAACGTAACGAAAGTAACGTTGCACTAAAGTAGATAATCTTATTCCATCTGAGCCCCGAGTCCGATAAAGCTGTTACAGCTAAAATATAACAGTGCTAATATAATTTTTTTTATAAAAGAGGGGGCACACGAGCATATGGCTCACCTGATGGTAAGTGTCGACTGCCACCCATGAACAACTACAATACCAGGGAATCACAGGCACGTTGCCGGCTTTTCAAAATAATAAGTATGCCCTTTTCTTGAAGGTCCTTAAATCGTATCGGTCCGGAAATCGCCGGTGGTGTTCGATTCCACAAGGAAATTGTACGAGTACGAGAAAATAGAGCGTTTATGAAATTCTTTTATGTAAATTTTTTTAATGAGAAAGTATTATTTTACGGTAACGATAGGATATAAAGTTATTTAACACGTATATGATGTAGAAGGTTAAAATGACGTTTCAAAGCGATATTTAACTTTCCACGTCGAGGAAGAAAACATAAAATTTTATTTTTTTAATGAAAGTTTTGAAGTTTTCTTTTATGTCTAAAAGCCTGTCTGGTTTTTCATCATCTTCTTATCTATTTCTGCCGCCAAGAAGCAGAACCCCTAGTGTTAGGGTCTCGTTTTAAGGGTAAGATAACTACTATAGTTACAGACTGTAAGGTTTTCTATCTTAGTACTCTGGGGTAATAACGTATTCTAAGGCCTCCTTTGTTAAAAGTTGGTAGCATATGTTCACGAACTTCAGTAACCGTTTACCATCTGGTAAACTATAAGCTCATTTGTTACACTTTTATTTAGAAAAGAATAACTAGATAGCAATGATTTCAAAAAGAAGGATAGGCCCATCTAAATATTTTACTCACAACTTTTTCATACAAGAAAAAGTAGCGCATATGTAATGATATAAACGTCATTACATAACACGACGTAACCAGGGTCGGATTTCGTAGTATAATTATCCTAGTTGTTCCATTACTTCTTAGTTAGTAGTACAAGCTATCGTAATAATACTAAGCGAAAATACCATAATTTTAAATAAAGGTCGAATGGTATTATAATTGGGTACTTTTAGATTTTAATACTAACCCTACGATATCGAGAATTTCTGTATTGTACATGAGTACCGCGTTTTTTTAATAAAATTAGAATTAGCTCCCTTTCTGGTCAATCGATGCTCGATCGATGCATTTATGTTGCATTCTTGATACAACTATAATGAGGGGCTACCACGAAAAAAACTCTATGCACCAGAAGCGAGGTTTGAAAACAGAATTTCAAAATATTTTATGAATCAGATTTTCAGATTCATTAAAGCAGATATGGTTTCTTTAGTACTATTTTTGTTTTACCCTTATTGAATATAAAATATATTAGGTGCCAAATACCAATATTCAAAATTTAACTTACACTCAGTTCTTTAGACAAAAATTAAACAGAAATAAAATAAAACCCTCAAAAACAGAAACGTATAGATAAACTAGACACGTGACGCCAAAATTCCGGCCCATGGAAAAAAAGAAACATGAAACGTCAAACGTGATATAATTTTTTTTTAAATAATATAATTTTATTTTCCGTATACGATATTTTTGAGGGTCTGAATGCTACCCGGATGCCTAATTTTGGTAACGTAACTAAACTAAATGTAAAATAAAACTTTAAAAATGCGTTTGTAATATAATTTAACTGTAACAAAATTAATATAAGGTTATTTACCGATAATACGATATCCCATGTTTTTTAAAATCTTTGTATCGTAATTTTGCATTCTTTTACCACTCAACTAGACATATTTGTGACAGGCAAATCTGTCTTGCGCGCGCCCACTTTCGACCGATTCGCGTTGGCCTAAACTGTAATTCCGGTCCTTACGCTAGTAATATATAAGTCAATGCTAGATAGTAAATGAATTTCTGTGAGTAAAATACTATTGTATTATACTATAAAAGTAAGTGTCATGCTATTTTACCAGCAATCATGTAAGAACATTCTCTTTTTAAAACCATTAGCCTCACACAGTTTGTTTTATATATTGCTCCTATATTTTTGGTCCATTTTTACGTACATAAAGTACACAGAGATAAACATAATGCGTATAATTTCAACCCACAGTCCTGCAGCGTAGCACGTTAATTGTTAGGTACCGCGTTACAATCTAATCAACTTCATTACTTATTAGGCAGAGCTTCACTACAAGTACAATCACATGGTAGTAAATGGCGATGAAGACTTAGATCATAAACACTGTCTTAGCAAAACAAAAGCCTATTTTGCCTTTTTTTTGAAGATGCCCAGTGTAATCGAACAGAAAGGCAGACGCTCCTTAACTGAAATTAAATATTTTACCCTAAGTGTAGATTCGACCAAACTAGAGTAAACTTCATTATTAGAATAAATCCTCATTTATTTAAGAAATATTCAATTTTAGGTTTTACATTCGCAATTCGAAGAATATTAAGTCTATACGGGTATAGTTACTAAACCGCAAAAAGTACGGCCTAACAGAATAATTCCAAGAATATTTTAATGGCGTCTTATGTTTTATCGCTGGTATTATTACTGTCAGTGTCAATTTTAAGCCCATTTCAACAGAAATATAATTATATTTGGCGTTTATACTCACTCATTTTGTATTTTAAAAACACGAATAATATTAAGAAAAATTACACACAACGAAAATAAATATAACGAATAAAACCTCAAACATCTGTTCATCATTTGCACTGCTACGAGTACTCGCGTGGAGTTATTCCACGCGTAACGAAAAACGATATACGACCTTACACGAGATTTAAATCGTAGATGCCTAGCATAGTTAATCGTTTAATATAAGAAAAGACTTAACACATGATCTCAACTATTTTATGAGCACTTAATATAAGATTTATCATAAAATTTGAGCACAAAATCATTCCCAGTGTATTTTACCATTACGAAGTTATTTCCATTTTAGTATTAAAACTAGTGACCTTTTATATTTTCATACAGTAGAGCTATTTCCTTTGTTCTTGTAGATGTTGAAATAATATGAATTCAGAAGCTTAAGTGACACTTTTATCATTAATTCAGCAATTCAAAATCATGTTGTTATTTTTGTGCTTACCTAATTCAGTAAGCTTTAAGTTAGTAATTATAAAAGCTTAAGATTGATATGTTGCTCGCAAAACTAGTTGACGATCTTTAACAAACAATTTCTTCAACCTATTTTAGTAGTTTAGGCAACACAGTCACGTAATCAGAACCATGGGGTTGCTTGAGTGTCCCGCTGAGCGCCTCGCACAAGACACACTCACGTGTCGAATATTGGTAAGGTGTTCAATCCATCTGAAAGAAGTGTAGACAATATGAATAAATATGAGAATGGATTCCAACCTGAGACATGTTCACGCCCATCGATGACGATGAGAAGGCGATGTTATTTATTTTTTTATCATAAAGATTGATTTTAGCGGTTCTTTAAATTTGTTTTCGTAGTAGGAATCGATTTTATATTCATTGCCTCCTCATGAGTACCACATATATCCGTGGCGTGTGACGTAAGAGAATCCTTGCCCCATTCCTCCTCGTTTTGCCTTCTGCGGCAGTATTCGGAAATACCAGGTAGATCCTTGATTAACCACTGATGACAGTAACCATCACGCTTATCTCTGACGTTTCACTAAGTGGTAAGACTTCTTTTCTGTCTAGGAGTTTGTCTGTGTAGGTTCCAACCTCCTACGAATTTCCACCGTTAATCAGGGTGCATGCTGTGTTCCAGTCTGAAGTAAATAGAGAGCCGGTATTGTTACAGGCTGTAGGGCATTACATCTTAGTTCTTAGAGATGACAACACATCTCGAGCCTTCTTTATATTTTTTATTTTATTTTATAGGATAGAGTTACAAACGAGCACAAAGTCCACCTGATGGTATGAGGTTGCTGTGGCCCATAGACATCTACATCTACCCTCGATTACGAATCAAAATGCGGATGCGTTGTCACCCGTGAGGACTAGGATGGAATGCCTCGTTTCCAGTAAAAAGGATCTCCGGGATTCTACACTCACCATACTAAACACAGCAGCATTAAGCTACCATTACTTTATTCAACTTTACTCCACCTGATGGACTGTAAGATTATTGGGCACTCCAGTTTTATATAAGAAGACGTAAATACCTAAACTTGTGACGGAGAGCAGTGTAAAAGGCGCGAAACATCTGCGAGCGCGTGCACGAAGTGAAATGTCAATTATTGTAAGTTCTCCTAATAACGGTAGATGATGGCTCGTATATCCATGTTTAGCGGTAGACAGTTACGGATTAACAAAGAAAAAAGTCCCTTAAATTTGATATAATTTTGCCTTAAAATTGATGCTACCAAAATCTCTATTATTAGCATAGTTTCGGTACAAGTCCGGATTAAGCTATAAGTTTAATTAGTGTTAATTTGTTTTGCGAAACAAAGTTTTGCTTCACGTGATTATAGAACAGTTAGATGTTAAATTTCGTTTTGTTATCTGATTACATGTAAGCTGTACTGAATACTACACTGTCAAATATTTTAAATAAGATTTGTTTCCTAGCGATTGGGTATCCAATTTTTAAGGCGTTGTTTTTATATTTTAGTTTCAAATGTTTTTATTTTTGTTTGGACATAGCGAAGGCCTTCGATCGGGTTCGATCGATGGTTGGATCGCCAGTTTTCTTGCTGATCGCAGCATTAAGATCGTAGTAGACGGTGCATGCTCCGATTACAAGCCCATAAACGCTGGTGTTCCACAAGGCTGCGTGCTATCACCAAAGCTCTTTCTTCTGCATATCAATAACATGTTGCAAACCGGTAGCATTTATGGCTATTCGGACGAAAGCACTGGTGATGCTTTATACAGCAGCCATGCTAATATTTCTCGGCAAAACATATCGAGTAACGTGCAATTTCGTGGCGGAAGTGAAGGCCAAATTGGCCTCTAAAAAGCTTAGCGTGCTCAGCAGAGCGGGACAGTATTTCATGCTGGCAGACTACTGGCAACATTACAAGACGCAGGTTTTGCCGCACATGGAATACTGTTCCCATCTCTGGGCTGGGGCTTCAATGGTCCAACGGTCTATCGAATGGAAGGAGTTGGCAATGGGCCAACTCCTTCCATTCGATAGCATCCAGCGCAGAGCTATTCGAGTCGTTGGCGACCGAGCTTTTTCAGATCAGCTTCACTCACTGGCAGTGCGAAGAGATGTTGCATCTCTTTACGTATTTTATCGCATCTACCACGGGGAGTGCTCTAAGGAAATGTTCGGACTAATGACAGCCGCATAATTTCACCATCGCACATCGCGATACCACCCATACCATCTGGATAACTGGCGGTCCACCACTGTGCGATTTAAAAGTTTTCTTCCTCGCATAATTTCCTAGTGGAATCGACTACCATCAGAGGATTTTCTGGACCGACACGACTTAGGGACCTTCAAGAAAAGAGCCTACTCCTTTTTGAAAGACCGCCAACGCATCTGCAATTCCCCTGGTGTTGCAGTTGTTCATGGGCGGCGGTAATCACTTACCATCAGGTATTAGCAGCAGCAGTATTCGCATTTGCCACCTCTTCTATATTTGGCTGTTATAAACATCTTTTTATATTGGGTGCGTTTGGCAGAAAAAAGCGCTAGCAAGCGCTTGTAAGCAAAATGGCGATAGTAAGCGGTAAGCGCTGTCAAATCGTAAGTAGCTATTTTCCTCCAGGACACGATGTTAATTTTAACCGGGGAACCTAACCTAATTTAAATATATGTTTGTAAAGTATACATATTAAAAACTTACCAATCATGAATTTTAATAACATGTATATGTTTATTCATGTCATTATATTACTTAAAACTAATATTGCACAAAATAACTTATAAACTCTACTTTAAAACAAACTAATTAAATAAGCAAAATGGCGGATTGTGTCAGCGCTACTGAAGTAGCAATCGTGTCCTGGCCGAAAACTATTTCAGCGCTTATAAGCGCTTGCTAGCGCTTTTTTCTGCCAAACGCACCCATTTTGTATAAGATATACTTGATAGTTTTGATATTTTTAAATGATATATAGTAAGATGAAGAGTATGCAAAATTTTTTTTTGAAATTCACAAATGTAATAAAAATTAATTGATGGGTTTACGTTAACGAAATACAATCATTATTTTTCGCATATTTTGCATTATTTTGACGAAAAATTTGGATCCGGTAGTTTATGAGTAAGAGGTTGATTTGAAGTTATTAACTTCCTAATGGGAAGTTATTGTAATGGGTCCGATTTTGCAAACTGGAAACTATAACATTTCTCCACGTTTCAAGGTCTTTAGAGTCGAATAGTATGGTTTTTAAGAGGATGTCCGTGTGTGCACATGTACGTATGTATGTATGTATGTACAGATTCAATTTTCGCCTCGTGTATCTCGAGAACAAAGAGTGATATTGAAATGGTGTCAGTTTCATTTAACGCATAATTATGTAACTTAAACCTCATTAAATTTTGAGCAAAATCGGTCAAGTCGGTTTTTTTGTGCCGAATGGAAAATTGTATAAAATATTAAAACATATGATATTTTTTTATTCTTTCTTCTGGGAAGTTGTTGACCTTTCGGGTCGCACCTAGACCGCTTTTTTCTATAGTGATTTGTACAATTACGTTAATAACCGTTGTTTAATTTGTATAAATAAGCGGAATAACCTCCCTGATACTGGTTGATTATTTGCATAAATACAGTCCTCATAGTACAGGAATAGTTAACACAACGGTTATTGTGAATTAATTCATTTGGAAACTAATCAACTGAATCCATTATAATCGTATTTTGTTAACAAAATCACTTTTGGCATCTTGAAAAGTTAAACATTTCGGTTTTCAAAATCGTTGACCTCATTTTATTCACCGTACTTTAAGGCGTAATGAGCTACCAAAGAGAAAATTATTAGAAGGTCAAATGAACGTCAAGTTTCATTTTCTTTTCTTCTACTTCTCTTTCTATTTATAGCAAAATAAGGCTTAAAAATGAAAAATCTCGAAACGTATACATGATTTTTTTAACAAATCGAATAAAAGAAGTCAAATTTTTAATACTAAACCAACATTACTACTACACATTACTAAATCAATATTTTTAACCATTTATAAATAAAATAAGACCAACGGAAAGTCTTAGCTAAATTTATGAACAAAACTGGTTAAGCCATTTCCGGAAATACGGAACTCGTTAAAGTCAAACATGTTATAAAATATTGAACTATAAAAAATTTCAATTGATTTTCATTTTCTTGTGATTGAGTTGACTAGTAAAACGGCGACTTCAATGTCATTTAAAACGTCCATAATGTTTCGATACCTGCAAGGAACAGTATTTGTATGGCCTGTAACTGAAAAATTACTGTAGATCTTTATCCGTGTATAATGTATGTACGTAAATCGCATATACATATGGCGCAGAATAAAACTTCATAGGGTGGTAATATTTTGATAAAAGAAAATCATATTACAAGTATAGTTATATATTTAAAACTGAACTAAACTTATTAAGTTTCAGTTATACCAAAATAATAATTGCATTTATTCCATATTAAAATATTGGATCGTATCCTGACGCGAACCTTTATGGCCTACTAATGAAGATGAATAAGCTAACCTTAATTTAGCATTTACAAGGAATTCAGCTGCAGATTTAGGTAAATCTCCGATGTTATTGTATGAGCTTTGCATTGGGTTCAGGTAGTAGGTATAGAAACTGTAAGTGGTGTTGTCAACACTATCCTTTTTATTTCTTCGTCTTTCTTCTTTATAGACCGTCAAAGAAGAAATAAATCGGCACACTCTCGCTGTAGAAAAAATCGCCTTGATAGGTATATTGTTGATGCAGTACCCGACGTCTGCCGATCTGGTCATTTACAACTGGTGTTAATTAAAATTAAGTTAATCAATCACATCATTTCATCTCATAGGTGGCTTAAGACTATGAGAAATAAAGATATTTTTATACTGGATGTCTCAAAAATATCACGTCACAGTGATATGGAGGAAGGTTAGCGTTAGATCTTGCAAAAAAAATTACCTTAGTAAGAGTTTTTTAGTATTTGAGATATCGTCAACTATTGTATTTTCTTACGGTATATTTTTGGGACACTCGATATAAACAAGTTCTGACAGACGGTGGTAAGTCCATCATACACATAAACACTATTTTTACGAAACAGACATAATATTTTTTATATGATAATCTCAAATGATCTCTTAAACAACATTAAAATGTTGTATTCTAATGTTACATTTATTGCATGGTCCGGTCACATCATCCACGATCTTTGAGCGAGTGAAGCTACCTAACTGTCATCATAGAACAGACGTGTTGAGATAATACGGGATACTCAGCTCAAGAATATGTGGTTATAAAGCATAACTTTACGAAAAGCAAATCCTGGTACACTTAACAACTTTGTCATGTTTTGTACACATTCTCGTATGTTACTTGCATCTGATAAAAATTAAGTTAAAAATTAGATTTAAAAAAATGAGGTACAGAAACTCGTCTTCCATAATTCGAAACTATAATGTTTAATGATTTATAATATCAAAGGACGCAGGCTCTTTGTAGAAAATTAATATTTTACAAAGTAAAAGCTGACTTTAAAGAAAATTAAAAATAATAAAACAAATCCACATAATTTACTAGCTTTTGAAGTTGAGGCTTTTATTCTTCAATACACTATGCTAAATTAAGTTGAAATTATTTTATTATTATTAGTTTTTTAAAAGTCAAACGTGGACTAAGCAATATTAAAAGGTAGGTTAATGATGGTAAGAGTTGTAAAAAATAATTTTATTAAATTAATTAATAAATTAATATTATAAATATATTATATTTATATTATTAATTAATTTAATATAATAAATAAAAAAATAAATTAATTTTATAATGTCCCTCGTATAATTTCAGAAAAAACTAAATCTACAAATTTACAGGTGCAATTGAGATCATTACAGCATTAATCCTGGTAGTACTGGTTATTACCGATATCAGTGTTTTATGAACCCATGAGCTCGTTTCGGCACATCCCATAATCGCCTCTTACTTCAACCACAGTACGAAAAACAGTGATGGATTATCTCACAACGCCATCGCACAGCAAACGCCAATTAGTTTATCTAGATTAAATTGAAATAAAGCCGTAACTCATTGAATGTTAAGATTATTTATCTGGTCAATGCTTTCAATATTGTTGCAGAGCTGATCATAATTGCAGGGGAAACGCTTATTCTTAAAACACTGACATCGGTAATGAATACATAACTCGGGAACGAATACTGAAATGATCTCAATTGTGCCTATTAATTTGTAGATTTTGTTTTTTCTGCAATTCCATGAAAGACATTAGCAAGAGAATTTGAGAGGTATAAATCGAAATAAAATTATCTTTGACAACTCGTACTTATAACGAAGTTGGTCACTACAAGTGACACATTTCCTGTTTCCTTCATCAATATTTATTACCTCTTCTAAAATACTGATACTAAATATGTTTTTAAGTTCAAGGGCAAAAATGCAACTCATTTTTTGGTTTTGTATCACTGGCGGGACGAAAGTTTAGATGACGTTTAGTGAAAATTGCACTGTATTTTTATTAGCATTGGGTGACAAACGAACACAGTACACCTGTTGGTAAGTGGATGCTGTGGTCCATAGACATCCACATTTATCCTCAATTAAGAATCAAAATGCTAATGCGTTTCTACGAAGCGTTAAATTTCTCAAGAAACAATAAACCAAACAACATCATCAGAACAGCCGCTCAAAATTTCATTGCTGAACACACCTCTTTCTCAAGAAACAATAAACCAAACAACATCATCAGAACAGCCGCTCAAAATTTCACTGCTGAACACACCTCTTTCTCAAAAAACAATAAACCAAACAACATCATCAGAACAGCCGCTCAAAATTTCACTGCTGAACACACCTCTTTCTCAAGAAACGATAAACCAAACAAAATCATCAGAACAGTCGCTCAATTTCACTGCTGCACCAAGAAACAATAAGCCAAACAACATCATCAGAACAGCCGCTCAAAATTTCGCTGCTGAACACACCTCTTTCTCAAGGAATACAACGAAACACAGTCCTGAGGACTTCCTGCATATAATGTCAGATCATCACTTCATCTTATGGGGTCAGCTCTGCACCTCGTAACCCTCTGTATATACATAGTTTATGTACGCTGTATACACGGTGCCTCCTACTACAATAACTGTTCTATTCGCATAGTTCGTTTCTATCCGCGGTAGGCTAGGATAAACAAAGATTAAATAGAAACACCTGTGTTTGCGACAACTTCTAATAATTTACTGATGTTGTTGCTGTTGTTGTCGAAAATAAAATAAAAACCTAATATTAAAAAAATGGTTTATAAATATGTTGTTTTTAAAGGATAATGGCGACAAGCGAGCACACAGTCTACCTGCTGGTAAGTGGTTGCTGTGGCCCAAAGATATCTACTTCTATACTCGTTTGTGAATCGAAATGTAGACGCGTTGTCAGCCTAAGAGGACTAAGAAGGTAAACCTCATTTCTAGTAAAAAGGGTCTCTGGTTCTCTACACTCACCATTCAAAACACAGCAGCGTTAAGCTGCTATTTTACGCTGGTATTCTGTGTGTTATAATTATACTATAAATATAGCTGTAGTATGGCTCTACTCTCTTAGTTATAATAATTTAATAATGTTCTTACTTAAAAATGACGTATAAGTTATCATATATATAATATTTACCTGCTATATAGTGCCAAGAATGTTGGCTACATATCCTCGATGCATGTACTTAGCCTGAATTACTCAGCATTTGATCGAGAAAAGAGCCAGCTCTTATGTTAATTCACAAATAATTGTGTTTATTAATTATTTGTATTTCTTAATAATCAAGGGCAGGATTAGAATTAACTCTGACAGATGTACTTGTTCACTGATTAAGTTAGCGACGAATGTCACAACATGTCACGTGTGTCGTTTGTTGCTAAACTAATTTAGCAAGCTATGCCCTAATGCGATTTGAGCACAACGAACTTAATTTAATCTTAAGCTCGTCACTAATAACGGGCTTTTGATTTCTTTCTACTACCAATATTGTATGAAATAAAATTAATTTTTAAAACGGACTAGTATAAAGGACTATAATATTTATCATTCATAGAAGTTAAGGCTTTTCATTTAATAAGACATTAAATGTAGAAGCAGACTGCATATGCTTTAGCAGCCATATGACAATTCTTGATATTTTATTGTATTCCATTTCCATTCCATTACAGCATATATAAGTCCACTGCTATACATAGGTCTCATCATGATTGCCTCATAGATACGTTTTTTAAATAGTTGCTACGATAGGCGGGCTGATTGGTAACCGCACTTTTATAATTTTGCGTTTTAATCAGGAAAATGCTGTTGCCCACATCCTGTATCAGTTTCCCTGTGTCCTCTCTAACGACACCCACGGGATGATATGGGTTAGTGGATAGATACCCTACCTTTTTCTATTGTCAATATTAGTTTATTGCGTTTCCCCGTCAAATCAATATTTAGTTAAATAAAAATGAACGCGACTTGTGCTAACGTGACGTGAAAACCATTTTTTTCGTTCACATTTTACGTGTTAGTAAGTATTGATTGACATAAATTTCGTTTTAAAAGATAATTTATCGCCTTAAAAACTGTGAATATAAAAATGTGTCGTAGTAATGTCCGTGGAACTAGGTATCGATTTTATTTGTATCCCATTTTGAACAATATGGAATTATATTATGTGTTCTATAGCAGCGGTTTGAGAAAATGTTTTTAACTATAAAGAAAAAATTATATTTTTAATGGCGAGTCTTAAACATTTGCAAATCCTGAATCTTTTCCAAAGACCCAAAAAATTAAGAGAAACGGGTAAATACCGTTAATCGGAGTTGTCAGTCGCTTGGCACTTGGCACTTTAAATATAATACAGTAGGTGAGTGGACGTCCAGGGGTCGCTTCCTGCCTTATCTTACATAATCTATTTCACCTAGGAGATTGCGTGTCTTGACCTTATGCGTGAACTCCTGTCGATGCACCATTCGTCGTCCAGCTGTGGGCGTGCCTACACGCACCACTCGCTGTGCAACACGAGTCGTAAGTGCACGCTGCTGTCGCTCGACATATTGCATATCGCTCAAGCCATACATCAAGCGAATCTCATGGGACCGTACTCGTAGTTCGCGTTGTTTTCTACGGGATACATCGCGCATATCCTGTCGCCGCGTCACACGTATTGTGATGAAATCTTATAAGAACTTACAGAACTAGTACAAGTGAAAGCCAGTGTGATAACGCAAACAAGAACTTGCCGCAAACTGTTCAATTAGGCCGACAGCACCGCAACGCAGCTTTTGAAGTGAAGGCGCCTTGCCGCATCGCATCCGAAGACACCACGGTGAGCACTTTAAGGTTTATGAACATACAATTACGCGCTGGTCCTTCGAACTTTTCTTGTTATCGTAAGGGTACCTAGTAGCGCCACCGCGTGGTCGCCTTGTGGGCTAAACCGCATATACCAGGTTTTTCTGGTCACTTCTTGCTGAACTTATCACCATTTCGTAAATTATTTGTTTTAATTATTTTTTGTAGCCATTAGAGACGTATCTACCAGTACCAACGTCTACATTTTGTTCTTGAGTAATAAAATACTGCTGAGGACTCTTACTACGGCTCTCGAAGTATCTACCGCCCGTGACTAATCTCGTTTGTCACGAAAAAATACGGAATCAATCCCGAGAGACGCATATTTAAGGGAACACTTCCTGAATAATTAACCTGATGAGCTTGTTTTCAACCTAGGGGCGAAATCGTATCGCTGTTTCATAAAAGGAAAATACAATTATGTTCCAGCTGTAAAAAAATGAATATTTTCTACAATAAAATTAAGAAGCTTAATCGACTTTTAGCTTTCTTTATAGAACAAGGGTGAAAAACGAGCACACAGTTCAATTGATGGTAAATGGCACCTAAAAAAGTTTTTTTAGAAATCTCCTTTTTGAATCATTTTACGATAAAAACATTTATATAATAGGTTCAACTAGAGAAAATTTCCTATAATTTATAAGTGTATAATTTGTAAGTGTATGAGCGCCACAGTCTATTTCAATATGCATTTTGACCAAAGGAAACTCATTTCACATCATCATGAGGTAGAGTAAGTGGTGTGTTAGTTATTATATTATCCCCAGTAGACATAATCCCCGTGCAATGCACAATTTTTCAAGATGATATTATCAATGAAAAACATTATTTAAGAACTTGCTAGGTCTCGTAATAACGATTGTTGAGCGTCTCGAGCATGTTAATGATTTGGAGGCAGCTGATGCAAAGTTTCAAAACTCGTGCATGAACAAATTCTACCAAGCCGCACCAACTCAAAAAATAATAAAATAGATATCCGTATGTAAACAAGATCGATACTAAGATGTAGTAAATTTATACTTATCTCGAGCAGAATTCCGAAAAGTGTCAGTTCTCTCTGGATGAACTGGTGGTCAAAATTTAAGGTGATTACCTTCCATGCAAAAAACGGTGAAAGCGCAACTCCCCGAAAAATATGGTGATGATATTTTAGTTGCCGTTACTGCCAATAAAGCTCTTGTGATTTGTTTTCCAAGTATAGGGTTTAAGTTATTGACGGAAAACTGTTACAACCAAAAACAAGGCAGAAAAACATCAGCGTATTATTAAGAAAGCAGCAGCAATCGCTACAAAGGACTTTTTTCAAAACTTTTTCGAAACTCCCGGAAAACTTCCCAGGTAACCTTTTTTTCCAGCATCAAATCACTGTTCTAGCACTGATTGAAAAATAAACTTACTTGTGAAAAACAGAAACTTAAGAAGAGCCTGACAGTTATGTCGATTTTAGTAAATCTTCGGTTTTTATAGTAGACGTTATCCTACTAATGCTATTTACAGTACAAACTAAACGTGTCCAAAAAGTTCGTACATATCATCCAAGTCTTTCTTGCCAACTGCTTCGAAATCGAATTTCGAGTAGAGGGAACCCGCTCTTCGAAGCGTCTCTTTAGGTCCAAAGTTCCACAGAACTCCGTACTATCCCCACCCCTTTTCATAATCTATATGAGTGACATTTCGAAGAGCCCATTAGTTAATACTGCCCTCTTTACCGCTGAATATAATAGGAAATATCTCATCAAGATACTCCAAAAAGCTGTCAAGCACTTAGGGGATTGGTTTCGCTTACGGGTAATAGAAATGAATACTGAGAAAAATGTAGCAATATTAAAAGGAGAATGTCACTCCATTGTAAACACTTTAATACGAAGCAATCGCTAGGCATGATCACTCTGTACGGCCGTCCCATCCCGTGGCAGTCGACAGCCAAGTACCTAGGATTTACGTTCGAACATAGCATGTGCTTCACGAAACACATTTTTTATGTCCGTAATAAAGCCAAATTTGGTGCTAGCCTCCTCTACCCGCTAGTAAACAGTAAAAGCAAACTTTCCTTAAGACACAAGCTCCATCTATGATTTCTTATATTTAAGAGAACACAACACAGTTAAATGAAACATGTTTTTACGGTTTTTATCACGTATATTAACTTATTTTATATTCAACGTTTCTATCACTTTATAACACCCGAGGTGGACGGGAATGAGGTTTTCGATGTTCTTCCATCTACATACCGATTTCTTCCAAAGATGATTTGTAAGGTTATTGAATTTAAAAAAGAATATTTTAATTTCAATAGAGAAGATAGCTGGATGCTGCTATCTGCTTGGGGTCCCATAATAAAATCACATCCCATTCCAAACATACAACCGCAAGACGTCAGGATACTTACTAAGTTTCTTCTGCATAGATTTTTTTACGGGATAAGGTAACAAACTAACATACAGTGCACCTGATGTGCGGCCCATAAACATCTATATCTATCCTTGATTACGAATCAAAATGCAGATACGTTTTCACCCGTGAGGTGTAAGATAGAATGCCTCGTTTCCAGTAAAAAGGGTCTCCGGTTCTCTACACTCATCATACGAAACACATCAGCTACTACTTTACGCTAGTATTCTGCGAGAGTGTGGTCCTTCCCCGGTCGAGCTGACCCATTCGTACTATAACTATACAATTAATATAGCTACAGCATGGCTCTACCACGTTAGTTAATAATTATTGAGTTCGTAAAATACTCATAATAAATTTCCTTTTTTATTAGACGAGAGGAGTTTTCTTTTCATTAAATTAAATCAGCTAAAGGAATATATTTGTTTCGTACACTCAACGTGGCCCCGGATTTATTCCCTCGGGAAAAATAACGCAATTGCAAAATCGACCGTACGCCCCTGAAACGGAGTTTGTGTTTCTCATTTGTCTGAATTTTAATAGCATTTTGTGTCTAGAAATTCCTTTGCAATTTCTTTTCATACCTAAAATTAAATTACAAATAGAAATGATTTCTTAAATTTACGCGAACGCTACACATTGAATAAAACTAAATTTACGGATTTTATCGCGTTTATTTCCCGTCCCCCCCGTGACCATGGTTGCTGTAAAGCACCCGAAACGTCGGGAATTAAAAATAAGTAAAAGTAGTGAAATAAACGCGATAAAATCCGTAAATTTAATTTTATTCAATACAAATAGAAAATTAAGCGTTGCAATTTTGTTTTGTTGTAAAGTTTACGTTTAAATTAAAAGTATGGTTATTACTCCTATATTTCATTTAAATCCGTTTTCTTTAATCTCGTATATTATTCACTAGCAAAATTCATAAATGACTTAAGGAGAACCACAAAATTTTCCATTACTTCATAACAATCTGCTAGATAACTTAAAGAATAATATAATACAATAGAACAACTCTAATTTCAGGCATCAAGGAGTAAAAATCGTACTTAATAATTATCGTGAGTATGTACTACGTCAGGATAGCGGATTCTCATCGCCGATTTGGTATTTTTACATCAGATTTGAATGAAATTGGTGGCGTTCGAAAGGGTTTCACCAAACTTAGATTTTCAATACTGTTTTAATCGATTTGGACTGGTGGATTTTGAGAAATCTCAAAAATAAAATTATAAAAAAATAGTTTTTGGAATAACTGTTAAAACATATATAACAATCAATTCCAAAAACTAATCAGCTCTTAAATTTGAAAAACGACGTTGATTGCTGCGAATTGCTTCGAAATCGGTTAATGTGATGTAGATAAATCGATGACAAACATTTCGAAAAAAGTGTTTATTTTTAATGAATTTTGAGTTTATAGTTTTTTATAATAAATTTTATTATTGTTCTTAAAATACCTCGTCGATTATCACCAATTAGCGTGGCGTTTAAGAATATCCACTACCCCCTACCTATATACCCTAATATATCGTCCCGTGAGTGTCGTAAGAGACGACAAAGGGAAACAGAAAGGAGATGGGCAGCAGCATCTTCGTGATAAAACCTATTGTACGACAAAAAAGCGGTTGCCAACCCGCTCGCCAAGCGTGGCAACCATGGCAAACATCCCCCATGATGAGAGTTACGAAGAGACGGCCTCCAGTCCCAACCGGCCTCGCTATTCCTGGCTATTATGACGACCATGGTAACGGTGGGGCAGAGGGTGCTAAGAATCTTCGGTGGGGGTTCGGTTGCCACCTAAGATGATTCGACCTGGCAACATACAACGCACGCACACTGAAGACCGGCGAGAAGATCCTGTAGATGGAAGAAGAGATAGACAGATTATCTAAGGTCAACAGAGAGTCGGAGCTAAGTTCTGTAAGACCCGCCGCAGAAGAACTCAAACACTCTCCGATCACACTCTTAAACTCATGGCTGTTAGACGAGAAATAAGACTGCAGTCTTCAACAGATTTGATAGCCTACAGGCAACTGAACAAACAAATGTCCAAATGCATGCGACGGGACTTACGTAACTTTAATGAAACTCGTATTGTAGAAGCTATAGAGCGGAACCAGGGCTGCAAAATCTTTGCCAGAGATCTGATAAAGAGCCAACTGTCAAAGCTAAAAACCGAGTGTGACAGTATCGTTTCCAGTACATCCGGGATTTTGAGTGAGATTGAGGTTCTATAGGTAGCTGTACACAACATGCGTTTTGGAGACTTTGTTGAAGACAAGTAAAAAGGGAGAGATGCACTCGTCATTGATGTTCATACTGTACCTTTTTTATTACAGTAGCTCAAAACGTCTTGCAAAACTGCGGTAAAGAGTTACTGGGATAAGCACACTTTTCATGAGTTAGAAACATTTCAAAACAACACACACACAACATTTCAGCACTCCAATACAGCGAAAAGCAACTTAATAACTGGAAAAAAAAATATATATATATATATATATATATATATATATGCTATTTGTGCTCAAAAGGTGGAGCCAGTATAATTCAGGGAATAATTTAAGTTTTGTAGAACACGACCAAATAGATCGAAATGACACCAATAAAATTGTTATTGTAAATTTACTTCGTGCTGATTTAACACTTCTTCGAAACCTTTTTACTGGTAACGTGGCATATTTTTTAGGCCTTAAGAGTAATAATGCATGAACATTTTAATTCTCAATCGAGCATACTTGTAGGTTGAGTGTGTGCTCGTTTGCCACCCTTATACCATAATAGAAACCCCCCATTTTTTGATACTAGAAATGCTTTTATATTACTAATATTCCCATTATCTACTCCTGGTAAGCTTAAAGTGGTTGAGTGAAGAGTGGTTCAGAGTAATATATCGAATAGCTAATTCGAACCCACGACCTTTGAAAAACGTGATACACATCCTGCCATTAGGCTACTGTCGCTTCATTTTTGAGAGCCCATAATCTAGGTCATGCGTGATTCTTTACATAGCTTTTAACTTTTTAAAGCATAAAAGTAATCAACAAATATGACTCAATTAGAATAAATTATCTTATATAAGTCCATAAACATAAAATGACAAGAAAAAAGGTTGGTTTTTAAAGGCGGCTACTCACTTGCCTACGCTAAAAAAAGAAATACATTTTGTTTATTAATCGAAAAAAAAAAGGAAGATTTTGTTTATTTATTAATTTTTTTATATAGTGCCTAATGCATTGTTTTAGTGGTCTTAAACCATCTTCGCATTATTGCATTTCTAATGAAACCGGTTAGGGGCACATTGGTTGGATGGTTACAAAGTCCATAACGGTCATATGTATATTTTTTTGTTTTATATAGATAGATAAAAAAGAGATAAGGCTATATATATTGCTATTTCGATAAAACTGGAGCCATTCTTAACGGGTGTGTCCAGCGAGACGTACGCTCCCATACTGAACGGCAGTCATGTGTGTAGAGACAGTTTTGATATCGCCCCGATCACTATACACCCTCGATTGCCCCTGCGGCAGGCAAGTGAGTAGCCGCCTTAAGATCAAAGTCACGCAAGGCATCACGCTATGCCTTCGTTAACATATAAAAAAGTGCAATCTACATTAATAATAGCAATACCGTGGTTATAGTATGTTCTATTTGAAAAATATTTTTTGTTATTTTGTTCTTAGATTGTGTCGTGATAAAATTGATGTTCGGTGATTTTGCCAAACAGTGGCGGCTTAACAAATTCCACTACCTCCTTGGGGAACAGAAGTCGTAAAAGGGATCAGAGGAAAACAAAATAGAAGATGGGCATCAGCATCTGATAACAACTAAAAATAATAAAAACTGCGGATGTTAATCCGCCTGCAAAGCATGGATACTGTAGTATCCACATTGTGGCGATGTTTAGGGGAGATATAGACCTACATATGCATATGAAATACTACGTTCGGTAGTGGACGGTTCATGTATTTGTTTTTATTGTCTCTTAAATATTCAGTGCCTTATATGCAATTGTAAAAAAATATTTTTCACAATTGTCACACTTATCACGAGGACTGGCAATCATAGAATTAGTTTCCCGACATCGGTTTTTCTTAACTTCGGTATAGCTATCGGAATGCTTATACCGCCGTATATAAATCATGATAGATGGCTTTTGAACATCAGCGGGATGAGATTAGGTGCTGGATTCTATAAGACGTGGTAGCTCAGTGGCTAAGCGCCCGCTGTGAATTTCACAGTACGCGAACAACCCGGGTTCGATATATAGATAAGCTGAAACTTAATTCTCTAACGTCCGTACGTTAAGAAGTACAGATTTACTATAACCTACCTCGTAATAAGAGTTTATTATTAGACCGTAAAGTAGAAACTACAGTAAGAGTGTTTTTTTTAATAAGATCAATAACTATACTCTTTATGTTTTTAAATATCACTAATTTAAAACCACATACGTCTCTCTAGTATTTTTGTTACACTTTCTAACCAAAGTAATTCAAAAATTTTAATTTACGATACCTTCTCATTTTGTTTTAGTAGATTGTAGCGTTTTTAATTTATAAATAAAAGTGATACATACTAACAGAAATACAAGGGAAGCGCGTGCAGTTTTAAATTAGGCAATTTCTACAATAATGAGAATCAGAATAGGTAATGGATATTTTTTTTACTTCCTTGTAATTGTAACACTAATGGTATATTTATAATTCAGAAATAAACAAAGTTTCCTTCGATCCTCTGTCAATCTTTCTCTCTCTACTCCACTGCACTTCTCCTCCTTTTTTAAGAAATCCTTTACCGTAACTGCTGTGCGTTTGTGGAACTCTTTACCTTTCCATATTCGTCGTGCTAAATCTCTTCACTCTTTCAAGTCTTGTTAAATCGTATTACTTAGAACGCTATTAGATAAATTACTTTTACTTTCTCGTACTCTTTTCATTTAATCTATTATATGATATTTTATACATAATTTTCACTTATTTTTAATACGATATTTTATTTGTATTTATTTTGTACGCCCCCCTCTATTTTAACTACTGTTTGCATCAGTTCACTACACAAAGGTTGTCTGGAAGAAATCACTTTCAGAGTGATAAAACCGCCTATTCTATATACTCTACTTTAGATTTGACTGTACTCGATGTTTTGTATTTTGGTGTACAATAAAAAGTAAATAAATAAATAAAGTTTATAAAAGTAAATTATAAAAAAAGTTCTGTAAATCAAAAGTAATAAAAGTCCATTATGTAAAGGTAAAAAATTTATTTTAAATGTAATATAATATTAAATGTAATGTATTGTAATGTGATGTGTGTAATGTATGTAATGTAATATATGTAAAATAATGTAATGTATAATATAAAATGTAAGAATATCCACAACCCCATATCACACCTTGGGTATCGTAAAAGACTATAATAAAAATAAAAACTGCGGGTTGCCAACCCGTTCGCCAAGTGTGACAACTATGGCAAATACTATGAGGCAATCTAAGAGGGAGGCCGATGTTCAGCAATGGACTTTGTCTGTAACGGAATGGAACGAAAATATTTTCATTTTAAATAAACGATTCTCAAACAATACATGTCAAAGATTTGACAAGATAAATTTTGACGTTAACTACAGCGGCATAAATAAGAAAGCCACAGACTGCGGACATGGCGCGCTATCTAGCGCATACAAAACGAGCTTCACAAAGTTTGCAGTACTTCCAGTGAACAATTAACATTAACAGCCACCGGAGAGCTGTCCGCTAGCCAGGGAACTGGAAAGTCGAACGTTAGACTAAGTCAATTCGTGCTCCTGTTGACAGCAGTCGTTTAGATTCTGTTGTTTATTCATTAAATATTGGGTGCGTTTGGCAGAAAAAAGCGCTAGCAAGCGCTTATAAGCGCTAAAATAGTTTTCGGCCAGGACACGATTGCTACTTCAGTAGCGCTGACACAATCCGCCATTTTGCTTATTTAATTTGTTTGTTTTGAAGTAGAGTTTATAAGTTGTTTTGTGCAATATTAGTTTTAAGTAATATAATGAGATGAATAGACATATACATGTTATTAAAAATACATGATTGGTAAGTTTTTAATATGAATACTTTACAAACATATATTTAAATTAGGTTAGATTCCCCGGTTAAAACTAACATCGTGTCCTGGAGGAAAATAGCTACTTACGATTTGACAGCGCTTACCGCTTACGATCGCCATTTTGCTTACAAGCGCTTGCTAGCGCTTTTTTCTGCCAAACGCACCCAATGTAATGTAATTTAAGTTTAAATGCAGTTGCAATTCTGACTTATTTGTATGAAAAAGTGATAATAAGTTACATAAACTTAACACCTCTCACAGCTTTCCACAAGACTATTTTTTTATGATTGCTTAGAGAGTTTTTTCCTTCACTGCTAATGATTATTGATCTTCAAATAAAAAAATATGCATGTTTTTTTAATCCTACCGATATCCTAGTTTAACACAATATCTTACGAGTGTCTAGCGCTGTAACAATGTTCGCGTTTAGGTACATGCATGACCGTAGCGGTACCTATAAAAAAGACTGACTATGTATTATTGAAAAATCATCTATACGTATTACTTATTTACTTAAAGCGGAAGAGATTTTTGTTTTTTTTTACACGCTAATCTCTGGAACTATCAGTCCCATTTGAAAAATTCTTTTTGTATATTATAGTTAGATTTATAGTAAAAATATTTCTTAACTCTTTCATTTCACATTGCTATGCTATTTTGAAAGTTTAATTCATTTGGCCATTTAGCGAAATACAAATATTTGTACCTCTTATTAAAGAACATATTCTATTCTTTGATTTTGCCATACATATCTTGGCAGTAAAGTGGCAATTTTTTGTAAAAACTAAACTTTGAGCGAAAAAAATCGATATATGATAAAAAATGTTATATTTGATTATTTCGTGGCAGATTGCATAAGAGGTTGATAGCAAATTTATATAGGATTATTTCGTACTTCCAACACTTTTCATATTATATCATATACTCTTATAGGTTCTCTTTAAAACTGGAAAAAACGCTTTCTGGGGGAGGGGGAGGAAGAGTGAATAAAGTGGATAGAAATGGATTAACTTTGTTATATAACGTACATATGCTGATAGATAAAAGTCCTCCATTAATATTGCCAATTTTTAACTATGATGATTAAGCTATATGAGCGAGGTTGTCAAGTCGCGCGGCTCAGACGTGTGATATACGCAGGTGAAACCGCAGGGCACAGCTAGTACTTAAATAAAATCAATCATACGTAGTAAAATACATATTTGAAAACTACGTGCAATAGCGTAAATTGGACAACAATGAATATCCAATTTTATATAGGTTTTTTAAACGCATCGTGTTGTTGGTTGTCGAATTTAAAACTTAATGATGAACAAAGAAAAAATAAATATTTTTGCTCATAATATGCCATTTTATTTAAAAACTGCCAATAGAATAATGAAAATAATGAGACTGTAACAAAAGATTTATTTATTTATTAATAATTTATTGTACACAATACATAACAAAGAGACAAACCAAAATGAAAAAATAAACAACACTCACTGATTATTTCTAAAGATTTTTCCTCCTGCTGCTCGATAAATAAAGGTAGATGATATTCACAAAAAGAATATATTAGTAGATACTAATACTTCAGCTAAAAGCTGTTTATTAGTATTAGTTAATTTAACTTGACCGATTTTGTTCAAAATTTAATGAGGTCTAAGTTACATAATTATGCGTTAAATGAAACCGGTCCCATGTCAATATCACTCTTTACTCTCGAGATATACGAAGCAAAAATTGAATTCGAACATACATACATACATAGATACGTACGTGTGCACACACGGACATCCTCTTAAAAATCATACTATTCGACTCTAAAGACCTTGAAACGTGGAGATATGTTAAAATTTCCAATTTGCAAAATTGGACCCATTACATTAACTTCCTACTGGGAACTTAAAAAACTTCCTTCAGAAAATATAGAAGAGAAACAATAGCTTACAGAAATATGTGAATATTAGACAAAATAATTGACAGGATAAAAAGTCTAAAGGCAATTATTATGAACAATTAACAGTTTAGGTAGACGGCTATTGGCGTGAAACTAACTACGTTGGATGATTCTGTCTGTGTGAAACTATCCTCCTGTTAATCACTTTTCATCTAAGTTAAGAAAACACTTTGCAGTATCAAATAGCAGCAGTAGGATATTCTTTCCTTTGCATTAAAAAGAAAAATACCCTTGATGAAAAACTTTATTCCCATTGTCTTTAATTGTTAAATATGTACCACCAAAATTATTATTTTTTAAACGAGTAGGTTATATGGGAATTTTTTAAACTGACAGTTTTATATTATTATCACTAGCAACACCGTGTAATGGCGGTATTAGAATATCCGCTACCCCATAACATCATCGCGTGGGTGTCGCAAGAGGCGACGGAATGAAACATAATATCAGGAGACGGGCTAATAACAAATTTAAAAAAAAAATTGTTGTTATCAACCCGCTTGCCAAGCGTGGCAACTATGGTAAATATCTCCATATGAGACAATAATGGTTAGGTAGCCACAGGGTCCATAACAAATGAGTGTATAAGCTTAACGTAATTACCTAGCTAATATTTGTACATAATGATTCCATAATATTTAAAGGTATATAACCTAACGTTAATTCTTATCTTAAATAATTGCAAGCACAGGTAAAAGATTAGTTAATACGTTTCGCAATGAACATCGTAATTTGATCAATATTGTGTAACAATGTACGATGCAAAGCTTCCGGAAGCAACGCTCCGCTTAATTGCGTTGTGACGGCATTAATTACATTCCCGGCTGACAGAGATATAACAACTACAACAAATAACAGTGGTGTTCAGTACTTCAGTAGCTTCCTAGAGATTCTTTTATTTATTTTACGGTACGGTTTAATTTTTTTTGAAGTGAAAACTTCTTTAGCATCGTTGTAATTTGAAAGTCTATGAAACAAAAAAGTGACTGTAAAAAGAGACAGACACATAAATTCATAAGATTTAATGTGGGAGAAAATGAGATAGGAAGCATTATAGATTATAGCTCAATGTTCGCTAGAAAAAAGTCGTAAACGCCGACGAAACGGTGTCACTTACGCATTTTGTTCAACAAGGTACGAAGGTGTCGTGTGCCTATGGATTAAACAAGCAATGAAGAACGGCCAGAAAGAAACCTCAGCTTCGTAATAGATAAAATTAATATAAATCTTCTTGTAATTAGTGACTACTATATAGGGTATACCGAAAAGAGTAATATAATATCAGTGTCTAATATACATATTAAAAGGATTGTTACATTTATATACTATAAAATTAAATTTTCTTATATTTTATGCCGAACATGTAGTTTAAATTATAATATCAAATAAACCATTTGAAGTATTTGTATTTTATATTTCATTTCATTTGAAGGTTTCACTTCTGTCGCGTGTGAGCTGCACACATGTTTTTTTTTTTCGTATTCAAAGTCAAAGGAATAATAACGTAAAATGAAATATAGTTTTTGGAATGACTAAATTCAATCGCAGACTTTATAAATCAAAATGGAAACGATGGATTATCTCAACGTTGAGTGGAGAGTAGTGGCGGTGTAAGAATATCTACTATACATACCGTCCCGTGGGTGTCGTAGGGGGCGACAAAGGGAAACTAATCAGAAGATGGGTAGCAGCGTCTTCCTGATAACAACTAAAATTATAAAAAACTGCGGTTGCCGAACCAGCTTGCCGGGCGTGGCAGCTATGGCAAAATCCTCCCTATGGGGCAATCTATCGGGAACGCCTATTTTCAGAAGGGGACTTGTATAGGCTGTAATGGACGGAGTGGCGTGACTGTTACGTGACCTAAAGATTTCATTCGTATTATTGTTCCGACTGCCCTGTTAGTGGGACTGCTGATAATGAGGTCCCGGGTTTATAACCAGGGTCGGGCCAAAAAATTTCAATCATTGAGTTTGTGCTGCCTGAAGTCAGGAAGTTAGCGGTGTCTCACCCCCGTGCCTCGATAAGCACTTAAAGCCGTTGGTCCTCCGCCTGATCTCTCTCCGGTCGTGTTGGTTTACCGTCCCATCGAACTATGTGAGTGAAGGAATAGAGAATGCACCTGTGCTTGCGCATACACTTGGCCACTATAAGCGCCCCCGTGACCAGAATTCGGTCTGAAGGACGTTATTATTTTCTATTGTCGTTATTTTATTTATAAGGATAAGGATGATAAACGAGCACACAGTCCACCTTATGGTAGGTAGTTGCTGCGCCCCATAGACATTTACACTTATCCTCGATTATGAATCAAAATGCAGATGCGTTGTC
Source organism: Parnassius apollo (assembly GCA_907164705.1). Taxonomy (NCBI): domain Eukaryota; kingdom Metazoa; phylum Arthropoda; class Insecta; order Lepidoptera; family Papilionidae; genus Parnassius; species Parnassius apollo. Next base: position 2,505,209 of record CAJQZP010000851.1, read on the forward strand.
ACCTGTGAAGACTAAGATGGATAGCCTGGTTTCCAGTGAATAGGGTCTCCGGTTCTCTACACATGCCATACGAAACACAGCAGCGTTAAGCCGCTATTTTACGTGGGTATTCTGTGAGATGTAATGATCGTAGAAAGTCAAAGTTGCTCACTCCGCCATGCAGTCTTTTTATCATATCGCTTTGCGGAGTGAGACATGACGTAAGAAACTTAATAAGATAATTGAGAGATCGAAATCTTTATCGACATTTTTATAGAAATTAAGATTAATAACTTACTACTTGGTAGCAGTTGCATTGACTGCTATTTTCGAAGTGCGTGCGTTTAAGCTTGTCTGAATCAGTGTAATTGTTCCTACGGTAGGGAACTTCGCGATATGCATATTTTGAGAATATATTACGCTAACATCGACTCCATAATAATTATATCCAACAGTTAATTGCATAATTTATTTGTTATCTGATGAAATTAACATGAAATTAAGTTTAGCATTTTTTTTTTCATATTTAAAAAATCACAGTGTTCTCGTAGATAGTGTGTATACGCAAGCATACAAGATGTATTTCTTCTTACTTTTATGAAACTATTAGTTTTAATTTATATTTGATTGTAACTATTACCCATAATTTTACTGGCACATGTAATAATATGGAAAAAAAAATAAAAACATTAATTTTTTTGGCCTTTTGTAATTAATATTTAAAAAAAGCCTTTGTAATTAAATATTTCGAAAAGGTAACAACAATACTTCAAATGTACAACAGCTTGGTCCGTAGCAAACTTGAATATTGTTGTCAAATGTAGTCTCCCGCTTACAAAAACCACATTAAAAGAATCGAACGTGTTCAAAAAAGACTCATTAACACACCTAATCTTTCGTTTTAAGCCGTCAAGTCATAGTGAGTGCTACCAAAATAAACTCGATTATTTTAGGATGAAACCACTGGCAGTTCGTTGATCTCTTCTTGATTTGAAATATCTTCATAAACTTTTCAATGGTAAAATTGATGACAGTGAGTTTTTGAGTGGATTTAATATGTACCTCGGACACCTCCTCGCAATCCATATCCTTTCTTTAAGACTGAGAGCACTCGAACAAAACTATAACAGCATTCTCCAATAACACGTATATCACGCATATACAATGTATGTGTAAAAAACATAGCAATACTGGACATTGGTTGTGACGGGCTCACACTTTTTTGAAAAAATGTAACTACTGTTTAGAAAATTAAATATTCACTAACTATATTCTAAAGTTAACTTTTATTTACGTTACAAAACCTATTATCTATCTTTTGTTCGTAAAACTTATTTTTGTTCCAACTACCATTAAAATAGGCAAATTATTACCTAGGCTGCACTAAAAGTATCGGGAATGGAATATTTCCACTGTTCCTGTAATATTAAAATCTGTTAATTGAAAACTCCTTGGTTTTAAAAATCGAATACCATTTATTTATTTAAAAAAAGATTCTCGGTCTTGTCACAAGGTTTTGTCAAACTTGTTTAGTCTTGAGAAAATGGAATTGAGCCGAGAAAATTCAAGAGCGATGATTTATTATGACTTTCGAAGTGGTTTAACACAAAAACAGTGTATTGACCAGATGATTTCTACATTTGGTAATGAAGCCCCATCCAAAACCACAATTTATCGCTGGTTTGCTGAATTTCAATGTGGACGTGTCAAGCTCAGTGATGATCCCCGTCAAGGTCGTCCAAAAACTGCAGTCACCCAAGAAAATGTTCATGCTATGCGTAAGCTGATTGAGGAAGATCGACATGTGACATACAGCGAATTTCAAGCAACTTTAGACATTTGCATGAGTCAAATACAAATAATCTTGCATGAAAAATTAGGTGTAAAAAAGTTGTTTTCCCGATGGATACCGCATTCGCTCTGTGAAGAGCAAAAAGCGGCTCGCGTTACTTGGTGCGTCAGAACTCTCGAAAGATTCCACCCAGGATACTCAAATGCTGTATACAACATCGTATCAGGTGACAAATCCTGGACATACGCGTACGAACTCGAAACAAAAAACCAGTCACGAGTTTAGGTGTTCGAAAATGAATTAAAGCCAACAAAAATTGTTCGTTCACGGAGTGTTGCAAAAAGAATGGTGGCCACGTTTGTCTCCAAAACCGGCCATGTAACGACTATTCCTCTTGAGGGACAAAGAAAGGTTAATGCAGAATGGTATGCTAGCATTTGTTAGCCACAGGTCGTTTCTGAACTCCGTAAAGAGAACTGCAACCGCCACATCATCCTCCATCACGACAATGCGAGTTCTCACACCGCACACAGAACAAAATATTTTTAGAGCAAGAGGACATAGAATTATTAGAACATCCGCCGTACAGCCCCGACCTAAGCCCTGATGATTTCTATACTTTCCCTAAAATAAAGAATAAATTGCGTGGATAAAGATTTTCATCACCTGAAGAAGCTGTGGACGCCTACAAAACGGCCATTTTTGAGACCCCAACTTCCGAATGGAATGGTGCGAAGAATACTTCGAAAAACAATAAATACATTTTTAAATAGTAATGTTGTGTCACTTCCTTGATTCCCGAAATTTTCAGTGCCGCCCTTAACACTGTTATTGTTTTAGAATGACGTGTTCTCCTATAATTGGTAATACATAGTAATTTATAGATGTAAAGCATGTGTTAGAAGTAATTTAAAATATACAACTGTTGGAGATCCATACAAATAAATAAATAAAAGCCGCAAAAGCCATTAAGAAATATTAACACTATATGCTCAATGAATCAGTCAAATTTCTGCTGTAATCGATATTGGTCACGCTTCGATCACAATTACCGCTCAAGCATTAACACAATAATTTTAACGCTGATTGAGCTTATGCTTTGGGAACTGATATATCAATAAAATGGGTACACTAGAGACAGAACTAATGACAACAAATTGGTCCTCAAAAGAATTTGTTGATAAAAAATATGATAATTATAAAATAATTGAACACACACGTTAAATTATTTCTTTTTTAATTTCTCCTTTATTATGGAGGCAGTTTAACATACATAAGTTTTGTAGGTAGGATCTCTTCGTAAAATATGTGGCGTTACCATAGCCGACCGAAAGCGAAACGAAGAGATTCGCAATATGGCAGGATTGAAAGATGACCTTATCACAAAAATTGATAGGGACGTACTCCAATGGTTTGGGCACGTTCAACGAATGAGTGAAGACCGAATGGTGAAGAAAATATATAGAGCGAAAGTAAATATTAAAAGGTGTCGAGGTAGACCGAGACTAACTTTCGAAGACCATGTGAGCAAATTGCTCGAAGAGGGGAGGGTCAAGAGACTCGGATACCTAGACGTGCATGTATGAAGAAGTAATGAACTGAAAGAAGCGAAAGAGGTATGTAAGGATCGTGACACTTGGCGATCTGTGCTCTCTGGCTACCCCGTTAGGGATTGTGCGTGAAGATAGAAGTAAGTAAGTAAGTTTTGTAGGCACAATAATTTGTTCCGTGTGGGATTCGAACTTGTGACTCTCAGCTCATTAACTCATCGCTGTAACAGCCACTGCATTCTGTATCCGGTGTCGTCAGTGAAAATGTATTTTCATTTGAAAGTTGTCAAACAATATTTTATAGAAGTTTGTAACCACAAGGGCCGATATCAAATGACCCCATATCGTCCCGTGGGTGTCGTAGGGGGCGACAAAGGGAAAATGAAACTGGAGACCCCCTCTACCCCTCTACCCCCATGATGCAATCTATGAGGGAGGTCTATGTTCAGTAGTGGACTTGTATTGGCTGTAACGAAATGAATGGTAATTAAATGATTATGATAATGATATGTTAATGATGAATATCAACAGTGTTTACATTGTATTTAGTATACAATAATAAGAGAAACAAATACTTACATACCTCAAACGATGTTAAAATTAAATTCTTATACCTTCTCCGCAGTATTGTATTGTATTTTCCAGTTGAAAAGCAAAAGGGATACCTTTACACTTTGTATAGCGTTTATGCATGTCAAAGTGTAACCATTGTTCCTTTCATGTTTGCTATTTGTCTTCTGTTCTAGAATTCTATAACAGACGACAGTTGAGTCTCATATAGAACCTCAGAACAATAACTGAAACAACAAGAACTACGTTGATATATTTGCTTTGTCTCTTTGACGCAATTTGTTTTGTAATGAATAGGGTGGACAATTAGTTGGTCATAACGTCTCCATTGAATGACATCGTATGACTCTTTTTTCATATACAATGACGTGTATAATGATATTTAGTATAAAAATAATAATCATGATTTTCTATAATAATAGAAAAATGAAAATATAAAATAAAACGTTTAAAACCCGCATATATGAGTAGTAACAATAATGTCCTCTAGACCGAATTTCGGTCACGGCGTCCGCTCTGAACGCCGACCTGCGCAGATACAGGACAGAATTATAGTGCCCAAGTGTATGCGCAAGCACAGGTGCACTTATTATTCCCTTACTCTCATAGTTCGATGGGATGGTAGCCCGACACGACCGGAGAGAGATGAGACGCAAGACCAACGGCTGACTCCGGGCTGCTATTGAGAATTCCTTACACTGATTTGGATAACCCTGGTCCTCATGATCAGCATAGGCTGGCTAACTAATTTACGAATATCTGATCTACGGCTGGAAAACCGTAAAGATAGCCTAACTTCTAGTTTTCATTTCACATAAAACAATCATTGCTTTTCGGTCAATGATTAATAAAATATTATAGAGCGTCAATTGATGGTAAGCAAAGCTCCGGTTCATTTAGCGGCATATGTCACTAATTACCCCAAGCTGACATGAATGCACGGCCATATCAACGATTAACTACAGCTCTGACTTTACAACCGACGGTAATTGGATGTTTTTAATTAATTAAAATGATCAAAAGGGAAATAAGTAGAATAAATTATGATTTATCGTAAGCGGTGAACGTCTGTTTACTTAACAGATCAATATGAACATTAATTAACATTTGATTTTAAAAGATTGCTACATTTAATTACCTACTTAACAAATGTTTAAGATAACACGATATTTAAGGTACGATAAGGTGAGATGTCAGCTAAGATTAACGTTCAAAAAAATTTACTAATTTATTTTTACAGCCTATTTAGAGTGTATTGCTGAACATTGGCTCCTCCCCAACATATTGAAGCATAGGGTTGGCAGCTTAATTTATTTATTATTTTCAATTGTTTTCAGGTATGTTGCTGCACACTAAATTAAATGAATGATTGCTGGAAATGTAACTTAATATTTTTGAAAAGAAAATTAATTTTACATATATAGAAATTGTCACGCCTGTGATCTCGAGGGGGTAGGCAGAGTTCACACAACAGCTACATTTAGCCTAAACTATGAGTCTAGATAGAAAATAAAAAAGCAAAGAAGGTAAATAGCACATCGCCTACAAAATCTTAAACTTAAGTTTCTTAAGTTTTTATAGAATAAGGGTGACAAACGAGTACACAGTCCACCTGATGGTAAGTGGAAGGTTTGGCCCATAGATATCTCTATTTATCCTCGATTATGAATTAAAATGATTTGCATTTTGATCAGATGCGTTGTCACTTTTGAGGACTAAGATGTAATGCTTCGTTTCCAGTAAAAAAGGGTCTCACTGTCAAGTAACACTGTTGGTACATTTTTTTTGTTATAAGTCCCCTATGTGCACAGGATCTATAAGTCCTAGAACAACATTGCACTAATTAGTTAAATCCATAATGTAAGTAAAGTGAACCATCTCAATTCTCAAAGTCACTCTATACAATAAATATACTAATGTTATTCTTAATCTGTTAGATGATTGCTTTTAGTCAGTCCTTAATTATGGAGAGTCTTTATTAAAACTTGTTCTGTAGTTGTTGATTTTTGTTCATACACAGCTACAATAACGTTAGCATTTATAAATAAAAAACACAATTAAATGTGCACTCCTTAAAAGGTCTACTTAATATATTTCTTTTTCAAAAATTTAAAATTATTACGAACTTAAAGTCCGATTGAAAGTGATACCTGCACTCCATCTGCACCTACAGTCAACAAAATAAACAAGTAAGACTAAAAATGCGTGTCATTTGAGAGGATTAAGCGGATACCTCACAGCCTTACGTTATACTGGCCACATATACCCGACAGAGAGGAACATAGTTTATTTTATAAACAATCAATATTCAGTTAACATATTACGCATTATAAAGCTAAGAAAGTCATCCGAAAACGATACAGATCGACACAGATATGATCTTTATGAATTCACTGCTCCATAGAGGCTTCGAAACGGCACTAATTATAAAACAAGGGGAAAGGTCCCTTTAATCGGAAAGCTTTAATTTTATTAAATATGTAGTCGGCGAGCATTGAATGCAAATTTACCTTTTAAATAATTGGATATGGTTAGATCACAAAGGAATAACTTACAAAATCTGCATTTTTTAGAAATTAGTCACATTATGCATTACGAGGATATGGAAACTTGCTCTACAGACTCTGTTTTATTACCTTTTTAATAACTTGAGGGCGTATATATAGTATATACGAGTATGTACCTAACAACGACACTTCCATAGGGAACATAATTACAATATTATACTTTTACTATAATTTATATTTTGCTAATGAAACTGTTTTCTATTCTTTTCTTTACTATTTCTTACATCTACAAATTATAAGTTTTTTTTGTAGAATAAAGGTGACAAAAAAGTACACTATACCTTATAGTACGTGGATGCTGTGGCCCACAGGCATATACGTGTGTCTTTGATTGAGAATCAAAATGCAGATGCGTCGTCACCCCTGAGGACTAAGATGGAATGCTAGTAAAAAGGATATCTGGTTCTCTATTTTTCACTCACCATACCTAATAAAGCGTCATCCTTCTGATAGAGTCAATCCATTCGTGCCGCTGCCATAGAATAGCTAGAGCGTGGCTCCACCACGTGTACGTTAACTACGTTACTAATGGATGGATTGAAATAAATCTTACAACATAATATATAAACTTCTGCGTGATATTAATTATTCATTTCACCTGTATTTCGTAATTTTCAAACCATTTCGATATCATAATTTTATAAAAGAATTCTTTTGAAATTTCGGCTAACGATAAATATCTATCATCATTTTGTTAGAATGAACAGTTGGATAACACGAATTTACGAGTCTCAGTGGCTTGTAACACATTTGGTAGTCGTAATTTATATTCATTGTTTGTAGCAATCCAATAAATTTGGTTTTATTTTATTGCATATTTTATTTAAATTACACGGCGAATCAAAAATTTTTTATATAGCGTTGAATGACAAACGAGCAAAATGAAATATTTATTTTTTCAGCATTGGGTGACAAACGAGCACACAGTCCACCTGATGGTAAGTGATGCTGTGGACCATAGACATCCACATTTATCCTCAATTAAGAGTTAAAATGCAATTGCGTTGTCACCACAGAGGAAAAAGATGAAATGCCCCGATTTCAGTAAAAAGGGGCTCCGGTTCTCTACACTCACCATACGAAACACAGCAGCATTGCGCTGCTATTTTACGCTGGTATTTTGTGAGAGCGTGGTCCTTCCCCGGTTGAGCTGACCTATTCGTGCTACAACTATAATATAGCGGCAGCGTGGCTGTATAACGTAAAAATTATTTGTTTCGAAAATTATTTGTTTCGATACATCGCAACTTTTATTAATTAATTTGATATTGAATCGTTTATAAAAAAAACATAAAAAATAAAGTATTGTTATTTGAGCTAAAAATAATTAAATTATTTCATTATAAAAGCAAGCTTATAAAATTTATTAAAAAAATAATGTCATCCATAAAATTAACAAGAAAAAAATGTTATTAAAAAGAAAATTTTTGAGCTTAAATATTTTGTTACATTTTATGACAGATGTGTTTCAGGACTAAAGATTGACGAAATTAGGTTGACATAATTAAGTTAATACCAAAGACGTACATAATGTAACAATTAAGACATATTCATAAATGTCAGGTTCATGTTTAAAGGGGTTACTTTACAATAATTGACAGTACTAAACGCTTATAAAGAAATTTGTTGGAAATGAAAAACTCAAACGTAAGGAAAGTTCTGAACTTAATTTTTATCCGTTAGCGTTAAAATTTATTAAAATCCACTGCTGAACATAAACATCCCCCATAGATTCCATAGGGGGAAGATGATTAACGCCATAGATGCCATAGTTATCACGTTTGAAAAGCGGAAGCGAAAGGAGACGGGCGAAAGTTCATAGAAAGCTGGGCCTGATGTTATAGCAACGATTACTGTATTATTTTATTTATATATCAAAACCATTTAAGAAAAAAAAACTAAAATGTTTATGAGTGCTTCATGGTAGAAAAAAAATATAGGTTGTTATTTTGCTTATGATATGCATACAATGTTATTCTCACACCAAGCTCTCACATTACACTTTAAGAAAATAATTATTAGACTTTATTGTAAACTAGACTTCACCATAATTTTATGTATTGTAGGACATTTACAAATAGAAGATTCAGACGCCGCCGTCCAACTAAATTCTAGAAGTTTGAAATAATTATAAAAAAGCAGAAGGAGGAAATTCATTAAAAGTGAAAATGTTTTTAATTCATTAAAAACATTTTCTCTTTTAATGATTTATTAATCGTTCACTTTATCATAAACAAATAAAATATCATCTAAAAACGGTGCAGGCGGTATTAAATTCTCTTGACGCCTTGTCCAGCTTAGGTACCATATTATGGACATTATATGCCAACAGAAACCTACAGTTTCTTTTTCCTACCAAAGAATTAAAATAATACTGTTTGATGATCTCTCTACCATTAAGAGGACTGTCAACTAAAATATATGTAAAACATGTTTTTGAGCTTAAGGATATGTCTCGATTTTATTCGACCTCTCAATAGCCAGCTAGAATGGTTGGATAGTACCATTCTAGGTGGCTATTAAGAGGTCGAATAAAGACAATTCTCTTAGTAGGTTGCTGTCCGTTTCTAGACACACTTCTATTTCATATCTCCCATCTTGTATGTGTTCACCATAATGAGACCTAGCCTACTTAATTTGATAAATACCTAAAGATATTTTTATTAAATTACTGTGTGTGAGCTGGGGAAAATTATTCATCATTTTGCACATGCATTCGTGTAAAATCAGAAAAGATACCGTCAAAATTCTTAAGGGGAAATATAACCTCAAATGGCTTAGCAAGATCCTCCGTTATGCCGAAAGTATTGCAGCATTAATTTTGAAATAAATAAATGGTAAAGTTGAGGATTAATGTTAAGGTTTATGTTAGACGAAAACACGATTCCGTAAAATTTTCTCGATAGAAAAAAAATCCAAAGTTACCTCCAAACTGAACAATAAACCGCTGTTATTCATAAAATACTTTAAATAAGATCATGAAACTTTGCATACTAACTGAACTAACCATAAAGCGGTGCTTATGTTATTTACTTTTTTTAAAATATCATTATTTTCACTGTAAAAAAGAAATTACCTAAACTATCGGCGCGTAAGCTTGGTTCCTGTCGCTCCGTTAGTATTGCTCCAGCTTTTGAAGGGAGAAGTTGTGTCGCTTACGATCAGAAAACACATTACGCATCAGGAAGACGTAAAATTAAAATGGGAAATAACCGTTATAAAAATAAGAAGCGACTGGGTTGGCGTTAAGAAACAGGCATATATATGATAAACATAATGAAATAAGTATCTAACGACCTATCTACTTAGAGTATTAGTGATTATAAACATGTCGGTACATAGCATACGACGCGCGGGGAAGTGGGGGCGAAATTAGAATTTGAGCTGACTTACTCTCACCTCTTAATACGTAGCCAGAGACGATAAAGATGGGAATATTATTACAGCACAGAAAAACAACAGAAAATATTCACTACCACCGCAACCTTAGAGCCAAACAAAAGTTCCCTATATAAAAAAAGTAACAAATAATTTGAGTGACGTTTTTAGTTTTTAATCTAACGTTGACATTTCCGCTTTGTGGCCTGTATAAAACATTGATAATCGATTGTGAAATCGATTTATTAATTTATACAGTCAATTTATTTTTACGACTATTTTGAAACGTTAAGGTGTCACGAGGGAACCATTGTTTAAATAAGAAGTTTCTTAAAATTACCTAAAGAAGAAAAGACTGAATCACTTTTTATTGTCTTTTTCTATTTTTGTATTAAAATCGATTAACTAACCTATTTCATCAGGCAGCATTGTTTATAAATAAAAATAACGGAAGTCAGTATTATTCTTATTAAATATTTAATTTCTTTTGCCATGATAAAACTGCTTAATATTTCATTATTAACTACAAAAAAACTTTAAAAAAATATTGATAAATATTTCACTTGTGTAACGTTAGGCCCAAATTCGCCCGTCTCCTTTCTAGTCGTTATTAGGAAGACTGCTGCCCATCTCCTGATTTGTTTCCCTCTGTCGCCTCTTACGACACCCACGGGATGATATGGAATATTGGATACTCTTACCATTCAGAAATGACTACATTATGGTTATATATTTTTTATACTATACCAAATTTAACCCTCATATTTAACTGACAAACGATACTGAATGAACAGCTCCTGACTGCGTTTTGTTGCATTACTTGGAGGAAGACTTTGTTTAGCGGTGGTTTAATGAAGTGTGTTATTGATGATGATGGTGATGAGGATTCAGAAGTAAAATGCTGATTCAGAGGTTAACAGTTCAAAGTGTCAAATCAACTAATTTGTCCAAGAGAAATTTTGACTTTGCTATTAAATATCTAAAGGGATAAAACTATTTTTATTTGCATCTTTTTTAATATAATAAAAAATAGCGTAATTCTGAATAATTGATTGGATTCGTGTTTCTGGAGTTGCGTGTGACCAGTTTGTTACAACAAGGGTACTAGGTTAAAATTCAGCCTTAGTTTTCAGGTTTGGTTCTGTAGTGATCGGCCCCGTGCTACGGATATTGTACGTCTGTAGAATGTTTTATTGGATGTGGTAACAAACGAGCAGACAGTCTACCTGATGGTAAGTGGAGTGAGAACTAAGATGGAATGCCTCGTCTCCATCAAAAAGTTTTCCGGTTCTCTACACTCACCATATGAAACACAGCAGTATTGAGCTACTATTTAACGCTGGTATTCTGTGAGAGCGTGGTCCTTCCCTGGTCGAGCTGACACAATTGTGCAACAACTATACTACTAATATAACTGCAGCATGGCTCTACCACGTAGAAAAAATTACTATTAACTGGGAACGGGTCACTTCATCTTAGTCCTCCGGATGACTACTTGTATACATTTCAATTCTCAATCGAGGACAGCCCTTCAGCCACAACCCTTGACATTTGGTGCACGATCACTGCAGCCCGTTTTTTATACTTGTATAAAAATGTTATATCCAATTTGGCTTGCAGTTTCGAAAAACATTCAGAATTTCGGCAATGTACCAAATAAACCAAGGAAACATCATTATCGTCCATAAAGTACACATGTCCGTTTATATCAGAGAGACCAAAAGTTCCCAATAGCTATAATAACACTTTATAAAAATGATTATAGTAGAAAACATTATATTTATTATTGAATACGCTACAGAAAATACTTTTCAAAATTTTAATAAGCTTCTCTGAAGTTTGGTATAGCGTAATAAAATTAAATAGTACACCAGAGAACACTTGAAACTAGAGTTGCTACTTTTATGTTATGATTAACTTAACCTATTTTACCCCAGCATCAAATACTAGATGCATTATACTTTGCATTGATACTTGTTATTGAACATCTGAGTAAGAAACTTAATTAAGTTTTTTGCTTATAGTCTTAAAACTTACCTACTTACAAGTAAGCCGGGGCTCTGGTCTCTACGAACATATGAAACATACCAGGGTAAAATAGCTACGTTGCTATTTTACGCTGGTATTCTATAGATCATTGCCCTTTCTCAGTCGTGCCGACACATTCGTTCTATGACAGAATATAGCTAGACCGTTGCTCTAAAATATACTACACGTACATATCCCTCTACATATAGCAGTAATAATACCGCGTAGTGGCGTTGTAAGAATATCCACTAGCCCATATCGTCCTGAGTGTGTAGTAAGAGGCGACAGGGGGAAAATGAAATAGGAGACGGCAGGATTTTTCTGATAAAATTCAAATTAATAAAAAAATTGCGGTTGCCAATCCGCTTACCAAGCGTGGCAACTATGGCAAAATCTATGAGGGAGGCCTATATCAAGCAGTGGACTTTTATAGGCTGTAATGGATGGATAGTAGTGCTGCAGGTACCCGCTTGACGACCTGGATTTCATTTCTAAAACGTAGGCGTGAGACCCGACGCGCCATATATCGTGCAATACTTGTTTGCCGTGTTGTAGCTCAGACTAGATTTTTTTCTGCAACATATATATTGTGCTCTCTGAAACAAAGACTTCTGACAGTAGCTAGCTTTGGCAGATAGCAGTGGGATTCACCTCTTGTAGAAGTATAATATTGCATAATCTTCTACGGACATATTTTTCACTTTTAATCTTCTAGTTACGGTATGTGCAAGTGTTTTTGCTACAAGGTCAATAGTGTACAATTTTGATCATAAATATTATGATTACAGAGAACAAATAAAAGTTCAGTACGTGATAGAGCCATGCTGCAGCTATATTACTGTTTTAGGATGAATAGTTCGACACGACCGGAGAAAGACCACGCTCTCACAGAATACCAGTACAAAATAGCAGCTTAGTGCTGCTGTGTTTCGTATGGTGAATGGAGTTAATCAGTGATCCGTTCAACAGTAAACGTAAATCATAATTTAAAACATTTCATCTTAATCCACAGGGTTGACAACGCATCTGCAATTTGATCCTTAAACGAGGATGTCACAATGTACATTTTTCTCTTTTTCTCTCTCTTTCTGTCTGGTGGACTGTGTGCTCTAATTTACTCTTTTTTTATAAAGTGAAGTCCGCCTCCATTAATTGGAGTAGCGCAGAGTACTAACTATTTCATACCTTTCTCAGATTCAAATGGAGCCCTGTGCCCAGCTGTGGGACGCAGATAAGCTGTAATTTTATTTATTAAACTGCAATAACATTAGGCAGCAATACAAAAGTATGATTTTTATATTCGTCAGAGTATTATAACGACATCAATGACGACGACGATGATGTTCGTAGTCTCTAACTAAAATGTATGCATAAAATAAAGCAGTTAAAGTGATTGACTTTGTACATTGATTTTTATTTTAAGTTACTTCAAGTACGGAGCAAGAAGCGTAATTATGAAACCCAGCTTAACGTTAATTACGTAATTAAGGTAGTAATCATTTGTAAGCGAATTAGGTTGGGTAATTAACTTAACAAGTTTTCGTTTTCAACAGGGTTACATTATTATGCTAAGAGATTAAAAAAATGATTAGTTAAGTTAAAAAAATGTAAGCAATGAGGAAGGACAGAGTAAGTATAAATTATAGAACAGTTATTCACAAGAGAGCGTGGTAGTCAAATTCGAAAAAAAAAAGTGTGATGCACCTGCAGTGTTTATAAACGCAAACCATTTCCAGCCATTTTCGAACCCAGAAAACCAATTGAGAGGCCAAATTTTCAGCCGTGGACTGTTGTTGGCTGTAATAATGATTTTTATATAAATCGGTAAAGGGTCAACTCACAGCCTTGTCAAGGTGTTTATTAAATAAGTTATGAAAGTAACTTCACGCTCGTATTCTGTGAGATGAGGTGTTCTTCATCTCATGATAGTGTTCTACGTTCTTTTTCTAACAAAAAATCTGTATTCCTGTTCACTTTAACGAGTTCTACGGTAACTCCTTTACAGTTCAGACTACACGTCTTTGAATCTTTTTTCCGATGACATTAGAAAAGTGTCAAATAAGGATGCTTTTAAAAAGTTGGTACGTAATCATTTATTAAAGACTTCTTACATGAATCATCCTTGTTATATATTGCTAAACAGACGTATTTATTTTTGGTTATTTATATGTAGTAATTATATGTGTATATGTTTGAAATATGTAGTAATATATGTGTATATTATTTATATCGTTATCATTTTTATTTTGTTTTTATTCTATATTGCTACACCTATGTCAAATTCTCACCACTCTATAGGTTGACTGGTAGATTATATCTCAAGGCTTTAAGTCAGTCCTTTTTATTCTTTTGCGTTAAGGTATGCAATAAAGAATAAACAAAGAAATAAATAAATGCTTTTATACGGTAACATCAAATTATTTTTGCTTTGCCCGCGGGTGAGTTACAAATGAAGATTAATTATTAACATATCAATAAAAGCAGGGGAATGAAAGCGAACGTAAGTAGTAAGTTGTAAGTATGTGATGGTTTTTGATAGAAAATAAATTAAAATTATATGTAAAATAAAAATAAAAGAGAAATTGTTTAAGCAAGCGAATGAGTTTGTGTATTTAGGATGTATGGTTAGAAGTGACGGTAGACGTGTTAAGGATATAGAAAGAAGAGTGAATGCAAGACGGAGTAAATGGTCGGAGTAAGAACGTGTCAATAAAGGCAATTATGTCAATATAAAATGCTACATTAGACCTTATCTTAATGTAAGGTAGTGAAAGTTGTAGCAGAAAAAGCATGAGAGTAACATTAATGCTCTGGAAATGCGGTTATTAAAAATCATGTTAGACATGGCTCTGAGTGGGATCTCTGCCTTTTCGCCGAAAGTCATTGACAGATTATCACTTGCCAACTAACGATTCGCAGAATTTTATTTCGCCGAATAATAATTTACCAACTTATCACATAATTTTGTTTTTTTTTTCCCAACTTAACAGTTGCTAACTGTACGTTTGGTCTGCTTTTTAAAGTATCATTATACTTTTCAAAAAGCCAACTTTTAAGTAGCGAATGTTTCAGTTCATCGAAGAAATTCATTTACAAGGATGCCATTTTCATTTGGGACAAATTATAACAGGTTGTTATTATTATTGAAATATTTTGAAATTTTGCAAATGTGTATGTAGATGTCTGTTGCTTAACTATATAATAATATAGCAACAGGATATATTACAAAATTTTATTTATTCAGATAATTTCAAGATCAGGGTTTCGCCAAAAGATATGCAATCGACATGCAGTTTAATAAAGAGGTGAAGTGTTTGATAGCACTTAGTTTTCAGTCTTTTGGATTTTAGAAGGGTATGTCAGGTATCTAAACGCCATCCGAACAGAAGTGTGCGAACCTCGTCACTGACTGCTTAGCAAATGAGTATGCGTAGATATGTGGATATGAAGGAAGTGAAAGAGGTGTGTCAGTCATTCTGACACACCTCTTTCACTTCCTTGCAAACAGAAGTCCGTAGTCTCTATCTCTCTGGATGATAGACGTGAACTGCATGACTTTATGTTTATGTAAGTATGATGGAATAAACCGATGTAAATAATTGTGTAACGGCGGTGTAAGGACTACACCATATCACCCCGTAGGTGTGTAAGACAAGATGTTGGGAAATAAACCAGGTAGGGGATAGGCGGCAGTGTCTTCCTACTCGTAATAACAACATTAGGAAACTGCGGTTACCAATCCACTTGACAGGCGTGGAAACTACGAAGGGGAAGTTTGCCACATCTATAAGGCAATATGTGGGGGATGCTTACCCACAACTTTCTGACTCAGGGCCACTAATGTCCCTGCGAGAGAAACCCAATAACTGATTTTGGCAATTTTAATCAGTAATGTGCAAGAATCAGAGCAGTTGCGTTAAGACCACTAGCCGAGGTAGTCATTTCATTAATTACTTTATTTTATTAACGCAGTAACAAAGACAACAGTAATGAAGAAGCATTAGTGTTAGAAATTTGTGCATGGGGGTTTTGTTAATTTGCTGTGAGCAGCATTTGTTTAGCAACTGTTCTAATTTTGTTCCATTTACTGCAGAACACGTAAAAAGGAAGTAAATGTTGGAGAGAAATTAGCGGAAATACGTTCGTTTTTCCTGAAACTTCTATATTGTAACTATACGTACGTGAATTCTATTTAAAGCCCTAGATTACTAATGTCTTGGTAATGTGTTTGCTTATGATATACATTATTACTTACTTATCAATAAAAACTATAACGGATCCGGATATTTAGAAAACTCCCGTTGATATGTTCTTTGGTAAAAGCACACAATACTGCAAAATATATGCATGAATATTCGATAAAAATAGGTAACAGTTCGTTAAAATCATGGTGCTTGTGTGATGCGCACCATGCACTTATATTACACCAAAACTTATAATAACAACTGAACTAAGGGACTAGGATTTCTATTCGTGTTTATTTTTTTACTAAAAGTTATTGTATAATGTTATTTATTTCTATATATCGTAAGGATATATGTATAAATATATTTTTTACATCACTAGATACAATACACTACAATAACTTTATTTCAAGCATCAAGGACTGAAAAATTAAGAACGTTGACCCATAGCAATATACACCTTAACCTAAAAATATATAAATAAACCACACAATTTTCTGCTACTGACACATAAAATATTTTTTTGAGAGAATTATCTATGTAGGTATCTGTATCTGTGTGTGTACAGATACAGATTAGTACCTACCTAGATACCTCCAAATTACAACAACTAAATACGGAAGTATCACTAATGTTAATATTTTTTGATTATTTGTTTAGATGTTACAAAAATATCTGGTATTCATAATTTACATTCAAATACAGTAGAAAAGCAATGCTTTGAAGAGTTGGCTCTTTCTACTGTAACAAAGCCACGGAAGGGCTAATTGCAGTTATTTGTTCCAACTGCCTTTCCGATGGAGAACAGAGGATTGTACTGATTCAAAAGCTTCAAAACGAAGCTTCCGATGAGGTTGCTTGAATCTGTTTACAACTAAATATAAACATACTTAAATATAAACGAAATGACGAAAGATAGTATTTTTAAAACATACCAGCACCAATAGAGCGGCTTGTAATTTTAACATATCACCACGTTTCAAGGTATCTTGAATCAAGGGCTATATAGCTTAACAAGCATGTTTGTATGGTTTTATGTATAGCAGTATGTATGCACCTAATTTTTGCCTTGCATGTCTCGAGAACAAAATAATGATATCAACGTTGAAATGATTACATTTATGTAATTGATTACAATTATATAATTAAGTAGTACCTTATTAAGTTTCTTATCAAAATTGTTTGTCCATTTTGTGTCCAACAGTTATTGTTATGAATAAATGAACTGAATGTAACTAACAGAAATTAAAAAAATATAATCTCTACTAGTTATTCACCCAGATTCTAAATATTAAGGTGAGAGCAATTTTTATTAATATGTTAAAAAAATGGTGGTATTCCTATTCTCATATTTCATGTTTCAGTTTTTTTAATTTGTGACCTCCGACTGGAAGTTTGTACCCAGTTTTATTTTTCACATAAGCACTTAAGTCAACTTATTATACTGGATAAAGGTGGCTGATATAGTAGGCATCGTTTTAATGGTAGTACCTGACCCGACCTGACTTCGACGCTACTTGCCTCCCCTGGTCTGTATAATGTGTGCTTAAGAACGAGATAAATAATACATATTGGCATATTTTATAAGAATTATGACGTATTACATTAAGCGCCAAAGGCTTTTACAGGTATTTTATTTAACCATATTTTTCCAGGAACTGTTAAACTTAGCTACGACGACGTCGTGAATTAGCTTACTATGAATGGGATATGAATGAGGAAACACAGCTTTATTTGTCACCTATATATAAAGACATAAACTCAAATGCTCTCTCAATTAGAATTTGACGTGTATAAATAAAAAAAAATTGTATGTGAGATTGATAAAGATAAAATACACGAACGAATATGACAATTCATCCTTCTTTCTTAATGACTCAAATATGCTTACATCTACCCTATGAACAGTACAGATTTAAGCTTTATATTTATTTTAGACTTGCTGTTTCATTAAGGGGAATTAAGCTCATAAAAATGGATACAAATACTAGAAATTCAATGAAATTACAACACAAAATGTCATAACTGGATTCTCCTGAAAGAGGATCCTATAGGAATTGAGAATAAACGCTCAGATCTAACGTAGATGATCTTATTCAGAATTTCGTTAAATATTTAGGCATACTAGTTAATTTTTTTTTAAAGTTGCAATGTAATAATAGAAAAGTGATGGTCTTTTGCTGTAAGTAATTAGATAATAAATCGAGTGGCTCACGTGCTAAAGTATTTCACATACTAGTATAATATATTTCCTATGCGATATGTAACTCGTTTATTTGTAGTAATATTTCATATGAAATATTATTTGCGATTACAAACTTAGATTTCCCTTACTGGGTGCGTAGTGTCGGTGTAAGTAAAATCATTCTGTATTGTTGAGATAAGACAGAGGAAAAGAAACAGGTACATTTAAGTGGTTCTGTACACTACAGCTATATTACGACAAGCGTGAAATAGCAGCTTAATGCTGCTGTATTTTGTATTGTAGGTATAGGTAACCGAAGGCCATTTTCTTGGTGCTCAGTAAAGTACATCTATCCACGATAATAACACGATGTGCCAAAAAATCGAATTAATTATGTTAATCGATATACAAAAATCTATTGCTGTCCGTTGGTCTCGCTAATACTCGAAAACGACTCGAACGATTTTAATATTTTTTTGGTGTATTTAGTAGATCCCTGGATGGTTTTCTTTTTATAGAATAGGGTGACAAACGAGCACACAGTCCACCTGATGGTAAGTGGTTGCTGCGGCCCATAGACATCTACATCTATCCTCCATTAAAAATCAAAATGCAGATGCGTTGTCACCCGTGAGGACTGAGATGGAATGCCTCGTTTCCAGTAAAAAGGGTCTCCGGTTCTCTACACTCACCATACGAAATACAGCAGCATTAAGCTACTATTTCACGCTGGTATTCTGTGAGAGCGTGGTCCTTCCCCGGTCGAGCCGACCTATTCGTGCTACAACTATACTACTAATATAACTGCAGCATGGCTCTACCACGTATAAAACACAATTGTTAAAAACACAATTGGACCCGGTAGGTGGCGTGTTGTCGAGATGAGAGAGAATCCTTGCGAAGCCGGAGCGGAACGCTAATTGTAAATAAATAACAACAATTACATTTCATATGAATAATGTAATGGTAACACCAATGTGTTCTAAAGTTTCACGAAATACGACAACTAAAAGTTAGGAGTAATGATCACGACGGTAATCTTGGTTAGCTTTACGAACATTATTGAGATCATTCATTTAACTATAGTAATAAACATTTTTATATACCCTTTGTGAAATTATGTGCAAGTTACTTTGTGCGTTAACCTATTTTCATGTAATGGGTATAAACTTTTATCCCTTCCCCCTGCTTAGCGCGCTAAGTACTCAGTGTATTTCAGTTAGTGGGTCAATGAAAATGTATTATGCAATACTCGCATTATCTACTGATGTTTAAAGGAACTTGTTGGGTCGATATGAATACTGATACATAATAATAAATATATAAAAGAGTTTACTAAAGTAATTGATCAGTCACCATTGCCACTAAAACCTAGTTATAAGTACAAGCAAACTTTAAGCAAACGTCTTACGTAAAGTCAGTGAGTGTAATTAAAATGGCAAGTTTTTACCATTATGGCCGAAATTATTAAACACTTAACAAAGTACATAAATAAACATAAGAATCCTGTTAAAAAAACTCTAGTTTTATCGCATTAATTTTCATAATAAAGTAATTGATAGGAATACATCGGAATCAATTTAAAGAAAACGATATCGAATGTGAAGCATAAAACCTAAGAGACATTGGAGGAATTGTAGTAATTGTAGTAAACATGAATCTGACACAAACTAAATTGGAAACGGAAAGCTACCCATCCGACGCGGCGCTTCGGTAACCGCTTCACTGATTCCTATTGTTTCCATACCTCATAATTTCATTGCTTTGAGCCTTGCTTCACTGCTATATTTGTGTTTTTTTTTGAAGTTTGTATATCATACTATATCTTAAAATTTAAATTCCAATAACAATTCACTTAATTTCGGAAAAAATGCAATATTATAGACTTTATAACTTTAACTATCTACGAATACTAGGATTGTTTTTGACTTTAACTTATTACGAATAACCTCTCAAATACCAAGCGGTCAAATTTGACCGCTTCGATATTCCGTCAAAATTCAAGCGGTCAAATATCACCGCACCCATCCACAGCACTCTAACCCATAAGAACTTATATTTAGAGACTACTTTTCTATGAAGAAGTTTGGTATTATAGAATCAATATGAAATTTTATATACTCTAGTGCAATAAAAAGTCAAGTTATCTTATGGATATTTATTTATAATCTACGTTCATTTCGTACGCCATTTTCGCGTGAATGTTATTGTGTTGATTTTTTGAATTTTCTAGTGTTTTATTAGTGTTTTAGTATAGTGTTTTATTATAAAATTATAATTAAAGTTTTTGTGTGAATATAATTTATCTTTTTACGTAAATAATTTAGAGTAATATATATTGAAATAATTGTGATTTTCACGCTGCCGACATTCGCTTGGTTTTTTTTTTGTTATCAAAATACAATTCAATCTTTTCGTAATGAAGTAAAACCTGACTTTGGTTTATACCACAGGATAAAGAATTTTGCATAGATTTCGTAATGCCAAACTTCTTCATAGAAAAGTAGTCTATTAATATAAGTTTTAATGGTTTTAATTGGTTGCAGTCGCATGCGTCCGCTCGGGATTTACCGGGCGCATACGATTTTTATAGGGATCGAAGGGTTAGTAGGAATTATACAAATCTTACAGTAAAAATTATGTTTGTTTGTTAGTATTTTATGCGCTGCCGTACCGTTCGTCAAATTGAGGTAAAACTTTGTCAACTTATGGCTTGCATTAGCACGAAGGTAATGGGCTGTGCAATTAACTAACAGTAAGTGGCGCGTGTATCGTACCGACAAATTCATTTAAAAGTTATAATTTAACTTCAATTTAACTATTAATAAACAATATAACTATTCCAAATTTTAAACGGTGTTTCCACAATTATTTCTTCTGCGGCTGCAACGCGTCGGGTACTTTTACCTTCCAGCTAGTCTTTATATCTTTATATATAAAAATTACGTGTCACATTGTTTGTTCCGCGATGAACTCCTAAGCAATTGAACTGCATTCAATAAAATTTTGCTCACTGTGTTATTTGGATAAATAACCTTCAATAATTTTATTGTGAATTTAAGGACTTTTTATAGGACAAAAGTTTGTCGGAGAGGACAGAAAACCATCTGCCTAGCCAGCTAGTAATACATAAGATAACATATACTTAGAAGGTTCTCAAATCGAGTGTATATTTTGTATGTGCGATATCTTTGTCAACTCTAACACGATTTCAATGTTTCTTTTTGTTTATAAGGTATAAATTCCTTATTTTAACCCATTTAATATTAATGTTATTATCGAATTTATATAAAATTTCATATAAACTTGATGAAGAAACTTCCACCTTTAAGGGCGGTAAAATGGAGATGATGTTTTTATTGTAACTATTTAGATAAATAATATTCCTAATTCCACTCAAAGGGGCATAAAATAACTCTTAATAAAAAAAGCAAAAGCCACCTTCAAAGACCTAATATGAATAAAATCATTTCACATTCTCAAGCCGGGGCTTCAGTTCTTCTGTACACTGTGTCGGAGCGCTATTCAGTTCTTTGAAGTCGGTTTTTACATTTAATTAAATTTAAGGTAATGAAACCATGCTTATGGTAAAGAAATTATGCTCACTTGAATAAATAAAATATATAAGTATATATATGAGCGGGCAAACAAGCGTGCGGCTCACCTGATGGTAAGTGATGTGAATTGCATATGCGTTACCAGTCTTTTAAGAGTAGGCCCATTTCTTGAAGGTCCCTTAGTCGAATCGGTTCGCTGGTAGTAGTCGATTTCACAAAGAAATTGTTTTATACTATAATATATTATTAAATAAAGTCATCCCCTCTTAATTTCCTAATATAATGTTGCGTAATATGCACGATTTGAAAAATGACGATTCAAATGGCATTGGAAATAAGCAAAGACATATTGACTTAACCAAGATTTACGAGTACTTAAGACCGTCGTTGTGTAGGAGTTTACCCTAATTTCATGCTCTTACTGGATGTCACTATAATTGTGGTTTCTTCAAGAAAGGAAAACAAAGACTATACATTTATAGAAGATATTAGAGTATCAGAAAGCTTTTATAGAATTCGGAAAGCCGGAGTCATTTTTAAATCCAGCTGTACAACAAATTATATTCAGCAAAATTCAAAATTTCATCTACGATATCTACAACGTTACTGAAACACTTGGCGTGTATGCTGCCCGACTTCAGCTGTTTAAGAATAACTATATAGTTTCTGATGTTAATATAAGAAAGAATATAAAAAAGGACTTTAACTCGAGCAATCTACCATCAGGCAAACTGAGCTTTTTCAATAATTTCTTCGAGTAAATTACATTTCAAGTATTTGGAATAATGTTCACAAATAACAAACATTAGATCCCGGCAATTGGTCTTACTAAAATACAAATATTTTTTATTGACTTCAATTTTTGAATTTATTCTATTCCTAGTTGTTTGTTTTTTAATTTTTTGACTTGTTTTTGTAGAAGCTGCTAGCCTCAATAACGATAAAGACATATATGATGAAGATGATGATGACTTCAATATAGAGATATTATTATCTTGGCTAGACAATATAAATATCCTAAATATGTATAGAGAATACATTTAAATAAATAAAAGTAAAATAAAATATTAATCATTAACTTCAATACTTAAGAATAGGGATAGAAAACAATTGAACTAAAATTGGTAATTATTTTAAGTATACTTGCGGAAAATTTTAATATAATTAAGTTACTTTTTAAAAAGACGTTTTTTCACAAAGTTTTAAAGAATGTTTTTTATTACATAGTTTCAAGTAATAATTATTCAAATAGTTCCTACTTTTAATTTTGCATAGATATTTCACCCGCACCAAAGCACTGGCATAGCACCGTCGCGCTCATACTCATGCCTGAATATTTTGGTCTCTGGGAGATGTTTTACCCTTACCATCGGTATGGCTAAACAAATGTATACTTAAATTATTCGCTTAAAAAACAGACGTTATAATATAAGTAAAGTTACATTATTTTTTGGGAGCTTTAATGCGGCTAGCCGAAGTTATGGCGGACAGAAAGTGTCTGGCATTGTTAATTAAATATTATTTTGTAATAATATTTAATGGAACCTGTAAAAAATAAACCATTAGAATTGAAGTTAAGTTACCCTATTTTTAGCTACCTTTTTAACCTGTAAATTGGCCGTCTAACCAACTTAGCAGGTATGCTGACTTTTAATCCATATATAAACACATTTTGTCCTTTAGAAAATAAGTTATGTCTGGGGGCACTGGAATCTTATTCTACTAAGCTTATGTTAATGATATTAGTCAATGAAGTTGGAAAAAACCTTGCCATCTGAGACCTCTCATGACGTGCGCCAAATCGATAAAGCTATAAAAAATATTGTGTACTGGATTGTTTTTTTTAAACATTTCTAAAAAGCCCGCGACGTTATATGTCCATCACTTCAGATTAACTCGCAATAATAAAAAAATGTTTAAACACATAAGTCCTACAACTTCAGTTTCTTTAATTCGTTTATTCAACAAAATGCAAATTCTTTTCAAACTAGCAATGATAGTAGTTTTATGTATTTTATAACAGAAGTTTTGGACCGGTAGCTTAGTTTTTTCCAAGTGTTTTTCGTACGCAACGTACTTACATACGTTACTGGTCACAACCGAGTGTTCAAGATGTTAAAATCTTTGAGATGACCGATAGCTCATCCGACCTGTGATGTTGGGTCCTTACATATAAAATTAGCGTTTTGTCGGACTGACCACTTTGATCTGAAATATCTCCTCTTTGGTTAAGAAATCCAAATTTAAATTTATAAATTCGTTTAGCTGGTACATGTGAGTTTCGAAAACCATCATTCATTTGTTTTTCTTCATTATTTCTTTCTTTGGAGTCGCTTACTACCGTACAATGGAAAATATGAAATATCCGTATACTTACGAATACGAGTTCTACCGTGGCACCAGTGCTGCAGAAACAGCTCGAAGGATTAATTATGTGTCCAGCGCTGTACACATAATTAATCCTAATGTCGCAAAAGAAAGCACGGTACGTTTTTGGCTTCAACGTTTTCGTTCTGGAAATTTCGACCTTCAGAACCAACCCCGTGGATGGCCGGAGATCAAAGTCGAAAATAAAAAAACAAAAGGCTATTGTGGAAGCAGATCCATCACAAAGCTCTTCAGAGACAGGTACAGGCTTCGGTGTAAGTGATAAAACAGTATTAATCTACTTGAAGCAAATCGGGAAAGTAAAAAATACTTGAACGAAGGGTACCTCATGAATTGAGTGAATCGAACTTGCAAACATGCGTCGACTGCTGTGTTACTTTGCTCAACCGACACAAAAATGAAGTGATTTCAAATCGTATCATTACTTGTGATGAAAAGTGAATACTGCACGATAATCGGAGTGCTCGTCGTAATGGCTGAATCCTGGAGACCCAACCTAATCCTGCCATTAACGAAAATTGACTCAGAAAAAGTTACTTGTGAGTGTTTGGTGGACTAGCGCCGGTATCGTTCACACCAGCTTTCTAAAATCTGGTCAAACGATTACGGCAGATATCTATTGTCAGCAACTGAAAATCATGAAGGAAGAACTAACTGCTAAACAACCAAAATTGGTCAATCGCTCTAGGCCACTGCTGCTTCACAGCAACGCAACCACTAAGTTAGATGATCAACAATTGGAATTTTTGCGACATTCACCGTATTACCCGGACCTTGTTCCAACAGATTACCATTTTTTCCGGAATTCGGACAACTTCTGACAAGAAAAAAATTCTACTCCGATTCAGCAGTCCAAACCGCCTTCAAAGAGTTTATTGAATCTCGCCCCCACGGCTTTTATAGTAAAGGGATCAATAAATTGCCTATAAGATGGCAAAAGTGCATATAATATAACAGCGGTGCATACTTTGATTAATTAAATATATTTTACAAAAAAAGAAATTGACCTTATATTCCTACCGTACAAAACGCCAATTTCAGTAAGGACTTATTACTTATTATAACTCATGCGAATCCAGGGCGGTTAGCTAGTATTAAGTATATATTCTTACTTCTTCTTCAATGATAATGATGACTTTTACATTCGATTCCTTTACTGACTTAAAAATTTCCAAATAAATATATATTTTAATATGATAAATAAATATATAAATAATAATATCTAAAGTATAAGACACAAGTGATGGATGGATTATGTGGCTTTAAGAAAAATTAAGTTATTAGTAAAAATAGTCTTCGGTTTTCATCACGTAACGTACGAAACAAAACATCAACGAGCTTTTCTCCAGCCGAGTTGACACTAAGTGTATAATTTCCAGATAATTGATTTGGTAATTTGTATTTTTATTTTATAATATAACTAAAAAATTAATGTTCTAAAGATACAATAAGAAAAAATATTGTATAATATGTGGTATATGTATTCATTTATGAAGTAATATTTATTGATAATGGTGAACATTTGAGTGTAAGATTAAAAATGAACCTGGCGGCTATTAAATTGGTAGTGGAAAGCAATTCATCCAGCGTGCGAGTGCAGTGACTGCATCGTTGCACTTTAATATCCCCGCCCCTTGCAATTTCCTCAAAAGCGAACATGTGCTGGCTACAGCATAAAGCTGTTATGAGAAAATAACATAATATTAAGGCTCATATTTAATATTAAAATAAAATATGCTTTTAGTTTATTTTATATTATTGATAATGAAATTTTTGAATTACGGAAATTTTTATTTGAAATGTTTATAATGTAATATTGACAAGCGTGGCATGACTAAAAACACTCTGCTCTAGATCATACTCAAGTAAGAGTGTATTTAGATACGTTTAACTACTCGTAAGATTAAAACTGGGGGCACGGTAGTGGCCCCGCCAAGTCGAGCGAAAAAGCCGTACGGCCGTACCATACTTTTCTCGAAGCAATTCTGGCCATTTTCGACACCTATAACTTCGTTGTGGATTAAGCTAGAAGCCCGAATTTTTAGTAAAAAAGCAAGCATTGTATAAAAATGATATATTTCAATTTTGATTCAAATTGAACCAGTTGTTTAAGAATTAATTACGAAATAATCTAATTTAATATAATATGTAATACTTGTGAGACACATTGCGTTTTCATGCAATGGCCCAAGTCAATAAAAATTTTATTTAAAACATAAAAGATTTTTGATATTGATATGGTCACCATAAGATGTTAGGTTAGCTAATTACGTAATAATTTAAGACATAGGGACCCTTAAGTAGGGACTGAATAAATTAACCGACTTGGTATTAGATGGATCTCACAACTTTTTAAGGTAGAGGAACTTGGTTGCGAGACTTGGTTTTTTTACAAGTTATATTTTTGATGGCATACGCTTAACGAACTCACAGTGGACCTAATGGTAAGTGTTAATGCAGTCTGTGAACACCTGCAACCAACGTCAAAATAAAAAAGACTACACTTGTGACGTCACCTCTAAGTAATTACGAGTATGTCAAATACCTCACAGCTTGTAGTTACAAACGTATATTAAAATATTTTATGGAGGAATTGTCCCTTTAAGAATTCTAAAAAAGCCCGCGACACCTAAGTACATCTATTAAGATTAATACCCATTAACAAAACAAAAAAGAAAATTTAAAATACACGTACTCTATAACTTCACTATATTTATTTATTTATTTAAGACTACCAACAAGATAAGTACCATATTATCCTACATTGTATTAACAGATTTTACTTATGACTAAGTACAAACCTTAATTACAGGTAGCCAGCCATGCCATTAACAGTTATAATAATAATAAATAAAATTAAGCCAAAACGGTACTAGCATGTTAAATTAAAAAACGAAAAAGGATGAAAACTTACAAAATACGTTTTTAATAGCATTAGATGAGAAACGAGCACACAGTCCATCTGATGGTGAATACTGTGGCCCATAGACATCCACATTTGTCCTTAATTAAGAATCAAAATGCAAAAGCGTTGTCACCCCTGAGGACTAAGATGGAATGCCTCGATTCCAGAAAAAATGGTCTCCGGTTCACTATACTCAACATACGAAACACAGCAGCATTACGCTGCTATTTTACGCTGGGAGCGTGATCCTGCCCCGGTCAAGCCGACCCATTCGTGCTACAACTATAATATAGCGGCAGCGTGGCTCTACCACGTTTAAAATATATCAAGTGTAAATAACATTAAATTATTTTGTATAAAATTATCCTATACTTAATGCGCATTAAATTGGTTATGATGCACATAGGTATGTATATGTGAGTTGTTATTGCAACAAAGTACAAATTCTTCAAAACTTAACAACAATAACGTTATTCCCACATATACGTGCTAGAGCCTCGCTACGGTTACGCTAGCTAATACTAGCTTCTGCGTAAATGGTTTGTCTCGACCAGGGTGCAACAGCTAATAATAATAATGCTGCTGTGTCTCGTGTGGTGAGCGTGGAGAACCGGAGATCCCTTTTTATTGGTAACGATGCATTCCATCTTAGACTTTAGGATTGACAACACATCTGCATTTTGATCCTTAATTATTAATAGATGTGGATGTCTATGGGCCATAGCGTACACTGACCATACAAGGAATTTCTCTTGTAACGTAGATGCCTTTTCATATAAAGTTTCTTAAAAAGTTAGAGTTACAACCTCTATACGTCCTATTGCTGGGCACAGGTCTCTGGTTATTTGTGAGAGAGTTTGACCTCTCAAATACTAACAGAATTATAATAAAATTGAAACATTGTGTGTTTATTTATCTTTTTAATTTATAATTCTTAAATTTTATTATAATTTTTTTAATTTAAATGCTGTGCTAAATACGATACAATACCACGGAATCTGGTGTAGTGTAGTCTCCACGATAATTTATATGTGTTTAAAAGTTACAACCTATATAAGCCCACTGCTGGGCACGGGCCTCTCCTAATTTCTAAGAGGGTTTTATGGCAAGAAAGTGTCTGCCGCGTTGCTCGAATACGTGTTGGCGAACCTCACATCTCTTCGAATTTTTTTTTCTTATTTCTCAGACACGCAGGTTTCCTCACGATGTTTTCCTTCACCGCCGAGCACGCGGTAAATCAGCACTTGAAATTGTAATTAGCAATTTCATTAGTGCGGTTTGCTCGCGTACTGTGAAATTTACAGCAAATGCTAAGCATCTGAGCTACCACGACTCTAGGCTTGTAGTGTTTAGTTTAGAATAAAGTATTTTTTATAGGATAGGGTGACAAACGAGCATATAGTCCACATATATTAGGGATGGGGGATAAAATGATAAAAATGAAAAAATGGAATTTTAATGCATATACTAGTCTATTTTTATTTTTATGACTTATTTAACAATATCCAGAATGATTATATTTTTACACTTATTCTTGCTACAGCTACGTCCAAATCTCATCACTCCGTGGGACGACTGGAATATTTATATAATACAATGTATAAAAAAAATTTAGGATTCTATGGCACTTAATTTAGTTTTTAATTTTTTTCTGAGATCTGATCTACGCATTTTTTTATAGGACAGGGTGACAAACGAGCATACAGTCCAAGTAGTTGCTGAGCCCATAGACATCTACATCTATCCTCGATTACAAATCAAAATGCAGATGCGTTGTCAGCTGTGAGGACTAAGATGGAATGCCTCGTTTCCAGTAAAAAGGGTCTCCGGTTCTCTACACTCACTATACGAAACACAACAGCATTAAGCTACTATTTTACGCTGGTATTGAGTGGGAGCGTGGTCCTTCTCCGGTCGAGCCGACTATTCATGCTGTAACTATGCTACTAATATAACTGCAGCATGGCTCTACCACGTATAGAATAGCATAACATAATTAGCTTTCAGTGTTTTAAAGATTTTTAGTTTTGATTTTTATAAAGTTTGGTTTTATATTAATTTTATTAATTGTGGGACCTCAAACAGACGGTTGTACCCAAATATCATCTCTATTGAAATTTTGATATATTTTTTTAATTGCATTCTTCGCTGAAATCGGTATTCTTTTGCGAACTTGAACACGTTAACAGACCATAGACTTCCCGGAGCTTCGGTGTTTCATGTCAGCTGAATATCGTTCTATGCGCGTTGTTATTGATCTTTTGTTTTTCCTATGTAAAGCAGACCACATTAAAAATTAAGCTTGCAACTCCTGCTCCTGTAACTTGTAGAGGCATATTACACTTGACGGATGGCAAGCCTTAGAAAAAACTAGCTAATATTTTCTAGCGCTTGTAGTATGTACTTATGCAAATACGCATCAAGGTGTAGCCAATCTTTTACATGACTCCTTTTAAAATATTCATGCTGCAAGTACAAGTTATATGGCCACGGTGACGTAGGAGTCAGACTCTAATCCTATTGCAGTGCGTAATAGAGTACTCGGTGGCCAGGTGTCATCAAAGATCCTTTATACTTACGAAACGTTAATTTTTCCCATTGTTTACTTTATTTATGAGGAATGGATTACATAAAGTGTAAATAAATTAATAAAATTAGGTTATGTATTTACAGCTTAAAATTGTTGGTAAAACTTTGCAACTACGCTTACAACTAACATATTTCAGTAAAGTGGCAAATCTGAAATAGAAATATTGTCGATAATGTCACACTGGGTTTCAATATAATATGACCCTCACAGTATCTGAAAGAAATGATGTACCTATATAAAATAGCGAAGTTAAAGACTCTCACGTTAAGTTATTTAAGAGAAAATTGAATCGTATCCCTTTCTTATTTTAGAAGAAAAATCAATTATCTATAAACGCCATTTCATAAAAATACTGTAACATTATATGCAAATCTAATAGATTTCTTTAACTGTTGTTACCTATTTTAAATTATTTACTAGTCCGGAGCACTCAAAGCACACATATTTCCAACATCTGTTACATACAAATATGTGTGCTTTGAGTAAGGTTTTAAGTACATGGTAGACCCACGCTGCAGTTATATTATAGTTGTAGCGCGAATGGGTCGGCTCGATCGAGGTAGGACCACGCTCTCACAGAATACTAACGTAAATTGGAGGTTAATACTGCTGTGTTTCATGTGATGAATGTAAAGAACTGTAGCTCTTTTTACTGGAAAGGAGCCATTCCATTTTTCATTCTCAGGGGTGGCAACGCTACTGCATTTCGATTCTTAATCGAGGATAAATGTAAATGTCTATGGGCCACTGCATCCACTAATCGTCAGATGGTCTGTGTGCTCTTTTGTGACCCTTATTCTATTCAAAAAAGATTCATTATGACGATTTTACGCAAAATAACTGATTCAAGTATGGGCTGATGATGATACGAAAATAGCCAATTTCTGGCATTCATCAAAAAGTTATATGTTTCATGAACGTGAATACTAGAAATTACAAATATTTCGTTTTACATACGATAATAAGTTAAAATATAATTTAAATAAAAAAGTAAAGTAAAGTTTCAGCCTATATACGTCCTACTGCTGGGCACAGGTATCCTCACATTTGTGAGAGGGTTTTAGGGCAAAGAAGTGTCCACCGCGCTGTCCCATGCGTGTTGGCGAACATCACATGTCTTCGAAATATTTTATTTTTATTTCTCAGACATGCAGGTTTCCTCACGATGTTTTCCTTCACCGCCAAGCACGTGGTAAATAAGCACTTAAAATTGCAATTAACAATTTCATTGGTGCCGGCAGGGATCGAACCCGGGTTGCTCGCATACTGTGGAATTTACAGCGAGCGCTAACCATCTGAGCTATCACGGCTCTTATAATTTAAGTACTGGAGACTAACCGAATACCACGGCCATTTTGAAAAACGATACGACGTTTAAAAGCTCGTTAAAAACCAATTAAAATACAGTTTGAATCAAGCTTGACTTAATATATTTTTAAAAGGTAATGATAACAATGAGCAGCAAGGACCAAATCAAACATTTACTATCAGTCTATCAGATGGTTAATGCATTGTTATGATACGTTAATCTGTTAAAAATACCTAAATCAATTAAAAATTGAAATACAGAATACAGATTCCTTGTTACCTCTGAACTAAAAGGGATCCTTCACGCTTCTCTAGGTAGAATAATTGCCGTTTTATCTCTCTTGTTAAGATGTGGGCTAAATGAATTTTAAATATAAGATTTGTGCAATCAATCGAAACAACAAATTAAGCTCTACACTATTTTATTATTTCTGTCAAAGTTAGAATGAATCACTTACTTTTCGTTTTCATTAGTGAATTCACTCGACAGTATAAAATTTACTCAGCATTGTGCTAAAAATGAAGATTTGTTTTTCAGTTTTAGTAGCGTTATGTTGTAAGGATTCAGGGTTTTCAATCAGTAAGTAATTGGTACACGACTGAATTAACATATTTTTCTTTATATTATCAATACAGAATTTAAATATGACACACAATGCATTGGTTTAAATATTTGATAACATAATTCTAGACAAGTATTAAGCAAATAAACTCTCATTGGCAGCAAAATCTTCCTGATAACAACACTGACTGAAACTAAGGTCACACGCTATTTGATAGACTTCAATTAATATAAAAATAAAACTTGTATCATCATCATTATTATCATTGGATCAATTCATCATCAACGCTCAACATTTGCCTCTCTTAGTCTCTGAGTGGATACATATAATCATTTCCATGCATTTATACCTCATATAATAACTTAATGTTATAGAATGATTTATTTTTTAAGGAGTAAAGATGATATAACAGAACAAAGTCGAATTCTACCCGACGATAAGTTAATGCTGTTGCCCATAGACAACTAAATTTATTGATAGAATCAGGCGTTACTTTGCGGAAATCCATTATAATAAAAAATAAAAATATAAATTTCTTTGCAACTTTCCGCTAAACATATAAAATGATGTGTCTTACCTGGATTGAAGCGCACCTCCCGCCCTCCCTCAATTGCATACACTAACTCCGTCACCACTAGACCAAGCACCACTACTCTCAACACCACTATTCCAGGCAAGACACACCATCGACGATAATACTACGGATACGGATAATAATACGGGATTAGTGCACGCAATTGAGGGAGGCCGGGAGGTGCTCTTCAATCCAGTTAAGACACATCATTGTATTTAATTAATGCGGATGGTTGCGAATTAGATAGTAATCTTTATTATAACAAATTTCCGACTCTATCAATTAACACTGTATTTTTTAAACATATATATTTTATCTGTAACAGAACTTATGCCTGGCAAATGAAGAAGCGAATGTTGTAAGAAATTTAACGTATACCATAGACATAGTGCCGTGTCACTTAGCGGTCAGCCGCCGTAGAGTCTATATTACCTGAGGATGCCTCGTGTAGAGGCGAAACACGTGTCGTATTATCGTCGATGGTGTGTCTTGCCTGGAATAGTGGTGTTGAGAGTAGTGGTGCTTGGTCTAGTGGTTACGGAGTTAGTGTATGCAATTGAGGGAGGGCGGGAGGTGCGCTTCAATCCAGGTAAGACACATCATTTTATATGTTTAGCGGAAAGTTGCAAAGAAATTTATATTTTTATTTTTTATTATAACTAAATTTACCCTCGTTAAAGAATTAAAATGCAG
This sequence comes from Parnassius apollo, assembly GCA_907164705.1. Classification (NCBI taxonomy): domain Eukaryota; kingdom Metazoa; phylum Arthropoda; class Insecta; order Lepidoptera; family Papilionidae; genus Parnassius; species Parnassius apollo. The sequence continues at coordinate 2,538,020 of CAJQZP010000851.1, forward strand.
CATGGCTTCGTATCTGGTCGGTCTATGATAAGCAATCTGCTTATTTATAGAAATCACATCAACACTGCTATTGCTAATTGTCGTCAGGCTCATTTTATACAGACTCCAAGGCATTTGGCAAAGTTAATCACCAGTAATTAAGTGCAAAATTAGAAGCCTATGGCATTCATGATAATTTAGTTCGTTGGGTCAGATCGTATTTATCCAGAAGGAGCCAGATTGTTGCGGTTAAAGATTGTTAGTTCCGGCTGATCTCCGAAACGGTTGGATTGATTTTGACGGGACTTTCACTGGCAGATAGCTAATGTTATGATACTTTAGTTTTAAAAAAAATTAAAGTTCCGCGCAAAAAAACTTAAAATCCATGAAATCCAAACGTAATAAATTCTACGCGGGCAAAATCGCTGGGAGCAGCTAGTGTAATATGTGTGTAGAATAAAACGAATATATATATATATATATATATATATATATATATATATATATATATATATATATATATATATATATATATATATATATATAATGAATTGAAATTGCCAAATATTCAGACGCTATTTTAGGGTCATACTATACTTACCACTTCACTTCACCAAGTCATCATAATATTAATGTAGGTGTAAGCGTAGGCTCCATTGGCGTTGCGTGGCATGCGGTGCTGCTACGGCGTAGGCTGTATCGTAGGCGATTTTAATATCCCTAACATTAAGGCCATACCCTTAGCAAACGACCTTGAGCGTTCGATCTGCCGACGCTCGCTACAATATATCGCGTAAGAAATCTGCAAGACGCCACCTACTGTTACGAACGTAGTATGAATTTTTCAATGTCAATGAACTATTTTATGGAAATAGACACGGCATACAATGATAAATGTATTTTAATTTTCTTTATTTGGTATATTAGTTTCATTATATTAGAATTATGTATTCTCATATATTATCTAATCAATAAAAATGACTATTTTGATTATTTTTAACTATGTAATATACTGATAATACTGAATTAGCTTTTTATAGTGTAAATCATAATATTTGTTGAAATGTTAATTATGGATTCGAACTTTACGTGCTAATGGTGCTTCATTGTTATTTTCATTTACTTACATATTGAAAATATACTTGAATAGTAGGTATTATTATTTTATTTAGCTACTGAATTTTAGGATATGTTTTACCTTGAGATCAAATATAATTTTAAGGAGCAATAGTTATTACCTAATAATCTTTTATCTGCTATTCCTTATTTAGGAACAATATTAGTAAATTTGAGTTTGAGGGAGATTTACTGTTTATAACGCTACATTTATTATTTTAATATTTACCTACTGGGTAGGTAATTATTAAAATAATAAATATAGCATTAGTAACTAAATAGATATGTTTTACCCAATTACAATGACTAATGAGGTATTGTGATTATTTGTGATTACTAATACTGGGTGGGTATTAATAAATATAACAAAATAAAATATTAAGTCAATTTTATTATCTTGAATGTAAGAAACTGATTACAAATTTTTTAACTTCCTTAAATTATAAACAACAGCTGCACCTATTAAATGAACACATATGCGCATACATACGCCCATATATATAAGTAGAAAAATGACAAAAAATCATACCTGCGACTGCATATTCGTTTAATGATAAATAATTTTCACTACAATCGTCGTTTACTATTACAAATTTTTGGTTACATAATAGACATTTAAGAGTAAATTTTGACTCTAAGCCTTTTGTGTTTCTCCGATAAGTTGTGGTTTGGTGAAGCTGCTACCTAATGGACCATGATTTGAAATTTTTTATGAAAATAAGTGGCTGACGTCAATCATTATTCTTCTTATTATTTTTTCATTACTGCCTTTTTTCAACCTCACAAGATATTTGTAACTGCAAAAAAAGAAAACTACGTATAAGTAAGTAAATCAGTAATATAGTGTTATGTATGATTCAGACTAAATAAAGGTTCCTAAAAACAGACGTAGATAAAGAAATTGCATAAAAAAATTACTCAAATAAAAATGCAATAAACTATATAATCTTATAGGTAGTAACATATTAAAATAATAAGTTTTTTTAGGATATTTATGTAAAACATAAAGGTTATATTACGTTCTAACTACGTTCACGCTTGCACATATAAAACCGTGGAATTTCACTAGTTTTATTATCAAAATAATAATTGATAACCCTACCCTAAGTTTGCCTTGATTTTACCAACTCAAACTCGTTTTAGAAGATCAAAACATAGGGAGAACGATAGGAGACTATTTTTTATTTAATATGGTTCATCAAATCCGTCAAAATAGTTTAAAATACTCACACAATAAAATTTTGAAGTGTAAACATCTGCACAATTCTGACGTTCATAGACGTTTCACAACTTTTTGCCAGAACCAAAAGTAAGCGCTGGTATGCGACAAAAATCGTACCATAAATAAAATAAAGTCTCTAGCGCGAGAGAAGAGAAGCCGTGGTAGCTCAGATGGTTAGCTCTTGCTGAAATTTTCACATTGCGCGAGCAAACCGTGTTCGATCACTGCCGGCACCAATGAAATTGTAATTGCAATTTTAAGTGTTGATTTACCACGTGCTCAGTGGTGAAGGATTTCCTTCATTGTGAGGAAACCTGCATGTCTGAGAAATAAGAAAAAAAATATTTCGAAGACATGCGAAGTTCGCCAACACGCATTGGGGCAGCGCGGTAGACAATTCCTTTTCTAGGACCCTTTCAGAAATGAGCGGAGGCCTGTGCCCAGGAGTTAGACGTATATAGGCTATAACTTTAACACTCTAGCTCGAATAGCCTACTAATGAAATACAAATGATTGGTTTAGGCAAAGTAAGGCTAGGTAAGTCAAATTATGGCATTTTACAGTACTTACTTAGATATCTTTTACCTAATCTCAAGCACAAGCGTGTACCTAATCACAATACCTATTAAAGTATTTTGATTAGGTAAGTATACATTTGTGCACCATAATACCTACAAACCAAAAAATTTAATAAACAAAACTTTACATCTTCAACCATTTCAGTTGAACCAAGACAAGTATACTGTAATTATATGGTTTTTTGACTCAAGTCGTTTACTGCCGTATCGTCATTGTTCGTATTTAACCTGCAATAAAGAATAAATTATATTAGATTTTGCATGCCAACAAAACGGAATTACTTGTAATAAATCATTTAGATACATATTTTAGCTATATATTTGAAAAGGTTCATATTATTTATAATATGGTAATCACAAAAATATCACATAAAATTTCATAAATTCTGGTTATAATTTCATAACTCTATGGACTCAAAAGTGCGCCCGACTTATCCATTATCATTTTCAATTAATGGTAAACTTGAATAATTATTTGGTAGCAAATTCGCATTCAGCTATGTTTTTTCTCCTCCTAAAATAAAAATAAACTATGTAATAACACGTAGGAATTTAACGGAATAAAAATAAGTGAACTTTGCACAATACATTAAATTACTTACAGATTCCCATCTTTAGAGCATTTTGACGTCGTTTACGTTTATTCTTCTTGAATTTAGACATTTGCATCAATCCACAAAATTATATTTTCATAATCGTAGCGTCTTTATGTAGTAAAAAACACGTAAGCGCATCGGTTGGTAGGTACTCAAATAATATTATGTTTGCGGCGAAATACGGAACGTCGACGACGACGACGACTACGAGCGACACAGCTACCTCGTAGGCACGTATACAGTGTAATGCCGCCCGCACTCTGCGCACGCCCCTTTATCATAGAATTCACACAATTTTTGGAATTATTTCAATTAAAAAAAGAAAAACGAACTTAAAAAATTAAATAAAACGCGGAGAATATAGATTTTTAAATTATCTATCCATTAGTGTATTCTTCAAATGATTAGAGCGTTGCGTTTAGCAACAGATGCATGTAATCTAGAATTTTAGTCATTTTTTTTTAAGTTGATTTTAAATGTATTTATAGCACATAAAAACTAATTAGAACGTGGAAGGTGATGATAAGATATCGAACATTAATAATGTGTTTCTAAAAAATAAACTACATCTAAATTTAGTTTATTTTTCATAACTAATGAGATAATAGAGTCCGAAAAACACACTTTCGCGACATTTTGGTCGGGGATACATTTTAACTGGAATATTTAAAAAGATCAAAAAAATTACTACTCCTCGGGGAAAGGGAAAACAGCTTGCTATTTGCTTAATAATATTTTGTTTAAACAGTTTAATATCTTAACAAACTGTAATGACCGAACGTTAGATTTAGATTTAAATTTAATATTCTTCATTTAAAGTATTTTTTCTTGAATTATTTGTTGAAATTAAAGCCAGTAATAAACAAAAATAGACTATGATCGAATAAATTTACTTCAATAAACAGAATACTAAGATATTGTATAACGAAAACTTAGTACAATAGTAGCTACAACTACTACTATAAACCGTAGCGGGAGAGATAAAATATCAAGTTAGTTCATAACTTCGTGTCTTTTGTTTACAACATAAGTTAGTACAGTAAGTCAACCTGTTATAACAGAAAACTTTATAGGCAATACAAAAGTTTCACTTTATAAAATATTTTATTATATTATTTTAACTTTTTTGTAGGATTAACTACAACTTTTTGGAGGCATTTTAAATGCATAAATTTCATATCGACAAACATCCAAACCCATAATAATTTTTTGTAGAAACCTTTGTTGCGCGCAGGATTAGAACGCGTGGCTTTTCAGTGCCGCAACTTAACCCTTATCCACTGCACAATTGAATTTACAAAATATTTTTTTTCATAGGATGGGTTGATAAAGAAGCACAGTCTACCTGATGGTAAGTGGTTACTGTGGCCCATAGATATCTACGTCTATCCTCAAATGCAGATGCGTTGTCACCCTTGAGGACTAAGATGGAATGCCTCGTTTCCAGTAAATAGGGTCTCCGGTTCTTTACACTCACCATACAAAACACAGCAGCATTAAGCTACTATTTGTGTACTGTTTGTGTATGACCCATTCGTGCTACAACTATACTACTAATATAACTGCAGCTTGGCTCTAACACATATAAAATTTTATACTGTCTTTTTAAATATTTACTTAGATTATCTTTACTTTATATATAAATATAGATGAGTATTCTATATACATCTGGGACCGACTATCGATTTCAGATCTCGGACCCGCTCAAACTGAAACGCACCAGAGCCTTGGGACAATGCCTGGTTGTCCGTAATCGTCATTCGTTCATGGTATTATCCGCAATTCCGCAATACCAAGCGATGTTTGAAGCCGCCATAACTAACACAAATAAAAATTTTAATACTACAAATATGAGTATTGATCTTGTCTTTTATATTTAGACTGCAATTTAAGACACCACCCTATTTACAGGCAGTTTGATTCGGTTTTGGCATTTTTAAATAACGATTGCTTACTCTCTATTATCTGGGAAAACAGTAGATAAACATTACGAATATATAATATAGCCGATTAAAATTTTAATTCATTTTTGATATCGCAGCAATGACAGCTCAAATGTTGCGATTAGCGTTGTCAGTATGAAACAGCTATGATTTAACTCTCAAATGGCCAATAGCAAATAAGGCTTATTGCAATTTATATCATATAAAAATATATATATATATATATATATATATATATATATATATATATATATATATATATATATATATTGCTTTATTTCTGTATCTGATACAAATATTTAGTTCAATTCGAGAAATACGTTATAACGATAATCAATGATAAATGTTTTATAAATATTGCTATGGGCTATATTTATTTTTGGCCAATAGCTCACTCCATAGTGATCACCATATATTACAACACTAAGAATGTTGTAATGTTACTACAATTTAACATCAAGCTTCTAGAAACTTTCGCCATATGTATTAAATTTATAGTATTGTTTAAATTATACAATCTTCATCATTGCACGCATTGATGAGTCTAGTGCGATCTATGTACGCGTAGATAACATTTTTACAGATTTTTATAGATTTTCATTTTTACAGAACAAACATTTTGAGTAATTAATTATTGCAAGGGCTTAACCTTGCAATAATTAATTACTCAAAATGTTTGTTCAGATTACTGTGGGCAATTAGTATCATTGCCTTACTCATACAAAAAGTAGAAAATGGGGAAGTATAAATGAAAATAGCTTGGGGAGGTTTAGAAGTAATATAGTGAAAAGACCATTCCATCTTGTTGATGATCTTCGATATATATTATGATGACAGAGCTTCTTTACAGAAGAGTAATAATAGTTTTAATACACGTCACAACATAACATAAAAGTCCTGTATTACGAGGTAACCGATACGTAGGGTAGTCTGCCGTTTTTGTGGAACGTGGTTAGTTTATGTGGTTAATCCCGACCAGCCTGTCGGGATATTTTAGGCAATTAGGAGTTCGTGATGGAAAGAGTAGCGTATAATGGCAGCAAAAAACAAATGATTGCAGTCCCGGAAGGTTATTCCTTTTCGGTATGGACAAAAGTCTTCACACTTATGACCTTCAGTTGTTTGCCTCTCGTATTACGGAATTGATAGAAGTCATAGAATTTAAATATAAAATACAGAATATTAATTTCCTACAGTTTAACTTGTGAATAGCTGAAGTTACAAGGATGACAAATTAAATTATAAAATGTAAATTTCCTTCAACAATTCAATGTTTCATCAAATGTTATTGTTATGTGCCATTACTGTGCTGTGTACTGTGCAATTACTATAGTGACCAAAATCCTGAATATAAATATTTAGTTACAGTTATAACTCATTTATATTTATATTTAGTTATACCTTATTAAGGTTGTACCTTTAGGCTTTTGATCACTATAGTAATTATCATGTAGAAACACATAACTCTCTACACAGCTTGCTAAGCGACTTAAGCATAATTATACGGCTAGCATTAAAATTAGCCAGTTCCGAAGTGTAATCTTCATCTCTTCTTCGGTTTTTCCGGGCAGTTAAAAAGTTTTGTGGGGTTGTTTGATGTGCGACTTCCACTGTATCTGACAATGATTTGTTCATGGTATTCATTTGCTCAAGATTAGGAGACTGTAATTGAATAGGAGTTAGTTATATTCTTCAATACGTAGTCGCAAAATGGTGCAAAAACAGTGCGGCAGCAATGTCCGCAAGGAGTGGAGTCACGTTTGAGTGGGTTGGGCTAAAATGTCAAAATGGCTGAAAATTGCGTATGCAGATAGGCTAAACGCATACGCAGGTAGGTCGATGACGACATAAAATAGGTCCGCAGAAGAGGGAAGAATACTAGGCAATCAGAATATAAGGAGGTTGGACTCACAGTTTTGCTCACCCGCACCGTTTTTTGCACACCTATTTTTTTCTCGAATTATCAACACTGATTTAATTATTTAAATTTGAAAATGTAATTGAATTAAGTTTTGCAAACGAGTACATCTCGCCACGGTCCGGTAGGGAGAGCAAATGCTCTTTGCGATGTTTGCTCCGAATACTCAGATTTATACTTTATTCCTGGTGCCTTAAAGGACAACGTCTCAGATCACTTGAATCCTCTTTGGTATTATCTGGCAACAAGCATTAGTTGTTCATTCTTGTTGAAACATTAAGAAAAATGCGTGACGAAAAAATATGTTGCAATCTCATGAATGTAGCTCATCTGAGTTGGATTCGCGGGTTGGTCCCCTCTATCGGAGTCGGACTTAACTAAACGGACGATTTGTTTCTGTCCTAGGTAAACATACTCGTCAACAACTTTGAGCGTTATGTTCTCAATAATTATCACCATACACATCTTTGTTTCGTCCGTGTTTTTCTAAAATAACTATCAGTTAGAGGATACTATTGAAGCCTTTGATCATGGTGCTGACGTCCTCTAGCGATTTTGCCGATCGTGACTATCTCGTCTGCAAATCAAAAGCGAGTGATTCACTTACGATCGATTTTAATACCGCATCCTTTTCAGCTCAGATAGATGATAGATTAACCATTCAATTAAAATACCACCATTACAACCAACTAGTCAACTACTGAATAAATTGAAACAATACTGGTTTTTACGGATTTTATCGCGTATATTTAACTTTTTGAATACCCGACGTTTCGAGCGCTTTACAGCACCCATGGTTACGTAATTCCGTAAAACTAGTATTGTTTTTAATGTGTAGTGTTCGCGTAAATATAAGAAATCATTACTGAATAAATAGTTTCCAAATAGATTGCTACAAAGCACGGTTCTCACTCAATAACATCCAGTGCCCTCCAGTAGGTTTCATCAGGTTTTCACTCCATCTATTTGGGGCTATCTCCACAAATTGTACCGTAGATTATCCAATCTATATGACCACATCAGCTTACTGATTTATTGAGCTATGTCAATTTATGTTAATTTTGTACTGCTTTGAATTGTACAAAAAAACTGTAACAAACTTTATCATACCAATAAATCACAATATAATAACACGCTGAATGCTTTGGGCCATCCTACGTGGTATTAATGGTAATTGTAGGCAATTTGTGTTAATTGCGCGTATTTGAAAATCGAACATTATTTCACATAAAGATAATCGGGTTTTGTTTAATAGGGTAAATTATTTGGGTGTTTTCTTTTAGTGGTAAAATGAAATCAAATCTCATTATTTTTTGACGTAAGAAATTAAGATTTTATCTGACGTGTTTTATAATCAACTGCCGTTTCAATAAAATAATATTATAAATTACAATAATAATAATAATGTCCTCCAGACCGAATTTCGGCCACGGCGGCCTGCCTCAACGGAGAATTATAGTCCCCAAGTGTATGCGTAAGCACAGGTGCACTCTCTCTTCCCTCACTCTCATAAACCGATGGGACAGTAAACCAACACGACTGGAGAGAGATCAGGAGCAGGATCAACGGCTTTACGTGCTTTCCGAGGCACAGGGGTGAGACACCGCCAACTTCCTGACTCCGGTATACTACTGAGAATTTCTTGACGGAAAAACTCACAAATTAATTTTTTGTCCCGACCCGGGATTCGAACCCAGGACTTTATGATCAGCAGTCGCACTACTACAACCACTAGACCAATGAGGCAGTCATTAATATATATAATAAGTTATATGGAGCCAACCAACTACAAGAATCTTCTTGCAGTTCTAATGAGTTTCGGCAAAAATTCAGTCTGGTTTGTTTCTGCACATTTGTAAACATTCGTGCGCAACTCGCGGATACCTTCATTCATGATGAATGCGGCAGCCAGAATTACTTTTTTAGTTCCAAAGAGTTTATATTGCATTTTCAATTTGTTTAACAGCCTTTGTACACAATATATATATATATATATATATATATATATATATATATATATATATATATATATAATAACCTACGTACAGCTGGGACCAATCCTCTTTTCATTTCTGAATCATGATTTAGTGCAGAAAAAGTTAGTGCCTTGACAAATGAAAACGTGTTTCAAGTTAAATTTGATTGTGCATTTATATTTTTAATTTCTATGACGCTCAAGTTTCCTCACGATTTTAATAACTACCCTAACTGTCATAACTTTCAAGCATAAAATAATACTAATATAAAACACCAGCGCATTTTTACTGAGTTAGCAAAAATTTTCTGTTTTACGAGCTTGCGCTATTCATTTTATAGTTTAGTTTAACTCAATCTTTCGTGAGAGCTAGACTTTTACAGTCTAAAGTAACAATAAAAATAAGTGTGTTATTTTAAGTGTTTCACAAAAATTATGCATATATTTATTTATTCTGTATTGCATTCTTTATTAATATATAAGAATACAAAGGTGGACTTAATGCCTTGAGGCATTCTCTACCAGTCAACCCATGGTGTGGTGAGAATTTGACGTAGGTGTGGCAATATAGAATAAAATAAAATAAAAATGAAAATCAACTACGTAATATATACATTTTACTGATATATAAAATAAATAAACTATAGAAATATCTCCTATTTATACATATATACAAACATACACATACATATAAATACATATATACATATCATAAAATATTTATGTATACATAATATATATATAATATATATATATATATATATATATATATATATATATATATATATATATATATATATATATATTATGTATACATATATAACTGTGAATATACACGTCTGATAAAAGGATAAATGACATGGATGATTCAAATATGCAGCGTTGTCTTTAAAAGATGATTACGGACCAATTTTTTCAAGAAAACCTTATTGTGAGCTTTTCTGATGTCATGGATGCAATGATGGCAAGGAGTTCCAAAGTCGTGTAGCCAGAACTGTAAAGGAGTTACCATAGAAGTCGTTGAAGTGAACAGGAATGCTTAATTTGTTGTTAGAAGAAGAAAGTAGAACCCTATCATGAGACGAGGACAGATAGTGAAATTTATTCTTAAGATAAGAAGGTGAAAATGGGTCATTTAGTATGGAAAAAAGAACAAGTAATATTCTGGAATTGCGCCTCTGCCGGATTGTAAGCCAATTAAGCTTAGATCTATATTGCGAAATATGGTCATACTTACGAAGTCCAAAAATAAATCTTATACAGTTATTGAGAAGGCGTTCCAGCTTGTTCAGAAGATCCTGGGACAGACACACATCTACATAGTCAATTATGGGTAATATAAGTGATTGAACAAGCAAGGTCTTAGACTTCGTGGGATGAAAATGTTTTAAACGATACAGAGAACGTAACGTGGCAATGACTTTACGACTCACTTCTGAAACCTGAGTTCTCCAATTCAGTGTGCTGTCGATGTGTAGGCCAAGATTTTTAACAGAGTTGAAAATTAAAATGAGCAGTGGTTTTCAAACTAGGCACGCAGACCTGTATTGTGAGAGCCATATACATATATTAACAAAAAACAGAAATTTGTGCATGACTGACTTTACAAAGCTTTCCCTTTAAATATCTACTCCAATTTATTTATGATCTATAAATATAAACATATACTTAAACATATTTATTTATCTATTTAACATATTATACATGATAAAGAAGATATAATATGGTACAACATAAGCTTAATGAAAATCTTTACCGTGTACCAAATACCGCCGACATAATTTTTTCATATATACACACATGAAATATATTAAATATATATACGTGCGTCCATATATATATATATATATATATATATATATATATATATATATATATATACATGTATGTATGTATATATATATACATACATAAACACACGTACATATTATAATGTGTTGTTATTACAGTATTTTGAATTTGTAATTACTGCTATAATAACAATATATATCAATATTGGGCATGTAGCTACTATGACAATGTTTGAAGCAGTTTTTCTGTTTGTTCGTAACTAAGCGTAAGCAACCAATTACATATTTTTACTCTAGCTGTGTTCGTTGCGCAATCTCTTATATCGCATGCCTTCATAACTTTATTATATATTAGTGTTTCAATTAATGAACTAAATCGTTTTGCGAAAGCTGTGCGAACGCTTGGTAATGGCATTTGAAACACACGTTTTTTTCATCAGCTCACTGTATTTATGTGAGCTTAATATTTTTTTAGGTCTTAAGATGAACATGGACAAAACAAAGATCATGTTCAATGTCCATGTCACACCTATGCCGGTGGTTGTTGGGAGCACTATGCTCGAAGTTGTTGACGAATACGTTTACCTGGGACAAATAGTCCGACTAGGTAAGTCCAACTTCGACCGAGAGGTCAATCGACGGATTCAACTCGGCTGGGCAGCGTTCGGGAAATTACGGCATATCTTTTCGTCAGGTATACCTCAATCTCTAAAAACTAGATTGTACAACCAGTGCGTGTTGCCAGTGATGACTTACGGATCTGAGACGTGGTCCTTCACTGCTGGCCGTATGAGGACGCTTAAGGTCGCTCAGCGAGCTATGGAGAGGGCTATGCTCGGAGTTTCTCTGCGTGATAGACTCAGAAATGAGGATATCCGCAGTAAAAACCAGAGTGACCGACATAGCCCAACGGATTAGTAAGCTGAAGTGGCAATGGGCCGGCCATATAGCTCGAAGAACCGATAACCGATGGGGAAGAAAGGTTCTCGAGTGGCAGCCCTCGTACCGGTAGGCGTAGTGTAGGGCGACCCCCCACTAGATGGAGTGACGACCTGGTAAGACATGCAGGAAGTCGATGGATGCAGGTGGCTCAGGACCGTGCTTTGTGGCATTACTTGGGGGAGGCCTATGTTCAGCAGTGGACTTGTGAAGGGCTGTAATGATGATGATGATGATAATATTTTTTTATGAATACATGTAGCCACACATAAGACAAATAGCTGCTGAACTGTAAGTACTTTATCTTCTCTGTATAGTTTAGTTGTTGGGTACCTGTATTTCTTGTTAAGCATAACTTTCAGTACCGAAAGTTGATTTCTCTCAATTCTCATCATGACTGTTTTGGAAGTGCTTCCCCAGCAAGAAATACATTAGCAGAGACTGACATAGGGCATAATAGATGGTCATTAATGTGCTCGGGGGTGCAGAGTTTCTCAGCCGCCTCACGATGTAAACTATGTTACGAATTCTTGCTGCTAATGCCGATATATGCGCCTCGAAGTTAAGGTTGTGATCAATTAATATGCCCAGGTATTTAATGGATTCCACTCTCCGAATTTTTTCACAATTACACAAATTATTTTCAGTCGTGCAAAGATGCAATCTTATGTGTTTGTCAGTAGGTGGTGTTGACAAACCGGTCTTATGAAAACAAATATAATTAGTTTTTTCGACATTGAGAGTAAAAAGGTTTAAGTTTAACCAATGAGAAACCTGAGAAATACCACGTTCCGCCACAGAAACGGTATTATCCCATCTTTTTCCACTGTGTAAAAGGACCGTATCACCAGCATAACATATTTTTTCTGAATGTTTTGAGTTGAACCTAGGTATGTCGTTCATGTATATGATGAAGCGAGTGGGACCGAGAATACTTCCCTGAGGTACACCATAGTTAACATGCTGCATTTCACTTATATAAGTGCCCACTTTCACGTACTGTTTCCGTTTCTGCAAATAGCTTTTGAACCAATCTAAAACTAATTCTCTGATTCCTACGTTTTCAAGCTTTCGACATAATAAAGGAACGGAAACAGTATCGAAAGCCTGGCTCGAAAGTATCCAGTATCGAAAGATTGGCTAAGTCCAGGAATACGCCAATTTAGCATTCGTTTTTGTCAAGGCAAGAAGATACATGTGAAACTAAGGTGGTTATAGCATCCTCGGTACATTTTCTTTTCCTAAATCCAAACTGTCTTGAAGAGAGCAGATTAAATGGTTCTAAGTAATGCATTAGTATTTTATTAACCAATTTCTCAAGGAGTTTGGAAAAAACACTCAGCAGAGAAATGGGTCGATAATTATCTGGAGAGTTTTTCAGGCCCTTTTTAAATACAGGATACACCATTGCAATCTTCCAAACTTCTGGAAATACACCTGTAGAAATACTCAAGTTGTATATTACTGTAAGTGGTTCAGTGATAAATTTATTAAAATGCTTAATCAGCGTATTACTTAGTCCATCAATTCCTGGCGCTTTGTCATTTTTAAGATTCGTTATTAGGTTTTCTATTTCGTAAGCGTCAGTAGGTTGCATATAAAACGAGTGTGTTGTATTTCTAATTTTACTATTTTGCACTAGACTTTCTTCAGTATTATTAATTTCAATAAGAATTTCGTGTGCTAAATTTTGTCCAATTGTGGAAAAATAAGTATTACAAATATCCAATGATTCTTTTTTGCTTATAGATCCTTGAATATTTAATAGCTCAGTTGGTTCTTTGTTTGATGTAGTAATGTTGCATATATCCTTTATTGCTTTCCATAATTTCTTTGGCTGTCCCTGGATTTCTTGCAATTGACACTTTTCATATTCCATTTTTAACTTAAATAGAAGATCATTGCAGAAATTGCGGTATCTCTTATAATGTGAGGAGTAAAATTTCATCATTTGGATTCTTCCTTGATTTCATATGTAGTTTATCTTTGTGTTTTATACACCGTATTAAACCTGGAATAATCCCAGGTTTTATATTGTATTTCGAACGGCTGTATTTAGAAAGTTACTGAACGGAATTATAGTACTATCATACTAAATAGAAGGTAAGTCTGCAAAATTAATCTTAGCCTGCATCTTAGAGCTACCCACTAGTATAGTTTGGCATTTCAAGGGATTGATCAAAACTCCATAACGAGTAGACCAATCTTTGATGGCTGATAAGTTGTCGTTTTATTTTTTAATACCATTATGGATGTTCTCAATTTCAGCTTGCACGTATAGCCGAAGATCATCGGCATACGTATGGTACGAACTATCGAAAATGGAGGTAATAAAGTTTATAAAAATTAAAAAAAATATATAGGAGAAAGAATACCGCCTTGCGGCACATCAGCTTCCACATCATCCCAGGCTGAGATCATTTGCCTCACACAAACTGACTGCTGCCGAACTCGAAGATAAGATAAAAACCATTCCAAAGCATAGGGCCAAAATTTAGATGAGACAGTAAGGAAAGAAGGATTTCATGATTAACTGTGTTGAAAGCATTTGAGAAATCAAATAGTACCAGTACTTTTTTCTTCCATGCCCTGTATAATATCGTCTGTGACGTTAATTAAAGCAGTAGTGGTACTATGACCAGGACGAAACCCAGACTGATATATACTCAGTAGATTATATTTAGAAATAAAAGTAGAAATTTGCTTGTAAAGACAGGATTCTAAAATTTTGGAAAGAAAGGGTAGAATGGATATAGGGCAAAAATGATTGGGAAGAATGGGAGTAGGAAATTTTTGAAGGGGCTTTATAAAAGCTCTTTTCCAAAGATTAGGGTACTGACCTGAATTAAGAGAAACATTTATAATATGGGGTATAGCCGGAAGAAGGTGCTCTAGTATAAATACTAACATGTGTCTACTAATCTCATCATAACCCACCACCTTGGACCTAATTGCTAAAATAGACTATTTGACATCATCCTGAGAAACAAGAGAGAAATTGAAGGTATGTTAGGAATTTGCACAGAAGCAATGGAAGCCACAGTTTGGATGCGAATTGTAGGGTCCATTGCTTTTACTGAAGCGAAATGATGGTTGATTTCATCAAGTGATAGTGAAGGACCACAATCCAATGTAGCTGGCCTGCAGAAACCAAAAGAACTGAGAAATTTTCACACCTTGGCAGGAGAAGAGTTATTAATACAGCTATGGAAATATCGGCGTTTAGCTACCCGTACCATTTGATTGCACCTATTCCTAGCTGCTTTAAAAGACAACCAATTTTCTTCAATCCGTTCTCTCTTGAATCGAAGAAAAGCTTGATTTCGTCTAGACATTGCCAACCTTACGCCCGCTATCATCCATGGTACCAGGGGACGCTTCAATCTACCCTTGTGAACTGGAGCATGAGCATCATAAAGGCTGAGAATTTTACGGTTACGAATAGAGACTTTGTCATCAACATGTGTAGGTGCTGCAATAAATGAGGCTAGATCGAGATTAAGAGCGTCATTCCTTAGCTTGCCAAAATCTATTTTAGAAAAACTGCGTAGATGCAGTACAGAAGGGGAATATTCGGGAAGTTGATTTACGTGAGATGCCCAAAGTAGGTAACTGACCATGCGACGTTACACGATCAGAAGAGGCAGCAAATATAAGATCAATCAATGAGTCATCGGTTCCAATATTGTGATGAGTAGCCTTTAAAGGGAGAATAGAAAGATTAACCGACTAAACAATTGAAAGAAGCTTATTGGAACATGAAAAGTTTTTCAACAAATCTGTATTAAAGTCACCTATGATTATGTGATGTATATATGAGTGTGTGTACTCAGAACAAATATAAACAAGATCCATATCTAAAGTAGCGAAGTAGTCTGTCGAAGGGGGCAATACACTACCCCTAGAAGCATTCTTATACTCTTGACATCGAGTTCCACAAATAAAAACTCAGAAGTGGCGGAAGAAGAGCAAGGAGATGCTAAAATAATTTTATGAGTAGATAGCTACACCACCTCCAACTTTTCCAACACGATAATTTCTAATAAGTACAAAACCGGGTAGTGGATATAATGTCGACGATAAAGAAGGCTTCAGCCAACTTTCCGACACTAATATGGCATAAATATGCTCGAGCGAAAATGAAGCTTCGAGTTCAATATAGTGGCTCGGGATACTTTGAGCGTTTATATGACATATGTCCAAAGAGTTGTTAAAAGACGCAAAAACTCCTCTGAGTAGTTGGTGTAAATCAAGCAAGCTGTCGTTGAAAAAATGATCACAAGAATAAAATGAGTATAAGCATGTATATATGTTATACAAAAATATATGTATGTATTATTGGATACGTACAATGTATTTATACTATATGTGTGTATATTTAAATGTATTGTGTATGTATGTACTTTGTATATATGTATATTTTAATGTATGTGCACTTATCTATGTATAATGGTCGCACTTGCCAACAATTTTCCTTGGCACCCAGGGTTGACTGGCAAAGAATGCCACATGGCATTAAGTCCGCCCTGTGTACCCTTTAGCTTAAAGTGTTACATGTAAGTTTTTAAATAAAAAATAAATAAAAATAAAAATAAAATGACAAGGCATAAGAATAATTTGCAGAGCTAAACGACTCAACCATCAGACATAACTTATAGACAAAGATAATACATAAATTGACACCATTTATTCCGTAATTCTTATGTTGTTAATCAAGGTGGCAAAATATTTTAGTCTTATAAAAATATTAATGTTCCAAAATAGGTATCGCACAAAATAATTAAAAAAAATACCAAAATAAATCGATTACTAAATCAAAGTATATAATCGATACTGGCTGTATGGTGCATTTGTCCTTTGTCTAAAAATTCGATCAAATTCAAAATTAAAAATCAAATGGAAATTATAATAAGTAGTTTATATGCATTGAAGTAATATGTACTTAAGTACTAGAACAGCTATCTCAAACAAAAAATGTGCGCTACTCTGCGCTTTTTTTATCAAAAATAAGTAGAATGACCCGTAGGTAATAGAAGATTGTATTGTTAAATAGGTAAATTATATCGAGAATAATATTTAAATTTTGTCATTTATTTTGTATATTATATTTGCTTATTTAATATAATATTACATGATATTATATCACGATTACATTTTAATGATATTTTTATCTGAATATTTTAAAATTTATCTAAGTCAAATATAAAAACATACCAAATGTATGTTTAACGAAACTTATTAACATAACATTTAAATTACAAATATATTTCTTTAAATTAGAATAAAAGTCGTTCATAAATGCTGGGCACGCGAGAGTTAAAATTGGACGAATTTATACCACTTTGACTTTGATGTGGAAACATAAAAATAAAATAAAAGAATAATAAGCAGATTTAAGAACGAAAATTTTTGCCAAATTATAATGACTTATATATGTCTCTACAAAAAAATGTGTATAATAAATATATTATTCGTCCTATACTTAATTACCCACAGAAATGTCGCTTCTGAACATATTTATTTCATAAGCTATATTCCCTGACACGAGATGGCGTCTTAGGAATAATTTGTTTTATTAGTTTTTAATAAAAGTTTTTACATAATACTTTTTATTAATTAAGTATCTTATTAACCGATGAAAAGTAATTTCTTGGTTTTTACTGATATTTCTTGAATTATTTGTGCAATATCCAAGTACACACGACGGCATATGTTTATCAAAAGTTTTTTTTTAAATCAACACAACACGTGACAACTCTATAAGCACCTAGCGAGTGACTGATTAAAGTGCGGTGTATGCACCGCAGTTGAATGGAACAGTGCAGCTGAATGCAGTGTCGTCTCTAGTACGTAGTACATATAAGCTCAATGTTTATATGGTACATTTATAAAAGTCTTAGCACCAATTATAAAGATTAATATGATTAGATTATTACCATTAACATGCATAGCATAGATAAACCTATTAAATAAGATTTCTCTGCCTGGAAACTAAAACGAAAACTAAGATTATGCAAATTATGTACTATGCATGATTAGATCAATTTTGATTTACAAGGATAAGAATTCCTAAGGAGCTTATATTACAAAGAAAATTAAATAAATAAAAAAAATGTAATAAAACAGAACTACATACATAAACACTCACGCCTGTTACCCAGAGGGGTAGGCAGAACCTACGGACTTCCATTTGACACGATCCTGACTATACCTCTTTCGCCTCCTTTACATCTACGCATAATTATATCTACGCATACGTGCTCGTCGGTTAAGGGTACTTCTAATGTGGCTCATTTTCAAAATATCGCCAATTTGGTCGATAAACTTTTTTCTAGGGCGTCCCTTCCGTTCTGCTCTGCTGACTGCTGCTGACTCTGCCGTTCACATATGCCATATAAATTTGCTTTTTCATTCTTTCCTCATTCATTCTTTCTACATGACCATAAAACAGAACTAATTTAACTAAATACATAATAGCGTTCTATGCTACAGATATAATTAGAGCCATGAAATGTATATATATATAAAACAAAGAAAAAAAGAAATAGTAAACAAAAGGATACCTAAGGATACTGTATGAAAAATATAGCTTAAGTAAGCAATTTTTTTTAGTTATTAAGCGGCGGGACCTTTCAGACTCCTCTTTCTGCCCCACATCTTGATTGCGCCAAGAAATCTCACACAGACTTTTTGTACTTGAAGAACTTTGCTGTGCTTGAATGGGCTTCTTTGCAACATTAGTAACTCCACTATGAGAGGCTACATCATGTATTGTTGGTGAACAATCGACGGGAAACTTTTCAATAAGAGTACGAGTATCATTCTCCTCCTCAGTGGAGATCTTTGCCCGTTCGTTATTGGGAAGCTTGATAAAAATTGTGCCATCTAAGGTCCACACGTTCTTCATTCCAAAATGCATGCTTTTTTACGAACAGATTGCCTCATTTTGGTTAAAAACTCAGACATTGATATTTGAGAGCCCTTTAACTTAGTTTTAGCTTTCCACACCTCAGACATTGTGAGATTCTCTTGAAAGTGTACAAGGATTGGATGTAAATGACCATCCTTTTGAACACCAATTCGATCACAACGTGATAAAAATACATTTGTTACACGTGGGATACTCATTTTGTTATGTATGATGCTTATTATTTCTTGTTCAATGTTAACATCAGGAGAGTCTCATTCAGGAGATCTCATTATATAGGAGAATGTTCTGCCTGTGCTTCATATCAATAACATCAATTGTCATAGTACAGGTACATATCTGTTGCCGAAGGTGATTAAGCACAGAGTTATTAAGGTCTTTGAATTCATAAAACTCCTCACGAAGTTGATTAAGAGAGGTACTAGTTGGTGTAGTAGCAGCCTCAAAATCAGCCATCTTGCGACTCCAGCTTCCTTCAAGTTCTCTCTGCATGACTTCTACATCAGACACTTTTGCCATTACTTGCAATATTTCCAGTGATATCAGTGAACACGAAGTGAAGTGCTAGTGAGTGATATAGTTTGCAAAACAAGTTACACTGATGGGTGGTATGAGTAAGTCACAAATATTTTATCTGGACATATGTTTCAATATGACTTCCAAAAAAAAAAGTAATAAAGATGTAATTTATAAGTAAATATAGTCCAAACACTAGTTTAAAATAATTTAAATGTAAATAAAATATAAGAGCTAATTAGACAGTTGTTACTTGTTGCACACCTACCCACCAAAAAATATATATATGTTTATAAAACTGATTTTATTTATGAAATCAACATTTCACTACATTACTGTTAAGCAACTTGGAATTTGTATTGGCTGTGTACAATCCACTACCCCACATTGTCCCGTGGGTGTTTTAAGGAGCGACGGAGGAAAACAGAGATGGGATGGGCTGAAGATGGGCAGCAGCGTCTTCCTAATAAACACTATAAAAATTAAAAAAAAAAGACTGTGGTTGCCATCTCGCTTGTTAACACCTATGGCAAATATCCATCTTATAAGGCAATCCATAGGGAAGGCTTATATTCATTAGAGGACTTTGATGGGCTGTAATCAATAAATGAAACTTGAAACCACATCAAGGGACCACAGCATCCACTTTTCAGGTGTATTGTGTGCTCGCTTGTTACCCTTATTCAATAAGAAAATATTTAGATACCGATATTATCATACCCTATTTCATTATTAACTAAATTGTAGTAAAATAAATCAAATAAAAAATAAGCTTGGGTTAAATATCAATCAACACGGTACACTTAATATTGAATACTGAAACTTATCTAGTTATAAATTCTGAGAGGGTTATTAGGGCAAGGAAATGTCCCCCGCGGTGCCCTAATGCGTATTGGCGCTTATATATATATATATATATATATTAAACTTCACATGTCTTCGTAATATTTTATTTTTATTTTTCAAACATGTAATTTCTGAACGACGTTTTCCTTCGCCGCCTAGAACGTGGTAAATCAGCACTTAAAATTGCAGTTAAAAATTTAGCAATCCTCTAGAAATTACCCAGCAATATGATGTATATAGGTTGTAACTTAACTAACTTTAAGTTATAAATTCAGTATCAAAGTACGTAACAAATTTTGACTTTAATCAATTATAGAACGTTATACGAGATTCCTAAAATGGTAAAAGTAAAATAATTTAATTTAATTAAAATTAAATTAAATATAAATAATAAAAGAAAAAATTGTTTTTTTATTTGTTTCAGTGTAATAGAGTGATTCTAAAATATTCAAATTCAAACAGAAACATTTTTAATGTTATATTTTGAACCAAGTTCAAATAGCAGCTGCTGATCCTATCTACTTTAAACTTCTCTTAATAGATTTGATTCGATTTAAGACAAATGTGCAAGAAAAATTATTAAACACAAACGTGGGTGGCTTAGATGCTTAATAGCAAAAAAAAAGCAATAACATTGACACAAACAAGTAGTAAAATTAAAAATATTGTGCAGCCCACTTCAACATAAATGTAATGAGAAAATCATCAATGTAGTCTAAGTCAATTAAATACGCATTATTAAATATAACTCAAAAACTTCTGGTCAGATCTTGATCATTTATATGGGACAACATGAAAAACACCAGCTTTCAAATAAAAAAGAATCATTAAAATAGTCTTACCTAGGAAATAGTTAACAAATAAAAAATACAGTTGAATTGATAACCCCCTTTTTTCTTGAAGTCGGTTAAAAATGAGATGTCACTGGACATTATGCAGAAACCAAGCTCTTTACTCTTAGTAAGTAGGGACACAAATTATAATTTTAAATTCATCGAACTTAATTTCGATATTATAGTAAACTGTTATTCAAACATTTCTAGAAATTCAAATTGCAATGGTATTTACATTAAAAACGAATACGATTGTCCAGTTATCACATTTAGTCCCAGAAATATATGACTTGTAGTAGCTAAAATGAAGGACAATTGAGACAAGTGTATGTAAACATAGTAGTCAATATAACTTCAAACAGCCTGTATACTACTGTCGCAGTTTCTTTTGTTATGGTATGTTTTTTGTAACAAACGGGTACCGAAAATTATAATGCCTTGTTACTGGTCTACGTAATCAACATAGTCTGTTAAACTCACACAAAATCAAATGTCTGGGTTGACAATACAGCCACTGCATCGAGATCTGCATTCTTAGATGGGTTATTGGGGTAGAACAAGAAAAATCTGTATTGTATTGTGTTTAATTTCGTATTTTCTTTTTTTACATTTTTTATAGTAATATTTCACGCTTACTCACATGGGCAACAATACGCGCTGTCCAGCCAATGAGAAGCGTTACAACTTAAAATAATATTCAGGTATATTAGGAAGCTCAAGCAGGTTCAGAAAGCGATGGAGAAGACTTTGCTAAGGGTCACCCTGTGTTCAAAAAATTTTAACGAGAATACTGGCAGTAGTACAAGATCAATCAACACAGCCGGTTTTTAAACACATTAATTGCAAATGAACAAATATAGACCAGACCTATAATAATTATCAGTATGCAACAAAAATACTTCTTCCGTACAAAAACTACGTCCGCAGCGCCGCAATCGACCCTGAAGCGTCGTATACTTTTATTATGATTTGTAATAAATGCCGTACTAGTACACAGCTGCTGTCTTTTCCATCTAAGGCGCAGTATGAGTTCTAATAAATTTTAAGTACGGTAGTTTAAAAGTTGGCTATTCCAATATTTCTTTGAAGTACTTGCAGGCTATACTGACGCTGGCATTTCTCAATGCGACTAAGTTGTTTCTGATAACTGATTTTGCTGTTTTTATATTATATCTCGTTCAACGTGATAGAGCCATGCTGCAGCTATATGCAGGAATGGGTTGACTTGACCGGGATAGGATTACGCTCTCACAGAATACCAGTGTAAAAATCTGCTAAATGCTGCTGTGTTTTGTATCTTGTGTGTAGCGAACCGGAGACGCTTTTTACTGGAAACGACGTATTCCATCTTAGTTTGCAATGTTCACAACGTATCCACATTTTGATTCTTAATCGAGGATAAATGTCGATGATCGACATTTAATAAATGAACTGTGAATTTTGTATGAATTCAAAGAGAATTCATACAAAATTCACACTCCTTTTTCAATAGTTTATGTCAAGGAAAAAACGCGTTTACTTTATGCTTTGTATAAAGTCTGTTGTTTATTACTTATTAATATGAAGTTGTAAGTGAAATAATTCGTGCATAATATCCATATAAACATGAAATTTAACGAATTACTGTCGAAGCTTGAACAGATGATCACAAATATTTATAACTTGACTGTAAAAACAAATATATTTATAATCAAATTAAGCAAATATTTTCTTTGTGTTGCAGGCTGCATATAAGAAGAGTTTATGGAAAAGTAAGTGAGCTTTAATAAATTATTTAAATTTTCCTATATTGCGTACAATTAAATCTACCTTTAGGGTATTTGCTAGAATTACTTATTTTAATATGATGTAACTAGTTAGTATTGAAACTTAACCTAAAGATTTTATGCTTAAAGAGCGACTTATTGGAAGACTGGTTTATTTAATTCCATAATTTACTAACATTTTGTTGATAAATTGGAAATTTTGTACGGGAATGAAAAAAAAATTGCATTAAAAAAATTAAACTACGTTTAAATAATACGGTTATTATTTTATTAGCAGCAAACATACTTTTCTAAAAAAAAATTTAAAAGAAACGGTAAAAGTCCAGTTGTTGTAAATTGGAATTGGCATCAAGACTACTCGTTTATTCCAGTGATAGTTGTTTATAGCTCTACTATGTTTATTTTTATGTTTATTTTTAAGTAAACGCTTGCTATTTTAGTGACAAATAGTAGTTTTCTACATGCTTTATATTTTGTATGAGTTAAGGCCAATTTAAAATTTATTTTAAAAATACGATTATTTGAAAGAAAAAATACGAATGTTCCAGTTTCAAATTTCTCTCCACATACTTTTATGAGATAAATTGAAATATCGTGTTTCATAATGGATCTGCACCAAAAACATTTTTGCACGTAAGACACGTTAAGCCGACTTCAAAAAAGAGGTTTACAATTAAACTGTATGTTTTTAAGTTAATAACTTCCCGCTTTGTAAATTAATATAATTCAATATATTTCTTGATCATTGATATTCAAAAAACTTATTGTTTTCACCCCCGTTTTTGAAAATCCAGTTCTCATTAGCTATTCTGGCTATTTTAGCGATGATGTCCATATGTCTGTGTGTGCGTGCGTGCGTGCGTGTGTGTGTATGTATACGTACACAGTAAACATATAAACATCTCGTAACTTTGTGATGGAGTGTCCCATAAATACTGTTAACGGCATGTGAAAAAGCCTGGCTGAACTTAGAATTTCTATGAATTTGGACCGAATTATCACGGTAGATTCTGAAAAAAAACTAAAAAATCCGAATTTTTAATTTTCAAAAATTGATTTCCTTGAAATTACTTCGATACCCTTGGTTTGATCTAAAAGCGACGTTGATTGCCGTGAACTGCATCAAAATCGGTTGATTCATTCGAGAGATATCGTTGTCGAAAGAAATATCGAAAAAGTGTTTTTTCAAAATAACTTGAAAACTTTCCGTGAAATCAATTTTTTGTAATAAGCTGAGAAAATTGCGTCGATTGCCGTAAAGCACATTTCCTGAATTATTTAAAATTGAAAAAAGTAAAAAACGTGTTTTTTCAAATTGATGACGTTTTTTTGTATGTATGTTGTCGTGATATCTTCCTCAGTTGCGCACCGATTTTGATTTTGATGGTTTAATATAAAGTATAATTTGGAGATAAATTATTCTACACTCATGCTTTAAAAAAACTGATAATAGAGTTCAATTAAATTGGATGAACTATACATGTGAATAAAATTTTGAGTCTTGAGATAAGGCGGAGTTATAGAAATATGGCAGATAACAAACATGGCAAAGAATAAAGTAATTTTACATTTCGAAGTCGAGCTTTAATTATTTTACGCACTATCAGACTATCACCGACTTTATATTGTGAAATCATGTCATTATTTTCACTTATTTGAAGTCGGCTTTCACTTATTATATAAGTTTTTTTTTCGATTCCTAATGTCGCTTTAAACCGAAATAAATCATTTGATATACTTTAAATGTCTTTTATGGATAAAGCAACCGTGCACCGCTTGTATAACAACTTTTAGCACTGTCGACTTAATTGAGAGATGAAAATTAAATTATAGGGGGAGACCTTTTTGTCAGCTGTTACGGAAGGAAACGTGATATCAGAGGAAAATTTAATTGAAGCAAATAGGTTTTGTGTAGATGCTGGTTTATACTTGTTTGAAAAGATTTTATAATAAAAACTTTAACCGTAGAACTTTTTAGTGTCGTTAACCATGATACTAACTGTTCTCCGGGATTTCGTCTGCGTGGAATTTATTACGGTTTGATTTCATGGGTATTGGTTTTTCAAGCAGAAATCTAACCGGTTTTTTAAATTAAAAGTAAAGTTATACTTCTTGTTTAGGCCAAATTGTGGCAACTTGAAACTCGCAAGGCGCTCGTCCTGGGCAAGGAACTGGTTTGGCGGGTTGCGCGGGGGGGATTCGATTTGCGCCTACGGCGGTACCAGGTAGTCTGGAAGAATCTTTGTGCGCTACGGCCGTGTCGGTGGGAGGTCGGGAAATTAGTCTAGAATATTCGTTTGTACGCGACGGCCGTGCCGGTTTTATTTCGGGAGTTACGTAAGAATCGTTACGTCGCATTACGAAGGCCTCCTTTATGTTGTCTTATTTTGTACGTCTACGTGACAACGAGGCTTTCCTTGAGTTTGAGTGACTAATGTAACTTCGATTGCCAACAATTTGCGTCGACGTGTGGCTTGTATAGTATTTTAATATCGTACGAAGGAATTTTGCTTTGTCGGTAGAACGCTAAACTTTGTGATCCCGGTGGAGATCGCGTTCGATTATAGTTTGTGCTAATTGACGTTAGACTTGAGCTCCGATAGGGGTGAACGCCCACTGGAGTGATTGCACCTTGTGGAGCTGGGCAACGCATGTGGTTCTGCTATCCACCACTCACACATACCATTTACTTGCCCCTGACGGCACTATGTGGTCGGCCCTACCTCCGGAACTCGGTAGGTTTGTGTTTGCTTATCTAGCCCTTATAAATTAATTATCCATAGGCCATTTGGGCCCGCACCATCGGTTGCTCGTCGAGTTGGATTACTGATGGGCCCTAGTCCACGTAGTCGACTTTTGTCGGGGCAACTGAGGGCAGTAACAGTTTTGTCAAAATCGAATCAGCTGTTTTGGAGATTAGCCGGAAAAAACAGACATAAGGACATACCGATATACAGACAGATAAAAAAATTGGTTGACCCTGCATGCCGTTCCTGGAACTTCCCACTAATTTCAAATGCAAAGCGCTCCGAATTTCAATAAAAATTAAAAATATAAATTTCTTTGCATCCTTCCGCTAAATAAATACAATGATGTGTCTTACCTGGATGGAGAGCACCTCTCGCCCTCCCTCTATTGCATACACTAACTCCGTCACCACTAGGCCCAGCACCACTACTCACAACACCAATATTCCAGGTAATACACCCCATCGACGATAATACGACATGTGTTTCGCCTCTACACGAGGCATCTTCAGGCAATGTAGACTCTATGGCGGCTGACCGCACTTAGCGGTCTATCGGTCGGACTAGTGGTGACGGATTTAGTGCATGCAATTGAGGGAGGGCGGGAGGTGCTCTTCAATCCAGGTTAGACACATCATTCTATTTATTTAGCGGAAGATTGAAAAGAAATTTATATTTTTATTTTTTATTATAATGGATTTCCGCAAAGTAACGCCTGATTCTATCAATTAGCTCCAAATTTCATCAAATTGTGTTGAGAAGTCTCGAATTTATGTTAATAAAAAAAGTTTTTTCAAATTCTTTCTCCTTCGATATCCTCAACAGTTTTTTAAGATTTCTCAAAATCTACTCATCCGAATCAGTTCATATTATCACCAAATTCGTTCCACATTGAGATCTTTAGAACGCCGCTAACCACTTCTCAATCGATCAAGAGGTTCAAAAGTTATGAAAGGTTTACATACTTACACACACACACACACACACACACACACACACACACACACACACACACACACACACCACACACACACACACACACACACACACACACACACACACACACACACACACACACACACACACACACACACACACACACACACACACACACACACACACACACACACACACACACACACACACACACACAACCAACAACAACACACCACAAACAACAACACAAACAAAACAAAACACATACACAAACACATTAGTCAGAATAGCTTCCTGGAATCTCAAAAAGTCGAGATCTGATGAAAATCAATTTCAAAATGGAAAAAAATCCACATTTTTAAAAATTTTCAATTTTCTTAGCGGGAAATGAAAAAATTGATTTTTTTATAAGTATCATTAATACTTTCGTATGAACTGAGTAAAAAGATGTTATTTTGAAATTATAAACAGATACTTCAATTTTATTTATTTGTGTATAGATTATAACAAACCATTTTCTCTGAGTCTGAGTATATTAAAAACCTTGGTGATCGATTGCATATTTTTTCAGGACTTTATTGTAAAAACGTATGAATTAGCTAAGTTAATAAGCTAAGTAATTACAGTTACTCGACATAAGTAAGTAAGAACAAGCTAAGTGATAACAGTTACTCGACATAAATAAGTAAGAACAAGCTTTAATAACACACTCACAAAGAAGAGAACAAACTAAGTGATAACAGTTACTCGACATAAGTTAGTAAGAATAGCAATTCACAAAGAAGAAAACAAGCTAAGTGATAACAGTTACTCGACATAAATAAGTAAGAACAAGCTAAGTGATAACAGTTACTCGACTCCATAAAGTAAGTACTTTAGTAACTGTTATCACTTTACTTGTCTTTACGCATCAGTTTATACTAAATCTATGGTTTACAGAGTATTTTTTTTTTTGCTAAAACTTCTTTCGTTTTTGTGACTATATATTAAGTTTTCGAAAATATACTGAGAGGCGATAGCTAATATAATTATTTCTTTAAATTTTTCTCTGATGGACCTTTTTGGTTTTAGTATGCAACAAGATCTCAAGGCCCTCTTCTGAAAAAATAATAAAGTTCAGTCGGCTTACTACTTCAATTATATAAGGGTCAAAAAGGCTGAGTTCCTCCCTATTTAAAAACTTCTTAGTCTTCTGATTTTTAATTTTTAGTGTTGTTAATTTTATAAATACAGTTTTATTTCCGTTTAAATGTAAATCGTTAACGTTAAATCAAAGTACATTTTTTGATAAAGCATTATTCACTTCATCTTATTTAAGCGAATGGCATTTAAGTTTATTTTATCTATTTGTCTTTAATTATTATATTAAAAATTAAAAATCTAAAAATTTTATGTTAGTTAAAAATAGTTGTAAAAAGACGAGCAGAAAAAACATGTGTGTGTGTGATGTCTTCAATAAGGCGCTGCCGTGGCTGAAATTCAATCTGGGATATATTTATATATTAAGAAATAATCAAATTAAAAATCCACTAGAGCTGCTTTCCATCTTTCTTAACGATGAATATCATAAGTCCAATTATTTTCAACACAATATTATTTGACGTTATAATAGCGTATTTTAACGATGATGGCGTAACTTTGTTCGATCAAAACTCGATAGCTGAAGGACTGTTCAGTCTGACATTCAAAGTAGAGGTAGTACTATCTGATTGTTTTTATCTTGTTCATGGCTGCAATTTATTTAAATTTGTTTCGCATCTACCTTTTCTTTATTCAATTCCTAAATTTAAACAAACATATTCCTTATTCAAAAATTACTACGTATATAATACAAAAAAAGACTATAAGGGTTTTTATGATATGTTAGTTGTGAGTGTCATACATGTAATAATATACAATTGTGAGAATTTTATGACAAGACCTTTCTTCAATTGCATTACTCCCCAATGTGTAATGTTTTATGACGTTTCTCATATCAGGAAAGGTAGCGATTACGGAAGTGTTTCTCTCGTAAGTGCTACACGTAAACTCACAAAACTTGAAGAACTAAGTTCATATTTTTTACATATTTTATTACTGGGACTCTGCTCCACGTACTCACTGATGTACATGAAACATAGCATGTAACAAATACCATACATAACATAATAAACATAAACACTGACGCCTGTCACCCAGAGGGGTAGGCAGAGACTAAAGACTTCCATATGGCACGAGCCTGACACACATCTCCCGCCTCCTTCACGTCCACATACCTACGCATTAAAACCATATAAATAGAAATAAGATAGCATGGATAAATAATAGGATGTCCATCAGCTAACACCTCCGTAAGTACTCATAAAATCTATATACTTAGCACACACATCTATATATACAAAGAAATATAATTGAAGTGAATGCATATGAAAGTATATACAGTATTTATAACAAAAACACAATTTTATAAATTTTTGTCGGTCTGTCTGTCCGTCTGTTTGTTTCTAATCTCCGAAAAATGACTAAATCGATTTTGATGGGACTTTCGCTGACAGATAGCTGATGTTATAGGTAGTATCTACTTTGGAGGCTACTTTTATTTAAAAAAAGCAATAAGGGTTCCGCGAAAAACAAAAACCCTAAATTACACGCATTTATATTTTACATTTTGAATACTATTTCAACCAATTTGGACCGATAGATTATTGTTTTTAAAATACATATACGTAATATTATACGTGGTAGAGCCATGCTGCAGTTATATTAGAAGTATAGTTGTATCACGAATGGGTCCACACTCTCACAGAATACCATCGTGAAATAGTAGCTTAACGCTGCTGTTTTTCGTATGGTGAGTGAGAGAACCGGAAACCCCACTTACTGGAAACGAAGCATTCCATCTTAGTCCTCACGGGTGACAACGCATCTGCATTTTGATCTGTAATCAAGGATAGATGTACCAGGCGGTCCCATAATGAACTGGCCTGATATAGTTCAACGCGACATGTCGCTACATGTTGTGTTGCATTAAATAGTACGTTTATCGTGCACTTAATATAAGAAACATGCATCGACATGAAATGCTTAGTCTTAGTTTAACAGGCATTTGAATAACGAGAGTCGCGTGTTTTTTTCAAAATGTCGAAAACTGAGTATCGAAGTGTCATAAAGTTTCTGTTTAAAGAAGGTTTATCCCCTGCCCAAATAAAAGAACGATTGGATGGCGTGTATAAGGAGTCTGCCCCCCCCCCCCCCCCATAGCACAGTGAAAAATTGGGTGAAAGAGTTTCGCCTCGGGAGAGAAACCGTCGAAGACTTTGGCCACGACGGTCGACCTGTGGAAGTGCTCACTCCCGAAACGATTGCTCTTATCGAAGAGGAGGTTCTGAGTGACCGCCGTTTGAAGATTAGAGAAATTGCAGCAAGGCTTGGGCTCTCTAAGAGTACCGTTCATCGCGCGATCTATGAACATCTTTACATGAAAAAAAGTGAGTGCAAGATGGGTACCGAAACTTCTTTCAGCGGTACAGAGACAGGAAAGAGTGCGCTGCGCTTCGGAGTTTTTGGATCTTTGTGGCGAAAATCCAAAGACTGTGATCGAGTGGCTAGTGACTGGTGATGAAACTATGATCTTGTATTATGATCCACAAAGCAAGTGCGAGTCAATGGAATGGCGTTATAAGGGTGAAAAGCCCCCTAGAAAGTCAAAGGTGCAACAATCGACTAAAAAACTGACGTGTACAATATTTTGGGATTTTCAAGGCATTTTGATGGTGGATTTTAAAGAACGTAATACAGTCGTGCACGGCGAATATTATGCTTCTTTAATATATAAATTACGAGACAAGATAAAGGCAAAACGAAGAGGCAAGCTGTCTAAAGGTGTCCTGTTGCTCATTGACAACGCCCCTGTTCATACCGCTGGTGTTTCAAAGGATGCAGTTCGTCAATGCCGGTTCACAGAAGTTCAACATCCACCTTACAGTCCAGACATGGCCCCGTCCGACTATTATTTATTTCCAAATTTAAAGCGGGACTTAAGAGGAAGAAAATTTTCAAGCGATGAAGAGTTGCAGGCGGCCGTCTTCAGTCATTTTGAGGATAAAAAATGTGATTATTTTTATAAAGGTTTAGAGATGTTGATTCACAGATGTCAGAAGTGTGTTAGTATTCATGGTGATTATATTGAAAAATAAAATTGGTTTCGTTTCATTTCCTTCATTGGTTCATAGTTAGGCCAATTCATTATGGGACCGCCTACGTAGATGTCTATGGGCCACAGCAACCACTTACCATCAGGTGGACTGTGTGCTCGTTTGTCACCCTATCCTATAAAAAAACATCGTCGAGTGCCACCAATTATACCAAAATTAGTTGAACGTTTCGACGGTTATTGTTGTCAAAAATTTCAAAAAAGCTATTTTTTTAATAACTTTGAAATTTCTGTTCAGATTGTTTTTGATGTAATGAGTGAAGTATTAGTTCGTAAAAATATTTATCGAGCGTTTTTTGATCGAACATAACGGGAAGTTCCAAAGATGGCCTGCAGGGTCAACAGATATTTTTATTTAAATGTACCTATATATACGCGTGCGATAAAAAAGCTTTGCTCAGAATCCTCTTCGAAATAAAAAAGTAAGTTAATTACGCATTATTAAAGATAACTCAAAAACTACCAATCAGATCTTGATTAAATATATATGAAACCGTACGAGAAGGACCAGCTTTTAGATAAAAAAAAGAATCATCAAAATCGGTCCCAGAGAATAGTTAGCAGGTAACATACATAAGAAACATACAGTCGAATTGAACACCTCCTCTTTTTTGAAGTTGGTAAAAATTAGGTCTTTTTCTTATAAATATACTGGGGCTACGCTTTAGGTTCTTTTTTGCTCTAAAACATTCCTAAAAAAACAGACCTATGCCCATCAGTGACACGTAGATATGTAGGTTAGGTTACCACTCCAAATGTAATTAAATGTTTGTTATAGGGTGATTCATGTCGCTAGTCCGCTGTATTAACTTTTTGCCTAGTACTTATACAATCACTTGCTATGCTACTGTTACTTCTGAACCCAGAACCTCTACCCCCAACACTAACCTAACGACAAAATAGGTAGCGTACACCGTTGGTTGAATTACAAGTAATTCACCTCAAAAATAAAAGCATCATAACTAAAATTAGTTTCTACGATTATTAACTGCTATGAAATTTTATTATGTTTTTCTCATTGAATAAAACTGAATTTACGGATTTTATCGCGTTTATTTCACTACTTTTACTTATTTTTAATTCCCAACGTTTCGGGTGCTTTACAGCACCCATGGTCACGGGGGGGACTGAGATGTTTGACGTCCCAATTTCATAGTTAGTCCGGCTAGCTTCAGTTTTTGAATATTAAATTTTGGTCCGATTTACGCAAAGCTTAGGTTTGGGTT
Source organism: Parnassius apollo (assembly GCA_907164705.1). NCBI lineage: Eukaryota > Metazoa > Arthropoda > Insecta > Lepidoptera > Papilionidae > Parnassius > Parnassius apollo. Next base: position 2,570,066 of record CAJQZP010000851.1, read on the forward strand.
TAATTTTGTTAATTATAGGATCCCAAGCAGGTGGAAGCACCCATCCATCTTCTCTATTGAAATTTGGATGTTTTTTAATTTTAATAGCCTCGCGTATCATCCTTGGTAGGAATCGATGTTCTTTTGCGAGGATTTGTGGTTTATCAAATCGAATATAATGGTGTGGACGATCTTGAACATGTTCGCAGACTGCAGACTTCCCGGAGCGTCGGCGCTTTACGTCAGTAATATGTTCTTTCACGCGGGTTTTTATGGATCTTTTCGTTTGACCTATGTAAGAGAGACCACATTCACAATCTAACTTGTACACTCCTGCATTTTGTAGAGGGATATTACACTTGACGGATGGTAAAAATTGACTAATCTTCTTTGGCGGCTTGTAGTATGTTTTAATGGAAGCTCGCTTCAAGATGTAGCCAACCTTGTCTGTGACTCCCCTGACATATGGTAGTACTGCAGGTACACACTCGACTGGGGCCGGCTTCACTCGGTCACTGTGACGTAGGCGCGGGACCCGAAGCTAGTTGTCTTGCAATACTTGCGTGACGTGCTAAAGCTCGGCGGTCAGATGTTTTTTGTCACAGATCCCTCGTGCTCTCTGAAACAAAGATTTACCCACGGTAGCTAACTGTGAAGGACGATGGTGAGATTCACCATTTAAATATCGGTTGGTATGGGTCTTTTTCCTATACACAGTGTGACCAATTGTGTTATTAGGATTTCGAACGTCGGGAATTAAAAGTAAGTAGAAGTAGTGAAATAAACGCGATAAAATCCGTAAATAGTTTTATTGAAGTGTAGTGTTCGCGTAAATTTAAGAAATCATTATATGTTTTTCTCTTCTCTTCAATTAAACTGATATGTGCACCATTTATTTTTACACGAATCTAAACTTATTAATTTATACATATTAGATTTTAGCTTGTCTAATCGAATTATTATATTAAAATTAAAGCGACAGTAGCCTAATGGCAGGGCGCGGACCGCGAACTCAAAAAGGTCGTGGGTTCGAATCCACCATTCGACTACTGGCGTGAACCACTCGTAACACAAGCAATTTATGCTTACCACGAGTGGTTAAGGGGAATATTAGTAATGTTTGTAACATCGTTAATATTCTTTTTTATTTAAATCAAGAGAACCGAATGAGCACACAGTCTACGCGTTCACAGTTAGCGTAACTATGACGCTTTGGGACTGAATGTCGCAAAGAAAATTGTTTGTATGGCCTGCATGTGTAACTTTTGTGAACCGCTTCAAGGATATAATAGAAAATCCTAGTGAAGATGTTACATATAAAAATTTAAAAACAAAAAAGCAATATTACATATAAAAGACGCCTCATACGTTGAACTCTAAAAATAATCCACGTCATCCCAAAAGCATTGGCAGTGTAACAACGGTAGGTGTATCAGAATTTTTTTGCCACACCGTAGAATATACTGTCACTTGCCGCTTTTCCGAACCAGTATGACCAAAGAGCCTTCAAAAAAAGTGCTTCCGTCAAAGGGTGCTTTACATTGCTGCACTTGAACTGCTCTGGTGTTTGCAGATATTAGTTGGGAAAAGTAAATATTTATACATGTTCTTTTGCCTCCTTCCTATGAGAAATAAGAAAAAAAGCAACTTATCAGATGAGAAACATGCTTTTGTACCTACGCTTAAAAAATGATTGTAATTAATGCCTGGTATATCCCACGGACAAACACGTGCAATATTTAACTATCGTTTGTAGATCGTCTATTTTCAATATTATCTAATAATATAATTTATATTCACGTAAAAAATGAGGGAATTTCTATCTGAATCTGACTACAACTATGTAAATTACAACGCTGTAACATACAAGAATAAAGAGCGCTATTTGACAACGGAATGCCATAAATCGATAAAAAAGATTACCGCGATGGGATTAATGATAATGATTAACGTACCGGAGCTACCCTGTTAAAACAAACGATTCTCATTTCGCGCATCATATACCAGGAGTTTAAATAAGACCTTGACTGTTGTTATATGTATCTATAAGTAGGTACATGTTAAACTACGAGTATCGATCTCTTACGGAAAGTTTAGACGGCGTCAGTAACAATTCTTGTGACTCAGGTTAATCTTGGCTTAGATTTGTGTTTGCTTAATATTATAGTAAACACACCTAAAATTAAACACAAACGGATAAGCCGTGTTCATTATTTGTTGTACTAATTTTGTGGAGGTCAGAAAACGACATCATTTCCAAAAATCACAGGCTATGTTTACCTTTAAATTAGCTTTTCCCTCCAATGTCTAATATGTACGAGCTATGTACATATCTTTCGAATATTTTTGTTGTCTTTTTTATAGGAGAGCAGGGCAAACGAACATACGACTCACCTGATGGTAAGTGATTACCGCCGCCTATGAACAACTGCAACACCATGGGAATTGCAGATGCGTTGCCAGCCTTTAAAAAAGGAGGAGGCTCTTTTCTTGAAGGTCTCTAAGTCGCATTAGTTCGGAAAAATCTCTGATGGTATTCGATTCCTAAAAGAAGGCGAGGAAAAAAATCTTTTAAATCACAGTTGTGGACTGCTAGTCATCGATCGTAAGTATGGATGGAATTGCGAGCTTTGTCGCGTTGTGCGATGGTGAAATTTTGTGGCTGGAATTAGTCCGAACAATTCCTCAGAGCACTCCACTTGCTAAATGCGATAAAATACGCAGAGATGCAACATCTCTTCACATTGCCAGTGAGTTAAGCCGATCGGGAAGAGGTTGGTTGGAACGGCTCTGCGCTGGATGCGATCAAATGGAAGGAGCTGGTACTGGGGAGCCCCAGCCATGGGAACAGTATTCAATGTGCGGCAGAACCCGTGCCTTGTAAAGTTGCAGGCAGTGTGCCTGCATGAAATACTGTCCCGCTCTGCTGAGCACACCAAGCTTTTTAAAGGCCAATTTGAACTTCTCTTCCAAGCTCACCACGAAACTGCACGTCACTCGATATGTCATCTCCGAGGATTCCGATACTGGCTATGGCAATAAAGGAAGTACCTTGAAACTGAAGAGATACGACAAAGCGGTTCTTTGTAGTGGTGAACACGCAAATTTGTGTCTTTTGGGGATTGAACTGGACTTTACTTAGTCAGCCCCAGTCCGAGACTTCGTTCGACAAGGTCTCGTCTTTAGACACAAGTTTGTTCCAGTACTCGGCGAGGTTTTCCCGAGAAATATTGGCACGGCCGCTTTATAAGGCATTACCAGTGCTGTCATCTGCATAGCGATGAATGTTACCAGTTTGCCACATATCATTGATATGCAGAAGAAACAGCGTTGGTGATAGCACGCATCCTTGTGGAATACAAGCGTTTATAGGCTTGTAATCGAAGCATGCACTGTTTACTACAACAAATCTAGATATCTTCTTTGACGTACACGCAAACTCCAGCCTGGTGTACTAAGGAGTGTTCTAATTTGTGCCCCGTACAGGAGAGATACGAGGTATCAGCCGTAGAGGATACCTGTGTCTCGGTTAGAAAGAGCAAGGCCAGACTTGCTGTTTCAAGATGGTAGTGAAAGGCGTTAAGGTTGGAATGAAGTCTCCTGATGTTGCAAAAATTCACGTATAGCGTGGCAGGCTTTCTTTTTTGTCCGAGCAGCCATGCAGGTCTAGGGAGAGAGTCCAGTATCGCTGCGACCTAAAAGGTCTATTGTGATCGCTGCTATGGCTATAGTTCACTGCTAAGCCCTATGTCTTCAATAAGTAGGAGTTGCTTAGCCGTAAGCAATTTCACTTCTTCTGGGCGGAGTACATAGTTTCCCAGATGAGTGTTCGTTTGCGCATTAAGGGTCCGCAATCAGTTAGGATGTGCAGAGGCGTTTCTTTCGTTGTGGAACAGAACCGATACATCCTTAAGTTGCTTATTCCTAAGATGGGCATGTGCTTTTTAAGACAACAGTGTCCAGTTAGGGCTGTTGCCGGAATGCGCAACTTATTTTTACTTAATCCCAGGGCTTCTGAAGCGAATTTACGATCAAAAGCCCGGATTAAGGTTTTAGGATGTTTTAAGCCTGGTGTGTCAGACCAGATCTTAATTGATTTATTGTGATAAAGAGCTTCAAGGGTCAATCGGGCTAGGCTTCTTGAGATTCCACAAAATGGCTCAGGTCCAAATTGTGTACACTTTGAGCCCTCCCGTGTAAGTTTGTCAGCAAATTCGTTGACTACAATACTCGTGTGACCCGGAACTCATCGTAAGACGACTCTGTTGTTACATACCAGGGCGTTTAAACGGTTTACGCAGTCCCCAACTAGCTTCGAGTTCACTAAATCTGACCTCAGCGCTAATACTGCTTCATGACTATCAGATTTTATATATATTATATGGTTGACGAAGTGCTTTTGCAGATTGATTTCCGCACACTGAAGTATAGCGAAAATTTCAGTGATGTCTCAGTGATCGCAAGGGTGAAAACCGGCAGCGATCACCGAATGGTTAGAGGCACACTGAACTTAAACGTTAAGTTGGAGAGGTGTCGTCTAATGAAGTCAACGCTCCGTCCCCCTCGTGCTCTAATCCAGAATCCCGAAACCTTTCAGCTCGAGTTACGTAACCACTTTCAGTGCCTAGAAGATTTTGACCTTGCAATGCAGTGGACGGTATGAATGATAAGTTCGTGGAAACTGTCCATGCGGTCGGAGCTAAGTTCTGCAAGACCCGCCGCAGAAGAACACGAAAACTCTCCGATTACACTCTTAATCTCATGGCTGTTAGACGGGAGATAAGGCTGCAATCGTCAACAGATTTGGCAGCGTACAGGCAACTGAACAGACAGATCTCCAAATGCATGCGGCGAGACTTACGCAACTTTAATACTGCTCGTATTAAAGAAGTGATCGAGCGGAACCAGGGCTCCAAAGTCTTTGTCAGAGATCTGTCTGCCAGAAAGAGCCAACTGTCAAAGCTGAAGACTGAGTGTGGCAGCATCGTTTCCGGGACACCAGAGTGAGATTGAAAGGTTCTATGGGCAGCTGTACACATCATCGTTGGAGACACACGCAAGTGTGAGTAACGATCCGAGAGCAAGCCTTACCCGACACTATTCCGATGATATCCCGGACATCAGTCTGAGCGAGATTAGAATGGCTCTCCAGCACCTTAAAAACGGCAGGGCCCCAGGCGAGGATGGAATTACAGCGGAGCTTCTGAAAGCGCGTGGAACACCGGTACTTGAAGTCCTTCAGAAGCTCTTCAATTCCGTCCTCCATGGTGGCACTACTCCGGAGGCGTGGAGCAGAAGTGCGGTGGTCTTGTTCTTTAAGAAAGGCGACAACGCTCACAACGACAGAGTTCGAAACCTATCCAACAGCAGAGATATGTAAGACAGTGTGACGTTATAACCCCGAAACTCTTTACCGCTGCATTGGAAGACGTTTTCAAGCTACTGGACTGGAAAGGATACGGTATTAACATCAGTGGCGAGTACATCACTCACCTTCGATTTGCCGACGATATAGTCCTTATGGCAGAATCGGACCTTAGCACTATGCTGAATGACCTCAATGGTGTCTCCCAACGGATAGGTCTTAAGATGAACATGGACAAAACAAAGATCATGTTTAATGTCCATGTCACACCTATGCCGGTAGTTGTTGGGAGCACTATGCTCGAAGTTGTTGACGAGTATGTTTACCTGGGACAAATGGTCCGACTAGGTAAGTCTAGGTAAGAGAGGTCAATCGACGGACTCAACTCGGCTGGGCAGCGTTCAGGAAATTACGACACATCTTCTCGTCAGGTATACCTCAATCTCTGAAAACTAAAGTGTACAACCAGTGCGTGTTGCCAGTGATTACTTACGGATCTGAGACGTAGTCCTTCACTGCTAGCCGTATGAGGACGTTCAAGGTCGCTCAGCGAGCTATAGAGAGGGCTATGCTCGGAGTTTCTCTGCGTGATAGACTCAGAAATCAGGATATCCGCAGTAAAACCAGAGTGACCGACATAGCCCAACGGATTAGTAAGCTGAAGTGGCAATGGGCCGGCCATATAGCTCGAAGAACCGATAACCGATGGGGAAGAAAGGTTCTCGAGTGGCAGCCTCGTACCGGTAGGCGTAGTGTAGGGCGACCCCCCACTAGATGGAATAACGACCTGGTTAGACATGCAGGAATTCGATGGATGCAGGTGGCTCAGGACCGTGCTTTGTGGCATTACTTGGGGGAGGCCTATGTTCAGCAGTGGACTTGTGAAGGGCTGTAATTATGATGATGATGATGATGAAGTATTATGTACCTAATAATCTATATTGAATAAAAATTATTCTATTCTATTGACTCGACTTGTGATGGGCTGTGATAGCTGTGATAGTAGTAATGGTAGGTGAAAGCATTGTTACACATCCTTATACTGTTGTAATTGTAAACTGAAACATTATGTATTATGGTCTAAGAACGAAAACATTTAACAATAAATTAATCAAAGAAAAGCGAAGTGAGAAAATTTGCTATAGCTTTCGGCACGTATAACAAAAGCCCATCGCTTTCAATTAAAACAATCTTGGAAGTTAAAAAAAAACAGAAAATATTCCACGAATGTACATAATGTTAAAAAGAGTATTTTAAATAGAATGCTTTATGTTGCTTCTCTTAAGAATACACCGTAACATCAGCTACGCTGACGTTATAGTACTGTTGATCGATCGGAGCCTTATGAAGATTGATACATACATGCGAGTCGTATGCTGTGGCTCATAGACTTAAATATTACGCATCTAAGAGCTAAGAGTCAGCTAATGGTTTTTAAAGTGGGCATAAAATGTTAGGATAAAAATGTGTCTCGAGTAACATCATGCGGAACAATGTTAATCGGTTCAAATATTTGGGTCTTTAGGTCACGGATACGTTAAATGATGACACTGATATAGAAAGTCAACGAGGGGTGCCGTGTGTGTGCAACAATATGTTGGTTCGCAGATTTCCACCCTGTAGTAAGCAATTAAAACTGATGCTTTTTAAGGACTATTGTTAATCATTCTACATGTGCGGTCTATGAATTAACCACACGCAGCGAGCGTATAGTTCTCTGCGTGTTCCATACATTTTGTTTTTTCAAAAAGTTCAGGGTGTTGTTTGGGTTGCCGCGTTTTTTCACTACTTCAGCAATATTTGCCAACGCACAAACTGATTGCTTTTATACCATCATCCGCAAAATAAGCGCCTCGCTGTTTAAACGTGTGCGCGAAACTTCGAACAGCAAAAAGGTAGGATTCTCAACTGCTACGGCACTGGATTTGTTTGCATGCGTCGGACTCTCAGCCAGGCTCAAGATTAAATTAAACGAAATTAAATAAAATTAACAATGTCATTAAATGTTACTAACACTAGGGTAAGTTTTTATAGTTAACTAACACCTATGCTTGTAGAATCGGAAGAAGTCGGCTAAGGTCTAAAAGGATTTTTAAAAATACATAAACTAGTGAAGAATTTGCCTTTAATGACACGTAAAATAATTTATAACATCTTATATAAACTTCTCTCCAAAGGAGTAATTTCGTTACTTATATAGAAGTGGGTAGCTAATAATGTCGTAAATAAAATTAGCCGTCGAGGGAAGAAATATTCGACAGTAATTAGATACATGCACAACAATATCGGTAGTTAAAACAAAAGCAGTTTAACTCTATTTACAATGTTAATTAGCTCTTCTTAGCTTTTGTGTTGAGAAATATCAGTGTTAATTTATAAAAAGTCATAATATGAACTGAAAATTTACACCCCAAATGGCTTTTAAAATTAATCATACAATGTTACAGACGTTGAAATTTAATAGCAGAAGACAATGAAAATCGTTTTTTATATATGTAAACGAGATAAAAGCATACGAGTATACAGGTCTCATGATGGTAAGTGGATGCTTTGACATTATATTCACTCTTATTTATCCTCGATGGAGGGCTAACATGAAATGCCACTTTATCAGAAAAAAAAGGGTTCCCGTCACTTACCACAAACAATATCTGTTTAATCTACTTTATACAATGTATTTAAATATAGAAAAAACATGTGTTCAGTTTCACACGCGGTGGATGTGAAACCTTCAGAAAATTAATTCTACAGGTAAAGCTATTTTATCGAACAAAAATTGGTTGATTCTTAAGATGGTAGGTACGTAAAATTATAGATGTTAGATGGCCTAAGCACAGGTAATTTGATACAAATCTACGATAAGTTATGAAATCTTAGATTGTTATGAATGAATTGAATAAGATAATTTTATTCGCTATGGAAAATTTTATTTATTAAATTACAAAAAATACTGTTTATTTTAACAGTTAAAAGTTTTATTAGCCATCTTTAAGGTACCGCAAAAAAAGAGAATAAGATAATGGGAAGCACTGTATACTGTATTCTATCTCATTCTCTCGCAGACTAAATCTTATAGATATATGTGTTTGTCTCTTTTTAGTGTCGCTTTTTCATTTCATCGAGTTTAAAATGATAACGATTCTAAAGAAGTTTAACTTCAAAAAAGAGAAACTAGAAAAAGGTGTTACTTAGGACAGTAGTAAGAAGATCGAACGTATGAGTTTTTATGTTTGTAGTCTTCGATCAACAATAGCAACTAGATAACGGGTTACGTACAAAATCATAGCTAAATACTGTCCGCATGAATATAAACTATGAAAAGACATAAATTAAATAAAAGATAATGTGAAATCAACCTTAAATTATAACATTATATAATAAAGTTCTTTTTCCCGTTATTGCCTTGCGAGCTACACTCTCACGTGCAAGAGCTCACGTCTCATGTGCGCTCTTATTTACTGAGATGGATTTCTTGCGCCGACCCGACATCTAGTTGGTATTGTTGATCGAAGTTTGTAGTACGTGCCCGTAACCATTAGCTATCACGATCGCTTTTTATGTTAAAGATATTAAAGTTTATTTATATTTATCATGTGCACATTACATATTATATTATAGTATTTAAAATGGGTCGTCTCGACCGGGGAAGGACCACGCTCTCATAGAATACCAGCGTAAAATAGTAGCGTAATACTGCTGTGTTTCGTATGGTGAGTGTAGAGAACCGGAGACCCTTTTTACTGGAAACGAGGCATTCCATCTTAGTCATCACGGGTGGAAATGCATCTGCATTTTGATTCGTAATCGAGGATAGATGTAGATGTCTATGGGCCACAACAACCACTAACCATCAGGTGGACTGTGTGCTCGTTTGTCACCCTAATCTATTTTGGTGCATTGTTATATACAAGTGATAAACGAACACGCAGTAAGCTCCGACTAAACCTTCGATTAAAAATCAAAATTCAGGTGAGTTTGTTTGACCCTCAATGACCAGTATGTAGGCCTGCCTGTTACCAGCAAAAGTGTCGCGAACAATAAGAACTACAGCAGCATTATCAGTATTCGGCGATCAATAGATCTATCGGTGCTACAGCTACTCGTATAATGCAACTGTACCTTAGTTCTATCACGTAATAAATAAAACTACAAGTAAAGAATCTGGTAATATTAAACAAATGAAATTATTCATAAATTTCCGCTTCCGTACTCAGAAATCAAACTTAGTATCTTACATAAGACTGTCACAAACGTTTTTCTCAGAAATTATTTTACGTAAATTGAAGTTCAACATAGATTATGTAATTCTAAATTCAATTTTCGACATAACATAAGATAAGGGGTTTATAAACTGAATTTTTTTAATTAATTCATATATAAACATATTCTATTTTTCATCGTATTCATAAAGAGCGTGGTTCTTCCCAGTCAGGTCAACTAATTCGTGCCGCAACTATAATAAAAATAGCTACTACTCACGTAAAACAGGTAACTTTTAGAATGGCAAGTTTATTTTAAATTGCTTTATAAAATTGAACTGAAATATTTCTACAATATACGAAGGAAACGAGCTATATGGAAATCAAGATGAAGTGATGCGGTAACCGGGAAAATCGAGGGGATTGCTTTTGGATACCCATTCCGTTGCAGTCAGTTTCACGTTTATCTCACACTACATATTAGAATTTTATTTTATTTTAAATAATATGGGTGACAAACGAGGCAACCATTCTACCTGTGGATACTACGTCGTACGTCCATATACAACACGTAATATAATTAACGCACTTTGAGAAAGTAGTTTGTTCAGAATCGTTTACTGAATTGATTCCTATCATTTTTAATATAGGTAATTTTTTATCCCCAAAATAATTAAAACTACGTAAACTACAGTCACACTAAATCTGTACAGTCCAAACAAACTGAAATGGACCGTAACTGAAGGCAATAAGACTTTTAGGAGTGCAGTTTTATTTGAATTATTACTAATTCTGTCATTCAATAAAAATAAAGAAAAATGAACTTTATTTCAAGCATATTAAAGTCTTTGCGTTCGTGGATTTGTACTGTGACCACAACATTCTTCCGGAATTAGTATAACTAATTTGATAAATAATCAGTGCATAAAAATGTTTAACTAAAAGTTCAGTGTATGTATTATGATTATAACATAATATACTAATTGGGGTGTCTGAGGGTGTGCGTTAATTACGTTACATATTGTATATTTGCAGCTGTCTTCGATTACACAATGAACGTACAGTCCACCTGATTAATTAAAATCTCACCTGATTAAATAAAATAATGTATTATACGTTGACGTTTAATATCACAAAACATTTAAAAAAATATACATGTAGATGATATAAACAAGCACACAGGCCACTAGATGGTAAATGGATGATTTGACATAATACATACATCTACATATATCCTCAATGGTGTACTTGTTGTTGTAGAATGCTTCGTTATTTAAGAAAGGGTCTCCGGTCGAACACAGCTGTTTTATGCTGCTATTTTACGCCGTATACTCTGTGTGTTTGGTTCATTTTTGGTCGTAACGAGTTGAATCCATGGGTTGGTAGTAATTAATGGATTGGAACTAACCATAATCGACTTAAAAGTGATTTATATATGCCGAAATAATCCCTCAGGTTTATTTTTATTCGATAAAACAATAATTATAACTAATTGCAGTAGATAAAAAAATGCAAATAGATTGAAATCCATTATTATCGCTAAATATACTGATACAAATTAGAATTAATATTTCAGAAGCCAATATTTAAGTCGGATAAAATAACGTTTTAAATAATTTTATTAGTAGCTGACATTGTTGACTTCAGCCGATTGTTAATCAACGAAGCTCTAGCGGCAGACTAACGGTGAAATATCAAAGCAAGAAAGCTAGATTAAAAATTAATAGACAGGTGCTGAGGAAGAGTATAAACAGTGCGAATTTATAAGCTCAGCGCTCAGGTAATTAACCCGCTACCTCAGAAAGAACAGCAAACAGGTTAAATAAATAATTAAAAGTTATTACATTTATAATACTAATAATCTCATAACAGTTCAAGCTATAGTTTGGCAATTTTTTTAAGTATACTAATAAACATACTTGGATCCAATGATTTAAATCCAGCATTAGACCTAAAAAAACCGTTGCTATTAACATACAATTCCAATTTTAATCTCGCATGTTTGAAAATCTACATATATCACGATTTCAAAATCAACAAAAGCGAACGCGATCATAGCTCGCTCTATTTTCTACTATCTTGTAAAGCAATTGAACGGACAAACATTGATTCTATACCATTTACATGACAGCGTATTGTTACGAGCTTGAGGTTCGTGACAATAAAAACAGCGGATTTAATTACCATGATTTACACTTTAATTCATTTTACACTAATTAAAACTTAAAACACTAATAATTAACCACACTGATTCGCTTTATTTCGCTTCGAAGCTTCGCTTGTCTCGCCAAATTCAATACTTCCCCCGATCGCATCTTGCAGCGCCTATAAATACAAATTAGCACCGAAACATCCAGAATATTCAAGTAAACACGCGCAAGGGGCCGAGAGTTTGAGTGTCGACTTCTAGAAGCTTAGTTCTTCGTTCCGAGACTAGATGGCGCTGTCGGTTGAAAGATTAGTGATGTCATTTTCTGGAAAGCTCCTCTCGCTCTCGTCCCTGACACTAGATGGCGCTAGTGCCGGATACATGACGTCGACTTATTCGCGCAACAGTATGTTACAGGTAATGTTCGTATTTTACCCTTCTAATTATGGAGTGTAGAGGTAAGCAGTACAGACTCTGTATAATCTCTGTATAGCCACTGTTGCTACAGTCTTAATTTTATAAACTTTTCATAATGATTTCTTATATTTACGCGAACACTATACATTGATTAAAACTACTTTTACGGATTTTATCGCGTTTTATTTATATTAATTTTAATACCCGACGTTTCGGGTGCTTTCCAGCAGCAGGTGACTGACGTCCCGATGTCAAAGTTAACCCGGAGTACCTTCAGCTTTTTAATTATTGTCTTTGGTCCGATCTACGCAGAATGAACTAACTGTTTTGAAGTCTTGCAGTGGTATGCTTGGGTTTAGTTTTAATTTTATTAATTATAGGATCCCAAGCAGGTGGTAGTACCCAGCCTCCTTCTCTATTGAAATGATGAAACCACAATGTATCTCACAAGTAATACGTATTATATTAAATTAGATTGCTTAATGCGATTGCCAAGTCAATCTATATATTTAAAATATAAAAGACTTTTAAAATTGATATGGTCACTATAAAATGTTGTTAGGTTAGGTAATTACGTAATAACTTAAAACAGAAGGACCCTTAAGTAGGAACTGAATAAATTAACCGACTTGGTATTACATGGATCTCACAACTTTTTACGGTAGAGGAACTGAGTTGCGAGACTTGTTTTTTTTTTTACAAGTTATGTTTTTAATTGCATCTCATTTATTTTTGTATATAAGATAGTCTTAATTTTTTACCTTTCTAGTACCTTCTACTTCTTGAGTACCAACAACGTACCTATGTACACCTGTAATACATATACAAGTACACTGGTTCATTCATTGCAAATGTAACTTTGTAATTCTATTTATATTTATAAGGGATTACAAAGTTATTTATGCAGTTAGTGTATCTAAAAAAACCGGACCGAAATTAAAAAATATTTTAGATTTTCCTTGATTTATACACTAAATAATAATTGAATACTAAATTTGAAGCTTCTATGTCTGCTAGAAGTGCCTTAGGAGTTTTGATGACCGGTCAGTCAGTGAGTGACAAAATTAAGAAACTGACTAGTTTTAATTCTTAAACTACTGGTTCAAATTGAATGAAATTTGAAATATACCATATCTATACAATGCTTACTTGGTTACTGAAAATTCAGGCTTCTAGTTTTATTGACCACGAAGTTAAAGGGGGTCGAAAATTACCTGAATTGCTTCGAGAAAAGATGGTACGGCCGTGCCGCTTTTTTGCTCGACTTGGCGGGGCACTGCCGTGCCCCCAGATCAGTTTCGCACCACACACTTCATATATACTGGTACGCCGGACTGGCTGTACTCTACAAAACTTCTGTGCCGATTTAAAACGCCGCCATTGAGCGTATCTGGTACTAAATTTGACTTAATTTGCAAATGGCCGTTTTTTGTTCAAAACGTCTAAAGTATTTTAAAGTTTTAAACGAGAAAAAGTGTTGTGTAATTCAGTTATGTTTCATATTACTAGTATAATAAAAAGTATTTTTAGTAACAATGATAATGTGAAATTGCAAAATCGAAATGTGGTCACATTCCACAGTTAAGGAGATTTACATTTTATATTCAATAAAAAACTATTTGATAATATAGGCGTTTAAAAATCTGTAACTTATCTTATTAAATTATTGGCTTTAAATTACCTATTTTTGACAAACAATAAAATTCGTTAGGTTTGACGAGTTCCTTGTCGATAATACTTATCGGTGTTTTTTTTTCTACATAGAAAAATAAAAGTTGTTGACAACAGATAATTATCAAATATTTATTAATTTACAGCTTTTCAACTGACTGTATACTAAAACTGTGACTAAAAAGCATAAAACTTGTGAATTGGCGTCCGAAGCACGTTGAATATGACGTTAATGATTTATGGTATGGTATACATGAATGTTATTTATTTAAAGTTTGTAATCGACGACCAAATAAATGGTTAACAATAAATTATTTACAAACAAAACTCAGTCAAGCCGACCAATTCGTGCTACAACCATAATATAGCCGCAGCGTAGCTCTACCACGTAAACACATTACGTACATTTATTTATTGTGTGGCATTATATTAAAATGAAACTCAAGTAGAATTTTAGGCCTGGGTATAGAACTTTTATCGAGATATTTTGTTATGCCGTCCAATCTATTAGTTCCGTGAACGCTCACTTCTACTATCAGCGCCAAAATGGCGAAAATCAAATCGCCTCACTGTCACGGAAGTCCAACGTACCACGGCATTATCAAGGTATATAAGAATATATAAATATAGGAATGTATATACCTTGGCTGATATTATTTACTATATTTACTCCACTAACACTCGGTCCACTAACAAATGTTACAGTGACACTTATCACTTATGCTAATTTCTAAAACACTAATATAAACTACGCACATATATAATAATAGGTAAACACCTCAGGTGCTCATTGCATTTCTTATACACTTAACGTTATGACTATTTAAAACTTGAACAAAAAAGGAATGTTAAAAAATACTACAGAGGAATATTACCTTGTCCCCAAAAACATTAAAAGAGTCAGTATCTACTACATTATAAGTATTTAAAAGTCTGCAAATTCTGAGTATTGAGAAATTAAATCCTAGTACGGTTCTACGAAGGGGCGGTGAAGACCAGTAATGAATTTACGAGGATGTCCAATTGACATACCAAAATTAAATTAAGTAGTTATAAAGGGTACTAAGTTATTTCTGAATATTTTACATAAAATTTGCAAATCTAGAATGTCACAACGTTTAGACAGTGAAACTATTTTAAATGTTTAAATTCCCTCATAAAATCTTTTCTGAGAGAAAATCTTTTTTAAAAATCTTTTCAGGATGCACTCAAGGTGATTAGAATAATATGGACGCCAGACTATGCTGGAATTACCTCCTGTCTTCCGCATCAGCGGCCGGGTAATCTCCTACTGCTCAGACGCCCAGCGGCTGCTAGTTATATGCTTTAGTATCTCGACATTTCCATCAAGATGTTGCTCAAAAACTCACAAGTGATCATTCTTCCATATTTAGGAAATAATGAGATTTTTCCAATATTATCATAATTAAGATCATTATTGTTTCGGAGATAACATGAGGCTACTTTTAGTTTACTCTAATGCAATAAAAAAAGCTGGGGATTGTTTAACTGAATCACGCCCGCCATTTTTTTAAATAATTTAAATACAAATTGCCATTATCTTGAATTTGTGTATGATATTATGTAAAAATCCAAATATTTGATGGATATTTCTATTCAAAATTGTCTTTTGCCGTTTTAAAATATGACGTGTAAAATTATTTTTTCTCGGAAAATGCTAAATATGGAATTTCAGTATATATACTTTTTTCTTAAAAAGTAATTTCCTTTGACTCCAGCACACTTAACAACCAATCTACATTCTCTTTATTCAAAGCTGCACAACACTTGTTAACGAGCAACGAGCACGTTCTCTAGACTATATAGTACTGTATTGTTTCACAGCAAATTGCGCACTGACCGTAAACGGTTGTGTTAAATCTAGCGATTAAGTATGCATGGGCTTAATTTGTTTTTTTTTTTACTTATGTGTATGTGTTCTTTTATTTAAAAAAAAAACAACGTGGTAGAGCTACGCAGTAACAATATTATAGTTGTACGAGTAGCACGAATAGGCCGACCGGGGGAGGAGCACGCTCTCACAGAATACCAGCGTGAAATAGCAACTTAACGCTGCTGTGTTTCGTATGTCAAGTGTGGAGAACCAGATAATCGTTTTACTCGAAACTAGGCATTTCAACTTAGTGCTAAGGGGTGACAAGGCATTCTGCATTTTGGTTCTTAATTGAGGACAGATGTAGGTGTCCATGAGCAATAACATTCAGTCATTCACTTACCATCAGGTGAACTGTGTTTATCACCCTTATTCTATAAAAATAAAAAATAAAAACATTTATATTACAACGCCGATTATTAAGTATGGTTGATAATCATCGCAACAAGTGTACTGAGGTAAGGTGTAAAAAGATGTAGGAAATATTTAAATCACTGTCATCCATTACTTACGCAAGATTTATTAGTTTAAGAACTTAGTTATCAAGGTTAATTAAAAACTCATAATAATTAAAAATATATACTTAGGTACACTTACATTAGTTTGAGAACTTAGTTATTAAGGTAAAAGAAAAAGGTTTATTATTTTTTGCTTTTCAGTTGTTTCGGCGGTTTAATATTTTGTTAAAAAGTTTTTATTTTATAATTTTTGTGGCTTTAATCTATTAATTACTACATGCTTTATTATTGACCTACTTTAACTATTATTTGTTTAAAGCTGTAATCGACCTCGGAAAGAAAGTCTTTACCAAAGGACAGGCATATGTGGCACTGAGTAGTGTAAAAACACTTGAGGGTATTGCTTTATCTGATCTAGAGCCAAATAAGGTATTACACAAACCTCAAGATGAACGAGCTTTAGCAGAAATACAGAATGAGAGATCTACACAAAAGATACTAACAGGTCTAAAGCTCATTCATCGTGAGGTTTTTTTTTGTAATGTAATGTAAGTATTATGTAATGTTGTAATACACAACTCAGCATTAAAATCTGTGAGTAAACAATAAATTACCCCTATTTTCCCAACCTTGGGGTATTTTTTTCCAAATTTATATAGGAGTAATTTCAAGGTATATCCTATCCAATAAAGAAAGAATTATCAAAATCAGACTACTCTGTAATAAATCAAATCTATTTTCTCACCCTTAGGGTAATTTTTTTCCAAATTTATATGGGACCAATTTCGAGGTATACCCTATTCAATAAAAAAGAATAATCAAAATCGGACTACTCTGTAAAAAGTTATGGGTGGTCATACATAAAAAATATATACGCGAATTGAGAACCTCCTCCGTTTTTCGGCGGTTGAATACACGAAATTAATAAATAAGCTTGTAGCTAGGATCACAACATCAATACCCATCATATCAGATCACAAAACTACAGAAGATAGATTTAAAGAATAGAAAGATTAAAAAAAAATCCTACAATTTCCTTAGACAATGCAACAATTTTTATTAAAACAAAACTAGTTTTTTACGGATTTTATCGCCTATATTAACTTATTTTATAATCCCGATGTTTCGAGGACTTTACAGCAACCATCACAAATCACTACTACTCCTATGTGCCCATGGTCACGGAAAAAACTGAGGTATTCGATGTCCTAATGTCGTAGTTATCCACGGCTACCTTCAGATTAAAATTATTAATTTTTGTTCCGATCTTCGCAGAACTTCGAACGCTTCAGTCCCCGCCGTGTCCATGGGTGCTGTAAATTAGGTACTCAAAACGTCAGGAATATAAAATAATAAACGCGATAAAATCCGTACAAACTAGTTTTATTTGAATGTGTAGTGTTCACGTAAATATAAGAAATTATAACAATTCATATTTTAATAAATAAACTATGAGTAATTTCAAAGCGTATTTACATGACATTAATTTATGCAAATTAAAAGACTCATTTCAAGGTTTTCGTTACTCATCGTTTGAAATTTAACAGTATCATAAGTATGCTGGTATTTCATATTGGTATTCTATGCTAGCGTGATCCTTTCTCCGTCAAACCCACCCGTTCTGCACCTTATAACACGCTGTAAAGTGGATCTACCATGAATGAAATGAATATGTTTAGAGAAAATAACGAGATAAAAACATCATAGAGTTAAAGAAGATAGACTAAAAGACTAAAGTGAATGAAAAGAAAAAATCTATAATGACTTCTTAAATTTACGCGAACACTACACATTGAATAAAACTAAATTTACGGATTCTATCGCGTTTATTTAACTGATTTTACTTATTTTTTTAATTCCCGACGTTTCGGGTGCTTTAAAGCAACCATGGTCACGGGGGTGACTGAGTTGTTTGACGTCCCAATGTCATTGTTAGCCCGGCTACCTTCAGTTTTTGAATATTAATTTTTGGTCCGATTTACGCAAAACGAACTTACAGTATCTTGAAGTCTTGCAGTGGTATGCTTGGGTTTGGATTTAATTTTGTTAATTATAGGATTCCAAGCAGATGGCAGCACCCAACCATCTTCTCTATTGAAATTAGGATGTTTTTTTAATTTCAATAGCCTCGAGTATCATCCTTGGTAGGAATCGGTGTTCTTTTGCGAGGATTTGTGGTTTATCAAATCTGATGTAATGGTGGGGACGATCTTGAACATGTTCACAGACTGCAGACTTCCCGGAGCGTCGGTGCTTCATGTCAGCTATATGTTCTTTCACGCGGGTTTTTATGGATCTTTTTGGTTGACCTATTTAAGAGAAACCACATTCACAATCTAACTTGTACACTCCTGCATCTTGTAGAGGGATATTACACTTGACGGATGGTAAAAATTGACTAATCTTCTTCGGCGGCTTGTAGTGTTTTAAGACTCCTCTGACATATGGTAGTACAGCAGGCACACGCTCGACTGTGGCCGGCTTCACTCGGTCACTGTGACGTAGGCGCGGGATCCGAAGCTTGTTGTCTTGCAATACTTGCTTGACGTGCTGCAGCTCGGCGGCCAGATGTTTTCTGTCATAGATCCCTCGTGCTCTCTGAAACAAAGATTTACCTACGGTAGCTAACTGTGAAGGATGATGGTGAGATTCACCATTTAAATATCGGTTGGTATGGGTCTTTTTTCTATACACAGTGTGACCAATAGTGTTATCAGGATTTCGGATGACTAAAACATCTAGGAAAGCTAAAGAATTATTTGCCTCTAACTCCATTGTGAATTGTATTTTAGAGTTTATAGAGTTAAGGTGGTTTAAAAATGCAGTTACTTTGTCAGATGGTAAAATTGTGAAGGTGTCGTCTACGTACCGCTTGTAGAATCTTGGATTTACAGGAGCAGTAAGAAGAGCTTTCTCCTCGAAGTCCTCCATAAATATGTCGGCGACTATGGGAGATACAGGTGAGCCCATCGCCACGCCATCTACTTGCTTGTAGAACTCTTCCTTCCACAATAGATAGCCATATGTGAGGCAATGTTTGAGTAATACTGCATATTCAGCATGCATGTTGTTATCTTCTAGCTTCCTAGTTACAATTGAGATGCAGTCTTCAATAGGTAGGCATGTGAATAGTGACTGAACATCAAAACTGACCATAGTTTCATTGTCAGCGAGATGTAGGTCTTTTATCTCACTAACAAAATGGTATGAATCCTTTGTGTGTGTGCTCTGGTATGTCCTCTCAGTGGTGACAGTATTTTTGCCAAGTGTTGTGTCAGCTTTTAAGTTGGTGAATCAATCTGGCTCACTGTAGGACGTAGTGGAGCGTTTGGTTTGTGTATCTTAGATAACCCATAAAACCTTGGTGGTTTGTTATATGATGGTATTAACGAGTTCACGTCGAGATTTAATTTTTCGGAGTATTTCTTTATTAAATCGCTAGTTGCTTTAAGCGTGTTAGTTGTGGGGTCTGTTTTGACCTTTTTATATGTACTTTCGTCCGATAAAAGCTATATATTTTAAAACTATACTCTGACGTGTCCATTATTACCGTAGCGTTTCCTTTATCCGCGCGGAGAATCGTTAGCTCTGTCTGTTCCGTAAGTTAATCAACGCTGTAAATTCGTCTTTAGGAAGGTTTGGTTTCGGCACTGCACTACGACGTAACAAGGACGAAATATCTTGACGTATAGCCTCCAAACCTTCCTTACCGATATTATTCTTAAACAGACAGTCTTAACTAACACTGCAGATAATTTCTTCGTACGGGATTTTTCGCGGTGATAATGCGAAGTTCATTCCCTTCACGCAAATCTTCCTTACCGATATTATTCTTAAACAGACAGTCTTAATTAACACTGCAGATTATTTCTTCGTACGGGATTTTTCGCGGTGATAATGCGAAGTTCATTCCCTTCGCTAATACCTTTATTGTCGGTTTGTCCAGTGTATGTTTTAATAGATTATAGACCGTGCGTTGTTTGTTGTTTACGTCTGTGGTCAACGGTTGTGTTTCGTTCTGACGTTGACTTAGATGGTTGGCATTTGATTTGATCGTTAATTTTTGGTATTTTTCTATTTGTTTATTTTTGCATTCATTGCATTTTGATGTTTCTCGTTTGTTTAAAGTTTCGATGCAATTATTAAAATCAAATGTCGTTAAAACTGTCTTTAGTTCACTGGACAAATTGTTTATGGTGTTGTTTATGAAATGTAAATCGAACCGTTTCTGCTGAATCACCGTTCGTAACAACTTTTTACTTAATAATTTCTTATATTTACGCGAACACTATACATTGATTAAAACTACTTTTACGGATTTTATCGCGTTTTATTTATATTAATTTTAATACCCGACGTTTCGGGTGCTTTCCAGCACCAATTGTCACGGGGGACTGAGGTGACTGACGTCCCGATGTCAAAGTTAACCCGGAGTACCTTCAGCTTTTTAATTATTGTTTTTGGTCCGATCTACGCAGAATGAACTAACTGTATTTTGAAGTCTTGCAGAGGTATGCTTGGGTTTAGTTTTAATTTTATTAATTATAGGATCCCAAGCAGGTGGTAGTACCCAGCCTCCTTCTCTATTGAAATTAGGATGTTTTTTAATTTCAATAGCCTCACGTATCATCCTTGGTAGGAATCGATGTTCTTTCGCGAGGATTTGTGGTCTATCAAATCTGTTGTAATGGTTGGGGTCATCTAGAATATGATCGCAAACTGCAGATTTCCCGGAACGTTGATGATTCACGTCAGCTATGTGTTCTTTTACGCTGGTTCTAATTGATCTCTTTGTTTGCCCTTTATATGAGAGACCACAATCACAATCAAGCTTGTACACTCCTGCATCTTGTAGAGGAATATGACACTTGACGGATGGTAAGAACTGACTAATCTTCTTCGGCGGCTTGTAGAATGTTCTAATAGAAGCTCGCTTCAAGATGTAGCCAATCTTGTCTGTGACACCTCTGACATATGGTAGTATAGCAGGCACACGCTCGACTGTGGCCGGCTTCACTCGGTCACTGTGATAGAGGCGCGGGACCCGAAGCTTGTTGTCGTGCAGAACCTGCTTGACGTGCTGAAGCTCGGCGACCAGGTGTTTGCTGTCACAGATCCCTCGTACTCTCTGAAACAAAGATTTGCCCACGGTAGCTAGCTGTGAAGGATGATGGTGAGATTCACCATTTAAGTATCGGTTTGTATGGGTCTTTTTTCTATACACAGTATGACCTATGGTGTTGTTAGGATTTCGAATGACTAACACATCTAGGAAAGCTAAGGAATTATTTGCCTCTAACCCCATAGTAAATTGAATTTTAGGGTTTATGGAATTAAGAAGTTCTAAAAATGCAGTTACTTTGTCTGATGGTAAAATTGTGAAAATATCGTCTACGTACCGCTTGTAGAACCTTGGGGTAACAGGTGCAGTAAGGAGGGCTTTCTCCTCAAAGTCTTCCATGAATATATCGGCAACAATGGGAGATACAGGTGAGCCCATCGCAACACCATCTACTTGCTTGTAAAACTCTTCCTTCCACAATAGATAGCCAGATGTAAGGCAATGTCTTAGTAGCACTGCATATTCTGGTGGCATGTTATTTTCATCTAGTTTCCTAGTTATAATTGAGATGCAGTCTTCAACAGGTAGGCATGTAAATGGAGACTGAACATCAAAACTGACCATGGTTTCATTGTCAGCAAGACGTAGGTCTTTTATCTCACTGCCAAAATGGTATGAATCCTTAGTATGTGCTCTTGTGTGTCCTCTGAGTGGTGATAATATTTTGGCTAAGTGTTGAGCCAATCTGTACGTTGGCGAATCAATTTGACTCACTATTGGACGTAATGGAGTGTTAGGTTTGTGTATTTTTGGTAACCCATGCAACTTCGGAGGTTTTGCACACGAAGGTATTATCGAATTGACGTCTAGATTCAATTTCTCGGAGTATTTCTTAATTAGATCGCTAGTTGTTTTAAGCGTATTAGTTGTAGGGTCTGTTTTGACCTTACGGTATGTACTTTCATCCGACAAAAGTTGTTGTATTTTAAAATTGTAATCCGACGTATCCATTACAACCGTAGCATTTCCTTATCTGCGCGGAGAATCGTAAGCTCTGGTCTGTTGTGTAAGGTTTTTAACGCGTTAAATTCATTTTTGGGAAGATTTAATTGCGGCGCTGTACTTCGACGTAACATAGACGAAATGTCTTGGCGTATGGCCTCTAAATCTTCGTTACCAATATTATTTTTATACAGACGATCCTCAACACTACAGATAATGTCTTCATAAGGGATTCTTCGCGATGTAATTGCGTAATTAAAACCTCTTCCTAAAACTTTTAATGTGGCGTCGTCCAGAGTTTGTTTTGACAGGTTATAGACCACGCCTTGTTTACTATTCGTGTCTGTGGTCTTTTTTACTTTTTACTTGCCTGATTTAAGATCTTAGCGCTTCCTCGAATGTCCTTTTTTGTTGATATTTTGACACACGTAGGAATGAGATTATGGTCTCTGCATCTCTTCAAGAAATTTAAAGATGTTATATATCTTGCGCGCTTGGTTTTAAGATCTTCTAATCGGCGAATTTTATTTGCTATTACCAGTCCGGACTGGTTCACATAATGATTTCTTAAATTTACGCGAACACTACACATTGAATAAAACTAAATTTACGGATTCTATCGCGTTTATTTAACTGATTTTACTTATTTTTAATTCCCGACATTTCGGGTGCTTTACAGCAACCATGGTCACTACGTCCTAGGTAACAGTGACCGAGTGAAGCCGGCCACAGTCGAGCGTGTGCCTGCTGTACTATATGTCAGAGGAGTCACAGACAAGGTTGGCTACATCTTGAAGCGAGCTTCCATTAAAACATACTACAAGCTGCAGGAATATCCCTCTACAAGATGCAGGAGTGTACAAGTTGGATTGTGAATGTGGTCTCTCTTACATAGGTCAAACAAAAAGATCCATAAAAACCCGCGTGAAAGAACATATAGCTGACGTGAAGCACCGACACTCCGGGAAGTCTGCAGTCTGTGAACATGTTCAAGATCGTCCCCACCGTTACATCGGATTTGATAAACCACAAATCCTCGCAAAAGAACACCGATTCCTACCAAGGATGATACTCGAGGCTATTGAAATTAAAAAACATCCTAATTTCAATAGAGAAGATGGTTGGGTGCTGCCATCTGCTTGGGATCCTATAATTAACAAAATTAAACCCAAACCCAAGCATACCACTGCAAGACTTCAAGATGCTGTGAGTTCGTTTTGCGTAAATTGGACCAAAAATTAATGTTCAAAAACTGAAGGTAGCCGGGCTAACAATGACATTGGGACGTCAAAAATCTCAGTATATTATTCGATTTTTTTATATTATTCGAATATAAAAATTACAAGTTACATAGTTCAAAGAATATTTTAAATTTGAAACTTTATACTGAAATAAAATTGCTTACACTGTGATGATTTTCGAGTACCTGCGTTAAAACTTTTCATAACAAAATGAAATTTTCTAGCAATAAATGCTAAAAAGACTTTTACTTTCACAGGATGTTGCAATTTATGTTTTCAACACGGAATCGTTATTAAAACCTGTGAAGCGAGGCAATATATTTATGTTGAATAAGCGAGCAGTTGGAATATTTGAACAAATAGTACATGCACTTCTGTTAGAATCGCAGTTTAATTTAATTGTAATATAATATTTTTACCTAGTTTATTACTGACGCTCACCAAAAATTACACTAGCTGCAGTATTATTTAGTAATTTGATTTAGTTATTTACTAAATGAATTATAGTCTTTATTAAACTACTCATTACATCCTTGAATTTCGTTTATTCCAGATGTAAGATTAGCGAGAGGCAGCTACCACAAAAGGGCGAGTATTGCAATTGCTAATTCGCCTGATGATTACGACAAATATTCTCTGTACTGGATAAGCTCCATATTCAGAATATATTCATATATACTGAAGAGTGGTGATATTATTTAACTGCTAGTATGAATGTGTTTTCTTTATTAGCCTCTTAAAAACTACAGCTGGCCATGGCTCTTTCCTGTTCTAAATTATTCGTTGTCTAATACAACAGTTATAATCTAAAACAGATAATGTTATGCAAAACCATTGGTGGTTAGAACTTGAATCTAGAAACTCTAATTAGCGTGGCTCTCTAACCACTAAGATGCACTATATCCGTCGTTATCCGAAATTAAATTTTAGTAAAAATACATCTTGCTTACAATGTCCTAATTATTTTAAGTCTAGGAGCGTAACTCTAAAAGTAGAGTGCTATATTACCTACCATGAAATAACTATTATGTCACCAATTTGCTACAAAACGGCTATTTTAGAGAAATTATTATTGCTCATCAGATTTTGCACCATGTGTATCATAAGAGTGGATGATGGCTAAGGCCAAAAACAGCCAATGGCGTTGATAGATAGTGGCTTGGTATTTTTGTCTGTCAATGTGTCATAGTATGTAAATTTTTATTGTCCGTTAATAAATCATATGTAAAGTATCCAGACTCCTGACGGGAAGCAACGTCAAAGATACAAGATATCTGGTATCTTATAGTTAATCCGCCTACAAAGTGTCTTCATTACAGCAAATCCTTACTTAAAGTCGCCCATGTCTGGGCATGAATTGTAACGGGTGTAAAATAAGAAAAAATGCTCACATAAGACTATATTTTTTATATAAAAATGAAGTGAAAAACGATGCTATTTGGCGGCAAGAATAGATAAGAGGATGGTAACTACCCGGACGGGTTCCCAGGCAGAAAAGAAGTCTATGTGTATTTTTGGTCCTGAAAGTTATGGTAATAAAAAGTAAACTAGGGCCGATGCAGATACAAAAGCTAAAACCTTTTGCTAGCATCATAAACGGAGCGGAGTAAAAGTCTAACGTCTAATAAAAATGTTGTTGGTTGTTTTAAATATCATTTAAACAAATTCAGATTTTTATTGTATACAAACCTTGTCTGTATGTGTGTAAAAAAAATATTGCCGAAAAAGTTATGTAAAATGGCCTACGGGTTACGGAGGAGATAGATTTCAAAGAATCGTTTTCTTGCGCCATGGAAGCTCCGCCCCAATAAAACTTAATTATATTTCAGAAACTGTAACTGAATTGAATGTTTTTTTTTTCAATTTAGTACTGTGAAGAACTATTTTGAGATTTAAAAAATACCAGTAAAACCACGTTTACCTCAAAATTTACAAAAAAGTAAACGAGAAAACTTAATAGGCTCTTAAAATATATCTGAACTCTTAGTTCATAGCTCCATACTAGATAGCAAACCATTTTCTTTATGCGCATTAGTGATGAAACATAGGCTAACAAGCGCACCTGCCAACCTCTAGAGGGTTTATTTTATGGCTACATAACACTACTCTTCTGTTGCAAAATTTTGGAAGGCCTATATTATGTTGATCAATGAAGATCGTGTTATAACGAATTCTTTTGTATAGTTTTTTTTAGTTCTTTTCTCTGTAAATCGAATTAAATTTAATTATTACGTTAAAAATCTTTATATATATATATGATTTTTTTTGTCCGTGTGTATGACTGAACTGCTAAAATACTGAACCAATTTTGATGTGTTTTGACTGGCTACCTATAGATCCCGCTCACCTCGCAGAGGTCGAGCGTTAGTCTGCACTACTAGTCTGCGGGAGACGCCTTAGATTCTGTGACAGTCTACGAAGTCACAGAAGTAATAAAAAGTCTCAAAAAGAAATCAGCACTCGACCCCGATGGCATTAGCAACAAAGTCCTTAAATCACTCTCAGTGCATTTTCAATGCCCTTCTCACCAGCTGTTCCTTCCCGGATTCCACGAAAGAAGCGGACGTTATAGGAATCCCAAAACACACCGCAAATTACATCGCGCAAATTAGCCTCCAGCTACAGACCCATTAGTCTCCTCAGCACACTGGGGAAATTATATGAACGACTTATTCTAATTTACTATTACGACTATTAGGGGGATAAGTCGCTCGCGTCCGTAGGCTCTGACCACCTATTCCTAGGCCCACCCTACACGTGTCCCCCGGGTGGTGCTAAATGAGCGACAAGCCGATAGCACAGACTCGGCTCCACGCCCTGGTAGAGGCGTAAAATATACCACCCTTTATCCGCACCATGAGGAACAATATAATAGAAATGGCCCCGAGTTCCCGGCGCCCCTTTAATGGGGCAGGGGTGCGAAGAATCTCCGGGAGGAAAACCGGCGACGAGGTTCGCCACCCGTCACGTTCTGTCTCCCGGAGAGGCGAAAAGTGGATTGCAGAGGTCCGTCTGGCTACGTTGAATGTATGTGGGGCAATGAATGATAAAATGGATGAAGTATGCGATATGATGAATGATAGAGGAATAGATGTGTTATGTGTAAATGAGACGAAAAGGAAGGGAAAGGATGTCACTACACATGGCATGTATACCGCATACTGGTCTGGTGTAGACGAGATCGAGCGGGCATGCCAGGGAGTAGGTATCATCCTTTCAGAAAGAATGGGCCAATGTGTGAAAGAGTATGAATGTGTAAGCCCAAGACTGCTGTGGATACGAATGAAAGTGGGCTTAAAGAAGTTGTTTGTGTTAGGGGTCTACGCCCCAGACATGTCTAAGCCCACTTATATCCGAGAGCAGTTTTGGGAAATGGTAAGGATGGTGTTAATGGAGTGTAAGGGAAATGAAAATATTATTATGCTAGGAGATTTTAATGGAAGGGTTGGGGTGAGGAGGCTTGGTTATGAAAGGATATTGGGAACGTTTGGTGATGAAAGTATAAATGAGAATGGTGAAAGTCTCCTCACCGTATGTATGGAAAAGAATCTTTTTGTGACGAACACTTGCTTTCGCCACAAGAGGATCCACATGTATACTTGGGAAAGAGGTGACGATAGAAGCATGATAGATTTAATAATTGTGGATGAAAGATTGAGGGGCGCAGTTGTAGATACAAGGGTTTACCGGGGTTCTAACGTAGGAACGGATCATTATTTGGTTCTATGCCGAATTAATGGTCTATTCAGGCGTTGGCGCCATCGGTCATCTGTGTCTACCACTGCGTTACAGCGTATTAGAACAGAAAGGTTACAAGATGAAGGTGAGAAAAAGAAGTTCAAATGTAGACTGAAAGAAAATATAAGTGGTTTGGATGAATTATGTATGAAGGAGTTAGACTTGGAGAATGTATGGCAAAATGTAAAGAAAGGTTTAGTGGATGCAGCTACCGAAGTATGTGGTGTTAGTAAGAGAAAGAATGAAAGGAAAAATAATACGTTATGGTGGGATGATGAGGTACGTATGGAAGTTGAAGCAAAGAAGAGAGCATGGCTAGATTTACTAGCAACAAAGGCTGGTAATTCTAGCGGTACGAATGATGATATTGAAAGAAAAAAAGGCAGTCTTTAGACATCTTAATAAGAGAGTAAAAGAAGTAGTTGAAAGAAAAAAGCAAGAAAGAACGGATAAGAATGATAGAAGAATATCGGATAATTTCCAGGCAAATATTAAAATGTTCTGGAAACTTGTAAGAACTGCCAGGGGACATTCAAAACAGCCTATGATGAATGCTATAAGAGACGAGAATGGCTATATTCTGAATGATGAAGTTTTGAGTTTAAAGAGATGGAAGGAATATTTTGAAAGCGTGTTTATGAGTGAGGAGACAACGTGTGTACTAAGTGAAGTAGAAATTCCGAAGGAAGAGGAAAGAGGTAGCGAGATTAGTGTAGGTGAAATAATGAAAGCAATGAAAAGCATGAAAGCAGGTAAGGCTGCCGGATATGATAGAGTTTCACTCGAAATGCTAAGGGCTGGAGAGGAAGTGGTGGCAGGCCTGCTGCACACCTTGTTTAATTTATGCTGGGAACTGAAGCGGGTACCGGTAGACTGGTGCAAAGCCGTGATAGTCCCAGTATATAAGGGAAAAGGGTCGCAGCAGGACTGTAAAAACTACCGTGGCATCAGCCTTCTTAGCATTGTGGGAAAACTGTATGCTAAGGTACTGATTGAAAGGGTCATGAAAGAAACTGATGGAAAAATTTGGGATGTGCAAGCAGGATTTAGAAAGGGAATGGGATGTACAGATCAAGTCTTTTCCATGCGCATGATCGCGGAGAAGTTTTTGGCCAAAAACCAAAAGGTTTTTTGTGCGTTCATGGACTTGGAAAAGGCCTATGACAGAGTGAATAGGGATGTGCTATGGCAAACACTGAACTCATTTGGGTTGAGCGCTGGCTTGATACGGGCATTGGAGTCCCTTTATAGGGACTCTAGTGCTTGTGTTAGGATCAACGGGGTCTACTCGGACTGGTTTGACATCCATAAAGGTGTCAGATAGGGCTGTGTAGCTTCCCCGTGGCTGTTCAACCTATTTATGGACAGTTGTTTGCAAAATTTGAAAGTTGAAGAATGCGGATTAAGAATGGGTGAGTTAACCGTCAAATGCCTTTTGTACGCCGATGATCAAGTTATACTTGCGTCGTCGGCGGCCGAGTTGCAAATGATGGTTACATTAATGAACAGATCATTAAAAGAAAGGGGTATGAAAGTGAACGCAAGTAAGACGAAGGTTATGGTTTTTGAAAGAGAAGAAAGTAAAACGATTTGTGAAATAAGAATAGAAGGGGAGTTGATCGAGCAAGTAGACGAGTTTGTATATTTGGGCTGCGTATTTAGCAGGGATGGGAGATATGATAAGGATATAGAACGACGAGTGAATGCGGGAAATAGAGTAAATGGGGCCCTGCACTCTATTGTGAAGAGTCAAAATGTGTCGAAAAAGGCACGTATGGCAATTCACAATGCTGTGTTGGTCCCTACTTTAACATATGGTAGTGAAAGTTGGGTGTGGCAGAAGAAGCACGAGAGTAGAATGAACGCAGTAGAAATGCGGTCGTTAAGGAGTATGTTAGGGCTGAATCTTAATGACAGGGTAAGAAATTGTGTAATAAGAGAAGAGTGTGGTTTGCAAGATGATGTTGTGACCAGGATTAAGAAAGGAATGCTTCGGTGGTTTGGTCATGTGGAAAGAATGAATGAGGAAAGAGTGACAAAGAAAATTTATGTTGCAGAAGTGAATGGCAGAGTCGGAAAGGGACGTCCTAGGCGAAAATTTATCGACCAAATTGGCGATTTATTGAAAACGGGCCAAATTAGGAGTACCCTTAACCGACGAGCATGTATGCGGAGGTGTATGGATGTGAAGGAGGCGAGAGAGGTGTGTCAGGATCGTGCCAAATGGAAGTCTGTAGTCTCTGCCTACCCCTCTGGGTGACAGGCGTGAGTGTTTATGTTATATATGTTATGTATATGACTTATTCTAAATCACCTCCAAAAATACGTATTTGCTAACAAACATTTTCTAGACTAGCAGATCGGCTTCAGACCCGAACACTCGTGCATAAACCAACTACATCTCCTTACAGAATACATTCTGAAAGGATTCAACCTCCCAAGTAGAAATCGTGGAACCGATAACACCGGTCCCCACTTCTTCGATGTCGCTAAAGCGTTTAACAAAGTCTGGCACGATGGCTTGCTATACATGATGTATAAATTTAACGTGCCTGATAGTCTCACTCACATCACCAGAGCCTTTCTTGCCGATTGCTACTTTCGCTATCAAATAAAGGTAACCCGCTCTACAAAGCGTCTCCTCAAGGCTGAAGTCCCTCAGGGCTCTGTCCTTTCCCCACTTCTCTTTAAAGTCTTCATGAGTGACATTCCTAAAGACCTAGTAGTAAACACTGCTCTTTTCGCCGAAGACACGGCACTTTTCGTCGTCGCCCATCATAATAAATTAATTCTCACCAAGATGCTCCAAACAGCTGTCAATCGATTAGGCGATTGGTTCCGCTTATGGAGTATTGAAGTGAATCCTGTGCAACGATACATTCGTAGCGTCGCACTAAAATAAATAATGTCCACCCACTTTTAGGCCCTGAGACCGATGAAGCTGTAAAAGCCAAAAGGCGAACAGCACAAACATCTCAGAAACTAGATGACATAAATAAATTTTAAACCTTATAAAAGCAATACTAAATGAAAAGGCTTATTATTTTATGATCATGTAGAAAACATATTTTATAAATTCCTTCTTATTTTTATCAAACGAATAAAATAAACAAATTCAATCTGTTCAAGTGCTCGCGCCCGCCCACACTAGTACCCGCCGAGACATCTTTGAGGTTCAAAACACGATGTTTGCTCTAAAATTCTCGTCGCTCTAGTGCCGATTCACTCGAAAACGGTGGAAGTAAGAGAACGTTTTCCTGTCCACACACCGTACAAAATAGGCCTTAAAGCTAAATTTAAGAAACGGTGTAAATATACTTGATATTCCTTCTACTTGATATTCCTTTTAACCAATTGATGAATACAATAGTATATGATAATTTAACAAAGGAGACTTTCTGAAATTTTAATTGTTTAATATTTAAAAAGCTTTAACTGTGATTAAAAATAAATACAAATAAAAACGGAAGGTTCCCTTTTATATTTCATTGCAAAAATACCTAAAATATTACAAAGAATAATACCTTTCCATACGTCGACATTTCTTATAACATTTTGGTGCTGACAACACGTAATAAGTTTGAACGTTTGATGTTTTTAGCTACGCCAACTCTTTCACCGATTATATACAATTTAAACTATATATATATATATATATATATATATATATATATATATATATATATATATATATATATATATATATATATATATTCATTCTATGTCAATGCCTTTATGGCCGGTGAGGAAGGAAAAGGGGAGATTTCCCGCCGGGCAAGGTGTGCTGCCCAGGGAGCGGCCGACACTCCATGTGATAGTTCGGAGATGTTCTATATATACTTTTTATGATTCGGAATATTGATAGCGTGATTTAGGCTTCGGTGTGTTTCGCTTGTGGCGCGACGACAGCGCCGCCACACCTTTACGTGCCTAACTTTTACAACTTAGGCCCGATTTTCCAATGCTCAGATGAAACATATTCATAGATTAAAATAAAACGTAAGTTAATTAAAATTTACAGTTTTATAACTAATAATAGTCCAGTTGTGTCACTTTTATATTCAGTCATGTTATAATTTATTCGATGGATAATTTATATTTAACGAGTGTAAAATAACTTCTTATTGTATTGTTGGAACAAAAATATATGGACACAACTTAGAACAACAAAAATAATTAGTTTCGCGTAATTAGAAAAGCGCAATGACAAGACAATTGTAGACATAAAACATATTACAATTAATTAATTAAAATAAGTTAAGTATTCGATAATAAAAACAAACAAGTCCTAATACGTAATTGTTATTGATTTTACCAAGGAAGTTAAGTAATACTTATTATTGTTGTGAAATTGAAGTGACAAGCGAAATTAACGGCCACCTAATGGTAAGTGCTTAATGCAGTCCATGGATGCTTGCAGACAAATTCCAACAGAGAAGGCAGCAGATGCGTAGTCATCTCTGAAGATTAAGATAGGATCCCTCACAGCCTGTAAATGTACTGTTTCTACGACCTTTAGACCGGGACAAGCAGTGCCGATACTTCAATTTTACGACAAAAATAGATGAATAGATATATATAATGATATTGAAAAGTATTTACAAAATATCATTTTATATCATCCTTTTCTAGGAGTATTGGCGTTACCGGGAGCACACATACAAGCAATTACGTCGTATTATCAGTTACCATTTTTACAAACACATTTTAGACTTTTGATTAATGTTTTTGACACATAAATGTTTTTTTTATTATTGTTTCTAATATTCACAAAATATAAATAGTTTCGACTTACTGGTTGTAGAATATGTCTTCTTTATTTCAATTCCATTTCCCGTTGTTCTTTCGACACGTAATTATTACACATTTTGCCATTTTTAAATAATTTGCATGCAGCGACGCTTGACACGAAAATTGGAAACGATTGATTGTGTTGACATTTATACGTGTGAATTGACGTGTTAGTGGCATGTTAGTAGCTACACATGCCCCACCCACTCCCCCGTTCTATTGTGTATGTAATATAGTATTCTATGTTCATAATAGCCTATAAAAAGCCCACTACTGATCATAGGCCTCCGCCATAGATTGCCTCATA
This sequence comes from Parnassius apollo, assembly GCA_907164705.1. Lineage (NCBI taxonomy): Eukaryota > Metazoa > Arthropoda > Insecta > Lepidoptera > Papilionidae > Parnassius > Parnassius apollo. Next base: position 2,602,339 of record CAJQZP010000851.1, read on the forward strand.
TAGGGGATTTTGCCATAGTTACGCCGTCACTATATACAACTGATATTCAGAAAGTTTTAATTATTATATTAATATAAAGGAATTATAATTATTAAAAACTAAGCAACAGCTGCAGTGTTCCCTCAACTATTTTTAGAAAGTACGTTATAAAAAACAAGCATAATGAAATATACCTATTAATTAATAATTATAAGTTGTTTTGTGCAATAATAGTTTTAAGTAATATAATACATGAATATATACTGTTATATTCATGATCGGTAGTAATATAAATACTTTACAATATATTTAAATAACAAAATCCCTGAGGAATAGCTATAATATCACAAACGCACCCAATAACTTGAGAAATAAAATATGATGGTTCCCGGCCCCAGTTAGACCATGACGACAATTTTCAACCGCTGAAACTGCCTAAAACTAATAACTTCAGAAAGGATGGTATAGTGTCGTAAGTGATAAACAAAGACAATTGATAATTGTCGTAACCTACCCGTGACCGAAACAATAAGATAAGGTCGGAGATCAGGATGCTGCAAGGACTAAAATGTTTTAGTGCCGTAATTGAGAAACAAAGATAATTATTCGTCTTATCCTATACAGTATGATAAGATCGGAGCTTAACGTTATGCATCTAATTTATAATAGCCAAAGACATATGCACGGTGCCACGGATGCATTAATAGCTAGGTTTTTCGACATGATCATTCGATCAGAGAAGAAGATTCAACTTAAGATAAAATAAATAAAATAAAAAACATCAAAATTTTGATAACTGTATGATCTACATGTCAGAAATTCTTTAATACTTATTTTCTTCATAATATTGTAACGCAATTGCAGTTAATAGAAGTTAAAATAAAAAAAAACTCTTATTTCGAAAAGAGCAACGACATAAGACTAATTAAATATTCTTTTAACTTCCCACTAAGAAAATTGAAAATTTTCAAAAATAGGGAAGTTATTGGTTTCACCCCGATTTTCGAAAATCGAGTTTTCATCAGATCTCGACGTTTTGACCTCCCAGTATCCCAACATCCCAGTATTAAGTCAGAGGACAGTAATATGTGGAGAGGCTACATTAGGTACTTGTAATTATTGTTTTTACTAATATGCTACTTCATGACAATGTTTGTTTGTAAGCATTCCAAAATACAAAAATGGACGATAGGAGATGCGTCAAACCGTACGGGAGCAGAGTGGAAAAAACTAAAAATTCTCTAATACTCAAAACTGAGAATAGTGCTATGTTCAATTGTAAACATTTTGTGTAACATAACATTATTGATTTAAAACATTTCAGAGGGCCCAGGTAAAAAAATATAAAAAGAACATTGTTAAATTAGATGATTTCAACGAAAAAAGAGGTCGAATATAACATTTTTTTTTTCGCCATTTGTCTCTTTAATACGACAGCCCCTTTTTTAGATACCGTAACAATTTATTACAAGGCACCTTTTCAGCTTTTATTTAGTCACTTTCCATTTCAACGTCTAATCTTTACAGGATTACACAAAATTTAAAAAAAATTATATCACATAAACTCTCATGCCTGTTACTCAGAGGGGTAGGCAGAGACCATGGGCTTCCATTTGGCACGATCTTGACGTCTCTCGCTATTTTCAAATCCATATACTAATGCTTACATGCTCATCGGTTAAGGGTACTCTTAATTTTGCCTAACTTCAATATATCACCAATTTGGTCGATAAACTTCGGTCTGGGCCGTCCCTTGCTGAATCCATAAGGAATTACATTTACAAAATGAAATATTTATAAGTCTATGGTGAGTGTATAGCGCCGGAGATATTTTAACTGATAACGATGTATTTCATCTTAGTCATCAAGGGTTACTGCGCATTTATATTCTTAACACATTTCGAAATTGATGTTATAGGTGTCTTAATAGTAATGTTAACATTATAATATATCTGAAGAAGAACGCAGAAAAGATTTAAAAGAATTGGATGAAATTTGGGACACATATAGAATATATTCTGGATTAACACATATTATCGGGAATGAAGTTTAATTAAAACTAGCATATAATAAAATGCTGTAGTCAATTTTTTTTTTTGTAAAAGTAAAATTCAACTTATAAAATTTGAATCATATGTTACTTTACCTTATAGAATGAGTTGTTATTAAATAAAATCAATTATTATTAGATAAAATGATTCTTATTTGATGTAGCAGGTACTCCATTTTGTCTAAGAGTTCTTCTAGATTGTTAAAATATTAACTTTTTATTTGTGTTACGCTACGTACTATGTACTAAGTACTTTAAATGTTCTATGGTTAAATTAAAATGAATTTACTATTTATTATAAACATTATTACACAAATCCAGACAAAAGTTTCATGATTTATTTTTATTTTCACCATAAATTATAACAAAAGTCAAAAGCAAAACAGCAGCGTTAGAGGCTGAACATGTAACGCAAACAGACTACCTGTTGTGACAACTTCTGTTTTATACAAACAAAAGACTCGAAGCTGTCAGCCTGTTTAAAAACAGATACAAAACTCAAGTCGTCTACAGTTCATTTTAATCGCGGATCTTTTTTTTTGACTGATTTGTTTCCTATATAACGCGAAAGAAGATAGGAAACTACATTTACAATAGCAGAATGTGTTCTTTTTTACAATATTATTTAGTGTTTAAATAATTTTTTTTCAACTATACTTTAGGAATAAATAAATAATTAACCAAATTTTTCATAATTAGGGTCGGAGTTCGCGTTACAGTCAATCGAGATCATTATCGCACCAAGGTCAGTAATTCTTAAAATATGGATATGCTTGGAAAGTTGTTTCAACAGGATGGTACTATGTGTACTGCGACTGCAACCATAAAGTTATTGAAATCCTATGTTACGACAAGTCGTTTTCGAAAAATGTGTGTGTCAATTGTACTCCAAGTTCAAACGACTTGACATTTTTTGATTATTATTTTTGAGGTTACGTAAACTCACTGTTTTATGCTGATAAACCAGCAACAATTACGCCTTGGGGGTGAATTCAACACAAACAACATTGTTCACATTATTCGTGACATACCGGCCAGCATTGTTCGAAAAAGTGTATTAAGAATCCGCTTTGTTAACAACAGCTGCGGTAGCTATAATGCTCGAAATAATTTTCAGGTGGTAATATCATGTATTTATGTTTCAAATATAAGTAAAATAATTTGGTTATACCTTAATTTTTTGTATTATTTTTTACAATTTCAATTTTAACGGGCTTGAAAAATCTTAATTAAACTGAAGGTATGTACAAATAAAAGTGATAATTGAGCACATAATCTTATAGTAAGTGGATGCTGCAACCCATGGATGCTGTTACCAACTTCAAAGATAGAACACATCCTAGGACTAAAATGGAATATCTGGTAATATTGACCTTCAGACCGGAACACAAAAATGCACGCAAAATTGATGTATTTTTCATACACAACATATCGGGAGGCACTGCAGTGCCCCCGCCAAGTCGAACAAAAAAGCAGCACGGCCATACCATACTTTTCTCGAAGCAATTCAGGCCATTTTCGACCCCCTGTAACTTCCCTTTGGATAGAACTAGAAACCTAAATTTTCAGAAACCAAGCAGGCATTGTATAGACACGGTATATTTCAAATTTCGTTCAATTTGAACCAGTTTAGGAATTATGATTAGTCAAAGTTTCTTAATTTTGTCACTCACTGACTGACCGATCATCAAAACTCTAAGGCCCTTCTAGCATACATAGAATCTTCAAACTTAGAACACAATTAGTGTTTAGTGTATAAATCAAGGAAAAACTAAAATATTTTTTAATTTCCGTCCAGTTTTCTAGATACACTAACTGTATAAATAACTTTGTAATCCCATATAAGTATATAGGATTACAAAGTTACATTTGCAGTGAAGGAATCAGTGTACCTGTATATGTATAATATAATGGAATAAAAGGTGTAGATAGGTACTTTGTTGGTAATCAAGAAATAGAAAGTACAGGGAGGAAAAAAGTTGAACTATATGCAAAAAGAAATGAGATGCCATCAAAAACATAACTTTAAAAAAAAGCAAGTCTAGCAACTCAGTTATTCTATCGTAAAAAGTTGCGAGATCCATGTACTACCAAGTCGGTTAATTTAATCAGTCCCTACTTAAGGGTCCTTCCGTCTTAAGTTATTACGTAATCAGCTAACATTACAACATCTTATTGTGACCATATCAATACTAAAAATCTTTTATGTTTTAAATAAATAGATTGACTGGGAAAATGCACTAAGCAATCGAATTTAATATAATATGTATTACTTATGAGATACATTGTGTTTTCATGCGATAACTAATTACTGAATTTTAGGTGAGTTGGAATTAATATTAAATCCAACCCTCTCAGAAATGAGGGGAGGCCTGTGCCCAGCAGTGGGACGTATATAGGCTGTAACTTTACTTTGCATACGAAATTTTATTTATCAATTTACTTAACCTAGAAATCGGGAAATTTGCGCCAAACATCATTCTACAAAGAGATGATCTAAGAGGAATTATTCTGCTACTTAAAATTTCGCATATCTAATAGGTGGGTGCGTGAAATTTTATCTTATTCAACAATTGAGGGCAGTTAATTTTTTACGTTATTTTATATTTATTTTATATTTATTTTATAATTATTTAATAACTTACTTATGAAGCATAAGTCGAATATTTGTGTTGTAATATAGCTGTTTTTATGCAAAGAAAGTTTCATTTTTCAAATTCATCAAATTCTTAATATTTGTTGAATCCATTCTAAGCGTAAAGAATGTGTTGCATAATGTGGTCTTCAAACATTGAGTTATAAAACACATATAAATCAATGTCTCTAAACAACAGACCAGTATTCTAAGATACTCGTACTTCGTACTATACTGTTGTAGAGCATTATTAAAGTTTTTTTGCTGCGGAAAAATTTAATGTTTCTGTACCAAATCCTAACATTTTGGTGGCACTTTTTGTAATTTATTCCATATGCGGTATAAACGTGAGTTTGCTATCAAATACGACCCCTAGATCTTTGGTTTTTTAATTCCTGTAAATTATTATTGCCTATGTGATAATTGTAGTAAACGGAATTTTCCGAGAAAATTTTACGTAGAAACATTTTTTTTGCACTCATCTGAGTCAATTTTATTTGAATTACACTGTTGAAAGAGATTGTCCAGATCACCCTGGAGCTTGCGTGCATCAAATATGATTTAAATTATTCTGAAAAATTATAATAGTATATGTAAGATCCAGAGAATAGATATATAGTACATGTAAGATTCAGAGAATTTTAAGCACAAAAACCTAAAAAATTTCAGTTAACACAAGGTATTTTAAAATCATCAATCATACAATGACTATCACGTTGTTCGGAAACAATACTACAATTATCTTAAAAATGTTATAACATATGAGTGGACAGGAATGTGTTATGGCAAACACTGAACTCATATGGGTTGGGCGCTGGTTTGATACAGGCATTAAGGTCTCTTTATAGGGACTCTAGTGCCTGTGTCAGGATCAATGGGGTCTACTCGGACTGGTTTGGCATCCAAAAAGGTGTCAGACAGGGCTGTGTGGCTTCCCCCTTGGCTGTTCAACCTATTTATGGACCGGTGTTTGCAAACTTTGAAAGATGAAGAATGTGGGTTAAGAATAGGCGAGTTAACCGTCAAATGCCTTTTGTATGCCGATGATCAAGTCATACTTGCGTCATCGGCGGCAGAGTTGCATATGATGGTTACATTAATGAACTGGGAATTAAAAGAAAGGGGAATGAAAGTGAACGCAAGTAAGACGAAAGTGATGGTTTTTGAAAGAGAAGAAAGCAAAACGGTATGTGAAATAAGAATAGAAGGAGAGTTGATTGAGCAAGTGGATGAGTTTGTGTATTTGGGATGTGTATTTAGCAGGGATGGTAGATATGATAGGGATATAGAACGACGAGTAAATGCAGGGAATAGAGTGAATGGGGCACTACACTCTATTATGAAGAACCAGAATTTGTCAAAACAGGCACGTATGGTAATTCATAATGCTGTGTTAGTCCCTACTTTAATGTATGGTAGTGAAAGCTGGGTGTGGCAGAAGAAGCACGAAAGTAGAATAAATGCTGTAGAAATGCGGTCTTTAAGGAATATACTAGGGTGTAATCTGAATGACAGGGTGAGAAATTGCGTGATAGGAGATAAATGTGGTATGCAAGATGATGTTGTGACCAGGATTAAGAAAGGAATGCTTCGGTGGTTTGGTCACGTAGAAAGAATGAATGAGGAAAGAGTGACAAAGCAAATTTATATGGCAGATGTGAATGGCCAAGTCGGGAAGGGACGCCCTAGGAAAAAGTTTATCGACCAAATTGGCGATATTTTGAAAATGGGCCACGTTAGAAGTACCCTTAACCGACGAGCATGTATGCGTAGATATATGGATGTAAAGGAGGCGAAAGAGGTATGTCAGGATCGTGCCAAATGGAAGTCCGTAGTCTCTGCCTACCCCTCTGGGTGACAGGCGTGAGTGTTTATATATATATATATATATATATTATATGTTATAACATACCTATATAGAATAATGTACTGGTAGCGGCAAATAAACGACACAAAGCGCCAACTTGCGATTCGTTTTTAAATTGTGGCATTTACTCGTATTAAAACCCAGAGATCTTCAACTTTCGATTTCCACTCAAACATGCTAAGAGATTTTATTTCTTCTGGATATAGGGACTTAAAATTCACCTCCATCTTTTTTGGAATAAAATTGAGCATCCTTTTATCCTTTCCACTGACGGAATGTGTGATTAAAAAGCTCATTTTGAAGAACAAATTTATTTAAGTAACCAAGTTTCCCTGATTACTACTACATCGCAAGCGCAACAACGTGTGGCCGTGGAAGGAAAAGGTGAGATCTCTCTCCGGGCAAGGTGTTCTGCCCGGGGAGCGGCCAACACTCCGTGTGATAGTTCGGAGATGTTCTATATATGCTGTTTATGATTCGGAATGTTGATAGCGTGATTTAGGCTTCGGTATGTTTCGCTTGCGGCGCGACGACTGCGCCGCCACATCACCCCTCTGCTCAGACCAGAGGTCGATAGTGCAGTCCGATTGCCGGTGCGTCCTTAATGCCGGTGGGGAATGCATGCTGTGTGCGTAAGGGCAAGTGACACCGGTGCGAATGATATGCCGATGTGTAATGCATGCCGTACTACGCACTGGCAAGTGATGCCGGTGAGAACGATGTGCCGGATGAGCAAGTGCCAGAAGTCTGCCTTATAAATCTGCGGTGAGTCGAGACGAAGACAAGTTGGACTGGCTTGCAGGAACTGAAGACTGCAGAAGACGATTCTCAGTAGTGACTGGTAGGGTTTCTTGAGGATATTGACGAAGGCTTGAAGTTGTAGTTTCCGAAGGCTGTTGGTTGCGTGTTCAGATCACGTCGGGGTCACCACTGTGGCCGTGGAAGGAAAAGGGGAGATCTCCCGCCGGGCAAGGTGTTCTGCCCGGGGAGCGGCCAACACTCTATGTGATAGTTCGGAGATGTTCTATATACATATATATACTGTTTCTGATTCGGAATGTTGATAGCGTGATTTAGACTTTAGCGTGTATTTCGATTGTGGCGCGACGACAGCGCCGCTACAAACGAATTTGTTGAATAAAAAAGTTAGATTTTATTCCTAAACCACGCATATTTTGATAATATAACTTTAAAGGAGTGAACCTTATATATAATTTTTCCATAAAATACATACATGTATATAACCCACAAAATCCTAAACTACTAAATTTGCTTAATAACTAAATTATTATATTTTTTGTAACATGTCTTTATTTCTAACGTGGATATAACTTGCTTCATCATTCTTTTGCATTAAAATTCGGCCATATCATTTCTTATCCATACATATTGGTATCTCTTTCCTTTTGCTTTTAGTATAGCTGCTGCGTGAAAAGCTTCGTTCAAAGGAGACAGATGCTCAGCTCACAATTACAGGTGAACAATTGCCAGGCACTCCTAAAAGAATGCTATTCTATTTATTTGCAGGGTTCCTTTTACTATATTTAATTACAGACGCGAGGAGATCATCGCGTTTTCTTGGGACGCCAATTGTAGAATGATAGATCGTGGGCGAGTAATATTTCTATTCACCTTTGCGATGCACGTGTAGTGGAATTATCAAACAACACCCACTCAAAACACAACCCACTTTTCTACCCACAGAAATCTAAATAATAAGTAAATGATTATAATAAGTGCCTCTGAATAATCAACACTCTTAATAATGAACTGAGACAAGTAAGTCTATGTGACCTTTATTAATAGCCAATATGAAGACATAAAGAAAGAGAACGAGTTCTTAAAAGAGGAGAAATAAGCGAATTGGAAAAATGATGTCGTTCACGGACATATTAAAGAGTATAATTAATGTTTTGATAGGGGCATGATTTGTTGGTTTTTGAGCAGTATTTAAACAATTAGGACAACACGAATCTCATCTCAGCATTATATGCGCAATACGGGGCACATACATGCGTAATCATATTTTTTATTTCATTTTTATATACAATATATTTCTCATTATTATCACCGTATATCACCGTATGGTGTACATAACCCCAAATCACTTTCGACATCTTTAGAATTATTAGATAAGAATTATATTGAACATTGTTATTGAAATGAATACACCTTCACTGAGTGTAATAATTTACTACACAAGTATTGTGTTTCACGCTGGAGACTGTCGCAATAAGAATATCAATCCACCGCACAAAAGTGACTGATAATCTATTATATGGAAAAGGTTTATTACTGATTTTAGTACGTTTAAATACATTAAAAGTTATTTTATATAACACTATATCATATTTATTGGAACACCTATGAAATTCTGATTTCAGAATGAGATAAAGTTCAGAATATAATTCTGAAACGTTTTGTTTACGGGACGCGTAACAGCACCGACGATTAACGACACGACACGTGTTGATTTGTTAGGTTACAGTCTATATACGTCCCACGGCTGGGCGCAGGTCTCCTCTCACTTCTAGCTTTTAGGGCAAGGAAGTGTCCGCCGTGCTGCCTCAATGCGTGATGCGGTCTTAACATGTCTTCGAAATATTTTATTTTTTTTTATTTCTCAGACATGCGTTTCCTCATGATGTTTTCCTTATTCGCCGAGCACGTGTTATATCAGTATTTAAAATTTCAATTAACAATTTCATTGGTGCAGGTGAGAATGAACCCCGGTTGCTTGCGTACTGTGAAATTTAAAGCGAGTTCGAAGCCCCTGAGCTCCCACGGAGATTACATTAGTATATTAATATTATTGTATGATAGTTGTTTAAAATTTTTTGTGAACCATTTAGAGTTCCAGTTTCGTAAAATAAACCCTTTCATCACTATTATGGAATTAAACTTTTCGATGCTCTTAAAGCTGGTTGTTTAAAAGTCACCTTCTATAATTATAGGGTACGTGTTTTGAGTATTTAATACGGTATATAATTTTATTGGTCTATTCAACACTCAATTAACATCAAATCTTACGACTTTAGATTTTCATTTCGATTTGATTCAATCGACATTTATTCATCCCCTCAAGTAAGATCCTTTATTTATAGAATGCTTGTGACAAACGAACACACAATCCATCTGATGGTATATAGATTATGGTGTCCCAATGATACCTATATCTGTCATCGATTAAGAATCAAAATGTAGATGCGTAATCACCCGCAAGGGCTAAGTTACCTCATTACTAGTATAAAGAGTTTCGGGTTCTCTTAACTCACCATATGAAACACAACACCATAAAAGGAGAAACAGACCGATCTTACGTACGCAAGGTATGCGGTGCAATGGCACTTGGCCTACGTCTGCAACATACGTACCTTGATCGAAAGTTCTTATTTCGACCCTACTTTCAGGCACGAAAACGCCACATTAACTTCCGATTCAATGACTTATTAATTTAATACGCATGCGTTAAATTTCTAGCTCTATTGTTTACGCATAACGGTAAAATAGTATATGCACAACGGGAGGAAAGTGTGACATCGTACCCGCGTTCTTATTAATACCACGCGGGTTGCGCTGTCATACTTTCCTTCCTCGTTGCGTAATATACTATTTTCACTTTTTTAGCGGACGCCCAAGAATAAATTTATACCATGCCTTCTGAATTTGAGAGTGAATGTAAAAATGATTTATTATTAATCCTTAAATTTATCAGAATAAATTAATTGTTAATTCTGTTAAAATTTATGATTTATAATGCAAACAAATACATGAATATTTAGAATACAATGTGTTAATTCCGTCATATTTATAAAATCATGTTTCATATGACACAACTAAAATATAAATACAAAAAACTACTTTTTAATTTTTGCGCTTTGTCATCTCCCTTTCACGATAATAACAAAAATTAAAGCAATAGATGGATAGGTACTCACTATATATACCATTTATCATTTCTCATACTATATATTATAATTTAGCATCGCGATATTCTACACATTTCATATTATAGATACATTCTGATCGCCTCACTAAATCGATGAGCTGTTCATCTTAAATATTTTGTGTGCAAAGGTCCTATCTGTTTATGACGTGCTACGCGTAAGTTCTAGGAACACACTGATCGTACGCGTGGGAGTGGGACTGCGTACGAACATCCTCTCCACCTTTCCACGCCGATCTAGTAGACATCGTAAATCGACATTGCATCGGACGCGTGTGATTACGTTGCATACGATAAGCGTGTTTGGAATTTATAGTTTTTCATACATAAATCAAGCGATGAGATGTCATAATGCGTTGCATACGTAGGACCAATTTGTCTCTGCCTATATGCTACATTTTACGCTAGTATTCCGTGAAAACGTGGTAATATAGATACAGCGTGGCTTTACCACACCATAACGGTTAACATTGTTTGATATCTGTTGTCAACCGTTGAAAGTGCAGCGGGACGGGTTAAGCAAACCTTTCTGAATTCAGAATCTCAGAATTGTATTACTATAAAAGCTTTTGATATAGTTACTATACTCTTTTTTATAGTGCATAGTTGCCAAGCAAACTGCATGCTGCACGCTGCAACATTATTCCATCGTTGATGGTTCAATGGTCACTGGAGTCCTTGGAAACCCGAAACTATTTTTTTTATTTCATTATAAAAGTAACTTTATGATAATCAAAGTAAGTTTATGGTAATCAAATCGACGAATGTTGGTCCCTACTACTACCCTGGCATAGCTACTTTATCAAGTAACTGAAGCAAAGTGGAAATTATTCAACAAAATATTCAAACTCTTTATGTGGAAAGCACGATCTGAAATATAACAGTAATTTTCTGCAAAAAGAAAATAAATAAATTAAATAATACTAGCTTTTACGGATTTTATCGCGTATATTTGACTTTTTAAATACCCGACGTTTCGAGCACTTTGTTACAGCACCCATGGTCACGGGGGGACTGAGATGTTCAACGCCCAGTGTCATAGTTAGCCGCGGTTACCATAGATTAAAGTTTAACTTTTGTTCCGATCTACACAGTATGAACTTATGGTATCTTGAACTCTTGCAGTTGTATGCTTGGGTTGGGATATAATTTCATTTATTATAGGATCCCAAGCGGATGGTAGCACCAGTGGCGAAGCTTCCATTAAAGCCGAAAAGCCTGGCTTGCCTTATTAAAACTGAATCAATCACTAATATCAATCAATAATATCAACTGATAAAATAACTCATAAACTGTTTCAAATTATTTCAATTTTCCCGCGCACTCCACTGTTCGACACATGTCGACCGTTGACCTCGTATTGCCTTAGCGCAGTGTTCCGCAAACTTTTTCTGTTCAAGGTACACCTAGGAAAACGAAAAAAATTTGAGGTACACCACAAATTAAAAAACAGTTTTTAACTAATCAACAAACCTAAACTTTAAATTTCAGAAAATTTATTTAATGCGAAACATGAGACTGTTTAATTGAGCACAGACGGTCTAAATTTGGAATTATCGCTGACAAGGCTGCTGTCATTTCTTCGTCGATCGTCCTGAGGCGTTTCCTTTTTTTGGTTTTTATCGTGGTACGAGTCGAAAATCCTAATTCACTCAAATAGGTTGTTGCAAACGGTAAAAGTATTGCAATAGCATGCTTAGAAAGCAGAGGATATTATTTTTTCACACATAGCCAAAAATGTTCTAAATCAGTTTCAGAAAATTTTAATTTTAATGTGCGATCCGTTTTCATTTACATCAGTTCTTCCTGCTCATTTATTGGTAAGTGGCCGAAAGGAATGTTCTCGGAGAATGGATTTCGAACCCAGTCCATAGGTTGCAGATCACGCTTAGGGAAATAGAAATTCATTTTCTCTGCAAGAAGCTTTAAGTGTTTGACAATCAAAGCCTGCACCTTTTGTTCTATGTCAGCTGCAATGACATTTGGGAACATTTCATTATTACCATTCGTAGCGAGACTGATCCATAGTTCCAATTTAGCGCGAAAGCTTTCAATTTTATCCGACGATGTCAAAATATTGGAATTTCTGCCTTGCATTTTTCTATTGAGCTCATTTAAGTGAGCAAATATATCCGTCAGATATGCAAGTTTTGCTAGCCATTCTTCTTTTTTAAATAAATGTGCATAATCTGAACCCTGGGACTGCAAGGACATCTCAGTCTCATTTTCCAACTCATAAATTTGGGAAAGTATTTTACCGCGAGAAAGCCATCGTACCTGTGTATGAAACAAAAGCGACTGATGATCTGCCCCCATTTCATGACACAGTGCATTAAAAATACGAGAGTTCAGCGGTCGCGACTTGATGTAATTGACGATTTTGATAATTTCTTGAAGAACGCGCAATAGAACGTCAGGCATAGACTTCGTCATAAGAGCTTCCCTATGTAAAAACAATGCTGTTTTTGAACATTAGGATTTTTTTCAGCAACCTTAGTATAGTACCAATGTATCTAACATTTGAGTTGAGATGCGCGTGACCTGATGTCAGTGGACTCATCAAATTGTAGCGCAAAAACTCCACTAACTCTTAATTTTTCAATCAACGTCGATTTAATGTCATTAGATATGTCATTGATTCGGCGTGAAATCGTTTCTGCCGATGCAGGTATTTTTTCAATTTCTTTAGCAGCTTCTTGGCTAAACATTATCTTAACAATTTCTTTGCAGACAGGTAAAACTACAGTTTCAGCAAGAGAGTGCGGCTTTTTAGCTAAAAACGTATCGCTAAGGCTTAGCGATACGTTTACACAAAGATACTCTGTGGCGATACTGCTGCTGTCATAAGGTGAGTTTTAATAGAGCGATTAGTTGTCTCCCTCGCTCGCGTGGGCTTTTTACGGGGCTTTCGAGAAGAAGATCGCTCTCTTTCTAACCTATGGAAAAATATTCTATAATGAAATATAACTACGAAATGTTTATATAGCAATTACTATTGAGCCAACAAGCCTGGCTTTGCCATGAAGTTGTTTAGGAGTGCGTTAGCGACTAGCGAAGTGGTTGCGGGCCCCTCGTATGCAAGTTCACTTCACATTTCAATGTTTATGTTTGTTTTTGTTGTGTTCATTAAAAATTTATGCTTTTTCGAAGATTTTCAGTGAAAATGGGAGGATAATAGTGTTCATTGTGATGAATATAAGTGTGTTGAAGTGCTAATCGACGAGAAAAACGTAAAAAATCTTTAAAAATGAAATTTAATATTCAATAAACATTTCTTCATACTTTAAATATAGGTACATGACTCTTTAGTATTAAAGTTTAATTAATTTAGACGTATTTGAAGGTTTAATAACTCAATATTTATATTACCATACGAATTAAAAATATCAATTTGAAAAGCAGCATAAAGTATGAGACCTAGGTTTAATTTTAGAGGAAATAAGTGTTACAATCTTTTTTTAACGTAAAGCCCAAATTTTAATTAAATAAATCAAAAGAATACAGAAGAATGTACTGAGATTTTTAAAGAATAGTACTCCTTTTAGTTATTTCCAGTTAGGGTTCTCTGTCTACTTTTCAGTATATAAAATTTTAATGGCGCCATCGACTTAATTCTATAGGTAAAGTGATTTTATCGAACGACAATTGGTTGATTCTCACGATGGTACCTAAAGATTACGCTAGATGGCACAAATACGCTATCGGCTAATTTATAGTGATATATGAGTTTAAAAACATCATTTTGTACGGTTTATTATGAATTGAAAATGAATTATTATAATTATAATAAATAGTCATTATTTTATGGTAAAAAATTAGCAAAGCTTTATCTTCTCATAATAACTATCTAATTCCTGTCGTAATCTGTTCTTTTATGCATATAACTTAAACAATATATAATTTCTAGGTTTCACATCTGCCAGAGGTCCATTTTTAACTTTGTACATAGTTTGTTTGTACTTTGTTCATGCTTTTCTTTTGTTCATGTATTGTATTGTTTGTAAATATCTCAAGCAAACTCAAACGGCTCTTTTCAAAACCACCAAAGGTGTGCAATTGCATATTATGTCATACAATCTATCTAGCGGTAGTATGCTTTCTGTGTGCTTTGTTAAACACGTCCTTGTGAGCACTGAATATGAAACTAAAGAGTGGAGACGGCTCAAGATTGGTGTATTTTTATTAAACTGCTAAAAACAACAAAACCATATCCTGGGCTTGCCCTAGTTTGGAGCCCTAGCTTCGCCACTGGGTAGCATCCAGCCATCTTCTCTATTGAAATGAGCATGTTTTTTGATTTCAATAGCCCCGCGAATCATCTTTGGAAGGAATCGGTGTTCTTTAGCGAGGATTTGTGGTCTATCAAATCGGATGTAGTGACGGAGGCGATCATGTATGTGTTCACAGACTGCAGAATTCCCGGAGCGTCGATTCTTCACATCAGCTATATGTTCTTTAACGCGGGTTTTAATTGATCTTTCAGTTTGTCCTATGTAGGAGAGACCACATTCACAATCAATCTTGTACATTCCTAACTCCACACTTGTAAAAGCTAGTATTATTAAAATGTGTAGTGTTCGCGAAAATCACTTACTCACGTACTCGCTATCTCAAAAAGTTAGTCTAGTGGTTGTAGTAGTGCGACTGCTAATCATGAGGTCCCGGGTTTGAATCCCGGGTCGGCCCAAAAATATTTGTTATTGAGTTTTTCCAACAATAAATTATGGGTAGCTGCCAGGAGTCAAGTGGTGCCTCACTCTCGTGGCTCGGAAAGTATGTTAAGTCGAAGATCCTGCGTCTGATCTTCTCTCTTGGGGCGTGTCGATTTAGAGTCCCATTGAACTACGAAAGTGAGTACTAATAGAGAGTGCACCTGTACTTGCGCGTACACTTGGGCAATATAATTCTGTCCTGCGCCAATGGTTAGTTCCCGTTGAGGTTGGCCGCCGTGACCGAAATTCGGTCTTGAGTAAGTTATTGTTATTATCTCAAAAAATAGCACAAACAAATAAAAATTGTTTGAATTAGGATTATTTTACAACATACGGCCAAATATACGGAGAAGGTTCAGAATAAGTAATATAGGCGAGTGGTGAAGAAAAAGATTGAAGAATTGTGAGAAAAAGAAAGGTGGTGTTTAAAAAAATATCAAACATTCTGTCCTTTTTATATTATAAATTCAGAATGCATGGTAATGCATTATTTTAAATTGTCATTCATAAATAACTAACGCCTATTATTTTGCTATACACGTACACATTCGTACGAGTCGTTCAGTCGGCAAAAACCTTATGAATAAATCGTGCACAGAGTAGATATATAGATACTAGATAGATAATACAACGAAGGAGTGGGCGGAGCCCGTGTAGCTATTACTATGTCACTAACATGTCAATTCACACCTATAAATGTCAACACAATCACTCGTTTCCAATTTTCGTGTCAAGCGTCGCTGCATGCAAATTATTTAATAAATGGCAAATTGTGCAATAAATAAAGAACAACGGAAAATGGAATTTAAATAAAGGAGACATATTGGTGGAGCGACGAGCCTAAGGCTACCGAAGTCCAATTCCCCGGTCGAGCCTTAAACCTATTACGCGAGATATTAACCAAAGTGGACTGTATATGCAAAATGCTCCTACGTTTACATAAAATGGCGACTATAGCACGCGGTACAATGCACTCGCTCTTCCCTGAAACGAACTATTATTTGCCAAATATAGGAAAGGAATCCTGCTTGATTAGGAGAAAATAAATTGGGACACAAATATCAAGCAGTAACTAGTAAGGAATGCTCACTCACCGGGGTGTTGCTTCTATGCTGCGACTCCTGGAAGATACTCTGGGTAGACTCTCTGGAACTATATCTCACACGAGGTGAGGCGGGTTTCCTGGAGCTCGACTGCTTCAGGCTAAGCGGTTATACTAGCGGTGCGCGTGGGCAAGAGCTCTTTAGGACACTATTATCCTAGGCGGTTTGGTTCCAACGACGAGCGCGGCGGGAAGAGAGTGCGCGTGGGCCGCGAGTGCCTTTTTATTCCTTCGGTTGCGATGATTGCGTAATATTCTAGAATCATCTTCTTTCACCTCCCACCCCACCACCCCGATGTGTATGATATCGTTTGGAAAGGGATAAACGATTTGGCAAGCCTACCGTCAAATAAATAAATACGAATGGTTTTCCGCGCAACCATCTCCCCCGCCCTTGAAGGATTTCCTTCAAAAAATAACTAAAACAACTAGAGCTAAGATCAAACTAACAAAATAACTAACTAACGCTAAGATTACCTAAATTCAACTACAATTTTTAATCTAGAAAGCTAATTTAAATTATGGAAGAGGCAAGGAGCACAAACGGACAACAGGACGCATGTAAGACCCAACCGTGATCTTAACGCGAGCTACCCTAATTACTCCGTCGGAACCAGGAAAGACCTCTTCGACAATTCCTAACGGCCAATGGAGAGGCGGCGTATTCTCTTTGGTGAGCACAACTACAGTTCCTACAGCTAAAGGCTCAGTTGCTGTGTTCCATTTTTGCCGAGACTGCAAAGTATGCAAGTATTCCATCCTCCATCGTTTCCAAAACGATTGCACTAACCGGTCTAATAATTTGTGGCGTGCGGAAATGCTAAGTCTGTTCTCATCCATATCTACGGCGGGCAAATATTTTAAAGGCGTTAAATTCAAAAAATGTGCTGGAGTTAGAGCCAGCGGCTCCGAGGGGTCACTAGACAACGTACGACAAAGTGGGCGGCTATTCATTACGCATTCAATTTGAGCGAGCACCGTACTTAGCTCTTCGAAGGACAAAATTTGATCTCCTATTACTCGGTATAAGTGACTCTTTAGACTTTTAATATTAGTCTCCCAATTGCCCCCAAAATGACTCGCGGCTGGGACGTTTAGAGACCACTCAATGCGGTTCTCGGCTAGAATGTGAGCGAACTCCGAATTATAATACTTGCTAGCTAAGAGCTCATGTAGTTCTGATAAAATACATTTTGCACCGACGTAGTTCGTACCGTTATCCGAATATAATTTACTTACAGGGCCACGGTGGGAAATAAATCTTTTAAATGAACCCCTAAAGCCTGCTGTGCTTAGATCACCAACGAGTTCTATATGCACCGCTCGAGTAGTTAGACATACGAAAATGCAGACGTAAGCTTTTGTGGATCTTATACCACACCCGCGAGTGAGCATGACCTTAAACGGACCAGCGAAATCAGACCCGGTGTGCGTAAAGGGCTTTACCGATTGTATTACTCTACAGGATCTAAGTTCCGCCATTTCCGGAAATGACGCCAAGGGGCGTGCCCGAAAGCAAGCTATACATCTGTGCACCCGATTGCGTATTAAACTACGTGCAGAAAGAATCCAATAATTCTGACGCAAGATCGACATCAGCAAGTCGGGGCCAGCGTGCGAATTCAATTTATGATGGTAATCCACTAATAAATTCATGATATGGTCTTTACGCGGTAAAACTATAGGGTGCCGTTGGTCGAAACTCAACTGCGAGTTGGACAAGCGTCCACCTACCCTTACAATCCCATCCTGTAAAAATGGCTTAAGGCGTTGAAAGGCGCGACTACAAGCTCTATTCGATTGTAATCTTGTAATTTCTTCAGAGAAATGCGCACGTTGAAGTTCACGCAATACTAGCGACTCGGCATAGTTGTAATCAGACGCTAAGACATACGAACGTCGCGGTAAAAGCTTCGCGAATCGACAAACGTAAATTACGCTACGCAATAATTTCGACCAAGAGGACAAGCGGTTCGCCAAAGCAATGATTGGAGAAACCTCGCTCGCAACGTTCGCCACTAGAGCGTGTCTCTTCTCTTCCGGCGGTTGTGACACTGACGAAGGTTCGAAATCGGTTATTGGCCATTGCGAGGGATCCAAGTGAACCCAAGAAGGTCCGTGGAACCAAAGCGGGTGGTCCATTATTTGCATCGGGGTGGGTCCACGGGATAGACAATCGGCAGGGTTTTCCGTACCGGACACGTGATAAAAGTTCTGTGTTTCTAACTCGTCTTGGATCTTGGCCACTCGGTTCGCGACAAACGTATCCCAACGGTGGGGTGAAGAATGAACCCAGCATAAGGCGACGGTGGAGTCGGAAAAGGCAAATATCCTTTCTATGTGAACTCTATCCCTACATGCGCTGATAACTGCGGTAATAAGCTTGGTGAGTACTAATATTGCGCAAAGCTCTAAGCGCGCCAGAGAGACAACCTTACGGGGGGAGACTTAGAACTAATGAGGCTAATCGAATTTCTACCATTATTTTGGACGTGGAAATATACAACTGGCGTCTGCAAACCCAACGACCATTATGACGCTATTTCTATCGACGTTTATATGACGTGGTATTTTAATTTCTCTTAGTGAAGGAAGTTCCTCTCTAAAACGCTGTCACAACCGAACAATGCTGTCAGGCGGCGAGTCATCCCAGTCGCATTCAAATAACCAAAGTTTAATCAAAAGCTTAGCGTATAATACCACCGGAGCT
Organism: Parnassius apollo; assembly: GCA_907164705.1. NCBI lineage: Eukaryota > Metazoa > Arthropoda > Insecta > Lepidoptera > Papilionidae > Parnassius > Parnassius apollo. The sequence continues at coordinate 2,621,340 of CAJQZP010000851.1, forward strand.
ACGAAACCCATGACGTCCCATAATCTAGCAACGCATGACAGTATTGTGCGCTTTGTGCATTTCTCTACGGGCGGATTTACCTTAAGGCTAAGCTTAAACACGTCGGACTCTGGTGACCAACACACACCGAGCACCTTGTGTGTATCAGAATCGTCGAATTCCTTTATCGCCGAAAGACGGTGTGATAGTGGGATTGTGTCTAAAACCGGACGCGAATTACTAGTCCACTTGACAAGATCTAATTGACCTGATTTCATGAGCTTTATAACCTCGGCGGTGGTTAGGGTGGCCTCCTCCACGCTATCGACCGAGTATACAAAATCATCCATATATAAACCGCTCTCAATTGCCCTCTTAGCTTTAGGGTAAGAGGGACCTTCATCGTGAGCGAGCTGTCTCACCGTGCGTAACGCATGAAATGGGCTCGACTTTAAACCAAAACAAACGCGGTTAAATTCAAACACCATTAGAGGTTCTTTTGGGTTGAAACGATATAAAATGCGTTGGAATCTACGGTCGCATTCACGGACCCCTATGCAAAGAAACATTTGGCGAATATCGGCGGATAGTGCTATACTAAACAAACGAAAATTGGCTATTATATTAAATAAACTGCCCTGAAAATTTTGCCCACTATAGAGGATATCGTTAAGCGACAGGTGAGTGCTAGTTTTAGAGAAACGTTTTTCCGCCATTTGACGCGAATCGCCGAGAGATAAAACATCTCCTTTAAAGGGTAGCGCTACTCTATATCTACCGTCGCGATCACGAATGGTCGTGCGGACGTAAATTTCCTCGCATAATCTGTCATCTGAGCTAGCTATGGGTGGGACGTTCACCTCCTCCATCTCCCAAAATTTGCGGACTAACGACTCGAGCGGTTCGACAGCCATACCACAATAAGAGGTTGCCGAAATACTATCCATGATGGGGGCGGAGCCAACGATGACACAGCCCAAGACGGTTTCCAATGCGTAAGGCACGGTATGCGAGGAGTTGCCCCTGACCTTATTGTTTAACAAAAGATGAGAGAAAAGCGATGCTCCAATGAGCATGTCTATGTTTCCAGGAACGGCGTAAGTGTCGTCTGCTAGAGTCAAATTTTTAAATTCAATCATTGCCGAGGTGTCAACCGAAACAGTTGGCAGCCGTTCAGTGACCCTATCTACTACTACTAGTGCATTTATATCAAAGTTAACATTACGATCTATCCGAGAATAAAATTTTAAATTTATATATCCCTGGGTAACTTTACTAGTACCTCCGATGCCTTTGACTACGGGACATGAAAGTGACTTATTTATTACTGAGCCTAAGCGCTGACAACATTGTCGCGTTATAAAGCTATTTTGGGCTCCGCTGTCCGTCAGTGCACGGACGCTTCGTTCGTTTCCACGCGAATCCCTAACCAAAATACGTGCCGTACCCAGTAACACGGTTGAAGGAGTTTGTGCTCCCATATTTGCCAATGAGCACAGAGCGACATCACCAAGTCGACCGCTAGAATCGTTGACTTCAGTAGGGGTGAATTCCTTGTCCGCTTTACTTGACGCCGATATGTTGCTATTTTCAAAATGTAATAGCGTGTGATGTTTCCTGGCGCACTTGCTACATACGGAACTAGAATTGCATTTTGCAACTAAATGCTTATCGCTTAAGCAGTTCAGACATAGGTTGTTTGTCTTTACTAATTTATAACGTTCGCTTGGTGAATATTTACGAAAAGTCGCACAATTGTATAAATTACCGTGTTTATCTTTACATATGATACAGGCATGCTGAAGTGGTGCCGACGCAGCGGTTACGTATGTTAACGACCCTGCTATTTTAGATGGTTCAGTCTGTATACGGTCGACGCACATTTTAATCTCCTATTTAACGTTCGGGGAGCGCTGCATCACCTTTATTTGATCTCGCACAAACGATGCTAATGAATGAAAGGAAGGCATCTCCGAGCTACGATGCTCCATTTCAAACGCACGCACGGTATCGGGGTCTAATTTCTTTAGTGCAATATGGAGAAACACCACGTCCATAAGGTCATTAAATTTCAAATTCTTAGGTGCAGCCATCGATGCCACAAATTTATCTAAAAACTGCTCTAAGCCGTTGATGTTCGCGGATGATATAGGTTTAAGATCGAATATCTGGTTCAAATATTCGGAAGCTAACATTCTCCTATCTTCATATTTAGTTTTAAGCGTTTCGAATATTAACAAGTAATTGTTTGCTGTAGGTGTAAAACCCGAGCAAATTGACTGTGCCCTGCCACTAAGTTTACTAATTAAATAATATAATTTTTCAGCGTCCGGTAACGATGGGTTATTGTGTATATTGTTTTGAAAACTACTGAAGAAGAAGGGCCATGTCTTAATATCACCATTGAATAGCGGAATATCTATTGGCGGCAACCTAATTGAGTCACGTGGACGTACCTGTATTTCCGGCTTTGCTTCGTTTTGAGATGGAGATTGTAAGAGTTTCGCCGTTCTTTTCATTATGTTCAAATGCCAGAAGCGGTTGGTAGTTCACTATATATTTCGGGTCGATTTGTAATTCCAAATGATTAATTTGGTCTAATATTCTTTCGTAATCCGTCCGCAAAGAATCCACCGTTTCAATTTCATTCAAAAAAGTTTCCCGCACTGCTTCTACATTAATGTTCTTTATGTGATCACTAATACTTTGTATACGTGAAAAAAAGTATGTCCCTCTTGGCATAAAGCGTTTTAATTTTAATTTCATTTCCACTAACTGCCATTTTAAATTATTATAATAAAGTTATATTAATCACAATTAATCTCACAACGCACAAATAATGGAGGATGGACACTCGTACGCCGTATTACGTAATTAAATCGAACACCTGTTACAGCGAGTCGAGGTGACGCCTGTCACTCGCTAAACTTAATATATTTTTATCAAAATTGTCGGGTAAGCGTACAAAACGCGTGTGATTACACTGTTTCAATTAATTAAGCGACTTTAAATTTAAACCAAATACGAACACTATTTAAATGAATAATTCTATTTGCGAGTAACTAACCAAAATTTAAATTTTAACTAAACGAGTACTATTAAAGTGAAGATTTAATTCTATTTGCAGGTAACTAACCAAAGTTTAATTTAAAACGAACACTATTTAAGTCTACTCCAAAAATTAGAGTGCATTATCTAAATAATTAATCTAATAATTCGACCAGAAAATGGTTGAACGACTACTAAACACCAGTCCAAGTCCGGCTCGAAGGACTATAAAATGGTGGAGCGACGAGCCTAAGACTACCGAAGTCCAATTCCCCGGTCGAGCCTTAAACCTATTACGCGAGATATTAACCAAAGTGAACTGTATATGCGAAATGCTCCTACGTTTACATAAAATGGCGACTATAGCACGCGGTACAATGCACTCGCTCTTCCCTAAAACGAACTATTATTTGCCAAATATAGGAAAGGAATCCTGCTTGATTAGGAGAGAATAAATTGGAGCGGACACAATTATATCAAGCAGTAACTAGTAAGGAATGCTCACTCACCGGGGTGTTGCTTCGATGCTGCGACTTCTGGAAGATACTCTGGGTAGACTCTCTGGAGAGAGGCGTTGCGCGACTATATCTCACACGAGATGAGGCGGGTTTCCTGGAGCTCGACTGCTTCAGGCTAAGCGGTTATACTAGCGGTGCGCGTGGGCAAGAGCTCTTTAGGACACTATTATCCTAGGCGGTGTGGTTCCAACGACGAGCGCGGCGGGAAGAGAGTGCGCGTGGGCCGCGCGTGCCTTTTTATTCCTTCGGTTGCGATGATTGCGTAATATTCTAGAATCATCTTCTTTCACCTCCCACCCCACCACCCCGCTCGGTCGATAGGAGGGTGTGAATGATATCGTTTGGAAAGGGATAAACGATTTGGCAAGCCTACCGTCAAATAAATAAATACGAGTGGTTTTCCGCGCAACCACATATCTTACAACTAGTCAGTCGAAACTATTTATATTTTGTGAACATTAGAAACAATAATAAAGAAATATTGATGTGTCAAAAACATTATCGAAAGTCTAAAATTTGTAAATTCTCTCAGTCTGTCAACACAGCGAATCGTGTTTGTAGTAGTGACAATACGACATAATTGCATGTATGTGTGCTCCCGGCGACACCGATCCTCGTACAAAATAATGTTGACAGCCATTCTGTTGTGTATTATAGCATTCTACATATGTTATTACCCATAAATCACATTATATTTGGGATAGTATAAAAATGTCGAAGCCTTATATACTCGTATTTTCAAAAACCGCAATAACGGTACATAATCATATATTTCTTTGAACTTAAGCATAAACTTTGGCTACTCTTTGAAAAATAACCCTATATATAAAGGAAAAATTGTCGTGATATAATAAATCGTTTGCCTTGCATTCGCAGTCCGCAAGGTATTGCAATATGTAATAAACAGACAATGTGCCAATAATTTAAGAGGATTATTTCTATAAAGCTGTATTCTAAATTTTAATTCGGATTAAATGTTATACACACAAAGAAAATCAAATAAAGCCTTGTTTATCCTTAAATTGCGATATTTTGGAACGTAAGCGTGCGAATCCAATTTGTACTTATTGGCTTTTCCTTTATAATGTTATTAGTTTTCTCCTGTGATTACGCTTCTTTGTTACAGGTCATAAGATAAATAAGGATTCAGTTTATGAACTTATTGAGGTAACTTGTTGTTCAGTGTCTCTTAAAATGTCTTATTTAATAACTGTTTACATTGGTATTCCTTTGCCAAAAAAAGAAAGTGGGTACGTATAGAAATTTTTAAAGCAAACGAAAATATGTTTGTTAGGAATCGTGAACAAAAATATATATACATTTATTGATAATAGGTACTTATTTTACTAAAATTATTCTCGTTATTTATTTACATAGTTAATCATTCATTCATCATTACAGCCCATCACAAATCCACTGCTGAACATAGGCCTCCCCCAAGTAATGCCACAAAGCACGGTCCTGAGCCACCTGCATCCATCGACTTCCTGCATATCTTACCAGGTCGTCACTCCATCTAGTGGGGGTCGCCCTACACTACGCCTACCGGTACGATGCTGCCACTCGTGAAGCTTTCTTCCCCATCGGTTATCGGTTCTTCAAGCTATATGGCCGGCCCATTGCCACTTCAGCTTACTAATCCGTTGGGCTATGTCGGTCACTCTGGTTTTACTGCGGATATCCTCATTTCTGAGTCAATCACGCAAAGAAACTTCGAGCATAGCCCTCTCCATAGCTCGCTGAGCGACCTTGAGCGTCCTCATACGGCCAGCAGTGAAGGACCACGTCTCAGATCCGTAAGCCATCACTGGCAACACGCACTGCGTGAGTGGTTGTACACTTTAGTTTTCAGAGATTGAGGTGTATCTGACGAGAAGATGTGTCGTAATTTCCCGAACGCTGCCCAGCCGAGTTGAATCCGTCGATTGACCTCTCGGTCGAAGTTGGACTTACCTAGTCGGACTATTTGTCCCAGGTAAATGTATTCGTCAACAACTTCGAGCATAGTGCTCCCAACAACTACCGGCATAGGTGTGACATGGACATTAGACATGAGCTTTGTTTTGTCCATGTTCATCTTAAGACTTATCCGTTGGGAGACACCATTGAGGTCATTGAGCATAGTGCTTAGGTCCTTAGATAGATTAAGTGCTTAGATTCTGCCATAAGGATTATATCGTCGGCAAATCGAAGGTGAGTGATGTACTCGCCATTGATGTTAATATCGTATCCTTTTCAGTCCAGTAGCTTGAAAACGTCTTCCAATGCAGCGGTGAAGAGTTTCGGGGATATAACGTCACCCTGTCTTACACCTCTCTGCAGTTGGATAGGTTTCGAACTCTGGTTCTGTACTCGGATAGCCATCGTAGCCCTACTGCATAAACACTTCAGCACTTCGATATACCGATAGTCAACTTGGCACCGCTGAAGGGACGGCCAAAGTCTTTCTCATAGTCCACATTCGCCAGGTAAAGTGGCAGATTGTACTCTTCGGACTTCTGTACAATCTGCCGCAGGGTATGTATGTGGTCTATGGTACTGAAGCCTTTTTGGAAACCGGCTTGTTCGGGAGGCTGGAAGTCGTCGGGTCTTGAGTGCGATACGATTCGTAATGACTCTCGAAAACAGCACGTAGACGCGGCTCAGAAGGGATATCGGTCTATAGTTCTTCAAGAGGGCGTTGTCACCTTTCTTAAAGGACAAGACCACCGCACTTCTGCTCCACGCCTCCGGAGTAGTGCCACCATGGAGGACGGAATTGAAAAGCTTCTGAAGGACTTCAAGTACTTGTGTTCCACCCGCTTTCGGAAGCTCCGCTGTAATTCCATCCTTGCCTGGGGCCCTGCCGTTTTTAAGGTGCTGGAGAGCCATTCTAATCTCGCTCAGACTGACGTCCGGGATATCATCGGAATAGTGTCGGATAAGACTTGCTCTTGGATCGTTACTCACACTTGCGTGTGGCTCCAACGTTCTATAAGAACCTCTCAATCTCACTCAAAATCTCAGGTGTCCCGGAAACGATGCTGCCCCACTCTGTCTTCAGCTTTGACAGTTGGCTCTTTCTGGCAGACTGATCTCTGGCAAAGACTTTGGAGCCCTGGTTCCGCTCGATCGCTTCTTTAATACGAGCAGTATTAAAGTTAGCGTAAGTCTCGCCGCATACATTTGGAGATCTGTCTGTTCAGTTGCCTGTATGCTGTCAAATCTGTTGACGATTGCAGCCTCATCTCCCGTCTAACAGCCATGAGGTTAAGACTGTGATCGGAGAGTTTTTGTGATCTTCTGCGGTGGGTCTTGCAGAACTTAGCTCCGACCGCATGGACAGTTTCCACGAGCTTGTCATTAATATCGTCCACTACATTGCAATCTTCTAGGCACTGAAAGCGGTTACGTAACTCGAGCTGAAAGGTTTTGGGATTCTGGATTAGAGCACGAGGGGGACGGAGCGTTGACTTCATTGGACGAGACCTCTCCAGCTTAACGTTTAGGTTCAGTGTGCCTCTAACCATTCTGTGATCGCTGCCAGTTTTCGCCCTTGCGATCACTGAGACATCACTGAACAGTTGGCGTCTGGTAGTCATAATGAAGTCAATCTCGTTTTTTGTCGAACCGTCGGGGCTCGACCAGGTCCACTTTCTGTGGGGCCACTTCTGGAAGCTCTTTCTCCATGAAGTCGGCCAGCTGCTGGCCCCTTGGGTTCCGTTGCCCTATCCCAAATTTCCCTACCTTCAGCTCACCGTTCTTTCTTGTGCCCAGTTTTGCGTTGAAGTGTCCCATCAACACCGTGTAGTGGGTTTTGGAGGAAAGCATGGCTCTGGAAATATCCTCATACATTTCCTCCACCTTCTCATAGGGATGTTTCGACGTTGGCGCGTAAACCTGTATGACCTTCAGCGAGTACCGTTTGGTGATTCTGAGTATAAGGTACGCAACCCTCGTCGATACACTCCCAATCTTTAAAACGTTGTTAACGGGAGACTTGTGGGCGATAAATCCAACACCTCCTTGGGACAGATGGTCGCCCTCCCGGTGATAGAACAAGTTGCCGGATTCGAGAATCACCGTTTCTTTCCCTCTCTTCGGACCTCGGATAATCCTATAATATTCCAGCGCAACTTGTCTATCTCTTCTTCTAGGTCCAGGATCTTCTCGTCAGTCCTTAGGGTACGTGCGTTAAATGTTGCCAGGTCGAGTCATCGTAGGTGGCAACCGAACCTCCACCGGAGATTCTTAGCACCCCCTGCCCCGCCGTTACCATGATCGCCACCGTAGCCAGGAATAGCGGGGTCGCCAGGGACTGGTGGCCGTCTGTTTGTGTAATTCTTCATGGGGAGTATATTGCCATAGTTGCTACGCTTGGCGAGCGGGTTGGCAACCGCAGTTTTTTGTTGTACAGTTGCTGTTATCAGGAATATGCTGCTGCCCATCTCCTGCCTGTTTCCCTCTGTCGCCTTTTACGACACCCACGGGAAGATATGGGGTAGTAGTTACATAGTTAATAATAATTTATATTTAACTATTAGTCATTCCGTGTACCAACGCGTACGCGTAAGTACCTGGGTTATTCATAATTACAAAAATAAAGAAGAAGAAGTTTTACAAAGTGACAAAAAGTCACAAACTTATATTATAAAAATATACATGTAAACTTATGTATTATAATTATATGTGTAAAACATAAATAAGCGAAGAGCACAAGCACTTCTTAGAGCAAAAATCCAAGCCTAACATTATAACATTGACTGCTTTTAGCAATAGAGGTATTTGGTATATCGGATGTAGGTATTAGATTACAAAGTCTATCGCTTCCGCTTATGAGCCAACAAAATACTTAAAAAAGCGATCATGTGTGAGCCGAAAGTAAAGGTGAGTACTCTATAGTAATATTTAGAGAAAAATAATCATTCTTGTATAAAAACTTCTAAAAAACAAAAGAAACTAATTGCTATGAGAAAATCTAAACAGATTTGCTTTTATTTCAATGTCTTGATTAAAATGAATGGTTACGAAGAAAGTTGAAACGAAATTATTTAAAGCAAATAATAATAGAAAGCAAAAACTTTTTGAATAATAACGCCAATAATAAGCCTAATATTATTTCTTTAAAATATTGACTGGTAGTAATTTAAGTTAAAACGCATAAACTGGTAGATTCCGAAATGAACCTAAAGTAACAAAAAGGGCTGTTGACCAAATCCAAACTTTGCTGCATGCTCAGACCAATGCCAATACGCGATACCGAGAAAATTTTTAACTTCTTGACACGCGTTTTCACACACGTATATACGTATTTTTTCTTTATCAGCCTGTAGTTTCACTGCTATACACACATTTATGCATCTAAAACGGTGCTGTGTCATGAAAGCCAGAGCCAGAAGGGTAAAGATAACAAGAATAATTACAGGCTGTAAGTCATTTTACCTTAGCAGCTGCCCATTGGTTGCAGTTGTCAATTACCACCAGGAGGACTGTAAGTTCATTTATAAGTACAATTTTATGAAAAAAATATTGATATTTTTGCATATTACATATAATATTGTACACTTAAAAGATAATTGCGGAGGCCTTTTCCTATTATTGGGATATATAAAGGCTGTAACTTAGTTACTTATGCTGCATATAAACTCCTGCTATTATAATGTTGTTCAGCCTTTAGACACGTCGAGGCCTTTACTCTAGTAGGAACGATTCGCCTCAATCATCACTCTTGGCAGGTAGATTGACGACGGTAGAACCAGAAGTCTCGCACTTTCGACGCTGCTCGCCTTCGTTAGTTTGGATATTTTACGTTTGATGTAGATAAGATGGTTTTATGCCAACTACCATGCTATGACCGCTCCGTGACGCAGAGGCTTAACAATGAGTAACAGCGCTAAGGGTCGCGGGTTCGAATCCCGCACGGAACAAGTATTTGTATCGCCTACAAGTAATTGTTCCGGGTCTGTATGTTTGTCTTTGTGAAAAAGTATAGCCACTTTCCATACATTGATTGACCTGTGACATAATTCGTTTTATAGGTCGCATCTACCTACAACTAATGTTGCATAAAATCAGTTATTATTTGTAATAACATAATAACTTATCACCTTTTCGTTTAGAGGCCAGGGAATAATGCTGTAAAGTAAGTAAGTTTTTCAGGTTATAACCTGTCAACTGTACACTATGGTATACTATGGTGTGGAACGAAAAATAACTTTCCACGCCTTAGTATAAAACCATAAAAATCATATCTAATCATGAAATAAGAAGGTAACTAACAAAAAAATTGGTTATTTTGAACATTCATAAACCACATGACGAATTAATAAGATTTTCGTAGTCTGTGAAACGAAACATGTAAAACAGGTTTTTTGAAAATATATTTTGCCATGGCTTCTGGGACGTTAAGTCACTGTAAACGCGTTCCGTCCCCAAAATTCTATTGAGAATGATAAAAATACTAATATTACTTTTTTTCCTGGCTCTATTGGAAAATTCAATTGTGCGATATGAAATAAGCAAAATAACGGCAATTTTTAAAATATTTTACATAACTAGACGCGTTAGAAAACTTTCAGGTCAAGATTGGTCATGATAATTTATGTCTATTATTTTTTTATGTCGAATTTTTTATGTGTAATATATTGGCTATTATCTTTTACGTGGTAGAGCTACGCTGCACCTTTTTATAGTTTTAGCACGAATGAGTCGGCTCGACCAGGGAAGGACCACGCTCTCACAGAATACCAGCGTAAAATAGCAGCCTAATACCGCTGTATTTCGTATGGTGAGTGTAGAGATCCGGAGACCCTTTTTTACCGGAAATGAGGCATTTCATATTAGTCCTCAGGGGTGACAACGTATCTACGTTCCGATTCTTAATCGAGGATAAATGTAAATGTCTATGGGCCACAGCATGCACTTACCATCAGATGGACTTTGTGCTCGTTAGTCACCCTTATTCCATAAAAAAATGGTTTTAAAACTGACCCCAGGATACAGGAGAAAATCCAAGTGTGGAGGTATTTTTAAAAATAAAAAGCTACCGTATCTATATAACTCCTAGTTGACGGTAACTCTTAGTTGACGCATACGACATCCAAGCGACGGAATATGGGTGATGAACTCTCCTAAAATGCCACCACACAATACATTTTTGTTATCATTAAAGTTGATTTAAAATGTTCAAGTAAACAAAATGGTAATGGTTTTTTATTATTATGGGAGTAAGTGACTAATGTTTCCTATGTTGCTAAAGCTTATGGACAAACTTTTAGGTGTTAGCGTTCTTGTTATTGGTGCTTTGAAGGCTTTATTAGCTTAATAAATCCACGATCTTCTCACAACACGTTGAAAAATGAATTAACTTTGAAGAAAATAAGAACGAGAATATGTAAGAGTAACGTTTTATTCAGTGGATTTCTTATAAAAATATTGCTTAAAGTAAATTGATTACTTTGTAGAATAAGGGTGATAAATAAGCACACAGTCCACCTGATGGTAAGTAAATGTTGTCTATTGTTTGCTATGGCCTATTGATATCTACATATATCCCCGATGAAGTATCAAAATTCAAGTGCGTTGTCAGCCCTGAATACTTAGATCAAATATCTTGTTTCCAGTTAAAAGTCTCTTCGATTCTCTACACTCATCATACAAAACCCTAAACATAAAGCTGGTATTTCATGCTGGTATTACGTAAAAGTGTGTCATTCCACGGTCGAGCTGAACCATTTGTGCTAGAAGCTTAACATGCCAGCGGAAAAACTTTAACACGTTAACAACATTTTTAATACTTACTTATTATTATATAAAGTAACCTCACGTTTTTGTGATAAATGAAACAATACATTTCAAATAACATATATACAAAATAGCAGACAAATTTGTTCAAGACTTAAATTATGTTACCCACGTTTGCTCTAACAATACTAGAAGGATAAATTAATGTATCTAAAATAATATGGCAAATTTGAACCTTTCAAAGCCCTTTCTTCAGTTTTCAAGCACTAATTTCTTAGAACTGTTCCATCCAAAAAACTCTTTAATATAGATCTTCACAGTGAATTATTTATTACAGCGTGGCAACAATGGTATGTTTGACAGCTGGGCTGGTAATTGCAGTTTTTTATTATTCTGACCTGTTATCAGGAAGGTGCTTCCGCCGATCTCCTGTTCTCTCTCTGTCGCCTCAGACACCCACGGGTTGAAAAATGGGAATGTATATTCTTATGCCACCACTTTACATTGCTACAAACCTTAATTTATTATTTCTAAACACATTTATAATCACTTACGTGCAAGTTTGCGGTCGTTTAAGCAACCTTAGTTCAGTCATGCCGTTTAGCTTAAAGTTTTATCCAAACTCAACTTATTATGTAAAGCTCGTTTGAAGCAAATTTAACCACAACCTATGTTTAAGCCTTTAGGAGGGAAAGGATGTGTAATAAATATTGTATGATTGGACGAGGGTCAACGTAGAGGGTTTGCTGTACGTTCAAACGGAGTTATAAAATTGTTAACAAAGTTGATTCCCTAAGAATTTCGCTATTGTTTCGCATTATGTCAAATGTTTTCTTTTTTAATAAAGGCACTGTAGAGAGTTATAGATAGATATCTATATTCTTTTATTTTACTTATTATTATTTATAGATCTATATAAATAATAATAAATAAAATAAAAGAATAAATAAAATAAAGGAATAAAAAAAGTATTAAATTATTATATAATCCTACTCCCCGTGGTATCGTTTCAAAAACCCTGGCTACGTTACCTCGCTGAATAGCGATACTAAGCTTCCGAGTGAGAAAATAAGTGACCCTCTTATCACCAGCAGCAACGACCAGTCGCGGATAGATTTCATCTAGAAACTTTACCGCACGTGGACCCCACCGACCGATAGTCTTTATAGCGAGTGACACAAATATGTAGTCATTTCTCAGAGACACATATTTATTTAAATCAGCTGCCTCTGATGTCGCCCCTGCTTTAAACGTGGAACTCCTGAGATGAGAGGCTGCCAAAGAGTCTCCGCAAGTAGCACTGTGTCATACCATCAGGTCTCTTGCCTTCGTTTTAGTTTTTGAGTATTAATTTCTTTTATTTATTCGGAAAATACTTGATATAAATACTTTTGTAACTCAGCGCTCCTATATCTTATTTCTATATATTTTATTATTTTTTACGTAGCAGAGCCACGCCGCAGATATATTATAGTTCAAGAACGAATGAGTCGGCTCGCCGTGGCAGGATTAAGCTCTCACAGAATACCAGCGTAAAACAGCAGCGTAATGCTGCTATGTTTCGTATGGTAAGTGTACAGAAACGGAGACCCTTTTTACTGGATTCGAGGCATTCCATCTTAGTTCTTAGGGGTGACAACGCATTTGCAATTTGATCCTTAGTTCAGGATAAATGTGGATGTCTATGAGCCACAGCATTCACTTACCATCAGGTGGACTGTGTGCTGGTTTGTCACCCAATACTATAAAAAATAGGTAACGAATCATCAAAGACAATAAATGAAGAAATTCAACAAAGAGTATTACCTACAACAAAAATAATTAGTTATTTAGCGTTTTATAATAGCTAAGAATATTTTGACAGCGATCATTAAACTATTACTAGATTATGTACCTACATCTTAAAGCTAGACTTATGTTGTACTGTGAAGACTGCTATAAAGAAATTTATAATTTCTTCCCTTCATCCTAAATACAATTCAAACATTGAAACCAGTAACGGTAAATCCTGAAAACATTTATTTTTCTATGTTTTTACTTAAAATCAGAAAGTTTCCCATTCTATACAGTTATCCCGCTTGCTTATAAATAAATTCCCCGATATAAGTTATCAATAAAATTAAAACTTTAGTTTCATATATGAAAACATAAGCTTCTCTCATATATTACTGCAGTGTTGCATTTCAGACATTGTGAACTTCTATGTATATCTCTGATAACTTTGTTTTTAGTCCAGCCACGTTTTATTTCGTAAAACGAATGGCTTTAGGAACGAGCTAGGAAATAGAGAAATACTTATATAACACCTGTGCTCCTTTGTGAGTTGTCTTGAAAGTTTTAGTTGGCATTTATTTTCTTTTATAGTGGGTGTATAAAGGAAATTATTGTTTTTTAACCCTTCAATCGCCTGGCAAATCCCGAGCGATCACACAAACCATTAAAACTTATATTTAGAGACTACTTTTCTATGAAAAAGTATGGCATTATAAAATCTACACAAAATTCTCTATCCTGTGGTCTAAACAAAAGTCAGGTTTTAGTTCATTACAAAAAGATTTATTGTATTTTGGTAACAAAAAAAAACATACCAAGCGGATGTCGGCAGCGTTAAAATCACAATTATTTCTATATATTACTTGTAATTATTTACGTAAAAAGATAAATTTTATTCACATAAAAACTTTTATAACAATTTTATATTAAAACACTAATAAAACACTAGAAAAATGCAAAAATCAATACAAAAACATCCAAATGAAAATAGCGTAGATGATAGAAAATTTCATATTGATTCTATGATGCCAAACTTCTCCAAAGAAAAGTAGTCTCTAATTATAAGTATTTATGTGTTAAAGTGCTGTGGGTGGGAGCGGTCAAATTTGACCACTTGAATTTTGACGGAATATCGAAGCGGTCAAATTTGGACGCTTGGCGTTTGAGCCCCAGTTACCCCATTATTAGGATTTTCTCCTGTATCGTGGAGACAATCATAAATTGCACCAGAGCAAACATCCGGACCCGTTACAATTATATGTAGATCATACAAATACTTATGCCGTGCGAGAATCAAACCCACGGCCCTCAACTCTACAACTCATTGCTAAGCCACTGCGCCACGGAACCGTCAAATGTTGACTACTTTGTAAAGTTTATTTCACATTCATAGCTTTATCGTTGCTAAGCCATTACTAGCACATACTTATTGTTAGTTGCTGTAAGAGTATACAATAAAAAATAAATATCAGCAATCAAAACTGCGATATACGTATTAGATCACGCGTCATAGTGTTGGGATTTCCATGTAATAAACAATAATTCTTGCTAAACTAGGAAAAAAAAACAATAATTCTTAAACAATGAATACTTTTAACAAATTATATTTAAACAGAAAAAGTAGAACTTATATTAAATCACCAGAAAAGGGGAAGCCATAGCTGTGTAACAGAGTCAGATTCACATTTATTTAAACAACAAAAATAGGAGGCAAAAGCTATCACCATACAGCCTGATTGTATTTATCAATACACAGGATTTCAATGTTACAGCACATATTTATCAATTACTTTTTCCAAACTATCACAGTTTCTTTGTTGCACCATGCACAAAGTAGTAGGGGCATGCTGTACCGGAGAAAAACTACGCTTTTATGGAATATTATCGTGAAATAGTAGTTTTATGCTGCTGTGTTATGTATGAAGAATGTAGAGAACCGGAGACACTTTTTATCGGTAACCCAGCACTCCGTCTTATTCCTCTGGATTGTCAACGCATCTACATTTTTATTCTTAATCGAGGATATATAAATGTGATTAGGATAGGAATACAAGCCCAATTTATAAATAAAAACTACAATCTAATTGTTTAGTCGTGCAGCGTAAGATTCCGTTGTGCTAATTATATCTTACATTTTATTAAATATCTATATAACATCAGTTTCAGCATCAAATTACCATCAGGTGGATTATGTGCTCTTATTGTATATAACTGTCCTGTTGTTCCAGTCGTCGTAAACGCGATTGTTGATTATGAAAATTATCATTTCAATATAGCCTAGATAGAATTTGTAACTAACAAATATTTAGGATTATTGGTAGATAGTTCCTTTAATAAGAAATCTCATTGAAGTTTTTTTACGTGATAATAAGTTTCATATAGCTTTATACAGTTTTATATAAGGATGCCAGTGTAAATAGCACCATAAGGTGCTATTTTATGCTGTTATTCTGTGAGAGCGTGGTCCTACCCCAGCCGAGTATACCCTTTCGTGCTACATGCATAAATAACTGCAGGTGTGGCTCTACCACGTAAAACTGCCTTTTTTGTAGGAGAGGGGGCATACGAGCATACGGCTCACCTGATGGTAAGTGATTACCACCGCCCATGAACAACTGCAACACCAGGGGAATTGCAGATACTTTGCCGGCCTTTTAAAAAGGAATAGGCTCTTTTATTGAAGGACTCTAAGTCGTATCGTTCTGAAAAAATCTATGCTGGATCTTTACACTCTATAGACCAAAGGAAAGCAGTACACACACTGTTGTTCTTAGTATGTTTACGTAGTAGATCCACGCTACAGCTATACGAGTATTAGTAGCAACGCGAATGCGTCGGCTCGACCGGGACAGGACCTCGTTCTCACTGAATACCAGCGTAAAAGTGTAGAGAACCGGAGACCCATTTTACTGGAATCGGGGCATTCCATCTTAATCCTCGGGGGTGACAGCGTATTTTCATTTTGATTCTTAATTTAGGATAAATGTGGATGCCTATGAGCTACGGCATTCAGTTACCATCAGGTAGACTGTGTGCTCGTTTGTCACCAAATGCTATCAAAAAGAAGAAAAACAATGCACTTACAATTCTTAGGACTCATATAGAATGGCTCACGGTTTATATCAATTCTGTCTCTACATATTTCAAGCCGGATCCCCGTCTCGGCTTTTAGGTCAATTTTTACAGCACCTGTGGTAAGAGGTGGGATGATAAGTACAACGACTGTACGTGATTTAATTGTAAAAAATGTATAGGTAAAATCAGACTTTTGTCTTTGAAGCCGGGAATTCCCTTGTCTTGTTTATCTACTCATGTGTCTTGGCAGCCCATTCATTTAAATACCATAAGTTGCTGTATGGCTCTAACATGTTATAGTTGATAATAGTATGAAAATACGATTTTCTCTTATCATCTTATCTTACATAATATATTCTTAAAACATTAAAAATTGTTAAAAATTGTAAAAAAGTTTTATATACATCAGAATGTAACCGAAATTAAATTGTACTTATACTAATACATTTTGCAACAAAATAATCATATAATCTAATTTTCTGCCTAAAATGCCGCTTGCCTTAAAACCTTATCCAACCCAAGTTAATTATGTAAGCCTATGTAAATTTACCATCTGCTACCGATGACTTTGTTTTCCACACACCTCATTTGAAGTAATTAATAATGAATAATACATTTTGAAGTCTAGAGAACTGAAAATGAATATTTTATCAAAAATAGTATCTTTGGTCGTTGAATATTATTTCGTGTCGTAAAATGGTTTCAAAATATAAATTTCCTATCTATGACTTCTGAGAATATTCTGGTAAGAGTCGATTGCACATCCCCTATGCATGAGTATTAACATAATGAAACCACTTATAAAATAGCTGGCCTAATTATGTAAAATACCTTGTTTAATTTTTTACTAAAACTGCAATAATTATCTGGTAACTAAAAAATTGAACTAAACTAAAAATATTTAATAGTTTAATGTTTACCACGTAAATGTAGATTATGATAAAGCACCGAGAAATTGCATTTGCGTACGTTGCATTTGCACGGCGGCCTGCCTTGGCAATTTTAGCCAACGAAGTAATTTATAGTAAGTTTTCATTCATAAATCTTGTTTGTGAAGTAAATAATATTTGTTTATCTTAACTTTAATTACTCCCTTTGAAGTAGTTGGCTCGTGTCCATGGGCTTCAGCAATCACTTCACCAACAAGTGGAGTCTGAGCTTATTTATCTTAATATTTAAACAAGTGGTAAAATTAAAAATGTTGTGTAACCGACTTCAATATAATTAAAATAAAAACAACAGTCAATTAAATACGCATTATTAAGGATAACTCAAAAACTACTAGTAAATCTTGATTAAATGTATATGAGACCACGCTAAAAGTACCAGCTATCAGACAAAGAAAAAATCATCAAAATCGGGTTACCTAGAGAAAAGTCCTGAGGTAACACACATAAAAAAAATACAGTCGAATTGAATACCTTCTCCTTTTTGAAGTTGGTAAAGTTATAAATATTCGATGCAAAAATACTAGTAACGTCCTCCAGACTGAATTTCGGCCACGGCGGCTAGCCATCAGTGCAGGACAGGATTATAGTGCTAGAGTGTATGCGCAAGCACAGTTGCACTCTCTATTCCCTCACTCTCATAATCTGATGGGACGATAAACTTTTCTAGGCACGGGGGTGAGACATCGCCAACTTCCTGACTCCGGGCAGCTACTGAGAATTTCTTGACAGAAAAATTCAATAATTGATTTTTTTGGCTCGACCCGGGCTTCGAACCCAGGTCCTCATGATCAGCAGTTGCACTGCTACAACTACTAGACCAACAAGGCGGTCATTCTAATATATATCATCATCATTAACCTCATTATCATTACAGCCTACATCATAAGTAAGTCCTTGAGTTGGAGCCGCCGCCCAAAAGTGAGAACTGATATTAGGTCCCAACCCAAGTAACATTTTTTCCGAGCCTAGGTTGTAAAAAATACCTTTAGGGTTTAAAAAAGTCTTAAAAAGGTTAATGTTTTACTATCTGGTCATATCAAGTACTTGTGAATGATTTTTTTTATAGGATAGGGTGACAAACGAGCACACAGTCCACCTGATGGTAAGTGGTTGCTGTGGCCCATAGACATCTACATCTATCCTCGATTACGAATCAAAATGCAGATGCGTTGTGAGGACTAAGATGGAATCCCTCGTTTCCAGTAAAAAGGGTCTCCGGTTCTCTACACTCACCATACGAAATACAGCAGCATCAAGCTACTATTTCACGCTGGTATTCTGTGAGAGCGTGGTCCTTCCCGGTCGAGCCGACCCATTCGTGCTACAACTATACTACTAATATAACTGAAGCATGGCTCTACCACGTAAAAAATATGCAGATTATTAAGCCCTAGCACTAATTGTTTATTATTACAACCTTAAAGCTGCTGACAAGAGTTTAAATTAACGTTAATTTGACATGTGTTTCAAGAGCATATAGTCCTAGGATCATAAAGTTGTTATTTACTCCTTATTAAGTTATAAAAAGGCTAGCATTTTACTTAAGTAAGATCGAAAGGTAAAATTTTTAACTTTCATATTACCATAAGGTTGTAGATTGTTGAAATCGCTTATAAGTAATTTCTAAAAACTAATTCAAACCTTTAGGCCTTTAGAGTTGTCTGTGTAAACAAATTAGGACTGTGTGATATAAACCCAAACCAGTAAGCTGTTCTTAAGAGTTGAAGGTATGATTTAAGTCCTACAAGAATATTTTAAAGCTTTACAGACGTACTCAGAGAATGTCAGTTGCGTCCACGACTTCAAAGCAACGATTGTCTTGCATGATGGATCGACACAGGATGATACAAAAAAGGAAACGTTACACGTAAATTGCGTAAAAATTTCTTAAGAATAATTAGTACACCGGTAACGTAAAAGTCGGTGCAGTTTTTTTTAGTTTCCTAATTTTGGCCAATCTTACCTTATAAACCTGTACCTGTTGAAAATATTTTCAAAAGCCATTAGGTTTTTGTATGCAATGCATTCCATATCAGGTTTCAAATCCTAAGTTAATATAATTACTTATTTTTTTACAGGAGTGACGAATTCTCAACATGGCTGTCATAAATGCTCTATAGAGGAAGAGTGTGTCCCACACTAATTACTATCCGAACAAAATCTTCTCGAATAGGACTGACTCGCAATAAATACGATGAATATCATCAAAAGATGGATTTCCCTCCTTTGAAACTTCTGATCAACATGATTCACGCCTTTCCGGTAGCAGAATCGTTACGTTTGATAGATCTGGCCATAGTAAAAAGGCTTCTCACTGGTTGGCGTGATGGATATTTCAAAAATAAGTCGTTGAAATGGCCTAGTAAAAGAAACAAAGCTACACAGAAAAATAAGAGTATTGGATTGCTTATCATTTTGGAAAGCATTGGAATACAGAATTTTTTAATTATATTACTGGATTGTTGTACTAAAAGGGGTGATACGAGACGATTATTTTGTGCAGTTACAATTTATTCGACAAATCATTATCATGCTTATGTAGTTTCAATACAATCAATAGCCTACTCATTTTAGTCAAATTTATATGAAATATGTTTCGTAGCGGTAATAAGCTCTTAGCTCAAATAGCCAACTGGCTAATAGAGATTCAAAAATCTCAGTATGATGTGCAAAAAGATGTGAAAAGTGATGTAGGTTTATCCACAGTTAAAATTCGTCATCAGCAGATTATTAAGATTATTAAGTGCAAACTTGTCAGGGTTTCATACAAATCTATTGTGTTTATTCCACTATTATATACGTTAAATTTATAAAAATAAAGCCATTTAAGAGTTTAAATCTTTTGATTATTTTACTTTTATAACTTAACTTTTTATTACAATCAATTCTTTTAGAACTGAAATTAAAGAAAAATTGACTTAAAGAATAATAGAGGATACGACGTTTAAATTAGACTTTTTCTAACGATACAAGTCAATATTTTCATTATATTTGAAACAAGATAGAATAATATTATTATAAAACTTCAAAAAACAGTCAGTTCTTTTAATTAATTTTATTAGTCAGTCAGTAAGTGTAGTAAGTACTATATAAGTGATATTATTATACAGTAATGGAGAGAATGCCACATAAGCATTCATTAGGATTTCTCAACGCAAAAATTAGACTTTTTCTAACATTTATGATTTCTATTAATGACTACTAATAATATGAATGTGCTTATGAAATTCGGTGAAGTTTATTATTTAACATTATTTCATGAAATTCTAGTGAACGAAGAATAGTTCATTGCCATGCAACACTGGTTGAGGGCTATTGAACTTCAAGTTCGTCTGCAGTTGGCTCTGTGGCGTCATTTTGTGATTCAACATTGCACCTTTTTAAGATTTTTAGGCGTACTTACTGAAACGGGCTTTAAGGTTGCCTGGAAACGTTGTTTAGAATTTTTTATTATTGCTTTTATACAATTATCATTATCTAGCTGACCTACAGTACTGTCAGCATTTTGTTACAGAGAATCTGATGAATATGCGTAAAAAAATTGTATGCAATCTTTTCTTTTTGTCCATAGAGTTGCCACTCCAAGATACCAATGTTAAAAGCTCTCTAGAAAAAAAAATTTTTCCAGAGATCTATCAATCAAAAAGATCAATTATCTTGTTGGGGAGAGCATCATCTATCCGGGAGAGCATAATGTTGACATGATTTTAAAATATTTGCTACGGAATTCAGGATTCTTTAATTTATCCTCCAGCTCAAAAAGCTGCTCCACTATTTTGAGTGGAGGAAAACGTTCTTACAAGGAGTTAGTTCTATTGATTGGTAACTTTTACTGTGTATAATTCGTTTAATAGAACTTCATGCTTCGCAAGCTGCTGCATTCTTTTTTTCTTATTGCTTTGCATATCTTGCAGTATTTCTATTAATCGCTATACCTTGGTTTTTAATCTATTCGTCGTTAGCATTTATTTAGGATATACAGTCCGCCTGAAAAAATAAAAACAGTTATTTTCAACAATGACTTCGCGCCATCCCCGCGCGGACAACTAGTTTGGTGGTAGTAGTAGGTGTAGATTAATTTTTTATCGCCTTTCATGTCATTTCTAATTAAACCCAAAATCAATGAATCATTAAGTTGATTCAGTATTTACTATGTATATACTATACTTATTAGGTATGTAGTTGTTTCTTTTTTTTAAAGGAGGAAAGGGATGATATATTTCACAAGAACTCCTTATGAAATCCCCTTCCGTCGTTCATCTACCTACAAAAGTAACAAAACCCAAAATTTTAACTTACTTTCATTCGAAGAACAGCCTGTAGTAGTTCACACACTTTTGTAACCATCGATCGAACGCAAGTCGGGCTACAACCAAAACTTTAAAGCAACTAATTGTGCTAAGCGGTTGTTCTTGCGACTGGTAAGTCTTGAAATACTCCTGGCGATAACCTTTAAGTTGTGAAAACAGCTTTATCGTTTTAAGTAGGTCCGCCAGATTACCTTTAGCTCTTATTTTGGCAAACATTGAGAGCTTTAAGCTTTTGCAGTTTTAAAAAAGTAAATTTTAATTCCTTAGAGTAATTTCATCACGTCAGCCATATTTTTTCACGAAATTAAAAAAAATGTAATAAAAAAATCTATTTTTTAGTAGATTAAGGAGCGTGTGCGTTTTTGCTTATTCAAAATTTAAAGTGTATGCTTTTTATTAAAATAGAAGTTTTATTTATAATGCTACTTTACACCAACTTCCGCATTTTATGTTTCTTATTTCATTAATATATCTCCAAAAATTGTAACTTTCGAAAGGCCCGTATATTATATAGCACTATTATCTTAAAGTATCACGATAAAGTGCCAGTCGCACTCAATTTGTCCTGAAAACAAGAAGTTAATTGCATAATATTTTTATGAATATCATTTATCTCGCCATTTTGAAACTTGGTACAATGACGGGGAATGGTGACATTTAAATCCACGATTAGAGTTTTGTGTAAAAATATTTTACTAACACAGAAACATTCTAAGACCAGGACTCCTTGAGAAGCATTTATTCACAACCATCAAAAAGATTATAGGTTGTCAAAGAGTTAGAGCTAAGATTACTTTAGAACTTAGGAGCTGCTTTGCAAGGTTGTGTTAACGTTAAATTAAGGTTATGAAGGTTATATTTGGGTTCTGTGTAAGTAGTTAGATAGGTTCTGGATTTGAGCTGTAGGTTTTGCTATAGCTCTCAGAAAGGTTATAAAACGTGGGCCCTTTTTGCACACAGGAGGTTAATATAAGGTTATTAAAACGTCATTGAGTCTGTTAAGACTTACGAGCCATTTTAAGTACACAAATATTTGCTAGTTTATTAGCTTGTAGCGTCACAACTGCTCTGAAAGGCGCTAACCCTACACACATATAAATCGACCTTAGTTACCGTCAGTGTGCGCTTGTGTGTAAGGATGACTAGGGACTCGCCGTTACCGAGCCTAGGTCTGCAGTACGGCCACTAGAGAACCTACCTTCCCTGTGGTCAAATGGTAGAGGTAGTAACAATTTCATGATAATAATCTATCAAAGTCTACTGTTGGACTTGACCTCCCAAACAGACTGCCTCATAAGGGAGACGTTTGCAATAGATGCAATGTAGGTGAATACGCAACGGCAGTTTTTATTTTTATTTTGCGTCGATATCTAGATTTATACATGATAGAGCCGAGACATGCTGCAGATATTAGTAGTATAGTAGTAGTATAGTTATAGCACGCATGGTTCGGCTTGATCGGGGAAGCATCGCGCTCTCACAGAATAACAGCGTAAAATAATAGCATAATGCTTCGTATGGTGAGTGTAGAGAACCGGACCCCTTTTACTGGAAACAAGGCATTCCATCTTTGTCTTTACGGGTAACAACTCATCTGCACTTTGATTCGTAATCGAGGATTGATGTAGATGTCTATGATCCACAGTAACCACTTACCATCAGGTGGACTTTGTGCTCGTTTGTCACCTTGTCCTATCAAAAAATAAGATTTTGCCTCCTCATCCTCCTCTATCTCCTGTTTCAGTTGTCCTCAGTCGCCTCTTTCGACAACCATGTGATAATATGGGGTAACGGATTCTCTTACTCCGCCACTAAACGGCTAAAAACGATGTATTATATTCTAATTATGAACTTTTGACTGACTTCAAATAAATTCCACCACGTTTTTGTATATTACGAGATATCTACGTCAATTGAGAAACTGTTTGGATGATTTCGTTTTTTATTAAATGCCCTCTTACATTTTGGCGTTACGCAAAAGGTATTTAGGCTCCAAGCGGGCCGCGACCTACGCGACCGATACTTTATTTCATAATAACTATTCACTCGCTCGCACCATGATACTGTGAGTATTGCGACTAAACAATCTTGATCATCCATTAAACAAGTTTTCTTAGAATGGAGTTCAGTGTAAATTCAGTTTAGTGTAATAAATTCTACTCGCGTACAATTTATGAACGAAATTATCCTTTTAGTTTGAAATCTTAATCGAGCATATCCGTAGTGTAATTGATGATATTGATGAAAATTTTCAAGCACTGATATTGATTTTAACTACAAAGCATCGTTCATTTTCACCGATTAAGCGCTGGTACTGACCTCCCTACTCTCTTAGAAAAAAAGTTCGTTTTTTATGAAAGTGATAAATGAACTTACAGTCCATCTGATGGTAAGTGCATGCTGTAGCCAATAGCTATCTACAACCAACTTCAATTGAAAGCGTTGCCACCTCCAAGGACTACGATGGAATGTCTCACATGCTTGTAACTCACTTACTATACTGACCATAGAGTACTATAATACATACATAATAGAACGTGGGAGTGGGCGGAGCCCGTGTAGCCACTAAAATGGCACTAACACGTCAATTCACACGTATAGATGTCAACACGAGATGTGTTTTGACGTTACAATCGTTCCCAAATTTCGCACGCAAATTATTTAGAAAATGCCAAATTGCACGCTATTTACAAATAAATATGTATTAAAATCCATCTGTCAACACAGCGAATCAAGTTTGTAGTAGTGGTTTACTGATAATACGACGTAATTGCTTGTATGTGTGCTCCCGGCGATGCCTATCGTCGTACAAAATAAGGTTGACAGACATTCTATTGTGTATTATAGTATTCTATGATACTGGCTCTATATACTGTTTAGATCAGAACACAGTAGTGCACAAGATGCTATTTAGTGGAAGATATTTGCGGACGAACTTCTTAGCAGAACCTTCAAAAGTTCATTTCATCGATATCTGAATATTTACCCATTATTACTATAGTAAAGCTTAGAAAGGTCTACCACTAAGTTAATAGCTCGTAATTTTCATCAATCCCCAGTGCAATCACCCAAAGTTTTAATAGATCAATTTAAGTGCTTGGTAGTTTTTGTAAGTACGCTAAGTCGATAAAAACTTTTTACAAGAAAAGAAAAATTTACTCTCTGAAATCAAATGACGTAATTTTGAGAGTTAGCGTGTTCTTTTATTAGTATTATTTTTCTTATTTTTTATAACACTATTCTTTAGAGGTAAAAAGAGGACGGTGTAAGAAATCTTACTAGCTTTGCATTGCCCAGATTCCTTGCTTCCGTGCATAGTCATAGCAATTATTAAATAATAAAGTGAACCTATGCTTTGCCGCGGTGGCAAGGTGGACATGGCAAAGGCTCTCTCACAGCGAGAATTTTTCACTGGAAATTAACCAACAAAAACAGTGCGATATTCCGTTGGTACGAAGTGTGCAGAAATATTTGTTTCATAATTTCCATAGTGACCAAAATCACGCCCTCAATATTCAAAAACTCTTTAATCGAAACAGCTAGACTGGAATCGAGAAATCTAGTCACTAGTAACGCGCTTTACTATCAAGTAATCTCAGCACGTTATTTCACGGGAAAACCATGGGATCCATGTGCGGTGAAGTTCCTAGTAGAATTGGAAAACTTGGCGTACTTAGCAGAGCGGGACAGTATTTCATTTCGGCACACTAACTTCAACTTCGCAAAGTGCAGGTTCGTCCTCACATGGAATTATGTACCGATCTCTGGGCAAGCTCCTTCTAATTGATCGCACATTACTGACACTGCGAACTGCGACTAATTCCAGCCGCTCAATTTCACCATCGCAAACACCATACCATCTGGATGATTGGCGGTTCACCACTGTGCAATTTACAAGAAACTTTCTTCCTCGCACAACTTCCTTGTGGAATCGAATAGCAATTTTTCCGAACCGATACGACTTAGGGACCTTCAAGATAAGAGCCTAATCTTTTCATATATGAAAATATAAACTTCTCCATATATTACAACAGTGTTTGTTGTATTTCGGACACTGATATTTCTGGTAACTTTGTATTGCAGTTTAGCCACGTTTTGTTACGTAAAATGAATGGCTCTAGGAACTAGCTGGAAAATAGAGAATGCTGTTGTTACACCTGTGCTCCTTTGTGAGTTGTCATGAAAGTTTTAGTTGACATTTATTTTCTTTTGAATTGGATGAATAAAGAAAGAAAGAAAGAAAGAAAAACTTTATTGGAAATTACAAAGAATAAAGAATAACTCTAAAATAAATAAATAAACGTATAAATGATATTTTGACTGCTAAGTAAAGTTAATTTCACGTCGAACTAATTTTCTCTTAGCTAAGACAATCCTAGCACATACCTAGTGTTAGCTGTTGCAAGAGTACACCATAAAGTATTTGGAATTTAATTTTTTTTTAATATTACAATACTAAAGCGCATATTTAGTAATAACTTTTTTCTAAATGTTTTCATATTCTTAGTTGCATAAAGTTTAAAGTGGTAGTCATACTACAACTCTGATATAGACACGCTGTACCTATATTAGAATTGTAGTACGAATGGGTCGGCTTAACTGGGGAAAAACTGCTCTTTCACAGAATACCACCGTAAAATAGTTGCTGTCTTTTGTATAGTGAGTGTATAGAACAGTAGGCGCTTTTTATCGATAACATTAGATCTTAGTCCTCTGTATTGACATCACCACTGCAGCCCTTCACAAGTCCACTGCTGAACATAGGCCTCCCCCAAGGAATTCCACAAAGCACGGTCCTGAGCCACCTGCATCCATCGACTTCCTGTATGTCTTACGTCTATCTAGGTCGTCACCCATCTAGTAGGGGGTTGCCCTACACTACGCCTACCCGTACTAGGCTGCCATGTATTGAAAACCCAATTACATTTTTATTGTTAATAGAGGATAGATGTGAGTGTTTATGAGAGTTTCAGAATCCAATCACCATCAGGTGGACTGTGTGCCAATTTGTTATTTTTATTTTATATAAGAATATTTTTGAAGGTATGATTGAAACACATTGTAGACAACTTTGAAATTTTTTATATTTCGAAAACTAAGTCTAATTGGTTAAAGTGTTTACGAAAGCTCAAAATTAAATGAATATGCTCGTCAAAAATGTTCTACTTGTAAGAAATTCATATAAAAATCTCTTATAAATAATGATTCTGTAACACGTTCAGACTCATGAACAGAACGAAATTATAAGTATTCCCTCTGTACATTGATTAAAACTACTTTTACGGATTTTACCGCGTCTTATTTATATTAATTTTAATACTCAACGTTTCGGGTGCTTTCCAGCACCCATGGTCACGGGGGGACTGAGGTGACTGACGTCCCGATGTCAAAGTTAACCCGGAGTACCTTCAGCTTTTTAATTATTGTCTTTGGTCCGATCTACGCAGAATGAACTAACTGTATTTTGAAGTCTTGCAGTGGTATGCTTGGGTTTAGTTTTAATTTTATTAATTATAGGATCCCAAGCAGGTGGCCTCCTTCTCTATTGAAATTAGGATGTTTTTTTTAATTTCAATAGCCTCACGTATCATCCTTGGTAAGAATCGATGTTCTTTCGCGAGGATTTGTGGTCTAACAAATCTCATCATCATCATCATCAACCATTACATCAGATTCACTGACAAAATTTTGAAACTCTTAGCGTGGAAAGCATTAACTAAAATACAACAGTAATTTTCTTTCAAAACTAAAGTTTCGCTGTCCTGCTGCTTCAAAATTGTAGCATACACTAAAAATTATAAAAAAAAAGTTTAATTGCAACCATTATCATACCACAGTAAAATTTGTAAAGGTAAAAATTTATTTGTCATTAGTATTAAATTAATAATTAGTTTGATAGACGTAAAGGGCCAAAAAAATTTGTATAAATATTAACTACTGCTACTAAAGTAATAAATAAGTAAATGATTAATATTATTATTATTAAGTGAGTATAATTATTGTATAATTTAGATAAATTGATTTTATTTTCATTATTAATAAAAACTAAGTTGACGTCTGACTCTAGCGCCATCTAGTGTCGGGTAACAAAGCGAGGAGAGCTTTTCTGAAAATGACATGACTAATCCTTCGACCAACAGCGCCATTTAGTATCGAACAGAAGAATTAAGCTTTCTGGAAGCTCCACACTCGAATTCGGACTTCTTTCTTCTTTCTTTCTGCGCCTGGTCGGTTGGCGCGCGTATTTACTTGAATATTCTGGACGTTTCAGTGAAAAATGTGTATTTAAAAATGTTGCAAGACGCGGTCGGGGCAGTATTGAGTTTGGCGAGACAAGCGAAGCTTCGGAGCGAAATAAAGTGAATCAGTGTGATTAATTATTAGTGTCCTTTAAGTTTCAATTAGTGTAAAGTGTTAATTATGGTAATTCTATCGGCAATTTTTATTGTCACGAACCCTAAGCTCGTAACAATTGGTGTCAGAAGTGGGATAAAATCATGCCGATTTTACCTAAGGACGAAATGGAGGGTGTCCGTACCCGAAGTCAACGTCAGCAGGAGATGGACCAGAGACGATTTGGTGGAGTAACGCCGCAGATGTCTGAGGGCCAGCCGCCGGCCACGGAAGCCGGCCCGTCAGCAGCTCCTACGTCTGTGGCACCTGTCTTAGGTGCTCTAATGGTGATGCTGCAGCAGCTGCAACGCGGACAGGAGGAACAGTCCCGCCAATTGGAAGAGCAGCTGAGGGGCGGACAGGAGGAACAGGCCCGCCGGCAGGAGGAACAGGCTCGTCGTTTAGAAGAGCAACTCCAACGCGATAAGGAAGAGCAGATGCTCCTCATGAAAGACCTTCACGCTACCTTCGGAAAAGAGATAAGGGAGGTGAAAGATAAGGTTGCTCAACCAAGCGAAGAAGAAGCGAACAATCAACCAAGTGAAGAGAGCGCTGGACGAACTAAAACTTGGGGATGGAAATACAGCTCCCGTAGTAGCTAGCATCCGTTCGACGATGCTTTTATGCTGTTTGTGTCGAGTGAAGTTTTTATGCTGACCAGGACTTCTTCCTGGTCAGCATAAAAAATCCAGTTCGAGGCTGTTATGAAGGCGAACGGCTGGAATAAAAGTCAGGCCATGACTGCTCTCACACTAGGCCTGCGCGACCAGGCCTTAACAGTTCTGGAAGCTCTCGGTGAGGAAGTGACTTATGAGCAACTCCTTGAGGCATTCGAGGCGAAATATGGCGACGCTCACCTGAAACACGTCTTTCATGCGCAGCGTAACGATCGCGTGCAGCGCATCAACGAAAACCTGCAGCAGTGGGCTCTAGAGGTGGAGAAGCTGGTGCGAAAAGTATACCGGTCTGTACCTGCTCTCATTGAAGGGAACCTGGTGCAGACATTCATCGACGGCATCCGCGACCTGGAAGTCGGAGCTGCTGTGAGATTAGGGCACCACGAGACGCTTAAGGACGCCTTGGCTCATGCACTGGAGGTGGAAGCCGTGCGGCAGGATCATCATTCCCATCGCGTCAGGGAGGTTGCAGCAGCTACAGTTCACGACCGCAACAAAGGATACAGCCCTAGGTGCTATGGCTGTGGGGAAAAGGGCCAGCTTCGATCGAGCTGCCCTAAGCGAACTCTGAAAAGGGAAGGTGAACGATCTCAGGAGGGTAGTGTGGCCTACAGCATCGCCCAGCAGCAGCAGGGAAACAAGTAAAAGCCAGAACTGAGGGGCGGGTGCTGGCTGATGTTAAAAGAGTCCCAAGGATCTGGATCTCACAAATCCATGATGGGAACAGTCTAATCATCCAGGGCAAGGTCAACGGAATGCCGTGTAAACTGACCATAGACACTGGAGCCTCTCCTACGGTTGTTAGTTCCCAACTTATAAGTCAGTTCCTTGAGGACTCCGCATACAACCGAGAACGCATTAATTTGGTAACAGCCACCGGTCAGCGTATACCCGTCCGTGGAGAGAAAGAGATGGAGTTGAAGCTAGGCAACGTGATCTACCTGCATAATGTCATCGTGGCTGATATAATGAACGACTGCATCCTGTGCCTAGACTTTGTGAGGAATAATTGTTTTGAGATCGATGTTAAGCAAGGTGTTTTGAAATGTGGACAGGAGGAACTTTTTATGGAAGGTGCGTCGCCAGGGAACGTGTACAGCATTAAGAAGATTGTTCTTCCGCCGAGATCGGAAACGATTGTGCCGGTTAGTCTTCCTTGAAACGCTGGGCAAGCTCACCGTAGTGTACTTGTGGAAAGGGTAAACAATGACCTTCCATGGAAAGTAGCCCGAACCTTGGTCAGAACCATGAGATGTCAGTCTCAGGAGTACGCGTGTTGAACCTTTGTGACTGGGAACAGATTATAGAAAAAGGCACGCTGGTTGGTACTTGTGAGGAAGTGGATTGGTTACGTCGGTGCCAATATCTATCGAGTGAGACCCCCAGCAAGGATGCACAAACGAGAGTGACCACACTTTTGGAAGATTGTCGCAGCGTTCTCTCCCCGAACGAAATGGTCAAGGCGAAGAAGTTGTTACTCAAGTATGCCGATGTATTCTCATCAAACAATGCTGACATAGAAAAGACTGACTTAGTTCAACACGAAATAAACACAGGAGAAGAATTGCCTATCCGTCAGCGGCCAGTAGATTGCCGGTAGCACGTGAAAAGGAAGTGGAAACCATGATTAAAGGTGTTCACCCGTGGTGTTGGTAAAGAAGAAGGATGGCAGCATGTGGTTTTGTGTTGACTACCGCCGTCTGAACGACGTTACGAAGAAGGATAGCTACCCCTTGCCAAGAATTGATGATACGCTGGACATGTTTACAGAAGTAAAGTAGTTTAGCACGCTGGATCTAAAAAGTGGCTACTGGCAAGTTGAAATTGACCCTAAGGACAAGGAGAAAACTGCGTTCTCGACGGGAAAGGGTCTGTGAAGTAAATTCAAAGTAATGCCGTTTGGGTTGTGCAATGCTCCAGCAACGTTTGAAAGGCTGATGGAACTTGTACTTACCGGGCTAATTGGCGATGCCTGTCTGGTCTACTTGGATGACATCATCATCGTAGGCTGTACGTTTGAGGAACACCTTCAAAACCTGGAACGCGTGCTCATGAAGATTCAGAGTGCCAACCTCAAGTTGAGTCCGACGAAGGTTCACTAGTGTGGTTGCACAGTCTAGTCAGCAGCAAAGGGAAATTTCCTAAGCTTCAAGCTAAATGGGACGGCCCGTACCGGATTGTGACCAGGATCAACGATGTAACCTACCGGATACAGAAAGGCGCAAGAGGGACTCCTAAGATCGTCCATGTCGATCGTCTGGCGCGTTATTATGGGGCCAATAATGCTCGGGACGAGCATGTCTTAGGAGGGGGCAGTATTGCGCGCCTAAGTTGATGTCTGGCACTAGCGCCATCTAGTTTCGGGTAACAAAGCGAGGAGAGCTTTCCAGAAAATGACATGACTAATCTTTCGACCTACATCACCATCTAGTATCGAACAGAAGAATTAAGCTTTCTGGAAGCTCCACACTCGAACTTTCTGCGCCTGGTCGGTTGGCGCGCGTATTTACTTGAATATTCTGGACGTTTCAGTGAAAAATGTGTATTTAAAAACGTTGCAAGACGCGGTCGGGGCAGTATTGAGTTTGGCGAGACAAGCGAAGCTTCGGAGCGAAATAAAGTGAATCAGTGTGATTAATTATTAGTGTCTTTTAAGTTTTAATTAGTGTAAAGTGAATTAAAGTGTTAATTTTGGTAATTCTATCGGCAATTTTTATTGTCACGAACCCTAAGCTCGTAACATTATTAATAAAATGTAATCAACTTATATTATATATATACATAACTTAATAGGGTTGATAACGAAAAAATAAAAATAAAAATTATTTTTATAAAAAAATTATTATAAAATATTTCATTAGAGGCAATTCTGGATACATAGATAAATAAAATTAATAATCCTCCTAAGAATACTAAAAATAAAATATAAGAAAATCAATATGTATTAATTAATATTCCAGATAATAAACAAATTAGTAAAGTTTGAAGTAAAATTAATAATCCTATAGATAGATGATGATTAAAAAATATTATAATAGATAATACCTAGTACCATAGTTTCTCTATATAAATATATAGAGAAACCTTTACGTATGTCTTGCATGCAAGTTCTGCAAGGTGTTACAAGAATATACATAATAAGACGCTGACAAAACGCTAGTAATAATTTGTAAAAAAACTGTATTCCAGAAATTTCAAAATGTAAACGTTAATTTGGATTACATGTTATACATACAAAGAAAATCAAATAAAGCCATGTTTATCCTTAAATTGGGATATTTTCTAAGCGTAAGCGTGCGAATCCAATTTGTACTTATTGGCTTTTCCTTTATAATGTTATTAGTTTTCTCCTGTGATTACGCTTCTTTGTTACAAGGTCATAAGATAAACAAGGATTCAGTTTGTAAACTTGTTTAGGTACCTTGTTGTTCTGTCTCCTTAAATGTCTTATTTGATAACTGTTCACATTGTTGTTCTTTTGAAAAAAAATATACCGAGAACGTATAGAAATATTTGAAGCAAACATGACTTTTTTCTTAAAGGTTCTCAAACGAAAATATATACATTTATTAATGCTGCTGTTCAAGTAATTTGATCAAAGAGACTGGTTCAAACATTTTTATCAAATTGGAATGATCTTTCAAGCGACTACACCAACTTAATGCAGACTTGAAGAGACGTCAGTTCTTCAAAATTTGTGATAAAACTGTTTGAACTAACTTGTTTTGATCAAATTGCTTAAACGTCATAAAATTAACTTTTTTTACCCATCCATTCCTTTAATTTCCACAGCTTTTATAGCCTTTAATTTCCACAGCTTTTTATTATTTTATGTTATTGTTAGGAAGATGCTGCTGCATAAGGTACGATCTGGGTTACTGGGTATTCTTACACCACCACTACACGGTTTTACTAATTGTACTAATGTTTTAATTTATTAACTACAAAATCTATTAAAAAATTGATACGGCATTATTAGAGAATATAAGTAATAGAAATAATAATATATAGAATACTTTTCTCCTCATCACTTATCTACGTAGTTAATATATTAAAATATTACCAAAATCAGTACCTATGTTTTTCAAAATCGCAAAGATGAAGACAGAAACATTTTCACCAAGTAGCAATAAGAACAAGCTTAAATTCTAAAATGTGTAATAATTATATGTGGAAAACAAATAAGCGAAAAGTTTAAGCAAATTTTTAAGAGTAGAATTCTTAGACTAAAGGTTGACCCCTTTCAGCATTATAGGTATTTGAATATCAGATGTAGGTGTTAGACTCAAAGTCTATCGCATTTGCTTTTAAACCGACAAGGCCTTTACGTATGAAAGCGATCATGTGTGAACGGAAAGTAAAGGTGAATTCTCTATAATAATTTGTAAGTAAAAATGCTGTAATTAAAACAGATTACTTATAATTTCTAAGACCTTTGTTTATTAATAAGCAGATAAATTGAAGCCTTCTTGTACATTGCAAAAATGCAAAAATCGTACAAACTAAATTAATTTTTTAAAACTAATAACTTATAAATATTATTAGTACAATGTTTGCATAGCAGAATATTATTCGGCGGCTCCGTGGCGTGTGCAATGAGTTGAGTTGTGAATGAGTTGTTCCGGTTCTGGATCTGTTTGTGCAATTTATGTTCATAATTTATTTCCATTTCCCGCAAGTGCTTTTTGTACCCAAATATGAAATTTCTTAATGTACCCAAATATGTTAACAAATGTTGAAAAAAATGTATGAGTTACAGTTTTGCATTCAGTGGAAATTTAAACTACTCGAGTCGTGCTATAATTTGATAGTTCTTGTGAAATATGATTTACGTGGGGTATATTTCAATTTCGTGTTTAGCGACATACCAAAGAAATGTTTAACTTTAATGTGCTAAGTAAGTAGCTTTTTCGTATTCTAACGTTGATAGTGCGTGTGTGTTGTTACACAGATGTACACTGTACAGTTTACTCCGAATATTATGCAATCGACATAATTGCGGTTAGATGACGAGAGATTAATAGAAGCTGCTACAACAATGATCGGTGAGGAAGATGACATCTCTAGCAATAATACTCTTACTTTTAAACTTCCATACTTTAACGACAACAGGTAATGAGTCAAATACAAGCGTATTCCAAGTTCAAGCGAATGCGTGTAAATAAATCTCTTATCTCCCTGTGTTAAAGTAGCTCGTATTCATCTGTTTCGTTTCACGTTCAAAGAAATGATAGTGTGGAAGGGGCTCAAGGCGCCCGGACCCAGTTACAGTCATGGTGTGAAAGCTGGAAAGGAGTGTTTAGTACGCCCAGTGCATGCTACATGCAGTAGAGAGTAATTATTTGGAGGGATTTGAACTCCTAGTACATACTTTTACGTTGAGTCGGGAGTTGGTTGGATAAAGGGGCCTCGTTCGTCCAATCCACGCCGCGTATAGCTTGTGGTGTATGTGCGCCCGATTCACGCTGCATATTGCCTGGAGCAGCTGGAGGTCTACGTTACATGTGGCCTGAGAAATCCGGATAACGGGGCTTTACACGCCCGGTCCGATGAATATTATACAACTTCCGGTGTGGGAGTGAAAGGGTTACGTAATCCCAGTCCACAGTTCAAGTAACTTCTGATAACTTAAAAAGGGGCAATGAACGCCACTGCTCACGCTTTGAGTATCGGACAACAAAGAGAAAGAGACACTTTAACACACCCAGTCCACACTTTCAGTTGTAATACTGACTGAAAGGGCTTTGTATGCCCGGATCAGTCCACTACCATCGACTTACATGAAATCAAGGATGGTTGAATATTTAACAGGTGTCAATATCTGTTTGCAAGCGGTGATAACTGATAGACCGTATGCTATGACAGTTTACAGCCAACCGCAAATGTGTATATATAGATATAGGTCTACTAATTATATTAGCTTTGATTTAGCTTCACATTATTCTTCATTGATTTTGGATTACCAGGTGTTGGTTCTGTCAATATGCAGTTAAACAAATCTTTGAGCTGCAAATATGCTTTGACCGCAAAATTCCTATTAGATCAGTTATTGAACCATGAGTTTGGGAATTGACATTATTGTATTGTTGTTATTTATTTTATATACTCAATAGTCTGAAATACCTTGTAATTAAACAATCGCAAACCGGTAACGTTGTGTATTTTACATACAAATACTGATAATTTCGAATGACTTATTACTTGTACAATACTAAACGGCAGGTTAGAGTATACTTGGCTGTGCACGTTATGAGTGTAATTAAAACGGATTACTTATATTTGCAAGACTTTTGTTTATTATAAACACATACAACCAGAGTTAAAAAGGAGTAGAGACTGACATCTATAAAACAGTTTTAACAATAAATGTGATGGCGGCAATTTTAAATTATCAACGTAAAATAATCATTCTTATGAGAATATACTTATAAATAACTTTGTTTTTATTTAAATATCTTGATTGAAGTGAAGATCTTACATTTAACGAACAAACTTGAAGCGAAGTTACCTAAAACAAGTACTAGAATAAAGCAAAAAGTTTTGAACACTGAAGCCAATAAAATATTTAATTATCATATTGACCTACTAAGAATATTAATTTTTGGCTTAAATTATAACGCCTTAACTGGTAGATTCAGAAATGAACCCAAAATAATGCAAAGTCTGTTAACCTAACCCAAATTTAGCTACATACTCAGATTAATGTTAACATGTGATGCTGAGGCTCAGCTTCTTGACACGAGCGGATTATTCATAGACGCCAAGACACGGCATGATTTTCGTCTGATTAATATTATCATATCATATCGTATATCATATTAGCATCAAAGGTTATTTAAAATATTCAAAAATACGAAATGGTAATGGTTTTCTTCTTTATGGGAGCAAGAGTGATTAATATTTACTATGTTGCTAAAGCTTACGTACAAACTTTTAGGTGAGTTCTAAATCTCTTTATACCTCCGGATAGCGTTGTACTGCTAAGGCGCTTTGAAAGCTCTATTTGCATAATAAATCCACAAACTTCTCACAGCACGTTGAGAATTGAGTACCTGTGATGAGAACAAGAATTTCTTTAAAAAAAAAAACAGTAATTATTTTTACACTATAGCTTAGACGATATATTTAAATGTTGCTTAAATTATATTGCTTTTTTTATAAAATATGGGTAACAAGCGAGCACACATTCCAATTGGTGATAAGTGGCTGTGACTCATAGAGATCACTCCTGAGGATTAAAAGGAAGAGCAGAAAGGGTATCTGGTTCCATCATAATAAATACAGCAGAATTACGCTGCTATTTTACGCTGGTGCTCTGTGAGAGCGTAGTGCTTATTCACTAGAGCAGACTCATTTGTGTTACAACTATAGTATACCCTCGGTAGAGCTATATCACATAAAGGAAATTTATAATTTAAAATTTATAATTATAGAAAGTAAAGCAACGACCTTAATGCATTACCACTGGGCTGGTTTCATTTCATTTCTGAAAGAATCATATTGCAAATAATAAAATTTAATTGCAAATACCGTATGTACGAAATAGAAGATTTATTTGAATACTTAAATTATGTTACACTTAATTGCTCCTAATGATTCCAGACCGTACGACCTTTCGTAGCCCGTTGTTTATTTAAAAACACTAATTACTTATACCTGTTTCATGCAAAATACTATACCTTAGACATTTTCACAAGCCATTACACGCTAAGTTCATTCATTCTTAGCCCGTGGACCGCCTGGTAGGTGGGCCAGTGACCGTGGTTTTTAATTATTTTGAGCTATTATAACGATGAAGCTGCTTCTGCATACCTCTTTTTTAGTGTCCCCCTGTCACCTTTTACAACGCCCTCTGGATGCAATAGGTAATAATTATTGCCTTATTAATTATTTGCAAATATGAAACACATTTATAGTAATTTCCGTACTGGTTTTGCGGTCGTTTAAGCAACCTTAGTTCAGTCTTGCCGTTTAACTTAAAGTTTTATCCACTTCGACTTAATTATATAAAGCTCTTTTATACTAAATTTAACCTCAACCTACATTAAAGGCTTTAAATTTAAAAGGATGTGTGATAAATTGGTTAAGGCGGTGAGAAAGGATATTGTTTCTTACCGCCTTAACCAATTTTTCAATTTTTTTTAATAAAACCCATAGTTATAAATAAGTAAATTATATATAAGATGATACAGAAGAAGCTTATTCTTCTGTATCATCTTATATATAATTTACACACCGTTCCTTGAAACGGTACTATATTTTAATGAAATTTATATTTCGTACCGTTTGAAGTTATCGTAAAATAATCATTATTATTTTGAAATATATTTTTGGACCACTGCGAAATAATGTTGCTGCGTACATCCATCCGATTTTATTGAGTACAGAAACCTCGAGAATTGTCCTCTTCCTAACTCTTTAAATAACAGAGCTTTTTTATATAGCTTTAAGTGAATAATTTGTTATGTTTTTTTTTTACTTTAAATCAGCAAGATTTCCGTTCTTAATTTATATTCTGTTTGATTATTCATAAATCTTACAGAAGTTTAACATAAGTTTAACATTAAATTCAAACATTAGTGTCATATATATAAAATAGCTTCTTTCATGTATTTTTTTGCATTTCGGGCACAGTGATATCCCTGATAACTTTGTTTTCAGTCCAGCCACGTTTTATTACGTAAAGTTAATGGCGAGCTGGGAAATAGAGAAATGCTGTTATTACACCTGTGCTCCTATGTGTCATAAAAGTTTTAGTTGGTATTTATTTTCTTTTATACTGAATGAATAAATGACATTTTGACTGCTCTGTTAAGTTAGTTTTATATTTTATACCTAATGGTGAAGTAATTTTCTCATTGCAACGCCACTTTTAGCAGAACCTAGTGTTAGATGCTATAAGAGCCATTTGGAATTAGGCATTTAAACCAAGTATTTAAAAAAAACCCGCATACGTGTTTGGTAGCACCACTGAATGTCGTTATGAAGGTTATATATTACATGTTACTGAATGTCGTTACGAAGGTTATAAATGACAGCTTCGTTGGTCTAGTGGTTGTTGTAGTGCGACTGCTGATCATGAGGTCCTGGGTTTGAATCCCGTGTCGGGCCAAAGTCAATTATTGTGTTTTTCTGTCAAGAAATTCTCAGTAGCTGCCCGGAGTTAGGAAGTTGCCGGTATCTCACCCCGGTGCCGTAGAAAGCACGTAAAGCCGTTGGTCCTGCGCCTGATCTCTCTCCGGTCGTGTCGGTTTACCGTCCCATAGGATTACGAGAGTGAGGGAAAAGAGAGCGCACCTGTGCTTGCGCATACACTTGGGCACTATAATCCTGTCCTGCGCCGATGACTAGCCTCTGTTGAGGCTGGCACCGTGGTCGACATTCGGTCTGGAGAACATTATTATAATATTACATGTTAATAAATATAATTAGGCGTTACTTTGCGGAAATACATTATATTAAATCTGTTAATAATTACTTCGCCCATATCTGTTCATTGAAATAAAATGATGTGTCTTACCTAGTTTGGTAGTGGTAAGTGGCTGACCGCTAGTTAGTGGTCAGCTACCGCAGAGTTTTTACGGTACTAACCCTTTGAATAAAACTAAATTTACGGATTTTATCGCGTTTATTTCATTACTTTTACTTATTTTTAATTCCCGACGTTTCGGGTGCTTTAACAGCACCCATGTTCACGGGGGGGACTGAGATGTTTGACGTCCCAATGTCATAGTTAGTCCGGCTACCTTCAGTTTTTGAATATTAATTTTTGGTCCGATTTACGCAAAACGAGCTTATAGTATCATGAATTCTTGCAGCTGTATGCTTAGGTTTGGGTTTAATTTTGTTAATTATAGGATCCCAAGCAGGTGGCAGCACCCATCCATCTTCTCTATTCAAGGTATTCTAAACAAGGGAAGCGATACTTCACGCCTGGACAGCTTCTAAGTTTATACAAAGCTCAAGTACGAACATGCATGTAAATCAAATCCAATTAACAATTAAAATCAAAATGCAAATGCGTTGTCACTCTGAGGACTAAGATGGAATGGCTCGATTCCAGGAAAAACGGTCTCCGGTTCTCTACACTCATCATACAAAACACAGTAGCATCAATTTTTATTCCAAATTAGTAGTATTTGTTGATAGATCAATTTCATAATATATGTAAATAAATAATAGTTAAATATCAGTGTAGTATCAGTAGTAGTAGTAGTAGTAATAGTAGTATAATAAAGTGTCAGTCCTACCCCGGTCAAGTGCTACAACCTTAATATAGCTGCAAAATGGCTATGGCATATAAATCTGTCCTTATAATGTCTATTTTTTTTTGACATACAGAATTCCTGTTCAGGACGTTGATATAAACATAATAAATTAAAATATGTTTTATTTACAAAATTACAAATTATATGTTAAACTTCTAAAGCTTTGATATCAAAAGTAAAAAGTGAAAATGATCACGACAAAAGAAAAACGTACTTGACACAGTTAAATCTTCTTTGACTGATGGCTACAAGGATAGACGTATACTTTATTTTATGATAATAAAAAATATTGTGAAATACGTTTGATCTCTGAAAAATGTTCGACATTGTTTTGATCTGACATAATGTTTCATTTTATTCACTTACATTTATTGCTTATTAAATTTACCTACTGATTCTATTATAAAAAAGATTCGGACCGGAGTGACCAAGGCTCGAGACATTTGATACAAGACGATCGTTAATCCGCCTGATAAATAATGCGGTTAAGTCATATCCTTACTGTAACAATAGAAGCTAATGACCCTTAGTTAACTGTGGGTTGATGAGACAGATTTTTTTTAAGGAATTGCTTACTTCATTCATTGTAAAATCTCTCGTGTGTAAATCAAAGTGAGTAATCTGTCTGCGATATCCGTCGCAAAAGCGACGAATCGTTGAAGTGGATACATTTTATTTGCTACCCAGTGAATAGGTGACAGTCTGTGAAAGAAGACTGACAGCATGTGTGAAACTGTTCAGATTATACTAGTCAAACGATATAAGAACAGAGTACAATGGTACTATGACATTTTTAAATATTGATTTCACAGTAACTGTAAACAACTGGAATATACGCAGTATAGTAAAGGTCCAGAAAATTTAAATATTTATAGTAATTGAAAGGTATTTTTAATATAATTGGAAAAGCAACATCAATCGCATAGGCATATAACTATCAATATGGTTGGGAGAATTTTCAGACTAAATGGCGCGCTTCGAGAGAAGTTCCAATCCAGAAATAAACTGCCGCAGGCTCGTGATATTGTTGATAGTAATGTCCTAGTCATATAAACCAATGGAACAGATAACCCAATATAATGTTTCTGCTATCATCATCATTATTACAACCTATCAAAAGTTCGTAATTCAGATAGAAATTTTAATTCCTTACATAATCAGTTTTCATTTTATTTCATACACTGTATCATATTAGGTAATTAATTAATTTTAAAACATGACACACTCTACTTAAGAATATAAAAACTATAAATGTTTGAGATAAAAATCATGTGAAGAACTTTGTTACCTCATAGTGGACGTGTTAAGCTTGCATAAAGCGCTCTTGTAATGTGGACTTTTGCTGAACGACGTCGTTGTATGACTTAATTAAAAACGGGTAGCTGACTGTATTTAAGCTTCCGTTTGTTCTGTGATACTTTAGCTTTTTGCATCCTATTTTTACGTTCCCTACCAACAAAAATGTTCCTTTTTTAAAATAAATAAACATATTAGGTCTTTACCCATGAAACTGGCGTTTTTAATGAAATAATTTAACGTACGAGCGGGAGGCAACAAATTCTTCAAAGGCATTTTGTATTGCCTCTCGGATATTGAATTTTATTCCGCCAAAATATTATACGAGTTATGGAAAATGGTCTGGTGAGTACGATGGATGACGGAGACCTTCCAACCCTAGCTCTTGTAACTTGAAGACAGTCCTGCAGGAGTGGCGGAGACGAGCAAACAAACAGAGCTGGTTGTAGACGTGCGTGCTTCACCATCATTGTGTTCAGTTCTTCACAGTACATTTCTGCAATAATGCTTATCCCGTTTGATTAGAAGTGACCATCACTTTTCTAGGGATAAGTTTTCGTTCAGGGCATGGTTCAGGTACTGAAACAGGATCCAACCAACTTGCTGAGCACTTGCGATTGTCAAACAGAATTCATTTTTCGTTGCAGGTAACAATGCGGTTCAAAATCCCTTCGTTTGTATGCCTGTTGAGCAGTGCAAAGCTTGTCTCGACGCGTACTTCGCGTTGGCGATCATTGAGTGTGTGGGGCACCCATTTGTCAAGCTTACCTTGCCAATTTAACGCAAATTGATTAATATTTGTGTATCTAGCATTGAAAGCTACTACTAATTTACCGTAGATTGAATATCATCAGCTTCAACAATCAACTTTAATTCGTCATTGTCGGCCAAAGTTTTCAGACGATCAGAGGGTTCATTTTTGAGGTCAACATTTCCAGAACGGAAGCGAGCAAAGCAATAAAATTTGGTGTGTTCCTTTGTATTATTCGCTTCGTAAACGTCGTTGATGTTGCGTGCCGCTTATGCTACGTTGCCGCCATAGCAGTACTCATATTCCATAAGTACTCGAATTTTTAAATTATCCATTATGACGAAAAAGATTCAAATGCGATGAAAACATAACGCTCTAAAAATTAATTAACTAATTTTGAAAAAAGAATCCATGTTTTTAAAATAAAATTAATTTGAAATTAGACTCTTAACTAAACAAAACTTAATTTAAAATGTTATAAATTGAACTAATAAATTTCACGCGGACGAAGTCACAGAAAACAGCAAGTTATTATCTACAAACATAGTGAAAATATAGAAGTGTGATAAATCATATTCGACCATCGTAATCAAATTATGTTTATACACTATTATATGGAAAATGTTCCATTTTTGTGAATATCCATATTAAAATGCGCCTTGTTTGAATATTTTAATAATAAGTTGCAGACGTGGCACTATTAAACTGTGTTAATTTTTTATTACGAAATTAAAAATTGCTGCTTAACTATATATGAAATATAAAATTTTTATTTTGTTAATACATCGAATAAATCGACGCGAATAACACGAAGACCGATGTTGAATTGGACCTAGGCCTCCACTGAGACGCGCCAGTCACGCATCACGTTCAAGCATCAAGTTGCTGCTAGGCGCTTTAGGCATATTCTCGTTCAAGCAAGTCAGGTATATGTATATATATATATATATATATATATACGAGGCTTCTGATGTCGTATTTACTGTTTAATCTATAACTTGTGGTCCAACTATCGTCAAACCGCTTGCCAATTTTTTTGTAGAATAAAGGCGTCAAACGAGCACACTACTGTGGTGCTATGGAAATCTACATTGATCCTCTATTAAGAATCAAAATGCAAAGACGTTGTCACCCACTGAGGTCTAAGATGGAATGCTTCGTTTTCTATAAAAAGAGTTCTGATTCTCTACTCACTATATGGAACACAGCAGCATTAAGCAAGTCAGGTATATGTATATATATATATATATATATATATATATATATATATATACGAGGCTTCTGATGTCGTATTTACTGTTTAATCTATAACTTGTGGTCCAACTATCGTCAAACCGCTTGCCAATTTTTTTATAGAATAAAGGCGTCAAACGAGCACACTACTGTGGTGCTATGGAAATCTACATTGATCCTATTAAGAATCAAAATGCAAAGACGTTGTCACCCACTGAGGTCTAAAATGGAATGCTTCGTTTCCTATAAAAAGAGTTCTGATTCTCTACTCACTATATGGAACACAGCAGCATTAAGCTGCTATTTTACGCTGGAATTCTGTGGGAGCCCGCTCGTGTCGACATATTCCCATACCATAATATAGCTAAATTTTCTCTACCACATGTGCCAAATGTGATGATTAAGGCTAATTAGGAGAGACGGACCCCCCTAGGTCGAGAAATATCTATGTCAAGCAGTAGATGTTCACGTGTTGATAAAGAAGAAAAAGCAGAATATTGGCTGCGTTTGGCAGAAAAAAGCGCTAGCAAGCGCTTGTAAGCAAAATGGCGAAATTAAACAGTTTTCGGCCAGGACACGTTTCCTAACTTCAGTAGCGCTGACAAAATCCGCCATTTTTTTACTATATAGTTTATAAGTTTTTTAAATATTAGTTTCAA
Source organism: Parnassius apollo (assembly GCA_907164705.1). NCBI lineage: Eukaryota > Metazoa > Arthropoda > Insecta > Lepidoptera > Papilionidae > Parnassius > Parnassius apollo. The sequence goes on from CAJQZP010000851.1 coordinate 2,663,992, forward strand.
GTAATATAATGACATAATAAACATATTATAATTATTAAAAATTCATGATGTAAGTTTTTAATATGAATACTTACAAACATATATTTAAATTAGGTTAGGTTCCCCGTAAAGAACTTCTTCCTAAAGGAAAATAGCTACTTATTTAACAGCTTACCCTACATCGCCATTTTGCTTACAAGCGCTTCCTGGCGCTTTTTTCTGCCAAACGCATCCATTATTCTTGTTTTACATTTTTTACCGTTAATTAGTAGGTAACGGTAAAGTTAGTAAAGGCACGACAGAAACAAAGCCGTAAGTATTTTTATAGCGCCACAAAAGCACGTCCCCAACAAGTTACAATTAACTTAATATTAAATTAACAGATTAAATTCCTTTAAGGCGAGGGACATTTAAAACTTTCTTAATAATTCTAAGAAGTATTCTTACTCAAAATTTTCTTGTTTTAGTATGCAAGAGGTTTGTTTCGTGCTTACGTTATTAATTTAACTTTAGCCTTTAATTCCTCCTGATATTTCTTTTGAAGTTTCAACAATTACGCTAAGATTGTTATGTTTATAAGATTTGAGAGTATTTGAATAAAAATATTGTTGACGTAAAACTCTTAAAAACTATTTTACACGTAAATAAAAATTTTAAACGAAAATTCGAAAAAAAATAATTTTTATAGGAGCTTTTTATTAGAATTTATTTATTACAGAAAAACATATATAAAAACCACTTTAATATAAATAAATAATTAATATAAAAAATTCTTTGTACATCTATATAAATATATTTATTAAAGTTATTAATTAAAATAAGTTAAACAAAATAAGCTTAGCATTTTATCTAGCGTGGGATATAACACTATTTTTAATCAAAATTCAAGTTTTTCTTTAATATATATATCCTTAATACAGATATGCTTATTTCTAAGTCTATCATGTAGAAAACTCTCGAGCATAGCCTTCTACAAAGCTCACTGAGCGGCCTTGGGTTTCCTAATATGGCCAGCAGGGAAGAGATGAACCACGCCCCAGATCTATAAGTTACCCCTGGGAACGCATGCACTGATTATACATTCTTGTTTTTGAGTTTTGAGGTACCCCTGACAAGAAGATGTGTCGTAATCTTCTGAACGCTGTCTAGCCGAGTTGTATCCGTCGATTGACGGACTATTTGTCACAGGTAAGCATAGTCCTCGACAACTACGAGCGTTGTGTTTCCAACAACTACCAGCAGTAGTGTGTGTACCTTGGACGTTAAACGTGATCTTTATTTTGTCCATGTTCATTTTAAGATCTGTACGCTTATAATATTCTCACATAGAGGGTAAGACGAAAAACATCAGTCGGTTGTCCGAGCATTAAACGAAGCATATAAGTTAGCAAATTACTTGTGTTTTATTCTAAATAATATCACAAATACAACATTTTGGCGACGAGTTTCTTTATCTACGTGTGTAAAAAGTGTTCTTAAGAAAAGAAATTATGGCTAGCAGAGCTAATGTAGTGTTCGAAGGCAGTCTCAGTTTTGACGACCGAATTCACGAGTGGAGTATTTTTAAATGCCGATTATTCCAGTTTTATACCGCTGATGATATAACGGAACAAACAACACGGATACAATAACGCTGTAAGCCACTATTGATGTTCGTGAGCATAGTGCTTAGGTCTTCCAGTGATTCTACCATAAGGAATATATCATCGGCAAATCGAAGGTGAGTGATGTTCTCGCCATTGATGTTAATACCGTATCGTTTTTAGTCAATCTCCCAGTGTAGCAATAAAGGGTTTCAGATATACAACGTCACCCTTTTTTTCACCTTTCCGCAGTTGTATATGGTTTCATACTCTGGTTTTGTAGTCGAATACCCATCGTAGCTTTAGTGACCGATTGTACTCTTCGGTCTTCTGTACAATTTTGCTAGTGGTATGTATATAGTTTATGATACTAACGCCTTTCCGGAAACCACCTTGTTCGTGATTTTTATTATAATGTTGCGTATATAGTATTCAAGATCGTCATTAATTTAAAAACTCAAAGTATAATCCAAGTTAAAGCTCCAAATAATAAAATATCGCGAGAAAACCTGAATGTAAGAAGGATAAAAATTATGCTTTGAATAGGTACTTATAATTAATTAGCCCTGTTTTTTCTTTTACGTAAAACTATTAAGATAAGAATGTTGAAATGTAGAGGAGGTCTGTATTAATTACTAACTTACTTTTTTAGTGTTTTTGTGCCAAATGCAACTAAATGTAACACACTCGCAATCCATTTTGTCTTGCTGTCTGTTTGCTACGTACGGTTTTCCTAGGGATTTTACGTGGATTATTTTAATTTAACTCGTGACTACTAAACCCATTAAATATCAATAATTTTTATATTATTGCAAAGAAGAAGTTACAGGTTTTTAGATGGCTTTCTCTGTTCTCTTGCGAACGCAATATCAGATATGTTTCATCTTTGTAACTGTGTCTCTTCACCGGCCTGGAATTTTACGACTAGCGTAATGAGACGTTTAAAATCTTTTATCATGAAAATTAAGGTTTTATCATGAACATCATCACTGCGCGGTTCACATCTACTTTATATGAAAAAAAAATATACTGCGGTCTATCTGAGGGTAGATCTTTTTTTGCTTTTCCCATAATCGCGTTTACGACACTTACAGATTCAGATTAATTTTTATACTAGCGTAATAAAGCAATTTTATAATAACTTTATTTGAATAAATTTAAATGAATGATTTGAATAAATATAAACGAATGATTTGAAAAAATTTAAATAAGTCTTTATCTGATTCGAAATGTTATGTATCGTGGAAACATGAAAGAGAATTTAACGACTATAACGTGGAACGGATCTTTTATTACTTCCATTTAATGAATCGTATATCGTACTATTATAAAGAAATATTGCAGTGATTTAAGCTAGTCCTGTAAAATTAAAAATGGCTTTTATTCTCTTTTTAGTACAAAGGATGATGATTACGATACGTTCCAAGTATTTGTTCAAATATAGTCTAACAGCTTTTAATAAATACTTAATACATATACCTACATATGTACAAATGTAAATTAAAATATTAGAAGAAAATTACTAATAAAATATTTTCAGATTTATTTGAATTTCCTTTTAAGCTACGTTCAAATATGATTTTGAAAAATGGCATAGTTAATTCGCTGTAACTAAACATATTTGTAATAAAAGTATTTTTCATTAACACTTTAATTGAGATCTTATGTAAGCGTTTTTACGTGTATTGTTTCTATAAACGCAGAAAGTTTTTCTGCTTAAGTTCATAAAAGTCCAACGCTAAATTTAACACTTAAATTTAATAGTTTTCGTGCTCCATAGTTTACCACAGTTTTAATTAATATTTTGATTAAAAAAGAGCATTAACCCAGTTCAACGCTAAGCAATGTTAATTTATGGCGTTGTCTGTAAATAGCTAATATTATGTTTATTGTTTCAAAACCTTTTTTTTTTTCTTCAAGGCAAGAGTGAATAGGTTTTTGTTAAGTCAGTGCGCTTTACCATCTTAAGCTACATCACCACTTACCATCAGGTGGGATTGTAGCTAAGTGCTGGCTTAGAAAAATTAAAAAAAACTTTTATAATTTGAGTACGTTATAGATGTACCGATCGCTTTACATTTTGACAGTGACCTCGGTGTGTGGTAGATTTGGTTATGTCATGCTCGCATAAAAGTGGTGTTGTGTGATGATAGGACTACTTGTCATTATTTTTTTTCATTTATAGAGAAGAAACTAACTACTAAAACTAGATGCATGTTAACACTTTCACTGTCCTGTGACCCACAGTTGGTCATTGCTATTGTCTTACTATTATGCCTGGAAACCGAACAATGAAAGTGTTAAAGGTCTACTCTTAACTAATAACAGTCCTCACATGTGAGGAAGGCAGTGACTGTCACATGCCTAAACAAATGCTGTCTCTATAGTTCTGCTTCGCTGGTCTGCTTTGGGTTTACTAGGCACTGGTGAGCTCCAAAGTTCTTAAGTTTTTTTTTTTGTTTAAAATAATGGTGACAAACGAACACACAGTTCATCTGATAGTAAGTGGATGCTGTGGCCAATAAACATCTACATCTATCCTCCATTAGGAATCAAAATGCAGATGCGTTGTCACCCCTGAGAACTAAGATGGGATGGGTCTCTAGGTCTCTACACTCACCATACGAAAGAGAGCAGCATTAAGCAGTTATTTTACGCTGGTATTCTGTGAGAGCGTGGTCCTTCCCCGGTCGAGCCGACACATTCGTGCTACAACCATAATATAGCTGCAGCATGGCCATATCACGTAGAAAAGTTAAGTCAAATTTGAGGATACCTGCGTAATTTCATTAGTATTTTTTTCTCTAACTAAAGAAACATTAGTTTGTAACTCTATACCGTATATAATAATAGTATTGGTTAAAATGTTACATTTGTCAAACTGAATTTTAAATTATTAATCCAAAGGAGTAAATTACACTTTCTATATCTATTAACACGTTCCCAGCGGCACTGATTTATCTGTACTTTCCATTACTGCGTTACGAGACGTTTGAAAACTCGTTCCGAACCAGAGGTTGTAGCGGCACGAGGCTTAGTAAACCCCAACGCACATGAGATAAAATTCCTTTTTTTGGCGCCAAATAAGGCGAATTGTATGGTTTTTGTCGCGATTATTATTATCAATGAGTTGATTAACCTAAATCTGCCGCCGCTTGTGGGCAGATTATTTAGTTTAGATTCTATAGGTAAAATAAAATGTGGGGTCTTATGTACCCCATACCGCACTGAAAAAGGGCAGTTTTTCATATTTTTAGTGATGGGAAAAAATATCGATTTTATTTAATTGTACTTATGGATGCTTTTTATTTAAACAGGGCAAACAATAACATTTTTGCCACCGATACATTCTGTGAGAATTTTCTTTGCTATTTTGTCAGCCTCACAACTTGATAAGAAGGTGCGAAGTTTTTCGTAGCATCCTACACATCTCCATTTCTTTAATCCTTTTTCGAGATGATGTGGATTGTTTGGAGCGGGTTCTGAAAAAAAAACTGGTAGTGTATTTTTGAAGCGGGTTGATTAGGTGCAGCGATTTATTGGAGCATTTCTATACATAAGTATGGGATCGTTCCGGCCTGTGTGTGTTTTGCTTTTGTCAGTTGAATTTATTTGTTATATTCCTACATAATTATTTCACTTATACTGAGTATAATTTGTAAATATTGATTGGAAACTTACCTGTTTTTCAAATATCGTTAATTTTGAATTAGATTTACCACGCAATTCCTCTTCATCATCAATAATATCTTAATTGACTTTCTTCGGCAACGTTTCGACATCTTATTATATCGTCGCGGGTGCAGCGTTCAAAAGCTAGCGTAGGGTGCGGTACGAGGTGTGCGGGGTACGAGGTGTTAGCAACCTCGTAACGCACTGTATTAAATTATTCAGTGTGGTAAGAGGACTAAAAAAATCCGGTATTAAGGTAGATATACCAAAAAACTCGGCATTAATAGTACATCTCAGATATATAGTTATCACTTTCCTAGACTGAAGCAAACGGAAGTTACGCCTCTTGCACGACAGAGAAGTGTTTCCTTACCGCTATAAAGACGAGACACGGATGAGGTGTTTCAAGCTTCGTTTCGCAGTCAACGTGTTAAAATAATAATAAAGGTGCTCTTGCAGTTGGTTTCGATTTTGAATCAATAATCACGACACACGTCAAGCCAAAATTTTTATCTACGAAGAATACAATATTCGTAACATGTGTGACATGAGATTACGGATTAATAAATGATACGTGAGTATGTCATTTACAAACAAGATTTTATAAATCATGAAATAAATAGAAACACAAAAGTGGAACGTCAAGGCATTACAGTAGCTGTCTTTAGGGACTAAAAATAATATTGCGACGTCAAGAACATTTCATTTGCCAACGCTCCTTGATTTATTAATGTTTACATCTCTGGTATAGAAGTGAATATTTATAAGAAAGAAAAGTGAAGAATTTGCTTATAAACATGGAATCACTACTTCATAAATGGTTTTATTAATTTCATTTTACATTTTATAAAAAAATCTTAATTTATTTTACGTACCGCAACTAGGCACAGGCCTCCTATAATTTATGACAGGGATTTCACGGCAAGAACAAGAAAAGCTTACCACCGAACATTTTGTTTAGTACTTTAAAATAAAAAACTCAACCATTCAAAAAAGAGAAGAATCGGTTTGCTAGCGTATTACAAAACTTAAGGGCGAGCGCTTATCCCGTGTGCTACTCTTAATTGTTTTCTAATTATTATATTACAAAATAATGGGGATACGGTATATGATTGTAAATGCATATATAATCATATTCTATGAATATATCATATGTACAATACGTGTTCAGAGAAAATGGTTATCGTAATTAATAATATGTTGCCCATTACTTTACTATACACCCCAACAACTGTGCTAAATAAATATTTTAGAAATGTCGAAGGTAGCTATCCTTTATTAATTTATAATTCCCTTCGGTTAGCAGAGTAATTAAAAGCTTCAAGGATATCGTACTTTCTGTATATAATTGAATCAGAAAACTAATTGCAAGTTCCTATAATAAAGATGTTATAATAGAATAAAACTATATACGGATTTTATCCTGTTTAATTGACTTATTTTAACTTATTTTCAATTCCCGACGTTTCGAATGCTTTACAGCACCCATGGTCACGGGGAGGGGGAGGGACTGAGATGTTTGACGTTCGACGTCCGAGTTAGCCCGGCTACCTTCAGTTTTAGAATATTAATTTTTGGTCCGATCTCATTACAGTATCTTGAAGTCTTGCAGTGGTATGCTTGGGTTTGGGTTTAATTTTGTTAATTATAGGATCCCAAGCAGATGCCAGCACCCATCCATCCTCTCTATTGAAATTAGCATGTTTTTTTAATTTCGATAGCTTCGCGTATCATCCTTGGTGGGAATTGATGTTCTTTTGGGAGGATTTGTGGTTTATCAAATCTGATGTAATGGTGGGGACGTTCTTGAACATGTTCACAGACTGCAGACTTTCTGGAGCGCGAGTTATCTTATATATTATCTTATTATATAGGGTTAAGAAATCATTAAGATTTCATAAATTAATCATCTAAGATCCGCGTTAAAAGATAAAATTATTTACCTTTTCTAGTTTAAACAGCTCCTCCTGACCTAACTAAACTGTGTGCACTATCCTCGTCATCACTAATTTCAAAATCACTACACTAGGATACACACACCTTCATCGATAATGCGACACGTGTTTCCCCTCTAAACAAGGCATCATCAGAAGTATGATTACCACCAAGTATTTTTACCCTTTAGTTAAGTTTAATGTAAAATCATGGGATAAAATTTTCGTTTTTTTTAAAGGTAAGTATATTTCTTGCTAAATAAACAATATTTTATATTGCTGTGGGGTGATCTCGTAAGATAATCTATCATGCTATACGTCCGTAGATGTTGTTGTAACACGTGACTGATTAAGGCCGGAAAGATCTCGCACAAAATCCCAGAAGTAAAATACCAGAAAAACGAAGAGAAACAATATCAAGGTTATGAGACATATAGAATTGCAATCGCCAATCCACCTGGTATGTGTGGCGATTAAGACAATTATTTCCTACAATGTGGTTCCCTACGTTTAAGTTTTGCGTGTGAGTAGAAATTTGTTGAAGTGATGGCGTAGCATTTGACTTTCAAAAGTACTTTGTAAAAGTCAATTTAAACGTATCCACGTACGCACGCACGTATCCAGCAGTGGACTGTGCTAGGTTTATGAAACTAGATAATGTACAATATTTTTATGACATTGTATTATTTGCTTCAGATATGTTTTAAATACAGTAATTGCCATAAGGCGTGTTTTAAACGTGTTGTTTTATGACTTATTATATTGTTGCGAGCCATAATTAATATCTGGTACATGGCGGGTGATTATAACTGTTTTCCGTAGAAAAATGCCTATATAAAGGCGTTTAGGGGCCGGGACCGCGGAGCATTGAATTGGCGACACAAGCGAAGACTTTGAAGCGAAATAAAGTGAACTGAAGTAGGTATTAAGTGTGATTAATTAATAGTGTTTTTAAGTTTTAATTGGTGTTCAGTAATTAAAGTATCAATTTTGGTAATTCAATCGGCTGTTTCATTGTCACGAAACCTAAGCTCGTAACAATATATAATATAATGTAATTTCTAGGAATTCTTAAGTTAATATTTTTAAATAATAAAAAAAGTTGGGATACTAATATTACATGTTAACACCTTTCAATACAAAATGTCACGTATATATTAATAGCTAACGGGGTATCTTTATTATGTATGTGGTTTATGTACGCTTCATATTTTAATTCACCCTTTTAACTGACGGGAGAGCCGTGGTGATTGACTGATGGCAATAAACAATAAAAAACGTTAAACAAAACTTATAGAGAAAATATAAATTGTACGGATTTTTGGCGATCCTTATATATGTGAACTCCTATATAGCATAGCATAAGTTGCTATTAATTAATTGAAACAATAACGAAAAAATGTTTTATACAGGAAGATCTCAAAGAATTTAATCACACTAAATAAACCCTAAAAGTATCTACAAACTATTAGTTAGACATGGAGAAGTTCAGTTCGGTTCAGCGACTCATCTATATAATCGGTGACCGTTCACAGATGAGACGTGAACCGACAGTTATTCGTCGGTAAACGATACGATAACTCTCTCGTTCGCACAATGACACACGGATCTAAACGGAGATGGCCCATCAAACGATAATGGATGAACAACCGAAGGGGCCTGGACAGTCGCACGATGTTATGCGCAGAAGTTATCCGTTGATATACTGACTTAAATACGTTACAAATATAATGTAATAAACCTTAAACATAGCAATCGGTGAATAGAAAGAATCAAAGATATATTGGTCGTGAGTGGTAATACAAAATAGTTTCGTATGTTACTGCGTAGTCGTTACAATATACATTTAAATCAATTGCAATATCAAATTAAATGTTATGTGATCAATTTGAGGTGTGTGTAATAATCTAATAATCAATATTTTACCGACTGTTTACAAAATTTTGTTTGAAATTACAACGTATGCTTCAAAGGTACGTACGTCTTTAAGTTTAATACAAAGCAAAAGCGCAACTATGTATCTATAATTTGTTTGAATGTGTTGTGATTAGTTTCTATAAACTGCGACATATTTCTTCTTTTACATTTAGATAAATGGTTAAAATTCTAACCCAATCAATCGAATTATATTATATTTTATGAGCCTGTATGTCTAGCCAAACTTGGATGGCTTTAAAATAATTTATGGCTATGGCGATAGCTTTAAAATAATTTAAAATAACTTAAAATAATTGGAGGCTATAAATGATGTAGTAATACAATGAGAAAGGCACGACGACAATTGACACAACTGGACTTAAAATAATAATAATTCGTATTTCTGGACAAATGTTGACTTCCAATATAGTAGAAATAAACCTCTGATCACTGCAAGTAGGATAAGCGATCGTAAAAACAAATCATATTCTTTAAACATCCTACAATCCACATGATGATAAGTGGATGCTGTGACCCGTAGACACCTAAGAAAATAAGCCTTCGAATGAAACTTATCTTATGTAGAAATTTAACCTTTTCTATTCATCGTCATAACTGCAAATCCCTTTAACAGGAAACGAGGTATTACATCTTAGTCCTCAGAAGTAACAATGCATATGCATTTTGAGTTTCAAGTGAGAGCAGGTGTAGGTGTCTATTGGCTACAGGGTCCACTTACCATCAGTTTGACTAAGTGCATGTTTGTCAACCTTATTCTATATTTAAAAAACTGAGCACAATACTGAATATCAGCCTCAAACATATTTGCTTCAGATAAACAGCATTCAGTATTCTTCTAATTGCATACACTGCTTACAGATTCCTTGCAATCACATCATTATCATTTATCCGATCATTACGTTTGACTCGGTAATTGAATAATATTTTAATATCATGCCGAACTGTATAAAATTATACATATTATTCATAATTTTTGATCGTGATGTTTGGGGTGAATTAAATTATATTTATTTATGTGTCCGCTTTACAAATTATTTTCTAGATTGTGGCAACATAATTTTTATAACAATAAGGGTGTACATATTTTTAACATAAGTCACCACCTTCTAAAAACTAACACCATCATTTCTTCAGAGGAGTCCTGCAGCTAACAGTAAGATTTTTTATAACATTACATTACGCACAACATTACGTTAGTACCGTATAGTTGAAAAGTAGATATGCAATAATAATACTTTACTGCATTATCGTGCGCCATTTTTAATAGCGAATCTATAGATGCCGTAAGGCATTTTCTCCAAGAGAATGTTGTTGCATTTAAGATGATTGTTCTAACGAGGATATCCTAAGAAGAGCGGGAGTAACTGATATCCCAGTAGATCTGTAAATGACAATGGGCCAGACAGATATATCAAACAAGCAAAAGGTTCGAGCTAATATATTTATATAAAATAGTACGCTCTATGATTGATTCTCCGTCCCTGCTTGCATCGATTAACGTAAACACTCACTACAGGGCCCGTGATCACAAGCCTAAACTGTTTCCACTCCAAGTGTACCGTAACAACACTTCATATTACAACCCAGTGGTTAGAATGTGTTGCCTCTACAATGATATATCCCAGGGCTATCCAAATGTTGATATTCTAGGTTCATATCCAAATGTCTTCAATAGATTTATCCGTAATATTCTGAAATAATTGGTCTCTTCTATTTTATGTTTCTGATTACTATTGTTCTAGCTTTAAATCTGTAACTAAAGGCCTCTTGTAATCTGCTTTTGGACGGATGATTGCAAAACCACTGGTCATTAAATTATTTATAAATTTAGAAGATGTAACTCATTATAATGTACTTCATAAACACATGTTTTTCCTTACAGTTTAGTAATTAATTATTCAATTTTTAAGAAACTTTTATCTCCACAACTGTAAACTGTATTGCGTTAATGATTTCTTATATTTACGCGAACACTACACATAGAAATAATACTAGTTTTTACGGAATTTATCGCGTATATTTAACTTTTTAAATACCCGACGTTTCGAACGCTTTACAGCACTCATGGTCACGGGCGGGACTGAGATGTTCAACGTCCAGATATCATAGTTAACCGCGGTTACCATAGATTAAAATTTAACTTTTGTTCCAATCTACACAGTATGAACTTATGGTATCTTGAAGTCTTGCAGTTGTATGCTTGGGTTGGGATTTAATTTTATTTATTATAGGATCCCAAGCAGATGGTAGCACCCAGCCATCTTCTCTATTGAAATTAGGATGTTTTTTTGATTTCAGTAGCCTCGCGAATCATCCTTGGAAGGAATCGGTGTTCTTTAGCGAGGATTTGTGGTCTATCAAATCTGATGTAGTGACGGGGGCTAAGTGTTGAGCCAATCTGTAAGTTGGTGAATCGATTTGGCTCACTATGGGACGTAATGGAGCATTGGGCTTGTGTATTCTACGTGCGCCAAATCATCAAAATTGTATGGGTTACCAAAAATACACAAGCCCAATGCTCCATTAAGTCCCATAGTGAGCTAAATCGATTCACCAACTTACAGAATGGCTCAACACTTCGCGAAAATACTCTCACCGCTCAGAGGACATACAAGAGCATCCTTTATGTATTCCTACCATTTTGTCAGCGAGATTAAAGACCTACATCTGGCAGACAATGAAACTATGGTCAGTTTTGATGTGCAGTCATTGTTTACATGCTTACCTGTTGAAGACTGCATCTCAATTGTAACTAGAAGGCTGGAAGAAAACAACATGCCCGTAGAATATGCAGTATTACTCAGACACTGCCTTACATCTGGCTACCTATTGTGGAAGGAGGAGTTCTACAAGCAAGTAGATGGTGTGGCTATGGGCTCACCTGTATCTCCCATTGTCGCCGACATAATTATGGAAGACTTTGAGGAGAAAGCCCTGCTTACTTTTCCCATAAATCCAAGATTCTACAAGCGGTACGTAGACAACACTTTCACAATTCTACCTTTAGATGAAGTAACTGCATTTTTAGACCATCTTAACTCTATAAATTCTAAAATTCAGTTCACAATGGAGTTAGAGGCAAACAATTCCTTAGCTTTTCTAGAAGTGTTAGTAATTCGGAATCCTGATAACACCTTGAGCCATACTGTGTATAGAAAAAAGACCCATATAGATAGATATTTAAACGATGATTCTCACCACCATCCTTCACAGTTAGCTACCGTGGGTAAATTTTTGTTTCAGAGAGCACGAGGGATCTGTGATAATAAACATCTGGCTGCGGAGCTCCACTATGTCAAGCAAGTTTTGCATGACAACAAGCTTCGGGTACCGCGCCTACGTCACAGTGAACGAGTGAAGCCGGCCACGGTCGAGCGTGTACCCGCTGTACTGCCATATGTTATAGGAGTCACTGACAAGATTGGCTACATCTTGAAGCGCGCTTCCATCAAAACATACTTCAAGCCGCTGAAGAAGATTGGTCAGTTTTTACCATCAGTCAAGTGTAATGTCCCTCTGCAAGATGCAGGAGTGTACAAGCTTGATTGTGAATGTGGTCTCTCCTACATAGGACAAACTAAAAGATCAATTAAAACCCGCGCTAAAGAACATATAGCTGATGTGAAGAATCGACGCTCCGGGAAGTCTGCAGTCTGTGAACACGTACAGGATCGCCCCCGTCACTACATCAGATTTGATAGACCACAAATCCTCGCTAAAGAACACCGATTCCTTCCAAGGATGATTCGCGAGGCTATTGAAATCAAAAAACATCCTAATTTCAATAGAGAAGATGGCTGGGTGCTACCATCTACTTGGGATCCTATAATAAATAAAATTAAATCCCAACCCAAGCATACAACTGCAAGACTTCAAGATACCATAAGTTCATACTGTGTAGATCGGAACAAAGGTTAAATTATAATCTATGGTAACCGCGGTTAACTATGACATCTGGACGTTGAACATATCAGTCCCGCCCGTGACCATGAGTGCTGTAAAGCGTTCGAAACGTGGTGTATTTAAAAAGTTAAATATACGCGATAAATTCCGTAAAAACTAGTATTATTTCACTGTGTTGCGTTAATAAATAAAATAAAATAAAATTGTAATGCAATGTGTGTGTCATAGACATTTATATAAAGTAAAGTACATTTTTCACTGCTCAGCTCAGGCGTAGGTAGGTAATTTTATTTGTGGGAGAGGTTTAGGGTGAGGTACAGGAGTGTTCGTGAAATCTTGGAATAATAAATTATAATTACAATACTGTATAAATTGTTACAAAATAAGAAATTGGTTTAAGAAACTTTTAATTGATTATGATTTTCAATATTTTTCTTATTTTTACATTTACTTGATAAAGATCATTAATAATATAAATGATGTCAAATTCGTTTGCACTCATACACACCAAATGACTTCTTTCAACATAAATTGATAGAAGAGTGTGCTCCTAACGAATAAAGAACATTTTGTAGCCCTTTGTAATCGATGTTACAAACTAAATGGAAAATGTAATGAGCATGAGTGAGTGAGTTATAACTCCCTGCCAGCGTAACAGCTCGTACCAGTATTTTCATCATAGAGGGAGGTTAATATTTTTCAGATTCATAATATGTACATATATTGTGTCCAAATCTGATCCTTAGAACTGAGTACATCGCCCGGGAATTTAATGATTTGACCGATAATCATTTTATAACTATGACTTCTGTCAACATTGCAAAAAATATGAAAATATCTAGTAAAATCAGCAACAACATTTTGAGATGACAGCTGATGATGAGATACGTCCTAATACTGAACCACTTTTCATTTCTGTGAGAAAATAAATGTCCGCGGCGCTACCCCAGTGTGTGTTAGCGTACTTCACTTATCTTTGAAACATTTTTTTTTGTTTCTCAGACATGTCGGTTTCCTCATGATATTTACCCTTCACCATTAAGCATCTTACATCATAGATGGAGAGTTAGTGAACCCTCCGAGTAACGGTCTTCCTGTAAGGTTGGAAATTTGTACACTTAGCATTTATAGCATGCCAAGAGCAATAGAAATGACCTGGCAGTCGTCAGCCCTGCACGTCATCAGCCCCTTTGTTTTTTAAATTGTAAAATTAATAGAATATAATAATATATGTAAAATGGCAGGCGTTTATATACTCTATTTATTTTAATAAATATAATAATAAATATAATACATATACGTATTTCTTTATATACATATTATAATTTTGTGGTTATTACGTGTGAATTTATCACGAATGGAACGAATTTTTCTTCTTTTCCCTGTTTGCCAAAGATCACCGTTGGACGTGGGCCTCCGTCGTTGTAGCAGGATAAGCCTTAATCACCGTCACGCTTGCACGCTTTTACCAGAATTACTAAGAATATAGTAGGATGTAACAAATTTTATTCAATATAGATTACATGTATAATTCTTATTGAAAATAATTATTTTACTTTACCATTGGTTCGGAAAAAACCTCGGTCCTGGGAAGAACCAGCGAAAACCCAGCGGGAATTTTTTTAAAGTAAATTATACAGTATTTATTTTAAAAATAGCCTGAAAGGGACCAACTCATTCCCAGGGATTGTTATCAATCATGTATTCATTTATGTTATAATAACCCCTTTTATAAAGTTTTTGTTTATTAAAATATTTAAACTTGGTAATTGACCTTGTGTATTTTCTTGTACTTTGCTGTGATAGCGTAAACATTGCCCAAAGATGAATTACTGACCTTTTGAGTCGAGGAACAGGTATCACTATCTGGTGTTAGTTCCTAGTGTTTAGATAGTGTATACTACTTTTGTTTTTGTGAACATACACAAAATTTTCATAAATATACCGAGAGGCCAAAATTATTGCATTTATTTCTTAAAAAAAATTCTCTGACAGATTCTGTCGGTTAAAGGTTGTAAATAGGTTCCGTAAAATAAAAATTGTATTTAAATCAGCCGCATTGCGATAATTTTAACGATATATTTTGGTAACACTACATGGAATTTAAAAGTATTTGTAAGCCCTTACATTTTGTTTAAGCAAAGATTTGGCGACTATAGGAAATTTAAAATTATTGTTAATATTCAATTGAAAATCCGAGTTGCGTGATTTGACCTTGCTCGTTACACTATTAATTACTCCACACATCGTTTTAATTTTATTGGATGCAGCTTTAATTTAAAAGCCTTAGCTGTGAAGTACATTTTAAGTATTTTATAATATTTTTAACATACACTTCAATCATAATATTATGATTATATGATCTTTCATTAAAGAGCTCGTCTAACCTTCACCTATTTTTATAAATTCTTACTGTCGCCTATTCATTTCATGAATTGCGACTGTTTAAATATAAAGATTTAGAAGTAAACATTCTATTAAATTCACATATCATAATTTTATATAATGCATCATACAAATAATCAGCACTATTTTTAAATAAAAGTGATGTTCATTTATTGGAACAAACATAACTTTCTCATTTTTCTGTTTCGTTTTTGTAAGGCAATGAGGCCCACTGCCCACACTGATCTGAATTTAAATTATGAATGATTGATTTATGAAAGTGCTAAATATCAGTACGAATTTTATATATACAGGTTTCACTAGGTTTAGCAATACGTGTTGTTTCTAAGAATAAATTAACAAGATACAAAAAAGATATATAAAAAAAATCTCATCCATCTCAACCACAGTTTTTTTATTCAGAAAGACGCTACTGCAAATAGAAAATTCCCTATAACTAGCTAAATTATAACGTGGTTATGTTATTGTATACTGAAAAGAATAAATATTTTTAGAGAAAATGACTTATGCATTACTATTACAATTTTTTGATTTTCTTTGCGGAGTAGGCAGAGAGGATCGATCGCCAAGAGACCGATCCTGATATACCACTTTCGCTTATTTTTAGTTAGTAGTTGTGGGCCTACAGTTTGATTCGTGGTACTCTTGGTTTAAGCGGGCGACACTCAGGATAATTTAGGGCAGTGGTGCTTTACAGGAAGATTCGTTACGGTCATGTATAGCTTACGGTTGCAATGCGGAAAGTTTTTTTAAATAGTTTTTTAATATAATTCCCTATCACTGCTCATCCCTAATAATTCCTTCAGTTATCATCGTCCTATTGGCCCTGTTTTAAGTTGTTATAGCGGTCAAACCGCGAACTCACTTTACGAATATAATATGCTCATGGCATCAAGAATGCCCCTGCTAAGTTCACGTATTGTGACGGACAACAAAGGAACCGCTACACTATGCGTGGCCCAACGCGCACTTGTCTGATTATTTTCTTTTTTCTTTTACAAAACATCGAATGTCGGAAATGCCAGAAAATGTCATGCAAAGTCCATTCAAACTTTATAAAGAAGTGAAATTTCAAAGAATAATGTGAAACAAAGTTCTTAGTGAATATTTTCGATTCAATTATTAGGAAAATTACAGATTTTTATTTTAGGATAATCTGCACAAAACTCCTAGTTGGATGGACGTCTATCCTGCCTAGGAGCCTGTCTGCGTAGGTACCCCCTTTAACTCTTTCTGCCGCCAAATAGTATATGGAGAGTCAGTATAATTACAGGCTGTGAGACATTAATGTTTAGTCTTCAGAAGTGGGTCAGAATAAATTAATATGTATATATACACATATTTCCGCATTTTATACGTAGTAGAGTCATGCTGCAGTTATATTAGTAGTATAGTTGTAGCACGAATAGGTCGGTTCGACCAGGGAAGGACCCCGCTCTCAAAGAATACCAGCGTAAAATAGTAGCTTAATTCTGCTGTGTTTCGTATAGTGAGTGTAAAGAACCGGAGACCCTTTTTACTGGAAACGAGGCATTCCATCTGAGTCCTCACGGGTGACAATGCATTTGCATTTTGATTCGTAATCGAGGATAGATGTAGATGTCTATGGGCCACAGCAACCACTTACCATCGGGTGGACTGTGTGCTCGTTGGTGACCCTAATCTATAAAAAAATATTTATTATTTGTACATAATAATTTTATATATTTATTAATTGCTCCAAAAACCCTCTTTTAAGTAAGACCATGAGGCCACTGCTTATTTTACTTTTAACCGTTTACTTTTTTATTAATAACTTAGTAATAAATAAGGTAAGTGGTTGCTACTTGTCTTACGAACTCATTTTGTTTAATTAAATTTATCCAAAGGGAGGAATGAAATTTCCTTTTAAACATCAAACGTTCCCAATTTCTCCTTAAATTCTCTCCCGGCCTCTTAAATTCAATGAGTTTCTGAGATAATGATTCACGCAAATAATCAAATCAAGTTATTTCAAATATATCCGAAGAAAGGAAGATGTTCCCTGCCTTGATTTGTTTCTAAACCAATAACCTCTACAGATTTAAATAAGTCAATTTTCCTTAGAAAAAAATTAAATGCAATGTTGACGTGTAGATATGAATGTTATTATTATGTTATCTGTTCATTTTGATTCTTAAATTAAAGGAAATTATCTAATCACCACCGTCGTAACAAAATTAGCCGGATTAAAGCGAAACCCTTACTCATACTCTATATTCTTCAGAGCTTGGACTAACAAAATTCCTGTATTTTTCTTTAAATTTATATAACTTTTTGATAGGTAGAAATTTCAATACCAAAGAAGGAAGCAGTCAAGAACTAAATTTATATAAGTTCTTTACTGCTTCATCTTCATCGATTTTTTTGCAGCTGTCTTCTAAATCAAGAGCAAAATATTTATTTGTTTTTAAGCTTTTTATTCAATTTTTCGTACACATAATGGCAACTTCATAAGTAACTTTATATTAATTTTCTTAAATGTATTTTCTATGAATTTATACCTCAATGTAAAGTATAACCATACCATGCATGTTTCTTGCGTATATTTTTCATTCCATCTTAGTCTTGAGGGGTGGCAACGCATCTGCATTTTGATTCTTAATCAATTCTTGTCTATAGGCCAAAGCAATCCACTTACCTTCAAATGGACTGTGTGCTCATTTGTCATCTTTATTCTATAAAAAAACTGTTACAGTAAGTATTAAGGCCTTTTCAACAAATATCATCCTCAGCTTTCATACAGCAGTATCTGCACTGCTGTTTTCTCTGATGTATAAGTGAGCCAGTATAATAAATACCGTCTCTATGTAGCTTTCCATCTTAGTCATCAGGGGTGACAACATAATGTAGCTTGAAATTCGCTGAAAGTATTCACTGCGTGCAATAGCTACTTCCCATCAGCTGAACTATAAATTGTTTGTCGCATCAGCTTTATTTAAAAAAAAGCTTTATCGCGTATCAGTTCACTACTGGACATGTTTACCGTTTTAGATTTGCTATAATTCTTATCGCCGTCCCAGACATCTTATTCTTGTCACACTGCTCTCAGTAGCGTAGAGCGATTTCCGCGAACAATTTGTTTCGCGGAAAAACGCGGTACCGTATTCAGCAGGAGACTGCTTATGAACCGAAGAGAAAGAAAAATATAATAAATACGCGTTGAATTTTTAAAATTTTTAAGTAGCTAGTTATCCCAGATTGTTGAAGAATTTATTTTTCAACAGGACTGTCGACACGTGGCTACGAACATGACGTAGTGTTCACAACAGCGGCCTGACTTCTGCTGCAATACTTTAGAAACGTTGCACAGATTCGACAAGGGCAAAATAAAGTAAGTGGTTTAATCTCATGGTCTACTACTTGGTTGTTTTTCATTACCCGAGTAGAAAAGCTTATTTCTCATCAAAATCATCATACCGTTACAGCTCTTCTCGAGTCCATTTCTGAACATAGGTCTTCCCCAAGTCTTCCCACAAACAACGGTTCTCAGCATGGCTTACCTGACCGTCGCTTCATCTTGTTAAGAACTACCCAACACTTCGCTTACCGGTACGAGGTGGCTACTAGATAATCTTTCTTCCCAATAAGTTATCGGTTTTTTGAGCTAATGATCTTTTACTTAACGAAAATAAAAAGTGAATTTCGGCCACATTTTATTCTCACTTAAAACTAAAAAAAGTAAAGTTACCGCCGATATACGTCCCAATGCTAGGCACAGGCCTCCCATTATTTCTGAGAGGATTTTGGGCCAAGGATGTGTCCGTCGCAAAGTCCCACTGCGTGTTGGCGAACTTCACATGACTTTGAAATACTTTTTCTTTCTTATTTCTCAGACATGCAGGTTTCCTCACGAAGTCTTCTTTCACCGTCGAGCACGTGGTAATTTGGCACTGAAAATTTCTATTAACAATTTCATTGGCGCCGACGGGGATCGATCCCACGTTACTCGCGTACTGTGAAATTTAAGCGACTTACTTCATTTATCCTATATTTATTTTAGTCTATTTCTTTTAGTATATTTCATTTCTTAAGATTCTTTTCTATCATTCCACTTTTATCTTGATTATATTATTCACGCAATCTATGTTTATTTTTAAGATTTCAATTTCAAATCATTTATTTTTTTATTATCAATTTTCAATTATTAATTGTATCAGTTAGTATAATATAAAAGTGTGATCTGAAACTTTTAAAGTAAATACACTTACCATTTTTTTATAATGTACAGATTGCCACAATGGTACTGCCCTGGCTTCTTCTTTGCGGCGTGGTACTGTGCGCGAAACCAGTGCACCCACAAGGAGCCCAGCAATGCCCGGCACCTAACACAATTACTCCTTGCACCTGCACTGTTAAAAAGAACGGTCTTGATATACTATGTGAATTCACAGAGCAGCAACATATACAAAAGGTAAATGTTTACAATTGATGCTACTTTAAATGTCATGTCCTTTATCTGAACTACTCCAAAACCGTGCTCATAACGCCTGGTCTTTTATTGTTATGTAATTATTCAGCTTATTATAATAATCAAAACGAAATCACACAAAAATAAATAATGCTATATATCGAAGAGCCCATTTACATTTTATTTTTATTTTGTGTGGTAAACTGTTTGCATATTTCGTCTTACATTTTAGGCCATGAATACCCTGCGATCGAAGCCGATGATAATATTCTATTTGAAACTCCGCCACAACAACTTAGCCAAGCTTCCGTCGTACATTTTCTTGGGTCTTGACATACGTCATCTTACAGTTCACAACAGCAGCTTGGCCGTTATTGAGGATTCTTCTCTGAGCTCTATTGGTAAATAATCGTTTTGATTGAAAATATAATAAATTTCTGTAATAATTTTAATCGATTGCGTAAGATAAGATGTTACTTAGTAAATCGAAAGGTAGACTGTGATATCGCTTGTCACTTATACACTTGACACATCGACTTTAATATTTTAAAAAAAGATGTTAAAATATACATCCGGATGTTTGCTGTGTTGTTTGAATTATTTGATCCTTTCGTCTAAAATTTACACTGTTACTTCATATTGAAGCATAGCTGTCTTTCACAGGAAACAAGTTAACACAGCTCGATGTCTCTCAGAATAGTTTGGCAACTATACCGACGTCGTCATTTACGCATCTCAACCATTTACTGATTCTGAACATGAATCACAATAAGGTAAGGTTTGAGTTGATGTCAATCACTGTAAGACAACACAAGAAATAATATGTTAAAATAATAATAATGTTAAGGCATTCGTCTCGGTACCTCATACATGGCTGAAGAGGGTCTTCAAGCTGTACGAGGTTGACTGTACAGTTTGAGACTTCCTCGGGAAGTGTGTGTGGCAGTGGAGTAAGATCCTTTATCATCTAGGCGAGCGGATAACGGCTGCGGAGGATCACATAAGGGTAAGAAGGTGTACCTTCCAGGACAATTGTTTGAGTCCAATTTGGTTTTGACTCTCTCTGAACCCTCTCAGTACCTTATTGGAGGGCTCTGGGGATATCAGCTTCGGAAAAGAGGTACAAAAGTCACCCACTTTTTAGATGATCTCAAATTATTCATCTCCAGTTGCTCCAATATTATAGAATTGCCAAACATCACTTGTGATTTTAGAGATTCTACTAGAATGGAGATGAAGAAGAATAAGTGTACAGTCCTCCATATTGAGAAGGGTAGAGTAGTTAACTTTGAGGGCATAGACTTATCTATGTCCATGAACATAAGGACAATTTCCGAGCCTAATACTCAGGTGGACTCAGACCGAACTGAAGCTCTGGATAGAAAAGTCCGCACTGTTATGACATCCCATATGATATACTGTTCAAATCGTACAATACAATACAATACAATATATTTATTTGCATTCCATAATGTAGAAATTAATAATATTCAATTTTCACAATATGGACCCTGTCGGGTATAGCAAATTAGAACAGTGGAGGGCGCAAAAAATGTTTTATTTATTATTCATTATAATTATTATATTATTCATTGTATTTATATTATTCCTTATTATTATACTATCATTATTCGTGTTATTCATTCATTTATTTATAGTTTTCATTATCATTATTACATTTGTCATTCAGATATTCATATAAAGTATAATAACATTTATTGACTAGAAACACTTTTAATTGTCTTATAAAATTATGATCATTTGTTTCGTTTTTTAATGAGTTTGGTAGTTTATTATAGACAGTTAATTATGTAAGGGCCTGAGGAAAATGAGACTTCATTTTAAGTTTAGCAATAATCTATTTCCGTGTCTTAAACTAGTATAAGCCGTAATTTTAGTTTCTCTTTTTACGTAGAAATTAGGGTATTTGCGCACAAATTTGCATAATTCCAATATATAAATACAAATTAAGGTAAGAAGTTTAAGTTTTTTAAAATGAGGACGACAACTTTCAGTTCTTTCTATGTTACACATAATGCGAATTAGTTTTTTCTGTAAGATGAAGATGGTGGTTGCATCTGTACTGTTACCCCACAGGATAATACCGTACCTTAGTCACGCCTGTGCATAGGCATTGTAAGTAATTAACGCGGTCTGGAGGTCAGTTGTCTTTTTTATTTCACTTAGGGCATATACAAAACTAGACAATTTGTTACGAATTTTCTGAACGTGAGATTTCCAGTTGATGTGACTATCCAAAACTATGCCGAGTAGAGTGTGCTCATTTACTGTCTCGATTTTTTTTATTTTTGTAAGAAAAAATTAATTTTTATCGGCGTTTTTTGATAGGGGTAAAAAAGGCAAAATTTTTGTTTTTTTTTAGTTTATTTCCAGGTTATGCTCTTTCATCAATTGGTCGGTATTTTCAAATATTTTATATAATATATCATTTACGTTATTTACGTCACGACAAGGTGCTAAGATAGTAAGATAGTCCGCAAACATAACACATGGGTTAACTATAGTTTCACTGAGATTGTTAATATATATTAAAAATAATAAACATCCCAATACACTACCTTGGGGTATTGAAGCATTTACAATAATTTTATTTGGTCTCACTTTTACTATTTTATTATTATCAAAATATTCTATTTCTACATATTGTTCTCTATCTTGTAAGTATGATTTGAACCGTTCTAAACTAATCCCACGAATACCTATACTATTTAATTTATTAAGTAATATATTATATTGTACCTTATCGTATGCTTTGGTCATATCTAAGAGTATTCCTATTGCATATTTTTTATTGTTTAATATCTTGAATATATTTATAATACTGCTAGTATGGTAGATCGAATTTTACGGAAACCGTTCTGACATTCACTAAAGATTTTAAATTTTTTGCAGAAATTATACACACGTTCGAACATTGCTTTTTCAAAAATTTTTGAGATTGTAGGGAGTAAAGCTATGGGGCGATAATTATCGATATCGGTTTTTGAATTTTTCTTATGGATGGGTATTATTAATGCATTTTTTAACATGTTTGGGAAAATGCCTTCTGTCAGAGATTGGTTGATTAGTTCACAAAGTGGTAGAGCTAACGCATCTTCGCAATGTTTTATTAAGGTTGGTGGTAATTCGTCTATCCCGAAGCTTATTTTATTTTTTAAATTTTGTATTATTTTATATACTTCCCTTGGTGTTACTGGACTGAGATACATAGAGTTATTTGACGCTTTTTGTGCAGTTCGACCACGTGCTGGCGGGTTACAGTTTTTGCCCAACGAAGTATAGAACCTATTAAAAGTATTTGCTATTAAAATCAGGTCTGAATTTAAAGTGCTGTTTATTTTTAGTTTAAGGTTATTTTTTCTTTTATAATATTTTTATTTGTTCTTTCCTTTATTATATGCCACATTGTTTTGATTTTATTATTTGATCTTATAATTTTATTACTGTATTCTATTTTCTTTGATGTAATGACAGCTTTTTTTAGTAATTTTCCATATTTTTTATAATGTTGGATAAGTATTTCATTATTCAGTTTTAATGCCAATACCTTTAGCATTCTTTTGTGTTTACACGATTTTTTCAACCCTACGGTTAACCAACGTTTTTTGTATCTTGGTTTAATTATAATTTTCTCTTTGGGTATACATTCATTCAGTATATATATTAGTTTATCGTTAAACTTTTTGTAGTTATAGTTAATATTTTTATTAGGTTCCAAAATTTCCGGCCAATTGCATGACTCTAATTTGGATTTAAAGTTTTGCATATTATTGAAATTAAATTTTCTTTTTTCTGTATACCATATATTTTGTTCGTTTTGCTTATTTATTTCTATATCTACAATTGTGCTCATGTGGTCGGAAAGTCCAAATTCTTCCACACTAGTTTTTAGTTTTAGGTTGCAGAAATTTGTAAATATTAAGTCTAAGCATGTTGATGTGTTTTTAGTTATACGAGTAGGCTTTGTTATATGTTGATTAAATTGAAATTCTAGCATTAGATTTAAAAATTGTCTAGTCTTTGTATTGTCTTTTAATATGTCAATATTGAAGTCACCTCCTATAATTATACTGTATTTAGAAAAATTTTTATTTATATAATTTAAGATATATTGTAACCGATTATAGAATGCGTCTTCTTCTATTCCATTCCAATACACAGTTATAATTAAAATATTTTCTTCTGGTAGCTCCACTGCACACACTTCTATTATATATTCTATTGACATTTTGGCTATTTCTTCTCTTTCTACATATTTTAGAACATCTCTCAACAAGATACAAACTCCGCCGCCAACGCGGGATTTTCTACAGAATGAAGCAGCAATCCTATAATTTGAAAATTGTATTATCTGTATTTTTTCAAGCGTTAGCCAAGATTCTGTGATACATATTACTTGAAACTGTGGGAACTCTATCAAAAATGCTTCTAGTGTCTTGTTTATTGAAGATGCTCTGTATGTTTTGAAATAATATTGTGAGCTGTATTTTTTTCCTGGTACATTTTTTACATCAGATCATGATTTGCATATAGGTTTCGTTACAGAATTATCCTTAATGTTCGAATTTTGTATATTATGATTTATGGCAGTACTAACGAAAAAATTGATCGTTATTAGTAATCACATCTGTCGGGACACAGTGAATATCCTGTTTAGATAGTATAATGCCTTTTAACATTTTCTGTATTTCTTTACTTTGATAATTTTTGATTTTTTGTTTATAGTCGAGTCGTAATATTTCTTGGAGTATATTCTGGCACAGATGTCTCAAGTTATTACGTGGTTGGCCTAAATATGTATAGTGTAAATCTATGTAGTTAACATTGGGTAACTTCGCGCTGTATGACTTAAATATTCTATTTATATCTTCAGTATTACGTCGCTTATTACCAGTTTCGCATAATATAATATTTGTATTTTTAAGTTGGCTTAGGTAGTAAAATAGGTAGGAACTCATTTTTGTTAAATCACTGTCATTTTTCCCTGTTAGAATCAATACATAGTCCATATTACTGTAAGTTGAGCAATTGAGCTTAACGCCTTCTAGTATTTTGTCCGTTGTAGCTCCTGGTTTTATTTCACCATACACCTTATATTTATTTCCAAGTAATTTTGATAATTGTGTAGTTACGCCTCGGCCTTGTTCATCTCCAAATATATGTAATCTGTGTTCGTATATGTGTTGTTCTTCTATAGACTCATTTTTTAATTGGCTGTCTCTTGTCTGTCTTGGGTTTGTTCGAATTACGGAATTTTTACTATCAACGATTTTTTGCTTTTAAGACGGTGTTTCGGTTCGTTTTGCTGCGCTTTCATCATGGAGGCTATTCTTTTCTTCCTCGGTGAAGCTAAGCTTAGTTCTATTTAGACTCCTCCGGATTTTTTGTTTTGTAGACTTTTTTGAGTCCGATGTTACATATTTCAGTCAACGTTTTTATTTTTCGCTCATATTCGGCTAGTTGTTTACTTATAGCAGTATTTTCAGAGTGCAGGTTTTCGATTTCGTTTTCAGCAGCCTTCAGTTTCAACTCTAGATGTGATATTTTGTATTTCATTTCCTGTGTATCTTCCTCTAGATCTAGTCCTATATTTGGACAACTTCTGTTCAATTTACTAGGTCTGTGATAAAGGAAGAATATTCTTCGTCTGATAAACCTTCAAAAGAATTTTCAGTAGGTATATTTATTTTATACTTATTTCATTCGGTTACGTAACAGCTCTTTTCATTCTGGTTTGTATCTGTAAACAACACCCAGCAGTTTGTACATTTCCATTTATTTTTATAATCATTTGTAATAAGGTGAAATCTTTTTTCTGTAATATCAGTGCATTCAATGTGATATTTGTTTTTGCAATTGCTACACACTAGATAATGTCGTGTTTCTATTAAATCTTTACACTTTATGCATAATAGTGTCACTATTATCATATTCGGCTAGTTGTTTACTTAAAGCAGTATTTTTAGAGTGCGGGTTTTCGATTTCGTTTTCAGCAGCCTTCAGTTTCAACTCTAGATGTGATATTTTGTATTTCATTTCCTGTGTATCTTCCTCTAGATCTAGTCCTATATTTGGACAACTTCTGTTCAATTTACTAGTCTGTGATAAAGGAAGAATATTCTTCGTCTGATAAACCTTCAAAAGAATTTTCAGTAGGTATATTTATTTTATACTTATTTCATTCGGTTACGTAACAGCTCTTTTCATTCTGGTTTGTATCTGTAAACAACACCCAGCAGTTTGTACATTTCCATTTATTTTTATAATCATTTGTAATAAGGTGAAATCTTTTTTCTGTAATATCAGTGCATTCAATGTGATATTTGTTTTTGCAATTGCTACACACTAGATAATGTCGTGTTTCTATTAAATCTTTACACTTTATGCATAATAGTGACATCTTTAGTGATTTGTCGGCACTAATAGGTAGCTATAGACTACACTTTACGTTTGTATTGATCGTACCGCAGCAACAGAGCAAGAAGTTAAGGTACTCGCAAATAGATGGCGCTAATTGTATTTAGCAACAGAATAATACCTTTGTGCTTAGGTCTAAACTGTTGGTACACGTATTTGTCGTTATACGAATTTAAAATTAAAGCACTGTTCACTGATACACATAGTTTTGTTTGAGACGGCTCCTTGCAACATTTAATTTTTTATAGTCTAACTGAGTAAAAATGCCTTCTAGTTAACAAAATCGGAAAAGATTATGCACTGTTTAAATTCGATAAATATTTCACTTAGGTTCACTGGTATAGTCACAAACACTGATTCACTCTCTTCGTAGTATATTTAATTTATTTTGATCACTTTTGAGCTAATTTCTTATCTTAAACTATTTTTAAACGATTTTTTTATGGAGCTAATGTTTACTTTAGTGCGAGTGAGCGAGTGCAAGACTTTACTTGCCGCAGAATCATCGTGGGCGTAGCTTTTTAAACGCGCTCACCATGCATAATCACGAAGTGTGCAGCCTCCGTAATTACTTTCTAACGAGATCGGATGATCCATTCTATAAGGACGACATTATTGTAATAAAGGACTTAACCTCTCTATCCTTAGCCAACGAGCAAAGGCAAGACCCGGCAGTACAGAGCATTTCCAACTCTGAGACCGTATGGAAGGAGAAGGAGCTCCATAGGAGGTTCTACAAGGATCTACATGAACCTTTCGTAGATACGGTTGCCTCCCTTGACTGGCTACGCGTCGGCGACCTCTTTGAGTAAACCAAGACTTTTGTCTGTGCGATACAGGATCAGGTTATTAAGACCAACAACTATCGAAGATACATTCTAAAGGATGGCACCGTCGACATCTATCGAGCTTGTCGCCGGCACGGTGTATCACTTGAGCATGTCATCTCCGGTTGTTCGGCTCTTTCTAACTCCTACCAATACCTGCACAGACCTAATCTAGTAGCCAATATTCTATATCGTACTTCAGAGCTATCAGGATTTAGCTCTGAAATACGATGTCATGGTTTGGAATACTTGTCCGACGGCGTGCTCAAAAATGACCGCGCCATGCTCTACTAGAACCGGGCCATCATCACAGACAGGACTATTATTGCCAATAAGCCTGATATTGTGCTGATGGACCTGGCACAGTCAAGGATATTTTTGGTCGACATTACCATTCCGTATGACGAGAACCTCGTGAAAGCCGAAACATATAAGAAAACAAAATATCTTAACCTGGCTCACGAGGTGACCATTGGGTCTGCCGACCGTAATTATTTTTGTATTCATCTCTGAGAACGGGTTAATGCCAGTTAGCCTCTCGGGTCATGTGAAGCGACTGAGACTCCGTGACGGTCCGCTCCGGGCTCAAATCAAGAAGACGGCGCTCCTCGGTACCACCCGCATCGGCCACCGATTTCTTTCCCTTTCCTCCCAACCCTCGGGCGTTTAGTCTTTCCTGCCGAGGGCTTCCATCTGGCTGGGCTTTAATTTATTTATATACTATTTATGTTAGTATATTTAATATATATTTATGTATATTTATTTATTATATTCTTTTATATATTTATTCAGCCCAAGCAGATGAGAACACTTTGTAATTATTCCAAATAATAATAATGTCCTCCAGACCGAATTTCTGTCACAGCGGCCAGCCTCAACGGAGACTAGCCATCGCCGCGGACCAGGATTATAGTATCCAAGTGTATGCGCAAGTACAGGTACACTCTCTATTCCCTTACTCACATGGTATGATGGGACGGTAAAATAACACAATCGGAGAGAGATCAAGTGCAGGACCAACAGCTTTACGTGCTTTCCGAGGCACGGGGGTGAGACACTTCCAACTTCCTGACTCTGAGCAGCTATTAAGAATTTCTTAATGGAAATATTAAATAACTGATATTTTTTGAGCCAACCCGGGATTCGAACCTGGGACCTCATGATCAGCAGTCGCACTACTACAATCACTAGACCAACGAGGCAGTTAAAATGTTATTATAATTATATTACAAATCGGTGACATAATATTATTACGGTAATATTATTTCTTCCAACTCATCGTAGGAACTAATCAGTTCATATGATAGCAGTATGTGGTGACATACAACTAATATGATTAATAATTTCCAGGTGACTGCAGTACATAATAGAGCTTTTGTCGGTCTTGATACATTAGAGATTTTAACACTTTATGAAAACAAAATATCAGTTGTAGATGCGGAAGCTTTCAAAGGCTTGGAAAAGTAAGTAATATTACCTGACTATATTGAAAATCAATAAAACAAACAAAATATTCTATTCTTTAAATAATGTTTACGATTGCAGTGAATTATTTTACGTTTACTTTTAAAAGCTCTTTACTTTTACTCGTATCTGTTCATATGTCCGAATAAGCCCACTGTCTTTCAAGATATATTCTTTCGTTTAAGATAATCTATATAATTATTAAACACATAATCGGTCAGAATAAAAACAATGATTTTTTTTTGTATTTTCTCATTGTCTGTTTCAAACACTCTTGTCGACATTTACTATGGGTATGTTCCAAAATAGAACCCAGTGTACTCTCCAATGCAAATGACGTCATGAATCGACGCCATACTGGTGGTTCGTCCCAAAACATGGGACATATGACGTCATACATTTGCGCCATATTGGAAAAAGTGTTGGCGATTATTTCGTCACTTTGTGCTTCAAAAATCATTATATCCTCCTAATAGAGATACCAGCAATTATTCTATAATTTTTTGTATTTGAATAAATAAAAACAAATTCTGGCATGCTTCATTCAGCGTACACACAATTAAACATTGTTTTAATATGGCCGAATATCCGACACAATATGGCGGCGGCACGCCAGTACAATACGGCGTCAATTGATGACGTCATTTGTATTCGGCAGTATACTGGAAACGTTTCGGAACATACCCTTTAAGTAAAGACGTCAAAATTTTCTATGATTACTTCATTATATCATTTAAATTTTTCTTTCAGAAAACTAAAAAGGCTGAATATAGGCGGCAACGAATTTACAGCAGTACCGCAAAAAGCTTTAGCTCTCCTGGAAAACTTAAAAAAGCTTGAAATGCAAGAAAACCGGATTACCACTATTACGGAGGGTGACTTTGCTGGTACTTATTTGTCTTCCTTTTCTTTTTATTTCTATTCTTATCTTCTATGTCCTATATTGGCTTGTAATCAGTCCATTGCTGAACTACAGTCTATCCAATAGTATGAAAAATTTAATCGTAATGTGTCTCATTACTTTGAAGATGTTACTCTTCAATGTTCTGGGTATTTTACTTTTCTCCTTCTTTCGAAACCAACGGAACGAAATGGGGTGACGGATTCTGTCACATGGTACCTGCCAATTTAAAATATTAATTATGTTCTTGATTTAAAAATTGTTAAAAATATTATAATGAAATAATATAATAAAGAGCTCAAAATATTTGCAGGGTTGAGAAACTTGGATTCCTTAGGACTTGCACACAATCAACTTCGCGAAGTACCATCACAAGTATTCTCACACTTAACTTTCCTCAACTCTTTGGAATTAGAAGGCAATCAGATACAAAGAATTGACGACAAAGCATTCGCTGGTCTTGAAGGTACGCATTTTTTACTATAAAATATTTTTTGAGGTCCGCAGGTTTAGTATGTTTACTATGTAGGATCGAATAGTGTTTGATAACGTCTTCGACGTCGCGTTTCTATTTCTATCACGAGTTAGGAAATTTGCATTTAAAAATGTTTAAATTATCACTAATGGAAAAAAAAACAGATAGATATCATATAGATAATCAACTTTATTCAGAGGGGAGATAGGCTAACTAGGTGACAAATCTCATGGATAAGCTGCAATATCCTGAAAAAAAAAACTATTATGCGCAAACCACAGAGTAAATTAGGATATTTGTCTGTCACTTATATATAATAGCCCTAGAGTAATTACATACATACGTATGATAATATCATTGTTTGTCACGTATTCTCGTGAATGGCGGCCATTAATTTAGTAGTCCGTATGATATGACTGTTTGTCTCACGTAAAATCAATAAAATAGAAATAATTTATAAGAAAAACTAATACTGACATAACCTATTATATAAGGTCGTGGAAAAAGTGTTTTCTTATTTTATATACAAATTTAAGACTTTTTTTTTTCAAAGTTTAATTACATTTATTATATATATATATATTATGTGCTATTTTGAAATAATACTAGTTTTTACGGAATTTATCGCGTATATTTAACTTTTTAATTACCCTACGTTTCGAACGCTTTATAGCACTCATGGTCACGGGCAGGACTGAGATGTTCAACGTCCATATGTCATAGTTAACCGCGGTTACCATAGATTAAAATTTAACTTTTGTTCCGATCTATGCAGTATGAACTTATGGTATCTTGAAGTCTTGCTGTTGTATGCTTGGGTTGGGATTTAATTTTATTTATTATAGGATCCCAAGCAGATGGTAGTACCCAGCCATCTTCTCTATTGAAATTAGGATGTTTTTTGATTTCAATAGCCTCGCGAATCATCCTTGGAAGGAATCGGTGTTCTTTAGCGAGGATCTGCGGTCTATCAAATCTGATGTATTGACGGGGGCGATCCTGTACGTGTTCAAGATACCATAAGTTCATACTGCATAGATCGGAACAAAAGTTAAATTTTAATCTATGGTAACCGCGGTTAACTATGACATATGGAAGTTGAACATCTCAGTCCTGCCCGTGACCATGAGTGCTGTAAAGCGTTCCAAACGTCGGGTAATTAAAAAGTTAAATATACGCGATAAATTCCGTAAAAACTAGTATTATTTCAATGTGTAGTGTTCGCGTAAATATATATATATATTATGTGCTATTTTGTTCGATAACTTGTTGCCATCTTGTAGGTAGTGACATAATCCCGTTAATAGTAGTTCATAATGCTGTAGAAATATTGGGATTTTTGATCAATAAAATGCTATAAGAAATACTGAAGAACCGAAATAAGTGAAAATCTCGGTGCAAGGTCAGGTCTATGTGGTGGATGCATTAACACTCCCCAATCAAGTTCTTTAATTTTTTTTCATGAGTGGCGAAAAATGTGTGTGGTCTGATGAAAGACCACTCCTTTTCTGTTGATCAATTCCAACCGTTTTTCTCAATTTCTTACGAGAATCTCATTAGCTGTTGGTAGTAGAGATTTGGATCGAAGGTTTTCCCAGGCGGTAAAATCTTACAATAAACGATGCCCTTTCAATCCCACCATACATACACACAGCATCACCTTATTGTGTGTTAATCCGGGTTTCGCTACAGTCTGTGGAGCTAGACTTCCCTTTGGCCATGATCTTTTTTGCACGTTCTTGTCGTAAGTGATCCATTTTTAAAAATTTTAAAATTTTTAGAAATGCTTCAGTTTCATTACGTCTCCATCGCAAACGAGTGCACGATTCAATAAGTTTCCTTCAGTGAGCTTGTGTGGTACCCAAATATCGAGATGTTTTGTACAGCCAGACTTTATTAAATGGGTCGGAACTGTTTTCTGGTCTATCCTCAATTTCTCAGCTATGTCATAATCACCAATATGTCGATCTTACTCAATTTTTTTTAATCGTTTTTATCCTTATGAGGACGACCAGAGTGAGCTGCATCTTTGACATTAAAATTCCCGGCTGAAAACACTTGAACCAAATTTACTTACTGATACTCCATTAGGTCCATAAACGACACAACTTTTTTTTCGAGCCGTGAATCGCATTTTCCCTTTTTTAGGGTTCCGTAGTCAACTAGGAACCCTTATAGTTTCGCCATGTCTGTCTGTCCGTCTGTCCGTCCTCGCTTAATCTCTGTGACCGTTAGCACTAGAAAGCTGAAATTTGGTACCAATATGTGTATCAATCACGCCGACAAAGTGGTAAAATAATTGGAAAAAAATGTTTTATTAGGGTAGCCCCCCTATATGTAAAGTGGGAAGTATTTTTTTTTTAATTTCAACCCTAACGTGTGATATATTGTTGGAAAGGTATTTAAAAATTAATAGGGGTTTACTAAAATCATTTTTTTGATATTGTTAATAATTTCGGAAATAATCGCTCCAAAACTAAAAAGCAATGTGTCCCCCCCCCCTCTAACTTTTGGACCATAAGTTTAGAAAATATGAAAAAAATCTGAAAAGTAGAACTTTATAAGGACTTTCTAGGAAAATAATTTTGAACTTGGATGGAAACAACAGTACCCACTACCGGGAGCAGTTGCAGGAGCGCGGAGCGCTGCTGGAGCGCGAACATAATGTATACCCACCTTTAAACTCATAAGTGGGAACACTTATTGTGACGGACGGGAAACTACGGAACCCTACACTGAGCGTGGCCCGACACGCTCTTGGCCGGTTTATTGTAATAAAATTTCAGAATGTATCGAATTTCTTAATTAGATTCACTCATTTTGGCGCACAGAAAATCATTTGAAAAATGGCGGGAAAGTGTTTTTTTACTTTTATTTTTATTAATGTAATACAACCATATGTATTAATGATAAAAATAGCCAGATACAAACAGTACAACCAAAGAAATTTTCTTCAATTTTATACAAACAAAATACGAAGAACCTCTTCCCCGACTTTACATAAGAAACTTAGACTTAAAATTAGAATACAAAGACGAAGAAGGCATATAATAAGCACGCATAAAGCAACTGCTCAAATGAAGTATCCATAATTATATTTACAAACTTGCTTAAAATCTTATAAATAGACCGACAACATAGCACTTATAAACGTCTTATTTAAAGAATAATTTTATTCACAGAAAATCTACAGTATTTGCGTCTGGGTGATAATCGGCTGCACGAAATCCCTTCAGAGGCTTTACGTCCACTGCATCGCCTGCGCCATTTGGACCTGCGTTCGAACAACATAACCTATATTAGTGAGGACGCATTTACAGGCTATGGAGACTCGATAACTTTCCTCAATTTGCAGAAAAACATGTAAGTTCATTTTTCGCAATTCGTAGATCAGTATCAATAGTAGGTATATATCCATCCCTCTATTACAGCCTGTATAAATCTACTTGAAATAGTTGCCACGCTTTAAGAGGCGGTTCGGCGGCCGCAGTTCTTTTAGTAATTTAGTTCTTATCAGGAAGATCCTGTCGCCTATTTCCTGTTTTAGTTGCTCTTGCGACACCTATGGGACGATACGGGGTATTGAATATTATGACGAACCCCACGGTACATATATAAAGTTATTCACCGTTCACTCTAATATGATATTATAAAAAAACTAAATATTATTAAAAATTTGCAGACAAAAAGTTATAAATTAATTTTTCTGTTCACTTTTCAACGAAATGAATACCTATAGAGTTTGTATAGCTAATGAATGACATTTCAGGGTTAACCATTAGCAAGTTTTTACGCGAATAAGAAGCTACAAGTAATGGGGTTTTTAGGACAATATGGGCAATATAAATTGTAATTAATTTACAAAACGAAGTTTATGTGGTTTCATCGTGAATATTTTATATTATTTTTATTCTAAGAACCACTTCTAGGCACAGGCCTCCTATCTTAGGTGAGAGGGGTTTTCGAAGCAGAGTATAGCCAGCAGCCCTGCGCTATTGCATGTTAAGGGGAAATATAACCTCAAATGGCTTAGCAAGATCCTCCGTTATGCCGAAAGTATTGCAGCATTAATTTTGAAATAATTATATGGTAAAGTTGAGGATTAATGTTAAGGTTTATGTTAGACGAAAACACGATTCCGTAAAATTTTCTCGATAGAAAAAAAATCCATTTACAAAAATTTATTAAAAGTTACCTCCAAACTGAACAATAAACCGCTGTTATTCATAAAATACTTTAAATAAGATCATGAAACTTTGCATACTAACTGAAGTAACCATAAACCAGTGCTTATGTTATT
Organism: Parnassius apollo; assembly: GCA_907164705.1. Taxonomy (NCBI): domain Eukaryota; kingdom Metazoa; phylum Arthropoda; class Insecta; order Lepidoptera; family Papilionidae; genus Parnassius; species Parnassius apollo. The sequence goes on from CAJQZP010000851.1 coordinate 2,698,241, forward strand.
TACTTTTTTTTAAATATCATTATTTTCACTGTAAAAAGAAATTACCTAAACTATCGGCGCGTAAGCTTGGTTCCTGCGGAGCGACAGGAACCAAGAATCGTGTTTTCGTCTAACATAAACCTTAACATTAATACTCAACTTTACCATATATTTATTTCAAAATTAGTGCTGCAATACTTTCGGCATAACGGAGGATCTTGCTAAGCCATTTGAGGTTATATTTCCCCTTAAGGGACTTCAGATCTCCTTATTTTTAAATTTCTTTTATTCGCATATGCTTCTCACGATGTTTTCTTTTACCTTTGAGCATGAGCTAAATCAGCATTTGTAACTGCAACAAACATTTTATTGGTCTGTGAATCAAACTCGGGTTTCTTGCTTAGTTCGGTACGGTGAACGATTCAACCCCTGACCTACTCCACTCATTTCAGCCATATCATAGCTTATTATATTCAATATTAATTATAAATTTACGTGTGACACAAATAACACATTAATATGATTTTTTTTTAATTTAAACTATGAAACATTTGATAATCATAAGACGTAGTGTTCACTGTACGGAACGGTATGGTGGTATGGTATACAATTACGACTGATAAATCATTATTTTTACTTTAAATCGAATATTTGTTACATGGTAGAGCCATGCTGCCACTATATAAGTAGTATAGTTGAAGCACGAACGGGTCGGTTCGACCGGGGAAGGACCACGCTCTCACAGAATACCTGCATAAAATTGCAGCTTAACGCTGCTGTGTTTAGTATGGTGAGTGTTGAGAATCGGAGACCATTCTCACTGGAAAGAAGGCATTCTATCTTAGTCCTCACGGATGAATACGCATCTGCATTTTGGGGAGGATAGATGTAGGTGTCTGTGGGCTACAGCAACGACTTACCATCAGGTGGACTGTGTGCTCGTTTGTCATCTTTATCCAATAAAAAAAAGCAAATCTTACAAAGTAGATTTCATTACTTATTAAAATAAGTGCTTTTTAAGTATAAAAATTACATTATTATTTATATAATAAATGGGAATCCCCATTTATTATATAAATAATAAATGGGGTATTCCCAGGTGTTTTCCTAAGTAGTCTTATTTGTAAAACTACTGGCAATTTTTTGTGCCCCAGGCTTGAGTTTGCGTTTACGTCAGAGAGGACATGTATTTTCGACGCCTCGAAAGTCTTGAAGGTACGGACCTGTCCATCCTACGGCTGCGTGCAGACAGCAAAGACCATCCCCGCATCTACGGGTGCCTCTATAACCCATAGCGTAATGACGACACTCTTAAAACTCATCTCTCCCATCTCTGCACAGGGAGGACGACTCACTCCAAGGACAAAGGCGATTTGTTGGACCCTTTTTTTGCATCACCATCGTTCATCTCGACAAAACTCGCGATACCATCCAGATTTGCGGTCTACCACTGTGTAATTCTAAATAAATTTTCTTACTCACACAACTTCTTTGTGGAATCGATCACCAAAAAAATTTTCAGCCCGATACGACTTATCGACCTTCAACAAAAGAGCCTGCTCCATTTGAAAAGGCTGGAGTAATCCTACGTACATAACGTTTGCGCTGACTGCCTCGTTGGTCTATTGGTTCTAGTAGTGCAACTGCTGATCATGAGGTCATGTTGAATTCCGGGTCGGCCCAAAAAATCAATTATTGAGTTTTTCCGTCAAGAAATTCTCAGTAGCTGCCCGGAGTCAGGAAATTGGCGGTGACACTCGGAAAAGCACGTAAAGCTGTTGGTCCTGCGCTTGATATCTCTCCGCTCATGTGATTATGAGAGTTACTTGGGCACTCCATTCCTGTCCTGCGCCGATGGCTAGTCTCCGTAGAGGCCGCCGTGACATCGCATAACGCCTTCCAGACCTAGCTCCGTAGAGCTAGGTTTGGAGGGCATTATGCGATGCAATGCTCTCAAGTTGGAGTACACAATTAGCCTACGTAAGCAACGTACCTTTAGCATCAGACACTCTTGTCACTTTTTACACGTGACGGACACATGAGCACAAATTTATATACCATGTTCTCTGACTCTGGGAGTGAGTTCGAGAATTATTTACTTGGTCTGATGTTCATAAACGAATACATCTACGCCAGAAAGAAAAGGTTTAGGCAGTAATTCTGATAAAATTTATGACTTGTGATGCAAATAAATACATAAATAATATGTAGAATATAATGTGTTACGTGGGACACTGAATAAGTTTTGAGATATACAAAAAGCATTCTAGATACTATTAATATTTATTTAATATCTTTTCAAAATATTCTCCATCATGCGCTATAAAAAGTTCCATTCGCCTAAATCAAATCTGAAAACACTTTTGCCTGTCTTGATCTGACAGGTCGGAAATCGCTTCTTCGTAGGCAGCCACAGGTTCTTCGACGCTTGAAAAAAACTTGTCCTTTAATTTTTCTTTGAATCTTAGGAACAAAAAGAAATCACAAGGAGCTAAGTCAGGGCTGTGGGTAACTTAGAGTTTTAACACCAGATTCCTCAATAAATTCTTCTGTTCTAAGAGAGGAGGTATGTGAAGAGGCGTTATTGTGATGCAGCATGATTCCCCGAAGCCCGATCGTTGGTCTCCTCTCCCGCATGCAATTGTAGTATACCATTCAGAGTTGACTGACCTACAATGTTCCCGCATTGACGTCGGTAGACGCATTTCATGGCACCAATCCACACGAATCTGTTATTCGCTTTCGGAGAGCAACCGAGGTATCCATCGACAACAAAGCTTCCTCACTCCAAGATGTTGATGGTATGAATGCTCCCCGAACTAATGCCTACAATCTTTTCGATGTCCGTATATGTGATTCGTGGGTCTTCTCTCACCAACATTTCAGTAGTACATACATTTTCTGCCGTTACTGTTGTTTGCGGGGCCCCGATTCTTTGGTCATTTTAAGGTTAATTTTACCCCTTTTGAATTCAGCAAACCACTTAAAAATTGTTGCGCGTGATGGAGCTGAGTCCCCTAATGCTGATTGTAAGCGTAGTAAACTTAATTGTTCGGTTAAATCAAATTTAAAATCATAATAGATCACAGCGCGCAAATGTTCACGGTTAAGATCCATCCTTTTAAATGAAAAGCGCGGGAAGTTTTTTTACGTGGTAGAGCCATGCTGCAGTTATATTAGTAGTATAGTTGTAGCACGAATGAGTCGGCTCGACCCACAGAATACCAGCGTAAAATAGTAACTTAATGCTGCTGTGTTTCGTATAATGAGTGCAGAGAACCGGAGACCCTTTTAACTGGAAACGAGGCATTCCATCTTAGTCCTCACGGGTGACAACGCTTCTGCAATTTGATTCGTAATCGAGGAGAAATGTAGATGTCTATGGGCCACAGCAACCACTTACCATCAGGTGGACTGTGTGCTTGTTTGTCACCCTATCCTATAAAAAAGCGTTGCGTTTTTTTTAATATTGAGCAATTGGCTTTCTATTTTTAAATAAATTTGCCTTCTCGAAGCATATAAGACGGGTGCGTTCCATTTTTAAATTTCAAACATCTCAAAACTTACTGAGTGACCTACGTATTCCTGCAATATTTATCATATCACGTTTCATAATTATTATCTTACCATAAATTTCATACCTTTCGACCTCTCGCCTTCAAGTTAATAAAAAAATGATAGCGTTGGGTTTACCATGCAGTTTTGCTCTTTTCACGGACTGTGTAACGTAATTTAGCATCCTATATTCTACACATTTAATGTTATATATAAATTCGTATCGCCTTACTAAATCGATTCCTAAATTTTGACATCGAAACGAGTGCACGGTCCAAAGGTCTATTTGTTTATGAAATTCTACGCGTAAGTTCTAAGAACACACTGGATGTAACCCCCTTCATTTTCCCATGAAGATCTAGACATCGCAGATCGACATTACGTCGGATACGTGTGAATCTGTTGTATACGATTAGTGTGTTCCTAGTGTATAGTTCTTCATACAAAATCAAGAGTACAGAAAAGTCATAACGCGTCGCGTGTGTACGTCGGACTAGTCAGTCTCTACCTAAAAAGTTTCAATTTCATGTTTATATTGACTGCATAATTTTTATAATTCAAATAATTTGAGCTAGAAAAGTGATTCAGCAAGGTTATTTTAGTGCTATTACAGTTTATTACAATCTTTTTTTGATTATACGAATTTAAACCACGTGCATATTTTAATATTATTATTACTACTTTGACTATTCGTACTTAGTGTGAAACTTAAGACGCTGACCTACTCAGCTCACCCCCGTCGCCCTTTCATACCCAACTCCCTTATGCTCTATTATATTTGGTAAATAAATATCTAATACAGGTTATATATGTATTAGATATTTACGTGGGACGCAAAGATCTTTTTTTTTTTTTTTTTTTTTATAGAAGAGGGGGGCAAACGAGCATGTGGCTCACCTGATGTTAAGTGACTACCGCCGCCCATGATCAACCGCAACACCAGGGGAATTGCAGGTGCGTTGCCGGCCCTTTAGAAAGGAGTAAGCTCTTTTCTTGAAGGTCCCCAGGTCGTATCGGTCCGGAAAAATCACCGGTGGTATATTATTCCACAGAGAGGTTGTACGCGGAAGAAAACTCCTTTTGAAACGTACAGTGGTGGCCCACCAAGCATCCAGATGGTGTGGATGGTATCGGGACGTTTGCCGTGTAGTGCGTTCACGAAATTTGGCGGCTGGGATTAATCCGAACAATTCCTCAAAGGACTCCCCGTGATAGATGCGATAAAATACGCAAAGAGATGCAACATCTCTTCGCAGCGCCAGTGAATCGAGCCGATCGGAAAGCACTCGGTCGTCGACGATTCGAGCCGCTCTGCGCTGGATGCGGTCAAGTGGAAGGAGCTGGTACTGGGGAGCCCCAGCCCAGAGATGGGAACAGTATTCCATGAGCGGCCGAACCTGCGCCTTGTAAAGTTGCAAGCGGTGTGCCGGCATGAAATACTGTCCCGCTCTGCTGAGCACGCCAAGCTTTTTAGAGGCCAATTTGGCCTTCCCTTCCAAGTGACCACGAAACTGCACGTCACTCGATATGTCGACGCCGAGGATTCCGATACTGGCTGAGGCAACAAGGGGAGTGCCTTGAAACTGAGGGGATACGACAAAGGGGTTCTTTTTAGCGGTTAACGCGCAAACTTGTGTCTTCTGGGGGTTAAACTGGACTAGATTTAGTCGCCCCCAATCTGTAACACTTAAATATGAGGTTTATGTTTGCATTTAAATTAAGATATATTTGATAAAACATAAAGTAGGTACTTTTCGTAATTATTCTTTATAGTAATAGATTATAAATGCTTTATGCTGTGTTCGGACACAATTTTAATTATTGTTAAAAAAACAATAAAATAATAAATTAAAAATTCGAGTATATTTAACAGAAATTTAATAATTATTATTCTGTATGTTAATGTGATATACAGAAATGTACATTTACAAATCTCAAAAAAAAAACATTTAAAAAATCCACCCTACTCCACTACACTACTACACATCTAAATCCACCATAGTATATATTGCAACGAAAAGTTTCAAAAATCCCTCTCAGCCATAATATCAAAACCTGCTAATTACTACAGTTTGTCCCGACTCCAGATAGTGCCTTTAGTATGTTTAATATAATTTCGTTTGTATTTTAATCCGCACGTAAAATTTTATTGCCTGCTACATTATTATCTTTTATATTACATATAATAAGAATGTAACTTTCTGATGTCTGTACATTTTTTATTTTTGTAACAAAATTGATTGAGAGGGACTAAAAATAAGTAACTGTATACATTTCTATTATTTTTAGACTTGTCTGTCTGTCGCTCTGTCTATCTGTCTGTCTGTTTGTTTGTTATCGTATCATTCAAAGTATCAAAATTCATATCAAAGTACTGATTTATATCAAAATAATCGTTAGAAGAATTATAACCCCAATCTTCGTTTTAAATTTAGTCTTTGTTTCATTAAAATCGGTTCATCCTATCAATAGTAATGATTTATATTCTGAAGTATGGGTACGAATTTGTTCAATGTTGGCGTTGAGGGATCAAGAACATTTTTATAATTAAATAATGTAAAGTAATATTCTATAATGATATAATTGTATCTAAACACTGTAAACAAAAATAATAAAGAATAACGGAATAAAAATTTATAAAAATATATAAATCTTAATATCTTACTTAAAAAAGTACAATATTTAACCAATATCATCGATAGATGGTGTTGTGTAAATTATTTATTAAATTTAAGGTGTGCTTATAATTTTTTTCTTAATTGCCGAGCACCTATAACATGATAAATCAAATTTTGAAAGAGCTATTTTAACAATTTCTTTGGGTTCGGCAAGGGTCATATAAGTTTGGCAGTAAACATATTATGCTTCCTACTTCCCTACCTTCCAAAAGTTTTAAAATTTACATTGTTGTGAAATTGAAAAATTACGTTAACCGATTTTGAGTTTTTTTTTAAATATTGTTCCTACCCGTTGTTTTCTAAATATCATATAATTTTTATTTAACTGTAATAATAAATAAACTACTGTAAATTTATATAGATGGCGCTAAACGTACTTTTAAGCACCATAAGGTTTAATTATAAATGAGATATGAAACAATATATACATAATACATAATATGTAAATAATTAATTTGCTTGCTGCTTTCAACGCAATGTTTGTATTGGATCAGCAAATCTAAGTTTCTTCCTTTTATCCAATAAACGTTACAGCATTTTAAAGTCCACTGCTGAACATAGGCCTCCCCATTGATTGCCTCAACAGAATAAAATTTTATTTGCCGTAAAGTTAGTTTTGCCATTTACCGAAAAAAGTCACTGTTCACTGTGTATCTACTATAATATTATATTCATTACATACTGAAATATTTTGGTATTTCTTAAATTAATCTCTTACCGGGGGAGGGAGAAGGGGGTAAATAATGTTCAATTTAAAGGGATAAAAAATATTAATGCTTTAAAGTAATTAAATAAGAAAATTTGCCTCTTAATGTTTTAAAACAAGGGTTCCGATTTTGTATGAAAAATATTGTATTAAATCGACAGCTTAAACCACTGGATGTAGATACGTGAAATTGGAACAATAACTTCCTTTTCTTAAGTAGGCATCCACTAAAAAGTCTTAAAAATTAAAATGCTTAGATAGTAAAATAATGTTTTAAGAATGGTTTTTACGGGGTGATTTCATTTGGTATAGTGAAATATATTGGTATAGTGAATACAATAATCATTTAATAATTTTTCACTATAATAATAATAATAATTTGACGTATTCTTTTTTTAAGATTTTGTAAAATCTTGGTTTTTAAGAGATGTTCACTGGCCTGGGCCCAGTGCGCATACATTTGGGAATCAAAATCCGAGGTGTCTTCATATTATTATTATGTATGGTATCTATATAGTTTTCTCATCTGGTTGGGTTCTATAAATATATAATTAAAAATTAAAATGAAAAGATAAATATACATAAATATAATTAAAATAAAATAAATACATAAATAAATAAAAGCCGAACCAGATGGAAGCCCTCGGCAGGGGAGACCAAACGGCCGAGGGTTAGGAGGAAAGGAAAAGAAACCGGCGGTCGATGCGGGCGGTATCGAGGAGCACCGCCTTCTGCATTTGAGCCCGGAGCGGTCCGTCACGGAGTACCAGTCGCCTCAGATGACCCGAGAGGCTGACTGGAATTAGCCCATTCGCAGAGACGACTACAGGAATAATTTCGGCCGGCATACCACCCCACATGTCGGTCACCTCGTGAGCCAGGTCCAGATACTTTGTTCGTTTATCTGTTTCGGCTTTCACGAGGTTCTCGTCATACGGAATGGTAATGTCGACCAAAAATATCCATGACTGTGCCCGGTCCATCACCACAATATCAGGCTTATTGGCAAGAATAGTCCTTTCCGTGATGATGGCTCGGTCCCAGTAGAGCCTGGCGCGGTCATTTTCAAGCAGGGCTTCTGGCAAGTACTTGTAATACGGCAATTTCCGGTCTACGAGACCGTATTTCAGAGCGAGCTCCTGGTGTAGAATTCTGGCTACTAGGTTGTGCCTGTGCAAGTACTCAGAGTTAGAAATCGCCAAATAACCGGAGAGGACATGCCTAAGTGACTCCCCGGGATGGCGACAAGCTCGACAGACGTCGACAGTGCCATCCTTTAGGATATATCTCCGATAGTTGTTGGTCTTAATAACCTGATCCTGTATTGCACAGACAAAACCCTCGGTTTCCCCGAAGAGGTCACCGAAACGTAGCCAGTTGAGGGAGGCGGCTGTATCTACGTGGGGCTTATGTAGAGCCCTGTAGTACCTCCCGTGGAGCTCCTTCTCCTTCCATACGGTCTCCCGGTCGGAAATGCTCTGTACTGCCGGGTTCTGCCATTGCTCGTTGGCTAAGGATAGAGGGGTAAGTCCATTATCACTCGAAATGACGTCATTATAGAATGGATCATCCGATCTCGCCAGGAAGTAATGACGGAGGCTGCACACTTCGCGATTATGCATGGTGAGCGCGCTCAAGAACCACGCCAACCATGCTTTCGCGGCAAGTACAGCCTCATTACCGACGATCTCGGATGATGCATCCTATGGGACGTCACTGTAGTGCGGACCTTTCTATCCAGGGCGTTTAGTTCAGTCTGACTCCACCTGAGTATGCTAAAGGTATACATGAGGACAGGCATGACCCAGTCGTTATATGCGAGTGTCTTATTCACACCGGACAAAAGGCTGTTAAGCACTTTGGTCAAGCGTGCATAAAACACGTCTCAAACTGACTGTTTCATACCAGCCTCATCGATATCGATGTTCTGTGACATACCCAGGTATCGGTATGTTTCAGCCTCGGAAAGGGCCCTTAAGTTGACGGACATAGATAAGTCTATGCCCTCAGAGTTAGCAACCTTTCCCCTTTCAACATGGAGGACCGCACACTTATCCGTCCCCAGCTCCACTCTAATAGAATTGCTAAATTCACAAGTGATGTTTAGCAAATCCATACGATGGGAGCGACTGCAGGCGAATAATTTGAGGCCATCCATATAGAAAAGGTGGGTCACTTTTGTACCTCCTTTCCAAAGCTGGAATCACCTCCCGGAGCCATCCAGTAAAGTACTGAGAGGGTTCAAAGAGAGGCAGAACCAGATTGGACTCAGACAGTCGCCCTGGAATATACCCCTTCTTATCCTTATGCGGCATTCCGCATCCGTCATCCGCTCGACTAGATGATAGAGGATCGTGTTACTGCTCGAGGAAGTCTCGAACTGTACAGTCAATTTTGTATAGCTCGAGGACTCTCTTTAGCCACGTATGGGGCACCGAGTCAAATGCCTTTCTGTAATCTATCCAGGCGGCGGAGAAGTTCCGACGGTTGCGTTTCACCACTTTGCCAATGACCGCGTCAATGAGGAGTGGTTCCTTGGTTCCACGATCGCCGCCCCGACATCCATTTTGAGCGCGTGACATCACCTGATTTGAGTTCAGGTGACGAGCGATTCTCGCGCTCAAAATGGATGTTAGTGTCTTGTATATGGTCGGTAGACACGTGATGGGGCGGTATTTGCTCGGGTCTGTGGAAACCTGATCTTTAGGAACTAAATGAGTGATCCCAGTAGTGAAGAGGCTTGGGAGCGACTTCTAGTTGAGAGCCTCTTGAAACTGTCGAGCGAGCACAGCGTGACACACCATGAACCCCTTCAGCCAGTAGTGATGCAGCCCGTCAAGCCACGGACTTTTCCAGTTCGGGGCCCTACGGACCGCCTCAACTACGTCACCCGGCGTTATGATGACGGGGTCCATGGTATCCACACATTGACTCGCCACAACTTCCGTTCAAGGGCCCTCGTTGTGGTTTACGGGCTCTGACCACAGGCTGCGCCAGAATGCGACCGTGTCGGCCTGATTTGGTGCTGGGCCCGTTCCACTTACTACTGGTCGCTCCAATGATTTATAGAGCCTCTTCTGATCACTCTGGAAGAGACTATTCTGGTTGAACCGTGTCGACCTCTCGGTATATCGCCGAATCCGCTTTCCCCAAGCAGCGATTCTTTGCTTCAGGTCGTCTATGCGCTCCGTCAGTTTTTGCATTATATCCGGCTGGGACATACTAACATTTGTCCCAACAAACGCCATCCTGACGGTGCGCACAATCCTTGGCCTGGTATTGCCTGACCTGAAGCATATCAGTCTGCCGATGAGGGACCTAGCCTTTGCGATACGTTCTTCAATTCTTATACTCCAGGCTGGGATAGCACTACTTTGTCCAGTAGCGCGTCCAGCCGTGGAAAGTTTGGCGCCTATAATACGGCAGACTGCCAGTGCGGCGCCAAAAAGAATTGAGTCCGTCTCGCAAAGGTCCCGGCTGGCTTCCAAATAGGTACCCAGCATTGGGTTCAGAGCCCTCACGACAGCCCGATTCCGCTTGCTTAGGGCTAAGCGGGGAAGTCGCGGTCGATTTTCGAGAGGCGTACTGCGCGTTTCCACAATCGCCTCTTCCAATGTACTCCTCATTTACTCTAGTTCCAGTTCCTGAGCGACTGTTCCATCATCGTTTGAATCAACCACAACTGGCATATTTACGGCGGCATCCACATTTGCCGTTTGCTCAGCAAGCTGTGGCGCCGCATCCTCAGCCGCAGCATTTTCACCCGATGAAGGAACAGCCTCACGTCGTAGCCGTTCGAGTTTGGTAACATCAAATGTATTTGAGCGCAGGATATACCGAACTCGGTCTGCCAGGTTTTACTCGGTGACGGTTACTTATTATTATTATATTTTTATTATTTTTACTCAGCTACGAGCTGGTAAATAATTGGCGATTACGGGTTGAAACCAAGTATCCGTCATTGTAATAGGGGATAAGATATATTACTGTCATCCTGCATGAATTTTCGGACGATGCGACATGTATTTAAGATTGCTGCTTTTTGTATATTAATGTATGAGTTCGGTGATATGTCTAGCATTTTCAAACTATGATGTAAGTGCTTCGGGATTATTCCGATGGTAGAAAGTACTATGAGTATTTTTAAAACTTTTTTCATCTTCCACATTTTTGTTATTTCTTCTTTCAGTTCTGTGTATTTATAGAATAGAATAGAATAGAATATCGTTTATTTCTTAGTATATGGTAATTACAGATGTTGAAATTATAGAATGATTCACATATACTACCGTATCCGGTGTAGAAATATTACAATTAGAATAATATTTAACACTTTATAGTTCTTATTTAGACAATTTATACATTTATAACATTATATAGGAATTATCAATTGTAGATATATATTATTATTATTATTAATACAATATTGGGAGCATTCATTTATGTATAATTTATAAATTTATAATCTATGAAATCGTTAACAGAATAAAAACACATATCCAAGAGCCAAGAAAATATTGCACGTTTAAATTTATTTATAGGCAACTGTCTAATCTGTGGTGGCAGCTTATTAAAGATTGTTATTGCCATGCAGTGGGCATTACGACTATACAAATAAAGTCTTTGGGATGGTGCCACCAATTGGTTTGGGTTTCTGTCTTGGATCCTCTTGGAAACACGTTCATTTATTGGAAATAGATAGGAATATCTCTTAACGAACAAACATATTTCAAAAATATAGAGACAGGGCAGTGGAAGTATCTTTAATTTTTGAAATAATGGCTTACAATGATCTAAATAATTAGCGCCACACATGGATCTAATACATTTTTTTTGTGCTTTAAACGCCCTGCCTATATTCACTGAATTACCCCATATAACTAATCCATAGCGAAGTACTGAAGAGACGTACCCATGATATGCACTGAGGACTGTTTCTTTACTGGCTGTGAGTCTTAGTTTGCGAAGAGCAAATACAAATTTATCGAGTTTACTACACACTTTATCTACATGTTCTTTCCAGTTCAATTTACCATCAATAATTATACCTAAAAATAATGTAGATTGTACTGGTTGCAAATCAGTATTATTATATTGTATTTTGACAGGGTGGCACTTTGAATTTAGAGTTTGGTACTGTATTAATTTAGTTTTATTTAAATTGACATGTAGATTATTCTCTTGTAGCCATTGCACTGCATTTTGTAACTCATTATTAGTTTCAAATTCGAGATTATTTTTGTTTAAACAGCTTATGGTTAGTGTAGTGTCGTCAGCAAACAATGTGCATTTATGTTTTAGGTTACTACAGAGATCATTAATATAAATAATGAATAAAAATGGCCCTAGAATGCTGCCCTGCGGCACACCACAACTATTAAGTTTAAGTTCAGATTCATATGTAACTTTCGAATTATTTTCTATTTTTGAGAGTAACGTTCTTTGCTGGCGATTCGACAGATAGCTTTTAAACCAATCATGTGACTTTCCTCTAATTCCATACCTCTCAAGTTTGAAAAGTAATCGTTTATGCGAGACAAAGTCAAATGCTTTGCTCATATCTAGAAATATTGATATTGTCGACATTTTGTTATTAAGTGCTTCTGTGACCAACTTAACTAAATTAAAGCAAGCTAGTGTAGTGGAACTACTTTTTCTAAATCCAAATTGATTGTCAACAAGAATTTTATTCTTATTAATATAATTACTAATTTTATCATGCATTACTTTTTCAAAGATTTTTGCCATTATTGGTATTAATGTGATAGGCCTATAATTATCAATGTTTGTACGATCACCTTTTTTTAAATAGAGGTCTAATTACGGATATTTTTAGTCTTGTAGGAAATATTCCTTGTTCTAACGACAAATTAATTATGTAACTCAGAGAAATTGCTATATGTTTAGCACTTAATTTAATTATTCTTGTTGTGAGTTCATCATAACCGGTAGCGTGTGTATCATTCAAAGTGTTAATAATTTTCATAACGTCAGTGTCGGTTACTGGGGTTAAAAACAAGCTATCTCTTTGAGCGGGAATATTAATGTTATTCAAGTCATTATTCAATTCATCAAAATTATCTTTATGAGTAAGTTCAATAAAATAGTTGTTAATAAGGTTACATATATCATTAGGGTTATTAATAGTTTTATCTTGGTAAACTAAGTTTTCAATATTACTTTTATCAACAGAACTATCAAAATTATGTTTTATAATAGACCATGTCGCTTTACATTTATTTTTAGAGTTAAAAATATATTTATCATTATTTATTCGTTGAGATTTTGATATACATTTCTTTAATATTTTAGAATATATAAGATAATTTTTCTTGTGAAAGTTTTTGCTTATAGCATCATGTATATATTTATAATATAATGTTCTTTTTTTAATGCACGATAATTTTAATCCCTTACTTATCCATTTATTTTTTACAGGTTTATTGCCTTTCTTAACGCGTATTACGGGAAAACACAATTTGAAAAAAAGAGTATAAAGGTCATGAAAAACGTTAAACGACTTGTTGCAACATGTTTCTCTGTATACTTCATCAAAACTTAAAGCTGTTATGCATTCTAGAAATTTATTAATGTTATTTTCATTGAAATCTCTCACAGTCTCATACCAAAATTTTATTGATTTAACATTATTGTTATTTTTTGGAAGATAGAAAATTAATGATTGACCTGTATCATGGTCCGAGAGAGCTAAGTTATGTATATTAGTATTCACATTATTGGTTGAAATATTACTGGCTATTTGGTCAATACTAGATTTTCTTCTAGTAGGTAAGTTTATGTGAGTTAGCAAATTAAAGTTCTTGAGGACTGATATTAATTCCTTTTTCTGCGTATTCTCTTTGAGAACGTCTATGTTCCAATCTCCACATATAACGATATGTTTTTTACTATTAAGAGTTAATTTGAATAATACAAGTTCTAGATTTTTAAAAAAAATAGATGTGTCGGAATCTGGTGTTCTATAAATACAAATTACATAAAGATTATAACTCGGCAATTCTATACCGCAACATTCAAAACAATATGTTGTCGCAAAATCATTAATTACCGACAACGGAGTAAAATATATACCTTTTTTTACTAGTATACATGTCCCACCCCGTTTTTTATCCTGTCTTGAGAAATTAGCAGCTAAACTGTAATTTTCTAACTGTAGGTTGCCTTCATGACCAGATTTTAAAAAGGTTTCGCTAAAGCAAATAAAGTCTATATCTCCAATATGCTTCCTCAAATCGGTCATTACTATTTCAAAATGCTCTATTTTGTTTAATATGCCTGCTATATTCTGGTGAAATAATATAAATTGTTGTATGTTATCAAGAGATGTCTTACTAGATGGACCGAAAAAAACTGTTTTGTTTGACACTGTCAGTGGTTATTAATGTTGGCGAATTGAATTCAGTTTCTAAGTCAACAAGAATACGCTTAAAGATACTTACAAATATACATTTTATACCTAATCTGTTAATTTTACCTGTTTTATTCGACAACATTTCATAAGTTAAGTCGTAGTTAGTATCAAAGAAATATGCATATTTATAATTTTCAATGTCCATATAAAGTAAATTATTAAATATTTCTACTCGGTAATTATATATAGGGGCTCCTAGTACATATGTGGGGGTACATAAAATTATATTTGTGTTACTTATTTCTATTAGGGTTTCTCTAATTAATCTGACTAATTCAATTGGATCCACATTCTTTTTAAAGTCACTTTCACCAATCATAATTATACAATAATCTTCTTCATCAAAATTATAGATCTTGTTCTTGATGTCTGACATGAGTTCTTTCAAACTGCTGTTACGTTTCATAAATTGACAGTAGTTAAATTTTTCTTCAAATGTGCGCTCTATAATACTTAGTGTGCCGTTGTAGTTGCAGCCATTTAGAATACATAATTTTCTCTTCTTTATACTATCCTTTTCCTTCTCTAATTTGCTTTCTTGTTTCTTAACGGGATATTTTGTTATGGTTATTTCACTTTGAATAGTAGAATTCTTAATTGACTTCTCACTTGACTGTGAATGTGTACCTTGTTTTTGTTTTCTTTTACTAGGTGTAGTATTTTGTATTTGTTTATTAAGTGATTGGTTGCAGGTGTTATTTGTTAAGGAATAATTTTTTTTCATTAACTCTTCATTGATATGTTTAAGATTACTGTTTTCTGTGGAAAGGCACTCAATCTCCTGACGAGCATTATTTAATTCGGACAAAAGTTCTTTAATTCGTCCTTTCAAGTTAGACACTAATTTATCGCTATTTTCGATCAACACGTTTTTATTCGGTAAACTACTTGTGCTGTCATCCAGTGTTTCGTTTAGTTCATAACTGTTATCATATTTTGTATTTGAATCCGACAGAGTCCGTGCACGGCGGAAAGTAATATTTTGCAGAAAATCCATTTTGTCGAGTTTATAATTTATAGTTTTATTATATGTTTGTTTTGTTTATAATATTTAGAATTTGAATTGAAACTTAAAACATTCATAAAAAGTCAAATGTACAGGTTAGATTTGAACCTGGTCTCAGTGGCCCAACTTGAACGCGTGGCCAATACGCCACCGTGACGTGTTACTCATTAGTTACTTTATTTATTTTTTCAGTTATAGTTTTAATTAAGTTATGCGTATTAGGTACACTACATTAATGATATATACTGTTTTATTTATTTTATCTTGGAGCGTAATATCCGGTCTATTATAATGGATGGCTTTGTCTGTCAGAATAGCACGGTCGTAACACATTTTAAAATTTATATTTTCAAGTACGGCCGTTGGTGTGTATTTGTAATATGGCGTATGTGTGTCTGGGTTTAGTTTGTGTTTGATTGCTAATTTTTGGTGTATTATATTTATTATCTGGTTGTGTCTCTGTATGTAATCTGTCTGCATGAATGTTGGGCAAGCTCCTGTAATATGATGAATGGCCTCGTGCTGTTTGTGACATTTTCGACATTTGTCATCTGCTATTGTAGGATCTTTAATTATATATTTTTGATAATTTTTCGTATTAATGACTTCATTCTGTATTGCTATCATGACGCCTTCGGTTTCAGGGAATAAGTAACAACATACAAGCCACCTATTCGATGCCTCCGAATCTACATGTGCTTGACCTAAGTCATAGGGATGTCTACCATGCAAAACTTTTTTCCATTCAATTTAAAGTCTCCTCTGTCTGCATACTGGTCATTTATTTCTGCTATATGCGGCTTTTGTGCAAGGTTTAGTGGTGTGAGGTTCACGTCTATTCTAACAATAGCATTGTGTAAATTACTGGTAGTCATTTTTATATGGAAGAATGATCTAAGGGTTGAGAGCTGCTTAGTCCAGAGATATAATTATTATTATTATTATAGTGAAAAATTATTAAATGACTATTGTAACTTAAAAATTAGTACGAATACTTTAGGGCTAAAATAATGCAATAAGTTTTCATATTTTTTATTTTCCTAATATCTCACCTTAAAATGTTAAAACCAGGATACATGATTTGCGCGGAAAAATGGTTTTTGATTGCATGGTGGTGGGGAAATTCGTAATACGAAATTATGATAATTATGAGTAATACTTATTATAGAACTTTACAAAAGTTTACCCCTATTGATCATTATATACAAAATATTAAAAATTGTCTATTTATCATTGTTAGTTAGTTGGTAATCCAACAAAAATATAGTGAAATCAGATACAGATAAAACCGCTTTACGTGCTTTCTGAGGCATAGGAATGAAACACTGCTAAACTCTTGACTCCGCGCTGCTACTGAGAATTTCTTGATAGAAAACCCAACTGATTTTAAGCTCGATGACACCTATTACTTAAAGGTCAAAAAACTTTCCTAGGTTGAGTTTAGTTTTATTTATCATTTGTATGCAGGATGAGACAAAGTATAGATACTTACTAGGTAGGTATTGGATTGTAGTTTTCATTCTTTATTCAATAACAATAATTAGCGATGGTGCTTGCTTATTTAGGGCAATATCTTATTTTTTGTATGGAAACCAAGTATTGGCTAGAGAAGTTCGGAGCAAATTAGGGATTACGTTATTGCTGTCATTTTGTTGTTTATTTGAAAAATAAAACACAAGCGTACAGTTTGGCCTATTAGTTTCGTGGTTCATTTGTGGGTCCGTTTATTTGTTCGTTCGTTTTTTTTGTCTGATTGACCGACTAACTGAATGTTTTTATTCAGATTAATGTATTTCTAAGTCTTCGCGACAATTTAATTTACAAATAAATCATCATCACTTAGAATAGCAAAAGTACTGATTCCACGCGAACGAAGTTTTAAAATATAAATAGATCAAATTTTAAGATCATGTTTTTTACATATTGAAATAAAAACTTGTCCGATAACTATTACAGAGTACTTTAGCTGTACAACTATTAAATATAATTGCGAAAAATGAAATGTTTCGTTAACCCGAAAGTAAATTAATATGCTTATTTAAAAGCACGAAGTAGTACTGATGAAAGTAATTCACAATAATGTTTTCTCATCTACATCAATCTTATATCGTCAATTTTCACCAGGATTCACCAGTTACCAACGATGGGTTTTGATAACCTCAACTCTTTGGAAACCCTTAATCTGCAAAATAATAAACTACAACATATTCCAGAAGAAATAATGGAGCCAATATTGGACACACTTCGCGTTGTGGATATAATGGGTAAGTTAATGATTTCTTAAATTTACGCGAACACTACACATTGAATAAAACTATTATTTACGGATTTTATCGTCCGTAAATAACCTTCACGCGGGTTTTATCTACGTCACAGTGAACGAGTGAAGCCGGCCACAGTCGAGCGCGCGCCTGCTCTACTACCATATGTTAGAGGAGTCACGGACAAGATTGGCTACATCTTGAAGCGAGCGTCTATTAAGACATACTACAAGCCGCTGAAGAAGATTAGTCAATTTTTACCATCCATCAAATGTAATATTCCTCTACAAGATGCAGGTGTGTACAAGCTACATTGTGAACGTGGTCTCTCTTACATAGGTCAAACAAAGAGATCTATAAAAACCCGCGTGAAGGAACATATAGCTGATGTGAAGCACCGACGCTCCGGGAAGTCTGCAGTCTGCGAACATGTTCAAGATCGTCCCCACCATTACATTAGATTTGATAAACCACAAATTCTCGCAAAAGAACACCGATTCCTACCAAGAATGATACGCGAGGCTATTGAAATTAAAAAACATCCAAATTTCAATAGAGAAGATGGTTGGGTGCTACCATCTGCTTGGGATCCTATAATTAACAAAATTAAACCCAAACCCAAGCATACCACTGCAAGACTTCATGATACTATAAGCTCGTTTTGCGTAAATTGGACCAAAAATTAATATTAAAAAACTGAAGGTAGCCGGACTAACTATGACATTGGGACGTCAAACATCTCAGTCCCCCCGTGACCATGGGCGCTGTAAAGCACCCGAAACGTCGGGATAATAATAAAAATAAATTAAAGTAATTAAACGCGATAAAATCCGTAAATAATAGTTTTATTCAATGGGTAAGTTAATTAGTGTTTTATATTTTTATATATGAAATGTGATGATTTAACAATTGTTCAAAAATATATTAGATTTTATAAAAGCGTAACTCGGCGAGGAGGAGCGTCATTTTTTATTACTTTTTTTTTGAAGATCATGTGACTTATCTAATGACATTACTTAAAATCTCTAACGTTGTCGCCTGAGATGGT
Organism: Parnassius apollo; assembly: GCA_907164705.1. Taxonomy (NCBI): domain Eukaryota; kingdom Metazoa; phylum Arthropoda; class Insecta; order Lepidoptera; family Papilionidae; genus Parnassius; species Parnassius apollo. The sequence continues at coordinate 2,716,906 of CAJQZP010000851.1, forward strand.
GAATAACGAATATTGTTTTTTTTTTTCACCTTCTTACCTTACCTTAAAGTGGGAAAAATAACGACGGCAAAGAGCAGATCTGTGCTATTTTGAAAAATAATGAAAGACGAAGGTTTATCCGATTCAAGGGCCAAATTAAAATAGCGGCAGCAATTACAAAAATGAATTTTATAGGGTAATTACTTAAGTAACATTCTGTTTCAGATAATCCATTAATCTGCGATTGCGAACTGGCGTGGTATGAAGCATGGTTAGCTGGCTTGAGAGATAGAGACGACGAGATGATGCAGAAGAAACGAACTGTTTGCACTATGGTCAGCGAGCATCGTGAGTACAGCGTCGCGAAGATGCCACTTGAGAAGATGAACTGCAAACGGAAACCAGCATATGGGCGTACTTCTACCGCGGTTCAAACTTGCCCGATATTGGCCACAAATACCTTTATAATTGTTGCAGCAAGATGGCTGTAGAGTATAAAACGGTAAATTTATAATCATTAATGATTTTAGTTAACCCTTTTAATTTAGTGCGAAGCGTTCATACTAAGCTAGCTGTGGCCGGATAGCTAGATGAACATCTTCGCATTTACTTTTTTTTTTTAAACTTAGTAACATGATGAATTTGTGCAATAAACTACGATACATATCAATTTTGGGCTGAGTAGAACAAAAAATTAGTAATAATTGAGAGCGAGTAACTTGTGATAAGTAAAAATGGAAACGGTTTTTTAAAACATTCACGTAAGATAGTGTTATACACTACATAAATTTAAAATCTTTTACAATAGGTACGCCTTACTGTAGTGTAATGTATCTGACTACTAAAGAGTATAAAAGGAAACGCTACTTCTAGCTCTAGGCATTTAATTCTATCTTGGATAAAAGAACTAAAAAAAATGTCTGTAATTTGCTAAGGCAAAATCTTTTTCACAACGTTTAGCACAATTATTTTGTCATTAAGTTTTACCTTAAATGTAAAACAAAGCAATTAATATTTTTTTATCATTTACTCCTTACCTTTACAATATATTTGTACCTATATGTATGTCCTATTTAGGCTTTTTGCGCATTTACCATGTTGACTATTACAATATTAATAATTATATAATTCTATAACTGTAAGCACGTGGGGTTCGAGACATATTTACATGATTGTATTTAAATCAACTTTAAAAGTATTATAGGGTTTCTGATTAATCCCTTCAAATAATGCTACCTCTTGTTTAGTATGTTATTGTTTAGCTTTATCATGCAAAATCTTGTTGTTATTGATTAGAGCCCCTGAATGTTCGATTTCTGGTAGATTAGATGTAGTTAATTAAGTGTTAGATTACATTATTAAAATAAGATATGCTGTTAATACGTTGTATTTTAGAGTTTTCTGCAATTGACTTCGCTTTTTTGATCCAGAAATATTTTTTCTTATTTATAAAACACTTTACTACCATTCAAATTGATTATAAAATAATTTTAAGGTCCTTTATATAATATTTTGCTTTTCTTTGTGTATATTTTTTGTTATTTAAGTTTTTATAACTTAACTGCTATTAATTACATACTTATATTAAGTTTCGTTAAATTTGCCATAGATTTTATTAACATCAATATAGCTTAGTAATAAATGTGACTTTAAACGTCATTTGCTGTCATTTATTTGCTGTCATTTATTTGCTCCTTAGTTTCACTCAAATTGTTTTATTTTAATTCTGTTGTTTTGTAATTATCAGCATTAAAACGATCTTTTATTCTTGTGTTTTGAGCAGAGTTACTCAGGGTTAAAATTACGCTTGCACACCAATTCTTTAGCATTATAAAGATGTGCTAATAAATGCATTTCAATACTCAAAATAATGTCACTGAAATGTGAAATTTAAAGGTTAAATATTTCGATATAATATAATAGCGATTAATATAAAAGTTGAAGAAGTTTTGTGCAAGCAACCCTTAGTAATGACCATAACGAATCTTCATATAATGTACATGCTATCATGTGTGGGTGCGCTGTTAACGCAACTTACTCAAGTGATATAATTGAAACAAGAAACATATCCCTTAGTCTGATTAAGTCATAGTATAAGCATATTGTTGTTATATATTAAATATACATTTTTAAACTTAACCAACTTTATTCGCTACTACATTTTGGATGTCATTTTTGACTAAATATCACCGACAAAAACTTTACTTATTTTGTTAAATATATAAAATGCACGTGTAACATGTAGTCTCACTTCTAGTTATAAAATGTAACATGTATTTTTAGAGCTATTCAAATGTTTGCGGGACGTGTGTTGGACGCGAGATTGAATATTGAATCAATACTAAATCTGACTTAATATTCACTCTACACACGTTTACGCATAAAAATACAATATATGAAAGAGATTTGTATTCGAAAATTAGCTACTAAAAATTAAAAAATTGCATTACGATTGTTCATTATGAGAATTGTCGCTACTTTATAATTAATATTACTATCAGAGTCGAATAAACCTGACTAATTAAGGAAATTTTACTATGCTACTGTGTTGTTAATCGTTTTGAATATTATTCAAATTTTGTGCTTTTGTAAATGTGAATATAAATGTGGTGTTCATGTGTCGTATTACACAAAATTTTGTGCTTCAATAAAAATTTAAGAGATCTGACGCAAGATAAAGTTATTTCATGTTTTGAGTTTTCACGGACTTTCACACAAATGTGTCATTTTTTGTGATGCCCCTAATCAGCAATAGATTGCCGCAGGCCATCGATGATAATGCACAAAATTTAGCTGCGTTCATTTTAAACAAGATTAAGACTACTATTAAAAGCCAATGCAAGACTACAATCTCACCTGCTGAAATCACGTGCGTAAATAAAAATCTTTATTTGTTAACAAAAAGAGGTTTTAAGTGAGATATTTTCTTTTATCACATCCTTCCTTAATTTTGTTCTGAAATATATTATCAATTCATTGAGTAATACAATTAACACATTATTTATATTTATTATATATTTAAAGTTAAATAATATCTATAGTGCATAATATACACTATAAGCAGGGCCGTAAATAATATGTTTGTGTATTTTAATTACACAAAATAACCCTAAGGATCCAAATCATACACATCATGAGCCAAAAAAATAGCTCTACAATTTGCAATAATATTTGAAGTTATAGTGAAAACATATTTTCAAAATTTGCGTATTAATTTATAAAACAAAATGTTATTGGAAGTATAAGCTTCAGATACTTTGTGAAATACCTAATTATTTGATGTTATAACTAACGTAATATGAGACGTATTTATTATGTCTACGTATGGTAACTATTGTATCTTTATAAAATGTTACATACTATACTAAACCTTGGTAACGTAAGTAGTTGCTAGGTAACACTAAACAAATTTTAAATTAACATTTCCATAAATTGAAACAAGCATAATTTTTAAATCTTCCTTTTTAAAGCCACACTTCATAACATTGCGGCAATATAATAGTGACCGTACTGTTTTAAAGTGCGGCTGGTGCGAAATAAACGCAATTTATTTCTCTTACAGATCCTTTTTTCGGATTATTATAATAATATTAATGTTTAAATAATAGTTGTAATAATCAACTAATCACATTATATATCTGTACGTTCAATATTGTATAGAATTCCTAAGCAAAGTATGGAATAAATAAAATTGTATACATTGCCTGAACGTTGTAGGCATTCCATATAAAATGCCTAGCTATTCTGTTGCAAAAATTACCGATTACTTTAGTAACAGCTATTGTAGTGGCGTATAAATGTTGTTGTGTACGAAATGTGTTATCAATATGTCTGTATCTATCGGTTAAATAATGATAAATCTTCAAATGACTTTGATAAAAATGTCAATGTTATTAACGAGGTTAATTATATGCACTTCGAGTTCATATGTTTGCCAATTTTAATATTAACATTATAACCGTTTGCATCTTCATAATACACATCATGTTTCATAATACAATATTTGATATACACAATATCTAATAAGGTACATCATTTTCAAATTATGTTTCAAATACAATTTCTTCACATTTTTCCAGTTTATAGTCACATTTATTATGCAAGTTACATATTTTTAAGTATTCTAATTCTAAAAATAAAATTTTGCTGTAAAGATGTATTTAATTTTGGTTGAAATAAAAGTGAAAAATTATTAACTTTTGTGCTTTAATTGCTCCTTAAAATGCATCGTTGAAAAGTAACGAATTCGATAAAATATTTTTTATCCAACTTCAGTATCTAAAGCAGGAGGTTTTCAATCAGACTCTAGGTATACACTTTTATAGTATGTATGTAACTACGTAAATTTTGAATAGGTTTTATGATTCTTAAATAGTTTTTATGATTCTATGATTTTCTTAAATATGTAATACTTTTGGGTGATCCCATATAACTTCGAAGTAAAAATACGATGGTGGAATATTTATGTAACTATTTAGTCGCGATTTTAATTGTCCTATCAAGAGAAACAGAAACTTACAATCAAATTTAATATATAATAAAAAAAAAAAAAAAATATATATATATATATATATATATTGACAGCGTTTTTATGCAGTAGAGACAACGTTTAAATAAATGAAGTAGAAACTCCGAAAGAAGAGGAAAGAGGTAGCGAGATAAGTATAGATGAAATAATGAAAGCAATGAAAAGCATGAAAGCAGGTAAGGCTGCCGGATATGATAGAGTTTCGAAATGCGAAAATTTATCGACCAAATTGGCGATTTATTGAAATCGGGCCAAATTAGGAGTACCCTTAACCGACGAGCGTAAGTGTATGGATGTGAAGGAGGCGAGAGAGGTGTGTCAGGATCGTGCCAAATGGAAGTCTGTAGTCTGTGCCTACCCTGGGTGACAGGCGTGAATGTTTATGTATGTATATGTATATATATATATATATATATATATATATATATATATATATATATATATATATATATATATATATATATATATATATTAATAATAAATTATTAAAAGTAAAAGGCGAAATCAAAATATTTAAAAAAATAAAATAATTTCACTTTCTAAAAATTGGATTAAAGGAACATATTGAGAAAACCTGTATGTCTGCGTATAAATAATAATAATAAGTAATAAATATATAACGAAATCTATAGTTATAATAATAATAGGTTCACGCTAAAAACATTATCATCCCTCTCATAAGTACTACTACTGCATTTTTTGTAAAGATTACTACTGCCAAGTAAACAACATTAGGAAACTTCGAAACCTTTATTCGTGTTTCGGCTCGAAACGTGGATTGAGTATGTGCTTAGATCTTACTTTGTTCAACCACTGAGTTAGTCCATTAGTTAGTTGTGCATTATATCTGATGCACAATTTTATTTACTACACCTTAACTATCTATTAATTTTAATACTAGTATCGACTCTGGTGTGTTTTCAGTTTTAATGAAGCATAGTAATACCTTTTTTTAAATCTGATAGTACATTGGACCCCGCTAATTTAAGACTTATTTATGTACTGACTACACATATTATATTTGTTTTACAGAAGAGGGAAATTAGAGCAATTTATGATTTTAAACGTAAAGAGTCGCTCAGACAATAATTTACGGAAATTAATATATTAACTTTGACCTCTCAATACGTTTATGTAAATGTAATTTATGTACACAAAAATAAAATATTTAAAAAATTAAGTGATATTCATTCTGTAAATACTAAAAACAGACATAAGATAGTACGAGTAGTGCCAGTTACTTACACCGAGTCAGTATTTCATTCTTGGGGCGATGTATACTTTTTTACAACAAAATCTCAGAAAATATACAAAATTAGACCTGCACAAAGTTCAATAACTTTATTAAACTAAGTTTGTATAAAAAGCGTTATTATAATATTGAGGATAGATAAAATACTAACCCTTTTTTTTTAACATGGGGAAATGCCTACGCATACCCGCCTCGCGGGGGCAAGGACGGGTTATGTCGGACTCGCACCGACTAAAACCCCATGGTGTTCCACCTTCGTCGCATATTGGCAGGGCTACGGGAACGCTTTCGCACACATCCGCGGCCCCACCAGCGACTGCCGCCCCATGGCAGCACCTCATCGGGAGAGGAATATTCCTCCCCGTTCTCCTTCCCAAGTACGGCGCACCAGAACACATGGCACGCCTTCCTCCACGGCCTCCAATTACATCTGCGCAACAGACGCCCCCGCGTCCGATGCGCGAAGGCCATGGGGCCAGGAAAAACGAGCACTTAGAAGTACTAGCCTTCCCGACCCCAGCGGCGGATCTGGTCTATGGCTCCGCCGCCAACCAAGATTCGGCTGCGGAGGATAGGGAGAGCGGCGCCTCGCAATACCGACAATCCTCTCCCCCCGCAGCCCCATCACCACCGCATCAACGGTGCGGCCCCGTTTGAGTCGCGGAGGATAGGGCGAGTGGCGCATCGCCATACCAACACTCCTCTTCCTCCGCGACTCCACCTCGGCTGCAGCGGTAGGTGGGGAGGACACACCTCTCACCGCAGTCCACCAACACACATCCGAAGTGGGCTTCCCAAGCCCACTCGGAGTGGCCACCTCGGGCCGGCCCTCCACCTCGGACCAGCCATATGGGTTCCTCTTTGTTTCGCCGTGGGTGACCAAGCCACGGCTTCTAAGCCCCCCGCCACGACAAGGCGGGAACCCGTTCGGGGGGGGGGGGAAATACTAATCCCTGGGAAGGAAATTTGTTTTGTGTTGTTAATTGTAACACATGATTGTGAGCTGTTATTTTAAAAATAATAGTCCCGCTGGGTCTCTTGCTGGTTCTTCCCAGGACCGAGGTTTTTTTTCCGTACCAGTGGTAAATAAAAAATAAAGTATTTTTAATAAATATTGTTTATAATCCATATTCAATTAAAAAATTCTGCTTTTGTTTCTATTGCTTATATGGTCACCCTATTAATTTCATTCAATGAGACAGCTAAATGACGACTGGCTCTCTCGTTGAACATTACTTTCAACGTTCAGCCACCGATCGGACCTAGGCACCTAGATATTCGACTAAATACCGGCGTCAATTACAACATTAGCCTTCCAACTAACGGGCTAATTAGCCCGTTAGCCGTTTTATTAAATTTAATCATCCAGCGACGACGAGTTGGAATAATATTGAGCTATACTATAGTTGTGGCACGAATAGGTCGGCTCGACAGGGGAAGGAAGAAGGATCACACTCTCACAGAGTATTTGCGTTATATAGAAGTTTATAGCTACAGCGTTTCACGTAGTGAGTGTAGAGCACCGAAAACCCATTTCAAAAAAGAAAGGCACTCCTTCTTAGACCTTATGGGTGACGTCTCCATGTTCATTCTTAGTCAAGGATGGATGTAGATGTTTATGGGTATTGACATCCACTTACCATCAGATGGACTGTGTGCTTGTTTGTCATTCTTATTCTATAAAAAAGATTAAACTACAAACCAGTAAAGGTCCATTTAAGTTACAAACATAATGCGTTATTATGAAATGTGTTTCGTACATATTAAATAAATGGTAGTACCTACTGATAAAATATAATTACTTTTAAAAACATTTTCTAAAGTTTTAAGGTCGGCCCACACATACCACAACCACACCACATCGCGGCGACAAAATGTGGTCACGTATGAATAGAGTCGCTGCAGATTTTTGCAGTTGCGTTGAGGTTGAGGTGCAACTGTAGTCATGGCGTCGACGCAATGGTGTGTTTGCGATGTAGCCGGCCTCTAGTTCGGTGTGGTTCCGTCGTGGTTGCGTTGCATTGTGGTCGGTATCACTCAAGCATAGAGATGGGCCGAATATTCTTTTTATATTCGGTAATCGGCATATTCGGCAACTTTTCCGAATATTCGTATTCGGCCGAATCTTCGGCTAAATCACCGAACATTCGTTAAAGTGGTACGCAAAGTATCCACTGTATGGTAATGTACAAATTGAGTAATGCCATGTCTTTCGTAATTTTACTGTCGAAAGTATATTTATTTATGGGTTAAATCTACTTTTATAGCGTTATGTTTTCGAGGCACTGTAGATTTATTTCCAATTATAGGAAATGGAAATTTTGATAAAATTTTGTTTGGAATCAAACAAAGAAACATTACATTACAGTCGTCAGTTTCTCTAAAATAGGTCCAAGTACCCAGTCATCTTCTCTATTGAAATTAGGATGTTTTTTTTTATTTCAATAGCCTCGCGAATCACTCTTGGGAGGAATCGGTGCGCTTTAGTAGGGATTTGCGGTTTATGAAATCTGATGTAATGACGGTGGCGATCTTGTACGTGTTCACAGACTGCCAACTTCCCGGAGCGTTGATTCTTCACATCAGCTACGTGTTCTTTAACGCAGGTTTTTATTGATCGTTTTCTTTCTCCTATATATGAGAGACCATATTCACAATCAAGCTTGTAAATTCCTGCATCTTGCAGAAGAACATTACACACTCGACTGTGGCCGGCTTCACTCATTCACTGTGATGTAGACGTGGGGCCCGAAGCTTATGGTCATGCAAATGATGATGAGATGCTTGAGGTTGCTCGGCAGCTAATTGTTTACAGTCACAGATCCCTCGTGCTCTCTGAAACAAAGATTTACTCACGGTAGCTATCTGTGAAAGATGGTTGTGAGAATCACCGTTTAAATATCTATCTGTATGGATCTTTCTTCTATACACAGTGTGGCTCAAGGTGTTATCAGGATTCCGATTTACTAACACATCTAGAAAATCTAAAGAATTGTTTGCCCCTAACTCCATTGTAAACTGAATTTTGGGATTTATGGAGCAAAGATAGTCTAAAATGCAGTTACTTTATCCAAATCTATTATTTATTCTATGTCTAAAGGTATATAAATGTGAAAGTGTCGTGTACGTACTGCTTGTAGATTGTATCTTAGATTTACGGGAGAAGTAAGTAGGGTCTTTTCATCAAAGTCTTCTATGAATAAGTCGGCAACAATGGGAGATACAGGTGCTCGTTGAGCTCCTCCTACCATAATATGCAGCCAGATGTAAGGCAGTGTCTGTACTGCATATGCTACGGCCATGTTGTTTTCTTCCAGCCTTTTAGTTATAATTGAGATGAAGTCTTCAACAGGTAAGCATGTGAACAGTGACTAGAGATCAAAACTGACCATAGTTTTATTGTTTGCCGGATGTCGGTCTTTAAATGCGCTGACAAAATGATAAATACGAAAGCATTTAATAGCAGCTGGGATGGATCTTGAGCCACCTTACCACAGGATACGTTTGTATAATGTATAAATTAGGCAAGAACCAGCGAAATTGTGAAATCTCCTCTTGCCAAATCGTTACTTAATCAAAATGTAAATGCGTATACAAAGAATTTTACATTTCATAAAGTATCATCAAAAGATATCGTAAAATATTTTAAAACTATTGTTATTAAGAAAACCGCAGATCTGTGGGGGATTTCTGATAAAGTTATTGCGTCTATAATAGATACAATCGCACCTCAACTAGCTATTAATTTTATACCAGCCTCGAATCTGGTGTGTTTTTTGTTTCAATGAATTGAATTTTTAGTAAAGTTATACCTTTATTTAAGTATGGTACTGCTAACAAACAAAACTATGCTTGATCAAATGTTAGATTTAAATTTATTGCGTCTATAATCGATACAATCGTACCTCAACTATCTATTAATTTTAATACTAGTATCGAATCTGGTGTCTTTCCTGTTTTAATGAAGCATAGTAAAGTAATACCTTTATTTAAATCTGGTACTACATTGGACCCCGCTAATTTTAATTTATGTACTGCCAACACATATTATCTAGCAAACTAGCGAGTTAATAGGATCTACCAATTTGACATAATTTGGTTTTAAGATACTTAAAGATCATTTATCTATTTCTTCTTTTTCCTTTATAGCTTATATCCCTCCTAGATTTGCTTTCTATCTGTTCCTAAAGTTTCATCACAATCAATTCAGCCATTGCGAAGATAAGCTCGGATGAACTTACAGACATACATACAGGCAATTATTTCAAAAACGGTTATTTATGTCTTAGTAGCATTCAGCCTCCGCAGTTTAATAAAAGCTAGTTATTTCAATATTATAGACATATATTTTATTTTAATTTTATGTATGGAATACAGACAAGCTCATTTTATTTAGATGTATAAGATAAATAAAAATCAATTTTAGTAAAACTAATACCTACACGTTTTATTTTTTCTAATTTTAATATTTACTTTTTGAAAATAGATGAGGCAAACCCTTATTACATAGTAATATATGAGCGAACTGCAACGCGACCACGACCACCTTGAATTGCCTCTTTGTTTATTTAATAATAGTACCCGGTTGACCGAGCTTTGCTCGGTATTTTTCGCTCGGTTTTTTTTTAATTCGTGCGTTTTGGAAATTATATTTAGATACAAATTACATACTGATGAAATATGAATAATATTTTTTGATCTTAGCGACATAATAGAAAAAACTGAACTGGTTATTTGAATAAAAAATCATCAGTGCAATTAGTTTAATTCGAATTTTCGTGTTTTTAAAAAATACTAAAACCGACCGCTACGCCCTTGAAAATTCATTACTGCAAAAATGATTATACCAATCTGCATGGCTGCAACTGTGAACCGACAGCACGCTCTAGAATCACCAAATATCTTGGAATTATCATAGATGAAAACCTAACGTTTGATGCTCAAATTTCTAATTTGTCTTCCCGTGTGCGAAAGTTCATTTACATCATGAAAAAATTGCGAGTTTGCACTCCCGTAGATATAATACGTCAGGTATACTTTGCACTCTGCCAATCTATACTGCAGTATTGCATTTGTGTTTGGGGCCGCGCTGGGAGGACTGCATTTATGACATTGGAAAGGGCTCAACGTGCACTAATTAAAGTAATTCTAAGTAAGCCATTCACATACTCCACAGACTCTCTATATAAAGAATTTAAAGTACTACGGGTGCGACAGCTGTTCATTTACAATGTCACACTCAAAGTGCACAAAACCGTAAGAGGTCGCCCGGACTACAATGAATTAAGAAGCAAACGCACTTTTAGAATTCCCGTTCCAATCGTAAAGTCAAACCTGGCCAAACGTTGCCCCACCTTCTCACATCCTTTCATCTACAACAAAATATTAAAAATAATTGACCTTAAAGACCAGCTACTTTCCTCATATAAAACCCTATTAAAAACATGCTGTACACTCTTACATATAATGATACTGAAGAGCTAATTAAATAGCATATAAGACACACACACATACACACACACACACACACACACACACACACACACACACACACACACACACACACACACACACACACACACACACACACACACACACACACACACACACACACACACACACACACACACACACACACACAACACACACACACACACACACACACACACACACACACACACACACACACACACACACACACACACAAAACCAGACCCGGATGTAATCATTCCTATTACAACTATTGCGGAATCATCTCTTGCAGGCGCTGTTATTTATTTTAAATTTATTTATGTAGTAAAACAATAATTATTTAGTTTTTGTATTAGAAGCATTAATTTTAAAGGCCAATGACAAGCACGTAATATTAACATGATCTCGATGTAAATGAGGTCCAGTGACAAACCGTTTTGTATCGCATGCCAGGGTCCTAAGATACAAGCTGCGCTTAGTTTAGGACCCGCAGCTACCTGTGTTCTTTATAATGTTACTTATTGTTAAAATTATGAAAACAATATATTATGAAACAATATATGTGGTATATATATATACAAGAATTGCTCGTTTAAAGGTATATGATAAATATTTGTTTATTCATAATTTATTCACAATTTTAAATTCACTAAAATTCATAAACTAATGTTCCATGCAAAGTTTTAATGAATGTTTCCCTCGCTTCATTTGCTCGGAAAATAGACTATTAGTGCGGCGAAATATGTATCGTAATTCCGTTGGAAGTGATGATAAAACCAGACATATGTGAAATACATACTTAATATCTATAAAATACTTTATTTTTAAACTGAACAAACAAATGAATTTACTTGTGAACCCCAAAGACACTTACAGTAATATTTAAACCACAAAAGCGTTGTCAATAAGTTCTCAAGACTGTTCCACAATCTATAATTGATAATAATAATAATAATGTCCTCCTGACCGTATTTGAGCTAATCTCAGTGGAGACTAGCCATCGGCGCAGGACAGAATTACAGTGCCCAAGTGAATGCGCAAGCACAGGTGCACTCTCTATTCCCACACCCTTATATTTCGATGGGACGGTAAACCGACATGACCGGAGATAGATCAGGCACAGAAGCAACGACTTTACGTGTATTCCGAGGAACACCGCAAACTTCCTAACTCCGGACATCCACTAAGAATTTATTGACAGAAAAACTTACTAACGGATTTTTCGGTCCGACCCTGGATTCAAATCCGGATCTGATTATCATCAGTCGCCTTTACGACTACTATACAAACGAAGCAACGAACCTATAACTATACCGACTCTCTATAGCACTGTACCATGCCGGCCGGAACACTTAAATATAAGAATTTTACTCAAATCTATTCACTCACAGAATACCAGCGTAAACTAGCACTTTAATGCTGCTGTTTCGTATAGCGAGTGGAGAGAACCGGAGAGCCGTTTTACTGGAATCGAGGCATTATCTTAGTCCTCAGTGGTAACAACGCATCTGCATTTTAATTCTTAATCGTGGTTAAATATAGATGCCTATGAACCACAGCATCCACTTACCATCAGGTGACCTGTGACATATTTTGAAAAGGCCTATGGCTAAAACAGACTGTCGAGCTCGAAGAATGTCGATTAAGAATACAATAGACACGTACGAAAAGCGTACATAAACAGAATTGTATATCGTTAAGATATTCGATACGTGTTGAAAACGAAAATTAGTCTTCACGTCTTGTACAGGTCTGTCATTCCGTCCAATTACAATGTGTTTGACTGATGTCATTACGTCCGATTACAACACGAGTGACTTCAGGGCAAGAGTGAATAGGTTTTTATTACGCTCAGAGTTTGATTTACCATTAGGAGCTTTACTACTTATTTCTGCCAGAGATAGTCAAGCAGTTCCTTTCAATAAGTTAAAAATAAAGTAATATAGGTACTCTAACTTAAGTTAAACATGACAAAAACGAAGAGATGTCATTATACTTCCTGTCATGAAACGACAAACAGACAAACATAAATTTTTTAAGAGACAAAATTCGTCAACGCTACTCGAATATGCCATTATAAGGTGTAAAGTAAAGTAAAGTTACAGCCTATATACGTCCCACTGTTGGGCACAGGCCTCCCCTCATTTTCTGAGAAGGTTTTAGGGCGAAGAAGTGTCCTCCGCGCTGCCCCAATGCATGTTGGTGAACTTCACAAGCCTTCGAAATATTTTTTTTTCTTATTCCTCAGACATGCAGGTTTTTTCACAATATTTTCCTTCACCGCTGAGCACGTGGTAAATCAGCACTTAAAATTGCAATTAACAATTTCATTGGTGCCAGCGGGGATCGAACCCGGGTTACTCGTGTTCTGTTATATTTACAGCGAGCGTAAACCATCTGAGCTACCACGGCATTATAAGGTGTACCAAGGTGAATATCCTACTTATGCTAAAAATTATATTCTTTCGAGAATCATTTTTCAATTTATTATATTTAATACACAATCATCATCATCATTACAGCCCTTCTCAAGTCCACTGCTGAACATATGCCTTCCCCAAGGAATGCAATTCAATTCAATTCAATTCAATTCAATTTTTTTGATGTTCTTGTTTTATACATATGGTCTTAATTAATAATTATAAGAAATAGTTCAAAACAAGAATCCTGCAAGGGCACTGCAAACGGTATTATTAATAAAAATTATCAATTAATGAATATTTACAATTAACTTAAATATAAACAAGATCATACTATATTATTTATTTATATTTCCTACTTAATCACTAAAAAAACTCCTGCAACGAGTAATAACACTTTTTCGTCAACTATGTATTAACTTGCTTTTTGAACTTTTTTAGGCTTTTGATGCTTGTAATACTTTCTGGTGTTTTATCATATATTTTTATTGACATTGCATAGGGACGGTGTTTACGATATGTAATTTTGATGTACTATAAAATTTATATTGTAGTTTAGGCCACAAATCACGGTCCAAGCCGCAAGCAAAGATCAATTGCATTCTTCTTCTTTCTTCTTGCATTATGCAAGAATCTGCAGTCTGATGAATGGTATGGGAGCGTATAAAATACAGACAAACAAAAATTTTATTTTTATATATTATAATTTATAAGGTAAGATAATGTAACAAACTTCTAACAATTTAAACATTTTTTGTTATAAAAAATGAAAAAAGTGTTTTAAGGTTTCTCATTTAACAAACTTTTTTTTAAATTAAACCACGATATAAAAAAATTAATTTTGGGGATATAAAGGTTCCTTACATAGTTTTTTTAATTAAAACCTTTCTTTAATAAAAGTAAAAAAAATAGTTTTTATATATTTAGGGTTTTTGGTAAAAGACAGAAGGATTTTGTGTTTTTTAGGGTTCCATATGACGTACTTTAAAAAAAATGGGACCCTTAAATGATCGCTTTGTTATCCGTGTCCCAGCTTTGCACGAATGATTTCTGCATCTCGACAACAGCGCCACCTACCGGATCCAATTCCCCAGTGTTGACCATGATCTTACAATTAACAAAACAAGTATGACGTTAAAAAAACGAAAGAAAATTTAATCGCAGCTGCATTTCTGAATAGTAAAAAGATGATTAAACTTACCAATATAGATATTTCACGAGCGTTGTAATCAACGCGCACTCGCTATGAGCATAAATCAATAATGAAACATTAGCATAAGCTCAACTTCGGACACCTGGCCGTAAATAGAAGAAATTGTTGGTGTTATATTAACACGATAGATTTTGCTAATAAGGCAATGATAATTGTACTCGTGCAAGTAATATGAGATAGCACTATATTATATATAACTATCCAAAAAAATATTGTTTTATTAGCATTAACCATAATGAAGTTAGGCAAAATAAGTTGTATTATTAGAAATTAATCATATAGATGCGGGCAATACCAGCAGTATCTCACAAACGCTCTGAATATAATGCTCAATAACTCAACTGGAAGTGGAAGTACACTTGTTCCCGCGGGATAGAACTGCGAGTATGTAGGCGCTAATTAGGTTAGACTAAAAATTTAAACTCTACGGGAGAGAATTGAGGCTTCAGAGGCATGTAGCTCGAGCGAATCGAGAGCAAGTAACGCAGAAGCCCCAATTCTCACCTACTGACATGAATAACTATTTTTTTTAATCTGTCTGTCTGTCTGACGGAGCTAATCAGCTGAATGGCTGAACCTATTATAATAATACTTCCCTAAGTGATAGCGAGAGAAAATAATAATAAATTGTATTTGATTATCACAAATTTAAATAACGCCACATATAGTTTCTACCTAGGCGAAGTCAGGATGGGCTTTATAAATAATATCTGTTGGAGCGTCGAGCCTAAGGTTGCCGAAGTCTAATTCCCCGGTCGAACCTTAAAACCTATTACGCGAGCTATTAATCTAAGTGGACTGTATCTACAAAATGTTTCTACACTTATATAAACGACAACTGTAGCATGCGGTACAATGCACTCGCTCTGCCCTAAAAACGAACTATTATTTGCCAAATCGATGAAAGGAATCCTGCTTGATTAGGAGAAAACACAAAATTGGAGCGGGTTAAAACAATTATATCAAGCAGGCAGTATTATTAGGAATATTGACTCACCGGGGTTTCTTCTATTTGGTCGAGCACTATAGCTGTGACTTCTGGAACTTCTTCTGGAACACTCCGGAGAGAGGCGGTGCGTGACTATATCTCACACGAGGTGAGGCGGGTTTCCTGGAGCTCGACTGCTTCCAGGCTAAAGCGGTTCTACTAGTGGTGTGGTTCCAATGACGAGCGCGGCGGGAAGAGCTCTTTAGGACACTATTATCCTAGGCGGTGTAGTTCCAACGATGAGCGCGGCGGGAAGAGAGCGCGCGTCGGTCGCGCGTGCCTTTTTATTCCTTCGGTTGCGATGATCACGTGATATTCTAGAATCATCTTCTTTCCCCTCCCACTCCACCACCCCGATGTGTCGATAGGAGGGTATGAATGATATCGTTTTGGAAAAGGATAACCGATTTGGCAGCCTACCGTCAAAATAAATAAATACGAATGGTTTTCCGCGCAACCATCTCCCCCGCCCTTGAAGGATTTCCTTAAAAAAAATAACTAAAACAACTAGAGCTAAGATCAAACTAACAAATAACTAACTAACGCTAAGATTACCTAAATTCAACTACAATTTCTAATCTAGAAAGCTAATTTAAATTATGGAAGAGGCAGGGGGCACAAACGGACAACAGGACGCAGGTAAGACCCAACCGTGGTCTTAACGCGAGCTACCCTAATTACTCCGTCGGAACCGGAAAAGACCTCTTCGACAATTCCTAACGGCCAGTGGAGAGGCGGCGTATTCTCTTTGGTGAGCACAACTACAGTTCCTACAGCTAAAGGCTCAGTTGCTGTGTTCCATTTTTGCCGAGACTGCAAAGTATGCAAGTATTCCATCCTCCATCGTTTCCAAAACGATTGCACTAACCGGTCTAATAATTTGTGGCGTGCGGAAATACTAAGTCTGTTCTCATCCATATCTACGGCGGGAAAATACTTTAAAGGCGTTAAATTTAAAAAATGTGCTGGAGTTAGAGCCAGCGGTTCCGAGAGGTCACTAGACAACATACGACAAAGTGGGCGGCTATTCATTACGCATTCAGTTTGAGCGAGCACCGTACTTAGCTCTTCGAAGGACAAAATTTGATCTCCTATTACTCGGTATAAGTGACTCTTTAGACTCTTATTGTTAGTATCCCAATTGCCCCCAAAATGACTCGCGGCTAGGACGTTCAGAGACCACTCAATGCGGTTCTCGTCTAGAATGTGAGCGAACTCCGAATTATAATACTTGCTAGCTAAGAGCTCATGTAGTTCTGATAAAATACGTTTTGCACCGACGTAGTTCTTACCGTTATCCGAATATAATTTACTTACAGGGCCACGGCGGGAAAGAAATCTTTTAAATGCACCCATAAAGCCTGCTGTGCTTAGATCACCAACGAGTTCTATATGCACCGCTCGAGTAGTTAGACATACGAAAATGCAGACGTAAGCCTTTGTGGATCTTATACCACGCCCGCGAGTGAGCGTGACCTTAAACGGACCAGCGAAATCAGACCCGGTGTGCGTAAAGGGCTTTACTGATTGTATTACTTTACAAGATCTAAGTTCCGCCATTTCCGGAAATGACGGCTTGGGGCGTGCCCGGAAGCAAGCTATACATCTGTGCACCCGATTGCGTATTAAACTACGTGCAGAAAGAATCCAATAATTCTGACGCAAGATCGACATCAGCAAGTCGGGGCCAGCGTGCGAATTCAATTTATGATGGTAATCGACTAATAAATTCATGATATGGTCTTTGCGCGGTAAAACTATAGGGTGCCGTTGGTCGAAACTCAACTGCGAGTTGGACAAGCGTCCACCTACCCTTACAATCCCATCCTGTAAAAATGGCTTAAGGCGTTGAAAGGCGCGACTACAAGCCCTATTCGATTGTAATCTTGTAATTTCTTCAGAGAAGTGTGCACGTTGAAGTTCACGTAATACTAGCGACTCGGCATAGTTGTAATCGGACGCTAAGACATACGAACGTCGCGGTAAAAGCTTCGCGAATCGACAAACGTAAATTACGCTACGCAATAATTTCGACCAAGAGGACAAGCGGTTCGCCAAAGCAATGATTGGAGAAACCTCGCTCGAAACGTTCGCCACTAGAGCGTGTCTCTTCTCTTCCGGCGGTTGTGACACTGACGAAGGTTTGAAATCGGTTGTTAGCCATTACGAGGGATCCAAGTGAACCCAAGAAGGTCCGTGGAACCAAAGCGGGTGGTCCATTATTTGCATCGGGGTGAGTCCACGGGATAGACAATCGGCAGGGTTTTCCGTACCGGACACGTGATAAAAGTTCCGCGTTTCTAACTCGTCTTGGATCTTGGCCACTCGGTTCGTGACAAACGTATCCCAACGGTGGGGTGAAGAATGAACCCAGCATAAGGCGACGGTGGAGACGGAAAAGGCAAATATACTTTCTAGGTGAACTCTATCCCTACATGCGCTGATAACTGCGGTAATAAGCTTGGTGAGTACTAATATTGCGCAAAGCTCTAAGCGCGCCAGAGAGACAACCTTACGGGGGGAGACTCTCGACTTAGAACTAATGAGGTTAATCGAATTTCTACCATTATTCTGAACTTGGAAATATACAACGCCCCCGTAAGCCTTCTCGCTGGCGTCTGCAAACCCAACGACCGTTATGACGCTATTTCTATCGACGTTTATATGACGCGATATTTTAATTTCTCTTAGTAAAGGAAATTCCTCTCTAAAATGCTGCCACAACCGAACAATGCTGTCAGGCGGCGAATCATCCCAATCGCATTCGAATAACCAAAGTTGTTTAATCAAAAGCTTAGCGTATAACACCACCGGAGCTACGAAACCCATGACATCCCATAATCTAGCAACGCATGACAGTATTGTGCGCTTTGTGCATTTCTCTACGGGCGGATTTACCTTAAGGCTAAACACGTCGGACTCTGGTGACCAACACAGATCGAGCACCTTGTGAATCGTCGAATTCCTTTATCACCGAAAGACGGTGTGATAGTGGGATTGTATCTAAAATCGGACGCGAATTACTAGTCCACTTCACAAGATCGAATAAACCTGATTTCATGAGCTTTGTAACCTCGGCGGTGGTTAGGGTGGCCTCCTCCACGCTATCGACCGAGTATACAAAATCATCCATATATAAACCGCTCTCAATTGCCCTCTTAGCTTTAGGGTAAGAGGGACCTTCATCGTGAGCGAGCTGTCTCACCGTGCATAACGCATGAAATGGGCTCGACTTTAAACCAAAACAAACGCGGTTAAATTCAAACACCATTAGAGGTTCCTTCGGGTTGAAACGATATAAAATGCGTTGGAACCTACGGTCGCATTCACGGACCCCTATGCAAAGAAACATTTGGCGAATATCGGCGGATAGTGCTATACTAAACAAACAAAAATTGGCTATTATATTAAATAAACTGCCCTGTAAATTTTGCCCACTATAGAGGATATCGTTAAGCGACAGGTGAGTGCTAGTTTTAGCACTAGCGTCGAGCACTACACGTAACTTAGATGTAAGTTTGTCCTCCCTAATGACCCCGTGGTGTGGTATGAAATACAACGGTGTGTCATCGTAATTATCTAATTTCGAAGCCACGAGTGATATGTAACCTTCTCTTATATATTTGTTAATGACGCCGTCATAAGCTTCTTTTAACTGGGTTGAAGCGAGCATCCCACGCTCCAAGCTGTAGAAACGTTTTTCCGCCATTTGACGCGAATCGCCAAGAGATAAAACATCTCCTTTAAAGGGTAGCGCTACACTATATCTACCGTCGCGATCACGAACGGTCGTGCGGACGTAAATTTCCTCGCATAATCTGTCATCTGAGCTAGCTATGGGTGGGACGTTCACCTCCTCCATCTCCCAAAATTTGCGGACTAACGACTCGAGCGGTTCGACAGCCATACCGCAATAAGAGGTTGCCGAAATATTATCTATGATGGGGGCGGAGCCAAAGATAACGTAGCCCAATAAGGTTTCCAGTGCGTAAGGCGCGGTATGCGAGGAGTTGCCCCTGACCTTATTGTTTAACAAAAGATGAGGGAAAAGCGATGCTCTAATGAGCATGTCTATGTTTCCAGGAACGGCGTAAGTGTCGTCCGCTAGAGTCAAATTTTTAAATTCAATCATTGCCGAGGTGTCAACCGAAACGGTTGGCAACCGTTCAGTGACCCTATCCACTACTAGTGCATTTATATCAAAGTTAACATTACGATCTATCCGAGAATAAAATTTTAAATTTATATATCCCTGGGTAGCTTTACTAGTACCTCCGATGCCTTTGACTACAGGACATGAAAGTGACCTATTTAATACTAAGCCTAAGCGCTGACAACATTGTCGCGTTATAAAGCTATTTTGGGCTCCGCTGTCCACCAGTGCACGAGACGCTTTGTTCGTTTCCACGCGAATCCCTAACCAAAATACACGCCGTACCCAGTAACACGGTTGAAGGAGGTTGTGCTCCCATATCCGCCAATGAGCACAGAGCGACATCACCAGGTCGACCGCTAGAATCGTTGACTTTAGTAGGGGTGAATTCCTTGTCCGCTTTACTTGACGTCGCTATGTTGCTATTTTCAAAATGTAGTAGCGTGTGATGTTTCCTGGCACACTTGTTACATACGGAACTCGAATTGCATTTTGCAACTAAATGCTTATCACTTAAGCAGTTCAGACATAGGTTGTTTGTCTTTACTAATTTATAACGTTCGCTTGGTGAATATTTACGAAAAGTCGCACAATTATATAAATTACCGTGTTTATCTTTACATACGATGCAAGCATGCTGAGGTGATGCTGACGTAGTGGTTACGTAAGTTAACGACCCTGCTATTTTAGATGGTTGAGTCTGTCTACGATCGACGCACCTTTTAATCTCCTGTTTAACGTTCGGAGAGCGCTGCATCACCTTTATTTGATCTCGCACGAACGATGCTAATGAATGAAAGGAAGGCATCTCCGAGCTACGATGCTCCATTTCAAACGCACGCACGGTGTCGGGGTCTAATTTCTTTAGTGCAATATGGAGAAACACCAAGTCCATAAGGTCATTAAATTTCAAATTCTTAAGTGCAGCCACCGATGCCACAAATTTATCTAAAAACTGCTCTAAGCCGTTGATGTTCGCGGATGATATAGGTTTAAGATCGAATATCTGGTTCAAATATTCGGAAGCTAACATTCTCCTATCTTCATATTTAGTTTTAAGCGTTTCGAATATTAACAAGTAATTGTTTGCTGTAGGTGTAAAACCCGAGCAAATTGACTGTGCTCTGCCACTAAGTTTACTAATTAAATAGTATACTTTTTCAGCGTCCGATAACGATGGGTTATTGTATATATTGTTTTGAAAACTACTGAAGAAGAAGGGCCATGTCTTAATATCACCATTGAATACTGGAATATCTATTGGCGGCAACCTAATTGAGTCGCGTAGACGTGCCTGTATTTCCGGCTTTGCTTCGTTTTGAGATTGTAAGAATTTCGCCGTCCTTTTCACGCGACACAACATATCTTCAAATGCTAGAAGCGGTTGGTAGTTCACTATGTATTTCGGGTCGATTTGTAATTCCAAATGATTAATTTGGTCTAATATTCTTTCGTAATCCATCCGCAAAGAATCTACCGTTTCAATTTCATTCAAAAAGTTTCCCGCACTGCTTCTACATTGATGTTCTTTATGTGATCACTAATACTTTGCATACGTGAGAAAAGTATGTCCCTCTTGGCATAAAGAGTTTTAATTTTAATTTCATTTCCACTAACTGCCATTTTAAATTATTGTAATAAAGTTATATTAATCACAATTAATCTCACAACGCACAAATAATGAAGGATGGACACTCGTATGCCGTATTACGTAATTAAATCGAACACCTGTTACAGCGAGTTGAGGTGACACGTGTCGCTCGCTAGACTCGATATATTTTTATCAAATTGTCGGGTAATCGTACAAAACGATTGCTATTACACTGTTTCAATTATAATACGACTAATAAGCTTTAAATTTAAACCAATTACAAACACTATTTAAATGAATAATTCTGTTTGCGAGTACCTAACCAAAATTTAAATTAAAACGAACACTATTTAAGACTATTCCATAAACTAGAGTGCATTATCTAAATAATTAATCTAATAATTCGACCAGAAAATGGTTGAACGACTACTAAGCACCAGTCCAAATCCTGCCGAAGTGACAATAAAATGGTGGAGCGTCGAGCCTAAGGTTGCCGAAGTCTAATTCCCCGGTCGAACCTTAAAACCTATTACGCGAGCTATTAATCTAAGTGGACTGTATCTACAAAATGTTTCTACACTTATATAACCTGTAGACTCGATTAGCATACACATGTGTACCAAACATAAACATCGTACGCTCGCTCGATCAAGATACACATGTGTACCACAAGTACTACCCTTTGAAAAATAATTTTTTTAATTAAAACAAAACCAAAGACACTATGCAATAGATAATAGTATCAAAGACAAAGATATGCTCTTTTATTTTCAACCATAACCTGGCAATGTTTCTTAGAAAAAAAAAAAAAGAAATCACTCTGAACTTCCGGCGTTCCACGTGTCACTTTGTTGAAGTTGCTCCATCTTTTTTATAGAATTTTATATTTGTGTCTGGACTAAAAACGAAAGTATTATACTTTTTTATATTCCTTGTAATATAGTAAACACGTAGATATGTAATTTGTGGTATAAAAAGTGAAAAGTAAATTGCCAAAAGTACTTCAAATTCCGGAAAGCCCGTTTTGGCAGGTGAGTTATAAATGTGTTATTTTTCAAATTCTCATTTATTTTTAGTGTAAAATGTAAGTAAAAATAGTTTTCGTATATATTTCAAATAACATGACGTTGTATTTATTTCAAATTCACACAAACATATTTTAGAAATATTGTTCGAAATGTCATACAGATAAAATATTATTTTTTTTTTTTTAATTTTTATAATATTTTAATATTTTGGTATGAGTAACGAATGGAAACACATAAAACATAAAAATATACATGTTTCTAAACATTTTCATATAAATTTCTCCAAAAAACAAAAGTGTAGAATTCAAATTAGTAGTAATTTTGGCACTAAAAGTGAAGTATATACTACTACTTATGCTATAAAGGGTAATTTATGAATTTTATTATAATTTCTAACAACCAAAATAATTTTATTCAATAGTTTATACATTCAACAAGAATTCCTGTAAGTTTTATCCATAAATATTGTCTCAAAGTGAAAATATAGCAAAATTTGCAATATAGCAAAAAAATTTGCTAATTTGCAAATTTTCCCGCCAAAAAGGTCGCGAGCGAACGGGAGTGTCATATTACGCGTGGCCTCGAGCTAACAGGATAAACGGCAACTATAGCATGCGGTACAATGCACTCGCTCTTCCCTAAAAACGAACTGTTATTTGCCAAATCGATGAAAAGAATCCTGCTTGATTAGGAGAAAACACAAAATTGGAGCGGGTTAAAACAATTATATCAAGCAGGCAGTATTATTAGGAATATTGACTCACCGGGGTTTCTTCTATTCGGTCGAGCACTATAGCTGCGACTTCTGGAACTTCTTCTGGAACACTCCGGAGAGAGGCGGTGCGCGACTATATCTCACACGAGGTGAGGCGGGTTTCCTGGAGCTCGACTGCTTCCAGGCTAAAGCGGTTCTACTAGTGGTGTGGTTCCAATGACGAGCGTGGCGGGAAGAGCTCTTTAGGACACTATTATCCTAGGCGGTGTAGTTCCAACGATGAGCGCGGCGGGAAGAGAGCGCGCGTCGGTCGCGCGTGCCTTTTTATTCCTTCGGTTGCGATGATCACGTGATATTCTAGAATCATCTTCTTTCCCCTCCCACCCCACCACCCCGATGTGTCGATAGGAGGGTATGAATGATATCTTTTTGGAAAAGGATAACCGATTTGGCAGCCTACCGTCAAAATAAATAAATACGAATGGTTTTCCGCGCAACCAATATCATTATTCATGATTACATGATTTTATGAATATCTAGCATTGTATACACTTGTTATATAATATACTTTACTTAGAATTTATTTTAATTCTTAGTATAATAAAAGAGATTCAACAATTTTACAAAATGTTCTGAAAATAAATTCTTCTATAAAGTTCTGTAGGATGTAATCTAGCAAATCTTTAATCTTAAAAAAGTTCGCTTGTTAAATAATCCGTGTAACGTATTTTATGGCATCAGTTGTGCGTTATCGTTTCTTTTATGGGTTGTTAAACACTCATTGAGAAATTATTTCACACCATAAAACAAAAGTTTCAAGAGGCATTAAACCAGAAGCCGCATAGAGCAAGTTTTATTACGTTAATCGAACTTTATCGCCTCTTTAGTTTTTAGCTGATAATAAGTAGTGACTATTTAATGTGCAAACCTTTTAGAATAAAGATAGTTTAAAAATATGCTTCAGATTATATACTGAACGACACGGTGAGAAATTGTGTGATAAGAGAAAAGTGTGGTTTGCAAAATGACGTTGTGATTACGATTAAGAAAGGAATGCTTCGGTGGTTTGGTCTTGTAGAAAGAATAAACGAGGAAATAATGACAAAGCAAATTTATATTGCATATGTGAACACAGAGTCAGGAAGGGACTAGAAGAAGGTTCATCGACCAAATTGGCGATAAATAACAATATTTTAAAAATGGGCCAGATTAAGAGTACTCTTAACAGACGAGCATGTGTAGGTACTCGTATATGGATGTGAAAGAGGCGAGGGAGTTGTGTCAGGATAGTGCCAAATGTGAGTCCGCAGTCTCTGCCCACCCATCTAGGTAGCAGGCGTGAGTGTTTATGTACGTATATTATTTTTAAATAAATAGGTAATAAGTTTTGCCACGTGGTGACGGTCGTTAGAGGCGATTTTTTGAAAAAAAAAAACAGAAAATCTTGGTGATAAACACATGGTGGTACAACCATCTCGTTTACGCCTGTAGAAGAAAAAGAAGAAAGAATGAAGAAGAAAAAGTAATTATTTTTATTATAGGCCAACATCAATTCATTGTTTACACAGGCTTCCTTCTTTGCCGGCTTCCTTCTAGCCGATCGAAAGCGAAACGAAGAGATTCGCAATATGGCAGGATTGAAAGATGACCTTATCACAAAAATTGATAGGGGCGTACTCCAATGGTTTTGGCACGTTGAGCGAATGAGTGTAGACCGAATGGTGAAGAAAATATATAGAGCGAAAGTAAATATTAAAAGGTGTCGAGGTAGACTGAGACTAACTTTCGAAGACCATGTGAGCAAATTGCTCGAAGAGGGGAAGGTCAAGAGTACTCGGATACCTAGACGTGCATGTATGAAGAAGTTAATGAACCTGAAAGAAGCGAAAGAGGTATGTAAGGATCGTGACACTTGGCGATCTGTTCTCTCTGGCTACCCCGTTAGGGATTGTGCGTGAAGATAAGTAAAAATTCCTTCTTTGTGAGAGACAAAGCTTTTTCCGAGAGAATTCATCTTTCCTCGTCGACACGTGGCTGTCTTAAGGCGTTTATGCGAAATACCAGAGTAGCGTCATGCATATGAGACTTCTGGTGTTACAGTCGCCAAACTCTCCTACTATTGGAGAGGTTAATATCTATATTTGGACTCTTACTGGCTTATAAAGATACTTATTTTGAACCAATATCACGTTCTAAGTAATAAGTAAACACTTACCATAAATATATTTAAAAATCAGTTTAAAAACTTACAGTAACTGTTATCGTGAACTGTTATAATCCTAAAGAAAATACTAGGCCAGGTGAAATAATATATATATACATATATAGTCATCGGTTCCAAATACATCCACAAATTGCGTAACTGAATTACATTTATACAATACTCCTTATTTAAATACAGGTCAAGCTAAAACAAAGCGTGTTAAAAGGAACACCAATATCCAATTAAATTACTTTATTTAAAAGGCACTATGGTCTTCGTCAAAGGGTACGGTAAGGGAAATATTATTTTAATTAATCTTAGATTTCATTCCATCTCTATAATAAGTTTTTACTGTTTATTTTTTATAGAAAGGGGGTGACAAATGAGCACATAGTCCACCTGATGGAAAGTGGATGCTGTGGGCCATATAAATCTACATTTATTATCAAAAGCGTTGTCACGGCTGAAGGCTGAGATGGAACGCCTCGTTTATACTAAAAAGGAATATATATACACTCGGCGTCAAAAAAATCGCACATCCGAAAAAAATAATGAAAATGTATAATGAAGAACAAACCTTTTTAAACTAATCGTGTGTTTAACTGATTATTATAGCTGCCCTGACTGCCTCGTTGGTCTAGTGGTTGCAGTAGTGCGAATGCTGATCATGAGGTCCTGGGTTTGAATCCCGGGTCGGGACAAAAATTAACTATTGAGTTTTTCCGTCAAAAAATTCTCAGTAGCTGCCCGTAGTCAGGAATTTGGCGGTGTCTCACCCCCGCGCCTCGGAAAGCACGTAAAACCGTTGGTCCTGCGCCTGATCTCTCTCCGGTCGTGTCGGTTTATCGTCCCATCGGATTATAAGAGTGAGGGAATAGAGAGTGCCCCTGTGCTTGCGCATACACTTTAATCCTGTCCTGCGCCGATGGCTAGCCTCCGTTGAGGCAGGCCGCCGTGGCCGAAATTCGGTCTGTAGGACATTATATTAGGCGCTGCAATACGCGATCGGGGAAGTATTGAAGTTGGCGAGACAAGCGAAGCTTCGGAGCGGAATAAAGTGAATCAGTGTGATTAATTATTAGTGTTTTTAACTTTAATTAGTGTAAAGTGAATTAAAGTGTTAATTTAGGTAATTCTATCGGCAATTTTTTATTGTCACGAACCTCAAGCTCGTAACATTATTATAATAGCTGCCCTATAGCCAGAAGCAATTCAGCAGTTGATTATATTTTTTATTATTTAGGTACAACTTTTGTATACATACACGAATATTCTTAGCGTAAATAAAATTGTATTATTTATGTCCTTTGTCAAATTTAACCTTAAAGTATTTTTAATCTCTAAGAATTTTACTCATGTGATATTTCCCCAGAGGCATTTATGCTGTTTGTCCATTTGTTTCTTTTATTTCTGTTTAACACTTTTATTTAACACTTTTAATTTATTCCAATTATCAAATTATATAATATGAAGCACATCATTCCCATGTTTTATTGTCAACCGTCAAATATTGTAACAACTATTTTATAGCGTATATCTTCAATTAAAAATCGTTACTTGTATATTTTCTGGACATTGTTGTTATTAAAGCGATATTTTTGGCAATATTTCATGAAATCTATGTGTTCGGAAGTAGAAGAAAAACTCAAAAATTTTGTCTTTGAAAAATGATAATAGTTTCTAAAAAATTCTTCAAATACATCTAGCTTGGATAAGTTAGGAGAGTAAATTAATAATTTATACATTACTTGCCCGTTATGGCGGATTCATCGCTCATTTACTTGTAAGGCGCAAAAGCGTCGGCTTTTAATTCGTTTCAATTACTTTGGAAGGAAGTGGTATCGAGCTTTGATAGAGTAGGGACCGGATCTACTCGACTTAATTTTTGTATAAATGTGCTAATTTCAAAAAAAATGTTAAGTATAAATCTCTTTTGATATTCAATGCTTTATTCTGTGGTTAACAAAATTATACTGAGCATAAAACATACTGATAAGCTAAATAACTATGAAGGATATATAATCATGATAATTAATCATGGAACTGTAATCATTTAACCAAATACTTAAGGAACAATTAATAGACGTAAACTAGGTGAATTTTCATAAATACAATACGTTATATACTTTAAAATATAGTGATAAACATGTTGGAAAAGGCTGTGTAATCTTGTTTTATAACGTGTGTTGTATTATTCGACACACGTTTCTAATACGTGAAGACGCGAGGAGTAATTCCTAAAATACGCGTGATACCTAATTGTTTAGCTGATCATAGTAATATCAGGGATACAGGGTAATATTTCTTGTGAAAAGTCTATCGTAATTTCAAATTTTTAAATAATCTAACTATGCATATTAGTATTGTTGATTTACTGCCGTAGTAAGTATTAGTAAGACTTTTTACGATATTACGAGTATCTTCATATCACATCACCGTAAAATACACCAATAATATAGGTGAATATCATCAACTCCACAGAGTCAATGAATAACGATGGAGATCTATTTACCATAATGTATTCCATATTTTATTAACACCATAATATTGTTTAACTGTGATTGTGAGTGTGAATGGCGAGAGGCACTGAACCTAAACGTTAAGTTGGAGAGGTCACGTCTAATGAAGTTGACGCTTCGCCCACTCGAGTTCTAATTTAAATTCAAAAAACATCTGTTCGAGTTACAAACCCGTTTTCAGTTCCTAGAAGACTGCAATGCAGTGGACAATATAAATGACAAGCTCGTGGAAACTGTCCATATGGTCGGAGCTAAGTTCTGCAAGACCCGACGCAGAAGAATACAAAAACTGTCCGATCACAATCTTAATCTCATGGCTGATAGACGGGAAATGAAACTGCAGTGTTCAGTAGATTTGACAGCACACAGGTAACTGTACAGACATATTTTCAATGTATGCGGTGGGACTTACGCAACTTTAATACAGGGCTTCAAGGTCGTTGCTAGAGATCTGTCTGCTAGAAAGAGCCAACTGTCGATGTCAATCGAAGCTGAAGATCGAATGCGGTAGCATCGTTTCTGGGACATCGGAGATTTTGGGTGAGATTGAGAGATTCTATGGGCAACTGTACACATCTTATCCGACACTATTCCGATGATATCCCGGGCGTCAGACTGAGCGAGATTAAAATGGCTCTAAAACGCCTTAAAAACGGCAAGTCCTCGGACAAAAATGAATTTAGAGCGCAGGTTCTGAAAACGGCTGGAAAATCAATACTTGAAGTCCTTAAGAAGTTCTTCAACTCCGTCCTTCATGGTAACTTTACTCAGGAGACGTGAAGCAGAAGTGTGGTGACCTTGTTTATTAAGAAAGGTAACGACGCCCTCTTGAAGAATCACAGACCGATTTCCCTTATGAGCTGCGTCCTTGTGCTGTTATCAAGAGTAATTACAAATCCTCTCGTACGCAGAATCAACGACTTCCAGCCTCCTAAGCAAACTGGTTTTCAGTAAGGCAGCACCATAGACTACATACGTTGAAGAGAAGAACAAATAATACCATCTGCCACTGTGTCTTGTTAAGTGGACTGTGAGAAATCCTTTGATTCCGTTGAAGTTTGTGCGGTGCTACAGTCCTTCTTGAAAGGTCCAAGTTGACACTCGGTATATCGAAGTGCTGAAGTATTTCAACGGTAGGGCTATGATGGATATTCAAGTACAAAACCACAGTGCGAAACCCATCCAACTGCATAGTGGTGTTAGACAGGGTGACGTTATATCCTCGAAGCTCTTCACCGAGGCATTGGAAGACGTTTCAAAGCTGGACTGGAAAGGATACGGTATTAACATCAACGGCGAGTACATCACTCACCTTCGATTTACCGACGATATATTTTCTACGGCAGAATCGCTGGGGGACCTTAGAACTATGTTTAATGACCGCGGTCGTGCCTCCTAGCGGATAGGTTTTAAAATGAACACGGACAAAACAAAGATCGTGTGTAACGGCCATGTCACAAATAAGCTGGTATTTGTTGAGAGCACTAAGCTCCAAGCTGTTGACTAGTATGTTTACCTGGGACAAATAGTCCGACAAGGTAAGTCCAACTTCGACCGAGAGATCAATCGGCAGATTAAACTTGGCTGGGCAGGGTCCGAGAGACGACACGTGTTCTCATCAGGTTAACCTCAAAACTTGAAAACAAGATTGTACAACCAGTGTGTGTCGAAAGTGATGATTTATGGATTTGAGATGTGGTTCTTCACTGCTGGCCGTATGAGAATTCTCAAGGTTTCTCAGTGAACTATGGAGAGGGCTATGCTCGTGGTTTCTCTGCGTGGTAAACTTACAAATGAGGATATACACAGTAGAACCAACGACAAACAAGCAAAGGAAAGAAAGGACATCGAGTAGCAGTCTCTTAGCGGTAAGCGAAACGTATGGTGGTCCCCAACTAGATGGATTGACAACTTGGTAAGACATGCAGGTAATCGATGGATTCAGGAGGATGAGGTCCGTGTTTTGTGGTTCCTTGGGTAAGGCCTATGTTCAGCAGTAGACTTGGGCAGTAATGATCATGATGATGATTATATTGTTTCAATGAAACCTGATTTACCATTACCAACTTATCAAAAGTCCACAGCTGATTATATACGACCAACATAAATTGCCTCATATATAAATCTGATTTAAAAGTTTTGAAAGTCAATACAATATACAAAAATCCACGATTTAAAATAAGCCTAAGCCAAATCTATGGCTAATCTCTACTCATAAGTGGGATTTTTCCATAGTTGCCACGTTTGGCAGGAGGGTTGGCAGTTTTATTTATTATTATCAGTTCTTATTACGAAAATCCCTATTTTATTTTTTAGTTATCTTATGTTGCCACTTTAAAAAACCGCGGGATAATATGGAGCTGTGAATATTCTTACACTGCCACTACTCGATGTAATTTAATTTATTATGATTTTTTTATTTATTTTAAGTCAGTAATACTTAGTTGTAAGTGGTAATAACTACACCACAACGTGACAAAAGCCTATGAACTCTTGCTTTGAAGGCACCCAGAATGTAATCGGATAAGAAACCGGACGCAAATTATTCCATTCATTGTCCTGCGTATGGAATTCGAAGCAACTTATTTAAAACTTTTAATTTTTGAATAATAAATAATTTGCAGTGTGTTTTACCTTTTAAATAACTATGGCTAATTTGTGGTAATCAATGGAGGAAACCTATGATCTGCAGTGGAATTTTGATAACATGTAACGGTAACAGCATGGAGTGTTGAGATAAGGAGAACCATCTCTGTATTAAAAAGAATATATAAATAAGGGCGGGGCCACTGTAGCTAGAGGATAAATTTTAAAGAACTTTTTAAAAACATTTATTTGTTTACTATTACTAACTACATTTATTGCACATACTTTTACCACATTTGTTTTTTATAATAACTATTTTATTGTTTCAAAAATTTTTATTTTCAAAATCACTCTCAACGTGTTACACGGCGACTTTTTCTACGTTATATTTACTAAATTGTTTAAGACTTCGTGATTAGTTGAGGTTTTAAATACTGCAGTTTCATCAACTACACTAGTAACCACAAATATTGAATTCCTCATCTCAGCATACTTCACTCTGCCGACAACTGCTAATTTCATTTCATACCCTCTAGCTACTCCAGCGCTGTGGTGGAGAGTTTTTGAACTGTTATTTACTGCTTACAGATGGACACTTTTTCAACTATTCTCCTATGTGAGATGGTCCTCTTTACCTCCACACTCAATGGATAACAGTTAGTGATACATAATATATCGAAAACTCAAACTCTTAACTAGTTTAGTTTTTAAATTAAGTCATAAAGATTAAAATAAACTATAAGCAAAGTAAACTCCACTTCAGTTTAACAGACTCTATTATGAGCTGAAAGCCTAAGTAAAATAGCCTAAATAAAATATTAAGTTTAGTAGTAAGTGGAAGTGGAAAGAAAATTAATGTTCTTTCGGTTTATAAATTGCACATCCAACGGACGTCCAAATTCACAATAGCATCCTCACTATCGCCATTGGCGATCCACCACTGTGCGTTTTACTAGGAGTGTTCTTCCTCGTACAACTTCTCTGTGGAATTGTTTACCACCGGAGATTGTTCCGGACCGATACGACTTAGGGACTTTCAAGAATAGAGCTTACTTCTTTCTAAAAGGTCGGCAACGTACTTGTAATTACCCTGGTGTTGTGGTTGTTCAAGGGTGGCAGTAGTCACTTACCATCAGATAAGCCGCATGCTCGTTTGCCCCTCTTCTATAAAAAAAATGTTTGGTTAATTTTTTTTTTGATGAATTACTATTTTGCGCCAAAATCCACCATTTTGTTTATTTAAAAAGAGCTATCTAAGAACACTTAGATTTTTAAATAAAATCCATCCAGCCGTTTGGAATATACGAGGTAATAAAGAAATTTACAAACATACAAGATCGCACGAAAAACATAAACTTTCCTTGGCAGTCGCGTAATAAATAAAAATAAAATATAAGTGTGCTCTAATGAATGTGATCTAGACATTGACTTGTTAAGGTAAGAAAAACATTGGTTCCTATTTCATGTACGAGGACCCCTCTGAAAAATAAATAAATTGAATTTCTAATTCAATGTTCGGTTAGGGTTAACATTCTACTCCAAAAATCCAATCTGCTGGCTTGAAACTCGTTTCGTCTTGTAGCTAAAGATCCGTGTCATACGAACTGACTAACGGACAGACAGGCAGATTGATAACATAGCGACATTAATAGCCCTCCTTTCTTTTAAGCTTAGGGTACGAAACCCTAAAAAGAGTATCTAAAATATTTTTAAAATACTGGTTATTAACAATTTTGCCGTATACCGTAATAAATAAATTGTTTACATATTTTACTCGTATTGTGCCTAAAATAATAGTTTCAACAATCAGTTTTTATGATAGCTTAAAATAAAAATATAAAACTTTGTGTAATAAATTACTAAGATGAGTGTTACAGCAAAAAAAAAAAAAACAGAATATACAAATGAATGAATATGAATAGATAACAACTAAGAACTATCTTGAAAAATCGAATGGACCCAATTTTTCATTCAAAAGAAATTCGAATAACAAATGAAGACCCGCCATTGATTAAGTTGAACCCTTTTAGAAAATTAACCTAATCCTTTCCAAACCCGTTAAGTGACCCACAACATTTAATTATTATTTTACTTAAAATTGAACGCGTTTGTGTGGGTATTTAACCAAAATTTTCAAAGTTATTTAGAAAATAACGGATGGAATAAGGTCATAAAAGCCTCCTTAGAAAGTGGACAAGAATCTTGGTCGATAAAAAAATTTAAATATTAAAGTAAGAATTACCAGACTGTTGAACAAATGCTATAGTATAGATTTTATGATGAAATCGTGATTTTCTTCCTTCTTATGGGATGGTGAATGGATACGACCCATAACAATCACACGTATTCTCGAATAAAAATCAAAATAAATAAATAAATAAAATGCAAATACGTTTTCACTCCTAAAGACAACCAAATATTACTCCTGTCTTTTTTTCTTTTATAACGTAATTGCAGCTTTAACCCAATAATTGTACTCATACTATTTGTAGGTGTAAAATAACATTACCGTATAAAGTCAAAGGGCGGTATATCCATCTTAAATTTTCTAACCCAAATCCTTCACACTGGTGAAACTTTTATATTCATTAAAAGGAATAGAGAAATAAAGATATTTTTCCAGTTATACCATGTGAGCTAACTAACGAATTGAATACCATATTGCGACACTCAACTGGTCACATTTATCCCAGTCACCAGTCTGAGAAATCTGGGTACAAAATTTATAGACGACACAGTACGCCAAGGTTGACGTTTTCGTGACGTTGTGTCATTCGAGTGATGCGAATTCTCTGCACTGATTCGTCGCCCCCGCCTTGTGGAATCACTTGTGATTTTAGCAGTTCTATTGGAATGGAGCCGGAGAGAGATAAGTGTGCGGCCCTCCTGTTGTCTGTTGAAAGGGGAAGTGTTGCTTGCTCTGAGGAAATAGACTTATCTATGCCCATCAACTTAAGGACCCTTTCCGAGGCTGAAACATACCGATACCTGTGTATGTCACAGAACATCGGTATCGATGAGGTGGATATGAAACTGTCGGCTTGCGATGTGTTTTATGTATGCTAGACCAAATTGCTTAACAGCCTTTTGTCCGGTATGAATAAGACACATGTTCTACAGCTGTACGGGAGGCCATCTGGGAGTTAAACGAACTCTAGTGAAGATCCGAGAATAGTTTTATTGGGTCCACTGTCGAGACGATGTCGAGGACTGATGTCGCAAGTGTACAAGTTGTGCGGCTGTAAGGCGCATTGAAGTTGTACAGTGTTGGTGCACCGTGGGAGAAAATAGCCATTGACGTGGCGGGGCCGTTTCCTACCACATTGAAGTCATTTAACTTACCTTTTAGTCGCAGATGGGCATTAGAATACACTATATGGTGTTTTTTTATAGGATAGGGTGACAAATGAGCACACAGTCCACCTGATGGTAAGTGCATGCTGTAGCCCATAGATATCTAGATTTATCTTCAATTTAGAATCAAAATGCAGATGCGTTGTCACCCCTGAGAACTGAGATGGAATGCCTCGTTATCAGTAAAAAGGGTCTCCGGTTCCCTACACTCACCATACGAAACACAGCAGCATCAAGCTACTATTTCACGCTGGTATTCTCTGAGAGCGTGGTCCTTCCCCGGTCGAGCCAACCTATTCGTGTTACAACTATACTACTAATATAACTGCAGTATTACTCTACCACTTATAAAAGTCGAAGTCCTTAGTTATTGGCAAATTATTTAAGGTCAGCCTATTAGATAATACACATTTGCGAACATATTATAGATCTCTAGTTCAATAATATGTTCGCAAATGTGTAACTTGTGCAAAACAGAGAGGTAGTGTCAAAAAGCAACTGATGGGTGATCTCCTATCGGTTCGATGTACACCAACAAGACTATTTTTATATAGTGGAGTGGATTATGCTAGACCTATAAGTATAAGAGCGACAAAAGGACGTGGGAATCGTTCTTATAAAGGGGCTACATTTGCCTTTTCGTTTGCATGACCACTCGCGCTATTCACTTAGAGGTCGTAAGTGACATGAGCACACAGGCTTTTCGACTAATTGTGTCGTGATGAGGTCACTGCGCTAAATTGTGGAGCGTCAACGCCTCCAATTTTGTAGGTGCCTCCAGAGAACTGCAACAGTTGGCATCTATTTAGCCGAGTGGCATTTTATACCGCCTCATGCTCCCAATTTCGGTGGTCTTTGGAAAGCGGGTATAAAATCCACCAAGTTTTACCTTAAAAGTGTTATTGGTGACTTTGCCCTCACGCACGAGGAAATTACCACCTTCCTCAATCAAATGGAAGCTTATCTAAATTCGCGGCCAATAAGCGTCATTAACTTCACTGAACCTGGTAAGCCCCGGCCATTAACTCCTGCACATTTCTTAATAGGAGAACCGACAGTTAATGTACCACATAAAGACTACAAAAATAAGGCGGCAATATGTGCAAAGGATGCCGCAGTCCGTCAGTCTCAGGAGTATTTGTCAAAGCTCATTAATAGGTACAAATGGGCGTCACAAGTTCCGGAACCTAACATTGGGGACATTGCTTTGATTAAAGAAGTTAATTTACTGCCAAGTCGTTGGTTATTAGGTCGAGTTATAGAGAAACACCCCGGTGATCATAATGTTACCCGTGTAGTCTACTTTTAATGTCACATTTATATAAAAATATTATTATATCAAATGTTTACCTACTTTCACATTTACGATAATATGTACTTACTACTACTACTTAGCTAAGTTTAGAACTACTACCACTTAGTTTATGAAGTTAATTTGTTATTTTAAAGCATTGTTATTAAGTACTCAGTGCAAATTTTAGATTTAAGTGCAATTTAAAAGGCCATTCCGTCACTAAATGTTCTTGGTGGGCGATATGATATGACATAGACTTATACGCCAGTATATTCTAAGTCTATGGTTTATGAAGAAGCTACATTTTTGTTAATTTAAAAAGTTTTAGTCCTTTCCTAATAGACGACATTTAATTTGACGTGTTAGCCTAG
Organism: Parnassius apollo; assembly: GCA_907164705.1. Lineage (NCBI taxonomy): Eukaryota > Metazoa > Arthropoda > Insecta > Lepidoptera > Papilionidae > Parnassius > Parnassius apollo. The sequence goes on from CAJQZP010000851.1 coordinate 2,752,572, forward strand.
TTTTTTAATAAGGCATTGAAAACATAGTTCTCAAATATAAACCAGCTTATATCATAAACTGTTGTGAATTTTTTTGTTTACCATTAACCCTTTTAGTTTTAGCAGGATAACAGGACATATAGTGAAGCTAGTAAACACTATGAAACCTTATTGTACTGTCAATATTTTGATTACGAATGATAAGACTTTTGGGGTTGATCGCGTAGCATTCATTTAGTTTTCTCAAGTTTGTATATGGCAGTTTCAGATACAGAAATTTGATCAAGTTTATCAACTACATCTTCATCCATTTTATACATTATCTGGCTTTGGGGCTCTAGTTTAAGTAGTTCTACTAAGTAAGTCAAATTGATCAGAGAGAATAATAAATTGAGAGTAAAATTTTTGTTTAAATAAAGAAGATTTGTAAATCAGTGTAAAGAAGTGTAAATGTCTATTGGCATATTAGTAGTAAATATAAAGGAGTATCAATTGCATGTAGAGTGTAGAGTTACTAAAAAATTTATAATAAAATGTGTTTAGAACAAAACAAAAAGAAACAGAACAAACAAGTATACATATTTGTGTGTACATACACACGCACACGTTTATATATTAAAAGATTTAAATATCCGCTTACACATAAACAGAAGAAGCCAATATACAGCAGTGGATTATAAAGACCGAAGAAGAAGAAGATTTTTAATCGATGTTCCGCCATTTATCGATCACCCTCATCCGTTAATTAACAGAGTACACCCTGTATCGTATATTCTATCCATAAAATCGTAAATTGGTAGCATGCGGGAAATGAAGTGTAAGGGGGATTCCCTTACACTTCATTTCCCGCATTCAGCTAAACCTTAAATCACGTGGTTTTAATTTAGGTCAAATTTCCATTTGCATCAACGTATTCCCATCCGATATGTTGTTTGCGCTTCGCTAACGACCTTTCGACGTAACTAACTCTGCGCAATTTATGTAAATTAACGTGTAAATGTAACACAAATATAAACAGGAAATTTTCACGAAGTGGTTTGGGGATCCTAATTTGAATAATGATACAACGAGAGATCGATAAAAATATTTACACGCTATTATTACATTCGCGTTTATCTATCTATCTATGTAATCGAATCTTTCAATGTATAATGATTTTCACCAACTTGCAGACGACCGATGGCCTTGAAAATTCGCACTCGTGTCAAGGACCGATAACAGTAAAAAATATTTTTATACTAGTAGGTTCTACAACATTCCTATTTATGCCAAGATTAGTAAATCGCGATACCATTTATACCATCTGAATGGTTGACGATCCACCAGATTGCGATTGCGACGACTTGCGTTTTACTAGAAGTTTTCTTCCTCGCACAAATTCTTTTGGAATCGGCTACCACCAGCGAATTTTCCGGATCAATACAATTTAGAGACTCTTAAAAAATGAGCCTTACTATTTTTCTAAGAGCTGGCAACGCACCGGCAATTTTCCTGATGTTGCAGTAGTTCATGGGCGGCAGTTGTCACTCAACATTAGATGAGTCGTATGCTTGTGTGCTTCTATAAAAAATCCGTGCTACCTTTAATTTCCATGAGGTGTCTTGAGTTTCATATAGGGTTATCTATAACATCATAACTTTACATACCTTAGACCCCTGTGACCAAGAGATCAGCAAAAATGCTCAAAACGTAACAAATCATCATCATTCAAAACTCACTGCAAAATATACGCATCCCATAAGTAATGCAATGTAGCACGGTCCTAAGCCACTTGCATTCATCATGTCTATATCTTACCAGGCTGTCAGTATATCTAGTGGCTGCTATATGTATTCCAAAATTGGTAATGGACTGGCCTTATTATTCAACGAACCGAAAGCCACTCGAGAATATGGGTTATCTCGTATTTCATTTCTCTTTGTCGCTTCTTACGACGCCAACGGTGTGGGTGGATGAATTATCTTACGCCGCCACTGCATTGAAACTTTGAAGTTATACAAAATAAATATGAAGAGATTTTGACTTGGAACAACGCAATCATTTCCTATTGAATCCTTGTATGTATATATATATATTTATATATATATATATATATATATATATATATATATATATATATATATATATATATATATATATATATATATATATAATACTTCCTTGTTTTTAGCACAATTATTTGTTGTTGTTAAAAAAGCGCATAAAAAATCCATACTAATATTATAAATGGGTAAGTGTTTGTTTGTATGTCCTTCTTTCAATTCACGTCGCAACAGAGCGTCGGCATGGCAAGATTTTTTGTATGGGGATAGTTCGGTGGCTGTAGAGTGACATATTAGGTTACTTTTTTCCGCGGAAAAACATCTCATTCCCGTGGGAAAATAGAATATGTTGCAATAGTCTGTCCTTCTTTAACGTCGAAACAGAGCGTCGGCATGGCATGAATTGACTCTGCAATACCCATTGATTTATTGCAAAGGACAGGAGGGTTATTATTTTCAAATTCCACTCATTAACCCGGTCACAAAGGAGCCTACTCCGAACAAAAAATTATCATGTATGGATGCTAAAGTCTACAGTGTTGCGAGTATTTAGATTAAAAGTACAAAAATTAATGTATGTAATTAACAATGGGAAAATTTTCGTAGAGGTCAGTGCTTCATGTATTCAATTGAATGGCAAAAAAAGAGGATTACCGCATGCCCACATTCTAATATGGCTTAAAGAGAAGTTGCGGCCCAGCCAAATATACGACATAATAAGCGCTGAGTATCCGGATCCTGAGCAAGATAAAGAATTGTATGATACCATCGTCCGAAATATGATTCACAGTCCATGTGGAGCACGAAATTCAATATCGCCATGTATGAAAGAAGGAAAATGTACAAAGAAATTCTCTAAACAGCTATTAAAAGAAACAATGCACAATGACAATGGCTACCCTTTATACAAACGCAGAGCTTCCGAAGATGGTGGCAGGAAAGTTACAATCAAATCTCGCTCTGGAGCGTTTGAAACCTTAGATAGAAACAGCTGGATTGTCCCGTATTCGCCCATTCTATGTAAAACGTTTAATGCCCACATTAATGTAGAAGCATGTAGCTATTTCCGCACAATCGAGTATATCTGTAAGCTGTAAGTACATTAATAAAGGAAGCGACCAAGCAATATTTAATCTCAGGAGTGAAGGTGAGGCAAATCCCGTTAATGAAGTACAGACCTTTCAAGCAGGGCGTTATGTCAGCAGTAACGAGGCAGCGTGGCATCTCCTTGGCTTCCCTTTACACGAAAGGCACTTACCACATTGCGGACTTAGAGCGTGTATATTTCACCGAAAGAAATTTCCAAGAAAGAATTGCATCACCGCCAAAAACTACACTAACCGCCTTCTTTCAACTTTGTCAAAACGACCCCTTTGCAAAAACGTTGTTATATTCTGAAGTCCCCCGCTATTATACTTGTAACACATCTAGGAAGTAGTGGAAACGCCGTATTCAAGGCGCGCCTGTTGCAAATTGGCCTGGTGTAAAGTAATCAGATGCCCTTGGTCGTGTGTATACCGACCATGTAACTAATTTTGAATGTTTCTGTTTACGATTGCTGCTGCACCATGTTCGGTGTCCTACAGGATATAAAGACCTTAAAACTGTCAACGGTAAGGAATGCGCAACTTATAGAGAAGCATGTGAAGCTCTGCATCTTTTAGAAAACGATAATCACTGGGATGAAACCATGGAGGAAGCTGTGCAGTGCCAGTCACCAGCCAAAATTAGGGATCTTTATGCAACTCTCATATCATCTTGCGGGCTATCTAATGCACATGAATTGTGGGACAAATATAAAGAGTACATGGCGGAAGACATTCAGCGAATGTTACAGCAGACACAAGCGAACATGACGTACAATGAACACATTTATAATGAAGCACTTGTAAAAATTGAAGATAAAGTAATGGCAATGGTAGGCAAAAAATTAAGCGACTTTGGAATGATAAGCCCTCAGCGAACAACCGAAAATGAACTAAGTGATGAAATTATACGTGAAACAAACTACGATTTACCAGCTTTGCAGCAGCAAGCAGCCGAATTTGTACCCCGCTTGCTTCCCGAACAAAAACGAGTTTTTGACAAAGTATTAGGACAAATTGAATCTGGAAATGGTGCACTTTTCTTTTTAGATGCCCCTGGAGGAACTGGGAAGACATTTTTGTTAAATTTATTATTAGCGCAAGTACGGAAATATAAAAACATTGCTGTGGCCGTAGCTTCCTCCGGTATAGCCGTAACGCTGCTAAGCGGGGGCCGCACTGCACATTCTGTTTTAAAACTCCCTCTAAATCTAGCCCAGGAAGAATCGCCGATCTGTAACTTTAGCAAAAATAGTACACGAGGTATAATGCTACGACAATGCAAACTTTTAGTGTGGGACGAAAGTACAATGTCACATAAAAAAGCTGTAGAAGAACTAAATCGAAAGCTCCAGGATTTGCGCAGCAATACCGATGTAATGGGAGGAATAGTGGTTTTACTTGCTGGTGACTTTCGCCAAATTTCCCACAGGCACCCTCTAACGCTTTCAGGTACAAAATTCAGTTTAACTACGAATATGAAAGTGCATTTGTATAATGATATCAATGCTGGAAACTATAACTATACTATAACGGTTGGAAACGGATGCTGAGGGCTGCATTAAATTGACGAGAGATTTTCGTAATTTAGTACAGAGTCATTCCGAATTAATTGCGACCGTTTATTCAGATTTAACGAACAACATGCATGAAGACAAATGGTTATGTGAAAGGGCGATTCTTGCACCAAAAAATGAGAGCATTAACAAAATAAATTCGTATATATTAAGCAAAGTAGCAGGAAAAATCAAATCAAATCAAATCTTTTTTATTTTCAGACAATATAGGTCCATAGGGGTTAGTAATTAATTCAATAATAATAGTAAGGGGGTTAGTAGTACTATATTATAATAATAATTTAATTTAAATAATTAACAAATCCGGACATTGTCCGCACATAGCTCCTTAATATAGGTGCATGTGGATCATCTGCTACCATCCTCATGATGCTGTTGTCACTTCCCCGTACGCGGCTTATTAATGACGCCACTTTCTTGCGCATGAGTGCCTGAAAACCATCCGTTCTCGCCTGCGCAAACATTTCAGATGCACTACAAAAACGAGGAAGCTTCAACATCATCCTGAAGATATTATTATACTGGACGCGAAGGGTGTTTAACGATCCTTTGGTGTAGCTGATCCACAGACTGCTCGTGTACATGTTTTGACAAAATGCTTTAAAAAGCGTAATCTTGACTTCATCCGTACAACGAGCGAATCTACGTACCAGCATGTTACCACGGACCGCCAAAGCCCTACGCTCCCGTTCTATGTCTAAATCGTCTCTAAGGTCGTCGGTAAGTACTTGGCTCAGGTACTTAAATTGGAAAAGTCTGTTCAGCTCCACTCCACCGAGGAAAATTGGAGGTATAAATTCGGGACACTTACCGGCGGCCTAAAAGACCATAAATTCGGTTTTTCTGGCATTGTAGGCCAGACCGTGCGACTTAGCATAGCTCTCACATACGTTCAACATACCTCTGATAGCACTCGTAGTGGGGCCCAGCAGCACCATGTCATCCGCGTAACTAATATTGTTTAATAACACCACTCACTTTGCATCCGACTCCACTATGAGGTTGTGCATGAGTTACGTACAGGTTGAACAGCTTTGGAGATGACAGCCCACCTTGCCTTACTCCGCGCTCCAAGCTGTACGACTTGGACAATTGGTCAGCCCATTTAACGCAATTTACTTGCTTTGTGTACCAATACCGAAAGAGATTTAGCACCTCCACCAGAACACCCCTGTCCTCCATCTTCCTCCAAAGCACATCATACGAAACCAGATCAAATGCTTTGGAGAGATCTAGAAAGCAGGCGTACACCGGCGTCCTCCGGCTTGTATAATATTGGACAGTGTGCTTTATGCTTAGTATTGCGCTTTCAGTGGATAGTCCGGGCCTAAACCTGAACTGCGCGTCATTCAACTTCAGATACTTTTGCAAGCATGAATCAAGCAGAATGTCCAATACTTTGGCCACCGTGGTAGAAAGAGAAATAGAGCGGTAGTTGCCCTTGTCCGAGATATCACCTACCCTGTTTTTGACAATGGGCACCACAATGGTTTTCATTAGATCCGGTGGTAGATATGAATGTCCAATACACATATTGAACAATAGAGACAGGACCCTTGGCAGGTGTACACCCGCATGTTTTAGGTGCTCGATACTGAGCCCGTCATGTCCGGAAGATTTGCCCCTGCTCATCCGCTTGATTAAATCTCTGACTTGACTAGCCGGAAACAATAGCATAGGCTCATCCACCCGCACGCCAGGCTCAGGACCAGGCATCCCCGTGGAGGGGCCCAGCGGCGATCGTACCCTAAAATGTTCCATAAACAGGTTTGCAATTCCCTCCGGATCACTAATCCATCTACTCTGGCCGGCAGGCCAGGCTTAATCTCCGGTTTACTAGTGGACTTCCAAAATTTCCAAAATTTTTATCCGCTCGCACTTTTGCTATTTTATCCATTTTGATTTGCTCTTGGTTATTTATGCGCCATTTGAGTCTACTTTTAAAAACCCGTGACTGCAACTGTCGGAGGATGTCTCGTAGCTCTTTATGACATAACTCTTGGTACTTTCTTATCTGAGACTCACTTCTTTCTCCCCATGTAACCGCACTGCGTTGCATGTCACGCATCACCCGTTTAGGCCTAACATTCTCTAAACTACACTCCGAGTAGATAGGCCGATGATACGATCCACATACATCTTCAACTATACCTCCATCAGTGACAGTATGCCAGGCTGATAAGGAGACCACACAATGGTCTAGCCACCTCGTGCCACCATGACACTGGTCTAGAAAGGTATACGTATTTGACCCTAGCATTTGTACATCTGCACATACCCAAGACTGATCCGTACAGAAACGACTTAATTCGGTGTAGAAAAGTTCTTCGGGATGTGCATTATAATCTCCTAATATATACATATTCTCCACGTTGTTACTAGCTTCAATTGCACTTATTTCACTTAGTATTTCAGTAAAAATAGGTAAGTTTTTATCCGGCTTAGTCGGCATATAAACAGAAAATACCAAGATGGATCTAACCCCTACTACACCCTTGATGGCAGCTAGCCGCTTACTAGAACATTCTATAACCGATACACAGTCGAACAAGCCCTTCTTCCAGAGAATAGCTACTCCACCGTATAGTCTCCCCCTCAGAATACCAGAGGAAGTGTCCACAGCAGACTTACCGGTGAATAAACAGAGTATTTGTCAAAATAACAGAGTATTTGTCAGTAGACACAGTTATGGACACAGAACAGAGCACTTCATATCCCGCACAGTTTCTAAATTCTCTAGAGTTGTCAGGTGTGCCCTCACATAAGCTTTAATTAAAATTGGGCGTCGCAGTCATGGTTATGCGAAATTTAGACGCTCCTCGGTTATGAAACGGGACAAGGCTGCGTGTGACACATCTTGGACGGAACATAATCGGTGCTATAATTTTGACAGGCGTAGGAAAAGGTGAAAATGTTATTATACCACGGATCCCTATAATTCCCACAGATCTTCCTTTTCAATTCAAAAGGTTGCAGTTCCCTATTAAGCTCAGTTTTGCAATGACAATTAATAAATCGCAAGGGCAAACATTACCGCTAGCGGGGGTCAACTTAAAAAAACCATGCTTCTCTCATGTTCAGCTGTATGTAGCATGTTCGCGTGTGTCAAATGCCCAGAATCTCCAGATTCTTTCCCCGAATGGAAAAACATATAACATTGTGTACAGTAGCGTCTTAAAATAGTGTTCAGTTAGTTTTTTTTTTCGAAAATTCCCACAATCAATTAATCAGAATTCCCACAGATCTTCCCTTTTAATTCAAAATTTCCTATTTAGCTCAGTTTCTTTTCAATTCCAAATGCTGCATCTCTGACGGCCTATTAAGCTCAGTTTCCTTTCAACTCAAAAGGCTGCATCTCTGACGGATCTTTTATTTGGCTCAGTTTCCTTTCAATTCAGAAAACTGCATCTCTGACGAATCAATTTAGCTCAGTTTCTTTTCAAAAGTCTGCATCCCTGACGGATAATTATGCTCAGTTTCCTTTAATTAAAAAAAATATCCCATTTCCCTTTGGAATAAACAGGCTATTTTCATGCTTTCCTATACGCTGCGTTTCAAAACGTTTAAATAGTTTGACGAATCAATTTTGCTCAGTTTCCTTTTAATGGCTCCATCTCTGACAAATCTATAAAACCTCAGTTTTCTTTCAATTCAAAAAGCAATGGATAGTTCATTCTCAGTGACCTTGCGGGCAAAGCCGCGGTTAACAGCTAGTATCTATATATTATTCAGTCGTTATCGTTCGGATATCAAAATGATACAGTAACAGTATAATGAGGTGCGGGTTAGTCATTAACGTACTACTAGAATTAATGAATTGCAAAATATGAAATACAATATCGGGAAGTAAAGTAAAATGACAGCGATTAAGCGACTTGTATAATGTTTTTCACGCTTCACGGCTGGAGAATAAATGTTACTCACTAAGTAACGCTTTTCACTGACGCTCCCTTATATATATATATATATATATATATATATATATATATATATATATATATATATATATATATATATATACATAAGCCTAAGTACGGCCTCGATTAAGTTAACACCAAACATATTAAAATATGTCCAACAGACGGAGGTGGGCAATTTGCTATCGCCTTTAAATATGTCTATATATATGGCGTGACGACTTTTTCCTCTTTTTGGCACTAAATAAATAAAAATAAAAATATAAATATTGTGATTAATATGAGTCATTTCATTCAATAAATTTTGATTATACTGTGCTATAACATCAACTTTTGGATTGTCGCGTATGAAACATGGCACAAAGCAAAAATATTGTGTTAATATGACTCAAATCAGTGAAGCCCTTCAGAAGTTACACGATCACTTACAGACACACACTAATTAAGTTATATCACTACATCATCATAACAGCTCATCACAAATCCACTGCTGAACATAGACCTCCACAAAGAAATGCCACAAAGCACGGTCCTGCATCCATCGACTTAATGCATGTCTTACCAATTCGTCACTCCATTTAGTAGGGTGTCGCACTAGACTTCGCCTACCGGTATGAGACTGCCACACAAAAAATTTTCTTGCTCGCGGGTATTCGATTCCTTGAGTTATATAGCCGGCCCAACGCCACTTCAGCTTACTAATCCGTTGGGCTATGTCGGCACTCCGGTTCTACTGCGGTTCATTTCTATGTGTATCACGCAGGCAAACCCCGTGCATAGAAATCTCCATTACTCCCTGAGCAAACTTGAGTTTCCTCATACGACCAGCAGTTAAGTACCACGTCTCAGATCCATAAGTCCCCATTTGCTACACGAAAATCGATTTGTTCGAGAGGCTGTAAGTCATCAAGTTCGCATGCGAGACGATTCGTAATGACTCTCAAAAACAGCAAGCATACGCGGCGCAGAAGGGAAATCGGTCTGTAGTTCTTCAAGAGAGCGTTGTCGCCTTTTATGAAGGACAAGACCACCGCACGCATTTCTACTCCATGTCTGCAGAGTAATACAACCATCGAGGACTGAATTAAAGGGCTTGTGAATGACTTCAAGTACCAGTCTTTCACTCGCTTTCAGAAGCTTCGCTGTAACTCTATCCTCGCCTTGGGACTTACCGTTTTTAAGGTGCTGGAGAGCCATTCTAATGTCGCTCAGACTGACGTCCGGAATGTTATAGGAATAGTGTCGGATAAGACTTGCTCTCGGATTGTTACTAACACTTGCGTGTGGCTCCATCGACGATGTATATGCCTAGAGAACCTCTCAATCTCACTCAAAATCTCAAGCGTCCGGAAAGTGATGCTGCCACATTCGCCACTATTGGCTCTTTCTGGCATACAGATCTCTGACAAAGACTTCAAAAAAGCAGTATAGAAGTTGTCTAAGTCTCGACGCAAGCATTTGGAGATTAGTCTATTCAGTTAACTGTACGCTGTTAAATCTGCTGAAGACTGCAGCTTCATTTCCCGTTAAACAGCCATGAGATTAAGAGAATAATCGTAGAGTTTTGTGTTCTTCGGCGGCGGGTCTTGTAGAACCAAACTTCGACCGCATGGATAGTTTCCATTAGCTTGTCATTCATATCGTTCACTGAGTTTCAGTCTTCTATTTTAGAAACGATTTTGTAAATCGAGCGGAAAGTTTTCAGGACTTCATTGGCTTGTTCTCTTCAACTTTACGCTTAGGATAAAGATATTAATAGTTTATTCGCAACCATCCGCTCAATTAAATACAATGATGTGTTTTACCTGGATTGAAGAGCACCTCCCGCCCGCCCTCAATTGTGTGCACTAATCCCGTCACCACTAATCCCAGCTCCATTACTCCCAACACCACTACTCCTAACACCACTACTCCCGGTACCACTACTCCCAACACCACTATTCCAGGAATTTTTTTAGGAAGTATTTAATTGAGTGGATGGTTGCGAATTGACTGTAAATATTTTTTTATAATGGATTTCCGCAAAGTAACTCCTGATTCTATCAATTATTTTACGTTTTGGTTCTGTGTGCCTCTCACCATTTTGTGATCGCTACCAGTTTTCATCCTCTCAATAACTGAAACATCATTAAACAGTTGCGGTTTAGTCGTCATAATGAATTCTTTGTCGAATTGTCGGCGTTCGACCAGGTACAATTTCTTTGGGGCCGCTTCTGGAAGAAAAAAATCATCATAAAGATTTATTCTTTTCTATGAAGCCGGCCAGCCAACGGTCCTTTGGTTTCCGTTACCCTATCCCGAATTTTCTTATCTTCAGCTCAACGTTCTATTTTGTTCCCAGTTTTGCGTTAAAGTCTCCAATTAACACCGTATAGTGGGTTTTGGAGGAATGGACAGCCTTAGATATATCCTCATACATTTCCTCCAACTAGGTACTCATCGGGATGTGTGGAGGTTGGTGCTTAAGCCTGCATGACCTTAAGCGAATAACGTTCAATGATTCTGAGTACAATGTATGCAACGCTCGTCGACACACCCTCAATATTTACAAAGTTGTTAACATTGCAATGACTTGTGGATGATAAACCCGACATCTCCTTGGGACAGATGATCACCCTCCCAGTGATAGAACAAGTTGCCGGATTTCCGGATTACCGTGGCCTACCCATCTCTTCGGACCTCGGATAACCCTACAATATTCCAGTGCAACTTGTCTATCTCTTCTTCCAGCTCCAGGATCTTCTCGTCAGTCCTCAGGGTACGTCCGTTATATGTAACCGGGTCGAGTCAACTTAGGTGGCAACCGAACCTCTACTAGAGATTCTTGGCACCCCTCCCTCACCGCTACCATGGTCGCCACCGTAGCAAATATACCTCAAAACTTGAAAACGAGATTGTAAAACCAGTACATGTTGCAAATAATGACTTATGGATCTGAGATGTGGTCCTTAACTGCTGACCGTGTGATGAAATTCGAGGTTGCTCAACGAGCTATGGAGTAGTGCTATGCTCGAGGTTTGTCTGCGTGATAAACTTAGAAATTAGGATATCCACAGTAGAACCGGAGTGACCGACATAGCCCAACGGATTAGTTAGCTGAAGTGGCGTTGGACCGGCCATATAGCTCGAAGAACCGACTACCCAGGCGAAGTATAGGGCGACTCCCTACTAAATCAATTGACGAATTGGAAAGACATGCAGGAAGTCGATGATTCCGAGAGCTTGAGTGATTTGAGTCTTATTAGTTTTTATTATTAACACAATATTTTTATTTTGCGTCAAGATAATGGTTCATACGCTAAAATCCGAACGTAAACATTGTAGCACAGTATTAACAAAATTTGTTTACTAAAATGACTCATATTATTCACACTATAATAATTAGTTTTGTGACAAAAAGAGAAAAGAAGTCATCGCGCCACTTACAGAAAAGGACAGAACAACATCTACCGGACCTCCTTGTATACCAGCGCCCCCTTGTGAGTTAACACCATAACACGTATCTTAAAACCATCGCCAATGAGTCACATACCTTTTACAGAATACGTTATCTAAATCCGTCCACCTGACCACCACCACAAAAAATGTTTATTGCAGCGCTCCCTGGCGAGTTAACGTCATAACACCTATCTAATACTATCGCTGATGAGTATTCTATCACTATATTTAGCAAGAATGGGTCCCTCATCAGGGCCACACTCTCACAGAATACCAGCGTAAAATAGCAGCTTAATGCTGCTGTGTTTCGTATAGTATGGTAAAGAACCGGAGACCTTTTTTACTGGAAACGAGGCATTCCGTCTTAATCCTCATGAATGACAACGCATCTGCTTTTTGATTATCGAGGATAGACGTAGATGTCTATGTGCTACAGCAACGTATGTGCTCGTTTCTCACCTCTATTCTATATAAAAAAAGTACTTTACAGAACACAGCATCTAAATCGGTCCACGCGTTTTAGAGATAAATGAGAACATTCGTTTGCACAAATAAACAAACATACCTCTCACCCTAAACGCATACCTACCCGTAGCGGGTAAAAGTCAAATATTATATGACTAATTATCTAGAAAGTAAATAACCGACCTTGTTCGTGAAATATGAACATCACACGCTGTAAAGCGTAATAAGCTGAGTTTAGCCTAATCTATCATCCATAACACTTCTGATATAACTTTATTATAACAATTTTATCGCGATGCAGATTAGTGGAAAGGATGATTGTGCACGTCATTTTGATTTCACTGTCAAGAGCTTTATTAACCAGTCAATCCATCGACATAAATGACATATGGCAGCTTTTGTTAAAAATTCTGTCCCAAATTCTGTAAAAGTGTTTTAGTTAATTATGGAGTCTGTTGAAAGACACTTTCATGAGAAAAATAACACGATTTCATCTATTGTGAGGTAAAAATTTGGTATTTATTTAATTCTATTTCAATTTTAAGTAAAGAAAGATTGACCGAATTGGTCGAGCTTTATTACTGTTTATTTATTAAGAATTCGCGAAAATCTATACAATTTATTATAATTAACAAAATCATAAATGCTAATTTGGTGATTTTCAAGATTGCTTTTTTTTTTTTTGTAATTTGAAAGGCCTAAATGGCTGAGCTCCTGTTCTAATACAATTTTTTATAGTATAAGGGTGACGAACGAGCACACAGTCCACCTGATGTTAAGTGGATGCCGTGGCCCATAGACATTTACATTTATCTTCAATTAAAAACCAAAATGCAGATGCGTTGCCAGCCCTGAGGACTGCGATGGAATGCCTCGTTTCCAGTAAAAAGGATCTCTGATTTTCTACACTCACCGTACGAAACACAGCACTATTAAGCTGCTATTTTACGCTGGTATTCTGTGAGAGCGTGGTCCTATTCCGGACGAGCCGACCTATTCGTGCTGTAACCACAATATAGCCGCAGCATAGCTCTGCCACGTAAATACACACCACGTATAAATACGCTTAATGAGTTAGAATAGTTTCTTAAGTGGAAATATTTCTTTTCGGCCTCGGAGTCGATCTGGATTGGCCCCACCTACCGCCAAACAGCAGGTCTTGCTGTTAAGGTCTCAATGCTATAGAGACCAATACAGTTATAAGCTGTGAGCCTTTCCATCTTAGTCCTCAGAGGTGACAATGCACCTGTAGTCTTCCTTGTTTGAAATTGGCTGCAAGTGTCAATGAACTGTATTAGCCACTTACTGCCCCATATAATCTCAATCCCTAAAATCTGAGGGCTGTCGGAGTACTACAAAGAAACATTGCAGTAAGTAGAAACCGGGCTAAGTGACACCTTTTTCTGGTAAAGAGACACGCTTATGATTTGTAAGAGTTAAATCTCAAAAAGTTGCCATATTCAGAAATTACTTGCAGAGAAATATTGAAACTCTCAACTATAGTGTGTCTATCCAACTGGTCCCAAAATTCAGTACAGCATATATGCCGGTCATGAACATATCATTAATATGCTGTTTGAAGAGAGTTGTGGAAATAACAAACCCCCGAGGAACTCCGACGTTAGCCGTCATAGCCTAGGACGAGTAGCCCTCCACGACGACCTAGATACTAGATAGTTCAGGGAGAAGCCGTAATCAGCAAATGTTTTCCCACTGTTCCCTAGGGCCTCTCTATCGCAAAGGTATTCCAAAAAATAATTTGAATTTTTCCAGGGAACAAAATGAGGTGTTAAATTTTTTAAATGCGACAGCACACCCTCTTTGAGTAAGCCAGTAAATTAAATCGTTCTGATTTTATTACGATGTTTTGAGGGCTAGAAAAATGTTGTTTTGTTTCGATTAAATTGATAACTTTTAATACGTACTATACGTTTAAAAGTTAAATGCTAGTGACAAATTAAAAGTATAATTTTTATCTAAAGACCAAGTAATATATGTCTCGACTCTTATCCCGTTAACGGATATAAAATTTTAATATTTTTTTTATAGAAATACATCATGCAGCCGTGGCTGGTTGCGTCTAGTAGTACAAACAACATTTGGAATTTTAACAGTTGTGAGCTTTGTGCTTATTGTTAAAATGTCATTTTATCGAGCGCCCAGCAATAGGCCTAATTCAAACACCCGTAATTGTTTATTAGATCGTTGTACAGTGCAATGTAATGACGTTCCATACTACAATAACTATGAAGAGGATATAATTAATGCTGCTATGGTATTTCTTTCTCTTTTACTTGATACTAGTAGATTATATTTATTGAAATGTATATTATTATATCGCACGAATTTAAAATACTTCCTTTTTTGTTTACAGGAGGCAGAATCGAATTGTAAATCAATTTTTTTGATACTTAAAAATCCAATGTTCGTTAATTCAATTTTACCTTTAAATTGGTTATCCAATATGAGATCTAATATCAGAACATTTAGTATTATAGGTGGAAACCTTAATCAAATACCTCCAGATGCATTTATGAGCCCCTTTGCCACTAACGTAAAAAGTTTATTTTTGGAGGATATTACTATAACATCGTGGGTTCCAGAAACCTTTATTGGACTTTATAATTTAGAAGAACTATTTATTAAGAACTGCAAACTATTAAACATCCATTATAGTGCATTGAAGACTATTGATGATACTTTAAAAATGTTAGATATTAAGGCTACAAATATTTGGAATCCTACCAACGTTACTGGAGCAGCAGATCTTATAAAACTAACGACAGTTGATTTTTCTAAAAATGTTTTTCCTAATTTCCTTGATGAAAGAAGTTTTTATAAATTAGAAAATTGTAAAATATTATATTTAAACTCGTGTAAAATAACTTCTATAGGAAACGGTACTTTCGATCGTTTAAAGAATTTGGAAATTTTATTTCTTAATAACAATGATATTTATCAAGTTCCTGTTGGTTTATTTAACGTTTTTTTGTCAATGGAACACAAACCAAGAATAAATTTGCAAGATAATCCCTGGATTTGCAAATGTTCTATTAATGATTTAAGGAATCTACATCTTCAAGACTTATTAATAGTTGAACCATCATGCTATTATCCAAAAGAAGTTCGAGGATATACTTTTACAGAGTTTGAGTATTACTGCACTAATGATTTACAAACAGAACTCATTATCTCAGATACAAACGTTACCGAACTTTTGTTTGAATACAAAAGCAATGAAACCTTTAACATGAGCAGTAAATTAACATGCAACAATCAAAGTAAACAAACCGATAGTGAATTATTTACTTTGATATCACCCTTTTTTGAATATCAGTGCCTAAATAATAGAATTCATAATTTTGAATTAGTACCACTGGCATCAAACGCTGTTTCTGATTTATTAACTATGAGTAGTAGTTGGATTAAACCAATATTTTATTCAGAAAGTCAATCGAATTCGCTCGTGGAAGTAGACCTCATTGGTCCTTCCAGTTATAGTTTGATTTGGTTTCAATCAGCATGTCCTAAAGAAATTTATTGCATGTCCAGTTTACCAAAAGTTCTGCGAGTCTACAGTGTAAATGAAAACGCTTATTACACATTTTGTCGTATCAAAAATGGAACAGTTCTTAACGAAGAATGCGTAGCTTATAACTTATCCAAATTAAATAGTTCATTTGGCCATAACACTTCTTTACTATACATACTAACGGCTTTTGTTTGCCTATCAAGTGGAGCTCTATGTGTTTACGGTCTCATTCGTAAAAATCCAGGTCTTTTGAAAGGAAGCAAGAGAGTTCTTTTTGTGAAACATAAGCAAGTGGACGCGTTAGTGCTTCCTCCTAAAATACCCTTAAGAAATAATGTAACCGACATAAGCTCAACGAATAACAAAAGCAGAAATATATTTAAAGTATCTCCTCATATTACCAATTCGCCTTGGAAATTCGCGCGGATGAATTCTACAAGAAGCACCAATAGTAGCCCAAGTTACGTTTCAGCAATACAACCGAGCGAGGATCAGCTCGCACAATGGCGATTGAGACACCACTATGATAAAGACTCTACAATACATTCAATAGATTCAAATATATCTACACTTTCTTGGATATTCGAAGCGGAAAGTATACCGTACTTTCACCTTGATCGCAATGAGCCATTATATGACCATATTAATTTTACAGAAAGGATTTAATTTATTTTATCATATTATCTTTGCGTATAAATTATTACTTATTTATGGTAACAACAAAAGATTATAGTATCTGCATGTATAACAATATCAAGCAAAAAAAACTCAAGCATTGGACATTTTTATACTAAACACGAGATATTTTGACAGTGAATAAATCAACTACAGCTGTTTGGGATGCTACGAGCCAAAGTAAGAGAGGTATTGTTATAATGAGTATCATTGAATGGGTGCTCTATTTTAACTGCAGTTATAAAACTACTGTAGTTCCCAGCCGAAGCACAAACTTCAAACTAAAAATGTATTTTTAAATGAAGTAAATGTTTTTAAATATTTTTTTATTATATTACCAACAACAGTATATTATGGTACTATAATAAATGCAACTTAATAAAAACAATATAATAAAAAGTTGCTCTTTTTCCCAGTTTGTTTTTTATTTAAAATTTATTTTATTAATGTTTTGTTCCTGGATATATTCCTATATTCATTACGATAATTGTTCTCATATTTAATTAATAAAGATAGTCTCTCCGAAATAAAAAGGATCTATTTAAATTAAAAGTACGAGCGCTAAGAATAGTTAGAAACTAACTACAATAGAATATTGACAGTCTTTTTTCCGGTGCGTTCTGCACTTGGCAGTGACACTGTCATGGCCGACAGCTGTAGTTTTATTCTTAGAGAGTAGTTTATAATGGATATGAAGTTACTTTAGCATGTTTTTGCGATCCAAAAAATAACAAGTTATACTTTATGGATATGCTTAATTATTATAATATGATTTTAATATATAGTACGTGAGGGTAATAAGATCATCCGGTTAATATAGTCACTTTCTTATGACTTAAAAACTACAACCTTGTTTGCATAGATGTCTCTGTCATATGATAGCTCTTTATCAGTCAATCAAACATTAAAGGGTCAAAAGGGCTCTGCTTCATCGACGCCATTTTGACAGTTGACATTATAGTAAATATCTTTGTCTATTTTAGTATTGTGTAGTGTCGTTAGTTTGTTTTGGGTTGATTTTTCAAAGTATTCCTAATTATTGCCAGCGCTTGTTTGCTATTTTTTATTAATGAGCTAGTTATAGTATATGACGTTTTGCTTTGCTCTTTCCTTCTCCTAGTTTTGGTTTTATAGGGCGGCAAAGGTTGAGGTAACCATATTACGCTCACGTACCTTACTAGTTACTTTAACTTGTTACAAAAAAACTAAAGTAATTATAATATGATTGTAATACCCCTTTTTAATAATAGAAACAAAGAGTACAAACTAGTAATACCAGTTACTCTATTAATAGGCTTTTATAATAATTTTGTTTTAGAGTCTCAAAAGATATAATATTATGTCTATCATCAAGTATTTCTTTTTTATTTTAATATGGTATAAAATAACCTCTACGAAATGAGAAAATCCCTGCACCCTATTTACAATTTATTTTAATCTAATATTCTTCACACCGAATTTCGGTCACGGCGCTTCGCGGCAGTCTGTCTAAACGGAAACAAGCCCAGGATAGGATTATAGTGACCGAGTGTAGACGCAAGCACAGGTGCACTCTCTATTCCCTCACTTTCATAGTCCGATTGGCCGGTAATTCTACACGACCTCACAGAGATTAGGGACATCTCAAAGGACAACACACAATATTTAAGTGCTTTGTAATAGCATGAAGGATAATTCATACTACACCGTTTCGCGACCGGGCCGGGCTCCACCCGGGGCACGTCCACCGTGCACCGGCCGGGCCAGTCATTCATGCTACACCGGGGTGTTTGCGTGTATTATTTGCACGGCCGTGATAGACATGACGCTTGAATAAATATGCAATTTTCACAACTTGATATTGTTTTACAAATGACATTTTTGTAAATCCAAAATTTGTATCCAAATACTTAGGACGAATCATATCGTAAACTACTTGATACTGGCGCTCATATTCTAGCAACTTTTCATCGTCCACTTTGATGTTGAGCTGCTCACACCTCAAAGATTTGTCGTCGAGAGCACTGCGGGCACCCGGGGTACACGTTCATGTTACAATGTGTCGAGGCCGGGCGGAGCCGGTGCCGGGAAACAATATCCACCGAAATTTTCACGCCGTGCCCTGGCCGGGTCCTGACGGCGCTCGGCGGGGACACGGCCGGTCCACGGTCTAGCATGAATCAATTCATCCAAAAAGTATACTGGGATGATTAACCGTGTCCCGGCTCGGCCGGGGCCCGGCGCCACTGGACTAAGTTTTCGTTAACTCAAAAGTACACTTTCAAAATATATAATATAATACGCAAGCAAAACTTAACCCTTGGCAACATCAATTAAATTATTAATTATTGTAAATCATCTCTCATCAGTGAAATCTCACAAAATATATCCGAATGATACTTTATAGGTACTTTGTCAGTATTCAATACGTACATGGTTTTATCTTACTTGACTCAAGGTCAGTGGTGGGATGTCAGTGACTTGGGTGCCGTAAAATGTTGTTTTTTTTTTTTAAATCTATGTTGGAGTATCCACTAATGTAACACGAAGATTAGATAACGCGTTAATTGGATGGTGACATTGCAATAATATATTTGCGTCATGTACCTTGCCAAGTGTCGCTCAGTATTGTAAACGCCGCGTTCATTTATTTCAACTATTTGGCGTTTTATAATGTACAGACGCGCGGATCTTTACGGCAAGCTTAAACATTCAAGATAAAATTATCATCTTCATCACTCAAAGTCGAAATTTTTATTCAATTTAGCTCATGTTTTCGTTTAAATCTACACCGATTCGATAAAACAAAACTACAGAAAGGATTGTCAAGAAGCTATGAGTTTTTCTTTTTGTTAAATATTATGTCACAATTCAATTTAAAACAATTCTTAAAATTTATATATGTATAAAATAACAGCCTATAAGCACAGGCCTCCTCTCATTTCTGACAGGGTTTTAGGGCAAGGAAATTTTCGCCGCGCAATGTATATATATATGAGTATATATATGATCGTTGGTTGCGTCTGCTACTAATCATGTAATTTCTGAGTGACTAAACGGATGAAGATTATATTCACAATATATTATTAGTTTTGTCAAAACGATAGATTGAAGCTAATTCTTGAAGGTAATCGAAGTCATATATTAGGTAATAAATTCTATATTTATTTAACTGTCACAGAAATCGTATTATTATTACAATTTCTGTGTTTAGTGTAGTTTTACGTGTAGAGCCGTGCTGCAACTATATTATGGTTGTAGCGCGAATGGATCGACCCGACCGAGGAGGCTTATTGCTGCTGCTGCGTTTCGAATGTTGACTGTAAAGAACCGGGCCTTTTACTGGAAACGAAGCTTTTGACGTTAGTCCTCAGAGGGTAGACAATGCATGTGCACTTTGATTTTTAATTGAGTATTGTCAGACTTATATATATATATATATATATATATATATATATATAATATATATATATATATATATGTGTATATGTATATGTATGTATCTGTGTATGTGCGCGCACACAGTGTGTGTGTGTGCGTGTGCGTGTGTGTGTATCATCGTTCACAATTTATTGCTCATTTTATAGTAGGCCTTTTTATTAAGTTTTCCAAAACAAATTTATTTTTATTTATTTAATCTTTATTATACACCTTATATACTAAGGGATATAAAGGGCGGACTTAATGCCTTATGGCATTCTCTGCCAGTCAACCTTGGATGATTTGAGAAACTGTGCCAGGTGTAATCAATGACTTGATAAATAAATAATAAGGATATAAAACAAAATAAAATGCAAATGAATAGAATAGATACATAGTTAGTTAAATATACATACTTACTTAATATATAATATAGGATAAATAATAAATATATAAACGGGTACTTCTATACAAAACTATAAGTAAATAAAATATTATGAGACAAAAATAAAATAACACAGTACATATTAAAATACATTATACAAAATATTACTTATAAAGTGAAAGAGAGAAAAAAACAATAGTCGGATAGCCAGGTGGTACTATTCTTACGACAGAACTCTCGAACTAGTCTTTTAAAATAATTCTTGTTATTAATTTCCTTGATATTGTTACGCGCCTAAGTCGACGTCACTAGCGCCATCTAGTGTCAGAGACGAGAGCGAGGGGAGCTTTCCAGAAAATGACATCACTAATCTTTCAACCGACAGCGCCATCTAGTCTCGAACCGAAAAACTAAAGTTCTAGAAGTTGAAACTCGAACTCTCGCTACCTTGCGCGTGTTTACTTGAATATTCTGGATATTTCGGTGCTAATTTGTATTTATAGGCGCTGCAAGATGCGATCGGTGAAGTATTGAATTCGGCGAGACAAGCGAAGCTTCGGAGCGAAATAAAGTGAATCAGTGTGATTAATTATTGGTGTTTTAAGTTTTAATTAGTGTAAAGAAAATTAAAGTGTTAATTTAGGTAATTCTATCGGCAATTTTTATTGTCACGAACCTTAAACTCGTAAGAATATAAACAGGCAAGGCATTCCAGAGCAGTATCGACTGTACAGTAAAAGAGGAATTAACGAAACCACTCCTATGTGGTGGAATACGAATTTTAAGACAATTTTGGGAACGGGGAACTCTATCGTTAGTGGAATACAAATATTGAAAGTTATGCTTCAGATAAGAGGGAGAATCGGGGTCATTTAAAATTGAATGTACTTGCAAAGTTCGGGAGCTACACCTTTGACGAATAGAGACCCATTTAAGCTTAGATCGGTACTGGGAAATATGGTCATACTTACGTAAGCCGAAAATGAATCTAATGCAATTATTGAAAAGGCGCTCCAACTTATCGAGAAGATATTGAGATAGATCTGGGTAACACACATGCGCATAATCAATAATGGGTAATATCAAAGTCTGGATTAGCGGAAATATTTTTAAAAGGCAGAAAGTTTTTGGGACGACAAAGAGAACGTAAGGTGGCAGTTACTTTACGGCTTGTTTCGGCAACTTGAACTCCCCAGCTTAAGGTGTGGTCTATATGTAAACCAAGATTTTTGACAGACTTACGAAATGGCAACAACTTTCCATTGTAAAATATGGGAGCAAGATTATCGTTATTAATCTTAGCTAACATTCTGCTACTACCTATAACCAATGCTTTGCATTTGGTTGGGTTAACCAAAACACCATGCCTGTACGATCAATATCTTATGGCATCGAGGTTGTGGTTGAGTTTATGAATATTATCGTTAAGGTCGTTAACACTAGATTGCACATAGAGCTGAAGATCATCTGCATACAGATGGTACGAACAGTTGAGAACTGAAGTTATAGAATTTATAAATAAAGTAAACATTATAGGAGAAAGTATTCCGCCTTGCGGCACGCCTGTTTCAATGTCAGCCCATCTTGAGAACTCTTGTCCTAATTGTACTGATTGCTGGCGGCCGCGAAGATAGGATGAAAACCATTCCAAAGCTGGGATTGAGAATCTAAGATTAGTTAGGAAGGCTATAAGGATATCGTGGTCGACTGTGTTAAAAGCATTTGAAAAGTCAACAAGCACTACCACCGTAAGCTTTTGCTCATCCATTCCCATTCTAATATCATCTGTGACTTTTATCAATGCAGTGGTAGTACTGTGACCTGCACGAAAGCTTGACTGATATTTATTCAGCAGATTGTGTTTGGTTATGAACATAGAGATTTGCTTGTGAACACAGGCTTCCAGAACTTTAGATAGGTATGGGAATATTGAAATTGGTCGAAAATGCGTAGGTAATGAGGGATTAGGTATTTTAGGAAGTGATCGCACAAATGATTTTTTCCACTGAGTAGGATATTGACCTGAGTCAAGGGAATAGTTTATGATATGTGTGATTGCAGGCGAAAGGCACTCAAGGATCATGGATACCATAACCTTACTAACCTCATCGCAACCCACAGCCTTGGATTTAATAGCTAGTACAGATTTCTGTATCTCATCCTCAGTCACAGGTAAGAAGTGAAAAAAAGGAATAGGAGGAGATGGTATGGATTGAATGGAAGCTATTGTTGTAGAACGAACTGAGGGATCCAAAGGAGAAGTAGAAATAAAGTGATGATTTATTTCATCCAAAGTGATTGATGGACCACGGTCAGATGTAACGGCCTTACTAATACCTAGTGTTTTAAGAAATTTCCATATATCAGCGGTTGAAGAGTTTACAATATTACTATGGATATAACGGCGTTTAGCATTTCGTACCATCTGATTGCATCTGTTTCTTAACACTCTGTAGCGATCCCAGCCGTCCTGTGTACGATGCTTCTTAAATTTCACAAATGCTCGATCTCGCCTAGTCATTGCCAACCTTACGGCCTCAGTCATCCACGGGGCTGGTGAACGCTTCACTCTTACTTGATGTTTGGGAGCGTGTTTGTTGTACAGACTAAGAACTACATATATTATTAAGGATGGAGACCTTATCGTCAATACAAGTTGATTTAAATAAGGAAGTTAAGTCAATACTATAGGCGTCACTTTTAAGTTTATCAAAATCCGTTCTAGAGAAATTACGAATGTATAGTAGAGAAATTACGACGGGATTGAGTTTAGGGTAAATCAGATTATTTGAAATATAAATAAGATCATGTCGTGAAAAAGCAGGAGCCGATAGTTGTCCGTGCTTAATGACATAATCGGGAGAAGCCGTGATAATATGATCAATCCACGAGTCATCAGTGTCAATATTGTGGTGAGTTGCCACTAAGGGGAGAATTTGGAGATCGACTGACTCTATGATTGACCGAAATTTTTCAGGACGAGAAGAATTTCTCAACAAATCAGTATTGATGGTGGAGCCACGTGTTTAAGGCTGCCGAAAATCTAGTTCCCCGGTCAAACCTCAAACCTATTACGCGAGATATTAACTAAAGTGGACTGTATATGCGATTGCTTCTACGCTTACGTTAAAAGCGACTACTATAGCATGCGGTACAATGCACTCGCTCTTCCCTAAACTAAACTATTACTTGTCGAATCGATGAAAGGAATCCTGATTGACTAGAAAAAAAAAAACACAGATTGGAGCGGGTTAAATTATTAGCAAGCAGGTATAATTAAGGAGTATTGACTCACCGGGGTTTCTTCTTCCTGTCGATCACTATAGCGGCGACTTCTGGAACACTCCGGAGAGAGGCGGTGCGCGACGATATCTCACACGAGGTGAGGCGGGTTCCTGGAGCTCGACTGCTTCCAGGCCAAAGCGGTTTCCACTAGTGAGGTGTTTCCAAACGAGCGCGCGGGAAGAGGAGGTTGTAGTTCAACGACGACTGCGGCGGGAGAAGAGAGCGCGCGTCGGTCGCGCGTGTCTTATATATCCTCGGGTCCGATGATTACGCGATGTTCTAGAATCGTCTTCTTTCCCCTCCCACCCCACCACCCCGATGTGTCGATAGGAGGGTACGAATGATATTGTTTCGGAAGGGAATAATGATTCGACAAGTTCCTACCGTCAAAAATAAAAAAAAAACGCGAATGGTTTTCCGCGCAACCATCTCCCCCCGCCCTTGAAGGATTTCCTTCAAAAAAAAAATAACTAAACAACTAGAGCTAAGATCGACTAACAAATAACTAACTAACGCTAAGATTACCTAAATTAAACTACAATTTCAGTCTAAAAAGCTAATTTAAATTATGGAAGAGGCAAGGGGCACAAACGGATAACCGGACGTAGATAAGACCCAACCGTGGTCTTAACGCGAGCTATCCTAATTACTCCGTCGGAACCGGGAAAGACCTCCTCGACGATTCCTAACGGCCAGTGGAGAGGCGGCGTATTCTCCTTAGTGAGCACAACTACGGTTCCTACAGCTAAAGGCTCTGTCGCTGTGTTCCATTTTTGCCGAGACTGCAAAGTATGCAAGTATTCCATCCTCCATCGTTTCCAAAACGATTGCACTAACCGATCTAATAATTTGTGGCGTGTGGAAATGCTAAGTCTGTTCTCATCCACATCCGCGGCGGGCAGATACCTTAGAGGCGTTAAAGTCAAAAAATGTGCTGGAGTTAGAGCCAGCGGTTCCGAGGGGTCACTAGATAACGTCCGACAAAGTGGGCGGCTATTCATTACGCATTCAATTTGAGCGAGCACCGTACTTAGCTCTTCGAAGGACAAAATTTGATCTCCTATTACTCGGTATAAGTGGCTCTTTAGACTTTTAATATTAGTCTCCCAATTGCCCCCAAAATGACTCGCGGCTGGGACGTTCAGAGACCACTCAATGCGGTTCTCGGCTAGAATGTGAGCGAACTCCGAATTATAATACTTGCTAGCTAAGAGCTCATGTAGTTCCGATAGAATACGTTTTGCACCGACGTAGTTCGTACCGTTATCCGAATATAATCTACTTACAGGGCCTCTGCGCGATAGAAATCTTTTAAATGCACCCATAAAGCCTGCTGTGCTTAGATCACCAACGAGTTCTATATGCACTGCTCGAGTAGTTAGACATACGAAAATGCAGACGTAAGCCTTTGTGGATCTTATACCACGCCCGCGAGTGAGCGTGACCTTAAACGGACCAGCAAAATCAGACCCGGTGTGCGTGAAGGGCTTTACCGATTGTATCACTCTACAAGATCTAAGTTCCGCCATTTCCGGAAATGACGGCTTGGGGCGTGCCCGAAAGCAAGCTATACATCTGTGCACCCGATTGCGTATTAAACTACGTGCAGAAAGAATCCAATAATTCTGGCGCAAGATCGACATCAATAAATCGGGGCCAGCGTGCGAGTTCAATTTATGATGATAATCGACTAATAAGTTCATGATATGGTCTTTACGCGGTAAAACTATAGGGTGCCGTTGGTCGAAACTCAACTGCGAGTTGGACAAGCGTCCACCTACCCTTACAATCCCATCCTGTAAAAATGGCTTAAGGCGTTGAAAGGCGCGACTACAAGCTCTATTCGATTGTAATCTTGTAATTTCTTCAGAGAAGTGTGCACGTTGAAGTTCACGTAATACTAGCGACTCGGCATAGTTGTAATCGGATGCTAAGACATACGAACGTCGCGGTAAAAGCTTCGCGAATCGACAAACGTAAATTACGCTACGCAATAATTTCGACCAAGAGGACAAGCGGTTCGCCAGAGCAATGATTGGAGAAACCTCGCTCGAAACGTTCGCCACTAGAGCGTGTCTCTTCTCTTCCGGCGGTTGTGACACTGACGAAGGTTCGAAATCGGTTATTGGCCATTGTGAGGGATCCAAGTGAACCCAAGAAGGTCCATGGAACCAAAGCGGGTGGTCCATTATTTGCATCGGGGTGAGTCCCCGGGATAGACAATCGGCAGGGTTTTCCTTACCGGACACGTGATAAAAGTTCCGCGTTTCTAACTCGTCTTGGATCTTGGCCACTCGGTTCGCGACAAACGTATCCCAACGGTGGGGTGAAGAATGAACCCAACATAAGGCGACGGTGGAGTCGGAAAAGGCAAATATTCTTTCTATGTGAACTCTATCCCTACATGCGCCGATAACTGTGGTAATAAGCTTGGTGAGTACTAATATTGCGCAAAGCTCTAAGCGCGCCAGAGAGACAACCTTACGGGGGGAGACTCTCGACTTAGAACTAATGAGGCTAATCGAATTTCTACCATTATTCTGGACATGGAAATATACAACGCCCCCGTAAGCCTTCTCGCTGGCGTCTGCAAATCCAACAACCGTTATGCTGCTATTTCTATCGACATTTATATGACGCGGTATTTTAATTTCTCTTAGTAAAGGAAGTTCCTCTCTAAAGCGCTGCCACAATCGAACAATGCTGTCAGGCGGCGAGTCATCCCAATCGCATTCAAATAACTAAAGTTGTTTAATCAAAAGCTTAGCGTATAATACCACCGGAGCTACGAAACCCATGACGTCCCATAATCTAGCAACGCATGACAGTATTGTGCGCTTTGTGCATTTCTCTACGGGCGGATTTACCTTAAGGCTAAACACGTCGGACTCTGGTGACCAACACAGACCGAGCACCTTGTGTGTATCGGAATCGTCGAATTCCTTTATCGCCGAAAGACGGTGTGATAGTGGGATTGTATCTAAAACCGGACGCGAATTACTAGTCCACTTCACAAGATCGAATTGACCCGATTTCATGAGCCTTATAACCTCGGCGGTGGTTAGGGTGGCCTCCTCCACGCTATCGACCGAATACACAAAATCATCCATATATAATCCGCTCTCAATTGCCCTCTTAGCTTTAGGATAAGAGGGACCTTCATCGTGAGCGAGCTGTCTCACCGTGCGTAACGCATGAAATGGGCTCGACTTTAAACCAAAACAAACGCGGTTAAATTCAAACACCATTAGAGGTTCCTTTGGGTTGAAACGATATAAAATGCGCTGGAATCTACGGTCGCATTCACGGACCCCTATGCAAAGAAACATTTGGCGAATATCGGCGGATAGTGCTATACTAAACAAACGAAAATTGACTATTATATCAAATAAACTGCCCTGTAAATTTTGCCCACTATAGAGGATATCGTTAAGCGACAGGTGAGTGCTAGTTTTAGCACTAGCGTCGAGCACTACACGTAATTTAGATGTAAGTTTGTCCTCTCTAATGACTCCGTGGTGTGGTATAAAATACGACGGTGTGTCTTCGTAGTTATCTAATTTCGAAGCCACAAGTGATATGTAACCTTCTCTTATATATTCGTTAATGACGCCGTCGTAAGCTTCCTTTAACTGGGGCGAAGCGAGCATCCTACGCTCCAAGCTGTAGAAACGTTTTTCCGCCATTTGACGCGAATCGCCGAGAGATAAAACATCTCCCTTAAAGGGTAGCGCTACACTATATCTACCGTCGCGATCACGAATGGTCGTGCGGACGTAAATTTCCTCGCATATCCTGTCAGCTGAACTAGCTATGGGTGGGACGTTCACCTCCTCCATCTCCCAAAATTTGCGGACTAACGACTCGAGCGGTTCGACAGCCATACCACAATAAGAGGCTGCCGAAATACTATCTAGGATGGGGGCGGAGCCAAGGATCACATAGCCCAATACGGTTTCCAGTGCGTAAGGCGCGGTATGCGAGGAGTTGCCCCTGACCTTATTGTTTAACAAAAGATGAGGGAAAAGCGATGCCCCAATGAGCATGTCTATGTTTCCAGGAACGGCGTAAGTATCGTCTGCTAGAGTCAAATTTTTAAATTCAATCATTGCCGAGGTGTCAACCGAAACGGTTGGCAACCGTTCAGTGACCCTATCTACTACTAGTGCATTTATATCAAAGTTAACGTTACGATCTATCCGAGAATAAAATTTTAAATTTATATATCCCTGTGTCGCTTTACTAGTACCTCCGATGCCTTTAACTACAGGACATGAAAGTGACCTATTTATTACTAAGCCTAAGCGCTGACAACATTGTCGTGTTATAAAGCTATTTTGGGCTCCGCTGTCCAGCAGTGCACGGACGCTTTGTTTGTTTCCACGCGAATCCCTAACCAAAATACGCGCCGTACCCAGTAACACGGTTGAAGGAGGTTGTGCTCCCATATTTGCCAATGAGCACAGAGCGACATCACCAGGTCGACCGCTAGAATCGTTGACCTTAGTAGGGGTGAATTCCTTATTTGACGCCGCTATGTTGCTATTTTCAAAATGTAATAGCGTGTGATGTTTCCTGGCGCACTTGCTACATACGGAACTCGAATTGCATTTTGCAACTAAATGCTTATCGCTTAAGCAGTTCAAACATAGGTTGTTTGTTTTTACTAACTTATAACGTTCGCTTGGTGAATATTTACGAAAAGTCGCACAGTTATATAAATTACCGTGTTTATCTTTACATACTATACAAGTATGCTGGAGCGATGTCGGCGTAGCGGTTACGTAAGTTAACGACCCTGCTATTTTAGATGGTTGAGTCTGTCTACGGTCGACGCACCTTTTAATCTCCTGTTTAACGTTCGGTGAGCGCTGCATCACCTTTATTTGATCTCGCACGAACGATGCTAATGAATGAAAGGAAGGCATCTCCGAGCTACGATGCTCCATTTCAAACGCACCCACGGTGTCGGAGTCTAATTTCTTTAATGCTATATGGAGAAACACCACGTCCATAAGGTCATCAAACTTCAAATTCTTAAGTGCAGCCACCGATGCCACAAATTTATCGAGAAACTGCTCTAAGCCGTTGATGTTCGCGGATGATATAGGTTTAAGATCGAATATCTGGTTCAAATATTCGGAAGCTAACATTCTCCTATCTTCATATTTAGTTTTAAGCGTTTCAAATATTAATACGTAATTGTTTGCTGTAGGTGTAAAACCCGAGCAGATCGACTGTGCTCTGCCACTAAGTTTGCTAATTAAGTAATATAATTTTTCAGCGTCCGATAACGATGGGTTGTTGTGTATATTGTTTTGAAAACTACTGAAGAAGAAGGGCCACGTCTTAATATCACCATTGAATACCGGAATATCTATTGGCGGTAACCTAATTGAGTCACGAGGGCGTACCTGCATTTCAGGCTTCGCTTCACCTTGAGATTGTAGCAATTTTGCGGTTCTCTTCACGCGACACAACATATCTTCGAATGCCAGCAGCGGTTGGTAGTTCACTATGTATTTCGGGTCGGTTTGTAGTTCCGAATGATTAATTTGGTCTAATATTCTTTCGTAATCTGTCCGCAAATTATCTATCGTTTCGATTTCATTTAAAAAAGGCCTCCCGTACTGCCTCTATATGAATGTTCTTTATATAATCACTTATATTTTGCACACGCGAAAAGAGTATGTCCCTCTTGGCATAAAGCGTTTTAATTTTGATTTCACTTCCATTAACTGCCATTTTAAATTATTATAATAAAGTTATATTAATCACAATTAATCTCACACGCATAAACGACGTAGGATGAATACTCGGCGTGCTGTATTACGTAATCAGATCGAGCGCCCGATGCAGTCAAGGCTACGCGTCGTTTGCTAAACCTAATAATTTTATAAAATTGTGGGGTAAGCGTATCAAACGGTTGCTATCACGCCGTTTCAATTATTTAATAAGCTTTAAATTTAACCAAATACGAGCGCTATTAAATGAATAATTCTGTTTGCGAGTAACAAATCAAAATTTTAATTTAAACGAACACTATTTAAGTCTATTCTATAAATTAGAGTGCGTTATCTAAACAATTAATTTAATAATTCGACCAGAAAATGGTTGGATAACCACTAAACACCAATCCAGATCCTGCCGAAGTGACCATAAAATGGTGGAGCCACGTGTTTAAGGCTGCCGAAAATCTAGTTCCCCGGTCAAACCTCAAACCTATTACGCGAGATATTAACTAAAGTGGACTGTATATGCGATTGCTTCTACGCTTACGTTAAAAGCGACTACTATAGCATGCGGTACAATGCACTCGCTCTTCCCTAAACTAAACTATTACTTGTCGAATCGATGAAAGGAATCCTGCTTGACTAGGAAAAAAAAAACACAGATTGGAGCGGGTTAAATTATTAGCAAGCAGGTATAATTAAGGAGTATTGACTCACCGGGGTTTCTTCTTCCTGTCGATCACTATAGCGGCGACTTCTGGAACACTCCGGAGAGAGGCGGTGCGCGACGATATCTCACACGAGGTGAGGCGGGTTCCTGGAGCTCGACTGCTTCCAGGCCAAAGCGGTTTCCACTAGTGAGGTGTTTCCAAACGAGCGCGCGGGAAGAGGAGGTTGTAGTTCAACGACGACTGCGGCGGGAGAAGAGAGCGCGCGTCGGTCGCGCGTGTCTTATATATCCTCGGGTCCGATGATTACGCGATGTTCTAGAATCGTCTTCTTTCCCCTCCCACCCCACCACCCCGATGTGTCGATAGGAGGGTACGAATGATATTGTTTCGGAAGGGAATAATGATTCGACAAGTTCCTACCGTCAAAAATAAAAAAAAACGCGAATGGTTTTCCGCGCAACCAATTGAAATCACCCATTATTATGCATTATATATTTTTTGTGTTGTGTAAGTTTTTTTTTTTTAATTTTGTGCATTACATTTTTAGATTTTGTATTGCAAAATTTTATGTATTTACAAAAAAAAAGAATTTTTCTTATTTTAGTCAATATAAAATTTATGAATCTCTTGCGATCACCTTGAGGAATGTGTCCATTTTAATATGAGCTTTTTATGATTTTTCGCATATACATAATGTCTTAAAAATAAACAACGTCGGAAGTGTCTGTGTAATACACCATATGGCATGACACTGTGTAAGTAAGCAGACTGATTTAGCTGTGACATCACAAGTCAGATTCCTAAATTTACTAATAGATATTCGAATCTTTTTATGTAATAGAAATTACAGAACTTAATTTCTAATCAAATTATATGTGCTTCCCACTGGAGTTTAGAACCAATAGAAATCCCGAAAAATACCGTCGAACTTTGGAAATATTAATTATTATTTTGTAAATTAGCATTAACATTTCGCGCCGACATGGACAGAGTGAATGGTGAACATTTTAACTTCCCGCTAAGAAAATTGGAAATTTTCAAAAATAGGAAACTTATTGGTTTCACCCCGATTTTCGTCGTTTTGAGATTCCAGGAAGCTATTATGACTAATTTCACGTGGACGTCCGTAAAGTATGTAAACCTTTCATAGCTTTGAACGTCTTAATCGATTGAGATGCGGTTTGCGGTGTTCTAAGGATCTCAATGTGGAATAGATTTTGGTGATAATATGAACTCATTCGGATGAGTAGATTTTGAGAAATCTCAAAAATAAAAATTTTGAAAAACTTTTTTTGGAATAACTTTTAAACGGCTTTACCGATCGATTTCAAAAACTAATCAGCTCTTAATTTCAAAAAGTGACGTCAATTGCCGTTTGGAAAATAAAAATCGGTTAGTTCGTTCGTGAGATATCGAAAGAGAAAGAATTTGAAAGAAACCTTTTTTTTAACACAACTTCGAGATTTCGCAACATAATTTGGTGAAATTTGGAGCGCTTTGCATTAGAAATTCGCGGCAACACTACACGGTTAATTAAAACCTTTTATTCTCGATTTAAGAGATATAATGATAAGAGATCTAGTGGTTACCACAATTCCAATAAATTTGGATTAATATTATTACGGACCTCTCCCATAAACTGCTCAAAACTACGGTCCTGAGATACCATTATCCATAGAATCCTTGCTTATTTCATTAATTAATCTTGTGGAGGAGTGATGAACATTGCGCTTGCCAGTTATAAAGTCTGCCACTCCAGAATATTTCCTAATTGATTTAAATTACCCGTGTAGTGGCGGCAAGAATACCCACTACCCCATATCTTCCTGTGGGTGTCGTTAGGGGTGACAGAGAGAAACTGAGGCAGAAGATGGGCAATATCTTTTTAATAACAGCAAAATAATAATTAAAAACTGCGGTTGCCAACTTGCTCGCCAAGCGTGGCAACTATGGCAATGTATCCCCATGTTGAGTGTTACAAGGAGATGGCCCCCAGTCTCCAACGCCTCCACTATGCCTGGCGATCATGGGAACGGCGAGGTAGTACTAAGTGCTAAGAATCTCCGGTGGAGCATGCAGGCAACTGAACAAACAGATATCCAAATCCGTTTTAAAGAAGCGATCAATGGAACTAGGGCGCCAAACTCCTTTTTCCACAGATCTTTGTGCCATAAAGAGCCAACTGTCGAAGCTGAAGACAGAATGAGTGAGATTTAGTGGTTCTATATACAGATGTACACATCATCGTTGGAGCCACACCCTAGTGTGAATAACAATCCGGGAGCTAGTCTTATCCGACACTATTCCAATGATATTCCGGACGGAAGTCTGAACGAGATTAGAATGGCTCCGAGCCAGGATAGAATTACAGCGGAGCATCTGGAAGCGGGTGAAAAGCTGGTACTTTAAGTTCTTCAGAAGTTCTTATATTCCATAATCCATGGTGGCATTACTCCGGTAGGGTGGGGCATTAGTGCGGTATCGTGTCCTACAAGAAATAATAATAATAATATAATAATACCAGTCAGCCACTCGAGTCATCTGAGGCGGCTGGTAGTCCGTGACGGACTGCTCTAGGCTCAAATGCAGAAGGCGGTGCTCCTCGATACCGCCCGCATCGTCCGCCGGTTTCTTTCCCTTTCCCCCTAACCTTCGGCCGTTTGGACTCCCCTGCCGAGGGCCTCCATCTGGTTGGGCTTTTATTTATTTATGTATTATTTACCATCTCCTTTTATATTAATATTCAGCTCAACCAGATGGAAGTACTCTATTAATACCCCTAAATATAATAATAATATAATAATATTTATTGAATCCAAACATACTTTACATAAAAACAAAAACTTATAAAATTACATTGACGAGACTTAATCTAACTCAATACTATATTAAGGTATCTCTAGCAACTGTGCTAGGTCACTGACCTATGTTGCAACTGCTAAGCCCTCCCCATTAATTATATACCAAATAGAATAACAAAAGCATAAAAACAATTTTATCGCAATCAAGAAATGAATTAAAGTGGGTAGAAGTAAAATAATTAGCTATGAACTAATCCAAAAGGCGATAATGCTCTCTTGAATAACTACAGACCGATTTCCCTTCTGAGCCACGTTTACGTGCTGTATTCGATAGTCATTACAAACCGGACTTGACGACTTCCAGTCTCCCGAACAAGCTGGTTTTCAAAAAGGTTTTAGCACCATAGACCACATACATACCCTTCGGTAAATTGTACAGAAGACCGAGGAATACAATCTGCCACTATGTCTTGATATATTGAATATGAGAAAACCTTTGATTCCGTCGAAGTTTGGGTTTTGCTACAGTCCCTTCAGCGGTACCAAGTTGACTGGTGGTAAATCTAAATGCAAAAAAGTGCAGAACCAGAGAACAAAACCTATCCAACTGCATAGAAGTGTAAGATAGAATGACGTAATGTCCCCGAAACTTTTTAACGCTGCATGTGAAACCTGCGTTTTCAACTGGAAAGGAACGGAAAAGGAACAAGAAAAAAGGAAGTTTTGGACTGGAAAGGATAGGGTACTAATATCTATGGCGAGTACATTACTCACCTTCTATTTGCCAACAATATTGTCCTTATGACAGAATCGCTGGAGGACCTAAGTATTATGCACAATGACCTCAATAGTGTCTCCCACCGGATAGGTCTTAAAATAAACATGGATAAAACAAAGATCATGTGTAACGTGTCACACCTATGCCCGAAGTCGTTGGGAGCACTAAGCTCGAAGTTTTTGACGAGTATATTTACCTGGGACAAATAGTTACACCTGGATAAGTCCAAGTAAGACCGAGAGGTCAACCATGGTATTAATTTCGGCTGGGCAACGTTTGGGACATTACAAAAGATCTTCTCGTCAGGTATACCTCAAAACTTTAAAACGAAATTTACAATCAGTGCATTTTGCCAGTGACTTATGGGTCTGAGACGTGGTTCTTCACTGCTGACCATATGAGGAAGACCATAGTCATTCAGCGAGCTATGGAGAAGGTTATGGTAGGGGTTTCACTGCATGATAAACTTAGAAATGAGGACATCCGCAGTAAAACCAGAGTTACTGACATTGCCAAATGAATTAGTAAGCTGAAGTGGCAATGGGCCGGCCATATAGCTTAAAGAACTGACAACCGATGGGAAAAATAGTTTCTCAAGTGGCAGTCTCGTACCGGTAGGCGAATTGTGGGACAACACCCTAATAGATGGAGTGACGACCTGGTAAGACATGCAGGAAGTCGATACCTGCAGTTAGCTCAGGACCGTGCTTTGTACCGTTCCTTGGGAGAGGCCTATGTTCTGCAGTGGACTTGTTTAGGGCTATAATGATAATAAATGGTGATGTAAATTAAGAAAAAGAAATGTATAGTATTGTAGATAGTATACCGTCGATGGTAACGGTACCTTTTTACAGATTTAAGGTAACAAAGGGCATATAGGCCACGTTTCGTTTTCTAGTGGTAGAGCCATACTGCAGCTTGATTAATTGCATAGTTGTAGCACGAATGGGTCGGCTCGACCGGGGGAGGATCACGCTCTTACAGAATACCAGCGTCAAATAGCTGCTTAATGCTGATGTATTTCGTATGGTGAGTGTAGAGAACCGGAGACCCTTTTTATTGGAAAAGAGGCATTCCCACTTAGTCCTCAAGGCTGACAACGTATCTTCATTTTGATTCGCAAACGAGGATATATGTAGATGTCTATGGACCACAGCAACCACTTACCATCAGGTGGACTGTGTGCTCACTTGTCACCCTTTTCCTATTAAAAAAACTTGTTAGTAAGCGAATGCGCTGGTCCGTAGCCCATACATTTATAATATAGTAAGGATCAAAATGCAGATACTTTTTTACCTCTGAGGGCTAAGATAGAATTCCTTAGTTAACAGTAAAAAAAAAGATACACAGAAACATTACGCTTTTATCGTACGGTAATATTCTGTTAGAGCTTTTTACTTACCCGGTCGAGCCGATCCATTCGTGCTGCAGCCGTAATAAAGCTATGGCGTGACTTTACAACATAAAAAATGCTACAAACATCAATAGTCTTACGTGCCCTATTTATATAACTCGCTATTAAATCGTCATGGTATTCTTGATAGTGCAACGGTAGTTTGCACACTTTGTGGGCGTGGTTCATAAGTAACACTACTAAAACACTAATTTTTGGAATTTGATTCCGATTATAATCGCTATATTGTTTTATGATCGTTGTTAATACCGACAATGCACTTGCAATGCCGCTGGCGTCGCGGATGTTTATGGGCGGCACTTACCATCAAATTAGCGCAAGCGCGTTAGAAGTTGCGCGTTTATCCCCTTTATTGTGATATAATATAATCAGTGAATATTATAGTATTATTAAATGCACTGTAGCCGAAAGTTTCTCATTATCTGGTTTCAGAATATACAGTAGTCACAAACGACCAGAATTACGACGTCTTCAATAGCATAAGTTTTAATAATATTTCAATAGAATAGATTTACAACAACAGTTAATTAATGTCATTTGCGCCAGGGGTAGTACCGTTCGGAAATATTTCTTCTTTGAGTAGAACCAGGAAGAAAGTTAGTGGCACTTTTTTAAAGAATAATTTACAATATTATACGTTATACAGTTAAATATGAACGTACTTAGAAACAGCGTGTTAGCGATCACCTTATTCTCAATGATTATTATCATGTCCTCTAGACCGATTTTATGTTACGTAGGCCAGCCTCAACGGAGACTAGCCATCGGCGCAGGACGGGAGTATAGTAGATAGGTAGTACCACTTCTGGCTCACTAAGTCAGAAGTGGTACAACGTTCGTCGATACACGATCCTAAAAAAAAATGAAAAAAAAATGCATGCTCTAATCACGAATCGATCCGTTTTTGCATAGGATGCACGGTTCTGGAGATGTGCAGATCAATTAACTAATATCTAATTGATATCCGGTGAGAGCCTCCACCGTCATTAGCGTCCCATTGTTCTTATTTATTGTCATTGTCTATACTTCCTGGGCGTGTGCGTCGGCTTATCAGTGCTATTGTATTATACTTCTTTGTTCCTATCTACAACGCTAATCTGAATCATCAATAAAACACATTACCTAATTTTGTTACAATTTTTATTTACAAAATACAAAATCTTATTACTTATTATCTATAAAATAGGAGCGAAACATCACATCCACTAAAATATCATTGTACAATGTGTTCCCTGTAAATATACTCGTAAAACTATGCATTTAATATCCCTGAAACTTATATAGCAAATACATTAAGCAATATTCGCCACAAACTGAAGTCCACTCATTCTGAATCCTATCAACATTCCAGTTCCATCTTTTGCAATTCCTTTTTAAAAACTCTAGATGATATCGTACAGGTGATCGTCCATATGTATCAAAATATTGACTGACGTCATTCGTATCGATATATAAAGCTACCCAATGTTACCCTGGTTTATCATCTGTATCCAAATTACATATTGTATACGTTGGTAGCTTTCACTTTAGCAATTAATGGTGGAATGAATGAGGTCAATCGTTTTCTTTTAGTTTTATACCCAGATTCGGTCATGTTGAATTGATCAATTTTCTCATCAGACTTTCGTTTTAAATTCGTACTAACTTGCTTTAAAAGATCTTTTATTGAGGCTTCCATAAGACGCGCTTGAACCACATCCAATAAAAGTCCTATTCCAGCGCTTAATGCCTCCTTACCAATCACTCGAGCACCACTTGAAAGTAAAGGTAAAACTGATTTAAATAACCCCCCTAAGAAGCTTCCAATACCATGAGAGCGTTGGTATGGTGAACCCTTATAAATTACTCAAATTTCTGACCCAGCTTGATGTGTATAATAATTTTCATATGGACATTTATGATGATCACGAAGAGAATTCATTATTATAATTTTCGGAAATGTAGTTTAATACACACGGTTCCAAAGTGGAATGGTATTTTTTGTCCTGTGCTCGATCTTATAACTATTTGCAGCGTATCGAACTCTCTTCGCATAACAGTTAAGTAGTGAGGTTGAGAGAAAACGTGCATTTTATTTGCACCATAAATGTATTTTCTAGGATCTAATGAAATGACTCTTAGTAAGTAGTAAGTCATAACATCACCCACAATCTGAGGATCGATAATGTCGCAATATAGAAAGTTGAGATGGTAACCCTAAGTGTTAATTAGCAGGTAACTATCCAAACATCTCTCTAGGAGATTTTTATTTGGTTCATAACCTAGTTGTAAACTTAATTTTTGTGATAATGTTACGGATGTTATATTTTTATCCAAAACAGAAATAGACACAAATATTGTTATTTCATCATAGCGAAATTTCAAGTTCTCTCTGATACCATTTAACACTCTTAAAATATGCTCAACGTTATCATAGTTGGTAGCTGGAATATGTTTTTTGTAGTACACTGTGGATGGTTTATCTTCATTAGGCATTAACATAGATTTTGTAATGTATATAACATTTTCATGATCTTGAACAGTAAACACGGTACATGGATATTGAAACTCGACAACTCCAACCGACCATTCACCTTCTAATTTAATAGCTTTTGGTAATTTCGTTGAAAAATTTGTGGTCTTGTTATCAGGAAAGTGGAATACTTTGAACTATTGCTGAGCAAAGTTAAATAAAAACTTTCTTTATTCATATTTCTTTTAAACTAGAAGCTAAAATCCAACTGGTAAATTTATCTGGATAACCTTTCCACTTCATTAATACTTCTTTTCTGTTACCTGAATAACGAGTGTCAATTATTTCATCTATTTTATAATATGAGATGATTTTCTGTAATTCTCTTTCATAAAAAGTACCAACTATTGGTTCGTTTTGTAAATCTGTTATTGTATAAACAACCATGGAGATCTATCAATTATTGAAGATATAATAAATATTTCAATACTCCAATTTGATTCATATCCTTTTTTGGAAAACATGTTTATATTTCGTTATTCAAACATAATCACCCACATTGAAATTTGGTTTAGGATTTTCTAAAGAAAGTTCGTTTGACTCTCTATCATAAAGATTAGTCCAAACTGTCATAATATTGTTGGAATTTACATCACATGGGCACATCTTAATACTAGAGTGAAAGCTGTGATTATAAGAGTACATTAAATCCTGTAAAACATCTATATATCTATAAGTATTATTATAAGTGAAATAACGACACATTTTCATTTTTAGTGTTCTTTGAAATCGTTCAACAATACTGGCCTTAATGTCAGGATTGTTAGTGGTATAGTAATTATTTTTTTTAGATTTAAAGTATTTTTGTACATCTTTTGAAACAAATTTTGTATCTTTATCAGATTGTATGTGAGTAGGTGTTAAATAACTTTCAGTAAATATACTTTCAAAACATTCTTTAGTTGTTTCTGAGTTTATCTTTTTCATTGGTCTTGCAAAAGCATATTTACTAAATACATCAATAACACAAAGTATATACTTGAAACCATCATTATATTGAGAATAAGTTCGCATATCACTTAAATCAGCTTACCACAGTTCATTAATATTTGATAGAATGTACCTATTACGTGAGAATTTTTTTCAAATGGGTTTATGTAATGTGTATGTTTCTTGTGATTTTA
Source organism: Parnassius apollo (assembly GCA_907164705.1). Taxonomy (NCBI): domain Eukaryota; kingdom Metazoa; phylum Arthropoda; class Insecta; order Lepidoptera; family Papilionidae; genus Parnassius; species Parnassius apollo. Next base: position 2,791,383 of record CAJQZP010000851.1, read on the forward strand.
ACCATTCCTTTACTTGCCTGTTATTCATTTTACCCTTCATGGCTTTCGATAATTTATCAATACTACCAAACCAGCGGGATGAGATGGATCATAATAAATCCTATTAATTTCTTCTAGTACGGGGTCCATTTTTCCCACTCAGCCTTTTACGTATTTTAGTTGTAGATTTTTTATCTCTACTACTAGGTGTAGAAAACTCTTGAACTTCAATCTCAGAGGGTTTGTTCAGATCTTTTGCTTGAAGTTGGTTAATAAACTCACATCTCTTTGGATTTCCAATATAAGAAAGTGGTACATTAATATCTTTTAATGCTTCAGCAAATCTATCCCACCCTACTGGATCACTTCTTTTTAAGGGTCTTAGTGAATCATTTATTAAATCAACAATATTACTTCCAGGATTTTTTCCATTATCAATTTTGACTGTACCTTCATTATCCCAAAGTATTTTACTTTTACTTGTTTCAACTAAGTTTAATAATAACTTTCCTTTTTTATTATAAGTTTTTGGTATTAAACTGAGTATTTGAGCTGGTGTGTAAAGTCGATTTTCATAATTTTCTTTACTTTTAATGGATCGATTCTCCTCCCACAAAGATTCAGCATCAACCGAAGTTTTTATTTATTTATTTATTTATTTAAAAACTTAAACGGAACACCTTAAGCTAAAGGGGTACATAGGGCGGACTTAATGCCATGTGGCATTCTCTGCCATTCAACCCTGGGTGCCAAGGACAATTGTTGGCAGGTGCGACCATTATACGTAAATAATTACATTAAAATATATACACATATAGTATAAATATACATACAATAATACATACATATATATATATATATATATATATATACATGCTTATAAACTTCTGAAATAAATATACAAATGAATGATATATATATAATATGATGTTTGAATAATATATAATGAAATAAATATCTGAAGTAAAAAAGAAGAAAAGAAAGACAAAAATTAAGGAAAATAATGTTAATTAGTAGTTTCCTTCAGGTAATGTTCTCGGAGAAGAACTTTGAAGACTTTTTTATTTGTGGCATTCTTAATATCGTTGGGGAGGGTGTTCCAAATTTGTATGGCTTGTATCGTAAAAGACGACCTAAAAAAATTTGACTTATACTGTGGAAACCTTAACCTCAGACGGTTTGACTGTTGGGATGTTCGACCGTCGATCGGATGAAAAAAATGAAAATTATCCTTAAGATAAGAAGGCGACCTTGGATCGTTTAAAATTGAATAAAGTACAAGTTAAATTCTAGAGCATCGCCTTTGACGTATAGGTAGCCCTTGAAGCTTTGAAAGATTCGATGATATGTGGTCATACTTACGTAAACGAAAAATAAATCTTATGGAATTATTAAGAAGGCGCTCCAACTTGTTTAGAAGATTTTCTGATAGATCTGAGTAACATACATCGGCATAGTCGATAAGAGGTAAAATAAGGAAATGAACCAGCGTAAGTTTGGTTTTGAAAGGTAGGAAATTTTTAAGACGATAAAGGGAACGCAAGGTACCAACAACTTTACGACTAACTTCAGAGATCTGCAATTTCCAGGTCATAGTTTTATCCATGTACAGGCCAAGATTTTTTATGGAATCACAGTATGGAATCAAACTTCCATTATAAATTACAGGAGAGAGATTTCCATAATCAACCTTAGCCAATAATTGCGAACTTCCGAATATTATAACTTTGCATTTGGCAGGATTAACAGAAACGCCATATTTACATGACCATTCTCTTATGGCTTCCAGGTTATCATTTAGTTTGTGTATTACAAAGTTAAGATTATTTAAGCTTGACTTTACATAAAGCTGGAGATCATCCGCATACAGATAGTACGAACAATCTACAACTGAGGAGATAGAATTTATAAATAAGGAAAACATAATAGGAGAAAGTATTCCACCTTGCGGCACACCAGATTCAATTTCAGCCCATGCTGAAAACCGCTGACCTGAGCGAACCGATTGCTGGCGACCGCGAATATAAGAAGAAAACCATTCCAAGTCTGGGGATGAAAATTTAAGGTGTTTAAGGATGGATAGGAGGATACCATGATCCACAGTGTTGAAAGCGTTTGAAAAGTCAATAAGCACCACCACTGTTAATTTTTGCTCATCTAAGCCCTTTCTTATATCGTCTGTGACTTTGATAAGCGAAGTGGTAGTACTGTGACCTGAGCGAAACCGATCCGAGTCGATTGAAATTCATTCAGCAGGTTATGTTTTGCAGCGAATACAGATATTTGCTTAAAAACATAGGCTTCCAGAACTTTAGAGAGGTATGGGAGAATTGAAATAGGACGAAAATGGTTAGGGAAAACAGGATTAGGTATTTTAGGAAGAGGTCTTAAAAAAGCCTTTTTCCATGCAGAAGGGTATTGACCTGTGTCCAGAGAATATTTATTTTTAGAGCTCTATCTTTATTTTTAAAACCAATTTTAGACTCATTTGAAACTTTATTAGATGTATCAGAATAAATTGCTAATCTGTGTGGTTGACGATCCTCTTCGGTAAAATGAAGGTAACTTTGCAGTGTTTGTAAATATAATATTCATTTCTTTCGGTCTTCCGTCTTACTATTCATAATATTTTGCATTTCAATATCTAATCGAGATAAATTACTATTAACCTTATTTTCTTGTTTTAATTTTTCAATCAATCCAGGTTCAATAAGTATCATTTTCTTTGCATTTTCCATGTTAACTGGCTAGTCCACTCACTAATCCACTCAATATTGCACCTAATATTATTGGTAAGAAAGCCCCTCCTTTTTTGTATAATTATTTTTTTTCTTAGTTTATGTTTACACTTACGCACTAGTTTACGGAGTATATTTTTGTGTTTATTCAATTTTTGTTTATCTTGATCTTTAAGAGGTACTTTTCCTTGTAAAACGTTATGAATACACTCACAAATACAGTTAATTTCTTCTTTATCACACGTTTTAAGTAATGCTCTTTGATATTTTGGTTTAAGCGTGTGCAAAGCGTTTAGCAAATGTTTATACGTTGTGAGTCCACGATGCACCATTATGCAATGATTTGAAATGTTTGATTCTTGGTGTATTTAAACTCTTTTGTGGGGACGTAGCCTGTACAGAAACCATTAAATGGGAAGACATTTGTCTTGATACGACAAAAACCATTGGTATTCTGTTTTAAATCTACCATTAAATATCCATGCGCCTCTAGAGTTGCATCCCTGTAGGCATCTTCAATGAATTTTGAGTTATCTGGTGACACTTGTCGCGCTAAATATCTTATTTGAGTTTTATCTCGAGGGTTTTTATAATATATTATATAACTTGAGGTTAAGGATATGTCTCTTTGCCTTTTACCCTGATGAAATAAATTTTGTGTTTAATAAAATACACTAAGATTCCTGTGATGACTACCTTTTGTAACTATATCCACAATTCTTCCATCGGACTCTCTCATTAGATCATCAATAATAACAAGATGTGGGTTTTCACCATCAAACATATTAAGATTTGGAATTCCTTAATGATAGTTAACATTTGGTAAATTATATAAAGGTTGCATTTCATCAAAGCACCATGTGATCTGATTAAAATCAGAATTGCATATTTCTGTAACTGCTTTTATGAAATTTGTTACAAAATTTGACTTCCCACATCCACTTGGTCCTGCCACAATAGCAGTAAACGGATGGATAAAGTGAAACATTACACACGTCTAAAGTTCTAAGGGGTGAAATAAAAAATGAAAGTGTTGTTGTAGGAAAACAATTAATATATATTGTGTTCTATAACTAATGTTTTTTAACAAAATTTATGACTAATTTAAAATTTTATTTTCAAGCAATAACCACTTGTAAAAAACACACACTTCATCACAAGAACAATGTAAAATTTTGTGATTATTTTTTGCAAATACATGATTATTACACACATAACGCTTGTTTAAATATATGACATTTACCAAATCATTGTATTTTGGACATTTCTATTTTTCTATATTAAAAATTCTATCATTCGTCGTCAACATTTTTAAAAATTGTTTTTCTGCTGAACCACCTTTGTATGCGATCACTTCGTCTTTGCACAAATTTCCAATGTACCAATTTAATATGGGAATGATGTTCTCTTGTTTGGAGGCACATTTTAATTCTTCGGTCATGTCAAAATATGGAATGCCGTGCTCGTGTGTTTCGCAATAACGAACAGTTTTTTTGTCTATTGGCAACAAATAATTGAAAGGATAACTTGGCCGAAATAAATAATGATCGATAAACACATAATTTTTATTAGATAGTTTTACGTCTAGAATAGCCATTTCTCTACATTGAAAATGTTTATGAGGATATGTAATATAAAATCCGTCCATGTCGATGATGTATCTAATATTTTTTAGATTTTGTGTCATTTTGAACCAAAAAGTTAAAAGTATTTACACGTGACTAAAAATATGTTTGTCCAACAAACTTCACATAACAATGCTTCATTACTTCCCTTCATCCCATCTCTTCCTTCTCCTCCTGTCTTCCTGTAATTTAAGTAAACAGAATCACATTCATTAATGATCAACTAATGTCTGTCATTGTTAAAAAAGTATTTTTTAAGTTTTTCACTTTCTGCTATTGTCTTTGTATTCAGGACTAGGAAATGTCCGCCGCGCTACCTCAAACTTCACATGCTTTCGAAATTTTCTCAGACATGCAGGTTTCCTCACGATTTTTTCCTTCACTGTTTTCATATACACACATAATATTTAAATATAATTTGTTAACACTAAATCATACACATGTAAGAAAATAATAGAAAGAAAAGTAATTTTGTCAATAGAATAACCACTTACATCCATGGCATTTGATGCGTTGAAGTAACACAAATGTAGTATTGATAGATTCACTGCGGTCAAACGACCATACACTAACTCCATGACTGCAGCTGCTCGGTCTTATATAGTACCAGTAAGTAATAATTCTAATCTAAAGAATTTCTGCAGTGGAACTGATAGTACGAGTAACTTTATACATCAACAAGCTTATCTCACATTCTGTTGCTTATCTCAATATTCCTTCGTGTTGCGTCTTGTTCAATGTATTGATGACTCAAATACAATTTGTATAACACAAAGGAATGCAATTTAATATTTAGAAATCACTATAATTGATTATTCCTATGTTAGTCATTGAGTAGATTGGTACTGTAATAATCTACTAATAGTAGTAATATCATGGATACACTAGATGTACAACAACATCTGAAAAAGATTCACCCCAGTCTAGAAAATAATGTTTATGCTGCTAAGAGACTGCCAATATATACCCACGTACCAACGTATATAATATGTAATTTGGATACAGATGATAAACCAGGGTCACATTGGGTAGATTTATATATCGATACGAAGGACGTCGGTCAATATTTTAATTCATATGGACAATCACCTGTACGATATCATCTAGAGTTTTTAAAAAGGAATTGTAAAAGATGGAACTGGAATGTTGATAGGATTCAGAATGAGTGGACTTCAGTTTGTGGCGAATATTGCTTAATGTATTTGCTATATAAGTTTCAGGGATGTTCAATGCATAGTTTTACCAGTATATTTACAGGGAACACATTGTACGATATTTAAGTGGATGAGATGTTTCGCTCCTATTTTATAGATAAAAGTAGTAATAAGATTTTGTATTTTGTAAATAAAAATTGTAACAAAATTAGGTAATGTGTTTTATTGATGATTCAGATTAGCGTTGTAGATAGGACCAAAGAAGTATAATACAATAGCACTGATAAGCCGACGCACACGCCCTGGTATTATAGACAATGACAATAGATAAGAACAATGGGACGCTAATGACGGTGGAGGCTCTCACCGGATATCAATTAGATATTATTTAATTGATCTGCACATCTCCGAAACCGTGCATCCTACGCAAAAACGGATCGATTCGTGATCAGAGCATGCCAAAACCTTTTTTTTTTAGGATCGTGAGTCGACGAACTTTGTACCACTTCTGACTCAGTGAGCCAGAACTGGTACTAACTAACTACTGAGTATAGTTTCCGAGTGTACGCGGTAGTCCGTCCCATCGGGCCGACACGACCGAAGAGAAAATTCATGTATTCATTAATAGTATAATAGCTCTCATTAAACAATTTTTGCTTATTAAGCATTTTAAAATTTGTATGTTCCTGCATATTTTCTGTGGCCGTGTTGTAAAAGTGCCTCGTGAAGGAATTACTAACTCTTTGAAGTTGATTAATTAGTATAACTAGCTTGTGCGTGTTCCTATTATATTCAGAATGCACATCACTATTTATATTTAGTTTGAAATAATAAATTGAAATAGGAATAATAATAAATTAAATGTCTCTATCACTTTTGAATTTTGTATTATCAGATTTATAATGAGGAATATTGATATATTAATTTCAAATACTTAATGAGTATGTACACTATATTATTTAGCTTTTTAAGAGTTAATTACATTCATAGCACATATAGAATCTCCTTCAAATACACTTTCGCATATTCTTATTTTGCATAAGCAACTTAATTGAAGGCAGAGATGAGTTTAAAATTTTATGGTAATTATCTTAATCACCTAAGATTTATAGATGATTGTGCCTGGAAATGATGATAATGCTAGTATCTTTTAACTATGAAAGTAAGACCGTAGGTCTGGAAATCAATCAGGAAAAAACAAAAAAGAAATGAAAAATCACAAACAGAATCATAATAACGATCTACTCATCAACTGTAAAATATTTGAAAGACTATATTTATTGGTCACGTAATATCCTTTTAAGTTTGCACAGAAAAGGAAATAGGTAAAGGAATAAAACGTAAATGGAATAAATATTATTAAAAACTATTAATAAAGTGGTACAATAAAGGAAAAACTTTAAAGGAACTCTGCCAAATGAACTGAAAACTAAAGCGATGAAGAAAATGGGAAAATTCATAACAAATTTATCAAAGAAGAATAGAAAGAATTTACCTCTAAACGATCCTATCTATTAAACGATCGAATAGAAATACTTCAATTAGAAGCAGAACAAGAGCCAAAAGTGGTATCGAACATATTCTGAAACTTAGGCAGTGATGGGCAGGCCATATTCAGAGAGTTGAACGGAAGAGATGGACCCAGATTGTGACGATCAGTATTCCAAGAGACATAAACGTGCCTAAAGCAGACCATTTAAAAGATATAATAGCATTTACCGAAAAATTATGGTCCGACTTTAGAAGTCTGAAGACGAAGAAACGAATGAAACAATTTGGAGGAGGCTTTTTATACTTTAAAAGATAATTTATCTTAATACTTACATACATAAAGATAAATTGAAAAAAAATGATATAATAATAAGTAATAAGCACTAAACAAAAAAACATGTGTTTGTAGCTCGAGTAAAGAATCAATAAAAGCTTTTTTATTTAATTTTTTTTATTTACCTCTAGTTACTTACTTTACCTTTATCACTTTTCAAATTATAATATCAAATTCATATTGATGAATATTATACTAATTTTAAAAACTTGACATACACTATTTTATTTAATTTTACTAGAAAGGTATTGTAAAATTTACAAAATAGTTTTTCGTTTAATGTTTTTATTATGTATTAAATCTAAAACAAACTATTAAAACAGCATCTATACTTGATGATGATGAAACTTTTTCATGGTACGTCTGAACCAACATTGGAAACACTTTTTCCAGTTCGCCTCAGACACTTCTACGACCTGCTCGAACGTTGCTATATCTTCCATTGATGAAAACTGTGTTTCTTTTATGTGGCATTTTATCAGAAGGACCTAACATGCGAAAACAGTCAGTGCCAAACCTTAAACTGCTGTACTCTTACCATTTTGAACACTTACGCGGCACGTTGTCACAGTGGCGTAGTAGCTCGGCGAATCCCGTTTTCGTTTCCTTGTTTCTCACAGCAGTAAATACTTCTGGCACGCATTTGGTAATTATACTGTCCGGTATTGATGTTTCTTCAGAATAAGCATACCAGATACCTCATCAAAATAAAAATCACACCGTGAACACGCCGTGTAAAAGATTTGATGATTTTTTTTGTAGTTTATCACATTCACTTATTCCTCATGTCAACCACAAAGAAGGAATATTTGAAACTGGAAAAATTGGTATTTTATTTGTTATTAATCGTATTATTATAATAAATTATAACCAGCCATTGTCATACAAAGAAACTTTTTCGCAAAACGTTGTGAGTGGCCTGCCGTTTAATCCAGTAAACTAATACCTATTTAACCGAAATATGATCTTTAACCGCTGATTACCACTTTAATATCAAGTTTCAAAGGGTAACAAATCTTTTATAGGGGTTAATATGTCATAATAGCCGTAAAAAGAATATTTGCAAAGGAACCAGTGTATCCAACCAAATACTATTAGTTAATAAACCCAGCAATCGATGTAAAAGAACGGTGTGTCAAGTCAGGCGTTTCTCGTGGAAGCTCATGAATTGATTAATTATGAAATTAGGGTCGACTGTTATTATGATGAAGAAATAAACCAGAATTATATATTTCAACTAGCTGTGCCTCGTGGTTTCACCCGCGTTCACACATCTGAGCCGCGCGACTTGACATGCCACCTCGGTCATATAGTTCAATCATTTTAGGTAAAAAAATTATTGAAAGTAATGGAGTACTTTCATCTATTGGCATATTTACGTTATAGAGTAATGTAAATTGTATCCACTATCCCTCCCCTATCCGGGTGAGCGGTACCCCCCGCGCCCCAGAAAATGTTCCGAAGTGCGGTTTCTTCCTTTCAGTTTTAAAGAAAATCATGACGTGTGGTTTGTAAGGATTAAAATGTCATGCTCAAAAATAACGCTCATAAAACACCTTTTAATTTTCAATAATTTTTGTCACTAAATAACCTTATTGTGGCTTATGTATAAAAATAGGCATATGGTATTACGGTCTTTTTTTATATGCAGTAAAGATTTATATTTTCGTTGAAGATTAAATATTTATGTATCAACAGCCATTATGCCGATGCATGCGGATAAATCATTTCTGGGGCGCGGTTTCTTCAGAGTTGCTTAACAAAAATCAATATTTAAGGCTAGCTGAGATGTGAAGCCTAATACTAGATAGTCTATACTATTCCTCATAAATGTGGCTATATAATACAAGAAGATTTTTTTAAATCGGACTGGTAGTTCCATAGCTTAGCGTCCTTAAATAAACAAAAGAAAACAAAAAAAACTCTTTCGCTTTATTATATTAAAATAATACTTCAGATTAATTTCGATTATTAGTTTTCTTAGGTATATCTTTTACGTAGTAGAGCTATGTTGCAGCTATATTAGTAGTATAGTTGTAGCACGAATGGGTCGGCTCGACCGGGGTAGAACCAAGCTCTCACAGAATACCAGCGTAAAATAGCAGCTAAACGCTGATGTGTTTCCTATGGTGAGTGTAGAGAACCGGAGACCCGTTTTACTGGAAAAGAGGAGTCCCATCCAAGTCCTCTCGGGTGACAACGCATCTACATTTTGATTCATAATCGAGGATAGATGTAGGTGTCTATGGACGACAGTAACCACTTACCATCAGGTGGACTGTACGCTCGTTTGTCACCCTAATCCTATTTAAAAAAAAATTTTGTTAGTCCGCACCTTCGCTCTTGTGATGTTTAATAACCTCCTCAGACGATAAACTATAATTACATTTCTCCCCTACTGTAACTATTGCGAAATTAATTTCAAATACTTGGTATTATTATACTATTTCATTCATTTTTTAAAGAATTAATAACATTCAATACACATATAGAATCGTGTTTAAAAGTAGCAATGTTGGTCTAAATGAGAAAAGTTATAATATTTCAAAGAAACGTCACTTGAAACTTATCTGGCAACGTTCAGTCTCGTTGATTATTTTACTATTGCTTGCGGAGATTGCTATTAATTCTTGAAAAAGCTATAAAAGAAATCTACTTCCGAAAAGAAGACGTAACCTACATTATTTATTTAAAAGATAATGTATGCCAGCAGGAAAATCAATCAAGTGGTTTATGTAATATTTTGAATATTATGTTATCTTCTTATACGCGATAAAATCCTTAAAAGTAGTTTTAATCAATGTGTAGTGGTTGTGTAAATATAAGAAATCATTATTATTTTTTCTATTGAAAATAATATATATATATATATATATATATATATATATATATATATATATATATGTGTAATTTACTCTTAATTTTTTATGGTAAAGGTTTTCATTCTATCCCACCTTAAGTGTGTGTTGAACAGTGAAGATAGTAAAGCGCAGCTTTACAAAAGCTCATTTCTCTGCCTTGAAGCCCATTGTTATCGGGTTGGAAGACAGGTGCTCGCAAACATCGTTGAAAACAAACTAATTTAAGTTCACTTCTAAGTGGGAGGGGGTCCGCACGCTGAGACATGACTTACTTGGTAGATTTATACGAACTTATCACAACTAAGCGGAAGGATTTGTGTAAAAAACTTTTCGATAATAGTCTGTGAAATTTCCGTCCAGCATTTTGAAATGGGATTAAGATGGTAGGTGGCTACACACATTAAATAGCACATTGTAGTCAGGTTACATTAATGAGCCACATAAATAAAATAAAAAACATGTGTGCAGTTCACACGCGGTAGGATTCACTTGTAAATCTTCCTTCTACGTTTATTTCTACGTTCAGAAAACTAAACTTCGAGATAATAATACAAAGGCAGAGTTTCAAAAGTAGGATAATTATTGTAGGATTTACGTAATTAAAGTGTAAATATTTTTTTATAGAATAAGGGTGACAAACGAGCACACAATCCCCCTGACGGTAAGTGGATGCTCTGGTCCATAGACATCTACATTTATCCTTGATTAACAATCAAAACACGGATATGTTGTCCCCCCTGAGGACTAAGATGGAATGCCTCGTTTCCAGTAATAAAGGGTTCGGATCTCTACACTACACTCACGAAACACAGCAACATTACGGTGCTATTTTACGCTGGTATTCTGTGTGAGCGTGGTCCTGCCCCGGTCGAGCCGATTCATTCGTGCTACAACCATAATATAGCAGCAGCGTGGATCTACCGATCTACCGCTCTAATTTATATAAAACACTGTCTGCATACTGTATTCTATTCTCTTATAGTTCTTTTTTTAGTTTAGCTTTTTTGTTTCATAAGGTATTACTTATAATCACAAGAATTCTAAAGAAGTTTTCTGTTCAACAACTTGCAATAGCTACATAGAATTTTAATTATCCTACAATACGTGACTTTACGACCTAAAGAATCCTTTAAGTCTTTCGATTAGAGCAAAGTAATTTAAACCACTCTCAAGACACAGTATCGTCGAATATTAATTGGGACCATTAATTTGACTTAAAACTTTTCTCATTTATAAAAAAAAATGTAACAATGAACGACAAACGTCTGACTTATTCAAAATTCTATTAATGTTCGCTATCGTCATCCCCATTTAGTGAAGCTGTACCAATTTGGATACTTCGTTAATATTTTGCGTTTTTTGTTCGTCGGTAGTTTTCGTTGCGCGCTTCACTGTACTCGTAGACGTGTGTGCAATAAAACGCCAGCGTCGGTGACAATGTAATATAAAGAAGTAAAGTTAAGACCATACGTCTCACTCCTGGATACACACTTCTCCTCACTGCTGAGAGGGTTTTAGGTCAAGGAATTTTTTACCACGCTTCGAAATAATACTTACTTAACTTGTCAGACATGCAGGTTTTCTTGTAATGTTTTCCTTCAACGCCGAGCACGTGGTAAATCAGCAATTAAAATTGCAACTCAACTTTTTTTTGATAGGTATCAACGGGGATCAAACCCAGGTTGCTGTGGTATCTCAAGGGCTTAGTGCTTGTCGTAAATATATTGTAAGAAACTTATCAAATAAATGTATATAATTAAGTACTTTAATATTTTGAAAAAAAAAAAACAAATGGACTGCGTGGCTATCGAACTTTTATTAGAGAGTAGAGACCGCAAAGCAAGACATTCTCAACAGCTATCACTAGCTAATAAAGAATGTTTTTTTTATTTTTTTTTTCATTTCATTCTTTATTTGCGCAATATGGGTACATACAGTGGTCAATTTACATTGTTTATCGCCATATTTAGGCTCATGCCATGCAAAAATTCTTAATGATATGTTATAGTTTAAATTAAAATTATTACACATTAAATTACAGTGTCTAAATAATTATTAAAATAATGTCAAATGCGATTACCTAATTAATACACAATGTCAACTTTGTAAAATAAATGTCACATAAAATGTCTAATTAATGTCACAGTACCACTAAGCCGGTTACAATACTACATCTAATAAATTGTCTTCAAGAAATTCCCTTACCGAATAATATGATTTTTCTAAAAGTAGTGTCTTCACTTTTTTTTTTTAATAAATTATTATTTGAAATTTCAAGCAGAGACTATACATGACTATACATGACTATACACTCTAGGAATCATACAAAATACACTGCTGTTTAAAAGTTTAGTATGACTTTTTTTTGAAAGTGTGTGATGTTTTTTTTTTATAGAATAGGGTGACAAACGAGCACACAGTCCACCTGATGCTAAGTGGTTGCTGCGGCCCATAGACATCTACATCTATCCTCCATTAAAAATCAAAATGCAGATGCGTTGTCACCCGTGAGGACTGAGATGGAATGTCTCGTTTCCAGTAAAAAAGGGTCTCCGGTTCTCTACACTCACCATACGAAATACAGCAGCATTAAGCTACTATTTCACGCTGGTATTCTGTGAGAGCGTGGTCCCCCCGGTCGAGCCGACCCATTCGTGCTACAACTATACTACTAATATAACTGCAGCATGGCTCTACCACGTATATAAAATTGTTTTTATTTTATTATTTATTAAATTATTGTCCATATGGTTTTTACAACTTCACCATAAGAAACTCACAAGCGATTATTTTCGAGTTATTAAGTTCGTCGCCACCTATAGTTCCGAAGTTCACCTGCCTTTGTTATTGGAGTGCGACTCCGATAGCTAGAGGAGAGTACCTCTAAATGAGGTACAAGCCTCGGCTTGAGTGACTATCGGAACCTGAGAAACGGGTTAAATCATGTATAAGGAGTAAAAGAGTAAATGTTATGGTTGTAGCACGAATGGGTCGGCTCGACGCCATGTTCTCACAGAAAGTGCAACCACGCTCTCACAGAATACCAGCGTATAATAGCAGCTTAATACTGCTGTGTTTCGTATGGTGGGTGTAGAGATCGGGAGACCCTTTTTTCTGGAAACGAGGCACTCTATCTTAGTCCTTAGCGGTGACATCGCTTTGATTCTTAATGAAGGATAAATGTAGATGTCTATGGGCCACAGCATCCACTTACTATCAGGTGGACTGTATGCTCATTTGTCACCCTTATTCTGTAAGAAAATGACCTCCACATGTGTTTCCTAACAGTAGGAAATCTATTTCTTATCAATTTTCTCAAATTCAGAGTGTTTGTGAAATTTAAACATATAAAAAATTCAGGCAGAGAAATACTCGTCGCTATTAGTTCCGGTCCGCTAACATATTCGCAAATCAATTAGGCGCTTTCGCTACAAGACAATAACTATGGCATCCATCCAATGCTGAGGCAGTAATTAATTTGTTTGCAATAAATTAATGACGGCAAACATAAAACAAGAATTAGTGTTGCGGTCTGCTTGTTCATATCAATCTCATTCGATGGCCATGTTCTAATAATTAATAACCGACGTATAAAAGAAGTTAAAAGCGTTACTGTCGCCAAGATAGTTGTGTTGTAGCTTGAAATGTAGGAAAAATCTGTCCCCGGGCGAATCCGAGCCAACCTTTGTGTCAGTTGCAAACGCTTGCGGCTAGTTGTTCAGTTCGTTCAGTGAAAAAGAGGTGCTTCATCTACTAAAAGTGAATTGGAATAACTTTTTTTCAAGATATATTAATTAAATAACAATATTTTGAGCCCAAATACTTGTTATAATGGTAAGATAGTTTTCTTTAATTAGATTATTTGATTGATTGATTCATAAACAATAATTAAAAGTGTTAAATTTCGTTGACTGTTTTTTAATAAATAGCAAAAAGTTCATTTGAAACTGATTTTCAGGAGGATCTCGACAAGGAACAAATTAACAGCAAGTATCCAATTTTTTAATAATTTGAAATATATTACTTATTCTTAAGCAATTAAATGCATACTTTTTATTTTAACCTATTAAACATACAATATATTTATCAAAATGTTATGTTTAAGTTTAGAAATTAAAGTGTTTTATTAAAACGCAACAAATGGTAAAAGTTAAAAGTTTACGCTATAATACATAGTATATATATATATAAAAAACAATATATATATATATATATATATATATATATAATAATATATAAATATATATATATTCGGTGTGTGTGTGTGTGTGTGTGTGTGTGTGTGTGTGTGTGTGTGTGTGTGTGTGTGTGTGTGTGTGTGTGTGTGTGTGTGTGTGTGTGTGTGTAAGTAAATAGAATTCCAACAGTTCGTTTATGTCACTGTCAAACCTCAGTAACAGTAAATTGTGTGCTAATGCTACATTCACTTGAAAAATAATAATATAATTATTTTCAGTTCTAAAAAAAGCTTTTGAAGCTTTTGACCATGAAAAGAAAGGTTGCATCGGCACAGTAATGGTAGGCACGATTCTTGGAATGTTGGGTCATCAAGTCACTGATGAGTCCCTCGCGGAGATTATCACTGAGGTAGACGTTGACGGTTAGTTTTATGGAAATTATATAATGGTTTTATTGATTTTCGGTACAATCTTCTTATTTTACAAGTAATATTATTTAACGTAGCGCATTCTTGTGTGTATTATTGTTAGACAGATTTTTGTACGTGGTAAAACCATGCTGCAGCTATATTGGTAATATCGTTGTAGCAGGAATGGGTCGGCTCGACCGGGGAAAGATCACGCTCTCACAGAATTTCAGCGTAAAATAGCAGCTTAACGCTACTGTGTTTCGTATGGTGAGTGTAGAGAACCGGTTACCCCTTTTACTGGAAATGGGGCATTCCATCTTATTCCTTACGGGTGACAACGCAACTGAATTTTGATTCGTAGTTGAAGATAGAAGTCGATGTCTATGGGCCGCAGCAAATACTTAACATCACTTCGACGGCCTATTTGTCACCCTTATCTTATAAAAGAAGATTTTAAGACTATATATTCCTTTTTTTTTAAATTTATTAATATGCTTTATTCAAAAGAGTACTCATCAGAATTCGAGATTTCTTAAGTTATCAAAAAACATGGAACACAAAAAATTCCACAATATGAAAAATTTTCCACCCCACACACAAGTAATTTGCTTAGCCTCCTTTTTCTGGATTTAACAATTCTCTTCTGATTTTGTGAGGAAGTAAGTGAGGCGTTTAAATTCAATTTCATTTATTCAGAACTTCAGTATAAAAAACGCTACACATTGTAAATTAAGAAGAAGAGATTTGTTTAATTCATTTTATGTTGATTAGTCATTTATATGGTTATATTTTGATTACTTCTACAATCGATCTGGAATTTTGTCTTAATAATCCTGGTCAAATTTATATTAGTGTGAGCATGATATCAATTAATTCTAAAGATGAAAGATGTCAGTGCCGTTATAATTTATTTCATATGACAACAATATATACAAAATATATTTTTATAATAAAATGTTAGCCTAGCAAGTATTTGTAATATCTTAAATTTTATGTTAAAACATTTAGTTAAGTAAATCTATTTTATTAATAATAATTGATTTTTATTAAGCGACACGGCATAGGATATGTACAATTTACGTTAATTACTTATAATAATAGGTAATAAGTAATAACACATAATAAGCATATAAATATTTCAATACCTAAATAGGTTTATATTATTTAACTTACAATTTTTATACAGATTATATTATAATAAATAGCACATATCTGCATTTTATACTTAACTTAATTTGTACAAGTTATTAAATTTTCTCATTGAATTTTCAGGATCTGGTGAATTAGAGTTTGAAGAATTTGTCACCTTGGCGTCAAGGTTTATGGTGGAGGAGGACGCTGAAGCAATGCAACAAGAACTCAAAGAAGCATTCCGATTATATGACAAAGAAGGTATTAATCTAACCCAGTTAAAATAAAAATCTGTTTTATGCGTTGCTAAAATATTAGTTAAGGCATGGATAAAATATAGGGATAAAGAGGAGAATATTTGTATTATTCTTTATCATCAGCCCGTAAGAGTACCAATGCTGGTTATGAGCAGCTTCCATTGCAGGAAGGATTTGCCTCAATCTTTCATCACTTTCAATCACTTGATAGGCAGATCGACAATCTTATCTCGTTTTTACGCTCTTCCCCGTCACGCGTTTGTATTATCATAAGCCGTATATTTCCAACCATTGCTTGTTACGCTACCCGCGTGTCGAAATAAATAGATTCTCTTTCACCACCACCGCAATGCTATAATTAGAATATTTCCCCATTTTCTCCAAGCGCCAACCTCAACTGTACTCCATCATCGTCGGGTGCCATCATCACATAAAAGTTTTTTTTAAATAGAATATAGATGACAAACGAACACAGTCCATCTGCTGGTAAGTGGATGCTGTGGCCCATAGACATCTACATATATCTACAATTTAGATTTATCCTAGATTAACAATAAATATGCAGATGCTTTGATGAAGACTGAGATGGAAAGCCTCATTTCCAATAAAAAGAGTCTCCGGTTCTCTAAACTCACCGTACAAAACACAGCAGTATGAACTGCCATTTACGCTGGTATTCTGTGAGAGCGTGGTCTTTTTCCGGTCTAGCTGATCCATTCGTGTTACAATCATAATATGTCCAGCGTGCCCTACCACATATAAAAGACTGCCTCGTTGGTCTAGTGGCTGTAGTAGTTCGACTGCTGATCATGAAGTCCTGAGTTTGAATCCCAGGTCGGGCCAAAAAATCAATTATTGAGTTTTTCTGTCAAGAAATTCTCAGTAGCTGCCCGAAGTTAAGAAGTTGACGGTGTCTCGCCCCCGTGCCTCGAAAAGCACGTAAAGCCGTTGCTCCTGCGCCTGATCTCTCTCCCGTCGTGTCGGTTTACCGTCCCATCGGATTATGAGAGTGAGAAAATAGAGAGTGCACCTGTGCTTGCGCATACACTTGGGCACTATAATCCCGTCCTGCGCCGATGGTTAGCCTCCGTTGAGGCAGGCCACCGTGGCCGAAATTTGGTCTGGAGGACATTATTATAAAAGTTTAGAGTTCAGTTGGCAAAACTTTTTGTGACCTTACGCTATGTTTTTGAGCTTGCTGTAGTTATACAAACATTTACCTCACGGATACCTAGGGCCTTTTTAACCCAAGATTTTGCTTTTAAGAATTAATTTAGGAAAGTTATATTAAGATTCACATTACATATGTTCATAAAAGGTAACCTTTCATAAAATTATGTCAGTGATTTGTTCTTTTACGTTAGAGATAAAGCATATCAAAGGCATTTTAACCATATGTCAAAGAATTCGAATTCTCAAACTGGTCTGTATTGTGTACAGTTACGAGTATCCTTTAGTAGAAAGGAAGCTTTATATCCGTATAAAAGAGTAGATATCTAAACGTAGCCCTGTTTTCTGCTGATTAGCTACTAAAAGATGTTCTTTGAGAGAATATGTTGAAGAGAAGTGGAAATAGTATGCATCCTATTATTATGGATTTCGAGGGAATAACTTCCATCCACTCTCACCCTTGTTTAATGTAAAGTTACAGCCTATATGCGTGAGGGAAAATTTATCTTGATACCTCTTCAAAACTACAATCCAACTGCTCAATATTAATTGAAAGCAGTATTATCAGTGCAAAGTGATTTGCGCTCATTAACCCACCTCACCATTTAGTGAGAATGAACAAATTGTTCAAGAAAGGAGCTTTCGGGGTTTTTAGGTCATTTCTGGAAAGGCCTGAATTAACATGGGATCCCAATATAAGGTTAAGTATTAGGTTAGGTTTGATCAAAATATAGAATGATTTGCGATGTTTCCCTTTACACATGTTTAAAGTTAAAAAGTTAAAGTTACAGCCTGTAAACTTAAACTTTAACACATATGATAACAAGTATATATACCCCACAGCTGAACGAAGGCCTCCTTTTATTTCTGAGGGGGTGTTCCAATGCATGTAGGTGAACTTCACATGTTTCCGAAATCTTTATTTCTTATTTCTCACACATGCGGTTTTCCTTACGATATTTACCTTCACCGCCGAGCACGTGGTATATCAGCTCTTAAAATTTCAATTAACAATTACATTGATGCTGGCGAGGATCTAGCCCGGGTTGCTCGCGTACTGTGAAATTTACAGCGAACGCTCAACCCCTGAGCTACCATGGCTCTGTGAGTGTGTTGCAAGTATTTTAAAAAAATTAATACGGGCTAGGCTTAGATTTTTTAAATAAATCCATATGGTAATCCTCCAGCAAACATTTTTGTAAAAATCAACAGATTTTCTTATTAGCAACATTATGTTGTTCTTTTAACATATTTAACTACCTATATATTATCACTTGATGTAAATTTAATTTAACCTTTTTATATTTATTTCAGGTAACGGCTACATCACAACAAGTGTTCTCAGAGAAATCTTAAGAGAATTAGACGACAAAATCAGCGCTGAAGAATTAGACATGATGATTGAAGAAATTGATTCGGATGGTTCCGGTACTGTTGATTTCGATGGTAAGAAAATTATCAAATTGATGCCTTCTGTCCAAAGTAAACAATTTAAAATAATTTTACGTGTGATTTATATTATTTTTAGGTATTAAAATATTTTTTTATACATAAAAGTTATGTGGCACTTGTTCCAAGAATTGTTTTCGACTTTCAGTAAATCTTTAATTAAAATATGAGGTTAAAGTGTCTCACCAAATTTGAGATAAACTTTTAATTTGTTCGTATTGTCACAGTACACGACTCAAAACTTTGAATACTTTCATTCCAGTACCTATGATGAAAAAAACATTCATTCTTTATCAGAATATTTTTTTTACAGAATTTATGGAAGTTATGACAGGAGGAGACGATTAAGAATACATGCAGCCTGGTTTTAACAACGTTTTAACATCTGCGAAATCTTAAGTTCCTACATAAGTTTATGTAACACTTGATTTAATACTTAAATTACAAATATAAAGTTTTTTTTATATTAAATTAACATTTTTATATTTCAAAACTAATGAATCGCTTTACATACTAAAATGAAATACTAAGAATAAAATAGTCCAAGCTTTTAAAAACTTAAAAGTTTGGACAATTTTAACTTTTTTACCTAAAAGGCAATGCCGTAAAGATTTTACTATTTCCAGTATAAGGGCAATATAATCATCTGATATGACGTGGTAGTTCAGATGGTTAACGCTCGCTCGTAAATATAACTGAACGAAAGTAACCCGGTTTCGATCCCCGTCGGCACCAATGAAATTGTTAACTGCAATTTTAAGTGCTGATTTACCACGTGCTCGGCGGTTAAGGAAAACATCTTGAGGAAACCTGCAATTCTGAGGAATAAAAAAAATATTTCGAAGACATTTGAGGTTCGCCAACACGCATTGGGGCAGCGCGGCGGACACTTCCTTGCCCTAAAACTCTCTCAGAAATGAGGGGAGGCCTGTGATCAGCAGTGGGACGTATAAAGGCTGTAACTTTCCTTTTTTTAAACGCTTAGACTAATTAAGGCAAGGCAGGACCAAAGGGCGGGCGTCGAATATAGCGATCAATGCAACACCCAAGCGTGGAGATAACGGCAAAAATTTTTGTGTTTTTGAGATTGAGCTGACGAGCAGAATACTGGGAGAATGCCAATAAATACTTTCAACGAATTTAGGTTTTCTTTTAAAAATTAAACTGATGAAATGAGGTATTTAATTAATTCTAGAAAATAATTATATAACACTTCTAACACTATATAACACAGGTAAACGACACGGGAGTTCTCATTACTGATTGTGTTGTAAGTGCTTTCCTGGCAGATATTCCCAAATGTTTCAAATCGTTTTATCACTAACTGTACAAGCAAATGCTTTTAAGTCTACCGGAATTATAAAGATGGGTTTTGATACTGTTAACTTTAATATAAAAACTTAAGGCATTTCAATATCAATTTTATGAAAAGAAATAAATACTAAGTGGTTTCTGCATAGGAGTCAAGTGACATCTGCTGAGACTTTTGTGAAATGGATGCTTGCATCAATAGCGGAGCCGTGTTTTGTCCTCAACTATTCCCGCTGGTTGGATGATGAATCGGGCTTTGGGGG
This sequence comes from Parnassius apollo, assembly GCA_907164705.1. NCBI lineage: Eukaryota > Metazoa > Arthropoda > Insecta > Lepidoptera > Papilionidae > Parnassius > Parnassius apollo. Next base: position 2,811,734 of record CAJQZP010000851.1, read on the forward strand.
ACCTATTGGGGAGGAGGTGGGGGGGGGCGTCGATGGTAATAGTCGTCTATTGATCACCCTAGGAAATTTTAACGGCAACATTTCCGCCGGCACGTGCTTCCAAAAAACAAAGCGAGAGAGAGAGAAGTGCCAAGACGACACGATCCTGGTTCAGCACCTAAACAATGTTCTAAGCGAAAACTTAACCCATGAAAAATGATGGTCACTGTTTGGTGGTTTAGCACCGGTGTGATTCATCACGGCTTCTTACCAAACGGGATGAGCATTACTGCACTGTACTGTAAAGGACTGAACACAATGATGGACAAGCTCGCACGTCTCCAGATAACTTTGGTCAATCGCTCGTCCCCGCTGCTCCTGCACGACAACGCGCGACAGCATACTGCACAACAGACGGTCTCCAAGTCATAAGAGCTGAGGTTACAAGCTCTTCCTCATCCGCTGTACTCACGAGACCTTTGAAGTATTTGTTGCCTCCCGTCCAGCTGATTTGTTCAAGAATCAATATCAGTGATCAGTTCTTCGTCAATAAACTGCCACTGCTTTGATCAAAGTAATCACCCAACCATCTTTTGCAAAGATGCAAAAGATGGTTGGGAGATTAAATAAGTTAACGTCATTTTCCAATTTTCCAATTTCCTTTTTCATGTTTCAAATTTCATAGGTAAATACCTAATATAAGATAAAAATACATATAAAGTTCTCGCTTCATTATTTTTTAATGTAAAAGAATTGATGAATTCTTCAAAAGCATTTACAAACATTTTTATATATCGAAAAAAAAATGAAAATTAATAAGAGTAAGTAGTTGGAAAGAAGACTGGCAAAAGAAGTCTCAAATATTTTGCACTTATGACATTGGTTCTGCCGCCAGCTTGATCATGTCGACGGCCCATCCTATAATTAGGCCAGTTTCAATGTGGCTCGACATAATGGAATCGTAACATTTCTTGATATACAGATAACTTTAGACACATCAAGAGATACTCATCGGTAGCAGCCGGCGGAGCGTTAGAATAATTATTCTAAATATTCAAGGATGATTACGATTTTAATACTATTACACATAATAACTTCAAAAATCAAGAATTTTAACTATTTTTCGATAACATTATGTAATGACTGAACGTAGCATCTACTCTTATTTTCACGAAATATTTTACGAATATTGTCTTGATTTGAACACATCATGTTATGACTAAACGTAACCTACCTTCACACGAAAATGATAACTTTCAGATAAGCCAATCAATACATACTATCACATTATAATCATCCAAGACACATATTCTATCTGATTTTACAACCTGCTCACAAAAGCTATATTAGGGTTGGCGTTATAAACAAAATATAAAATCATTAGACGACAAAATATTTTACGGCAATTTTCCTTTAATGAGAAGTCACGGACGAAGGGAATATGGAGATGAGGAAATGAACTTTTATTATTCTCCGTTTCACACGTCGAGTAAATTAAGCATCGGACGCTCGGCTGGTGTCCATCTCCTCGTAACAAACAAAAAAAAATCAAACGTTTTGTTGATATACCACGCATACAAACTAAACGGTTTGCTTTATTATTCACGATGCTTTTGAAAGCTAAAGAATGACGAAAAGTGTTGCAAAGTATTGGAATATTTTTACTGTATTTGCAGTATCGGCTACAAAGTGAGTATCTTCAAAACAGTCCAGCGACACCAAAAAAAACAAAGAAAAACAAACACCCCTAAAGAAAGAAAAACACAAAAAAGGTAAGAGAGAATAGGCTTTTGTTAAACTAAGTCAGTGTGCTCTAGCATATTTAGCTGCATCATCACAAACTATCAGATACGATAGCAGTGAAACACTGGCTTAAAATAGTTAAAAATCATAATCTGAAAAAAAGAATTGAGTCATCCCATATAATACTGCGAGAAAATAGAGATGATTTTTATAGACCTAGCGCAATCCTATTGAGATGTCCTATTTACGGATTCCGTCACATAAAAATGTAATGTGTAATAAAGCTTTTTATTATATTTTTGATGCTAAACCGTGTGTTACAGATAAAATCCTGTTAAACGTGGTAGACTCACGCAACAGTTTGACCGGAGAAATACCATACTCTCGCAGAATACCAACGTAAAATAACAGCTTAATGCAATAATTAACGTATGGTCATTATAGAGAACTGGAGACCCCTTTTACTGGTAACAAGACATTTATATCTTAGTCCTCATGAGTGACAGCGCATCTACATTTTGATTCTTAATAAAGTATAGATAAAGGTGTTAAGTGTACAGCATACTTTACCATTAGGTGGACTGTACACTCGTTCAAAATAGAAACTTTTATATTTCTTTTATAAACGTTACTTTCACACTAGGATATTCTCGTGTATCGTGGAGGCAGTTTACAAACATAAATTTTCAAGGATAAAAATCCAGACCCAGAACAATTTACTTGTAGGCGTTACAAATACTTGTTCTGTGCTGGATTCAAACCCGCACCTCTTCGTACTGTAACTCATTGCTAAGCCACTGCTCCACGGAGCCTGATGTCTTATAAATAATATCTATTGGAAGTGACCCTTAATATGTTTAATTTACCGCTGGTTGGAAAAATATCTCTGTTCAGCAAGAAACCCAACAGGCCTTTAAAAAAGAACAATTTACAATTTTAAAGAATTAACAACTTAAAACAAATTATAAAAATTTGGTAGCGATCCATTCATTCCCAGGGGTTATTATCATCTATAGATTTCTTAATATTATGATAACCCTTTTCATAGAATCCCTTGTGTTTGTCACCCTTTTCGTTTGTACCTTTATTCAATTAAAAATGATTTTTTTAAATTAGTTAAGTAAAATATGTAAAGTGTAAGAAAAATACATTAGAAAATTAGATGTTCTTTTACAGAAATAAAATCTATCAATAGTAAAGATGGTATGATGATGAATTTTATTACGGAGCGCCTTGATTAAAGCTGCAGTTTGCATTCAGTATCTTCGGGAGGAAAATTTGCAGCTCAAAATCACAAGCTTCGTAGTGTTGATTGAAATTGGCTCCAATCAAATCCTATGCTAGAACTATTTTGATTCTAAATCAGAACATTATGTTATTCTACTTTTAACGAAGTTTGAATGAAAGACTTGATTATTTTATTTTGTTACTTTTAGCGAAACCAAATTTCATAACTACATAATGATGAAAATAATTTTGATTTTAAATTGAGATTAGATTAATAAAAGTGTTTTATAAAAGTTTGCAAAACCAGGGTAGTAAAACTAATTTTATGTATTTTATCGCGTTTAATTTTAACTTTATTAATTATTTATGTTTTATAAACGTGATAATAACTGAATTAAATTCGTTTTATTATGTACATTTGCAGTATTCACTGTAAATATAAAATATTATTAAGCACAATGAGCCGTGGTAGCTCAGATGATTAACGTTCGCTGTAAATATAACAGAATGCGAGTAACCCGGGTTCGATCCCCGCCGGCACCAATGAAATTGTTAATTGCAATTTTACCACGTGCTCGGCGGTGAAGGAAAACATCGTGAGGAAACCTGCATGTCTGAGGAATAAGAAAAAAAATTATTTCGAAGACATGTGAAGTTCGCCAACATGCATTAGGGCAGCGCGGCGGACACTTCCTTGCCCTAAAACCCTCTCAGAAATGAGGGGAGGCTTGTGTCCAGCGGTGGGACTTATATAGGCTGTAACTTTACTATTTACTTTATTTAACATAAACCAACTTCAAAAGATAAAAATAAATCAAAGCCTAAACAGTTACATTGAAATCTTTATCCACTGTTTCACCCTTAGGGATGTATTTTTCTTTAAATTTATTTGCGATCACTCCTGAAACATAAAAATGAATCATTTAAATTGTTTTAGCCATTTCCGAGAAATTGGTGAAATAACGTTAAAAAAACACGCATTTTAGAAAGTTCTCGATTTTTGACTAGGTTAATAACTATATGCAAGCATGAAATATATAGTTGATATTAGTTCAGCCCAATCTATTTGATAAATATACATTAAATTGTCAAGTATTCCTTCAACAGTGTCAACAGTCGGGATGGATTATAATTTTGTGGCGAGGGTAGTCTGCTTAAAATAAAATGAAAAAAGAACTGAACCAAAAAACGAGACTCCTATATTAACCTGCATTAAGAGACTCGCCTCACCCAATGTCGAAAATGTACTTCAGAAATTCGTTTACTTTGCGTCTGAACACATTTACCTACTTTTATGAACCTGATATACTGCGTAATATATTTACGATGGATCAGAGAACAGGATATGTTACCCTTAAGTAAACCCATATCTACTCGACGACATGTCAATGTTAACGCCGTTATAAAAGGTGCTTAGTATGCATAAAATTCATAAAATATGTTATCGGTTACTCAAATAATAAATAATATATTGTGGTTTTATTATAAACATCCTTCATCTGGATTTCTTCGGTGCCAAACTTAACCTTATCATTGAATTTATTTAATATAATAGTATAAATTTTTTACCATTCATTACAGCCTATTAAACCTCCACCGCCTAATGTAGGCATATAGAAAGATATGGTTAAATTTTTCGAGTGCACGCAGAGTTGTTTTCTTAATACAAAATGAAGAAGAACAAAAAGCAATCATACTAAAACATCATGAAGGCAAAACATGTCATAAGAACATAAAGGAAACGATGAGTAGGATAAAAATAAAGTTTTATTGGTATAACAAGCGTATAGGAGAATGAAATATGAAATAAAACCATACAAAACAAAACCGCAACTAACTCAAACACAAAATGCTGCTTTTTAAGAAGAGCCATGCTGCAGCTATATTATGGTTTTAGCACAAACACTTCTGCTCAACCGGGGCAGGATCACGCTCTCACAGAATACCTGCGTCAAATAGCAGCTTAATACTGCTGCGTTTCGTATGGTGAGAGTAGAGATCCGGAGACCCTTTTTTACTGGAAACGAGGCATTCCATCTAAGTACTCAGGGGTGACAACTCATTTCCGTTTTGACTCTTAATCGAGGATAAATGTAGAAGTCTATGGGCCACAGCATCCGCTTACCATCAGGTGGACTGTGTGCTCGTTTGTTCCCCTTATTCTATAAAAAAGTGATATATAATACTACTACTACTAGACATACTAGTGTTATGGATATCTTCAGTATAAAACGATAAATTATTGTTTCGATCTACGCAGAATCATCTCATAATATATTGAAGTCTTGCAGTTGTATAATATATTGCACATTATAGATGTGACCTCGGAGTTCAATAATGAGTTAATGAAGGAATTAATGTCATACTGTACAATGTTACACCTAACAATTCTAACTCTACGGCATAGTTGAGAGATTTTACTCCACCATTATCATAATATATAGGGCCGCCAAATGCAAACGAACATGCACAGACGCCGCGTCCGTAATGATTTTTTTAAATAATTGCTTATAAAACACTATTCATTCTGCTACTGGTCTTATTATATTTGAGACAGTTTGCCTATATAACTTGGTAAAATATCCGGTATTAATTTTGAAAAATGCACACACGCACACACGCACACACACACACGCGCACACGCACACACACACGCACACACACAATTTTTATTTTATTTGTTTTTATTTTCAAATGTAAAAAATTTTGCTGAACACGCAACGTCTTCCAGTTTCAAAAATTTATAAGATTAGTACCTAACCACTAATAAACCGTACGAATATTAATTCTTCTCTATTAAATTCCAAACTAATAAAATTACTATTGAGGAGTTTAGACAACTAGTTTCCAACCCAAATATTTAAAGGTGTCGACGGCCAAACTTAGAATGCCCGAAACATGTTGGAATGGTTTCTGATCAATTCGCGCCTAGATAACATATAATAGCATCGGTTTGCAGGAGTGAGAAGAGCTTAACGAGAGGAGGAAGCGAACCTCGGCGATGTCATATGAAGATTACCGAGCGGACATTTAGCGAGCTTTAATTAGGAACATTATTATATAGATCATCACTTAAGTCACATAAAAATTGTCATCATCCATCATACATCATTTTAATAGTCAACTTTGTTTAAATACGAGTATTTGCTTCTTTAATATAGAGCTAGTATAAACTAACGTGTGTTATACAATAACCACAAACCACATCCGAAATTATTGAAAGAAAATAAAACAAACAAGAGAAATTAGTAACAACCCATCTAACATGGGTTATTCCGCTTATTCACCCTAAAGAACCCACCCTAGGTTAGACTTGGATGCGCGTGTCCATCTATCTATTCCAGACGGGGTCAATAATTGACATTAGCCTTTATATGTTCTTCCGACTTTTCACCCCAGTACAGTTCAAAACATACACTTTAATTATTAATTAAATTTTAATAACCACAAACTTTATCAAAAAAATTAGTAAGTACCTACACCGTTTCAGCCATTAAAGTCCAGGCATTACGTATTGCATTTAAATCAAATTAAACTTCCTTGTTTTTAAATAATATTATTGCGTAATTTATAAATTCTGCAATATATCCAGGCAATCACCAACTCTAATTTCGTTATTGAGTAGACGTAATTTGATATCCTGGATAAATTCGCCACTTTTAATGTACATTTGCAATCGTTTTTTTAATTTCTTTGATCACAGATGTGTTAGCGAAGAATTGGTCGTTTTTTAAGCATTTCAAAAACGTTACGATTGGAGGCTTGTATTTAACTTTCTTTTACATTATTTTATTCTAACCATTGCAATGAATCTGTAATCCTGTGAGGTACTTATTCCTTTTATTTCAACGTTGAACTTTCAAACAAGAAGTATGTATATATTTTATGGGTAATGTCTACTAAGTATCTTAAGTTAGTTTCTATCATTTTTCTTTAAATGAATGTGCACAGCCAAGGGAGAAATTCGGAAGAAAATAATATATAGGTACGAATTCCGATAGACGGACATGCGTTTCCAAGTATCTACCCTGGGGTGGATTTTTTAGGGTGAATAAACAGTATAACCATTTAACATTAACAAATTAACTTCAAAATATCAAGATTAACGATCGAACAAGTACCAAAGAACTAAGATGAAATGCCTGTGAGCCCTGAAGGTGTACTGGCTCTCCATACCCATCAGACTGGAAGAAAGCAGTACATGAACCGCTATTTGGTGACATAAATAGGTAAGATTGTCAATCTTTTATTTAATTTTATAGATCTAATATGACATCCATCGACTTCTTGCATCTCTGGTGGCCAGGACTATGTTTTGTGGCATTCCTTGGGCAAGGCTTATATTCAGCTGTGAACTTCCATAATGATGATTAATTGACTTTCACTTCATCTTCAAATGACGTCATAACATAAACTACTTTTTTCCGTTTTTTAAACGTTATCTCCGCACTAGGAAGTATTCCTGTATCGTATATAGTCTGTATATAGTGTTAAGTACTGCTGAATATCGGCTTCTCCAGATAAGCCTCTAAGGTTATCTCATTGGGAGGGTTTTGACATAGTTGCCACGGGTGGCAACCACAGTTTATTATTATTTTTGTATAAATATATATAATTTCAAAGTTACATTTGCAGTTAATGAATCAGTGTACTTGTATATGTGTCATAGGTAGATAGGTACGTTGTTGGTATTCACGAAGTTGAAGGTACCGGAAAGGAAAAAAGTAGGACTATCTTATCCATAAAAGGAAATGAGATACTCAAAAACATAACTTGTAAATAAAACCACTCGCAACTCAGTTCTTCTATCGTAAAAAGTTGTGAGATCCATGTCAAGTCGGTTATTTTATTTAGTCCCTACTTAAGGGTCCTTCTGTTTTAAGTTATTACGTAATTAGCTAACTTAACAACATTTTATAGTGACCGTATCAATGTTAAAAATCTTTTATGTTTCAAATAAATAGATTGACTTGGCCATCGACGACTAAGCAATCTAATTTGTAATATGTATTACTTGTGAGATACATTGTATTTTCTTGCGATGGCCAAGTCAATCTAATTATTTGAAACTGAATAAATTAATCGACTTGGTATTACATGGATCTCACAACTTTTTACGGTAGAAGAACTGAGTTGCGAGACTTCGTTTTTTTACAAGTTATGTTTTTGATGGCATACATATATCTAGAACAGTAACAATTATTGTTTGTAGGTGATTTACACCCACAGTTCCTCATCGCTACAGCCTACCGCTTATCCACTGCGCTAACAAAACCGTATAAGTTATTCGTAGGGTAACCGCTAACCGTAGTAAATGAATTAAAAAATCTGCGAATGAACGATTTCGTATTTTGCCCAGGCAACGGCGACAGCAAAAAAGTTGAAAAATAGTCAACTTTTTTAGTAAATACTAAGAAATTTGTCGTGTTTCATCAGAATAAATAAAGAAAATAATAACATATTAGAAACAGATTCAGGGAATAAATTAATAAAATAATTTTTTATATATTTTTAAGGATTACCAATAAGGTTAATTAAAATACATGTTATACAAGTGCAATAGATAAAATACTATTTACTTAAAGGCAACCACGGAAAGCTCGACCGTACAGCCGTCACCAAATCTTAAATAAAAAAATTATGAACTTATAAAATAAAATATAAAAATAGCCTTCTTAGAGAACATAAAAGGATATTGTTCCGTGCTTTTATAACTATCATGAGCCAGTGCTTGACTTATATGACTTATATCCTATCTAATGGTAAGTGTTTTTGTGTGTTACGTAGCGTAGTTATGTTATTACGTAGGAACGTAATAATCCAGGTTTGTTCAAAAATAATATTCAAACAAACAGTGGCCTCTGTGAGCTCTGCTATTTTAATATTTTCTATTGTTTTTTAGAACTTATTACGTGTCGTGGATATCGCTGTATATTGAACGATATTTGCATTTAAATGAAATATTTGAAGAATCCCTATTAATATTACTTACTTACCTACTTGTTTATTTTACATCGAAAAAACAATAACAACTGTTCCGATTAGTTAAAAGAAATCGGTACGAATATAGAGTGGAATTCCACAAGGAAAGCGGGACATGTGGGATGCGTGCAACATTTTAAGTGACTAAATTTTATTGATTATAAAAATGTTTGTCGCCTTACTTACCCGTGAATAAGACCATTCTTAAGTAACTGTATCTTGTAATAATTCTATAGAATACATAGATAGTAAACTATGTAATAGAATTCATAATATGAATATATATAATACCTACAACAAAAAGTAAAATTTTAAGCTCTACAAGACTTAATAGTACGTACTTTTTCGTACAGATGACGCTGATTATAAGGTTCAGTTGCTTAGGTCGTTGCTTGCTATTGCAGCTTGATAATAGATGGCGTTAATTTCAAAATAGCATACTTAATAAAAATATGTTTGGAGGTTTTCTTTTTATTTAGAAAATCAAATAAAGTTATATAAATAATTTTTAGTGAGCTTATTTATTAATTTGTTATAGATAAAAAATTCAAAACTATACCTCACCGTGACAATGTTTACCACACTGCCGTGACCAGGATTCGAACCTGGGTTACTACGGCCACAACGTAGGGTCCTAACCACTAGACGATCACGGCTGCTGAGGCGCCGCTTGAAAAGTCAAATTTATGTATCTATAAAAACCCATCAAAAACTTTTAACACTTTTTTTTAAATTTTAGAAAGTTGTATTAAGCTTAAGCTTTATCGCCATATAAAACTCAAACTATGAGGAAGACAGAGACAAAAATACAAAGTTGTATACTATAAGTAATATATTAAAAACTATAGAAAAAATAGCAAACAAGTTTTAGAAATAGTTAGGAACACTTCGATAAATTAACTTAATTTTTTTTATATACTACACAATATTATGTACTAAAATCGACTGAAATATTAATTTACTATATATAATATTTTTTATATAATGTCAACTGGCAAAATGGCATCGATAAAGCAGCGCATTTTTGACCATTAAATTATTGCATTTACGATGTAGAGCTTCGCAGCAACAAGGCTGTAGTTTTTAAGTTATAAGAAAGTGACCATATTAACCGGATGACGATATTACCCTCACGTACTATTAGTATATATTTTTTATGACACTAAACTATATTAGAAAAAAAGTCCTAAGAGCATTTAATAATCGTACGACGTGCAATCTTAATGATTTTTTAGACTTTAAATAATTTTTTATATCTCAAATACTCATGCTCATGTCTAACTAGTAGTAAAATTAAAAATTCATTCAAATAAATACGCATTATTAAGGATTACTCAAAAACTACTCGTCAGATCTTGACCAAATTTAGATGAGACCACATGAGAAGCACCAGCTTTCAAATGAAAAAAGAGTCATCAAAATCGATTTACCTCGAAAAGTTCTGAGGTAACACACATAAAAAAGAAACAGTCTAATTGAGTTCATGTTCTCCATTTTAAACTCATTTGAAGCAACTTGAAACTATTACTACTTATGTCATTAAGATGTATGCTTAATATATAAATAAATTAACAGCTAAAAATAGTTTTTTGTGTTATTATCATTTAAATTTACTCGGGTTTTCCGCAGTCAGCTCTAAAGTCTTAGGCACACACTATAATATACGGAATCCCGAAACGGAACGAACGGGTCAGCCACACACAAACGGAATTCCGTTCTGGCCCCAAAATTTCGAACGGAAAACAACCGTATGGTTCATAAAAGACAGCTTGATCTCTGCGAAAGCTGTCAGTAAAATCGCGCCTATGAAGTCCTGAATTTCTTAGTAGTACAGACAGTACCTGTCAATGTCATACTTTATGGGCATGCACTAATTAGTTCGGACTCAAGTGATTTTACTGACAGCTGTCGCAGAGATCAAGCTATCTTTTATGAACTATAGGTGTGTACATACTACATACATACGGAATCCCGAAACCCGAATTCCGTATGTGTGTGGCGGGCCTTACGAGACGCGGGGCAAGAGATATGTATCTGTATTATCTCTTACGCCAACACAAAATTTTAAAAATAAATCATATACATAATTAATCTGATTTTTTTAAACTATTAAACTATACTGTATTGGTTCATCGAATCCAGGGCCAAAGCACCTGCAAGGAATTCGAGTCCTTGAAAAAGTGCGACAAAACTTCAAGGCGGGACAAACAAAAGAATGAACTATATATACCGCAAGTTGGTCGTGCATAGAGTATTGCTGCCATATTTGGGTTGGTGCTGCTAAATGCCACATAGCGGCTTTGAACTAAATTGAAAGGCGTGCTAAGTGTCTTTTTGGTGACCTTAGTATGGATAAAACTAATTATTAAGATATTACATCGAGCTCAAGCGCAAATAGCCTGCCGTTCAGTGTTTTACAAGATACATTTCAGAGAGTGTGCGAAGGAATTGGTTGGAAAGGTCGCTGGTTCGGATTAAGATGAACTTCTTTGTTATGTAGATGATCATTAGATATGTGTCAATCATTAATGATTTGGTCGTTTGAGCTGGTACACTTAAAAGTATTGACGGTTCATTCATCTGTTTTTAACCAACCACAAAAAATTTACGGAACCTTTTGAACTCGTGATTGGTGTGAATTGTGAATGAGTCGGAAACCAACCAAATCCCGAATGATCTGAATGAATTAATGGATCTCGTAGACTTACAAAGTACTGGAGCCCGAAATGATCGATCCGAATGTAATGTACCGGTACGCGTAACGTAATATACTAGAATGATTCGGTGACGAAAAATGATTGATTAACACATGTCTAATGGTCACACAGTGTCATCATAATTGAAAAGTTGCGTTTTAAATTTTTTTCTTTTATTTTTCTTTCTTTTTTTAAACGTTACCCCTACACTAGGATTTTCTCCTGTATCGTGGGGGCAGTTTACAAACATAAACTGCACAAGGACAAACACCCAGAACCGGAACAATTATTTGTAGGCCGTACAAATACTTGTTCCATGCGGGATTCGAACTCGCGATCCCCAGCGCAACCACTCATTGCTAAGCCACTGCGCCACGGAGTCATCGGTTTCTAGTGTATATATGAACACAAAAAATTTCATACTGCTGTATTTATATTTTTTTACAAATAAAATTTTTTCATTCTGCTGCTTTTAGAAATGTCCGTATTTGGTTTATCCATTTCTAATCTTATTAATTTAAAATTGTAATATTTCAGAAAGAAACATTAATCTCTACACTTTTCTAACAAATTAACGATATGCAGCTCGTTTGTCACCCTTATTAAATTAAAAAAAAAACATTACAACCGCCAGGGATAGTGGAGAAAGTAACAGTATATATATATATATATATATATATATATATATATATATATATATATATATACGCCACCCAATTAAGAGGTTTATGAACCATTTAGTTTACCATACTTCTCTCCGTATTGACAATATTTACATATTCTCATTTAATTTCTATCACATTCAGGTTTCTTCAAGTTGATTTATTTTGATTTTACCACTTAATATAATACCACCTTTAATTAAATACATAAAATTGCAATTAAACGTTTATTTGGTACTGGCGGTAATCGAGGTTGATTTTAACAACATAAAATTGTAATTAAAAGTTTATTAGGTATTGGCGGTGATCGCGTTTGATTTTCCTGCATATTTAAAACACATACAAATTACGGTGAGCAATTAAATCCTCGAGCTATATTGATTTCGTACTCTTTAACTCAGACAGACTTATTTAATCTATATAAAATAAATATATCCATTAATAAATATGCATGGTTGGTAAATGTGTATCAAACAAAAAAAAACATTTAGCGAAACTGTTAACCGTGAAGAACAGCTTCAATGTATAATTTATAAATAAAAATTTCGTAACAGTTATAATTCTTACGTTTTGTAAATAAAAGAATAATTATGAATAAAATATAACAATTATGATTCCTTTTAGTTTAATAAAATGTAAATACTGTTTGGGTTTCCTTTTCCTTAAGCAATTAAGATAAGAAGAAAGATCGTTTTGAGAGCAGACGAAACGAAAATAATTTATAATGCTTTATGATTTTAGAAAGGTAAAATTCACCAAAACTAAATTAGCTATTTAACTTGTCCAAGAATTACAGTTCAAAATAAACGTTATAATATTAAAAAGAAACTTAAACCTATTAATAAAATGTTCTAACGGCTGAACGCAGGTCGTATTTAAACGAGTTCAATAAACGAGAGAGTTTAACATTCGAAGTGTATATTTTTTGTAAGTTTGTTTAAGATTGACACCTGAATTGATTTTTTTTAAATAGGCTATATTTTAATGATATTTCTATATAAATATAAAGAAAAATGTTGTTTTAGAAGCCACCCAAGGCGTTTTAACTTAGTCCTTGATTTTTAATAGACGGATAGACGGAGGTATTTATTGACCACAGTATTCACTCGCTATCAGGCGCTTTGTGTAATTGTTTCTCACTTTTACCGTTAGGTACTGTTACAGCCTGTCCACTGATGAACATAGGCCTGCCTCATAGATTGTCGCATAGAGGAGATATTTGCCATATTTGCCACGCTTTGCAAAGCGGAATGGCAACCGCAGTTTTTTATTGTTAGTCGTTATTAGGAATTCGCTGCTGCTCATCTCCTGATTTCTTTCCCTCTGTCTTATATATTCTTACACAGCCACTACCATGGCTTTTCTCACGTTTACTTTAATTAAAAATAGGTTTTCGAGCTAACATAGAAGATAACTAACCTATCTCTATATATTACCTATGCATATATACCGTGTCTCACGGTAATGAGATGAGATCGGAGGTCGGAGCAATCTGCCTAATGATCATTATTACATATTTTAGGACCCCTACAAGCCACTTATACAAAGGAAAACACTGACTCGGTAAGTAGTAAAAAAAGATTGTTTACACTAATTAGTAAGCTCCTTTTTGGATTTTCCCAATCGGCTAATATTTCCAATATGGACCATCGATTTCAAAGCCCATATTTTTTTTGTAGATAGTACTCACTAAAAGAAAGCGTTTTGCAAAGTTTTAGGTTGCGGAAACTTACGGTTCATGAGACATATTTTTTTAAACTTTTCATACAAATTGGTAAATAACACACAATTACAAAATAAATTTGACAAATGATTGATGTCAAACGTCAGTTAGTGTAGGTTCCGAATATTTTGAAAGTATCGATACCTACTTGATACCAAGTATCGTATCAAAAGTATCAATACTACTTGGTATCGAGTACATTTCGTTAATTTTAGAGACGAAAAATTATGACAAACCAATTAGATGCATAGGAAGAGTTGATAAGTGCAATTATATATGTATATAAAGTAGAATAAAGTTTACACTATTTAAGTTCCACCTTAGTACTTGTATTTCATTGTTTGCAACTTGTTTGTATTTCTTAATTAGTACAGCTTTTGTACTTTTATTTTATTGTTTGCAACTTTCTGTATTATCTAATTCTTACTACAATAAAGTGTTTACTTACTTTTTGACTTACTTATTTAATATCCAAAAAGTACCCAAAACCGAATCAGAGCACCCCACTATCCACGTGGTCTTGTCTGCCCTACCCCTAGAGTGTATATAAGAGCCCGGAGGCGCGGAGGGAGAGCAGTGCCGAGCTTCGGCTTTGCGGCTTCAGCCGCTACGGCGATCTCGGTGCCTGCGCTTCCCTACGCTAGGGCGGAGGCACTGCTCATCCCGCAGCGCCGGAGCTGCCACGGAGCGCCGGAGCACAACTTCCCGAAAGAAAAAAACGAAATGTACTTGATACCAAATACCGATACTTGGTATGGAGTACGTATAGATACTTTCAAAATATTCGGAACCCTACACTAATTGACGTTTGAATCAATCATTTGTCAAATTTATTTTGTAATTGGTGTAATTGCGTGTTATTTGCCAATTTGTATGAAAAGTTTAAAAAAATCTATCTCATGAACCGTAACTTTCCGCAACCTAAAACTTTGCAAAACGCTTTCTTTTAGTGAGTACTATCTACAAAAAAATATGGGCTTTGAAATCGATGGTCCATATTGGAAATATTAACCTCCCAATCTTACATGAGATAGATGAGGTTGGCTGCGCTTGTATCGATTATACCGCTACCTAGCATTAGCGAATCCATCGCCAGACCCTCGACCATCATTCAGTAGGGTGTACCCCGTACAAATGGGGCTAGTATTGATAAAATACGCCAACTGAATCGACTCTAGATAAAAACGGTCTTGTTTTATGATCAACGAGCACACAGTACGTGACGGAAACCGGATACTACGGCCCATATACACCTACCTACATCTATCCTCGATTAGGTATCAACATTTAAATGCGTTGTCATCCTTGAGGACACGGATAAAATGCATCGCTACCATTAAAAATGTTATGCTGCTATTTCACGTTGGTAATATGTGGGAGTGTGGTTCAAATCCATGTGGGTCATTTGTTATAGAATAGGGGTGAAAACGAGCACAGAGTTCACCTAAAGGTTGCCCATATGCTGTGGCCCATAGATATCTTCAATTAAGGATCTAAATGCAGATATGTTTTACGTGGTAGAGCCATGCTGCAGTTATATTAGTAGTATAGTTGTAGCACGAATGGGTCTGCTCGATCGGGGAAGGACCACGCTCTCACAGCGTGGTCGAGCTATTTGAGCTGCAACCATAACATTTTAGCTGTAACGTGGTTCTACCACCTTAAGGCAGTTTGTTTCGAAACTCTTTTATTAGGGTGTATACAATATTGTGATGCCTTTAGTATGCAGAAGCTAATATTTAAAAGGAATTACGCTCTCACACGAACATATTACCGCTTTTTATTATTTTTTACTGCTAACTATTATTTCAAACACATTAAAAACTATTAAGTATTTCAGACACATTAAACCTCATATCTCACTTAGTAGACAGGAATACTGATCAACAAGTTAAAAAATCAATGTAAGTAAATGTTCAAAAATATTTTTATTTACTTTTAATTTAACTAAAAACTTTTATAGTTTAAAAAAAATGTACACAATATGCCAGCAAGTAGTGGTTAACCTTTGAAATGTCAAATGGCCAGGTCATAGCTATCACTCTGCAAAATTTTATTTTTATATAAGTCTGACTGTTTTCGAAATATTTTGATTGGCGCCTCTTATTTTTAAAATGCTATAATTTTCAACTACTAGTAAGAACTTTTCAGATAGCAGCTACTGCAATTAGGACAAGATCTAAACACATACCTGCTACCATAGTAGGTGATCAGGCCTAGGGTTCAAAGTACATACTGAAAATTTTATGGGTGTGGTCGTGTTGTGATTGTTTCCGTGTCGCTGGCATTGCTTCCTAGCTTAAATGTACAAAAAAGTTGTCTACAACAAATAACAAACCTATCAAAAATTATATGCTTATGAATGAAAATCAATACAAAAGTAATTAATACCCTATCATAAATACAACGGTAGCATATAACTGAATAAAAAATAACAAAGAACTGCTCTAAAATATTAAATATAACTTCATTGTTAACAGTTTTGCAACTGCAGATAAAAATAAATTATTAATTTGTCGCCGCCACTAGAAATTGAGTAACTAACTGTTCAATTTATAAGAAAAACTGAGTTACATAGCACCGTTTCTACACTAATTGTATAACATTCTGGATTGAGAAATTGCTTTTACTTTGGTTGCCTAGCTTTACGACACTATTACAAGAGATCTGACAATCACAGTGGAATAGCTCCTATTCCTATTGAATAAAATTTAACAAGCAATAGAATTTATGTACCAAATTTTACTTCTAACACAGTCGCTTTATTTGATTTCTGTTTAATTCATATCTGTTTTCCTGATCAATCCTATCTTCATGTACTTAGTTAGATTTTTTGGCCTACGCATATTAATAGTTTTGTTTGCTGTTCTATAGCAATAGGAGCCTCAAAGTTGTGCTGTAAGGGACGATAAGCTTGCGGTGATTTATGTCAATGGATTTTGTGCCAGTAGTATTTATAAACGAAAACCTATACATGTGTTTTCACAGTCGGAAGCTATGAAAACACGATATATAGTGCTATAAAGTGTAAGCGGCACGCAGAAGGTTTGCTGAACAGCGTTATGACGAAACGTGTACACGGAAGTGATAGGGATTAAACATTGATAAACTTACCACTACACATGAGTCCGACAGCAAATGATATACCTAAAGATTAGTTCCATGTTAGTCTAGGACTTATAACAAAAATAATGTTTCATCGGTGTTACCTACATTTTCATAAAAGAATAATGGAGTATTGGGTTTTTGAAGCGATGGGCACAAGCAATGCATGGGCCATTGTTTCTTTCACAATTTTTCATTTATATCCGTATTTGACAATGGCGAACTCCCAAACAAATTATTGTTGATATTTCTTCTTGCGTCTACAAATGAAAATATTTAAAAAATATAGCGTTAGAAATCTGAATCGATTTTTTCTTCGGTCACACCTTCTACTGCAGGAAGTCAGAAATTAAAGATATACCAATTTTAATAAAATTCACATCAGATACTAGGCTGTATGGTATAAGATTATATTGGCAAATCGTTACAACACCAACAAATAGTCTATAGAAGCTTCAATTATGCCTATATAGAGTAATCACCAGCATAAAGAGAATTCTAAAATAACGCATTAGTATACTGAAAACAGTTTCATGAATAAAATACACATCAGACTCGGCAGTATAGTATAGGACCTTTGCCTGCTTTATTTGGCGAATCGTAACAACTACAACAATTATTAGTCAATTTAGTTTTTAATTATGTATTAAAATTTTATTCCAAAGTTCGATAGACCATATGCTTGATTACATTATACAAAGAAAATTATTTTATTGCGTCTGTAATGGTGATATAATATGTAGAGGCTTAATAATTCCATCAAAAAATTGCCTTTAGCAACTAGTCAATTAAGTTAAAAATAGGTAATATGATGTTTTTCAGAATTCGATAGGTCAAGCTTGATTAAATAAAATTGTAAATTATTTTATCGATATCTGTAATGGTGACATAAGTAGACGCTTAATAATTCCATCAACATTTTTTTCGCCATTGTCTTTTAATGCTTGATTAGGCACAGCCACTACATCACTAAAATCGTAACCGATACCGTTACAATCTAAAGGTTACTGCTGAATATAGTCCTCCACCACTGATTGCATAATAGGGGGGATATTTGCCATAGTTGCAACTCTTGGTAAGCGGGTGGCAACTACAGTTTTTTATTTTTAGTTATCATGACTCTGCTGCCCAACTCCTGATTTGTTTCCCTCTGTCGCTATTTGTACTAAAACACAATTGCTTTTGTAAAGATAATTCGAATTATTATCGGAAGTGCTATTCCACGTCTCTTATTATTTATAAGAATATTCTTCTGATCGTAAAAATGTCTTAAAGACAAGTATAAAAATATGTATTTAGTGATGAATGAATTAATATCAATAAATAGCTTTATAGCCCTCACAGAAATGGCATATTATAGAGTCTACAACTAACGTTTTGTTAAAAGATATCATGCAAAATATCGTCTTCAGTTTTATACGAGTATTTTATGGCTTAATATATTATGATTCAGTAACGGCAAGAACTTTCTTTGTTATTTTTATCATATACGTGCCGTTGATTTGAGATATAAGCTAAAAGAAAAAAAAATGTGCTTATAGTTGAAATAACGAAGTAGAAAACAATAAAAAATATAAGTGGCTCCGTTTAGTTTAAGTTAAGTAAAACGCATAGCATATTCGTAAATTGAATTAAAAGTAATTTCAACATAAACTTGAAAATTGGCAGAACATTATTTGTATACTTGATGACCGATTTATGACAAAACAAATCTGCACAGAGAAATTCTACGGCAAATGGTGTAATATTATATTACTATTGACCTGAAAGACGTGGATAATTGTAGACTCATTGTAATTATATTTTGATGATTTCGAAAGTGAAGTTAGATTAGATGAACAATGACCCACGTGGTAGAGTGACGTTACAACTATATTAGTACTAGCTCGAATGGGTTCACTCGACCGGGAAAGGAACACGCTCTTCACAGTATACCAACGTAAAATAGCAGCTCAGTACTGCGTTGTTTCGTATAGTTAGTTTAGAGAATCGCATACCATTTTTACTGGAAATGAGGCATTTCAAATTAGTCATCAGGGGTGAAAAAGTGTCTGCATTTTGATTCTAATATTGAAGATATATGAAGATGTCTATGGGTTACAGCCTTCACTTACCGTCAGGTGGACTGTGTGCTCGTTAGTCACCCTTATTCTGTAAAAAAATGACCTCCACGTGATATATTTGTGCGCGCAAACGCGTTGTTGAAGACTGATTATATCATCTGATATCCTGCCGCACTTCGAAGCCTGGATGTAGCGAAGAAGAGGCAGACTAACCTACAGACTTACACAGATAATTACTGGGCACAAGCAATTCGGTGTGACATAAGATGTGAAGTGACGCTGAAATTCTTTCAGTGTATATGAAGGACATAAACGGGACTCCGTATCTCATATGCTCGCGGTATGTCCAGTATGGGAACGGAACGATCCTTCTGAGCCGGATCGGTCAGAACCGGAATAGGACAGATCCCGCTCGTAGTCACGAAGTCGTTCCAGTAGAAGAAACAACTACTTTAAAAACATGGCTTAACCGTGTTTTAATTCCTCTTTAAACACTAATTAATAATAGTTAAAGTTAAAGTTACAGCCTATGCGACACTGCTGGACACAGGCTTCCTCTCATTTATGAGATGATTTTATGGTAAGGAAGTATCCGCTCCGCTACTCTTATTCGTGTGGGCGAACTTCACATGACTGAAATATATTTTTTTTGAGTATTTCTCTGACATGCAGGTTCCATGACGATGTTTTCCTTCTCTACCGATCACGTGGTAAATCAGCAATGAAAACAATTAAAATTCACACTTTAATTAGTTCCGGCGGGGATCGAGCCCAGGTTCCTCGCGTAATGTGAAATTTACGGCGAGCGCTAACGATCTGAGCTACCACGGCTCGTATAGACTTTATTCGAACTGAATATAACCATGATTTAAATATATATATGATTCCATAATAATTGTTGATATCCTAAACTTATACTTAGAACCTCAATAATTGTCCTATTATTTACGCACACAATGTACAAAGGTAGATTATATCTGAAATAGACTAGAATACACATTAATATACCTTTTTACGTATGAATTGTCATGTAATGGTTAATTTCTTAAGACATAGAGAGAGAGAGAGAGAGAGAGTAATTGAAAATTGTGTTCATATTTCTTGTGTAATAATCATAGGGCATAGGAAATTAGGGAGAAGTTGTAGTCAACCCACACCTCAAAGGTATCGTAAAAGTTAATACTTATCCGCAGGCTGACACTTATTCATTGAATATTTAGAGTTAGGTAGTAAACATACGAAGATATATTTGTTATAAAATCAGATGATTTGGCCTTGTCCAAATTATAAAATTTAAAATATTAATTTTAACCGAGTTCAAACCAAAGTGGTTAAAAGATTTATTAAACAGCTTATATTTTAGAGGTAATCCCTAAGGGGTGGAACATGGACTAAAGCGCTTTATATAACCATATAAAAGACATTCTAGTTGTAACCTGGACGTTGTGATATTCCGTGGACTTATTCTTCCACTGAAAATGGTAAACTTTCTCTTTTAACTAAAAGTAAAAACCAAAAGCTTTAAAAACTAAAAGCTCCTAAAGTCGGGGTTTAGTGCTTCATCTTACTATCGTCTTAGCGTCGACTTGAGACTATTATGAAGAAATAATTTTTTTCTTTTAGTTTTTTAAGACAGTTCTTACTATTTATTTAAATTTAAATTTTATTACGAAATTTCTATAACCCTTCTTATCTTATCTCGGGACTACAAATTACAAAGTGAACTCATGTGAGTAATTTATCCAATTAAATTATATTCTATTTTCATCATAAAAAGTAATATACATTGTGATAGTAAATGACATACAGTAATACTGTAATACTGGGTGCAAATAATTGTAAATGTTAAAAAAGTATTATTCTCATTTTGTATCCTATTAGTGTTGTGGTTTTTGTCACAAAAAACTTCGTAATATTAGATTTAAATTAAAAAAATAAAAGAATCTTAAATTTATTCTCTCACATAAAGGCGACGAACGATCGACTAATGGCGAAAAATACATTTGTATATTTTTTGGCATTATTCGATCGATCGTTTGTTATTTAGGGAACAAAAATTTTTAGTACTCTAAATCTCGAATCTGCTCTCACACTCAACTGACTAGCGCGAGGTATATATATTATAGTAGATATATTATTGTACTTAATCCAGCTGTGGACTGCAGAATGGATTGACGATGTTGATAATGATTAAAATAAAATATTAAGCATGGCATATACCTAAACTGAATGTTTAGTACTGTGATAATTATTCAGTAAAATTGTTTTACACCTTGGGAGACTGAAAACTATGTCTGCATTAAACAGTTTAAGCTGGCTTGGTTCTTAGTGTGCTTAGGCCGAAACGAGTAGAAAGTCTTAATAATATAGAAAGCCTTTGCGCAACCAATAACCTAAGGTAATATTTCAATTATGCTTACACTAAATAAGATAGTGGCAGCAGTCTACATTTATAAAAATTCTTCATATATTGAGACGCAAACAGTTTTTATACTAAGAGATAATCATTTCTAAATAATACAAAAAAGGATAATAATTTATTATTTAAAACTAAGAATACCTTAATTTCTAGAATACGAATACTCTATAGCTTAATAACAAATATAATTCATTGAGCATCTTTTTATGAACTAGATAACTTAGTATCTGTGTTTCAGACAGCAGCGCTCTTCCCTTTAAGATTTTACATTTCACCGTATACTCAAAACAGATCACTTAAAAATAATTAAAAGTTGTATAGTGTAGGTAAGCCTCCTTGTGTTTAGTATGACAGTGTGTATAATGTGCGTATGTTTTCTAGTTAACCTTCCTAGGCCTACTCTACCTTACTCTAACTTAGTTTTTCTAGTTAGTTGATTTGATTGCAAAATAATAAAAGCTTGAATTAAATAATCTAATAATTTATTACAAAGTAGCCACTTAACTTACAGGAGACATAACTCTTTTCTGCCTATAAGACCGTCTGGGTTGAACCAATATCTTACTTATTTAAAAACTGTTTAATTAAAATTACAGTATATATACGTCCCACTGACAAAAAAAAGCTTTTTCTTCATGGTGCAGTAAGTCTGATATGCTCTGCTTCAATTCAGAAATAAGGATGACAAACTACACAGAATCCACCTGATGGTAAGTGGTTGCTATGGCCCATAGACATCTACGTCCATTCTCGACTAAGAATCAAAATGCAGATGCATTGTCACCCCGACTAAGATAGTATGCCTCGTTTCCAGTATAAAGGCTCTCCGGTACTCTACACTCATCATAAAAAACACAGCAGCATTAAGCTGTTATTTCACGCTGGTATTATGTAAGGGTGCTTTCCCGGTTGAGCCTGCCCATTCGTGTAACCATAATATAACTGCAGCGTAGCTCTACCACGTAAAATTTTCACATGATCACATAATATTACACCGACAGTTTTGCTCACCGCTGAGTTAATCATTATTGGCGGAGATTAAACCCAGGTTGCTCGCGTACTGTGAAATTTACAGTGAACACTTAACCTTACAAGCAGCAGTGAATTTATCTCAGTCCCGTGAGGATAACACATCTGTGACTATATTCTGTTTAAAGTTAGTTGCGGGTTGAAGGTGCAGGCATTGGTTCTGTGCTGCGATGTCCACTTAGTTTAGGTAGAGTTTGAGATCGTTTGTAATTCTAATATAACAAAAATATTTCAATTTTGGTAAGAAGATAATTACAATAAACGACCGTATTATATATAAAGATTCAATGGAAAGGGCACTATAAAAGTATCCATCATTATACAACCTCTAGGGGATCAAATACATGAAATTTTTCATTTAATATTGTATGAAAAATACCTAATAGTCTCCTGTAGATGGTGATATAAGTAGATGGTGATATAAATATCTCGAATATTCCAGACAAGAACGAAATCAGGTGACTGGGGAAAAACGCTAAATACGTGAAAAGTAAACGCCAAATACTGCGACCGCCAACCTTAGTTAAAGGCTCATTAGGAACAGTGGGCAGTAAGTAGGATGATGAAGGAGTAGATCTCATAAGATCTTAAAAGTAGTAGGCATAGTATGATTTAATGTAAATGACTTGTTACTGCAAGGGTTGAATCTAAATGACAGGATGGTGTGAACAACTGTGTGATATGAGTAAAGTATGGTTTTCAGGAAGATGATGAGACGTAGAAATAATGAATAAGGTAAAAGTAAAGAAAAAAATTTATGTTGCAGATATTATATGGGACAGAATCTGCATGCGTGGGCGAAGTCTAAGGACCAAATTAGCGATATACATTTTAAGATGGTACAAATTAAGAGCACCTCAAACCTATTAGTACTCGTATGTATACATGTAAGGAGCGAGGGAGGTTTGTCAGAAACTTGCCAAGTGGAAGTTTCTGCCTACCCCTCTGGGTGACGAGGGTGAGAATTTATGTATGTATGTGTGTACTTGTATCTTTTCCTTATTATCCACTGAAACGATATGTTTGAGGTGAAATTAACAAGTTAGATCATCGTTTCCTTATTTAGATTTCTTGCACAAAACAGGTAAAATAACATTCTTGAATACTAACCAGTCTTAAACGATTCCTCGAAGAAATGAAGACTGCAATTGTATGACCAGCTGCATGTGGCGTAATAGTGCTATATTATCAAGGTTAGTAGGCTAATGTAACTAGAGTGTAAAAGTGTGTCATAAATATTTACAAAAGAATTGTTTAACATGAAATGAAAGTTACATTTCATTAATTGTTAAATAATTTCTTTGCCTCCTCTTCAATGGTTTAAAATGAAACAAATAAAGACAAACTTTTGATTCATCATACAAACTATCTGCTAATCTTGTTCGTTAATATAATATTTATTATTCTCCTTAAATACGTATGGTTTCAGAATATTTAAATATTATTCCGATTATTAAAATTTTAGTTATCCTACTTATAAAAACATTTTTTTATAAAAAGTAAACGTCGATATAAAAGAACTAAAAATAATTAAATAATTTCATTTTTAGGTGCCAATAATCTAGTTTAAATAAAAATTAACGCGCGATGTCTCACTTAAATAATCTACAACTAAGAGTCAACATATTATGCTTCACTTAGGCTTCGATTTCATCGACCATCGTTTAATAATCCTTTATACAATACACTCATAGGTGGAAATTACGAAACGATCTTTTTTATATTTTGAAGTGCTAAAGTTTGCACTAGCTAATGTACCAGAATGTGTGTTAATGTGCGTATGCCTTAAAAGAACGTCACAAATGTCGTTTTCACATAAAAATTTACAGAAATATGCTCTATATTGGGTATATATTTAATTCATGTTTTAAAATTAAGGTCACGACATTTCTTGTACTCAAAAAATACCGGTAAATGTGCGAGTGTTTTGTACAGTAAGTGTTTTAAAAAGGGTACGTAATAAAATCCTTTGGCATATCAATATATAGAATACCATAATACATACATAATAGAACGGAGGAGTGGGCGGAGCCCGTATAGCCACTAAAATGTCACTAACATGTCAATTCACACGTTTAAATGTCAACACGAGATGTGTTTTGACGTAACAATTGTTTCTAAATTTCGCATGTAAATTATTTAGAAAATACCAAATTGCACACTATTTACAAATAAATATGTATTAAAATTTAAAAGATTTTTTTAATGATGATTTTGAACATAAATAAAAGTCTAAAATATATAAATTTACTCAGTCTGTCAACACAGTGAATCGGGTTTCTAGTAGTGACAATACGACTTAATTGCTTGTATGTGTGCTCCCGGCGACGCCGATTCTTGTACAAAATAAGGTTGACAGCCATTCTATTGTGTATTATAGTATTACTATTATAGTATTATAGTATTACTATTTATCAATATATCGATGGAAATATCGCGTGCCAAGCTTCACGATCACGACAAATCCTTTATACAATGGGGAGGTACCAGTCCAGATGTAAATCGTTACCATTTGACGATGACGATATATTTATTTAAAACTACAATGCATACAAACAAGTTATTTAATGCGTACTAAATTTTATGATGAATGTGCACCAATGGACGTTGACGGGAAGCAGTTGCAAGCCGCAGCCATTTTAATTACCAGAGCTAAGGAACGCGCGGGCTAATGATAGCGTCGAGTCGGCTGCCTATATCCGTCAATGATTTTATAAAGACCACTCGCTCTAGAAGCGAGGCCTGTGTGGCAATCATGAAACAGAAGCGGACCATATAATGAGCTCTTAATGAACACCAACCGGTACACTCGGTCCGGCTTGATTGTGTGTATTTTAGCATTCCATTGTTTTAGATTATTAATTTTTCATTTGTGTTAACTGCAGTCGGAATTTATTACATCACGATATTGTAATTTTTATTTATTGTTAATTTAAAGAAACAAGTAATTGCTAGCGTTATTTTTTTGTTTATTGTGTTGTCTATACTTATACTATTATAAACAGGAAAGATTTTTTTTGTTTGTTTGTATCGAATAAGCTCCGAAATTACTGGACCTATTTTAACCACCAATAGAAAGCTAAATTATCAGAAAGTAACATAGGCTATAATTTATTTAAAGAAATTGAGATAAGTACTTAAGAAAATTACAATAATGTAACTCAAAGTAGCAAAAGTTTGCTTATAAAATTCATTATTTAGCTTGCGATGAGAAAACTATTAAATGAGACCATGAAAAAAATAAAAATGATGTACTACGTAATTAAAGTACTCATTATTACCTACAAAAAATTCCAAGAGGGAATATGTCTAACTATCATAGTTAAGTAAGTTCTTTGTGCTACAAAATTTATTTAGATCGCCGATAGAAACAAAAGTTGGTTACATTCGTATCGTAGTATTAATTCTTATTCAAATAAATAGTTTTATCGTCAATGATATTTATATAGCAGTAAAATTCTTATAAATTTTAAGACATTTATTTTCGAAGTTATTAAGAGTATAAAAATGCAATATGTGAACCATTCGACGCCGCCGCGAGCCGCGACGTTCCGTACTCGCTATAGAGTATTTTGACGGGATTTTCACTGGCAGAGAGCTGATGTTATAAGAAGTAACTTAGGCTACTTTTATTTTAGATAAAAAATTAGGGTTCTGCACAAATGAATTAAAACCCATGAACTCCAATCGTCATAAATTATTACACCCGGCTAAGTCGCGGGAACAAGCTAGTAATTTACGAGTATAACATTCTGTAGCAGAGCCACAATGCAGTTGTACGAGTATTATGGTTGCAGTATGAACAAACAATACTAGCGTAAAATAGTAGCATATCACTGCTGTGTTTGGTATGATGAGAACTGTAAACCCCTCCTGCAGGTATCATTCAGACTTTCTGCCTTATATTACTGAAGTGATATTAATTCGGGATAGAAATAAGTGACTGTAGACCATCCTTTTTTCCTCAGGTTATCACGCTTACTTATATATATTATAGGATTTTTATTTATTTTGCAGTATTTTAAAATTATTTTGAGCCGTAGTAGCCCGGCCGGGCAACCCGGGTTCGATCCCAGTCGGTTACAATGAAATTGTTAATTGCAATTTTAAGTGCTGATTTACCACGTGTTTGGCGGTAAAGGAAAATAACGTGAGGAAACCTGTACGTCTGAGAAATTAAAAAATATATTTAGAAGTCATGATGAAATACGTCACGTATTGGGGCAGCACGGTGGACATTTCTGTGCCCTAAAAGCCTCTCAGAAATAAGGTCTGTGCCTAGGAGTGGAACGTATTTAGGCTGAACATATTAATTACTTCACTTTTCATTTTAAATCTTTATGAACATTTATTTCCAACTTAAAAATAATGGATAAATATTTTTTCTGTCATCTTCTAAAGCTAAAAAGTACATAACTAAATTTAAATATGGCATGGCCTCATCATCATATGCCTTTACATATATTAATAAAACTTTAAACATAATTTTAGTTAGTTTGTCAGTGCATTTGTGTACGCTAATCTTTACACAAGCAAGTTGGATGTGGTTTTCAGTAATATATTGAGAGATAACTTTAGCGTAAAAATGCTTAAACCAGGTGACATGACATGACACCTAGTTTAAGCATTTTAGATATTTTATTAACTCTCTCTCTCTATCCCGGGCAAAGCCCCGACGGCCCAGAAAGTGTCCCGAAGCGCGGTATTTTTCAGTTTTCAATAAACGTACGTACACGATACCTACATTTCGGTACCGTACGTACGAATTTATTCTTGATTCTTATACTTAATAATCAATTAAAATTTTAAAATAGCATATGAACGTGAAATGAAAGAGTTTAGAAATAAACTGCACCTCTTTTTTAAAGAACGTGTTCTATTCTTTACTTTATTCATACATATCATGGCGGTAAAGTGAGAAAAATTTTGAGAAAACTAAACTGTGAGCAAAAAAAGTTGATAAATGATTAAAAATTTACATATTTCGTGACAGAATGCGCGGGGTTGATAGCAAATCTATCAAGGACCATTTCGTACCTTAACACTTTTCATGGTATCATGTACGGATTTCTTTAAAACCGAAAAAACGCGCTTCGGGACACTTTCTGGGGCGAGGGAGGAGGGGGTAATGTTGACGCTTACCCGGGAGAGGGAGAGAAAGTGGATAAAATTTAAGGCTAAATGGGAAGTTTAGCCAAATGCTAGATTGGCTGCTAGCCTTTTTCTTTTTTTTTAACATGGGAAAATACCTACGCATACCCGCGTCACGGGGGTAAGGACGGGTACTATGTC
The DNA here is from genome assembly GCA_907164705.1 of Parnassius apollo. Lineage (NCBI taxonomy): Eukaryota > Metazoa > Arthropoda > Insecta > Lepidoptera > Papilionidae > Parnassius > Parnassius apollo. The sequence continues at coordinate 2,839,654 of CAJQZP010000851.1, forward strand.
GGACTCGCACCGACTAAAACCCCATGATGTTCCACCTTCGTCGCATATTGGCAGGGCTACGGGAACGCTTTCGCACACATCCGCGGCCCCACCAGCGCCGGCCGCCCCATGGCGGTGCCTCCTCTTTCTCCTTATCAAGCAAAGCGCAACAGATCACAAGGTGCGTTTTTCTACACAGCCCCCAACTACACCTACGTAACGGACGCTCCCGTATCCGATGCGTGGAGGCCATGGGGCCAGGAAAAACGAGCACTTAGAAGCACTAGCCTTCCTGACCCTAGCAGTAGATCCGCCGCCAACCAAGGTTCGGCTGCGGAGGGTAGGGAGAGCGGCGCCACGTAATACCGACACTCCTCTCCCCCCGCAGCCCCACCACCACCGCATCAACGGTGCAGCCCCGTTTGAGTCGCAGAGATTAGGGCGAATGGCGCATCGCCATACCAACACTCCTCTTCCTCCGCGACTCCACCTCGGCAGCAGTGGCAAGGGGAGAGGATACACCTCCCGCCGCAACCCACTAGCACACACCCGAACTGGGCTTACCGAGCCCACTAGAGTGGCCATCTCGGGCCGGCTCCTCACCTCAGCCACGTGGGTTCCTCTTTGTTCACCGCCAGTGACTAAGCCACGACTACTAAGCACCCTCGCTACGACAAGCCTATACTATTCCTCACGAATCTAGCTATAATACGAAAAGAATTTCTCAAATCCAGATGTTCCAGAGAGTTCCAGAGATTAACGTGCTAAAACAAACAAAAGAACTCATCCGTTTATTATATAAGAAAAAATAGATTGTTTTACTCAAATTAGTTGACATCAAAAATAAAAAAGACGTATATCAATTTTAAACTGAGACTTGCGTGTTCGCGAGGTAACGCGTGCACTAGCTAGAAGAAACGCGCTGCTCGGCTGCTTTATCAATATTTATTAATTATAAGGTTAGATGTGGAATGTAATCATTATCATCAGTAACAAGTCATCATTTTCACCACCACCAGATATCATCATCATCATCACCACTAGTCGCCCTTCTGTATATAAAATACGCATTAAATAAAGTCGCATAAGCCAACTGGCTAAAAACACAGAAAAAAGGCGTCAGCTGACCGAATGATTGGTTAGGTGAAAACAGTATACCTAACACCGGCGTGAAGTGGAAGCTCTGCTTCCGCGTCTCATCTGGTGAGTGCAGGTGGCCGGAGGCCCAAATCCCCCCCCCCCCCCATCAACATGGTAGCGGAATTAAATGATGATAGACTACTCCAGGAGGGTACCAGCACCCCTGGAGAATCCCTCGATGAGCATCCACGACCATGTTTCTCCACTTCTGAGCGTGGGTGCTCAAGCTGTCCCGCGTATTCTGGGGGGGGGGGGGCAAAATTCCGCTCAAGACTACAACTGCTCGGGGCAAACGGAGCAACAAGACCAAGGCGACCCCCTGCCACGCTGTCCGTGAATTTCTGCAATATCAGGAGACTTCACTCTAACCTAAACGCCGTCCACTACCCTCTCGAGACGGCGAGGCCGGCTCTGCTCTTTCTGACCGAGACGCAGGTGTCCTCTGCGGCTGATGTCTCGTATCTCTCCTACCCGGGGTACAAACTGGAACACTCCTTTGTGCCTCGGGCTGGAGTTTGCGTTTACGTCAGAGAGGACATCTGTTCTTGACGCCTCGGCAGACTTGAAGGTTCGGACCTGTCCATCTTTTGGCAACGCGTAGACACGTAGACAGACAGTACGACGACCATCCGCGCGTCTACGGGTGCCTCTATAGGTCCCATAGCGGTAATGCCGAAACAGACCGACTCTTCGACCACGTCCAAATGGCTACAGACTCGTTGCTACAGCAGATCCCCTCCGCAGAGATCGTGATCCTCGGCGACTTTAACGGCCATCACGCCGAATGGTTTGGTTTACGTTTAACCGATCATGCGGGGAGATCTGTTCATGATTTTGCCTTGGCATATGGTCTGACACAAGTGGTTACTTCGCCTACGCGGATTCCATATGTGGAGGATCATGCACCTTCCCTGTTGGACCTTCTGCTGACCTCTTACCCGGACAGATATCAGATTTCCGTTGACGCCCCTTTAGGCTCCTCGGACCATTGTCTTGTTCGGAGTGTGGTGCCACTCACGCTGAAATCGCAGTTGCATTCTGCAGGCTGCCGCCGTGTTTGGTACTATAGGTCAGCCGTTTGCGATGGGATGCGGTCTTTCTTTGCATCCTACACTTGGGGGCGGGTTTGCTTCTCGCCGGACGATCCCAACGTTGTTGCTGATGTGGTACTTCAAGGTATGGAACTTTTTATTCCTTCCTCTGTGGTGCCCATTGGAGGCAAATCTCAGCCATGGTTTGGTCGCTCCTGTAAAATAGCAGCATGCTTTAAGCAGGAGTGCTACCAAGCTTGGGCTGACGCATCAGCGTCCCGGGATGTAAACACCAGCGCTCTAAAAAAGAAGTATAATTCCGCCTCCAGGTCCTTCAAAAGGTCATTTCCAAGGCAAAGTCAGAGCACATAGGCAGAATTGGCGAGAAACTAGTTCGCCTTCCTTCTAGAACCCGTGCATTCTGGTCTCTCGCCAAGACTGTCCAGGGGAAATTCTGTCAGCCATCTCTTCCATCTCTGCACAGGGAGGACGACTCACTGGCCCATATCGCAGAGGAGAAAGCCGATGTTCTAAGCTCTTTCTTTGAGTCCAACTCGACTCTCAATGACGGGGGGAGTACGCCGCCGACCATCCCGTGGTGTGAGTGCTCCATGCCGGAAGTGCAGTTCACACAGCGCTCGGTTCGCAAAGCACTCCTCTCCCTGGACATCCACAAGTCGAGTGGGCCTGACGGAATCCCCCCAATTGTGCTGAGGACATGTGCTCCAGAGTTGGCACCAGTTTTAACGCGTCTTTTCCGGTACTCCTACTCCCTAGGCGTAGTCCCAAAATCATGGAAGACGGCTTTCTTCCATCCGATCCCTAAAAAAGGCGACCGCTCAGACCCGTCCAACTACCGGCCTATCGCCATCACCTCCTTGTTCTCCAAAACAATGGAGTCTATTGTAAACAGCCAGCTCATGAGGTACCTTGAGGATCACCAGCTGATAAGTGACCGCCAACACGGTTTTCGCCGTGGTCGGTCAGCTGGTGATCTTCTGGTCTACCTAACTCACAGATGTGCGGAGGCAATAGAGTCCAAGGGGAGGCATTGGCCGTTAGTTTGGACATTGCGAAGGCCTTCGATCGGGTTTGGCACAAAGCGCTTCTTTCGAAGCTCCCTTCCTATGGGCTTCCCGAGAAATTGTGCGATTGGATCACCAGCTTCCTTGCAGATCGGAGCATCAAGGTCGTTGTAGACGGTGCAAGCTCCGATTGCAAGCCTATTAATGCTGGTGTTCCACAAGGCTGCGTGCTATCGCCAACACTGTTTCTTCTGCATATCAATGATATGTTGCAAACCCGTAACATTCATTGCTATGCAGATGACAGCACTGGTGATGCTCTTTACACCGGCCGAGCCAATATTTCTCGGGTAAACGTCTCCGAGTGCCGGGACAAACTTGTGTCTGAAGTCGAGTCTTTGCTGAACAGAGTCTCGGATTGGGGGCGACTAAATTTAGTCCAGTTTAACCCCCAGAAGACACAAGTTTGCGCTTTAACCGCTAAAAAGAACCCCTTTGCCGTATCTCCTCAGTTTCAAGGCACTCCCCTTGTTGCCTCAGCCAGTATCGGAATCCTCGGCGTCGACATATCGAGTGACGTGCAGTTTCGTGGTCACTTGGAAGAGAAGGCCAAATTGGCCTCTAAAAAGCTTGGCGTGCTCAGCAGAGCGGGACAGTATTTCATGCCGGCACACCGCCTGCAACTTTACTGTTCCCATCTCTGGACTGGGGCTCCCCAGTACCAGCTCCTTCCACTTGACCGCATCCAGCGCAGAGCGGCTCGAATCGTCGACGACCGAGTGCTTTCCGATCGGCTCGATTCACTGGCACTGCGAAGAGATGTTGCATTTTCTTTCGCATATACCATAGAGAGTGCTCTGAGGAATTTTTCGGATTAATCCCAGACGCAGATTTCGTGAACGCACTACGCGGCAAACGTCCCGATACCATCCACACCATCTGGATGCTTAGCGGTCCGCCACTGTACGTTTCAAGAGGACTTTTCTTCCGCGTACAACCTCTCTGTGGAATAGTTGGCCACCAGCGATTTACCAGGACCGATACGACCTGGGGACCTTCAAGAAAAGAGCGTACTCCTTTCTAAAGGGCCGGCAACGCACCTTTAATTCCCCTGGTGTTGCGGTTGATCATGGGCGGCGATAGTCACTTAACATCAGGTGCTTGTTTGCCCCCCTCTTCTATGAAAAAAAAAACACACACACAACCGAGTTTCGTTTGTATTTATTAGTAGAATACGTAGATGATATGTACGTGGACACAGTAAGCTTTAATATTTTAATGAGAATATCACAGTCTGATTATTGATATAAAAAATGAAGTTGCAAGAGATTATTTTCACATTTCTTTTGCATTAATACATTGGTTGTCCGTGTAGGGGCGGTGTAATCTATAGTGAGACCTGTGTTCACCAGTGTACTTTTAACAGACTGTAACGGTGACAGTAATCACATTGTTATATGGTTCATGTAATTATTGGTTTATGTAATCAAAACTAAAGGTAGGTAAGTGTAAATTTAAATGAAAAGAGGTTAATATGAAAATTTTATTCACCGCATAGCATCGTTTTACGAGAACTAATCATGCCTACCTAATATTGTGTCGTAAGAGACCACTCAAGAAAATGGCTCAACGATCTGGTCGTGTCTATTACAAGGCAGTATAAATACCTCACGTGATATACCTGAAGTAAAATACTCATACCAACGTCAGGATAGCTAATGACGATAGACGATTCGGATCCAAGTTGCGAATCTTAAGGCACTGCGACCACAAATCTACTAGCTAATATTACTTGAAAACCTCCCTACCTTAGAACCGGTTTATGTGCATGGCATCAGCGGTCGGTTTAACATGATGAAAATGACGATATTCAGGCTGCAGCTAGGATAATCGAAATATTTTTTTTCGAAAGCAGCTAACTAAACGTAGGTGGTAGAGCTATACTACAGCTATGTTATTGTTTTAGTATGAATGGGTATGGCTCGACCGGGAAAAGTTAAATAGCAGCTTAATGCTGCGTTAGTAATGCTGAGTTAATGTCTTATAGTGCGTATAGGGAAGCGGAGATCATTTTTACTGGAATGGATGGATAACAATATATCCGTAGTTTTATTCTTAGTCGAGGATAGATGTAGATGTCCCATTATCCATTTACCATCAGGTGGACCATGTACTGATTTTTTTAATCTAAAAAACCTGTTTATTTCTGATGATAGTAAACCAGTAGCTTAAATTCGAGTTATTCTGTATTCATCCTCCGAAGTTTCTTCCAACGTTTTTTTTTTCCTTACTCCATCGATTTATATTCCTCATTCGACCAACAGCAAATATTTTTATTAAAATTTTTATTTTCAATCCTTGAATATTTCGTTCCGAGGGCCAGTAGCTGGTCGACTTCATGGAGAAGGAGGGACTCTTCACAATGAAGTCTTTTTCTAAAAATAGTCCCACATAATGTGATTATGACAACCAGACGGCAACCGTTCAGTAATCGCAAGGTCGAAAACTGGTAGCGGTCACCGAATGTAAAAGGCACATTGAAACTTAATGTTAAGTTGAAGAGGTCACGCTCACGTCTAATGAAGTCAAATCTCCGTCCTCCTCGTGCTCTAATCCTAAGCCCTGTTAGCTCGAAAAATAAAACCGTTTTCAGTGCTTAGAAGATTGCAATATAGTGGACGATATGAATAACAAGCTCATGGAAACTGTTCAGTCGATGAGCCGGTTTCCGAAAAGGCTTTAGCACCATAGATCACATATATACCCTTCAGTTTATTGTACAAAAGACCGAAGAGTACAATCCGCTACTTTGTTTTGCGTATGTGAACAATGAGAAAGCCTAAATTTTGGGCAGCGCTACTCTCCCTTCAGCGGTCCCAAGTTTCTGTCGATATATCGAAGTGCTGAAGTGTACAGTAGGGTTACGATGTCTATCCAAGTACAGAACCAGAGTATAAAACCGCAGAGAGGTGTAAGACAGGGTTTTGTTATATTTCCAAAACCCTTCATCACTGCATTGGAAAACCTTTTCAAGCTACTGGACTGGAAAGGATACTGTATTAATATCAATGGCGAGTATTCCACTCATTTACTTGACTATTTACTGAACTATTTAGATTTTTTACTTGAATATTCATTGATTTTTTACTTGACTATGTACTTGATTATTAACTTTGCTATTTCCTTATCAATTTACTTATCAATAATTTTGTCTACGTACTTGACTTTAATATTTTTTTCTCTTTGTATAGATTTCACCTATACATAAACTCGCACTATTCCCTATCATTGAAAACGAGTCAAGAATAATGGAAGGTAGTGCTGTCTTTTTCCCTATTATTTATTACTAAAACAGAAACCTACTGGCGTTAAGCTATTGCACACTACACTAGGACTTGATAAGGTGTTGCTAACATGTACCTGTTCCACGGTATTTTAATTGTAAAATAAAATTGTAAAATTGTAACTTGGCAAATTATTTTTATGCTGTTCATACCTCATCTTTCTTATTTTGCTTTAAGATAAGTAAGCAACATATTTCGATAGAGTACAGAAAATCAAATTAAGAAAATTTTATCAAATTAGTTAAGAATATCGGTTAGGGTGAGTAAATAACAACATACCTAGTCGGATAAAACTTCATAGGATGAGTACGGAACAACCCGTAAATAGGTGTAAATTCATGCTATTCATTTAAAAGAAAACGAAATTAAATACCTTACTTTCGATCAGTCCTAAACTTAAGCTACTAAACCGATTTTCTTTGTAAGGTATCATAAGATCGTACCCTCCTCTAACATAGCCTTCTATATCTTGACAAAGCTTAAACAGTGGTTTTACTGTACTTGCGGGTGTTATCCGCTTTAATTTTTTATAGAATAAAGGTGACAAATGAGCACACAGTCCACCTGCTGGTAAGTGGATGCTGTGGCCCATAGATATATTCATTTATCCTCGATTATAAATCACAACGCAAATGCTTTGTCATCCTTGAGAACAAAGATGGAATGTCTCGTTTCCAGTAAAAACAGGGTCTCCGGATCTCTACACTCACTATACAAAACACTGATGTATTAAGCTACTATTTTACGCTAGTATTCTGTGGGAGCGTGGTTCTTCCCCGGTCGAGCCGACCCATTCGTGCTACATTCATAATATAGCTGCAGCGCGGCTCTACCACGTATAAGAAATTTCATCTTGTGAGAGACGTCAAAAACCAAACATCAACTTGGATAATACAATACACACCTATTTACTCTAACTCCCTCATAACGAACTGTTGCCATTATTGTTCGCCTGGCAGGCGAGTTAGCTACGGCAGTTTTTTTTATTATCCTATTATATTTCGTAGTTTTCGAAGTCTTCTTTAGCATCGTTGTGATTTGAAACTGGTTGAAATGAAAAAGCGACACTAAAAAAGGATAAAGGATAAACGTATATATCTATAGGTCGGAGTGAGAATGAGATAGAATACAGTGCATTAAGCAAAAGTAGCCTAATGGCAGGGTGCGGACCGCGAACTCAAAAGGTTGGGGGTACGAATCTGTCATTCGATTATTATTTTTGAGCTTATCTTTGTGCGGTGCTTTAAAGATACATACATTTTTACTTTTAAAATAAACAGCTAAAATTAACAAATTTATAAAATAAATAAAATTAACCATATTGAATAAAATTATCTTAATCAATCCCTTCATTACAATCGACGATTTCATAACTTATTGATTTATATTAAATTATTCGTGTTTATATCATCTAACGCCTATCTTATGTACCACTTTGAGAGTTAATCAATTTTTGTTCAATAAAATGACTTTACCAATAGAATGAAGTAGATGGCGCTATTACAAAGCAATTTTATTTGAAAGAAAACTAAAATCATAATCTAAAAATAATGATTGTTACATTTATTTGCTATAAAATAAAACTTTTATCTTATATTTTTGCAGCACTTGTGGATGAAAATGATCAATCTATCTATATAATAAATCTGTAAAAAAAAGTCGTTTCTAATATTTTCTGGAAAAAAACAAGTCCAGGGGACTAAATAAAGGGCACTGAAGCCAAATTAGTGGTTTTAAAAAATTTTGTCTGTCTGTGTACTAAAGATTCACGCAAAAACTACTGAACGGATTTCTATGAAATTTTGTGTATAATTAGTTAGGAACCTGGGGCTACTTATAGGCTACTTTTATCCGATTACGGAACTTTAAAAAGGAGGGTTAAGTATTTTCCTTCCTTTAGATGTTAATTTCTAATTTATGCGATAGATGTATTTTATTGAAATAAATAAAATATTTATAAATAAACCCCAAAATAGTCGTAACTGTTGTGTAATAAATTGAACTACGCCGACAATATACATACAATATTATTGTCGTATTCAATTTTTCAAGACCGTGCCATCTAACGTAAAATACAAAAAGTAATGACATATTGCCTCATTTATCAATGAGGCAAAATGTCATTATAAATATTATTCAATTAAATTTATAATTGATTTGAAAATTTTAATATGTATATTTTTTTAGTTTTTGTTATTTCGTTTTGGTACATATAAATAAATTTTATAGTAACTAATTACTACTTAAATAGATAGTGGTGACATCCATTGAAAATCATAAAATTAAGGATGTTTCCAAGTTTAATTTATAATAAATAAAAAGTTGTAGTAGGTGTTCATTTTTTTTCTATCTATAAATAAACTTATAAAAATGCAATTAGTATGTACAAAACTCTTATCAGCCTTATAGTTTAAATAAAAAGAGTTTTAATCACATCTAATAATTTATAATATCATGAATTAAACGATTATTGAAAGTGAAATGGCGGTATTTCATAAAGTTTAACAGTGTTTGTTGACTTTATCATGATATAGCTTGACCAAATCATTGAATAGAGATTGTTTGTCGATATTGACAACTAAACACGACATTGCTATTTCTAAATGTTATTGTTATATCGTAAAATAATCTCATTACAAACCGCTAGCGGTACTGATTGTGTATATTTGATAAAAATAGAATTTATGCAAATGTATAAATTGCCAAATTTACGTATTATATAAATGTTAGCGTCTTTGTTGTGCGATAAAGTCACTCCAGTCTCACCTCAACTTGAGTCTGAGTACTAGAGGGTAATGTTTCGGTTGTTATAGTTTTAATATATTAATAGCGCCATCTATTTACTGATAAATAAACTATATAGTAATAGGTACATAACTGGGCACACTAAACACAATTCTTTTAAAAATGTGTATGTACTTATTGTTGCAGCATCAAACATTGTCAGACCGGTATAGACCTGTGGCCACTCCATGCATGTTATATCATAATTGTCAATTTTAGCAAAATTACTAACAAAACTGTGTACACAAAACTTTGATTAAGAGAGAAGGTCTTTAGTTGAATATGTTGTGTGTCTATCGGCAAAGCAATATTTCACCAATTTTCTTTTTGTATCAAGTCCGATATAAGTAATTGAAAATTAAATGCACTATGAGATTTATATCTATAATTGGTGGAATAGCTCGTGATACCGTTGATGTAGCCTTTTTTATTTTTAATGAGATTTATAAAGCGGATATAACTATTAAAATTTTTGTGACAGTTCCGGTTGCATAGCTCACATGAGTAAATGAACAGATTCTTATAAAAAAGTACAATAAAATATCAAAGAAAGCAAATTTTAAGTTTATTTTTATTTAACTGTGAGTAGAACTGCACTGATCTTCTTCTTGAGAATCTTGAAAGGTATCCGTATAAACCTGTAATCAAATCGATCTAAATGTAAATTTCTTAGTTGGTACGTAAGCAACTCAAACTAGATCCGCGCCGACTCCACTCATATTTTAACTGCAATTTGAAGTTTCAATTTACCTCGTTCTTAGTGGTGAAGAAAAACTTCACAGGAAATCTGCATATCTGAGATGTAAAAAATTATTTCGGAAATCTTTTTTAGGTATAGATATGTGAAGTCGGTCATCCAGCGTTGGATTCAACTTAACCAACTCCTTTTTGACCTAAAACTCGCTGTGGCCTGTGCCCAGTTGTGGGATATATTTAGGCTCCTACTTTTTACTTTTAGTAGGGCTTTCCACTGCTAATCATAGGCTTCCCCCACTGTATGACAAATAGACCGGATGTTTGCAGTAGTATTCACGCTTGGCAAGCGGGTTGGTACCCGCAGCTCTTTATTACTTTGCGCTGTTATCAAGAAGATGCTAACTATCTCCTGTTTCAATTTCCCTCTGTCACCTCTTAAGACACCCACGGGATGAATTGGGGTAGTGATTTCTTTTACGCCACCTCTACATGGCTAATATATTATTTTTGGTCCCGTTCATCAATTGGATTTCCAATACTTAATAAAGTTGGATATTTCCCATAGTAGCCACGCTTGGCACGCGAGTTGCCAACTGCATATTTTTAATATATTGAGCTATGATCAGGAAGACGCTGCTGCCTATCTTATGTAGATTTCTACTCCTGTTCATGAATTTAGTTCTTCTCACACGTTCTCCGTGAATAGAATTACGTTTATGAAATTTTGAAGTCTTCTAGAACGTAATAAAATACTGGCATGTGGAGCTAATCAATATTCAATGGGACCAATATAGATATTATATATAATAGAAATAAAGATCATGAAATTAAACGTTATTTTGTCAAGAATATATCAACTTTAATAATGAATATGATGTAAATAACACATTTCCGATTCCAGGACAATTTTCCGTAAATAAAGACACATCGGAAGCCCGACATTAAAAAGTGTTCCTTGACGTATGATATTTGTGCAATTCTGATAAAATAACTTATGGGTTTCTGTAGCCGTTTCGTGTCTATACAAGTGATCCAGTTTTGCTAATTTCAGTACGAAATAGTATTATCGATGTTTCTAAATTAAAGCCCACGCGAGTAAAGCCGCGGGTAAAAAGTTAGTATTAAATAAATCCTTTGCTGTGAATTTTTATTTTATATTTCATTTCATTTGAAGCTTTCACTTCTGCCGCGCGTGAACTGCACACATGTTTTTTTAGTTTAGTATTTTAGTTGGGAAGGGAAGGGAAAGAAAGAAGATGTTGCTGACCATCATCTGTCTAAGTTTCTTCTTGTCACCCCTCGGATAATATAAGTGGTAGTAGATATTATTACGACACCACTATACAACAAGTAACAGCAGTATAGCCCGTACGGATAAGCAATAGGATTATATGTGGCGGCTCATCGAGCCCGTACCGTCAACACGCACAATACAAATAAAAAAAACCCGCTAATAACGGTATATCATTATTATGTTGTTAATGTGAAGCTATATTATTCGGTTAGTTGAAAATTTTCTGTTAATCTAAAAATACTTGAATTGATTTATATACAAGTAGACACATTAATTTCAAAATAAAATTCATAATCAGTGATCCGCACTGGCTTTGTTTGGATAAAATTGAATTATTTATAAGTATAGATTAATAAATTATTCACGAAGACTATAAAATAAAACAAAGTATTTCTTAAAGTAAATTTATGTTAATTTAAATAGCAGTCAAAAATATTTCTATTAGGAGAGACAGGCAAGGAACTCTATTGATATTTATTTTTTACATATAGTAAAAAATAAATATCAATAGAGTTTCAGAATTTAATATTAGAAAATTAAATTCTGAAACTTTAGCCTTCACCAGAATCGTCATAGAAGGTATTGATTCTGGACATGCCATCGTCTTCTTCATGAAAATTGTTAGAATTGGAACAGCTATCGCTTTCACAATCGCTGTTCAGCCCAATATTAATTACAAAATCTTCAATGTCATTTTCATTTATTACTACCCTCATCCAATAATCATTTTCCAATCTCTTTATATGACTGTTTTTCACCAATCCACGACCGTTATTGAAGTTATTGCTTTACGCGTTAAAACTTCTATTGTTTTTTCCAGCTGATCAACGTTCTTTTCGGCAAGTCTTTGTTTGACCAGATTCCACACATATTCTATCGGTCTTAGATCACAGTTATATGGTGGTAATCTTAATGTTTCGTGGCCGTGATTGCTAGTAATTTATCTATAGCGTAATATTTCTCTGGCTTGTGTTTTCTTACTACTTCTAAAACCTCATATTTTGTCCATGAATCGTTATAATTAATACCACTTTCGCGTAACCAATTTTGTATCTCAGCTTTTCGGTTTGCTACTGATGGAGGTTTTTTTACTTGCATGCTGTGATACGGCGCATTGTTCATTACCACGATGCTATATGATTTATAGGAAGTATATTTGGGATTAATTTTTCCTCGATATATTTAGTGAAATTTTGCCCATTCATTTCATTATGGTAATGGCCTTTTTTGGATTTGGCCTTAAAATTAAATCAGCACCCTTCACAAATCCATTTTCTGAACCTGCATGCACAATAATCCATCTCTGACCTGGACTGTCGGTTCTGCGGACCCCTCGATTTACTCCGACTGTCAACATTTAGACACCGTGGAATGAGCGTGGATCCATATCTCGTCTATAAAAATTACAGTTTTTATTAACACATTAAGCATCGATGTAACGGATTCGGCGAAGATATTTCGCTGTCCAGGCTTTAATATTACTTCGTTCCACTATATACTATATCCTCTATACACTATATACCGTTCTATTATATCAACATTTTCTAAAAGGTCATCCTAACTTGTTTTTTTTTTAAATTACACTTAATTTAGTTCTTCTTACTTAATTTAATTAAGTTTCTAACTTAATTAAGTTTATATCTTTTTGCAGCGATCAATATTTTATTTAAAGTGTGTGAAATTGTCTATTGAAACTCTAGTGTTGTTGCGCCCTCTAAGCCCTTTTGTTGGCGTTCTTATCTCATTTTTTTGAAACTTCGCAAGATCACCTAAAACATAAAAAATATTAATGATCCGGTCAACTTCCTTGATGCGCCGACGCTGCCAAGATAATCAGAATCTAAATGGATGAATTCAATTATTGTATTACCATTATTAAGATACGAGAAGAAAGAGATATTTAAAAAAAAAAAAACAAGAAAAAAGAAAACAGGAAAACGGTGGAAAATTCATTTTTTTTTAGATTTCTTATATAAAACGAATGGGTTGGCTCGACCGGGGAAGGACCACGCTCTCACACAATACCAGCGTAAAATAGCAGCCTGTGTTTCGTATGGTGAGCGTAGAGATCCGGAGACACTTTTTTACTGGAAACGAGGCATTCCACCTTAGTCCTCAGGCGTGACACCGCATCTGCGTTTTGATTCTAAACCGAGGATAAGGGTAGATGTCTATGGACCGCAGCACTCAAGCCTTATTATATAAAAACAATCGTGTTCTATAAACTACGTAACTACGTAAACTACGTATTAAGTAATCAATTTAAATATGGGAGTGAAAGAATAGAAAGTACACCTGTTTATGCGCACAAATTTGTGCACTATAATCTTGTCCTGCTTAACTCTCACACTCCAGACTGGAGACCAGTCGCTGTGACCGGAACTCGGTCTGGAGCCCATTATTATTTTATTATTATTACTCGTATATAAGAAAGGGACAGATACACACGGTGCATCTTGTTCTTTAATGATAAAGCAGGAATAACAAAACATTCTAGTAGTTCTGATGTCTTAACGAATGCGGTCTAATTCTTTTTATTACTTTTTGGTTTGAATATCTTAATAAAAATATCTGCTCAATATTATAACCGATACCATCAGGTTCAAAGTGCCCGGTATTTTACATGAAAGATCATGTCAGCAGGCATTAAATTCAGTGAAGTATAGTACTGACAATTTAATTACAAACTTATTACGACTTATTGATTCACTCGTTGGTTAAATTATTAGTTTACAACGCAGTTATTAATTGATGTCTTATTTACATTTTAATAAGACTGATAATAGTGGTGATTTCTCTTCCTATGTAAAAATGTTACATTGTTAGCTTAGATAATAATGTCGGCAGACTATGTAAATTGTTATTTGCGAAGTGCTTTCACTAGTGCTAATTAACGCGCAATTCGAAGATTTACTGATTTTTCAAATTTTATTTATTAATAGAATGGTAATTTCCATTTAGTAGTTTACTAGTAGACCATTTACTAGTTTGCAATAATTATTTTAAAATAGGTACAGCAAGGATAGGGATCCAAACCGTTACGAGATATAAATTGCAGGAATGTAATATATAGGAATAATATAATGTCTTATGCATTAATGGATTAATTATGTTTCCGCATTGGTAACTTTTTTTTATCGTTCTGTACCTTAGGTCTACCACCAACTTTCAGTTGCTTGGGTTATGCTTGCTTTGTAACATATAATCCAAGACGCCTAGTAGCTCAGTCTTTTATTTTATAGTGAGTTAGCAATCAAAATTCAGCCCTAGCACACAAAAAAAACGTTATAACATTTGGTGTACCATTTTACCACCGAAATTAAAATATTTCTACGATAAAGTTCGCCAGTTTTCGCTGCAGCAGCATGTTGGACTCTTTAAGGTTTAAGGTTAAAGAGAAACCTTCTCAAAAGTGAGTGGCGGCTGAGCCCAGCTGTGGGGTATATATAGGCTGTACTTAAATTAGGTATCTTACACTTGCATTTAAAACCAGACGCAGGCTCCAGCAATGCCAAGCAAAGACAATGATGTTTTATTTCGAAAGATCGATCGTTCATAATTTTATTACCTACCGTGGTACCTTATAAAAGGTGTTCAATTAAGCTATTAAATCAATGTTGCTTTATTTAAACTTAATTTTAAAACTTTGTAACTTTGTATCCCGAAGGTCGGGAAGGAAGGAAGGGATTTAATGGCCGTAAACGTGAACATTATTATTATTAAAGAATATTTAAGAACAACATCCGTTAATAAATTACCATTTCCTAACAATTTACTTAATACAATGTATATATTAACCTTAAATCGTGCCATTGTACTTGACAAGGTAAAATATTGCGAAATGCTGCAGAATCGAAAACATAACTTGAATTGTTCACAACGATAATAGACATTTGTCATGCTTTTTATCAGAGGTCCGTGGTAGTGTCGCAACAGATTCACTAAAAAGACCCCGGTACAGTTCTCCGGTTCACGGATTATTGATGTTAGCGGGTCTAATTTTTAAAGTAAAAATTGCTTTTAAGTATGAAAGTTAAACATTATATTTAAATAAAAGTAATTTTACGGATCTAATTGTGTTTAATTTTACCTTACGAACTCTGCTTCCATAGATGAATATCAAAGCATTCTCCCTGAACCACTGTCAAATGCTGCTCAAATTGTGTATCATTTAGTTAGTATTTTGTGTAAGCAATTTAATAAATTGTAGTGTGTTATTTGGTTATAAGGTATAAATGGAATGACTGCCTCGTTGATTTAGTGGTTGTAGTAGTGTGACTGCTGATCATGAGGTCCCGGGTTCAAATCCGTCCGAAATCCGAAAAAAAACAGTTATTGAGTTTTTCTGTCCAGAAATTCACAGTAGCTGCCCGGAGTCAGGAAGTTGGCGGTGTCTCACCCAAGAGCCTCGGAAAGCACGTTAAGCTGTTGGTCCTGCGCCTGATCTCTCTCCGGTCGTGTCGGTTTACCGTCCCATCGGATTATGAAAGTGAGGGAATAGAGAGTGCACCTGTGCTTGCGCATACACTTGGGAACTATAATCCTGTCCTGCGCCGATGGCTAGCCTCCGTTGAGGCAGGCCACCGTGATCGAAATTCGGTCTGGAGGACATTATTGTTATATTATTATTACAATGAGATTGACATATTAAAATATTGTAAGTCTCTAAATTAAGAAATGAATTTAAAAAAAAAAAACTCTGCTTCGAGTATTTAATAGTTAAATGAATCCCGGGTTAAAAATGACATCAGGACGTTGATCATGTCAGTCATACCATCAGACCACCCATGAGCCACGGGTGATACTGGTGGTACAAATACATATACTACTATATAGGCTTCAGTTATACAGTTTAGCACAGATGTGTCGGCCCAATAGAGGTGATGATTCCTTTTTTATGGAATAAAGGTGACAAACGAGCACACAGTCCAACTGATGGTAAGTGGATGCTGTGACCCATAAACATCTACATGTATCCTCGATTAAGAATCAAAAAGCAGATGCGTTACCGACCCTGAGGACTAAGATGGAATGCCTCGTTTTCAATAAAAAGGTATCCGGTTCTCTACGCGCACATGAAGTACAGTAGCATTTTACGCTGGTATTCTGTTAAAGCATGCTCATACCTCGTTCGAGCTGACCCATTCGTGATATATACATAATGTAGCTACAACATGGTTCTACCACGTTTAAAAACTGTGTGTAACTTGTATGTAAGTTGTATGTATTTAATAGCTAACTGAAGCTCGGGTTAATTACGACATCAGGACGTCGAACATGTTAGTCATACAACCAGTGCCATGCGAGTGTGAGTGGTACTGCTGGCAATTCTATTGCTACATATATTACTATTAAATAGAATGTAGTTATATAGTTGTAGCATGAATAGGTAAATCGATCAAAACTATGTTCTCCCTTTTCTTTATTTAATTTTCTTACAAGATTTCGCCCAATATCATGTAAAAAAGCGACGGTAGCCGCAGTACCGTAACGGCAGCGTGCGGACCGCGAACTCAAAAGATCGTGTTTTGAATCTGACGTCCGACGTTCGACTACTCCTAACACAATCTTTATAAGCTTGCTAACTCCTTAGCCAGGAGTGATAAAAAAGAATCTCATTAATGTTAATACATAGAATTGCTAGTATTTTATTGGGTCCTTACGTATGAAATTAGCGTTTTGTCGTACTGACCACTTTGATCTGAAATATCTCCTCTTTTCGGTTAAGAATCCCAAATTCAAATTTATAAATTTATTTAGCTGGTATATTTAAGTTTTGAAAATAGTCATTCATTTGCTTTTTCCTCATTATTTTTTTCTTTGGCGTCGCTTATTACCGCTCAATGGAAAACATGAAATATCGGTATATTTACCAGGCAGGCACCAGTGCTGCAGAAACAGCTCGAAGGATTAATGATGTGTACAGCGCTGAAAAAGTGGATACTGTACGATAATGGGAAGCGCTCGTCGCAATGGCTGAACCCTGGAGACTCAGCCAAATCCTGCCCTAAACGAAAATTGACTCAGAAAAAGTTACTTGTGAGTGTTAGGTGGACTAGCGCCGGTGTCGTTCACTACAGTTTTCTAAAATCTGGCGTTAGATATCTATTGTCAGCAAATGCAAACCAAGAAGAAATAACTAGCTGCTAAACAACCGAGATCGGTCAATCGCTCTAGGCCACTGCTGCTTCACGACAACGCAAGACCACACACTGCACAAAAAACAACCACTAAGTAAGATGACCTACAATTGGAATGTCTGCGACATCTACTGTACTCCCCGGACGTTGCTCCAACAGTTTACCATTTTTTCTGGAATTTGGACAACTTACAAGGAAAAAAATTCAACTCCGATGCGGCAGTCCAAACCGCCATCAAAGAGTTTATTGATTCTCGCCCCCCATGGTTTCTTTAGCAAAGGGATCAATGGAAATGAAATCAACAACGGAAGCACAGTTGTTATCTTATCTATACTTTAATTAATAAAATATATTTTACAAAAAAAAAACTGACTTTATATTCCTCCCGTAAAAAACGCCAATTTCATATGTACGGACCTATTATTTACAAAAGAAAAAGTTATATGCTAGAATAATTACAAGAATGACAAATTTGAAAACTGTGTCCAAGCTCTGTTCGAGCGTGCGATGGGCGAGGAGTGCGACATTCACTGTGCTACCTGTGTTATATTGGTTCCAATTGTGAAATATCATTTACGAATGGATTGACTGTCAATTTGAAACAGCAAGAACAATGAAGCAGATGTTAAGTTAAATAACTGGTTTCATTTTAAAAACTGAATCTAGATACATTTACGAAATAAGATCAATCATTACATTAGACGTATGAATGAAGAAATACTTTGTCAAGAAAGTACCGGGAAAGATCAATAATATACAAAATGTTAGTTATTCATCCAAATTTATTTTATCACATTCAAAGTATGCTCCTTCAGAAACGATACACTTTCTCCAACGAATAATCCAATCATCAAAAAAAATTCAACGTTTTTTCCGAAAATGCGGGGAATTGAACTGTTCTCGCTGCGAATTCTCCTTTTTGTCTTCTACCGAATTAAAACGGGTGGTAATTTGAGTTTTGTCTCTTAAACTCTGAACTCTTTTTTCGATGTTTTTGTCCATTTGGGAAATTCGCAATACACACTAGATGTAATATAACCAAAAATAACACTGTATTTAATCTATATAACAGATGTAACTCAAACTCCGCGCCAAATTGGAAAACAGTTGTGCCCATCTGACAACAACAAAAACGACAAAAAAAATTAATTTGGAACCAGAAGCAAATCCTCCATTTCTGACACTTTTTGACTGAATGTATGTTGAAAATGAGACTACGTTGAATGGCGGAAGACGAAGATATATGGCAAAAGAAGGAAGAGGCCTTTATCCAACAATGGAATAACTTTTTTCTTAATTTTTGTTTAGATACGTGTGATTGCTGCCTAAAGAAGTTGAAGTTAAAGTTACAGCCCATATACGTCCTACAGCTGTACACAGGCCTCCCCTCATTTCTGAGAGGATTTTTGGGACAAGGAAGTGTCCGTTGCGCTGCTCCAATGTGTGTTGGTGAACTTCACAAGTCTTCGAAATTTTTTTTTTCTTATTTTTCAGACATTCCTCACAATATTTTCCTTCACGGCCGAGCACGTGTTAAATCAGCACTTAAATTGCAATTAACAATTATTTCATTGAAGCCGGCGGGCATCGAACCCCGGTTTGCTAGTGTACTCTGAAATTTACAGCGAGATCTAACCATCTACTACCACGGCTCTTAATTTTTTTACTACCAAAAGTTTATTAAAACAGTGTTACTTAATTAGTAAAAAAAGTATGTCACATTATAAAGTACTAGCCAGTCTTGGCAAAAGTTATACTCGTACCGTCCTTTATGTTAGGTGACTTGATGAATTTCAGTTTAAACTCATTCCAATGAGGCAGTTTATTAACCATAGCCCCAGCGATACCCGATTTTGGACTTTTGAGTTTGACTTTCCTTTTTGGCACTTTTTTACATGTAGAAATACCTACGCATAATCGTCTTGCGGGGCCAAGGACGGGTTATATCGGATTCGCACTGATTAAACCCCATAGTGATTCACCTTCGCCGCATATTGGCAGGTACACGGGAACGCTTTCGCACACATCTGCGGCTCAACCACAGCGCCAGCCGCTCCATGGCAGCCCCACCTCAAGAGAGGAATACTCCTCCCCTATCCGTTCTCAGGCAATGCATACCAGAACACATGACGAGCCTTCTTCATTTCTCTACCTCCTCAGCCCAACTACCATCGCATCAGCGGTATGGCCCCGCCGGAGTCGCGGAGTGGTGCCTCGTCATACAACACTCTTCCTCCGCGACTCTACCTATGCTGTGGCGGTAGGGAGAGAGGACACCCTCTCGCCACAGCCCACCAAATCACACCCGAAGTGGGCTCGCCAAGCCCACTTGGAGTAGCCACCTCAGGCCGGCCCTTCATCTCGGGCCGGCCATGTGAGTTGCCAAGGCGGGTGACCAAGCTATGGCTACTAATCTCCCCGCCACGACAAAGCGGGAACCCCTTTGGGGGATTCCTTTTTGGCACTAAGCCAACTTAATATTATTGTGAACATATTAAAATAGCTTATCGTAATATAGTATATTGTTATATACTCACTCATCTGAAGTTATCAGAGTCACACTCGGATCCTAATCTCTCGACAAAACAAATATGTTATATGTTGTGTAAATATGACTGCTATCGGTCAAGACGTGCAGAACTTACACGATCATTAACATGATGCACGAATGATTATATATGAAAAGATAATCTCTCAGGATGTACCTGAAATATAACTATGTCGGCAATTTCGCTGTTCAGTCAGTTCAGTTCAAAGTAGTTTGGGCAGTTCATCAGAGTCTGATGAACTGCCCAAACTACTTTATTTACTCGTAAATACGTAACGTATGTCTTATTTAAAAATCTATCCTCGTGCACTATATGCTAACTATATTCAATCCATAAGTATGTACTTTATCTCTTGCCTTTAGAGAATAATTATAACAGGTGTAGTCAGATGATTCATCAGTTATGGAAAATAGGCTTTATATATTATGTAAATGCGTTAGCAGTCTACGTGAATCAAAATAAACGTGAATGTGGCGGTTCGTTACGAAATTGAGTAAAAATTAGCCATTGATTAAGTTTATTTAATTACAATAATAAAAAGATTTCAACGTTCCAATTTCGTTCCATATTTATTTAATTTTGTAGCATGAAATTTCACAGAATAACGCATGTTTCTATTAATTATTTTTGACTCAAATAAATTATTAACAAAGCATTTAAGTCAGTGTAAGTTCCAGACGTAAAATAGTGAATGTGGTTAGAACACAAAAATTAATTCCATAATTTATTCTTTTGCCTTTTTACTGTAATGAGTTACGCGTTCATAGCCAACTAAAGTGCATAACTCAATCAATCTCAGACAATTATTTTGTAAGTTACAACTATAACATTCTCTCGTGAATAATTTGTAACGTTACGTAAATTAAGTAGCAATTAGTTGAAGACAGTGTCAAACGGAAAATATTAAAACGTTTTGTTTAAAATGATAGTTAAAAGAACGGGCAACTAGATGTTACCTGGAACTAGACCTATATAAGATGTTGTGATTACGTTGAATCTCAGAAATACACATTCTACGACGGTTATCGAAAAAGACAAAAAAAAATATGAAAGGAAGAGAAAATTAGTTTATTACATATAGTACGGGATTCATAGCAAGAGTAAGACGCTGTGGCCTGTACATGTATTCTAGATAAAGAATCGAAATACAGATACACCATCACCCTGAAATTACTAACATTAAAAATAATTCTAATAAAATTCTTAATTTGTAGAAAAACATATACCTTATTAAATATTTACCTTCCCAGTGGGAAGTTACTGTAATGGGTGACGGGTCCGATTTTGCAAATTAGAAATTTTAACACATCTCCACGTTTCAAGATCTTTAGAGTCGAATATTATGGCTTTTAAGAGGATGTCGGTGTGTGCACATGTATGTATGTATATTCGGGTTCAATTTTCGCCTCGTGTATCTCGAGAACCAAGAGTGATATTGACATAGGGCCGGTTTCATTTAATGCATAATTATGTAACTTTTTGAGCAAAATCGGTCAAGTCGTTTTTTGTGCCGAATGAAAATTGTATAAAATGTTAAAACATATGATATTTTTTTATTCTTTCCACTGGGAAGTTAGTCGTGTGGACCTTTCGGGTCGCACCTAGACCGCTCTTATTTTGGTATACAAATAAAAGTGACTTTAAAATTGGTAGCAATACAATCACTCACTTTAAAAACACAGCCAAAGGAGATGTTTGAAATTGGGGGTTTAACATACTTCGTAACAGTTTTATAAAAATATGTAGGTGATAAAACGATAAATGATAAGTATAACTAAATGGTTTTAATTCCTTTATTATTTGGGACAGTTAAAAAAACTATTTTTAACTGAAAAACGAAAGCTAATACTTTTACTATAGCCACTTCCCTAATCTGTTTAAGAAAGTGGTATGTCCGATACACAATAGAGGCAGTAAAATTCACCACATAATTATAGGTCTATTTGGCTACAGTCTACATTATCGATAACATTGAAAAAGCTCATGAAAAAAAGATTTGTTAATTATTTGGGAAAAATATCTAGAAGACAATCAATATGAATTTTGATCAAATAGATCAACAGATGATGCAGTATTAAAATTAATATCCCTAGTTACAGAATACTTAGATAAGGGCCGAAAAAGAATTGCGACCTACGAAAAGCTTTTTATACAGTCTTCCATCCTATCCTATAGCAGAAACTAGAAAATGTTGGTATTAGGGGAACTGCATTAAATTGGTTTTCAGACTATCTAAGTCAAAGGTCACAACAGACTAAAATAGAAAATTTTATGAGCACCGAAGCTGTCTGTACTTTCGGAGTTCCGCAAGGCAGTCGTCCCAGTTCTCTTTAATATTTATTTAAATGAATTTTGCAAAATTAAAGTTATTAAAAGGGAGTTCATAATGTTTGCAGACGACACGGTTCCACTTTGTCAAGATTCTTCATGGAAGAAAGTGTTTGATAAATCAGAAGCTGTACTAAGTAAGGTACCACATGGCTTGATGTTCACTATTGCTAAAATCTATATATGCTTCTAAATCTGCCGTGACTAGCCCGAACAACGACTTGATGTTTACTATTGCTAAACATTGCTAATATCTATATATGCTTCTAAATCTGCCGTGACTAGCCCGAACAACGACTTGATGTTCACTATTGCTAAACATTGCTAATATCTATATATGCTTCTAAATCTGCCGTGACTAGCCCGAACAACGACTTGATGTTCACTATTGCTAAACATTGCTAATATCTATATATGCTTCTAAATCTGCCGTGACTAGCCCGAACAACGACTTGATGTTCACTATTGCTAAACATTGCTAATATCTATATATGCTTCTAAATCTGCCGTGACTAGCCCGAACAACGACTTGATGTTCACTATTGCTAAACATTGCTAATATCTATATATGCTTCTAAATCTGCCGTGACTAGCCCGAACAACGACTTGATGTTCACTATTGCTAAACATTGCTAATATCTACATATGCTTCTAAATCTGCCGTGACTAGCCCGAACAACGACTTGATGTTCACTATTGCTAAACATTGCTAATATCTATATATGCTTCTAAATCTGCCGTGACTAGCCCGAACAACGACTTGATGTTCACTATTGCTAAACATTGCTAATATCTATATATGCTTCTAAATCTGCCGTGACTAGCCCGAACAACGACTTGATGTTCACTATTGCTAAACATTGCTAATATCTATATATGCTTCTAAATCTGCCGTGACTAGCCCGAACAACGACTTGATGTTCACTATTGCTAAACATTGCTAATATCTATATATGCTTCTAAATCTGCCGTGACTAGCCCGAACAACGACTTGACGTTCACTATTGCTAAACATTGCTAATATCTATATATGCTTCTAAATCTGCCGTGACTAGCCCGAACGACGACTTGATGTTCACTATTGCTAAAATCTATATATGCTTCTAAATCTGTCGTGACTAACCCGAACAACGACTTGAAACTAAAAATCAAAAATACATCAATTTTCATGTAATCGACAGGGCTATCATGATTGTTCTTGTGATCATTTAACTCGTGAAACGACAACGAAAATACCTAGGCGTTCTCATTGACCAAAGGCTAAATTGGATACATATAAGTGTACTGGCAAACAGAGTAAGAAAATTAATTAGCGTCGCAACATTTAAATTAATTATACAGGCCTACAAAACTTTACGTGAAAGTATAATTACCTATTGCATATGTTCCTGGAGAGTATCAGTTAAGACGTTCTTCCTGGACTTGCACGTGCACAAAGAGCATTTTTAAAGGTTGCATTGTATTTTTTATATCATTTAGATATCTCTTTGAGCTCTCATAATATAAATTCAATTCTCCCAAAAAAACTGCGTGTTTTAGAAATAATTACGAATTATCTTACAGACGTTCATCAAAATGAATTGAGGCAATGTAAAGCCCACTCAGGAATGAGAGGAGGTCTTGTACTCAGTAATGGAACATAATACTAACAACTGTTTAAGTTTTGTTACTTTTCATTTTTAAAGTTTTATTTTATAGTATTGGGTGACAAACGAGCACACAGTCCACCTACAGGTAAGTGGTTGCTGTGGCCCATAGACACCTACATGTATCCTCGATTACAAATCAAAATGCAGATGCGTTATCACCCGTGAGGACTAAAATGGAATGCCTCATTTCCAATAAAAAGAGTCTCCGATTCTCTACACTCACCATAAGAAACACAGCAGCATTAAGGTACTATTTTACGCTGGTATTCTCTGAGAGCGTGGACTTTCCCCGATCGAGCCGACCCATTCGCGCTACGACTATCCTTCTAATATAACTACACACATTGGTTTGGTTTGGTACACATTGGTTTTTCAAGGTCCATACAATATAATCTTACCAAAAATATAGTTGTATGTATAAAATAGTTCAAAAAAGTCAGGCTATAATTTATTTGATGGAGAAATTCTATCTGGTGTATCTCTTTAAAAAATCTATCTCTAGAAACATGTCTGTTTCTGTACAGTTTAGTATCATTTTTACGGAATTCCATTGAAGGACCACGTTCTAGTTCACGTACAGAAAGCCAGCGAAACATGCAGCTTAATGCCCGCCGGCCCTTTTTTTACTAGAAACGAATGCCTCGTTACCACCTTAGACCTCAAGGGTGACAATGCATCTACGTTTTGATTCTTAATCGAGGATAAATGTAGATGTCTATGAGCCACAGCATCCATTTACCATCAAGTGGACTGTGTGCTCATTTGTCACCCTTATTCTATAAAAAATACAGCTATTTTGTATATGTGAGTGGAGACACATGAATTGTGGCATTTTGTCTAATCCTAATGATACTTAATCGAAGGTAGAGGATATAGGTAAATGTAACCCAGAGCAACCATGTACCATCATGTGTTCATTAAGGGTTCGTATGTCACCCCAGTTCTATAAAAATAGGAATATTGTTTTTTTGAATAATTTTCGAACGCCGGCTGCCAATCAAAGTTTTTTGGAATAATAAAGATTTTTAATGCCATAATATGCTAGGTGTGATATTATAGAATCTATACAAAATTCTCTATCCCGTGGTCTACACAAATCACTTACTCTATGGATTTTTATTTTCAATCTACCGTAAAAATCGCCATTTTCGTATGGTCGGCAAATGTCGTAAATTGACAGTAGAATAAACATAAAAATACATAGAGTAACTGGCTTTCGTTTAGAATACAGGATAGAGAATTTGGTATAAATTCTACAATGCCAAACTTCTTCACAGAAAAGTAGTCTCTAAATATGAGTTTTAATTTTTTGAAGTGCTGTGAGTGGGTGCGGTCAAATTTGACCTCTTGGAATTTGAAGGAATATCGCCGCGGTTATTTTTGGTCGCTAGGGAATTGAGAGGTTAATTCACTTATA
Organism: Parnassius apollo; assembly: GCA_907164705.1. Lineage (NCBI taxonomy): Eukaryota > Metazoa > Arthropoda > Insecta > Lepidoptera > Papilionidae > Parnassius > Parnassius apollo. Next base: position 2,865,030 of record CAJQZP010000851.1, read on the forward strand.
TTTATGTAATAAATTATACTGACATCCTTATATTAGAAGTCGGTTATCGATCAACATATCAGCAAATAAAATTACACTTTGATTAAAACTACTTTTATGGATTTTACCGCATTTAATTGTAAATTGTATCTGCCATGGCTCTCCTGTATCTCCCATTGTCACTGATATATTCATGGAAGACTTTGAGGAAAAAGCACGCTTTGAGGAGGAGCAAGAGTACAAGCGGTACGTAGACGATACTTTTACAATTTTATCATCAGACAAAGTAACTGTATTTTTAGAACATCTTCATTCCATAAACCCTAAAATTCAATTTACTATGGAGTTAGAGGCAAATAATTCCTTAGCGCTCCAAGATGTGTTAGTCATCCGAAATCCTCTACAAACAAAATAACAGCGAGCTTCTATTAGAACATTCTACAAGCTGAGAAGAAGATTAGTCAGTCTTACTATCCGTCAAGTGTCATATTCCTCTACAAGATGCAGATGGAGTATACAAGCTTGGTTGTGAATATGGTCTCTCATATGTATGGCAAACAAAAAGATCAATTAGAACCCGTGTAAAAGAACACATAGCTGACGTGAAGCAAGTTCCGGGAAGTCTGCAGTTTGTGATCATATCCTAGACGGCCCCAACCATTACATCAGATTTGATAGACCAAAAATCCTCGCGAAAGAACATCGATTCCTACCAAGGATGATAGGTGACGCAATTGAAATTAAAAAAACATCCTAATTTCAATAGAGAAAGAGGCTGGATACTACCACCTGCATGGGACCCTATAATTAATAAAATTAAAACTAAACCCAAGCATACCACTGCAAGACTTCAAAATACATTAAGTTCATTCTGCGTAGATCGGACCAAAACAATAATTAAAAAGCTGAAGTTACTCCGGGTTAACACTGACATCGGGACGTCAGTCACCTTAGTCCCCATGACCATGGGTGCTGGAAAGCACTCGAAACTTCGGGAATTAAAAATAAAATAAATTAAACACCATAAAATCCGTAAAAGTAGTTCTAATCAATACTGTGACTAGTTTCATTGTAGGAAGGTAACTGACTGCAATATTTTTATTAATTCTGAAAATGTGTAATTACTGACACTGACCTACGTTACACTATAGACCATAAAATAGCATATCTAATTAAATAAATTATTTAAAAATGCTTAAATTATATTTTATATAACCACACTGTCCGAAATGAACCTTCGATAATACATATTTCGCCACCCCACTATCTCTTGTGGCAAAGGTCAAACAAAAAAGCATATCCGTAGTTCAGTCACGTCACGAATCACTGTTTCCTTTTAAGTTACAGCTTTAATGCAACAAATTGTGTTAAAGTTCAAATATTGCCTTATAAGGGATTGTTATGTGCTTTAAGTTAGGTCATTGCTATAATAACGCTAATATACAACTTTCACACATTAATTAGAAGCATGAGACGTTTTATTATCTTTATTAAGAAACATTTGAGGTCTTTACAAAGTCTCCATACTTAAATAGATACACTATTATACTTAAATGCTTGTTTCCTTTAAAAACTAGTTTTTAACATGTTACAATTTTATAGTTGCAAGGCAAAATATTGCAATTATATTTAATTAAAATTTAAATATCAATTAGTGGGTAAGACAAATATTAATAAGTTTCAGTTATAAATACCCAACTTGAGAAAAAATTATAAATATTCTATAATCCTTATGAACTACAATCAGACTGTCTTTTATTTTATCCCTTCAAAATAACACTACTACTTTTAAGAGTTGTGAATTAAAAGAAAGAAAATCTCATCAAAATTATTTTAGTAGTATGTACTTGAAAGTACTCACTTAGCTTCAAACGGATCCGCGTTCCGCGTGATCGTTTGTCACCTCTATTATAAAAGAAATAGAAAGAATAGAACCCTCATGATCTCTTTTTCGCTTAATCGAAAATACATAAATATCTTATGACTGTTCCAAAAAATAAGAAGTTCCAAGTTCCAGCCATTCACAAGTCCACTGCTGGACATAGGCCATAGAACACCACAAGGACCGTACTGAGCCACCAGCATCCATCGAATTCACACCTCATTACTCGACTCCACCGAGTCAGTAATTCGTTCTTGGGGCGATTTATACCCTTTTATAACAAAATCCCAGAAAATATATCAAATTTGACATACACAAAGTTCAAAAACTTTATTAAACTCATTTAGTATAAAAAGGGCTATTATATATAATATAAAGGAATTTATGGATGATAATAACCCCTGGGAAAGGTGATCGCTACCAAGCTATCTATAATTTGTTTTGTGTTATTAATTGTAACGTATATGATTGTAAGCAATTATTTGAAAAAAAAATAGTAATGGGTTTCTTGCTGGTTCTTCCCAGGACAGAGGTTTTTTTTTTGCGAACCAGTGGTAAATGAAAAAAGTGACTTTCAATAAGTATTGTTTATAATCTATATTGTATAACAGTTTCTGTTTCTTGCATCTCTTACCAGATTGTCACCCGAGATCATTCCTGGCATTGTTTTCTTTCGAAGTGGTAGCTCAGATGGTTAACGTTTGCTGTAAAAACCAATCGAGCGGTTAACCAATGAAATTGTTAATTGCAATTTTAGGTGCTGATTTACCACGTGTTCGGTGGTGAAGGAAAACATCGTGAGGAAACCTGCATATCTGAGGAATAAGAAAAAAATATTTGGAAGACATGTGAAGTTCGCCAACACGCATTGGGGCAGCGCGGCGGACACTTCCTTGCCCTAAAACCCTCCCAGAAATGAGGGGACGCCTGTGCCCAGCAGTGAGACGTATATAGGCTATAACTTTACTTTACTTTTTTATTGTTTTCTTTTTGTTCAATAGCTTTATTAAAATCGGTTAAGCCATTTTCCTTCCGGTTCCTTGCAAATAAGTTTGATAATCCTCTGAACTCAATTAAAACCCAATCATTTCGATATGACTGACAGAATTTTAATATAGGTGTTCATGCCCAATGTCTGTGGAACTCCGGATTTAGGATGTTAATCGCTAACTCAGAGAATAGGAAATGCGGAGATTCTACGTTCGGTACTTTATGCTAGAAGAGCGACTGGTCCAACCAAGAGCAGGAAGAAGAACTGTCGAGGTTGTTCGTCCGGTCTTGTCAGACTAGGTGAACAGGCGGCACTGGTCATTGACTTTTCTGCTGGTGCAAATTATTTCTAGCCATATGTGCCTTGTTAAGTACCTGTACCGAATAGATGCAAGGGAGTCGACAGCCGAGTGCCATCAGTGTTGCAGCCACTAGTACACGGCGCAGTATACCCTAGAGAATGTCCAGCTTGGGCTGGGTTGCGTCCTATACTCGTGGCTGTAGTTGGGGACAATCCTTTGCTTCCAGGCATACTTAAGGGGAAATATAACCTCAAATGGCTTAGCAAGATCCTCCGTTATGCCGAAAGTATTGCAGCATTAATTTTGAAATAAATATATGGTAAAGTTGAGGATTAATGTCAAGGACTATGTTAGACGAAAACATGATTCCGTAAAATTTTCTTGATAGAAAAAAATCCAAAGTTACCTCCAAACCTAACAATAAACCGCTGTTATTCATAAAATACTTTAAATAAGATCATGAAACATTGCATACTAACTGAACCAACTATAAAGCAGTGCTTATGTTATTTACTTTTTTTAAATACCATTATTTTCATTGTAAAAAGAAATTACCTAAGCTATTGGCGTCTTGAAGCTTGATTCCTGCCGCCCCGTTAGTATCGCTTAGGCTTTTGACGAGAGAAGTTGTGTTGCTGACGATCAGAATACACATTACGCAACAGGACGACGTAACATTAAAATGGGAAATAACCGTGATAAAAATATGAAGCGACTGGGTTGGCGTTAAGAAACGGGCATAAATATGCTAAACCTAATGAAATAAATATCTAACGACCTATCTACTTACAATATTAGTGATTACAAACATGTCGGTACATAGCATACGACGCGCGGGGAAGTGGGGGGCGAAATTAGAATTTGAGCTGACTTACTATATCCCCTTAAGGCAGTAGATACGAGAGGAAGTGCCAAGTATCCTTCACCCATAGTTGAAGTCTAGGTGGTGGACATGGGGTTTGTGCTTCGCCTTATTCATATGGCCTCAAGGTAGCGCTTATGGTGTTCCCTCGGGTACAGTGGCAGGTCCTCATTAGAATTGCCACACATAAAAAAGGTTAAAGTCCCAACCGGAACAAATTCTGTAAAAAGACAAAAATAGAATGAAGAAAGAAAGAAACATTTATAGCAAATTGTTAGTTTTGACGTTAGTTTGTGAGTATCCGTGTCTGTGACATTGCTTCCTAGCCTAGATTCGACTTATTGCGTTACGGTTACACTAAGGACAGGTGTAGGTGTTAGGTCTGTTATGCCGCGAGTGAGTACGTTTGTACCGCTTATAATTTTTCGATGACTCCTTAACATATGTATTTAATATATGTATATATATTTATATGTGGTAGAGCCATGCTGCAGTTATGTTAGTATGAATAGGTCGGCTTGACCGAGGAAAGAGCAGCGTAAAATGTTCAAAGATTTAAATAGTAGTTTAATGCTGAGTGTAGATAACCGGAGACCCATTTTATTGGAAACGAGGCATTCCAACTGTGTCTTCACGGGTGACAGCACATCTGCATTTTGATTGATGTAGATGTCTATGGGCCACAGCATCCACTTACCATCAGGTGGACTGGTGTTCGTTTGTCACCATATCCTATAAAAAATTAGTCTATTTTTTATTAGTGCGACTACTGAACACGTGGCTCGAAACCCGGCTCAGGTAAAAGTCAGTTATAGGGTTTTATTTTAGGAATTTAGGAGGTTCCACACCTGATTTTTCTCTGGTCATGTTGGATTGTCGTCCGATCGGACTACAAGTGTGAACAGAAAGTACGCTTGCGTACTCGTGCAACATAATCCTATTCCGCTTTACTGTGTAGCTGCGATGTAGAAATATTCATTACCCCATATCGTCTAATGAGTATATAGACGACAGAGTGAAAAAAATACAGGAAATAGTTCTTCCTACGAAAACAGTGTCTTCCTTATAACAACCCGAATATAAATGGCTGCAGCTGCCAATGTAAAGGAGGACTTTGATATGCAGTAAAGAATAAATTTATGTAATGTCTCACAGATTACCAACGTAAAATAGTAGCTTAATGCTGCTGTGTTTCGTGTGGTGAATGTAGAGAACCGAAGACTCTTTTTAATGGAAACGAGGCATTCCATCTTAGTCGTTACGGGTGACAACGCATCTGCATTTTGATTCGTAATCGAGGATAGATGTAGATGTCTATGGGCCACAGCAACCACTTACCATCAGGTGGACTGTGTGCTCGTTTGTTACCTTATCTTATAAAAAAATTATGTACATATAATTAATATATAATTAATTAATGCATTAGCAGTAATAGTCTTTATTGAGACTGGTCACTGTGACCGAAATTAGGTCTGAAGGACGTTATTATTATAGATTTTTCTATACGCGTACATGAAGTATTGTAATAATGACACAAAATGTATTATTACACTCGCCCAGTAACATACCTATGTACATTTGATATTATTTCCCGTTACTGATCTGAATATTTTTGTTCCAGCATTATAGAGATCGTTATTCCAGAATCGGAAACCGTTAGGATTGCCTCATGATTTAATTTGTCAAGCTTAACGATGTCTACAGTAGTGTAGTTTTTATATAATCGAAGTGACTAGCAAACTCTACAGATCTCTTGGTAAGTGGTAAGTGACTGATGCAGCTTAAGGACGTTTAAAACCAAACTTTTAAACAAAGAAAGTAGTATATGCGTCGACATCTCACATAGGTGGAAAACCTCACAGCCTGTTACTATATTAGCTCGATTTTAATAGCATAGTGCATCATGATTTCTCGCCGCGAGGTCAAACTGTCAATAAGGAGTACTACTCATAAGTCCAACGTTATTTGCGTGAAGCAATCCGAAAAGAACGCCCGGATTTGTGGAAACAATTCGTGGTTTTGGCACCACGATAATGCACCAGCTCACACTTCATTGGTTGCTCGTGAGTTTTTGGCCAAAGACAATACTTTAACAATGCCCCAGCCTCCATATTCTCCTTAGGCTCCGTGAGAACATTTACTACTTCCGAAAGTAAGAGAATAAGTGTAAGGTTTACAATGCCATCGTTTTACAAGTATAGATGACATTAAAAGCGTATCGCTGAAAGAGCTAAAGTCTATCGAGTTCGAGTAGTGTTTAGAGGATTGGAAGAAGCGCTAGCAGAAGTGCATAATATCAAACAGGGACTATTTTGAAGGCGACAACATTAATGTAGATAAATAAAAAAATATTTTTTTAGGAATCGTACCTCGATCCTACGATCTACCTACGACCTACGATTGGACCTCATACTGCTTCGCGACTGAAATAAGTAATAAGAGTCGTCATATCTTATATAAAATAATCATTAACCACATAATGATTTCTTAAATTTACGCGAACACTACACATTGAATAAAACTATTATTTACGGATTTTATCGCGTTTAATTACTTTAATTTATTTTTATTATTATCCCGACGTTTCGGGTGCTTTACAGCGCCCATGGTCACGGGGGGGACTGAGATGTTTGACGTCCCAATGTCATAGTTAGTCCGGCTACCTTCAGTTTTTTAATATTAATTTTTGGTCCGATTTACGCAAAACGAGCTTATAGTATCATGAAGTCTTGCAGTGGTATGCTTGGGTTTGGGTTTAATTTTGTTGATTATAGGATCCCAAGCAGATGGTAGCACCCAACCATCTTCTCTATTGAAATTTGGATGTTTTTTAATTTCAATAGCCTCGCGTATCATCCTTGGTAGGAATCGGTGTTCTTTTGCGAGAATTTGTGGTTTATCAAATCTAATGTAATGGTGGGGACGATCTTGAACATGTTCGCAGACTGCAGACTTCCCGGAGCGTCGGTGCTTCACATCAGCTATATGTTCCTTCACGCGGGTTTTTATAGATCTCTTTGTTTGACCTATGTAAGAGAGACCACATTCACAATCTAGCTTGTACACACCTGCATCTTGTAGAGGAATATTACATTTGATGGATGGTAAAAATTGACTAATCTTCTTCAGCGGCTTGTAGTATGTCTTAATGGACGCTCGCTTCAAGATGTAGCCAATCTTGTCCGTGACTCCTCCAACATATGGTAGTAGAGCAGGTGCGCGCTCGACTGTTGCCGGCTTCACTCGTTCACTGTGACGTAGGCGCGGGACCCGAAGCTTGTTGTCTTGCAATACTTGCTTGACGTGCTGAAGCTCCGCGGCCAGATGTTTTCTGTCACAGATCCCTCTTGCTCTCTGAAACAAAGATTTACCCACGGTAGCTAACTGTGAAGGGTGATGGTGAGATTCACCATTTAGATATCGGTTGGTATGGGTCTTTTTCCTATACACAGTGTGACCAATAGTGTTATCAGGATTTCGGATGACTAAAACATCTAGGAAAGCTAAAGAATTATTTGCCTCTAACTCCATTGTGAATTGTATTTTAGAGTTTATGGAGTTAAGGTGGTCTAAAAATGCAGTTACTTTGTCAGATGGTAAAATTGTGAAAGTGTCGTCTACGTACCGCTTGTAGAACCTTGGATTTACAGGAGCAGTAAGAAGGGCTTTCTCCTCAAAGTCCTCCATGAATATGTCGGCGACTATGGGAGACACAGGTGAGCCCATCGCCACACCATCTACTTGCTTGTAGAACTCCTCCTTCCACAATAGATAGCCAGATGTGAGGCAATGTTCAAGTAGTATTGCATATTCTTGAGGCATGTTATTTTCTTCTAGCTTCCTAGTTACAATTGAGATGCAGTCCACAATAGGTAGGCATGTAAATAGTGACTGAACATCAAAACTGACCATAGTTTCATTGTTAGCGAGATGTAGGTCGTTTATCTCACTCACAAAATGGTATGAATCCTTTGTGTGTGCTCTAGTATGTCCTCTCAGTGGTGATAGTATTTTTGCTAAGTATTGTGCCAGCTTATAAGTTGGTGAATCGATCTGGCTCACTATGGGACGTAGTGGAGCGTTTGGTTTGTGTATCTTCGGTAACCCATACAACCTCGGTGGTTTGGCACATGATGGTATTAGCGAATTCACGTCGAGATTTATTGAGTCGAGATTTAAGATTGATATATTAACCACATATCAATCTTACGTATTGAGTAATATAAGTAATTACTAGAAATAGCATGCGGGCACTTTAAAATAAAATAACATAATATATACCAAAGAAATTCCATTCCAAAAAAGGTAGAGTAACATAACATACATTGCACTACTGACAGAGAAAAGTTCGCCGCGTTGTCCCAATTTGTTTTCGGACTACATATCGCGCTATATTCATATCGAAATGTATATTTAATATATTTTGATATGAATATAGTGCGATAGTTTCCTCTTCATGCTTTGTTTTACCGTTGAAAAAGTGGTAAGTCAGTAGGTACTTAAAATTGCAGCTCATTATTTTGTTTAATTGTTCACGAACTATAGAAATTTATGGCAGCAGGTTCCTAAGTGTCCTTTCACACAGACCTGCCCAGACACCATCGGACGGTGCACCACTTTTCAGCCAGAGCCGATCAAGCTGTTTAATATAGAATTTAACATAGAAGCTGGAAGAGCACTGTTAAAGCGGGTGCGGCCAGAGTCGAACGGATGCGCTGGGTGCCGAGCGTGTGCTCTGCACACCTGTTACGTTCAAACGTTACTATCAAAGTTGTCCCATATAGTATATTATCTATGATCAAAATAGCGGCCGTTGGCGCACACGATCTGAGAGAGAACGTAATCGGAGCTGGTCGGCTACGCGAGTGCGAAAGAACACGTAAACAAAGCCGATCGACTGCCATAGCGCGAAAGACAACATACGCAGCCGGTCGGCTCCTCTTTTTGTTTTACACGTGAAGTGAAATGTTAAAATAAAACTTATTTCAATTTTCTAATGTTCTATTTTAATAGTGATCAAATTTTAGCCTACTTTTCTAGCCGGTCGGTGTGAACGTACCCTAAACGCTCTATAAAACCAAGTATTATATGCAACTAACATATTTGGACTATGTATATTCTCCACACAAGCATTTGCGACTTATGACTTAATATTTTTATGGTTTAGTAAATTACCCATTTATGGTCTTACAAGTTTTATGAAATTGAAGGTATAGTACAGATATGTTTGTACCTGACTCTCGCCTGTTGTCGGACGGAGTGTCGCAAGTACTGCCAGGTTCGTGACTGAACATGAATGCCCGGAAGCCACGGGCCATTTCCAACCTAATTTTGTGGTCACAGTTATCTTAATGTTACAAATTCATCACTATAAAACTGATATACGCTCGCAGCTTATAATTATGGAAAGTATACATTGGTTGTTGTAACTTAGAATCGCGTTTATTTTTGCTTTTTTCTTGTAAGATTTCATCTTAATAGAAATGTATTACTAACGCTGTCAATATATTATAAAAACAAATTTGAAAAACAAAAATAAATACGAAGTATAACATGACAGAGCTATCCCGCAGCTATATTATAGCTGTATCAAGTGTCAATGGGTCAGCTCTACCGGGGAAGAACCACGCCCTCACAGAATACCAGCGTAAAGTAGTAATTTAATGCCCCTCTGTTTCATATGCCATTGTAGAGGACCGAAGACCTTTTAACTGGAAAGGTGGCATACCCAGTCCTCAGGTGACACACAAAATAAAGATGTCTATAGGCCACAGCATCCACGTACCATCAGGTGGTCTGTGTTCAGGTATTCAATAAAAAAATCTCGGTCTCGTTCAAATATTTTTATATCGAGACTTACGTTTTTATGTAGACAGTGGCCATGTAGTGGCGATGTAAGAATGTCCACTATCACAAGTCATGCCGTGTATGATGTAAGAAGCGACAGAGGAAAACTGAAACAGGAGATGTGCAGTAGAATCTTCCTGTTAGCAACTTAGTTTTAATAAACATAGTTATTTATTTTTATTCATTTATTTATCCTTTATTGTAACACACCATGCACACAATTTATCACGTATAAATGATGATGATACAAGTTTTATTTTTATATTAATTGAAGTCTATCAAATAGCGTGTGACCTTAGTTTTTTACTAGTCAGTGTTGTTATCAGGAAGATTTTGCTGCCAATGAGAGTTTATTTGCTTAATACTTGTCTAGAATTATGTTGAAAATTGTTGAAACGTGGTAGAGCCATGCTGCAGTTATATTAGTAGTATAGTTGTAGCACGAATGTGTCGGCTCGACCGGGGAAGGACCACGCTCTCACAGTATACCAGCGTAAAATAGTAGCTTAATGCTGTTGTATTTCGCATGATGAGTGTAGAGAACTGAAGACCCTTTTTACTGGAAACGAGGCATTCCATCTTAGTCCTCACGGGTGACAACGCATCTGCATTTTGATTTGTAATCGAGGATAGAAGTAGACGTCTATGGGCCGCAGCAACCACTCACCATCGGGTTGACTGTGTGCTAGTTTGTCACCCCATGCTATAAAACTAACTAACTAGGGGTTACAAGGATGGACTTAATGAAACCACCAGCCAACAGTGGTAACAATGGCAAAAATTTCCCCTATTTAGCAATCTATGTAGGTAACCCATAGGTCATAATCAGGAGTGGACTTGATAGGCTGTTATGGGTAAATGGATTAAGAAAGTAAGTTACTTAAAAAACCATTTTCCACAAATGCTTCAGAAAGTGAGAAATGTTTTTTGAGTGTATGTACGCGTATTGATTGTGTGTTCCTTTGTGAGTGGAGACGTGTGAAGCCTAAATGGCTTTTAAGGCTCGCAAAACTCACGCTGTCACATAAGCTTCTCTAATAACGATCTTGAAGCTTGTTCTATTAACAAAATTTGTGATCTGTATGATGAGCGACGAAAACCGAAGTTACTGTGGTTAAAAGACATTTCATAGTAGTTTCTCTTTAATTCGCAAAAGTCCCTTCGTAACGATCATATTGTGATCACAATGTCCTCCTCAACGATTTTCGATCACACTGACAAATTCTAAAGAATCAAAAGTTCCAACAGATGCTATAGTGCATTAATCAAGAATTTCTCTTTTTGCGCAAGTTTCAGCTAGGGCTGAGATTGGAACCAACACGGCAACAACGTTAAAAATATTCAGTCCCAAGGATATTGTAAAATGTAACAGAGGGTGACAAACCAGTAAATAGGTATCAGCATTTTCCTAGAAACAACTGGAAAATAAAAACTGCGTTTGCCTCCCAGCTTGCAAAGCGTGGCAATTATGGCAAATATCACCCTTATGAGGCAATCTAATGGAAGGTTTATGATCCGCGGTGAAATAGGATCAGAACTTGGTACTTTCGGTGTAGTACGCTGAACATAAGGCCACGCAATCGTCAATGTTATTCTACAAATCACTTCTACATCGTGATTAATTATCGAAGGTTAAATGTTAAGTCGTAGTGAATGCTTATCTTAAGGCAGCTTACTCACATGCTCATCACCCTCACTCCAATTCAATAAATCAACAAATTAACTTTTAAATTTTACAAAAATCACATTATCATACTATATATATATATCATACAAAATATCTAAAATGGTTAACCGAGTATTTTATAATGCCTTCCTATAAATTAAACTTATAATCAATTGTAAAAGCAACTTAAGAACTATTAAGATTCAGAAGCTAATATGGAAATTATTTAATATTTTTAGTTCTTTGACGTCCCAGTTTTCTTAGTATAATAAGTTTAATTTTTTGATCCATTTTGTGGTACTAAGAAGCATCACGTGTTTAAGCTCTAAATATTTACATTAAAGACTTCACCTCTTATTAAAATTTTACTCCTTATTTATATGAAACTCCTGAATCATAACCCGTTAAAACCAGAGTCATTAAAATTGGTTCATAATTGGATAAAAAATATCGTGTAACATATAAGTACAAAAAATAGCATACAGTAGTAATTGAGATACTCACTCTTATTTTAAGTCGGTTAAGAAATTATTTCATTGAACACAAAATACGTTGACTTGCGGTGTGCGATATGAGAAAAATTTCAATTTCTTGTACTGTCGTATCGCAGTAAAACAAATGTACTACGAGTATCATAAAAGTCGTAAGGATACACCAAACCTAAACTTAATTGATTGCCACGAAAATATTCCGTATATTACAGTTAATCAAACGTATATCTATGATTTTGAAATCTATTACCCCTTCGATTACACGTAGCCATTGCCCCTTTTTTCACCGTGAATTAAAATACATATTCAAGAAATCGTAACCTTCAACCTCGTTCAGCAAACGAGTTAACATCTTCATTTGTAAAATTCTCCGTCTGGACCAATTTTGATAATTTTTTGTGTGTTAGAGTTGGTCCATGGGCGGCTTAAATTCAGAAATCACACATACAAAGCTGAGACGGATTCATATTTTATGTTTTCTATAAATATCAGCCAATGGCCGTTTATGTGCTAAAAGCTTAATAAATGTGAAAAAAAATCTTGAGGATAAATCACGGTGTTAAAAATAATGTTATTTTAATATTGCCTGCCTCGTTATAATATTGACTTTTTATAGGAGAGGGGGCAAAAGAGCATACGGCTCACCTGATGGTAAGTGATGACCACCGTCCTTGAACAACTGCAACACCAGGGTGATCGCAGATGCGTTGCCGGCCTTTTAAAAAGGAGCAGGCTCTTTTCTTGTAGGGCCCTAAATCGTATCGGTCGGAAAAATCTCTGGTGGTAGTCGATTCCACAAGAAAGTTGTGCAAGGAATAAAACTTCTTTTAAATCGCACAGTGGTGGACCGACAGTCATCCAGATGGTATCGCGAGTTTTGTCGCGATGTGCGATAGTGAAATTGTGCGGCTGGAATTAGTTCGAACAATACCTCAGAGCACTCCCAGTGATTAAATATATACGCAAAGAGATGCAACAACTCTTTGCAGTGCCAGTGAGCCAAGCCGATCGGAAAGAGCTCGGTCGCAGACAATTCGAATGGCTCTGTGCTGGATACCGTCAAATGGAAGGAGCTGGTACTGGGGAGGGGAAAATTGCAAGCGGTGTATCGGCATGAAATACTGTCACGCACTGCTGAGCACGCCAAACTTTTTAGACGCTAATTTGGCCTTCTCTTCCCTGTGATCACAAAACTGCACGTCACTCGATATGTCGACGCCGAGGATTCCGATACTTTCTAAGATGATGAGGGGAGCCTTGAATTTTAACACCTTGAAACGAAGATACGACGAAAGGGTTCTTTTTAGCGGTAAATTAAAACGGTAAAAAAAGAAAAAAAAAACGTGAACTTGTGTCTTTTGTCGCCTTCCGTCCGAGACTTTTTTTCAATAAAGTCTCAACTTCAGACACAAGTTTGTCCCGGTACTCGGCAACGTTTTCCCGAAAAATATTGGCACACCCGATGTATATAGCATCACCAGTGCTGTCGTTTGCATAGCAATAAATGTTACCGGTTTGCTACGTATCATTTATATGCAGATGAAACAGCGTTGGTGACAGCATGCAGCCTTGTGTAACACCAGCGTTAATGGGCACGTAAGCGGAGCATGCATCGTTTACCTACTACCACCTTGACACGCCGATTTGCAAGAAAACTTGTGAACCAATCGCACAATTTCTCTGGAAGTCCATGAGAAGGAAGCTTCGTAAGAAAGCTTTGTGCCAAACCCTAACCCTGCCTTGTAATGATATATTTTATTAAATACGGATACACTTACTCTCTGCGGGCTCGGCCGCCGTCGTGAGTGGGTTACTGTATCGTTTGTTTACAGCGGCTCGTAATGAAAAATATCGACCGCTGTAGAATCACAATACTCCAAACACCTAATTTGATACATACTTGACTAAGGTAAGATATTATTATTATTTTTATAATCACATATTTTCATTACAATATATTGTTTCATTAAAAAACCGTAGGATTAATATACATATAAATATACTTATGTGTCTTGGAGTTTATAGAGTGACCAGAAGGTGTACTTGGTCAATGCTAAATTATAATATGTTATGACTAGATGAAAAACTTTTTGAAAACAAAATAAAGTTAATGAGAATTATTTTAACCATTCAAGTAAAAAATACTAGTTTTGACGACAATACCTGAGTACAAATAGGTACCTAAAATTAAAGTAATATTAAAGTTGATTTCTAATCGTTTTAAGATAATTCTGATAAAACTTTTTTAATTAACAATTATAAAAAAATTGAATCTCAATAATAATAAATAAAAAAATATTTTCTATTGTTGATCGAGAATTTTTTTTTCTACATTTTATCACGGTCATATGAGCATTATGAAGCATGCACTTTTGGATTTTCTAATTTTTTTATTGACGTTTGACACAAAATTATTAGAAAATTAGAACTAATAGTAATAAGGTTATTTGTGAAACCTTGTGTGTATTTAAAATACTTTAAAAAAATGAGGTATAACATGAGCGCTCAAGGCATGCACATTTGGCTTTACCAAGTGTTTTTTATTCTATAATTTTTCTGTTCGTTTTTGTTCGAATGTTCTATTTTGTTAGATTCTATTCTATATTATATTCTATTCTATCCTATCTCATTCTATCCTACCCTATCATACCCTATCATACACTATCCTGCCATATCATCCCATACCATCCCAACTCATTTAATTCCATTCTATCTTGTTCTATCCCAGCCCATCCTAACCTATTCTACCCTAGCTTACCCTATTCCATCCTCTTTCAAACCATCTATCCCTTCGTATCTCATCTCATCCTATCGTTTTCGATTATAATCAATTATATATTAATCGAGTCCTTGTATAAAATATTTTTGTTGTATATTAAACTAATACCCGGATGACCGAGCTTAGCTCGGTTTTTTTAAGTTACATTTATATACAAATTACATGAATCTTTTTGACATTTTTTTTGATCTTATTGACATAATAGAAAAAACTGAACTGGTTATTTGAATAAAAAATCATGAGTGCAGTTAGATTAATTAAAATTTTCGTATTTTTAAAAAATACTAAAAAGGGCTCGAAATAATAGATTTTCTCACAAAAGAAGGGAACTTGAAAAAGAAAGGAAAAAGGACTCAAGACGGGATGCGAACCACGGAACACCGATATCACGCCCGAACAACATCCCACCTGAGCTATTATGATCGTTAGTAACCGGTCAAAATTTACTGAAATTTACTGAAAACACACGGACAAAGGGACATTTTCTAAAAATAAATCCTAGCTAGATCGCTTTATTGCCCCCGAAACTCTCTGGACACTAAATTTTATGAAAATCGTGGGAGCCGTTTCCGAGATTCCGATTATATATATATATAATAAATAAAATTTCAAAGTCTGTTTGAAATTAAAAATACACAGTTCAAAATTGGTATTAAAATAAAATGATTCAAATGGTGATTAAGCTCCTTTGATGTGATTCTAATAACTTGTTCCACGAGTGTATTATAAAATGATTGCGATTTTATAGATATAAAAATAGTTACATGTAAATATTGTTCAGCTTTTGTCACAACACTAAACTTTCCATTATAAAGGACTTATAAAATTGAAGGTCCCCTAATTGATTACGAAAACGTGTAAACTAATAAAATTACTACATAGTAATTAATTACATATAATTAACCTTATAACCAAATAACGACAAATGACACTCAAGGGAAAGAGGCTGACAAAATTCTAATATGTAGGCTTAAAAAGTTACTCAACCGTTTCCTGTTTATGTAAATCATTACATGCATAGCACATTTTTCTCACGACTGCTCACTAAATACAGTTCTCATCCATCAAAAGCTGAGCGCATTATGATTATGCAAGCGAGTTAGTGATTGGCACGACACGCGACACCTGGAAATTGATTTATTTGATTGCTAGATCGAGTTAGTTAAGTTTCTTGTACATTAAATATTGTTTGACAAATGCGGACTTAACTAGAGAACGAAAATAATGTTAAAGTGTTTTTTAATCAAAAAAAGTAAGTTTTAGTAAGCCTACTGTAACAAATCAGCCCTTAAAACGGATATAAGCAATTTAATTAGTGTCGGCGGAGATCGAACTAGAAACATTTGTTTCTTCTTTATTTATAACCAGTAGCAGATGTCCCTGTTTCTTACCATACAGTCTTGGCTAGGACGAGCTTCTCACTACTATTGGAACATGGCCCTAGACACGGTGAATGAAAGAAAAAATTATACTCAATACTTTTTACATTTTAACATGAACATAAATGGACAAAATCTTCTAGTTACATTTTCCATTAAAAATGTATAAAAAAATGTATACAAAAATAATGACTTGTAACTTTTAATCTGATTACGTTCATACTGAATAGCCTAAACATATTCGTCATCACTTTAATCATCATAGCAGCCCTTCACAAGTCCACTGCTGAACATAGACCACTTCAAGGAATGCCACAAACACGACGCTTCTGCATCCATCGATCTCCTGCATGTTTTACCAGGTCATCACTCCATCTAGTTGGGATTCGCCATACACTTTGTCTAAAGAAACAAGACTGCAGCTCGAGAATCTTTCTTCCTCATCGGTTGTCGGTTTTTCAAACTATACGGCCGACGCATTGCCACTTCAGCTAACTAATCCGTGGGGCTATGTCGGTTACTCTGATCCTACTGCGGATATCCTCATTTTCAAGTCAACTACGCAGAGAAACCTCGAGCATAGCCTTCATTATAACTCGCTACGCAACATTGAGCTTGACCTTGAGTAGTGAAAGACCACGTCTCATACCAAATCCCATTATCAAGTTTTGATGTATACCTGACGAGAAGATGTGTCATAATTTTCCGAACGCTGACCATCTGAGTTGAATCCGTCGACTGACCTCTCGGTCGAAGTTGGACTTACTTAGTCGGACTATTTGTCCCAGGTAAACATACTCATCAAGAACTTCGATCTTAGTGCTCCAAACAATTACAGGCATAGATGTGACATAGACATAACATATGATTTTTGTTTTATCCATGTTCATCCTACCTATCCGTATCCGTTGGGAGGCACTATGGAGGTCATTGAGTATAGTGCTTAGGTCCTCCAGCGATTCTGCCATAAAGACTATACCGTTAATTGATGAACCAATGTTAATTTCCAGCCCAGTAGCTTGAAAACATCTTCCAATGCAGCAGTAAAGACTTTCGGGGATATAACGTCATCCTGTCTTACACCTCTCTGCAGTTGGATAGGTTTCGTACTTTGGTTATGTACTTGGATAGTATCATCGTAGCCTTACTGTACAAATACTTCAGCACTTTGATATATCGACAATCCCCTTGGCACCGCTAAAAGGACTGCAGCACCGCCAAAATTTCGACGGAATCTAAGGGTTTTTCATAGTCCACATTCGCAAGGCAATGTGGCAGATGGTATTTCTTCGATTTCCTGAACAATTTATCGAAGCGTGAGTATGTGGTCTATGGTGCTGAAGCCTTTTCGAAAACTGGCTTGTTCAGGAGGCTGGAAGTTTTCGAGTCTGCATTCGAGACGATTCGTAAGGATTCTCGAAAACAGCACATAGACGCGGCTTACAAAAGAAATTGGTCTGTAGTTCTTCAAGAGATCGTTCTCGCTTTACATTAAAAAAAAACACCGCACTTCTGTTCCACATCTCCGGAGTAGTTACACGATGAAGGACGGATTTAAAGAGCTTCCGAAGAAATGAGGACAAAATGTAGGTACTGGTTTTCCACCATTAAAAGTTACACTTTAATTCCAATCTTGCGCGGGGCGTTGCTGTTTTTATGGTGCTGGAGAGCAATTCTTATCCCGCTCAGAACGACCTCCGGGATATCATAGAAAAAGGGTCGGATAAGACTTGCTCTTGTATCGTTACTCACGCTTGGGTGTGGCTCCAATAATGACGTGAACAGCTGCCCGTAGAACTGCTTAATATCACTCCAAATCTGATTTCGAAAAAAAGATGCTTCAATCTTCAACTTCGACAGTTGATCATTCTGCTAGACAGATGTCTGCAGACTTTGGAGCCATGGTTCCACTCCGTTGCTTCTTCAATGCAAGCTGCATGTGAGTTGCGTAAATCTCGTCTTGTGTAATGCATTTGAAGATCTGTCTGTTCAGTTGCCTGTATGCTGTAATATCTGCTGAGGACTGCAGTTTCATTTCCCGTCTACAACTATGAGGTTCAGAGTGTGATCAGAGAGTTTTTAGGTTCTTCTGCGATGGGTATTGCAGAACTTAGTTTCAACCGCATGTATACTTTCTAGGAGCTTGTCATTAATATTGTCCACTTCTCTACCTTAATATCAAAGAAAAATGTGCCTCTTACCATTCGGTGACCGCTACTAGTTTTCACCCTCGCCATATAGTGTGCATCTCTTACACATCTATTACATTATGAGACATCACTGAAAAGTTGACGTCTAGTCGTCATTGTGAATGAAGTCGTTCTCAATTTAGTAGAAACGTCGGGCCTTAACCAGGTCCAATTTCTACGGAGTCACTTTTGGAATTCATCATGGAGAGTTTCTCCTTCTCCATGAAATTGGATAGCTGCAGGCCCTTTGGGTTTTGTTATCCCATCCCAAATTTTCTTACCGTTAGTCACACTTCTCTCTTGTGCCTAGTTTTACGTTGAAGTCTCCCATTAACACCTTATAGTGGGTTTTGAAGGAGGTGTGCCTCTAGAGATATCCTCACAAAATTTCTCTAAGTCCTCACCGTTGGTGCGTAAACCTGTATAACCTTCAGCGAATACCGTTTGTGTTTCTGAGCATAAGGTATGCAACCCTCGTCGGCACACTTCCAATCTTTACAACGTTGTTAACGAAAGACTTGTGAAAGATAAATCCGACACCTCCTTGGGACAGATGCTCGAACTCTCCCCTTGTTTTCGGACCTCAGATAATCCTATAATATCCCAGCACAACTTGTTTATCTCTTCTTCTAAATTCAAGATCTTGTCTTTGATGAAATTTTCTGTGTAGGTAGTTAGGGACCCGGGGATACTTATAGGCTACTTTTATCTGATTACGGAATTTTATACAATTGATATGTTCTATTAAAATAAACAAAATATTTATAAATGAATCCTAAAATTAGTTTTAACCGTTGCGCAATAAATTGATTTACGCCGACAATCTACAATATTATTTTTGTATTATTTTTTCACGACAGTGCCATCTAACGTAAAATACAAAAAGTTGTGACATTTTGCTTCATTGGCCATTATAAAGTTATTTAATTAAATTCATAATTGTTTTGAAAATATGATGTCCATTTTTTAGTTTTTTTTTAATGTTATTTTAGTACATATAAATAAATTTTATGTAACTAATTACTACTTAAATAGATGGTAATGACATGTATCGAAAATTACGGATGTTTCTAATGTTAATTTATAATCTATTAAATGCTTTAGTAGTTATTCGTTTTTTTATTTATAAATAAACTGATAAAAGTTGCAATTAGTGTATACAAAACTCTATTATCTTTAAGTTTTAAATAAAAAGAGTTTTATATACGTATTGGTCAGACCTATTATTCGATTCGATCGATTATTAGAAGTGAAATAGCGGTATTTCATAAAAATTAACAGTGTTTGTTGACTATATCATGATATAGCTTGACCAAATCAATGCATAGAGATTGTTTGGTGATATTAGCAACTAAACACGACATTCCTATTTTTAGATTTTATTATTAAATCGTAAAACAATTTATTTACGCACCGCTTGCGGCGTTGATTGCGTATATTTGATTCTAGAACACTTTTTGCCAAATTTACTTATGTATTATATAAATGTTAGTGTCGTTTTTGTGCAATGGAGCTACTCCAGTCATACTTCAACTTATGGAGTCTGAGTAATAGAGGGAAAATTTTTGATTGTCATAGTTTTAATATAATAATAGTACATCTACTTACTGATAAATAAGTACCTAACTGGTCAAATGAAACAGAATTCTATTAAATATGTACTTACGTACTTATTGTTACAGCATCAAAATTGTCAGACCGGTCTAGACCTCGGCCACTGTCTGTATGTTTTACTGTCTGTTTGTTTGTATAATTGTCAAGTTTAGCAAAATAACTAGCAAAACTGTGTACACAAACTTTAATTAAGAGGGAAGGTCTTTAGTTGAATATCCCCTGCCCAAATAAAAGATAATAGTTGGTTTATCCCCTGCCCAAATAAAAGAACGATTGGATGGCGTGTATAAGGAGTCTGCCCCCTCCTATAGCACAGTGAAAAATTTGGTTAAAGAGTTTCGCCTCGGGAGAGAAACCGTCGAAGACTTTGGCCACGACGGTCGACCTGTGGAAGTGCTCACTCCCGAAACGATTGCTCTTATCGAAGAGGAGGTTCTGAGTGACCGCCGTTTGAAGATTAGAGAAATTGCAGCAAGGCTTGGGCTCTCTAAGAGTACCGTTCATTGCGCGATCCATGAACATCTTCACATGAAAAAAGTGAGTGCAAGATGGGTACCGAAACTTCTTTCAGCGGTACAGAGACAGGAAAGAGTGCGCTGCGCTTCGGAGTTTTTGGATCTTTGTGGCGAAAATCCAAAGACTGTGATCGAGCGGCTAGTGACTGGTGATGAAACTATGATCTTGTATTATGATCCACAAAGCAAGCGCGAGTCAATTGGAATGGCGTTATAAGGGTGAAAAGCCCCCTAGTAAGGCAAAGGTGCAACAATCGACTAAAAAACTGATGTGCACAATATTTTGGGATTTTCAAGGCATTTTGATGGTGGATTTTAAAGAACGTAATACAGTCGTGAACGGCGAATATTATGCTTCTTTACTATATAAATTACGAGACAAGATAAAGCAAAAACGAAGAGGCAAGCTGTCTAAAGGTGTCCTGTTGCTCCATGACAACGCCCCTGTTCATACCGCTGGTGTTTCGAAGGATGCAGTTCGTCAATGCGGGTTCACAGAAGTTCAACATCCACCTTACAGTCCAGAAATGGCCCCGTCCGACTATTATTTATTTCCAAATTTAAAGCGGGACTTAAGAGGAAGAAAATTTTCAAGCGATGAAGAGTTACAGGCGGCCGTCTTCAGTCATTTTGAGGATAAGAAATGTGATTATTTTTATAAAGGTTTAGAGATGTTGATTCACAGATATCAGAAGTATGTTAGTATTCATGGTGATTATATTGAAAAATAAAATTGGTTTCGTTTCATTTTCTTCATTGATTCATAGTTAGGCCAATTCATTATGGGACCGCCTAAATATCAAAGAAAGGAAATTTTAAACACGGGTTTATTTTTATTTTAACTATGAGAACTGCATTGATAGAATCTTGAAAGTCATCTGCGTATGCCTGTAATCAAACCGATCTAAGCGCAAATTTCATAGTTGGTACGTAAGCAACTTAAATTAAATCCGCGCCAACTGCACTCATATTTTAACTGCAATTTGAATTCTCTAGTTTTTGAGCAGTTAGTTAGTTAGTTTTTAGCAAGTTTTCGGTGGTGAAGGAAAACATCGCAGGAAATCTGCATATCTGAGATGTTAAAAAAATGTTTCGGAAATCATTTTTAAGTAAAGGTATATGAAGTCGATCATCCAGCGTTGGATTCAACTTAATCAACTCCTTTCTTACTTAAAACTCGCTGTGGCCTGTGCCCATTAATGGGATGTATTTAGGCTGCTACTTTTTTCATTTTAATAAGGCTTTCCACTGCTGATCATTGGCTTCCCCCATTGTATAACGAATAGACCGGGTATTTGCAGTAGTATTCACGCTTGGCAAGCGGGTTGGCAACCGCAGCTCTTTATTACTTTGCGCTGTTATCAAAAAGATGTTCCTCATTATCCTGTTTCAGTTTCCCTCTGTCGCCTCTTAGGACACCAACTTGGTTTCTATTTCGCCACCTCTATATTGCTAATATATTATTTCTAATCCCGTTTATTAATTGAATTTCCAATAGTTAATAAAGTTGGATATTTGCCATAGCGCGGTCAGATTGAGCTATGATCAGGTTGACGCCGCTGCCCATCTTATGTAGATTTCTACTCCTGTTCATGAATTTAGTTCTTCTCACACGTTCGCCGTGAATAGAGTTACATTTATGAAATTTTGAAGTCTACTAGAACGTAAAATAATACTGGCATGTGGTGCTAATCAATATTCAACGGGACCAATATTTATAAACAACATGATATTAAATCTTATTTTATCAAGACTATATCAACTTTAATAATGAATATTACGTAAATAACGCATTTCCGATTTCACGACAACTTTCCGTAAAAACACATCGAAGAAGGCGATATAAATATAGTCCTCCCCATCGATTTCGATGACGGCGACCCTAGGAACTATGAATTTTACCTAGCATGTGCTCTTATATGACTCGCTAGACCGAACTTGGTCTTAAATACCCTTTGGCATGTATGACAGAAGAGTTGGTCAGACGAGTTGTAAGTATACGCGTAGGAGGGCTTAGGTCTCTCTTTGCGCAATTGGCGTTTTAAATCTAGAGTTTTGAGGCAGCTTTCCTCAAACGATGTTATTCTTTCAAAGATGGTAGATCGCCAAGATGACCTTTTTGCAGCAAGCTCCTCCCAACACTCATGGTTTATACCGCAAGCATTCAGGTGTCTTTTGAAAACGTCCTTATAGCGCAGATGCTGACCACCGTGCTTTCGCTTACCTTCTGCCATCTCTGAGTAAAAGACAGCTTTAGGTAAACGGCGGTCTTTCATGCGAGGGACGTGTCCACACCATCTGAGCTCTGATCCATTAAGAGAGCTTCAATGCCGAACATTTCTGAAAGACGCAAAACCTCAGAATTAGGAACACGGTCCTGCCACTTGATCTTTAGGATAGATCTTAGACATCTTAGGTGGTAGGTGTCAAGTTTTTTAATATTTGTTTTTGTCTCTGCGCCATATAAAAGGACAGGAATTATTAGTGCCTTATGACGCTAATCTTCGTTTCTAGCTTGAGATCATGGGACCTCTAGACACGATCAGTGAGTCTCCCGAAATTTGCAGCGGCGTTAGCAATGCGTGACGGTATCTCCGAAACTAACCGGATATAAAAAAGTTGCTTGACGTATGATATTTATGTGATTCTGATAAACTAACTTATGTGTTTCTGTAGCGTATAATATTGCCAATATAGACAGATACCGATGGTCTCTACAAATGTTCCAGTTTTGCTAATTTTAGTACGAAATAGTATGATCGATGTTTCTAAATTCGAGCACACGCGAGCGAAGCCGCGGGTAAAAAGCTAGTATTAGATATGTTTAGCATTTTATCAAATCAAAAAATCAAGAGACTAGACTGAATTTCTTATGTGTTTTCGCTTAAAACATAATTTTGTTGATCATATAAACTTTGTATAGTATAATTAACAAATTATAGAGACTGGAGAAACTAAATCGAATTAAATATTTTGTCGAAATTGCATCGCAAATGTAATTAAATAGCATAAAATTAGCACTGTACGGTTGAGGGATTGCACTCAATTAGAAGTAACATTTTTTTTGGAATTAGTCTTAGACTTTACGGTTAAAGATTTTTTTAAAATTATTGCAAGACTTCGATTTTGTTAGGTAACTCTTATTACAGTATGCATTTGCTTTCCCTGTAAAAGGCACCGTTGGAAATTGGTGATGTGAAGGGTCCAGTCACACTGTAAAACTCATAAAATTTGTCTGACACCGAAACAAAACTAAAGAAGTAGTAAAAAAAAACTTGTGATGATTACGACGAAACGATTATGGCTTCGTACTTACATACGGTTTTACTAGATCGAGCAAACACGTCGAGTAAAAATCACGGTACCGGCTTTCGCCCACACAGCATAATATACATATGTATATTTAGAGCAACGCGCGACGTTCAGTATTCACCGAACCGTTCGAGCCAAAAATGTCTGTTCAACAAAGGAGTCAGTGGCTGCATTTAGCAAGAATAAGTAATTCAGAGTAATCTTTTGAATTGACGTTCCATAAACAATCGCAATGTCTATATAAGTTTATAAATTCCTTGGGTTACCCTTTGCAATAAACTTTTAAATCCATTTCTGAATAAACACGCTGGACTCGTTTGGACAGATACGTACGTCCGAGTCAAGCTCGACGGCTCGCTTTGAGTAAGTGCGAAGGAAATTACATTTATTTTATCCATGAATATCCGAAATTCTAGAGCTGAGTTCCCCAAACTTTTTTGTGTCGTAGACCCCTTGCCATGTTTTTCCGTGTTGGGTAGACCCCCTACTTACCTGATATTGATTTCCTGTAAATTTCAAACTGTAGTGAAGTTTAGTGTTAAAAACTTAAAGTAACAACACATGTTAATTTATACATTTATTAATTTAATTTAAATTAAAACTACTCAAAATAAAATTTTGTATCTGTTATGTAAAATATAAGTAGCATTAAATACACATAAATAAACTATAAATAAAATAACATAAGCAATAAGTCAATATTTTTATTGAGAAGGATGAACCTGATGCTTTAATAATAAATTATCAACATTTGGCGTCAGTTTTGTAAGGGTTAATCTTAAATCTCCTCGGCAAATGATGTCCAGTTTGTTTCTTTTTTTCGTTAGGAGATTGGTTACAGCGCTGAACCCCCTTTCCACTAGGTATGACGATGGAAAGGAAATTAAATATTTCCTCGCTATATTCCATAATACGGGATAAGTAACGGGTATGTTGTTTTGCAGCCAGAATTGCTGATACCCGTTTTTAAACTGAACCTTAAGTTCTTCGTTTGTACTTAGTTCAGTCAGTTCCTCTTGTATTATGACATTCGTTTCTTCTATGTCACCATATGGATTAATTATCCACGGTAGTATTACCATAGTCAAAATATCCTCAAACCTAGATTCAAAATC
The DNA here is from genome assembly GCA_907164705.1 of Parnassius apollo. Lineage (NCBI taxonomy): Eukaryota > Metazoa > Arthropoda > Insecta > Lepidoptera > Papilionidae > Parnassius > Parnassius apollo. Next base: position 2,889,952 of record CAJQZP010000851.1, read on the forward strand.
TGAATAGAACGCATTTAAATGTTGCACGTAAGTTCAAACGTCGTCTTCCTGGCAGCTTGTCTGTGACAAATTGGTGAACTGAGAAAATTCGCCCCGTCCAATATTTTGCTTCATTAGTTTAACTCTGGCAAGAAACGCTGATAAGATGGACTTTGTTTTAATCATATTTAAACTCTCGCGTTGTAATTGCAAATTAACCATATTAAATTTTGTAAACAAATCTGTTAAATAGGCGATGTCTGTTTTCCTCTTCATTAAATTTTCTTTTAAAATTTTATCTTTAGTATCCAGAAATTCTAAAATAGTCTCAAAAAGTGCAAAAAATCTTGTCAAACATAAGCCTTTCGACAGCCAGCGTACTTCAGTGTGAAGGAGTAATTGTTGAAAGTGTTCGTCATTTTCTTCACACAACTGCGCAAATAACCGCGTATTCAACGCGTTGCTTCGGATTCGGTATACTGCATCAATGACTAAATGAAGTGATTCATGCAATCTAACACTCAAATTTTTAGCAATTAAATGTTGTCAATGGATGACGCAATGTATTGCTAACACCCCTGACACATTTTGTTTTAAATAGCTTAAAAATCCACGATAACGTCCAACCATGGCAGGTGCTCCATCTGTAGCTACCGATATTATATTTGATAAAGGAATTGCTTTTTCAATGAAGTAATCCCTTCAAAACATGAAATATTGATTCATCCTTTAGTGTCGGTTATCAAAGTTCTTGCGAAGAACAGTTCTTCGTAGATTTCTTGATTCATAATAAAACGAACATATGCCAATAATAATGCTGCATTATCAGGTAAAGTTGACTCGTCAAGTTAGTTGTATACAGAAATGGGTCGTTTGCAAATAATTACATAAGAAGCTTTCAATATCAGAACTCATTTCATCAATACGTCTTTCAACAGTATTGTTGCTTAAGGGAATTCTTTTAATAATATCAGATGCAGGTTTGTGTAAAACAGTTTTTAAAACCTCTTCAACGGCTGGCAAAATTAACTTCTCTCCGATAGTATGCGGTTTTCCGGATTTTGTTATAAGTAACGATATATTGTAAGACACCCGCAAACCATCATCATTTATTTGTGACGTCGAAGCTTATGTCCAATGTAGGTCTCTTCTGAAGTTTACCTTTGAGTGTTTGAAAGTATTTCAAATCTTTCTCTGTTTTATCAGGGTAGTATCTTCTCAGATAATCTTGCAGTTTAGATGGTTTCATAGCGTCATTGCCCAAAACTTTGTTGCATAAATGGCACATAGGCAATTGTTTGTCCGGCAATGATGGAATGAAGCCAAATTTCAAATAATCGACACTGTACTGTCTACATTTCCTTTTAGATTCGGACATGGCATCAGTCATCTGTGGGCAAAATTAAATTATTTAAATAAGACAGAAAATCCAGCAGCTGTATATTAAAAATATTTTTTGATTTTTCCGAAAACATTCCATAATTCGAACATCTTCTTGCAACAATTAGCTCGAATTACGGAGATTGCACTGTAATTATAATACTGATTGCTAAAACTTTCAAAAAGAAACTATTGAGGAGTACTCGTGTAATTTTGCATGATTGAATATTAAACTACTAATAACTAAAGTCATGATTGGCGTAATTTATCTATCTTTGCTAACTACGAGTACAAAACTAAAATTTAATAAAAAATAATATACTTACTTTTCTCCAGCACTCTCAAACAAAATAACACTGACTCACTATTATTTATGTGATATACTATCTGTTTATATCTTTTTAAATATTTTCTTAGCACTTTCCTTTTCAAGATTCCGTAAACGAATAAACGTATTTGTCCCACATTCGTATTTATAGAGTGACGAATTGAACAAGTCAGTGCAAGGTAGTGTAGCTCTGAGACTGCGACTCTCAGGTTTTTACAAGTTCAAAATGTATTGCGACCACAAATCGAATACCACCATCCTACAACTTACACAATTTTATAAACATATATAATAAATGTTTTACTTCATAGGTACTTTTATAAATACATACATACATAAACATAAACACTCACGCCTGTCACCCAGAGGGGTAGGCAGAGACTACAGACTTCCATTTGGCACGATCCTGACACACCTCTCTCGCCTCCTTCACATCCATACACCTCCGCATACATGCTCGTCGGTTAAGGGTACTCCTAATTTGGCCCGTTTTCAATAAATCGCCAATTTGGTCGATAAATTTTCGCCTAGGACGTCCCTTTCCGACTCTGCCATTCACTTCTGCAACATAAATTTTCTTTGTCACTCTTTCCTCATTCATTCTTTCCACATGACCAAACCACCGAAGCATTCCTTTCTTAATCCTGGTCACAACATCATCTTGCAAACCACACTCTTCTCTTATTACACAATTTCTTACCCTGTCATTAAGATTCAGCCCTAACATACTCCTTAACGACCGCATTTCTACTGCGTTCATTCTACTCTCGTGCTTCTTCTGCCACACCCAACTTTCACTACCATATGTTAAAGTAGGGACCAACACAGCATTGTGAATTGCCATACGTGCCTTTTTCGACACATTTTGACTCTTCACAATAGAGTGCAGGGCCCCATTTACTCTATTTCCCGTACTACTTACTTTTATAAATAATGTATATGTTTTGATATTATAAGATAGTATGATATAAGTAAATAGGTACTATCAGTGTATGTGTTGAGATCCACCATCGTGGACCCCCATTTTCATTTCATGGACCCCCAAAACTTTTTTTCGCTGACGTAGACCCCTTGCAGGTTATCATAGACCCCTAGGGGTTGATATAGACCACTTTGGGAATCAGTGTTCTAGAGGAATTGCAATATATTCTTATTGTTCTCTGAAGTATTTATATCTATAATTTTATCATCTGATTTGGTCTGTATAAATTTATAAATGAAAACGATAAAAAAATATATATATATATATATATATATATATATATATATCAATAAAATAAAATAAATAAATAAAAACTACATACATAAATAAAAATCCAACCAGATGGAAGTCCTTGGTAGGTGAGACCAAATGGCCGACGGTTAGGGAGAAAGGGAGAGAAACTGACGGACAATGCGGGCGGTATCGGATAGCACCGCCTTCTGTATTTGAGTCTGGAGCCGTCCGTCACGGAGACTTAGCCGCCTCAGATGACAGAGCTGGCAGGGATTATCTCGTTTGCAGAAACGACTACAGCTGTAATTTCGTTCAGCAGGCCATCCCACATATTGGTTACCTCGTGAGCCAGGTTTAGATATTTTGTTCGCTTATCTGTTTCGGCTTTCACAAGGTTCTCATCATATGGGATGGTAACGTCGAACAAAATATCAAGCTTATTCACAAGAATAGTTCTGTCTGTGATGATGTTCAAGTCCCAGTAGAACCTGGCACGGTCAGTTTTCTATTAAAAAACATTACCCCCACACTAGGATATTCTCCCGTATCGTGGAGGCAGTTTTCATACATAAATTGCACAAGAACAAATATCCAGACCCGGAGAAATTACTTATAGGTCATATAAATACTTGTTCCGTGCGGGGTTCCATAAAACAATATTACGTTGTATTGGAAAATTAATTACACAAAAAGAAGAATTACATTTGCATGCAATTAACCTAAATAAGACTAAAATCGAATATAATTTAAATATCATTTGACAGTCATTCTCCATTTAATACTTTTCATGTCATAGTTAAATATTTTTCACATCATACAAGATTATAATATATTAACACGTTGACTGCGAAACGAGGCTTGAAACACCTCGTCCGTGTCTCGTCTTTATAGCGGTAAGGAAAAACTTAAACTTCTCTGTCGTGCGAGAGGCGTAACTTCCGTTTGCTTCAGTCTAGGAAAGAGATAACTATATATCTGAAATGTTCCATTGATGCCGAGTTTTTTGGTATATCTACCTTAATACCGGATTTTTTAGGCCTCGTACCGCAACGAATAAATTAAAGGTTAATACAGTGCGTTACGAGGTTGCGAACACCTCGTACCACCCCTACGCTAGCTTTGCGCGGTTAGTGTTGTGCAAAACCAGGGGGGTGGTACACTTCCATACTTTAGGTTGGGGTTCAATAATTTGCAAAAGACACTAGTGCCATTTTGTACTATATCCGCATAAACTTTTGAACATTAAATTCTAAAAGGTGCGCTAGATGGCGACTACACCAATTCTGGTTATTCTCGAACTGGCAAGTAGCAACTTTATATTATGACAATATGACATAATGGCTACCGGCCCGGCGTCTGAGCAAGTTGTTGTTTTATTATAGTTTATAAGAGATTTTCGGTTGTTGCTACAATAAATTTGGTTGAGTTGGATTAGCCCTCTGTTTCTTGTTGTCTGATTAGATTTTCTTGCTGGAACCACATTGTATGTTTGTGTAGTGGTATGCGAAATAGACGCTTTCATTTATCATTCCGGTAACCCGGTGGACATATTTAATTTGGTTTGGTGTTGTATTTTGCGGAATAGACGCTTTTACATCGTGTATGTTAAATATATATAACAAAAATAAATGTTAATATTACTGGAATATATAATACGTCTTTAATTGAACCCTAATCCCTTAAAATATAAATATAATCGCCTATAGTATAGATAGCTGTATATGCATAACTACATACAGCTATCTATAGTCAACATGATATTGAGATTAGTTCAAGGGATATGATAACAGACGGCGACACTATTCATATTAGGTGACAAAAAATCCTAGGAGATGGCTCTCCATTTCTGTATATATTACTCTACTCTATGTGTAAAACGTTGAACGCTGCACCCGCGAAGATATAATAAGATGTCGAAACGTTGCCGAAGAAAGTTAATTAATAATATTATTGATGATGAAGAAGAATTGGGTGGTAAATCTAATTCTAAATTAACGATATTTGAAAAACAGGTAAGTTTCCAATCAATATTTACAAATTATACTCAGTCTAAGTGAAATAATTATGTAGGAATATAACAAATAAATTCAACTGACAAAAGCAAAACACACACAGGCCGTAACGATCCCATATGTGTATATAAATGCTCCAATAAATCGCTACACCTAATCAACCCGCTTCAAAAATACACTATCAGTTTTTTTTTTCAGAACCCGCTCCAAACCATCTACATCATCTCGAAAAAGGATCAAAGAAAAGGAGATGTGCAGGATGCTACGAAAAACTTCGCACCTTCTTATCAAGTCGTGAGGCTGACAAAATAGCAAAGAAAATTTATTGTTTGACCTGTTTTAATAAAACGCATCCATAAGTACAATTAAATAAAATCGGTATTTTTCCCATCACTAAACAATTTGAAAAACTGCCCTGTTTCAGTGCGGTATGGGGTACATAAGACTCCACATTTTATTTTACCTATAGAATCTAAACTAAATAATCTGCCCACAAGCGGCGTCAGATTTAGGTTAATCAACTCATTGATAATGATAATCGCGACAAAAACCATACAATTCGCCTTATTTGGCGCCAAAAAAAAGGATTTTTGTCTCATGTGGGCGGTGGGGTTTACTAAGCCTCGTGCCGCTACAACCTCTGGTTCAGAACGAGGTCTCAAACGTCTCGTAACGTAGTAATATAAAGTACAGATAAATCAGTGCCGCTGGGAACGTGCTAAGCAGTACATAAACAAAAAAAAATAACATTCATTAAGTTTATTTTTGTCATTTAGGTAATCGTCAACTGAGTAGCTTTTTTAACTAATAATGATTTGAGTTTACTTTGGAATTTCTGGTGGCAATAAATAACTTTAAATGAGATAGGCAAAGAATTAAATAGTGCAATGGCTTGATGCCTTGTGCTGTGGCGTACAACATTCAATATTGGTATAATTGAAGTTTTTAAATCTTTTCGAAGTGTCATTTCTCTCTTTTTCCTCTCTTCGTTTTGTAAGTGAAACTAAGATATACAGAGAGGGAACCGTAAGTATGCCAAGTTTTCGAAAATGTTCTTTACACGACTCAATTTGTGGAATACGTAACATGGTGCGGATCGCTCTTTTTTGTAATACAAACGCTGTTATAATATGATATTTATAACTGTTGCCCCAGAATTGTATGCTACTCGTATAATGAAGTTTTGATTCTACTAGAATAAAATAAACCAAATTAAGCTGCTTTAACGTAACTTCGTCTCGTAAACTTCTTAAGGCATAGCGTGCTGAACTGATAGTATATTATAGTGCTTTCTTTTAATTTTTCCAATTCAAACACAGGTCAATGTGGATTCCTAAAAATTTTACTGATTGAACAGAGTCAATATTTTTACTGTCAATGTTTATTGAGTCCTTTTGTTTTGCTGTAGATTTGAAAAGCCGAAACGCAGCGCTCAGCGCTATAACTCATTGCTAAGCTACTGCGCCACGGAACCGTCGTTTGAGAGCACGGTTTCCAAGGCTGAAATTACTTATAATTTCCGATCTCCGAGACCGTATTTTAGAGCGAGATCCTGGTGTAAGATTCCGACTACTTGGTTGTGTCTGTGCAAATACTCAGTGTTAGAAATGGGCTCTCGCTATGATTTACAGACTCTGACCACAGGCCGCGCCAGAATACGACAGTGGCAGCCTGAATCGGTGCTGGGTCTGTTCTACGTTCATTATTCGCTCCAATAATTCATAAAGCCTCTTTTGATAACTCTGGAAAAGACAATTCTGATTGAACAGTATTGACATCTCAGCCTCGCCCTGACAATGCGCATAATTCTTAGTTTTTCAGTCTGTCGATAAGGGCCCTAGCCCTTGCGATGCGATTCTCAATTCTTATTCTCCAGTCGTAGATAGCTTAACGCCAATGCTCATAAATGAAACACTCTAATGGTGCCTTAGGTTTTTTAAAACTCTCAGACGGAAAATAATACAGAATCAATCTTTAATTCGACTGTGTGTTCTAGAGAGCGGTGTGTTTTTATTAGTTTGTGGGAAAACATATTCAGCAATGGAATTTTGATGAGCAGGAGGGATGATGAACTTGTCTTTCAAAATCTGTGACGATACATCACTCGTCTTCGACTTCCACCGGTGCAGTGGCAGAAACAACTCACTCATAATATCTCCACACGGCCCCTGTTGACTAGGAGAGAATACCAGAGGCATTAAGCCCGCCCCTTGTAATCCTCTTTATGTTATTAAGGTGTTATGAACAATAAATAGTAATTTTTTATAGCATGGGGTAACAAAACGAGCACTCAGTCCTTATTTAATGGTAAGTGAATGCTGTGGCCCATAGACATCCACATTTATCCTCAATTAAGAATCAAATGCAATTGCCTTGTCACCCCTGAGGACTAAGACAAGCCTCATTCCAGTAAAAGTCCGGTGCTCTCCACACAAACAACAGAGAGCCCCGGCGACCCATAGACATCCACATTTATCCTCAATTAAGAATCAAATGCAAATGCCTTGTCACCCCTGAGGACTAAGATGCAATGCCTCGATTCCAGTAAAAATGGTCTCCGGTGCTCTACACTCACCACACGAAACACAGCAGCGTTACACTGCTATTTTACGTTGATATTCTATGAGAGCGTGGTCCTGCCCCGGTCGAGCCCATAGACATCCACATTTATCCTCAATTAAGAATCAAATGCAAATGCCTTGTCACCCCCTGAGGACTAAGATGCAATGCCTCGATTCCAGTAAAAAAGGTCTCCGGTGCTCTACACTCACCACACGAAACACAGCAGCGTTACGCTGCTATTTTACGTTGATATTCTATGAGAGCGTGGTCCTGCCCCGGTCGAGCCGACCCATTCGTACTATATCTGCAGCGTGGCTCTACCACGTAGAAAAAGTATTAGTAAATAAACCCCAAAATATCTGGTCAATATAAATCACGTCCTTCGTAATTTACCTATATCATAAACAAGTCTAAAGCATAAACAAACACTGAAATGTATTTGCTCAAGTTTAAATAGAACTATCCTAAATTTGCCTCGCGAGTATGGCGATGTTGGAGCAATAACAATGTTTCAAAATGCGCCGTTAAAATCAGGACATTTCGAAAATGCAAATTTACTTTCTGTTTACTAGTTTCCAAATACGAATTCAGTAGACAGTAACGTTTTAAATTATCCAGAATTTAAATATTAGTTGTAAGTTTTCAGCTCAGCGAACAATTTTTAGAATTTTATAAGTAAATAAATAATTGAGCAATGTACTTAACTATGTTTTTGACACATTGAAAAAGTTATAAATATCTAAATAGCGCATTATGTACTACGCTTGCATGTACAGGTTTTTTGGAAGTAAGCTTACATCTTGATACCAATCAAGATTTTATTCGAAAAAAGGCATTGTGTTTCAAAATTGACCAGATCATCATCAACATTATGCAAGGGCCTTTCCTATGAATAATTTAATATGAACATTTCGATTGTTTAACTATTGTGTCTATTTCGCGGATAGAAAAACTGTTAAGATGGAACTGAAAAGATGATAAGATAAATAAATATCAAGAAAAAAATTGTCAACTCCGTGATGCAGTAATTTAACATTGCGCTGCAGCGCTGACGGCCGCGGGTTTTAATCCCGCACGGAACAAGTATTTGTATGGCCTACAAATAATTGTGCTGGGTTTGGATGTTTGTAAAATTTACGTATGTAAACTGCCTTCACGATATACGAGAAAATACTTGTGTGTTAAAAACAGTTCTCTAGTAAGCTTAAGTACATTGCATTGTCCACGCAACGTCCAATTCTGAACGTTACCGTTAAATTTATCATGGTGGTTTTATAATTTACGTGAAAGATATTTGCAAGCTCTAAATGTTTAAAGCCGAGAATTCTGTTACAGCTTCCGCGATATTGCGACAACACTGTACGTAGTTTATTCGTTTGATCTATTAATTACCATTCTCCTTATTATGTATGGGTGTTATTCTAAAGGGGCCCAGTTTCGTAAAGGTATCAGTAGCTACACCGTTCCATTACAGAATGTTTTACATTGATGTATTTAAATAAGTGGCCGCGAGTACGTAAGTCTTGTCAGATGGTCTGACTATTTCAAGACATGTTATAATCTCAGTCGGATCACAAAAAAAAACGGTTTTTTGGTCTGCCTGCGTAGTGATTTCACGAGCCCTTTTTTATAGAATAAGGGTGACAAACGAGCATTCAGTCCACCTGATGGTAAGTGGATGCTGTTTCCAATAGACATCTACATTTATTCTCGATTAAGATTCAAAACGCAGATGCGTTGTCACTCCTAAGGACTAAGATGAAATGCCTCGTTTCCAGTTAAAAAGGGTATTCGGATCTCTACACTCATCATAAGAAACACAGCAGTATTGAGCTACTATTTTACGCTGGTATTTTGTGAGAGCGTGGTCCTTCCCCGGTCGAGTCGACCCATTCGTGCTAGAGCCCTAATATAGCCGCAGCGTGGCTCTACTACTATATCATGTTATGTTAGGACTTCTTGGGTTACGACCCGAGCAATTGATAGCTGTCGATAGGTATTGTACTAAGACAGTTAAAGTATGAAGTATTAAAGTAAGAAAGTGATCGTGTAGACACGTTAGAAAATTCATCATCCCATTCCTTCCAATAGATGTAAGAAGCGACTATAAAAAAGTCAAAAGATGTCACCGATAGATGACGGTAAAACCATCTAGCTTACGCAAGATGAAAAAGACCCAGTTCCCGGAACAGTGCCACAGGTGTGAGACGTCTGGTATCGTGTTCGAGAATGCGGGGATTGAAGCCGGATTGCTTAATTCGCCTTATTAATCTGATTTGTAGAAATACGTGACGTTACTAAATTTAAACAATAGTTAATTTAATTCCAACAGCTTTTTTATGCATTTCCGTAACTACTTTGTACCACATATATCTTATATCACAAAATGAACACAAAGTTGCAGTTAATTTCAGTAAAGTTAGTAATATTCTCCACTATTAACGGAAAAGCGTAGCACGTAATATAATCCGATATCTTTAAATTAATACGCGAGAAGAAAACTTTGTTTCCCATTTTAAGCAAATAGTGCGCATGGAATCGTGTCTGATTTAGCTTAGTAAAAGTTTTAATGGAGAAGAAATTTGAGAAATATACTCATAATATGTGTTACAAATACAATATTTAAATAAAATAAAATAAAATATTTTTTGTTTACGACTATACTGCCAATGTGAATCGTCAATCACATAATAGTCCAAAGAGATTCAAATGTTTATGTTAATATTTAAATGTCTTTGTAACGGCCTTTGGTCAAACCTTGGTTAAATCTCAATTGGCCGCACAGAGGAGAAATTGTAGCCAAGAGATGAGCTGTGAATTTGGTGTGATTTCTAACGTTCCTTTTTCGGTAGTCAGTGGAGTGTATGTCACAGCAAAAAAGCGTTTAATTTATATTTTGTATATTAGATATCTGAGTGTATTTTTTATAACGATTTGCAGTTGAAAGCATGGATAATACTACAGTTCTAAGAATATATATATGATACTGATATTTTAAAGTGAAATACAGCTTGAAAAATATACAAACTTAAAAGATTACTGTCGAATTTCGATCACTGGACGTGATCGTCCAGTTTATAATAAATACGTAAACTACAATATTTATAATTTAAGTGTTTTTATTGCGGTTAAATATTATATATTATTCGAATAATATAACTAAATAACCAGTTAATTGGGTGAATAGAAACCACAGGGTGAATAGAAACAAGACTGGTTATTTGATGTCTACGTATCGGGAACGTGTGTTTATTTCTACTGTTTTTATTATATGATGCTAAAATTTTTACTTTATTTTGGAAATCTCGAAAAACCTATAGACAAATTTATCAAATAACTGGTGAGGTGAGGGGTGTATAGAAAAAGACTTGTTTCTATCCACCCCTCGGTTTCTATTCACCCCATTTTATATTAACCTACATTCTACACAAAAATTAAAGTGAGTTAAAATTGCAGCCTATATACGTAATGATTTCTTATATTTACGTCAGCACTACACATTGATTAAAACTAGTTTTACGGATTTTATCAAGTAAAATTTATTTGATTTTTAATTCCCGTTTCGGGCGCTTTCCAGCACCCTTGGTCACGGGCCTCACGGGGGACTGAGGTGACTGACGGTCCGATGTCTGTGTTAACCTGGAGTACCTTCAGCTTTTTATTTATTATTTATGGTCCGATCTATGCAAAATGTACTTACTGTATCTTGAAGTCTTGCAGTGGTATGCTTGGTAGCAAGCAGGTGGTAGTACCTAGCCTCCTTCATTGAAATTACGTTGTTTTTTAATTTCAATAGCTTCACGTATCATCCTTGGTAGGAATCGATGTTCTTTTGCGATTTGTGATCTATCAAATCTGATGTAATGGTATCATTACATCAGATTTGATATACCATGGGCATGGACGTTCATTTCAGCTGTCAGCGCCAAAATGGCGAAAATCAAATCGCCTCATTTTGTCACTGTATATAGCCAGTCCATACATAGAGGTCAGTGACAAAAACCCATTAATGTAGTGATCGCCAATAACCCCTCTCTGTACAGCCATTGCTGCATCATAAAATAGTTAAAACCAGTGATAAGTAATAAATTTGGTTTTGCGACTACGATCGCTTTGCACAAAAAAAGTACGGTAAGAAATGCTAAGCACTCTCGTCACAAGAGTGAAGAAACCAACTGATTTTAAACTCGCAATTCAAAACCTTGCATACCGTCGGATTACAAATGGCTAATAATAATAATAATAATTTATTTTATTTTGATAAAATGTACAAATTATTCCAATAAGTCTTAACTTAAAAATAGTCTACAATAACAGGCACCTGAACTAGGATAAACCTGTATCTCAGGTGTATGTGCTAAAAGATACATTAACAAATATTTTCTGTTTCTTATATAAAATGAATAACGTACTAGCTAATAAGGGTTATTTGGGTAAAATATATTATCATTAATTTACTTATGATATTAATTAACTTAAAACAATCAACAACTTCTCCGTATCATCGTATGACAAATTTTGTAACCATGTTCGAATTACCTTTTTTACAGTCTGCCATTTTTAATGGATATATATACAAAATTGCATTGACTTGATTATACAAAAAAGGGCCGAGAAATGTAAAAAATCTATGCATGAAATAATGCCTTATTCTAATGTTAGTTTCAATTACTTTATCTTTGCGCCTTTTATCAGTGACCTCTCTTCTATAAGGCAATCTTAAGTGCTGTTTTAGTAACATGCTCATAACAAATAACTGGCGCACTGAGAGGACATTATAGGATTTGTATAAGAGATGGGATGGAAATAGAATAGGGCGGAATGTTGCAACTTTTAATACAGCTCTTTGAGCGCGTTCCAGTGGTAGTAGTGTAGTTTTAGCTGCTCCACCCCAAGAGGTTATACAATAAGTGAGTATTGACTGACATACTGCGTAATATACTTGTTTTACTACCTTATTATCAGCAAAAGAACGAATTTTTTTAAAAACAAACATTAGTTTACGAACTCTATTGTATAGGTGGTTTATGTGGTTTTTAAATGTAAACGTAGAATCTATAATTATTCCAAGGTACTTAACAGTTTTTGTATTAGAAATAACTGGGCAGTAACATTTAGACTCTCTGACTGAGTAACATTGATGTGCATAAAGTTCTGGAATGGTTATATGCTGGGTTGAGCTACGCATAGAAAAATGAATATATTTGGTTTTCTCCGTATTCAGTGTTAATATGTTTTGTTGGAGCCATTTATTAACTCTATCAAAACCTTGCTGAGCATATGAATAAACCTTGTCAACTGTATTTGCGGAAAAAAGTAGCACGGTATCATCTGCGTAAGATATTATTTTACCTGAGTTAAGTTCAAGATTGCAAAGGTCATTTATATAAATCAAAAATAGGGTTGGCCCTAATACACTTCCTTGTGGCACGCCAAAATGAGTACTTTTTTGTTCAGAGCTAACAACCTTATCGATTTTTATGCATTGATATCGATTTTCTAAATAATTCTTAAAAAGTTGAAGCTGCTTACCTCGAATACCTATGCTCTCTAACTTATTTAATAGGATAGGAATAGAAACCGTATCAAATGCTTTTGCAAGGTCAAGGAAAATGCCAATTGATTGGTTGCCTTTATCTAATTCTTGAGAGACATAATCGGTCATTTCCTGCACAGCATCAGCAGTGGACATTTTAGGCCTGAAACCATATTGCATATTCGATAATATGGATTTACTTTGTAAATAATTCATTAATCTGTTGTTAATTAATTTTTCTAATATTTTAGACGTGAATGAGAGTATTGAGATAGGCCGATAACTGGAAGCGTTTTTTTTGTCCCCCGATTTGAATACTGGAACTACAATTGCTTTTTTTAAACAATCTGGGAAAATTCCTTCAGAGAGACAGATTCTGAAAATATGGGTTAATGGTGGTACTAGAATTTGTCTATATTTTTTTAATATACTAGTGGGTAATCCGTCCCATCCAACCGCGCTTGTTTCTTTCAGTCCCATTATAATCCTTTCCACCTCACTAGGGTCCGTATCTAATAATGTGAACGAGCTTAATTGGCAGGTTTTTTGAGTTAATAAAGTGGCCCTGTATTCACAATTATTGTTAGAGTTGTTTGTTATCTGCTCAGCCAGATTTTTACCAACGTTCACAAAGTAATTATTTACTGTATTTGCTGATATAAGCGGCGAGGCATTATTTTGTAATAATTCTGACGAAGATTCATGCTGTTTGGAAATAAATGCAATATCTTTTACTTATCCAACTACCCGGTTTACTTATTCATCTTACTTCATTTGCTTTAACAAATTTTTGTTTGTTTATAACTTGAACGAATTAAACACTGGACCAGACATAAAACACAAATGTATGAAAACTCGTTCAACCAAGTGGAGAATAACGCGCACGGAGATCTTATTACGATAATGTAAACACAAGAAATTCGTAGATAGAGTAAACTTCTTTTATCGACTACGATCAATCGTAGTCGATAAAATATATCGATGAACGATTGAGAAAGAAAAGGCGTATCGTAAATAAGCTGTAAAACAAAGGAAATAAAAGGATAACGAAGGTGAGGTAAGCTTCCGGTATTTAAATTTTAATTAAAATAAAAGAAGCAGGACATTTTTATAGACTTTATACAATTATAGTTATGATAAACGTCAAATGTTTTATTAAGATTAAATTATTTTAGTAGGTTTACTGACTTATTATGTATCATCTTTCTTAAAATGTGTTTCTTAGAATTTGTTGTGTTCGCTTGTTTTCTTATATAAGCAATTCTAATGTTTAAATACTTTTCAGCAACAGCTTTCGTTAATTCTTCGACGTGATACACGTCGTCGTTTTCAAATTTATCGAAATGAATGTCTTCGTACAACGGAAGTTGCAGCAATGTTTCTGTTACTTTCGGCAGAAGAAAGTCTGTTGTGTAATCTTTTTTTAGTCTTTTATTCTGAACACCCTTCCTAAGTTCGAGTTCGCAGTGCTAACAAATAGCTATGGTATCACTTGAGGGAAGTATCAGTTTTCCCCTGTCTTTATGGGCAATGACACTGTCTTCATTGGTGTCATTTTCTGTTTCTTTGCATTAGTATTAAACAGGCAGTATCGAAATATATGCTACTGCTGCACTGCATATTATGGCGCTGTGTTTCGTCGGGATCCAGGTTTCCGAGAAGGGTCACTGGGAAATCTGGAAATTCGTGTAATTTATGTGTTAAAATATTTTAAGTACAGATACTAATTATAAGTTTTGCATCTATAATATTTTTATTTAATTATAAAAATTATTATTATAAATTTAATGACATCAGATTGTAGGATACTGTTATATGTATAAGTATTTTTAAGTGTTATTGTATTGTACAAATAAAATCATCATTCATTCGGTCATATCGTCAAATATCGATATATTTTTCGACGTGGTCAAGCAATAGTCGATGTCAAATTGACTCACTCCAAAATTTTAGTCACTGTTCTGAATGGTATAATCCAAACAAAAACAAACGAATAAGCCTAAAATGCTTGGTTACTGACAAGACCGATATAGGTACGTCCGCTCATATGTCGGGTCCAGTGGTTAATTCGTTCAAGGTTTATAATATACAATTTACTACGAAGATATCGCGTAACATACATACAAAAGCAGAACATATAGTGGAAGAACCTCCTCTTCTTTCGAAGTCGGTTTAAAATATCTGGACCGGTGATTTGGTAGTGACGGGCAAAGCGTATAAACTCAAAATTTGTTTTGAACATAACGTAAAAATTTTAAAAGTGAAATTCAATTAAAAGAAAAAATTTACAAAAATAAAGCTGAAAAGCGAAAGAATTGGGTAAGTAGAATTTCTCTTACGCCACCACCCCACAACGATAAACAAAATAATTTAATCAATAATAATAATAGTATACTTAATTGATTAAATTATTTAGTTTATTAATAACTCGAATGAATGATCTAAGTATTTAAAACAGGTTGTCTTAATTGTTTTCTGAAAAAGTAAAAAAGTAAAGTTACAGCCTATATACGTCCCACTGCTGGGCACAGGCCTCCCCTCATTTATGAGAGGGTTTTAGGGCAAGGAAGTGTCCGCCGCGCTGCCCCAATGCGTGTTGGCGAACTTCACATGTCTTCGAAATATTTTTTTCTTATTCCTCAGACATGCAGGTTTCCTCACGATGTTTTCCTTCACCGCCGAGCACGCGGTAAAACTTTCTGAAAATTAAATTTTCTGAAAATTAAACTTTAAATTTCATTTATATAATCACATGTCATAATATTTTTAAAATTAAGTGGGTTAAAGGGGGGGATGTAAGTTTGTACGAAAATCCGTCTTAGTATATATAATTCATCCGATTATTTTAAGTTATATGAGTAATTTCAGTCAGTGGACAAGCTACCGGTAGTTTTTTTATATAGAATAAGTGTGACAAACGAGCACACAATCCACCTGATGGTAAGTGGATGCTGCCCATAGACATCTACATTTATCCTCAATTAAGGATCAAAACAGAGATGCGTTGTCACCCCTGAGGACTAAGATGGTTATGATTGTGGTTGTAGAACGAATGGGTCAGCTCGACCGGGGAAGAACCACGCTCTCACAGAATACCAGCGTAAAATAGCAGCTTAACGCTGCTGTGTTTCGTATGGTGAGTGTAAAGAACCGCGGACCTTTTTTACTAGAAACGAGGGCATTTCATCTTAGTCCTCACGGGTGACAACGCAACTGCATTTTGATTCATAATCGAGCATAGATGTAAATGTCTATGGGCCGCAATCCTTACCTTGGTGGACAGTGTGCTCGTTAGTCGGCCCTTATCCTATAAAAACATATAGCTGGATTGCAAATAGTATTGAAAACTAATCTTACTTTTGAGTTGCAATTATAACAGCGTTGATAACGAGCGTGTAGTGTGGTAGCTCAGGGACTAAGCGCCCGCTGTAAATTTGATAGTACGTGAGCAACAAGGGTTCGATTCAATGAAATTGTTAATTGCAATTTTAAGTGCTGATTTACCGCATGCTCGGCATTGAAGGAAATCGTGATGAAACCAGAAATGTTGAGAAATAAGAAAAACAAATATTTCAAAGACATGTGAAGGTCGCCAACACGCAATGGGGTATCGCAGCGAACATTGCCTTGCCCTAAAGGCCTCTCAAAAGAGAAGACCTGGGCCCAGCAGTGGGACATATTCTGTTTACGGACATATGCTGCACTTTTTAAATTTTAATTACTATAAGCATTAATTTAGCTGAGAGTTTAATCCGCCTTTTAACTGATGCCGTGAACTACTTAAAACACAAGTAATGTATTTAATTATAAATAAACATTAATAATTATTAATGTTAAATAACATTGCTAGTGAATTACTAAAAATAAAAATAAAAACCCATAAAAACGTACACTTATCATTAGATTAGTAAATAGTCATGCTAAATAACGTTGAGCTACCGCTTTAATGTTTAGTTAAGCAGCGATTATTTACGCTTCACTGAACACAACATGAATTTGATTGACTCGACTGTAACTAATATAGTCTGTTTCTAACCCAAGATTAGTTTTTACAGCGTAACTTGATTTGTGTGTCGTTATTGACCCAATAAAATTAGTGCTCTTACTCTTTTATTAAAGAGGTTTTCATATCGACAAAAACTACGATATTTTTATACTTCTTGTTATTACTATTATACTACCATGCTGTACATACTATACTTATATAATTATATACAGAATGCCTGTATATCTATAGCAGTTTCTTGGTTACAGGGATAATATTTGGTCAAAGAATGATTCAGTGTAATGAAATTAAAGTTTATGTTAACTGTCACTACAATACTGACATTTCGAATAATACCTAACGTCTTACGTAATAGCCTATAAAGAGTAAGTAAAACCGGTTTTTATAAAAAAAAATCCCACAATGTATAATTAAACTATAAATGCACAATGTATAATAAAATTATATAAATTGTTGTAAACTATTAAAACCCTTGTCACCCATTAAGTACGAGCAGTTAGAACTGACGACTACTAACTCGACTAAATGAGGTTACAAACAATGTATTATTGATTCTTACAGATGCACATTGTTTTTTAAAAGCAAAAAAGGAAAAAAAAAGGAAAAAAAAAAAATAAGGGGGGAGCCAAAGTAATTTATAACAATTTAAACAGTGGTTTTACTTTGGACAAGTAGTTGAATTATCAAAATACCATTTTAAACTGAGTTTTTTTTCAGTCGTCGGTAATAAGTAAAAAGTGGGATAAATCGTCGAAAATTAAAGAGGACTTCACCCCCCCCCCCCCCCCCCCGAAGGACTTCAAATACTAGTTTTCCACCCGCTTTCAGAAGCTCAGCTGTAATTTTATCCTCGCTCGTGACCTTGCCGTTTTTTAGGTGCTGAACAGCTATTCTAATTCCGATGATATCACAAACGTCAGTCTAAGCGACTAGACTGACGTTTGGGATATCATTGGAATCGTGTCGAATGATATATGTGCTGCTCTCAGATTAAAACTCACACTTGCACGTGGCTCTAAAGATGACGTGTACAGCTGCCCGTAGAACCCCTCAATCTCATTCAAAATCTCAGGTGTCCTAGAAACGATGCTGCCACATTCAATCTTCAGTTTCGACAGTTGGCTCATTCTGTCAGATGTACCAATGGCAAAGACTTAGGAGAATTGAAGTTTCGTAAGTCTCCCCGCGTTCATTTTGAGATTTGTCTGTTCAGTTGGCTGTATGCTGTCATATCTACTAAATACTGCTGCTTCATTTGCCGTTTAACAGCCATGAGGTTAAGAGTGTAGTCGGAGAGTTTTTGTGTTATTCTGCGACTGGTTTCGCAGGACTTAGCTCCGATCGCATGGACAGTTTCCATGAGCTTGTTAATTATGTTGTCAATTGCATTTCAGTCTTCTAGGCACCGAAAACGATTTCGTAACTCGAGTTGAAAGTTTTCGGGGCTTTGGACTACAACACGTGGGGGACAGAGCCTTGATTTCATTAGACGTGATCTCTCCAACTTATCGCTTAGGTTCAGTGTACCTCTCACCATTCGGTAATCGCTGCCAGTTTTCACCCTCGCGATCAATGAGACATCACTGAACAGTTGCAGAAGAATAAGAAGCAGAACAGATAAAGAGAACGCAATCTCATTTTTTGTCTAACCGTCGAGGTTCACTTCCTGTGGAGTCGCTTGTGGAAGAAAGAGTTCATTATAACGAGTCCCTTTTTCTCCATGAAGTCAGTCAGCTGCTGGCCCCTTGGGTTTCGTTGTCCTCTCCTAAATTTCCCTACCTTCAACTCATTATTCTCTCTTGTGCCTAGTTATTCGTTAAAGTCTCCCATTAAGACCGTATAGTGGATTTTGGAGGAATGCGTGACTCTAGAGTTATCCTCATACATTTCCTACACCTCCTCATTGGGATGTGCCTGGGTTGGTGAGTAAACCTATATGACCTTGAGCGAACACTGTTCGCTGTCTCTGAGTATAAGTTATGCAACACTCGTTGACACACTCTCAATCTTTACAACGTTGTTAACGAGAGAATTTGAGGACGATAAATCCGACACCTCCTTTGGACAGATTGTCATACAAAATGTTGTTGGATTCAAGGATTACCGTGTCCTACCTCTCTCATCGGACCTTAGACAATCCTATAATATCCTAGCACAACTCTCTACACTCTATTTCTTATTCCAGTTTCAGGATCTCCTCGTCAGTCTTCATGGTGCGTAATATGTTGCCAGGTCGAGTAGTCTTAGATGGCAACCGAACCCCCACCGAAGATTCTTAGTACCTCCTGCCCCGCCGTTACTATGGTCGCCGCCGTAGTCAGGAATAGCGAAACCGCCGGAAACGCCATAGTTCAAACGCTTCGCGTGCGGATTGGCAACTGCAGTTTTTTTTTAATCTATTTTACTGTTATCAGGAACATGCTGCTGCTCAGCTTCTGCCTCATTTTCCCTCTGTCGCCTCTTACGACACTCGGGAAGATATGGGGTAGTGGATATTACACCGCCGTTACACGGACGTAGAAGTCGTGTTGAAATTATCTAATTCTTGGACAAAGTGGGGTTGACTTACTCAGTTTAGATTTCTTAGATATTGACTCGTATATAGATAACAACTTAACGGTAAGAATTCATGTTGTGTCATTTGTTAAACGTTTTTAAATGTTGGTTAAAAACACGCATGGATCAAAATAAAACTTATTGCTGTGCTATGTTGCAGTGCGGTTCGTTTAATTTAAAAAATGCAGTGCCTCCCTTATATTGTTGGTAGATTTTGTCACATTTACCGAATCAAATATCATAAAATGTAACTCTGCGCACCATTTCTATAGCGTTTATGTAAATTTTAGCTTATATTCTTAGACTTTGTTTGATAAATAATTAATGTATTAAATTTAAGGCAAATATTAGTGACGCATGTGAAGTTTTAAATTTGATGATCTCTGCCACCACAATTTCCAGTAACTTCAGGCTATTTTGAGACGAATAAAGTCAATGGTAAATAGTAGAATCACATTGGCATCTAAACACAGGTTACCCCTAATAGATACCGCGTCATTAAATATTTGCTCTGTTTCGATTTCACCAAACTTGACGGCACGGAAGAGTTGCGGGGGACGTGTCAAATGCGTTGTGATTGGATATTGCACCAAATCATAGTAATGGCACAGGGTTGGCACGTTGATCGCTAAATTTGGATTTTATTGATTATTGACAAATAAATAAATTGATTAATATTTATTTGAATTTTTTTAAATAAAACAATATATATATATATATATATATATATAAAAAGTATAATAAAATCTTATTTTAACTTATTTTTAATTCCCGACATTTTGGGTGGTTTACAGCACCCATGGACACAAGGGTACTAAGATGTTTGACATCCTAATGTCATAGTTAACCCGGCTACCTTCAGTTTTTGAATATTAATTTTTGGTTCGATCTACGGTCCGATCTCTGCTTGGGTTTGGGTGTAGTTTTGTTATTTATAGTATCCCAAAAAAAGCAGATGGCAGTACCCATCTATTTTCTCTATTGAAATTAGGATGTTCTTTAACTTCTTGGTAGGAATCGGTATTCTTTTGCGAGGTTTTGTGGTTTATCAAATGTGGGGTAATTTGTGCTAATTAATCTAAATTCTTGAATTAGGGTCAGTTCACACCGAGACGTAACGCGACGCGATGCGGCGCGCACATTTTAAGATAGAACAAACTTATATAACTTTGTATATTCACATACAAATAATAACAAGACACAAGCACAACAAGGTAGTACCAGTTACTCGACTCCACCAAGTCAGTAATTCATTCTTGGGACGATGTACGCTTTTACAACAAAATCTCAGAAAATATACAAAATTTGACCTGCACAAAGTTAAAGAACTTTATTAAACTAACTAAGTTAGTATACAAAAGGTTATTATAATATTAAGGAATTTATGGATGGTAATAACTCCTGAGAAGAGTGATCGCTACCAAGGTATTTCTAATTTGTTTTTGTGCTGTTAATTGTAACATAGATGATTGTAAGCTGTTAATAAAAAAAATTGTTACGCTAGATTTCTTGCTGGTTCTTCCCAGGACTAAGGTTTTTTTTCCGAACCATTGGTAAAGTGATAAATTAAAAAAGTGACTTTCAATATTGAATAAAAAAATTGTGTTTCTGTTTCTGTTAACTTTATTTACTACACAAAAAGGTACACATTTTATTGAGATAATTAAAAAATACACCGCGGTGTCGCGAAACGCCGCGCTGCGCCTAAGATGCCTCGGGTGTTTCGTCGGTAGGCGCAGTGTGAAAGTGCGGTGCGATGCCTTTACCATGCGCATCGCGACGCCCGGTGCGACCACTGGCCTCTTAAAGCATCGTCGCGTCGCGTCGCGTCCCTGTCTGAACTGACCCTAAGGAAAAAATATATTCTAAAACATAAGTTATAATTATATGATTACACATGACAAATAATGTCATAAAGCTCTATCTGACAGTTTTTTTTTCTTCAGGTATATAAGTTCGCGTTGCTTAGACTTCACGTAGGCACACATAATATGCAAATAGAATTATAAACATATTATAGATTCATTTTAATTGCTAACATAATTGAACATACCACAATTTATATCATTTCAATCGCCTTTAAATTGACTTGTTAAAAGTAATGTGTTAGAATGATAAATTGTTTAAATATAAGTTATATAAAGCGAATAGAAAAAAGTTTATAGCCAAAGACAGATAGAAGAATAAAATGTGATCAATAAAAATATGATATTAAGGCCATTTTAAATTTAAATATTTCTTACGGGAATTAAGGACTTATGAGAAACCATATCACCCCGTAGTTGTCATCTTGGGTTACTGGGGGAACGCATGGGCTCCAATATAATACGGCATTATCATCTCGTGGTATATACGCCATTATTCCCAGACCGGCGACGACACGACGTTCAATACCCGTAATACGTGTCGTTTTTAGTAAAGCGTTTCCCTTTTCCGATAGTGATTCAAGCCGAGGTTCGTACCACTTCCGAGGGACCCTTGAATCAAATACTGTCGCCCTTCAAACCTCACTCCAATAGCAGATGACGGGGTGCTTCGGGACGCCTGTTGGCGCACTCAATAGCTCATAAGTCCTCGCTTACGAGTCTACTTCGTTGAAGTTGTAAACGCCGCAGGGCCAACAATATGCAAATTAAGAAAGGAAAAAAACTGACGAAAACGGGAAGCCGTGCCATAGGTGATTGATTTCTAGTACTGAGAAAGCTAATTCACCTGTTAATCGTGGTAATTATAGCAAAATACCTCTTCGTATAGAAGAGATCTGTAAGCAGTTGTGGACTGTTTACGACCTGAGGAAGAGGAGGAAGTCTGTAAGGTAAGATATAAGAATCACACCAAAATATAAAATAAATAAAAAAAATCTTAATTTAGCCTATACAACATCCATTCACAATCCCGTATAAATGAAGATAAATTTTCACGCAGTGAAATCAATCGCAAATATAAATTAAGAAGGCTTAAATTCTATCTTTCTATATTAATGAATACCAACTTTTGAAATTATATTAAATTAAGAAGTAAAGTAACTACATTTTAGTTCTAGTTGAAATATCTTCTCTATCTCGCGTGCTTGATTTGTTAAATACATCTACATTTTGTTGTGCCTGCTTCTCGGTATTCTTTGCCTTCCTTTTTTTCCATTACAATTACGAGGAACTCTTTCTGTAATCCTATCTGTCCATCTCCGATTATCAAGTCCACAGAACAGTTAAGTGCTATAACAGTTCAATTTAAGACATCATCCTTTACGTTTTTTAATCTCTGAAGATTTTGTACGGGTCAATTTATTTTATAGTTTATTCTCTAGGAAATTATTATTCTTAGAAATACAATTTTTCCTATTTTTCACATCTTCTTTCTCAATGACTATATGCATCTCCTATACGTTACACAAGTAAAATAGATCAATAAAAGGTTTTAAAATTTCCTTAAGCCCTCTGTACCATTTTCACGCTTAACCTAGGAAATCAACTTTAAACTCTTGTTGTTGAAGTTTTTAAATGATTGACATAGAGAGAGATTAGCCCACGCTTGACAATAATTCTTTTATATGTGTTAAAATGTTGCAATTCTCTCCATTTCATTTTTTTTTTGCTCGTCCGTATAACACTAACGATCCATTGAATGTGCAATCAAAAAATTCCAATGCACGTGAAGGCAGTCTTCATCATATAACCAATAGGTTCATAATAATGAAGATTTGTATTAATTATAAAAGGTAATTATAGGCTTGGGTAAAAATTATGTAGGTACAGCCTCAGACGAAATAAAAACTCTTATTTCGTCTGAGGGTACAGCAAAGAATACCATCCGATTATAATGTGACTTTCAAGACAAGAGTGAAATGGCTTTTTTAAGCCAAATTCAATGCACTTTACGAGATGTTAAAAAATATACATTTTCGCCTATGTTGATATCAGGTCATTAATCAAACTCCGTCAGTATTAAAAGTGTTAAACGTGGTAACTAAACAATTATTTTCTTCCAAAACAAGTGTCCAAAAATAACAAAAAACAACAAAATTTTAATGTGTTACTTACAAATTCATTTAGTATACATAAAAAATGTCGTAAAACCGTCTATTAATATTGTTTTTATATTAATAACACAATAAAGTAAATATTTAATAATATGAAATGATAAAATACCTCAAATTATTTGTTAAAACGCCACCTAGTAGTAGGTAGGTAGTTTCAACACTACTGCCAAATATATTTAGAAACAAAACGTGACGGTGAAACAACTAACGCCATCTGACAAAAATATAAAGTAAATTCCCATTAATAAATGAAATCTTACAATAATTGTTTCTGTCAACATTAGTTTTCTTAAAATTAAGAATAATTTTCCCTTTATACCTTTCACAATTGTTTTTGTTAAAAATATTATCTACGAAAATACAAAATTTAGAAAAAAGAAAACGTAGGAGCAGACTTCAAGAAGATGACCAATACGTATAGCCAAAAAATGTTTTGTACTCCGACGAAAATATTATATTTTGTACTTTTTTCTATTTTCCATAGGGTCGAAAACAATTTTGTTATATCGTAAATAATTAAACTTATTTTTTGAAATACAATATAGTTTTAGAAAAAGATTATAAAAACAATGTAAAGCTTAAACTTTAAAAAATACACGGTACAAAATGTATATTATGTACCTACTGTGCGTTCATACTAGATCTTCAGTCAATAAAATAGTTTAATGAAAAATTTATCCACAGTTGCTATCCTCTTTCTAGTCATACTCTCCGCTAGGGAAAAAGTATTCTGTGAGTTATACCTACGCGTGGGCAACTAAGTACACTACATTGTATTGACCCAAGGCACGTCATCTAATGACGCCTTTCGCTCTGGGTGGAGCGTAAGGGAGTGTCAGACTTTTACTGACTAAAAACCATCCGTGTTCCTTCAGTGCCCTTACGTTCCGGAGCCGCGGTATCTCTTTCGAACAGCCCGCAGCCCCGGCAGGCGTCGGCCCTTGCGAGCCCCTTCACGCTGCTGACAGCTCTTTGAGGCGCGCGTGGAACAAAACGCGCCGTCTACACGGCCTGTCGTCGTTAGACGGACGGACGGCGAGCTACCCATTGCTCGCCGTCCACAGGCCCGCGCCTACGGTGGCCGGGGGCCACGACGTAGCCCCCGACGCCCGGGGGCGTCTCCCGCAGCGGCCGGGGAGGAAAGCTGCTGCTCTCTCTTTCTCCCGCTCCGCCACCTCCTTCGCTAGCATCACTGCTTCGCAGAAGGTGGTGACGGCATTCCATTCCGTCTCGCTCCGGACCATGGCTTCGACCAGGGCCGGACGCGAGAGGACCACCACCTACCACCAGACACACGTGGAGGACTTCTGACTTCGCACCCCAAGCTTTGCTGCCCTATAAAACCAAAACTAGTAGGAAGACAGAAACAAAAATTCAAAGTATTATACTATAACTAGCTAGCTTGCCAGGCAGATGTTGTTCTGCCCTTTTCGACGACCCTTTGTAATGTCCTATTAACAATCCTTAAATTCGCAAAAAATAAATTGTGGGTCACTCATGGGGAAAAAAACTACCCTATCTCTCAAGTTGGACCAAACTGCACAGGTTGTGCAAATTTGATTAAAATCGGTTAAGTAGTTTAGGAGTTTAGGAGGAAATAATTACAAAAACTTCAAAAAATCAACTTAAAAAGTTAACTACACTACACAATTCTAAAATTGAGTAAAATATTTATTATAGTATCAACTGTCAAAATGACGTGGATATAGCAGCGCATGTTTGACCCTTTATTATTTGATTTACTGATGAAGAGCTATTATAATATCACAGGTGTAACGATGTAAGTAACGAGGCTGTAGTATTTTAGTTATAAGAAAGTGACCATATTAACCGGATTACCTTATTAACCTCACGTACTATAATATCTTTCTTTACAAGAATATGATGGTATAAGAGACTACTTACAATAAACATTGAGCAACTGCGAAATTAGCCAAAAAATAAGGAAGCGTTTCAAGTTAAAATATTGCACCACAAATATTTTTTTCTTACTAAGCATTGTAATAGTAATATTCGCCCGATCCAGCGATCCGGAAAGCATTAGAAGTGTTGTCATAAAATACAACACCTTCGTTGAATTGAAAGTAGCAAAAATTCGTTCCGATCTAGTTTTAGTAGCGAATCTGTCTGGTCTAGTTTCTATTTTCGATAGAATAAGCAGTTTTTCGTCACTCTTTTTTTCGACCGAAATACTAGTCACATCTATGATTACTGGTAACTATCTACAGTAATCATAGACAGGCAAGGGCACATAAAATGCCCTTGATCTGGATAGCCGTGATTTGATTTTTGTAGTGGATTGATTTCTGGCATTATAGATAAAAAAATCTTAAAATGGTAACAAATTGGAATAATATCTTTATTCCATTTTGTTCCATTTTTCAACAATTTAAACCTAATTAAGTTTTGTGGTGCTTATAACTTGCTGAAAAATTAAGTTATTTTTATGGCACGTAAAATTAAGCTGAAGTGGCCAAAGGACGACCACATAGCTCGAACCGACAACCGATAGGAAAGGAAGTTTCTGAAATAGCAGCCCCGTACTCCTCGCTTGCTTAGCATTGTTGAGCGACTCCATCGTCCATTACATGAAGAGACGATCTTATGAAATAATGATAAATACATGAGTCGACAGATGCAGGTAACTAAGGACCACACATTTAGGCAATAACAAATAGTGTCACAATGAACACGTATTGGTGTGCTTTGGGATTAAAATAGAATGTCGCTTCGTCTATGTTTTTATCAACTATGTTTCTATACTAGGTGCAATAAATGCGTTATAAGAAGCAACAAAGTTAACAATATTGAGCGAGAGAGAGAAAGCCATAGAGGTGGAGTTATGTGCTGTACTAAGCTCCAGTCTATTAAAACAAATTATCGAAAAAAATTATAACTACAAATAAATTTCAGTGTCCTGTTTATTTTTCGATCGCTAATATCTATGTTAACAGTTAAATAAATGAAGAAAAGATGAAGAAATCTATTCAAGTTAATCTCGGAAAGTGATGAAAATTTTAATAAACTTTAATAAACAATACACGCTTCACAAAGATACCATATTTTTATAAAACTGCAATTGTTACTGCAGTCCGTGAACACAGACAGCCAGCTTCAAATAAAGAAGGTTAGGGATTAAGATCGAATGCCTCACAGCCTGTAAATATATTATATACACTATATACCCTGGTGTTCCTGACACAGCAGTGATGATATTTTTTATAGTATAAGGGTGGCAAACGAGTACACAGTCCACCTGATGGTAAGTGTTTGCTGTGACCCGTAGACATGCACATCTATCCTAGATAACGAATCAAAATGCAGATGCGTTGTCACCCATGAGGACAAAGATGGAAAGCCTCGTTTCCAGTAAAAAGGGTCTTCGTTTCTCTACACTCACCAAACAAAACACAGCAGCGTTAAGCTGCTATTTGACGCTGATCCTTCCCTGTTCGAGTAAAATATTTGGTGGCAGACATACTTAAAATATGGTGCTCAGACGGATACCCAGAGAAAAGAGGCCTATCACCTGGTAGTAGTAGGTAAAAAAATGTAATACAACTGACAATAACCTATTACTTTTCGTTAAAATATTTGTAGGTAGCATTGCTTAACGGCCTGCTAACGCAGTGGCCAAGTGCTGCGGGACCGCAGGGTTGAATCCTGCACAGAAGTTTTATACCTATAAATAATTTCTCTAGATCTAACTCCGATAAATGCATATACAGTTTTTAAATGTAAAATGCCTCCAGGGCACAGGAGAAAATCCTTATTTGGGATGTTAAGATTTGTGTTAATATTGATCATAACAGGTATTGTTTTCTGTCAAGCTTAAGAACTCCATTTGATCTATTTCCCAAGTCCAGTATTGCACGTTTGACGTTATTCTATTTAGGTATACGATAAGGTACCTACGATAGTGCATGACTTTATTGGTGATTATAGTTGAGATAGTATAACCATAGTATTGTAGAAGCAATAAGATCTTTCTGTTACTACGCTTCTTACACCACTAACGAGATAAAATGTATGATGGATTTTCCTAGATGAAAATGGCCTATGTGTATAAATATTAGGGTTCTTTTTAATAATAATAGGGTAAAAAAGGGCAACAACAGCCTATATGATGGGAAGGGGCTTCTCCAGATCCTGGAGACCTGCTAACAACTTAGAAGTAAGAGTGACAAACGAGTACACAGTCTAGTATACGGTAAGTTAGTAATATGGGCCATAGATACCCACACATATACTCGATTAAGAATAAAAATTGAGATGCCTTGTCACCTCTTAAGACTAAAATGGAATGTACCGTTACCACACCTATGATTATATAATATTATATTTTTTGACTTCCTCGTTGGTCTAGTGGTTGTAGCAGTGCAACTGCTGATCATGAGGTCCTGGGTTTGGACCCCGGATCGGACAAAAAAAATTAATTATTGAGTTTTTCCGTCAAGAAATTCTCAGTGGCTGCCCGGAGTCAGGAAGTTGGCGGTATCTTTGATACGACCTTGGGACCTTCAAGAAAAGAGCTTACTTCTTTCTAAAGGGCCGGCCACGCACCTGTTATTCCCCTGGTGTTGCGGATGTTCATGGGCGACGGTAGTCACTAAACATCAGGTGAACCGTATGCTTGTTTGCCCACTCTTCTATAAAAAAAATCTCACCCAGGTACCGCGGAAAGCACGTAAAGCCGTTGGTCCTGCGCCTGATCTTGCTGTGACCGAAAATTGGTCTGAAGGGCATTATTAATATTGTATTTTAGTTTGAAAAGTGTGGAGAGCTAGTAAAGTTACATAATGATTTCTTATATTTACGCGAACACATGTACACATTGATTAAAACTACTTTTACGGATGTTATCGCGTTTATTTTTACTTTTAATTATTTTTATTTTTAATTGCCGACGTTTCCTTAGCAAGTACCAAGCAAGTACCTTCAGCTTTTTTAATTATTGTTTATGGTTCGATCTATGCAAAATGAACTGATTATGTCCTGAGATCTTGCAGTGGTATGCTTGGGTTTAGTTTTAATTTTATTGATTATAGGGTCCCAAGCAGGTGGTAGTCTCCCAGCCTCCTTCTCTATTGAAATTCGGATGTTTTATAATTTCAATATCCTCACGTATCATCCTTGGTAGGAATGGTGTTCTTTCGCGAGGATTTGTGGTCTATCAAATCTGAATGAATGGTTGGGGCCGTCTAGGATATGATCACAAACTGCAGCCTTCCCGGAACGTTGATGCTTCATAAGAACATATAGCTGATGTGAAATTCACTCACTCAAATTGAATCACTAATAATGTCAAGCAGATTGTAATTTGCTTGTTACTTAATTAAAATGTAACAAAACTGGCGTTAAATGACTTTCAATCAGCGTATTTCTTTAATCTATACATTGAGTAAAAATTCTGCTATTTCATTAAATAAACAACTTAAAATAAATAAGTTCTACCTTAATATAAAATGTCTTACTATAAAAATAGAAACTGAGTGACTGGAAAATGAGCGCGACTTGTGGCGAGGCTTTCGGTGTACATGGCAAACAATTTAAATAACAGTGTCCTAAGCTCAGATCATAAAAACTAAGTTTATTTCGCGGTCCTTGTTTTTATTACCTGAGGTGCTTGGTAGAGGCTAATTAAATTGTATTATATCCGGCAAGCAGCGCTATACGGCATGCACCGCTGAACGCTTGACCACCCAGGCTATGATGCATAACATTTGTATTTAGTCATAAAAATATTTAAGGAATGATATGGTTAATGGTTCAGTAATTTATTTTAAAAATACATTAAGAACATGACTCAATAACTGCAGCAAAATTGGTAAGTTAACAAGAATTTCTGCCGCGCAATTCCTGCAGAATGTTTAAATGATTATTTTATTAAAATTTTTGCGGTCCGCCAGTTCGCCTTGACAAAAGAATTAATTGACATCCTGACACATTTTTATTGTGTTTAGGAACCGTACACGAATGTAATATCAAGATATTGTTTTAACCTTATGATCTTTAGTAGAATTTTAGTTGTACAAAAGGTTGGCTGGCCCAAATGTTAGATTATTTATTTAGAACGAATAATACTCGTATATAATATAGTAATCATAGTAGATGCGTGGAACGTAAAACCGCTGGTCGTTATAATAATCACTACTATACAAGTTCACTGCTGGAATTTCTTGTGGGGGGGGGGGTACCATTTTACATTCTGAACATTACAATGACTCATTATCACTTTATTATCAGTGGACTACACAGGCTTTCTATACTCTTCGGTCCAGAACACTGCAGTGCGAGCACTGCAATTTGGCGGTATTAGGTAAGACGGTAGTGGAAAGGACTACCAGGCATACAAAGCGAGTCGTCCACCACTCTTGGTAGGCAAGTTGACTGGTCAGTATGAGGAAGCTTAAGATCGCTCAGGGAGCTATGAATAGGGGTATATTCAGAGTTTATCCGCGTGATAGAATTCTTAGTTAAGAACCCAGAGTAACAGAAATAGCCCAATAGATCAGTACCTAAGCTAAAATGGCAACGAGCTTGACGTGGTAGAGCCACACTGCAGCTATATTATGGTTGTAGCACGTATGGGTCGTACCGGAGTAGGACCACACATTCAAGGAATACCAGCCTAACATAGCGACTTAATGCTGTTGTGTTTCGCATATTGAGTGTAGAGAACCGGAAACCCTTTTTATTGGGAACGAGGCATTCCATCTTAGTCCTCAGAGGTGACATCGTATCTGCATTACGAATCTTAATCGAGGATAAATGTAGATGTCTATGAGCCTCAGCATCCACTTAGCATTAGGTGGATTGTGTGCTCGTTTGTTAACCATATTCTATTAAAAAATGAGCCTGTCATATAAGAACTGGTGGAAGAAATGGTTTCCTGTAGCAGCCTCACCGGTAAGGGAAGGGTGCCAACCCGGATAAGATATGCAGCAATTCGATAGATGCAGGTGATTCAGGACAGTGCTTCGTAGCATTTCTTGGAAGAGACAGCGAGTTAGATTCGTCAGTAAACTTGACGATGATTATGAACACAGGCTTTCTAAAATATCATCCGCTATTATACATTTCTCTTACTTGTATAAATTGACTGTCTCGTTGGACTACTGGTCGTAAACGTGACTGCTGCTAATGAGGTCCCCTCTTCGAATCCCAGGTAGGGTTTTCAGATGGATTCGTCTAGATTCCCCCGACATTTTGAATTATCTCTAGATTCCCCACAAAACTCAAAATCTCCAGACATACATCTATCTCGGAAAGTTAACGAGGGGCCTTTGATTTAATAAAAGCTGAGTTAGTAATTAGACTGAATTTTGAAGTATGTAAATTGTTTGAATTATAAATATTTTCCGAATACTACTAAAGGATTCAAATTGAAGGCTAATAAAGTCCAATACCAAACACATGTGGTAACCTGAAAATTAAGTTAAGTACAATAGATTTAGTTTTGTTATAATAATTTTGTAGCTTCTTAATTAAAAAATTAACTTTTTTATGTTTTATATTTATTTCTCCCGACAACAACCTAAAAATCTCGACATTTTCAAAATACTCTCCAGATATTTTAGTCTTCTGATCTGAACAATCTAATCCCAGGTCAGGTTAAAATCAGTTATTAAGGTTTTCACTCAAGAAATTCTAAACTGGCCGCCGCGCCGTGACCAAAATTTGGTCATTAGGACATTATCGTTTTATATTTCTTTACATTATTTATGTGTACTAAAGACAACCAAACTTTATAATGCTACATCATGAATAATCAATTAGATTTTGATTTCAAATTTTTTATGGTTTTACTGCTATCGACTTCCACACTTCCATGCCCGAAGAGGAGGAAAGGGAGGAATTCGAGGAGGAAGGGGCATTCAAGTAAATTAATATTCAAAGAGAAAGTTAGGATCCTCTTTAAATATTAATATTATAATAACATTAAATATTTAAAATGTATGAATTTGCAGAAGGACACGAGCAGACCACATAAACTACATAGTTCCTATAAGTCGTTTTTTTTTTTAAATACATGGCGGTAGCCTTGTATCGTTCGGATGTTGGTGGTTATATATTAACAGTTTATTTTGCATTTAATTTTCTTTAATAAGGTAATGTATCTTGAAAAAAATTATGTACTAAATTGTAAACTTGTATGATGATAAAATATTTATATACACGATATATATGGTTTACATAATTATAATATTTAATAGTTTTTTTTTGTGATAGTGACTCTTTTCTCTTCAACTCGTTACGTATATATAGTATACAATGTTGTATGTACATATAGTATATTCTTTTTTTCATACTACTTTTATAAAATAACTTTGTACATTTGTTTATATATCTTAATATATAACATAAAAATAAAATACCACGGGGCTCTTTTTCTGCCAAGGAGTATGTCTTTTTAGGTTCCACCCTCTTATATATTTGTGCCGCCAAATATCAGTGCCATGCTGCGTTTCTGTCGTAAGGGTATAGGGAACCAGGTATAACTACAGGCTGTTGGGCGTCCATGATTGCGGTAGACATTTTCATCAGGTAGACTACAATTTCATTTGTCACATCACTATTATAAG
Source organism: Parnassius apollo (assembly GCA_907164705.1). NCBI lineage: Eukaryota > Metazoa > Arthropoda > Insecta > Lepidoptera > Papilionidae > Parnassius > Parnassius apollo. Next base: position 2,922,151 of record CAJQZP010000851.1, read on the forward strand.
AAAAAAAAACAAATGAATATTTTTTTATAGAATAAGGTCACAAATAAGCAATGTCCACCTGATGGTAAGTGGATGCTGTGGCCCATAGATATCTACATTTATCCTCGATTACAAATCAAAATGCAGATGCGTTGTCACCCGTGAGTACTAAGATGCAATGCCTCGTTTCCAGTATAAAATGATTTCCGGATCTCTACACTCACCATACGAAACACAGCAGCATTAAGCTGCTATTTTACGCTGGTATACTTTCGGAGCGTAGTCCTTCCCCGGTCGAGCCGACCCATTCGTGCTACAACCACGATATAGCTGCAGCGTGGTTCTACCACGTATAAAATGCAATGCTGCGTTCCTGTCTAAAGCGTATAGAGAGTCAATATAATTACAGGCTGTTGGGCATTCCATCTTACTCCTCAGAGGTGACAACGCATCTATAGCTTTGTTTGAAGTTTGCTGCAGACGTCCATGGACTACGGCAGCCAGTTTCATCAGGTTGACTATAATTTCGTTTGTCACGTCAGTATTATATAAAAAAGACAAATTAACATTATTTATTTACATCAAACAAAATAAAACTATTAAGAAAATATAGTTCTCTAGGCGAAACGGCCGCATAATGTTACGAAAATTCACTTTTTGCGTAGACATAATTCCAAGCATTATTTTAATTTCTATCATTTGCTCTAGAACATTCATGTTGGCATTCAATTATCTTTAATCATAATGCAATATGTGAGGAGCAGTTTGATTCTCGTGACTGAGGCGATTACTTAATCGAAATCACTGAGACAGCACAACACCCACGACACGCCGTTACAAAACCCATATTTTGTTCAATTAATATTTAAGGAGGAGCAATAAAGACCATTTTTGTTCCACGTACAATGTTAAAAGTAAATTTATTATCATCATCGTCCGCTTTTTAACACAATTTCTGAGTTTATTTCCCTAATTCAATTAATATTTAAGGAGAAGCATTAAAGACCATTTTTGTTCCATGTACAATGTTAAAAGTAAATTTGTCATCATCATCACTTTTTAAGACCATTTCTGGGCTTATTTAGCTAATTCAATAATATCTAATTAGGAGCATTAAAGAGCATTTAAAAGCATTCTCTTTTGTTCAAAGCACAATGCTAAAAGTGCAATCTATACACCATTTATACATTTACTATACAACATTTATACAGTATTTTTTTTTATGATTTCCGCCGGAGGGTACACCCCACCGACGGGAGTATATTTTCAGATTCCACAGATAAGTTTCGCTTTGTTTTAAACATTTTTTTTAATATAACTATTACACGTACGGAGCTGGTTGCGCGTTTCTGCGATTTGATACATAACGCGCTTTCCATCTCCTCATATTACTACAATTCTCAACAATTTTTTTTTAACATATTATACATAGGTGTTGTTCGGAGAAAATAATCGTTTGATTGACATTGACGTTTTGTTATTTATAGACTCGCGCATGCCGCGCACTCCGTTAGACTAAAATGGGATGACAATAAAATGAATATGTGTGTATTAACTGTGTTCGTTAGCACTACTCTCTAGCCAGTAATTAAAGTCGTAATTACACATAATTGGTGGACAATTGGAGGTTCAACGACGTATCAGTGAAGTCACAAGGCTCCAGCTGAAACCAGCGCTGCCTTTGAGAATTATGCTGAGATGGAGACCTATTTTTAATGACATATTATTTTAAATTTGTTATTTGTTTTTGTTTCATTATTAATTAACCGAAATAATGAGATGATCAGAAAGAACTCGGTCACCGACGATTTAAACCGCTCTGTGCTAGATGTGGTCAATTGGAAGGAGAAGCCATTAGGGTGCTCTGGCCTAGAGATGAGAACAGTATTCCATGTGAGGCCAAATTTACGCTTTGTAAAGTTACAAGAAATTTTCCGGCATGAAATACTGTCTCGCTTTGTTTTGCGCACGCCAAGCTTTTAGAAGCAAATTTGTTCTTAACCACTAAGTGACCACAAAACCGCGTACTATACGATATGTCAACACTGAAGATTGCGATGCTAGCTGAGGCAGCAAGGGGAGTATCTTGAAACTGAGGAGATACGACAAAGGGGTATAAGGCATCACCAGTGCCGTCGTCTGCATAGTAATGAATTTTATCAGTTTGCAACATTTCATTCATATGCAGAACAAACAGCGTTGGTGAAAGCACGCAGCCTTGTAGAACACCAGCATTAATAGGCTTGTAATCAGAGCATGCACCGTCTACTACGACTTTGATGTTCCGATCGACAAGGAAACTCGTGATTCAATTGAACAATTTCTCGGGAGCCCATAAGAAAGGAGCTTAGAAAGAAGCGCTTTGTGCCAGACCTGATCGAAGACTTTCCCTATGTCCAAACTAACGGCCATTGCCTCCGCCTTGGTCTCTACTGCCTCCGCCCATTTATAAGTCAAGTAGAACAGAAGATCACCTGCTCATCGAACATGTCGAAACTATATTGGTGGTCACTAATCAGCTGGTGATTCTTGGGATACTTCATGAGCTGGCAGTTTACAATGGGTTCCATTAATTTGGAGAATAAGGAAGTGATGGCGATAGGCCTGTAGTTGGACGGGTCTGAACGGTCGCCATTTTTAGTGATCGGGTGGACTAAAGCTGTCTTCTATGAATTCAGGCTACGCCTTGGGAGTAGAAGTACTGGAAAAGACGCGTTAAAATCAGTGCCAACTCCAGTGCACACCTCTTCAGTACAATGGGAGGGAATCCATCAGGCCCACTCGACTTACTGACGTCCAAGGAGAGGAGTGCTTTGCGAACTGAGCGCTTTGTAAACCACACATCCGGCGTGGAGCACTCACACCGCGGAATGGTCGGCAGTGTGTTCTCGCCGCTATTAAGAGTCGAGTTCGAGAAAGATAGAGTCTAACAGATCGGCTTTCTCCCTTGCTGCATCGGCCAGTGAGTCATTCTCCCTGTGCAGAGATGGAAGAGATGACTGACAGAAGTTTACTTGGACAGTTTTGGCAAGAGACCAGAGTGCACGGATTACCGAAGAAAGGCGAACTAGCTTCTCGCCAATCTGCCGATGTGCACAGACCTTGCCTTAGCAATGACTCTTTTGGAGGTGGAATTATACTTCTTTTTAAGAGCGCTGTTGTTCACACCCCGAGACGTTGATGCGTCAGCCCAGGCCCGGTAGCACTTCTGCTTATAGCGTGATGCTATTCAGCGATCAAACCATGGCTGGGATCTGCCTCCGATAGGCACCGATGCCAGAATGTAGTCAAGAGTTCCATATCCTGAAGTGCCACATCTGACAGAATCAGCAACAACGCTGAAATCGGCCGGCGAGAAACAAACCCGCCCCAAGGGTAGGATGAAAAAAAGACCGCATCATATCCCAATCGACCTACCTATAGTGCCAGACACGGTGGCAGCCTGAAGAATGAAACAGTGACATTAATGAGACTGGCACCACACTCCGGACAAGACAGTGACCTGACGAGCCTAGATAGGCGTTGACGGAAACTTGATATCCGTCCGGATGAGAGGTAATTAGAAGGTTCAATAGGAAAGGTGTATGATCTTCCACTTTTACTAGTTGTGTCAGACCATATGCCAAGGCAAAGTCACAAACAGATCTTCCCACATGATCGGTTAAACGTGAACCGAGCCATTCGTCGTGGTGGGCATTTTAACGCCAAGAATCACGATCTCTGTGGATGGAATCTGCTGTAGCACGGAATTTGCAGCTATTTGGACGTGGCCGATGAGTCGGTCCGTTTCGGCATACCGCTATGAGACATATAGAGGCACCCGTTGACACGAGGATCATTGTCACTGTCCACGTGCAGCTATAGTTTGGACAGGCCTGTAACTTCCAGACTGCCGAGGAATCGAAAACAGATGTCCTCTCTGACGTATACGCAAACTCCAGCCCGGGACACAAAGGAGTGTTCTAATTTGTACCCCAGGTAGGAGATATAATATGAAGTATCAGCTAGAGAGGACACCTGATTCTCGGTTAAAAAGAGCAAGGCCTGCTTCTGCATCTATACGTAGTAGTGGACAACGTTAAGGTTCGAATGAAGTCCCCCGATGTTACAAAAATTCACGGATAGCGTGGCAGGGGTCGCCTTGGCGTTGTTGCTCCGCTTGCCTAAAGCAATTTTAATCACGAGCGGAATTGCCCTGAATATTCAGGGCAGCCTGAGCACCCACACTCAGGAAGATTGGATAACTTGGTAGTGGATGCTCAGCGAGGGATTATCCGTCATCAGGCGTTCTGGTACTCTCCTGGGATAGTTTTTAATTGATTTCGCTACCATGTTAAAGGGAGAGGAAGTGAATCGGGCCTCCAGCTACCTGCACGCACCCAGCGAAACGCAGAGGAAAATCTCTACTTCTAACCCGGTTCGAGCCGGCCCATTAATGCAACGGTGTCCTATTTATCCAAAAAAACAAGGACAGTTCAAAAAAAACGAAAATTCTTTAAAATAAGTGCGCTTTGATTATTTTAAATCAGGGAAGGATCTATTAATGAGGTCTAGTATTAAGGTCACTAGTAATAAATAAGTTGGTAAATTGAAACAGCCGGTTCACTTCACTTTTTACATTGGTTTGAAGGTGTAAGAATAAAAAATAAATAAATGAATTCTAAAACCGTTATGTTATATTAAAGATTAGTAGAACATTTATAAGTTATACAATGCAATGTATAAAAGTAAAAGCAAACGTGAGCCCAGCCTTAAATTCTACTCTACGGATTTCAATATCAAAACAGCGTAGAGAAATTTTTAAACATAGGCTGGAGCAATCTAACCGGCTACTCCCTGCTTCGGCTTATTGTGTGGAGTTCATTATATTTGTTTATGCAATCTTACCACAATCGCAAAATAACGGTAACTAATGCTTAATATCTAGCGTAATAATTTAGACGCAAATTCAATTTTGGTCTTTCTGACAAGAATATTCACATTATGTAGGCTATTGGTATGCTAATTTAAGCTGGTTTCCGCATTAACCTAAGCAAAAATAAAATTGAATAAAAAAAGCCAATTGATGTGACATGTCGTCACCCCCGCTGAACATCACTCCCCCAAGGAATGCCACAAAGCACGTTGCTGAACCACCTGCATCCATCGACTTCCTGTATGTCTCACAAATTTATTATTCCATCTAGTAGGGGGTCGCCCTACACTTTTCTTTCTATGAATGGGGCATGTTTAATTTCAAATACAGGTTACAAATCGTGAAGTACAGAAGACATAGTGAAGATGAAGCTGTGATCACGATACTATTACAAATATTAAAAATGGCGGTATTTACCGACAATAATGTCGATAAATACCGCTATTTTTGTTTTTGTCATTGTATCGATACCGAAGAGCCATAGTGAGAAGAACGCTGCATCGCTATCGTACCGATCTAAGAAGAATTTTCCTAAAACTAACATGGCCAGTAGCGTGTGACTGACGTCGATAGCTTTGTCGCCATACTACCCGTCATGTGCAAACTATATTAAAATTGTGTGGTGGCAAATTATGTGTAACATACGTCTTTTGTAAATAACTTCGTGATATATTTTTGTTGCTATAACATTTTGCAAAGAGCCGTGGTAGCTCAGTGGTTAACGCTCGCCTAAATATAACAGAACACGAGTAACCCGGGTTCGGTCCCCGCCGGCACCAATGAAATTGTTAATTGCAATTTTAAGTGCTGATTTACCACGTGCTCGGCGGTGAAGGAAAACATCGTGAGGAAACCTGCATGTCTGAGGAATAAGAAAAAAATATATTTCGAAGACATGTGAAGTTCGTCAACACGCATTTGGGCAGCGCGGCGGACATTTCCTTGCCCTAAACCCTTTCAGAAATGAGGGGAGGCCTGAGCCCAGCAGTGGGACGTATATAGGCTGTAACTTTTTTTACTTTTTACATTTTGCAATGACCTGAGTTATTTTACATTTTGATTAGAATTTTTCGATATAATATTATGCATTACTTACCAATTTTCTTTATAAACAACCATTTAGTTGATATTTATTACAAGTTCGCTTGTTTTAAAATTCAAGTTCATATAAATGGATAACATGCGGATTATCACATTGCTGTCGCGTCGATTCATTTTGCTGAGTGCATGTTGCATCGCTGTCGTACCGACCAACAAAAACTTTTAATACAATATAGAAATAATGTCACTGTTAGCGAATACCGAGTTCACGAAATGTACCTTTACTGCCAGATAATTTTATGATACCAATTACCAAAAACTCGAATAAGAAATAGCTATGAAACTTTTAAGCAAATTCTTTCCCCTGAGCTACCGCAGCTCTGATGTTTTCTGACTATAATTTTATGAGATTATAAGGTGTCATTTTGAGAAATAAGGCTATCATTATAATGAAACAGTACAAGCGAATGCGATACGGGCCAATTATTGCTTATCTAAAATAAACATCTAATTTGATTCTATCGCACTCAATTTAGAGCCGTTTCTACGCTATGCTATAAGTTTAGATAAACGTAAAAAGTGACTATGTAGTACTTAAATGCGCTGATAAATCTATTAGATAACAAATGTGCTATAAGAAAATGTATCTTTGTATAATGATTTCTTATATTTACGCGAACACTACACATTTAAATAAAACTAGTTTTTACGGATTCTATCGCATTACAGCACTTATGGTCTCGGAAAGTGCTTGAAACTTCGGGAATATATAAAAGATAATATACGCGAGAAAATCCGTAAAACCTAGTTTTATTATGCGTATTTTTGTACTTATTACTCGTTGGCTCAATAAATTAGCTTATCTATTTCTGTCATTTAAATAGCAATACTTGCACTGAAATCATCATATGGACTCTATGTTCGTTTGTCACATCAGTTTAATAGCATAAAAATTGAAACAGAAGATGGCTAACATCATCTTACTAATAATAACTCAAAATAAAAATAAGAAACGTGGACAATCCAATCACAATCCGTTAGCAAATATGGCAACCTATGGTGGAGGCTTATATTCAGCAGTAGAATTTTGACAGACTATTACGAATGAATGAATGAAGGTAACACTCTTTATGTATGTACAACTCATTGTTCTTCTCTTGTCTGAATGTACAACTCATTGTTTTTCTCTTGTCTGTATGTACAGATCTACAGCTCATTGTTCCGTCCTTATGCATTTAAGCCTAAAAGCGAGTCCATGACACGACACTTCATTGAAAACAAATAAAAATCGATGCATGCGAGTAATATCCATGATTTAGAAAAGATAGATAGAAAGGAAGAAAGGGAAGAAAAATAATTCATTTATGATATTTCAAAACAAATGGCTACAAAAGCTAAATTGATAACGATAACTTGATAAAAATGAGAGGTTGTGGAGTTCGCAGTGAAGATAATGTAATCGTACCATTATATAGGTATTAACTATAAGCTTATTCTTCAATGAGTCGTTGGATAACCTATTAAGCAATTAGATTTCTTTACAAATAAACTTCAAGTGTCAAATCAAATATTATATTATCACTTGATTGACAGATAGGTGCAGCGATAATAACCTATTTTATTTCAAACGTCGTTAATCACTTCCAGATTAAATTTCAATTACTGCGATTTTCGAGTAGTTACCGTGTGGTGACGGTCTAAGAATATCTACAACCTCTTTTCATCCCGTGGGTGTCGTAAGAGGCGACAGAGGGAATCAAATCAGGAGATGAGCAGCAGCTTAATAACGACTAAAAAAACTGCAGTTGCCAACCCGCTTGCCAAGCGTGGCAATTATCGCAAGGGGGAATTCCTATGAGGCCTGATTCTTGGAAGAGAAGGCCAAATTTGCCTCTAAAAAGCCTGGCGTGCTCAGCAGAGCGGGACAGTATTTCATGCCGGCACACCGCCTGCAACTTTACAAGGCGCAGGTTCGGCCGCACATGGAATACTGTTTCCATCTCTGGGCTGGGGCTCCCCAGTACCAGCTCCTTCCACTTGACCGCATCCAGCTCAGAGCGGCTCGAATCGTCGACGACCGAGTGCTTTCCGATCGTCTCGATACACTGGCGCTGCGAAGAGATGTTCCATCTCTTTGCATTTTCTTTCGCATATACCGTGGGGAGTGCTCTGAGGAATTGTTCGGATTAATCCCAGCCGCCAAATTTCGTGAACGCACTACGCGATAAACATCCCGATGCCATCAACACCATTTGGATGCTTGGCGGTCCACCACTGTAAGTTTCAGAGGGAGTTTTCTTTCGCCTACGACCTCTCTGTGGAATAGTTTACCACCGGCGATTTTTCCGGACCGAAACGACCTGGGGACCTTCAAGAAAAGAGCTTACTCCTTTCTAAAGGGCCGGCAACGCACCTGCAATTCCCCTGGTGTTGCTTTTGAACAAAGGCGGCGGTAGTCACTTAACATCAGGTGAGCCGCATGCTCGTCTATAAAAAAGGCAATCTACGGAGGAGGCCTATGTCCATCTGTGGAATTTAGTAGGCTATTACGGTACGGTACGGATGTTCGAGTCTTAACAAAGACCAGCTATATACGCAGCGAATTATTGTGCCTGAGTATATGCGCAAGCACGGGTGTGCCTACACTCTATTTAAAACTTAACCTTTACGAGCGAGCGTCGTGATCCTATTTTAGCACTTATGAAATATTTACGGTACTATTCTTTATAGTATAAGGGTAACAAACAAGCACACAGTCCACCTGATGGTAGGTGGATGCTGTTGCCTATGGGCAGCTACACTTATCCTCAATTAAAAATCAAAATGCAGATGCGTTGTCATTCCTGAGGTCTGGGATGGAATGCCTCGTTTTCAGTAAAGAGTGTCTCCAATTTACTACATTTACCATACGAAACGCAGGAGCACAAAGCTGCTATTTTACGCTGGTATTCTGGGAGAGCGTGGTCCTACCCCGGTCGAGCCGACCCATTCATGCTATAACCAAAATAAAGCTGCAGCGTGGCTCTATGACGTAAATAATATTCTGATGAAGAGCTGTGGAAACTCATTGGCTAGGTACGAGAGCAACCTGGCCTAGACCCTGAAGATTAAGGGTTGGAAAATGAAATTATAAATTAATATTTTAAGTTTTAATTTACCATGGGTTCGGCGCTCAGGAAAAACGTCGTCAGAAAAACAGTGATTTTTGTCTGAGAACTAAAAAAAATTTAAAACATGTGAAGTTTGCCAAGCGCATTGGAGCAGGAGTCAGACATTTGATTGCCCTAAAACCTTCTCAAGTATGAGAGGAAGTCTGTGCTTATCACGTGAGAAGTATAACGGCTGTATGTGTATATTTCTGAGTTACCACGTGCCCAACGATGAAGAAAATTTCGTTAGCTTTTTGTATCATGATTTTCAGCCACGCAAGTTATTAATTTAATTTATGTTTGTTGAAACTTACACAAAATTTTTAACCCTTAGATGGTAACATGATGTATTCAAACAGCAAAAAGTTACAAAAGTATCAGGGTATGTCACCTCACTAGATTTAAAGGTAAATAAAACAAAGGGTATATAATGTTTTTAATTTAATTAATCGCTAAATTAATAAATAGGAACTTCAGTTTCATAATCAATCAGTTTTCGACATAATTAACTAAGATTTAAGAAAAAGGAGACACATTAAACATATATAAAACTAATTTCTTCCCTGTGTTGAGTGAAACCGTTTGTTTGTTGCTTTTTCCAGTTATTTTTACTTTTTTCTGAGAATTGAGAGTACCTGCCTTCTATAATTTGATCCTCAAGCGAGTTTAGAATTACGCATTTGAAATATTTATGATTATATCGCAAGGTTAATTATTAGTCGCTAGACAGCAGTTCGCGTAGGGTTCTGTCAATTGTTATTTGCCTTTAGAAACCGGCATTTCAAGCAGTAATCTAGCGGCATCTCATTTTGATCACATATGGTAAGTACATCCGTAGTTACGTTGAGTAACTAGCAGCACTCACGGTTACAGGGTGAGAAGGGACAGGTAAGTCATTTTGAGTGAATATGCAAATACGCAAATCCCCTACCACACATCTGACTTTATAGCTATTTGCATATTTGAATGCATTCGAAGCTAAGTTTCGCGCCGGATTTAGCCCAAAGCTAACTAATCACAGCGCCCTATTTGATGCTACGGGTACGCACAACAAATATTCCTCCGTGTGTTGTTTATGTAATAAATGCTTATGAAATGCAAGCTACCGAACACGGTTGGCTGAGCCATCCGGAATTGGGTCTCATCCGGGTAGCGGGTGCGAGTGGCGTAAGGGCCACATGAAAATATTTCTCAATTTACATTATATATAACTCAACACCCCGTTCGTTTTAAGCCTCGGAACAGTTTTCCTGCGGCTCCTGGAGCTAGAGAGGACAAACGCAAATATCGAATACACTGAGAAACTTTCTACATATCATAGCGTTGTTCCTATACCAAGTAAATGTTTGTGAATACGGGTGTAAGATAGTACTCACTCTGTAGCAGATCGGCCTAGATTTAATAAATTCGAATATCACTAACATTATTTTTTATTCGCATTGGACATAAGTCCACTTATGTATATAAAAGATTAGCACGGCACTGGGTAGGCGGGATTGCAAGGGCAGTGCTGATACCTTCGCACTGGCCGTACTGCAACGTTCTAATTTATAAAATTTGGGTTCAAAGGTTTTTGGGTCGATTTTTCACAATCGATCGTCAAAGTTATAACAAATATCTCACATATCTGAACAAACATGTACAAGAGTGCTAGTTATAGGTTGATGAATTGTTATGGAAACGTTAAATTGAAGCGGCAAATTGAATCCAAGGAAAATCTACATAATAGTTACCAACAGATGATAACGGATAACAACCTCTAAAGTGCCAGGTTCAGGCACTGCCAAGCATGGTGAAAAATAAATTTAGGATGCACCTTATTAATTATCACGATATTAAACTGTAATTAATTCCAAGTTAATGTAAAGTGGAAATTATGTGTTCGAAATATGACTTTTGTTGCGAAAAAAAAATACAGATTTATGTCTAACAAGGCCTGCATACTACTAATAAATAATTTTGACTTGAATAAGCGGCGTTAGAGAAGCCATGATGGGTTCAGGCATCGTAAGAAGCCATAACCATAAACGTGAAAACATACAGAAGAGAAAGAAGCTCATGGCATTCGGTAAATACCATATAAGCCTGGTGTAAAATACTCAAACCGGACAGAGAGCAACGGCAAATATCCGGAAAAACTGCATCGTCCTATCCACGCTTGGCGATTAAAGCACATCCTTTCTGCAATAGAGGAGTTCATGTCTAGTATTGGATTTTCATGAGCTGATAAAGAAGAGAGATAGACACGTGCCAAGAAGTTTTTATTATTATTATCATTATTATCATCATCATCGTTACAGACCATCTAAGTCCACTGCTGAATATAGGCCTCCCCCATAAATTGCCCAAAGGTGGGGTTGTATCATATTTTCTACGCTGAGAAATTGAGTTGACAATCGCAGTTTTTTAAATTATTTTGATCTATTATTAAAAAAATGTTGCTACCATCTTCTGTTTAAGTTTACCTCTTAAAGCATACGTGTTATGGTAGTGAATTCACTTAAGCCGCCAGTACACGACGAGAGGCATATCGATGACCTTGATTCGCATACAAACTAATCCAATCTTAATAGGAGAGTAATCAGATTCATTTAACAGGTTTTAATACACAGTAATTAGATTACTTGCCTTAATTCCTTTCTCTCTTTTCCACCGTCGGCCAATCAGTCAGTCAGCGGATCTTTACCCAAAGATTCCTTTTGCAAAGGAGTGGAATAATTTACTAGCATCTGTCTTTACATATGATTACAATGTCTTCAAGGCAAGAGTGAGAAGGCTTGTGTTAAGTAAGTGCGCTTCACCATCTTAGGCTACATCACCTTCACCATCACACTTACCTTCAGATTAAGCGTTGGCGTAAATAATTCCAAGCAAACGAACCAAATAGTTTGCTGCGTATTTTCGTAATGCGTACAGTAAAGGAGTGGAATTATTTGCTGGCGCCTGTCATTCTGTCAGATTATAATCTGGATTTCTTCAAGGTAATAGTGAAAATAGTCTTTTATTACGCTAAATTGGAGTGATTTACCATCTAGGCTACGTTCTTGAGCCTCCTGCATATATCGATTACCTGCGGGTTTAATCAGGTAGTCACTTCATCTAATAGGGGATCACCAAACCTTACGCTATCCAGTAATGAGGCTGCTATTTGAGAGCTATCCTATTATATAGGTTGTCAGTTTTTCAAGCCATATGGCTGGCCCATTATTTCTTTAGCTTACTGATCTCACGGGCTACGGCAGTTACTATTGTTTTCTTGCGGATATCATCGTTATTGGTCATCTCATTTAGAAGTTTCGAGTATTTCATCGAACGCTGAAAGTTACTTTGAGCTATTTCATTCAGGAAGCAGTTTAGGCTATGTTCTGTTTTGTGTTTTTATTTTTTAATGAATGAAGACAACGTATTGAGGTTAGTTAAACGACTTCCAGTGATTTCTTTTTTCGAAACAGTAAACTTTCATCGTGGTCTCATATTAAACTACATCAGAACCAATGTTAATAGTTATAATCGTTTTTTTTAATAATCTATTCATTAAGTAGCCTTGTAGTGACGATGTAAGAACATTCACTATCCTATAACGTTGTCCTTTGGGTGTCGTAAGAAGTGACAGAGGGATGAGCCAACCTATAGGAGAGACTTGTCAGCCGTGTATTTTTATATGCTGTAATAGATTCATTGAATAAGGCTAGTAAAATATTTAAATAAAAATGATCATATCAGCGTTGGATTTGCCTCGCAATAATACCCCATCGTTTTAATAGTGAGGTAACTAAAATTAATTACCTACATCCAAAGTGCTATTTAGTAGTTCACGAAGTGTACCTTTACTGCCAGATAATTTTATGATACCAATTACCAAAAACTCGAATAAGAAATAGCTATGAAACTTTTAAGCAGATTCTTTCCCCTGAGCTACCGCAGCTCTGATGTTTTCTGACTATAATTTTATGAAATTATAAGGTGTCATTTTGAGAAATAAGGCTATCATTATAATGAAACAGTACAAGCGAATGCGATACGGGCCAATTATTGCTTATCTAAAATAAACATCTAATTTGATTCTATCGCACTCAATTTAAAGCCGTTTCTACGCTATGCTATAAGTTTAGATAAACGTAAAAAGTGACTATGTAGTACTTAAATGCGCTGATAAATCTATTAGATAACAAATGTGCTATAAGAAAATGTATCTTTGTATAATGATTTCTTATATTTACGCGAACACTACACATTTAAATAAAACTAGTTTTTACGGATACTATCGCATTACAGCACCTATGGTCTCAAAGCAAAATAGCGGTATACAGGCCAATTAATAGTTTAAAGCATATTCAATGGACGCATAACCCTAGTTAATATTTGCTTAAACATGTTCCAGAATCAACTACCAAATATAGTAGTTTAAAGCATATTCAATGGACGCATAACCCTAGTTATTATTTGTTAAAATATGTTCCAGAATCGACTACCAAATACGAGTTCCTTTTGCCTTTGAATTTTAATGATAATAGTATTTTTTTTTAAATACGATGAAAACTTCATAAAGTCAGTTTAACATACATATATACATAAACAATCACGTCTGTCATCTAGAAGTGTAGGCAAAAATTACGGATTTCCATTTTTCACGATGGTGAAACACATCTCTTGCCTCCTTTACATCTAAGCATACATGCTCGTCGATTAGGGGTAATGTTAAACAGGTCAGTTTAATATTGTAATTTTAAACGAGTACAGATATATAATTAGGAAGTAGATGGATGCATGTGGCTCAAGAGCTAGGGTTGCCAGGTGTCCCGATTTGCGCGGGACGTCCCGATTTTCAAGGGTCTGGTGACACGTCCCGATTCACTCTTGATCGGGACACCAAATGTCCCGATTTTCACCAACCTTATTCTATACTTTAACCCATATTTTGACATCAAAAATGATTACATCTGTTATCTACTACTACATTAAAATATTTTTACTACGACATTTTCTCACCAGTCGAAAAAAAAAACACAAAAGTTTTAAACAGAATTATATTAAAATGAGTGATTTGAAAAATTCAGAGACTGCAAAAAAAAACAAATAGTTCAAAAATGTTTTGATTTGCCTAAAACGAAAAAACATAGACGAAGAATATGCAGTTTTTACGATGTTTGGATGAAAAGTTATTTGTTCATGAGATCAGACACGAATAATAATTATAAAGCACAAAAAGGCTACAAAAAAAACCTATATTTTGTAGCCATTGTAGCTGTCCCGATTTGAAAACCAAATTCCCGATAATTTTTACCTTCCGTCCCGAAATTTTATTTGCTAGACCTGGCAACACTACTCAAGACCGTGCTTTATGGCATTCTCAAGTAATGCTACAAAGCACGGTATTGAGCCTTCTTGGACGTAAGCATTCGCTGGATATAAATAGAAAGCTATTTATATCCAGCGGATGCTTACGTCCAGCGGTGGGCTTTATAAACTAAAGATAGGAAATCAATTAATAAAATATGGAGTATGCCGTGTGTTGCTGTGTAACAGAGTTCATTACCCCATTTTATACCGTGGGTGTCGAAAAATGCTGCAAGAAATGCTCATTGCTTTTTTTTTTACATGTTAGGTGACGCAAATGAAAAGACGTGCTATTATTGAATACCTTCTCAACTGCTTAATAAGTAAAGTAAAGTAAATTCAAGTTACAGCCTTTATACGTCCCACTGCTGGGCACAGGCCTCCCCTCATTTCTGGGAGGGTTTTAGGGCATGAAATTTCACTGCTTAATAGAATCACGGCATTTACGGGCCGATGACGAAATATAAGCATTCCAAATAAAAATTTCAATTAGTTATAAGTAAAAATAATAAACGACTACATCCCCATAAAACTCACCACAAGCTCAATAGTCGCTGTTGCTTGAGCTTGTTATACTGGATAACCTTTTTTACCGTCTGGAAAAAATAAAAAGTAGCAAAGCCTTCGCAAAGTAGGATGGATATGATTTTAACTTCGATATAAAATATAATTAATTAATTTATTTAATTCAAAATTTTTTGTTTTGATTTTTTGTAAAATTTCAGTGCCTTCTAGTTGCTGGCTTCTAGACCGTTCACATGTTACACCCTATTTTTTCCAGATGGTAAAAAAGGTCATTTGTAAAGATAAAAAACGATGAAGATGTACACTTTATTACATATGGTCACACTTGAGGAGTAAAATTCGGATATAATTCGGCATCATGGAATTATGTTATACATTTTAAAATTAATAGAAAATAATATTAAAATTTAAGAAAACTTAAAAAAAACTTTGATCATGAGCTATGTTGATTCAAGAGAGAATTATCCTGGTGATCTTGGTCAGGATACTAAACTATGGTATTGTCATCGGTTCTTGATACGAGTGCAAATTTTCAAGTCAATCGGCCGTCTACAAAATGGTGAAAATTAGATTAAAAGATTCCGTTACGTAGATGGATAGATAAATGCACGCTTAGGTAAACGTGTTAAAATAAGTTTACATGAAATATTTGATTGCGCACACGTAATTGATTTTGTGAAGCGAAATATATGATATTGTAGTACGCACCAGTACCGATGCTAGGTGCTAAATTACTTTCGTATCAATTACACATGTGATTAAAGTATAAGAGCATAGTCAACAGACTGTTACAAGCACGGTACGCACGACTTGCTACCAACATTGTATATTTATAATGTATTCATATTACAAATTTGGTCTAATTAATTTATCGGAACTTATATATTATATGACACACATTGCTACCGAATATGTTTGCTTTTACACATAAATATGGTTAATTAAATAATAGTATATAATTATTGTTTTGTGGATTACATTACACAATATTTCTTAATTTCTTGTTTATTTATTATAGACTGTATTTATTTTATATAATAGATTGTATTTTAGGTAGTGTTAGAACATTAAACATAACATCTTAAAGACCTATAAGTCTAATATTTTATGTTTACAACAAGAAACGACTTTAACATGAAGAATTGTCTTCGTAAAACCGAATTTTTCTATTGCAACAGTTTATATCATTTGCTAGCAGAAAAACGTTCTATATATTAGCCATCTTTTGTTAGTTATAAAAAGATATTTCGAAATTTATTCTCCATCTTATGTTAGTTCTTAATTGTTCTGCTTTTAAAGGAACTTTGGTCTTCTTATTGGAACGTAGCCGATGAAATTAGAAGAATTTAGAATTTAAACTAATGAATGCTGCATGCTTCGTTAGATGCCTAAGCTAGAGAAAAAATCAAAAAATAAATATAGTTTTTTTTTTATATTCAATAAAATAACTAAGCTTGCGTGTGAGAAATAACGACAGTTATTTAGGGATAAAAGCTGTTTAGCTATTTTGTCAGACATTTCGATATTTTTTTTATATTTGATCCTCATGATAAAGATAGGCACAGTATTTCTCTAGTTTTTGCAACAGTGGGGTTTTATAATCGATTTGTTTTCTGTTTATCGTCTTATTCTGATAAATAATATGCTGGTTTATTTACAACGTTTTAATAACTTTCGCACGTAGTAAATGACAAATGCTATTCTAGATTAAGTAATGAAAAAGTCGTAACCACTTTTATTGATATATTCGTATGAATTAGTATACTAATTTGTTTCAACAATTGTAACCAGTCTTGTCCTTCTAGTTGCTTAATTGCGAGACAAGCAACCAAATGGAGATCAATTATAGTAAAATGGCCAAAGCCGAGTAACATAGAATAATTTAAATAAATATTAATTAAAATAGCTTAGATATCAGAAGAAAACTGAGCCTAGTATTTAGTAACTCATGTAAATGGAACACCGTCTGATCACGCTTAGGAAATCATAAGTTGTCCATGTTACGCAAGCTTTAAGTAACGACGACGAAAATCACTAATTTAACAAGTAACAGTAACGCAATGGATTATAATTTTTAAATAGCGAATTATTCCTATATAGATTTTATGCTTTGCCCAACGATTTCAAAAGGAAGGATCAAAAGGACCGAGAACAACTTACTTTTCATACCTACAAGAAAAAGTTGCACATCTGTCATAATACAAACATCATATCATAACACGACGTAACCAGGGTCGAATTTCGTAGTATAATTATCCTAATTGTATCATTATTTTATAGTTTGTAGTATATAGTATCGTAATAATACCAAGCGAAAATACCATAATTTTACCTAAAGGTCGACTTGTATTATTATTGGGTCTTTTTACTTTTTAATATTAACCCTACGATATCGAGAATTTCTGTATTGTACACGAGTACCGCATTTTTTAATAAAATTAGAATTAGCTCCCTTTCTGGTCAATTAGTACTTGATCGATTCATTTATGTTGCATCCTTGATACAACTATAATGAGGAGCTACCACGATAAAAACTCAATGCTCCCGAAGCTATCGGTTTAAAAACAGAATTTCAAAATATTTTATGAATAAGATTTTCAGATTCAATTAAGCAGATATGGTTTCTTTTGTACTCTTTTCGTTTTACCCTTATTGAATATGAAATATATTAGGAACCAATATTCAAAATTTAACTTACACTAAGTTCTTTAGACAAAAATAAAACAGAAATAAAAATAAAACCATCAAAAAACGAAACGTATAACCAAAATCCCGACATGGGAAAAAAGAAACATGAAACGTCAAACGTGATATATTTAAAAAAAGAAAGTCTAATTTTATTTTCCATATACAATATTTATGAGGGTCTGAATCCAACCCTGGCCTATTAACGTAACTAAACTAAATGTAAAATAAAACTTTAAAAATGCGTTTATATAATAATTTAATTGTAACAAAATTAATAAAAAGTTATTAACCGATGGCACGATATCTCATGTTCCTTTTTAATCTTTGTATCGTATTTTTTGCATACTTTTACCACACAACTAGACATATTTATGACAGGCAAATCTATCCTGCGCGCGCACCACTGTCGACGGATTCGCGTTGGTCCTAAACTGTTATTTTAGGGCCAACGCACTGGTCCGTTTTTGTTTTTCGATCGGCCCGGTCCTTAAGCTAGTAGTAGTAGTAGTAAGTCAATGATTACACCTTTAAGAAAAATAACTGGCTTACTGGTTATGTAATTATTAAAAAAATTTAATTAATTTTTATTATTCATTTGTTTTTTTTTTTTTAATATTTAAAAGCGTTAGTAGCTACTGAGCGCCGTTCCTAATTTATTTGTTTGAGAGCAACCCATATTTCATCACCGCCAGCACTCCTAAAATTATTATTTCAATTGGAATTTGCCGTAAGGAAACGTGGATGTCTAACGCTAACGCGCATTAGGTCTTTTTTAAAAATTTGGGCTTTTCTAAATTCCAATACCCTCTTAGAAATGGAAGGAACCGAGAACAACTTACTTTTCCAAAATATTTATATCTATTTCTATATTACAGTGGAACTAGAAGAAAGAAAACAAATTAATTCCAGCTTTTAAAAAAATTAGATGAATAATGAATAATGATCAGTCATAATTTGACTTTACCGTTCTAAATTAAATAGTATAGTTATATGTTTTAAGTCAGTTTACAGCCCAAAATTGCTTCTGCATATCAGACTAAAGACTATCCACTGATGGCATATTGCTTGTTCCCAGTTGGGAAATTTGGGATGATGAGTTGATGATCTTAGTCCCAGGCAAAAGTTTCTCATCTTGACGTTGGTTTCCGATGCTGGTCTCGGTTTTTAGATATCGTATAAATACTAAATGGTTGAGTACCATCTCCTGGAGGCCACAAGATCTTCGGTGTGTTTTCTCTAGTGTTGCCCAAATGCAAGAACAAGACGAGACTTAGCCAGTCTTGGTCTTGGTTTTGCGCCAATACACCTGGTCTTGTTCTTGGTCTTGGTATTGCGCTCTCAGTCTTGTTCTTGGTCTTGGTTTTGCAGCAAGAGTCTCGTAAGTCCCGCAATTACCTATAAGCCTATTGTTATTTATTAAACGTTACTTTAGATCTTAGAACAACTTAACAGAGTAGGTACATTTTGAGCTTGAATTAACATAGCCATAGAAAGACCAACCAAATTAATAAATGTCTTAAACATTTAATGAGAAATTCGAAAAATCAACTAATACCGGGTGGGGTTTGAACCCACGACCTAAGCGATCCGTGCTGATGTTCTAACCAACTGAGCTGTCTACCAAGTCTCTCGGCCACGGGAGTTAGTCGGTTTTTAATAAACGTTTACATTTAATAAGCTTACATGCCCTAAAACTTAGTCAAAACATATAAAAAACAAATTAATGACATTAACTTTACTGTATTATAAAGAACATTATCTGTCTAGAAAGAGATTGATAGACCCTTATATGAAATGGAATAAAAGAGTTATACAATAAAAGAATTAATACAAAGTAACCATCTGGCTGACTCATCACTTAACCTATTACTATGTTTTCTAATTACTAATGATGCTTTAGAAAATAATCTCTCAGCAGGTACTGAAGTTGCAGGTATTGAAAGAAAATCACGGGCCATCTTCGATAAAGTCGGATATTCTGTCTCATGCGTCCTCCACCACTTTAAAATGTCTTCCGAACTGGCGGCTCTGGGTTTACTTAGGTACTCCTCCAACTCGTCTATAACTAAGCCTTGATGAAAAGATCCAGATCCAGATGACGTCGAGGGACATGCATACAAGTTCTCAAAGTCTATTACGTCTTCATCTTCATCATATTCACATACTTTCTTTTCATTTCTTGGTAATTCTAGAGATGTATTCACTGAGGCTAGACTTTTATATTCTTTATAAAGTTCATTAAATTTGCGCCGGCCTTCTGTTTTAATTTTCTTCCCCCCATAATGTCATGTCAAAAGTCTGAGTCTTATACCTTGGGTCTAAAATTAAAGAGGTACAATAAATCCAGTTGATCTTTTTATAATGTTTAAGCATTTTGTCTCGAGCTGCTTGAAAACCCAGAATGAGCCTTTCATCCACTTCAGATCGATTAGATTTCTCATCTAATTATTTTACAATGGATTCAATTTTATCGAGCAAGAGATTGAATAATACAATGACTAGCGGTAATTTAACATATTTTTCTCCACCAAGTTTCGTTGATAGAAGTTTAAAGTTTATTAGAAACTTATGTATTTTTTCGAGTATTTGCCATTCACTATCTGTGATTTGAAAATCATTCATCACAAAGCACAATATGTTAATGCCAGTTCTCACTTTTAAACCAAATCCAATCATATCATGTGAGGAATTCCATCTCGTTGGACAGTCGAGTATGGGGTTCAGATTTGATGGCACGCCAGCTGCTTCACAAGTAGACTGAAACTTCCTCTTCAATATCTCACTTCTTTTTATTTTACTGGAAATACTGCGTAATTTTGTTATAGCTGTACGTGAGTCAGCAATATTTGGCGCATATTCTACATCTTTCTCAGTTTCGTCTTCATTATCTTCATACTGCTGTTCTTGTCCCTTATTGTCAGTTTCACTGTGTAATGCTAAGGTCTTTAATAAATCTTGTACACCAAGGTTCAAAATGTGAGCAAAGCACCGGAAATGTTGATTGTCTGAATCAAAGTGTGGCAGCTGTTTGTCCATTTCATACATAAATTTGGTAATTTCTTAAGATTCAATTGAAGCTCTTCAAACCGTTCTTTGACCTTCCTTTCTGAGTGTGGACCTTTTAGGAAAAACCGTATTTGGGCAAATTGATCGAAAATATACTTGTGTAGCTTCGTCATCGAAAAATGAGAAGGGAAGATATTTTGTAACCATCCAATCAACTGTAGTTGTCGTGATGTTGTCACTGCTATTTTCAGACTGAAATAAAACAGTAAATCATGTATCTCGCCGATTATAAAACCAAATGAAAATATGAGTGAATTATAAGTACATATTTAACACTATAATCTATATATATATATATATATATATATATATATATATATATATAGATACG
Source organism: Parnassius apollo (assembly GCA_907164705.1). Classification (NCBI taxonomy): domain Eukaryota; kingdom Metazoa; phylum Arthropoda; class Insecta; order Lepidoptera; family Papilionidae; genus Parnassius; species Parnassius apollo. The sequence continues at coordinate 2,943,182 of CAJQZP010000851.1, forward strand.
GAATCTCGGAAACGGCTCCAACGATTTCCATAAAATTTTGTGTGCAGAGAGTTTCGGAGGTAATAAATCGATCTAGCTAGGATTTATTTTTAGAAAATGTCTTTTTGTCCGTGTTTTTAGGCAATGAAAAACTGCTACAATATCATATGTTAGAATAAGAATATAATATGTTAGAATAAGAAGGTAAATTTTGACAGTTTATTATTGATTACAAATAGGTTAATTGGTATATTGGGCGGTCACAAAATCGTAATACCATGGTTCGAGCCCAGACCGACCGACCGACTTTTTTAATTTTTTTTTTCAAGTTTCTTTCTTTTTTTGAGAAAATCTATTTTTTTCGAGCCCTTTTTTTAGTATTTTTTAAAAACACGAAAATTTAAATTAAACTAATTGCACTCATGATTTTTTATTCAAATAACCAGTTCAGTTTTTTCTATTATGTCGCTAAGATCAAAAAATATTATTCGTATTTCATCAGTATGTAATTTGTATCTAAATATAATTTCCAAAATACACGAATTAAAAAACAGAGCGAAAAATACCGAGCAAAGCTCGGTCAACCGGGTGCTTTATATATATATATATATATATATTATATATATATATATATATATATATATATATATATAACTACCACTCACTGACTGACTATAACGATATCTCAGAAACTTAAAACATACAAACTTGAAGTTTGTAAGGTAGGTTCCTTTTATGGCATAGAGAACAGTTAAGAAAAGGTTTTGAGAAAATCTATCCCTAAGGGATTGAATTGGGAGTTGGAAGTTTGTATGAAAGTCCAACGTTTTTGAAATTAGAGACACGAAAATCGGCATTAAAATTGTAAGTTTTAAATAATAAAATCCTGAATAAGCTATTTTACGAAATCCTAACCCTAAGGGGGTGAAATTGGGGTAAAATGATTACATGCAAGTCCTATATTTTTAAAGTATACAAATGAAGATCGACATTTACTTTATTAGTTTTAAATAATAAATACTTGCATAATTAAGCTTTACCTATATAGCCTCTTTATACTTAGGTAAGACTTTTGAAGCGAGAAAATTTCAAAATCTCATAGGAAATCAGATATTGTACGCGGAAGAAGTCGCAGGCGGCCGCTAGTTATGAATGATAAATATATGTGTTATGTAATTGTATGATAAGTATATTTTTTTTCTTACCTGTCCACTTTTTCCGGTGGTTATTAAAAAGCTCGTGATATCTCCACTTAATTTTGATTTTTCAGTAAGAAATATTTGTGATTCCTTTTTGTGGAAAGATATTAGATGCTTCCTTAAGCCTGAAGTGTTTCTGTTTTTCATTTTTATTTCAACCTTTTTATGTTGGCATAATTTACATAAAGCATTTTGGGATGCATGAATTATGTCGAAAAACTCATCAAATTTACTTTTAGGTCTTTTAGATCTACAACTCCAACTCTCACTACTCCGACTAGAACTATTGGACTCTTCGTCACTCATCAAATTGTAAACTTATCACTCCGAGAACAACAAGGATTAGAGTAAGAACAATTAATACATTAGACTCGAAGCAAAGCTCAATTGGGAATGACTGGAATTAAAATAAATACTACTATTTGTAAGTAAACGCCGTAAGACCAACAAAGGAAAGTTCGGCATCCTTTGATAAAATTAATGATTCTTCAGAAGATTAATAAAGTATATGCGTTGCCAGATTGGTATAGTGTGCCTACGTAAAAATGAAATGTAAATATGTAAATAAAATTGTGTATATTATGTTCTTCTTGTGATTGAATTAACCTACGTTAATTAAATTAAATTTGCCTTCACTCGTTTGAAATTCAAAATTCAAATATGTTTTATTCAAGTAGACATTAAAAATACACTTTTGAATAGTCATATAATCACTGTTTTTCCCAATTTTTTCTTTTCCATGTCCAGGGGTTCTGATTCTACTGAGAAGAATCATGAAAGAAAGTAAGAAACTCAGTAGTTGCTCTTTTCAAAATATTTTTACAATAGTTCTATAATTATGTAAAGCGATAAGTCAAACATAAAATGTCAAATGTATATGTAGATACCAAATCCGTTTAAAAATTTCTAGTTACTCCTGTGTAGTACGAGAGGTCATTTCCAAGCATTTTCGTCTGACTTAAATTGAAAAGGTGAAAGATCTAACATTTCTTTTGGAATCTTATTATAAAAGCGTATGTCGCTACCCAACAACGCATTATATACCATGTGTAACCGAAAAGCAGGTATTGTGATTTTATTTTTATTTCTACTATTAAAATTGTGCAAATCACTATTATTTACATCAATTCGATAGAATCAATTTCTTTAAACGGTTCTCTAAGAGATACTCGGGCTCCTAAAAAGTACATAGATCTTATTTTACGCTTTTTATTTAATATGCACACTTTTTATATTATTCGATTAGAATTGTACAAAACGTTTACACGTTTCAAGTGTGTTAAAAGTGTCTACAATATTTATCAAATGGGTGACGACATATTCGAACACTTTGTGTTCAAAAACACACACTTCCAAAAATCGAGATTTGCAGTGAACTTATTGAGCACGTTTATCTATTAGTTAATTATAATAATAGTAAGTAATTACTATAAACCCATATAGTTAATATTATAATAATTACTTACTAGAATAAATTATTATGGTATCTACCTATCCTTACCATTATCTAATTACAATATTCCTTGCGAGATCAGCATGATGTATTCCTGTCCATTCTGAGCACCCGGAAACTTATCTTATTCTTTTGAACATGTACTCTGTGGCGGCATTCAAACAATGTCTAATGTAGTGCGTGCTGCGCGTCGGCGACGATTGAATGCGATATCAATAGAAGTTGCCGGCGCGTGTATCTTGTACTTCCGAATAGCTGCAAAATTTATTTAACAGGTCAGTATTCGACCTTTGATGATGCCGATAACAAGACGCCGCGCACTATCAAAGTGCCGATGGTCAAAACTAGGGATGCACAGTTTTTACTTGTAATGGATATATTCATCCGCTATGTATGTTTATGGTATTGTTCGTAATGCGCATAAGTCCAATTTTCCAAATTTTTTAAATATATTTTTTGCGTCTCATAGAGTCCCTAAGCGTATACCCGAACTCCTATACTCCCTGAAACGACACTCATTCCTAACTGCAAGACGCAAGTCTCGCAGGCTTAGTCTTGTTCTTGCTCAAATCTTGCACGGTCAGTCTTGGTCTTGGTCTTGCTAAAATTAGGCGGTCTTGTTCATGTTCTTCTCTTCTTTCTTCTTGTTCTTTCTTCTTCTTGGTCTTGCAAAAATGCAAGAACAAGACCAAGACTGCAAGACCAAGACCGATTTTGGGCAACACTAGTTTTCTCAGTCGCCTTCTACAACAATCATGGGATGAGATGGAGTGTTACAGTCTCTTAAGGGCACCGCGGGGTAATAAATGTCTCATTTTTAATGTTTTATATTTTGTATCTTTTTTAAATTAGATTTCATAATAAAAGTTAACATAATATCATGGTACTATGCCGCGAGAATGTGGACTCTATAATAATGTTATTTATTATTTTTAGTTTTTTTTTTAATTATTATAATTAATAAAAAAATGGGTATATATTTTAGGTTGCGTAAATAATTAAAAGTAAAAAATACCAGGTAAAATTAAAGTACTTACTTTTGTGTACTTAAAATATTATAAACTTTATGAAGAATATTTTTAATATTGAAATTATTTTTCATGAATTTTCCAAAACAGTTTACAAATATTTTATTTTATTACACCGTTAGATATAAATCTACTACTCTAAGTGTTTAAAAGCTCTTATAATAATAATAACGAAATCTCATCTAATTTTAAATTCAGATATTCGCTAATAAATTGTTCGATATATTATTATTTATTATTACATGTGTAAATAATGTTAACTTTTTTTGTAAATCATAAAGTGGACAGCTTTAACGTGATCATGCACAGGACGACCATTTAACGTGGTAGAGCCATGCTGCAGGTACGAGTAGATTAAGATGGCAGCACCTATGACTCGGCTCTACCGGAATAGTACCACTCCTCCCTAAAATTAGCTTTATACTGTTGAGTTTCGTATGGTGAATGAGGCATATTTTATTTTAGCCTCAGGGGTGACGACGCATCTGCAGTTGAGTATGGATGTAGCTGTCTATGAGCCACAGCATCCACTCATTATCAGGTAGTTTGTGTGCTCGTGTATGACCATTATTCTCTCACGTCTCTGGTGTGTAGGGTGCGAGAGTGTGGAAGAGCAACAACACAATCCTCAACATCGCATGAAAACACAATGTATCTCACAAGTAAAACATATTATATTAAATTCGATTGCTTAGTGCGATTGCCAAGTCAATCTATTTATTTAAAACATAAAAGGTTTTTAATATTGATATGGTCACAATAAGATGTTGTTATGTTAGCTAATTACGTAATAACTTAAGACAGAAGGACCCTTAAGTAGGGACTAAATAAATTAACCGACAAGGGGTCATCTCACAACTTTTTACGATAGAAGAACTGAGGCCGGTTTCAGAGCTCGACCGACCGTCAGTGCGTACCATCGGTCCTGACGATACGCATAACCGATCGTCAGTTTGTAGCATTCAGAGCTCTCCTGAGCAACCAAACTGGCCGGACTGGTACAGTCACAAACACGTACACGAAATGGACGCGTTATGATTTCTTATATTTACGCGAACACTACACATTGAAATAATACTAGTTTTTCCTAATTTCAATAGAGAAGATGGCTGGGTGCTACCATCTGCTTGGGATCCTATAATAAATAAAATTAAATCCCAACCCAAGCATACAACTGCAAGACTTCAAGATACCATAAGTTCATACTGCATAGATCGGAACAAAAGTTAAATTTTAATCTATGGTAACCCCGGTTAACTATGACATATGGACGTTGAACATCTCAGTCCTGCCCGTGACCATGAGTGCTGTAAAGCGTTCGAAACGTCGGGTATTTAAAAAGTTAAATATACGCGATAAATTCCGTAAAAACTAGTATTATTTTAATGGACGCGTTAATTGTTTAATTGCTGCTTACTATGTTCTTAAACGTATAAGGTACAGAAGACGTAGATATCAGGTTCAACCAATCGTCGACCAAAGAGGAATTTACTGCTTTATATTCATTATTGCGCGAAGATGAAGAATTTTATTTAATTACTTTAAAATGTCAATCAAAAGTTTTGATGAATTGTCAGTGAAAGTACAAGACAACTTAAAACATCGGCGAGGCGTTCGGTGTCGACATATACCATGTTTGATAAAAATTACTTAAATCACTAACACTACTTAATACCTATAAAATCATACAATATTATTAAAGTTTAGGTTTGATTTTCTTGACGATGATACACGCATCCGTACGGTCGGTGTAGCACTGAACGCGTCAATATGTTTCCATAGCGCGTCGGTCGACCGACGGTACGCATGCGGACGCGCTTGTGACTTGTGAATTTTCATACAAAAGGCAATCGCGACCGACGTACGCACCGACGGTCGGTCGCGCTCTGAAACCGGCCTGAATTGCGAGACTTCTTTTTTTTACAAGTTTTGTTTTTGATGGCATCTCATTTCTTTTTGCAGATAGTCCTACTTTTTTCCTTCCGATACCTTCTACTTCTTGATTACCAACAAAGTAACTTTCTACAACTTTTATTATATTATCTTATACATATACAGGTACACTGATTCACTGCAAATGTAACTTTGTAATCCTATATCTAAATATATATGGAATTACAAAGTTATTTATGCAGTTATTGTATCCAGAAAACCGGACCAAAATGGAAAAATATTTAATTTTTCCTTGGTCTATACTAAATCCTAATTGTGTTCTAAGTTTGAAGCTTCTATGTCTGCTAGAAGTGCCTTAGAGTTTTGATGATCGGTCAGTCTGTGAGTGACAAAATTAAAAAAAAAATTGACTAATTATAATTCCTAAACTACTGGTCCAAATTGAATAAAATTTGAAATATGCCGTGTCTATACAATGCCTGCTTGGTTTTTGAAAATTCAAGTTTCTAGTTCTATCTACAACGAAGTTATAGGGGGTCGAAAATGGCTTGAATTGCTTCGAGAAAAGTATGGTACGGCCGTGCCCCCAGATTCTTCTTCTTCTTAAAGTTAGCGCATAGTGATACAAACCAAGCCTTTACTATTAGTAACAAAATATTTTAGAGAAATATCTACATTATTTTCAACAAATTAATATAATTAACATAACAAATAATGTGACAATATGTGATATATCACTTCAAAACATTTCTGAGCTTTAGACAGTTGCATTGCTATGAACAAGTGGCTAATAAATAGTCTTGGTTCCTACGATTAGTGTTCATGGGATATAACTGTTTTAGATTATGCTTGTAAAATATCCAAATATATTGCATTACCATCAGATCACCAACGAAAATAAGCCAAGTTGTGAATAATACAGATATGTGTGCATTAGAGTAATCTCTTTTATTATTGCTTTCAAGTAAAAGACAACGAATAATAATAGTGAAATAAGAGTATAGAGGGAATTATACCATTTACACAAGAGCACACCTCTGCTTAGCAGCATAAATATCCAAGTTTCTGCCAAGCAGAAGTGTACTTTTAGTAGCGTGATGTCAATATCTATTTATGTCGCCAAGCAGAAGTGTAGTGTTAGGAGCATGGTATCAATATCTATTTAAGCCGCCAAGCAGAAATTTACACTAAGGAGCATTGTATCAATATCTATTTATGCCGCCAAGCAGAAGTTTACACTTAGGAGCATGGTATCAATATCTATTCATGCTACCGAGCAGAAGTGTACTTTTAGAATCATGGTGTCAATATCTATTTATGCTACCAAGCTGAAGTGTACTCTTAGGAGCATGGTCATCATCATCATCATCACAGCCCTTCACAAGTCCACTGCTGAACATAGGCCTCCCCCAAGTAATGCCACAAAGCACGGTCCTGAGCCACCTGCATCCATCGACTTCCTGCATATCTTACCAGGTCGTCACTCCATCTAGTGGGGGGTCGCTCTACACTACGCCTGCCTCGAGAACCTTTTTTCCCCACCGGTTATCGGTTCTTCGAGCTATATGGCCGGCCCCTTGCCACTTCAGCTTACTAATCCGTTGGGCTATGTCGGTCAATCTGGTTTTACTGCGGATATCCTCATTTCTGAGTCTATCACGCAGAGAAACTCCGAGCATAGCCCTCTCCATAGCTCGCTGAGCGACCTTGAGCGTCCTCATACAGCCAGCAGTGAAGGACCACGTCTCTGATCCGTAAGTCATCACTGGCAACACACAGTGCTTGTACAATATCGTTTTCAAATTTTGAGGTATACCTGACGGGAAGATATGTCGTAATTTCCTGAAAGCTGCCCAGCCGAGTTGAATCCGTCGATTGACCTCTCGGTCGAAGTTGGACTTACCTAGTCGGAATATTTGTCCCAGGTAAACGTACTCATCAACAACTTCGAGCATAGTGCTCCCAACAACTACCGGCATAGGTGTGACATGGACATTAAACATAATCTTTGTTTTGTCCATGTTCATCTTAAGACCTATCCGTTGGGAGGCACTATTGAGGTCATTGAGCATAGTGCTTAAGTCCTCCAGCGATTCTGCCATAAGGACTATATCGTCGGCAAATCGAAGGTGAGTGATGTACTCGCCATTGATGTTAATACCGTATCCTTTCCAGCCCAGTAGCTTGAAAACGTCTTCCAAAGCAGCGGTGAAGAGTTTCGGGGATATAACGTCACCCTGTCTTACACCTCTCTGCAGTTGGATAGGTTTCGAGCTCTGGTTCTGTACTCGGATAGCCATCGTAGCCCTACTGTACAAACACTTCAGCACTTCGATATACCGACAGTCAACTTGGCACCGCTGAAGGGACTGCAGCACCGCCCAAATTTCGACAGAATCAAAGGCTTTCTCATAGTCCACATACGCCAGGCAAAGTGGCAAATTGTACTCTTCAGTCTTCTGTACAATCTGCCGCAGGGTATGTATGTGGTCTATGGTACTGAAGCCTTTTCGGAAACCGGCTTGTTCGGGAGGCTGGAAGTCGTCGAGTCTGCGTGCGAGACGATTCGTAATGACTCTCGAAAACAGCACGTAGACGCGGCTCAGAAGGGAAATCGGTCTGTAGTTCTTCAAGAGAGCGTTGTCGCCTTTCTTAAAGAACAAGACCACCGCACTTCTGCTCCACGCCTCTGGAGTAGTGCCACCATGGAGGACGGAATCGAAGAGCTTCTGAAGGACTTCAAGTACCGGTGTTCCACCCGCTTTCAGAAGCTCCGCTGTAATTCCATCCTCGCCTGGGGCCCTGCCGTTTTTAAGGTGCTGGAGAGCCATTCTAATCTCGCTTAGACTGACGTCCGGGATATCATCGGAATAGTGTCGGATAAGACTTGCTCTTGGATCGTTACTCACACTTGCGTGTGGCTCCAACGATGATGTGTACAGCTGCCCATAGAACCTCTCAATCTCACTCAAAATCTCAGGTGTCCCGGAAACGATGCTGCCACACTCAGTCTTCAGCCTTGACAGTTGGCTCTTTCTGGCAGACAGATCTCTGGCAAAGACTTTGGAGCCCTGGTTCCGCTCGATCGCTTCTTTAATACGAGCAGTATTAAAGTTGCGTAAGTCTCGCCGCATGCATTTGGAGATCTGTCTGTTCAGTTGCCTGTATGCTGTCAAATCTGTTGACGATTGCAGCCTCATCTCCCGTCTAACAGCCATGAGATTAAGAGTGTGATCGGAGAGTTTTTGTGTTCTTCTGCGGCGGGTCTTGCAGAACTTAGCTCCGACCGCATGGACAGTTTCCACGAGCTTGTTATTCATATCGTCCACTGCATTGCAATCTTGTAGGCACAGAAAGCGGTTGTGTAACTCAGGAGCACTCAAGGAGCATGGTATCAATATCTATTTAAGCTGCCAAGCAGAAATTTACACTAAGGAGCATTGTATCAATATCTATTTATGCCGCCAAGCAGAAGTGTACTTTAGATCATGGTATCAATATTTAAACATGCCACCAAGCAGAAGTGTACGCTTAGGAGCATGGTATCAATATCTATTTATGCTCCCGAGCAGAAGTGTACTTTTAGAACCATGGTGTCAATATCTATTTATGCTGCCAAGCTGAAGTGTACTCTTAGGAGCATGGTATCAATATCTATTTATGCTGCTAAGCAGAAGTATACTCTTAGGAGCATGGTATCAATATCTATTTACGCTGCCAAGCAGAATTGTACACTTAGGAGCATTATATAAATATCTATTTATGCTGCCAAGCAGAAGTGTACTCTTAGGAGCATGTTATCAATATCTACTCATGCCGCCAAGCAGAAGTGTACTCTTAGGAGCATGGTAACTATATCTACTTATACCGCCAAGCAGAAGTGTACTTTTAGAAGCATGGTGTCAATATCCATCTACGCTGCCAAGCAGAAGTGTACTCTTAGGAGCATGTTATCAATATCTATATATGCCGCCAAGCAGAAGTGCACTTTTAGGACCATGGTGTCAATATATATTTATGCTCCCAAGCAGAAGTGTACTTTTAGAAGCATGGTGTATATATCTATTTATGCTGCAAAGCAGAAGTGTACTCTTACGAGCATGGTGTCAGTATCTACTTATACCGCCAAGCAGAAGTGTACTTTTAGAAGCATGGTGTCAATATCCATATACGCTGCCAAGCAGAAGTGTACCCTTAGGAGCATGGTATCAATATCTATATATGCCGCCAAGCAGGAGTGTACTGTTACGAGCATGGTGTCAGTATTTATTTATGCTGCCAAGCAGAAATGTACTCTTAGGAGTATGGTATCAATATCTATTTACGCTCCTAAACAGAAGTGTACTTTCAGAAGCATGGTATCAATATCTACTCATGCCGCCAAGCAGAAGTGTACTCTTAGGAGCATGGTATCTATATCTATTTATGCCGCCAAGCAGAATTGTACTTTTAGAAGAATGGTGTCAATATCCATCTACGCTGCCAAGCAGAAGTGTACTCTTAGGAGCATGGTATCAATATTTATTTATGCCGCCAAGCAGAAGTGCACTTTTAGGAGCATGGTATCAATATCTATTTATGCTCCCAAGCAGAAGTGTACTTTTAGAACCATGGTATCAATATCTATTTATGCTCCCGAGCAGAAGTGTACTTTTAGAACATGGTGTCAATATCTATTTATGCTGCCAAGCTGAAGTGTACTCTTAGGAGCATGGTATCAATATCTATTTATGCTGCCAAGCAGAAGTATACTCTTAGGAGCATGGTATCAATATCTATTTATGCTTCCAAGCAGAAGTGTACTTTTAGAAGCATGGTGTATATATCTATTTATGCTGTACTCTTACGAGCATGTTGTCAGTATTTATTTATGCTGCCAAGCAGAATTGTACTGTTAGGAGTATGGTATCAATATCTATTTACGCTCCCAAACAGAAGTGTACTTTTAGAAGCATGGTTTCAATATCTATTTATGCTGCCAAGCAGAAGTGTAATCTTAGGAGCATGGTATCAATATCTACACATGCCGCCAAGCAGAAGTGTACTTTTAGAAGCATGGTGTCAATATCTATTTATGCTGCCAAGCAGAAGTGTACTCTTAGGAGCATGGTATCAATATCTATTTATGCTGCCAAGCAGAATTGTACGCTTATGAGCATTATATCAATATTTATTTTTGCCGCCAAGCAGAAGTGTACTTTTAGAAGCATGGTGTCAATATCTATTTATGCTGCCAAGCAGAAGTGTACTCTTAGGAGCATGGTATCAATATCTATTTATGCCGCCAAGCAGAAGTGTACTCTTAGGAGCATGGTATCTATATCTATTTATGCCGCCAAGCAGAAGTGTACTCTTAGGAGCATGGTATCAATATCTATTTATGCTCCCAAGCAGAAGTGTATTTTAGAAGCATGGTGTCAATATCTATTAATGCTACCAAGCAGAAGTATACACTTAGGAGCATGGTATCAATATCTATTTATGCTGCCAAGCAGAAGTATACTCTTAGGAGCATGGTTTCAATATCTATTTATGCTGCCAAGCAGAATTGTACACTTAGGAGCATTTTGTCAATATCTATTTATGCCGCCAAGCAGAAGTGTACTTTTAGAAGCATGGTGTCAATAGCTATTTATGCTGCCAAGGCGAAGTGTACTCTTAGGAGCATGGTATCAATATTTACTCATGCTCATTGTGTTCGTAAGTGCACGTTATTGTGTACAGACGTTTCATATAGTAATTAAAATAATTAAATAAGTATGTGCTTAGCCGTGACCTCGTTATAACAATACTGGAAGTAACTGTTACATACTTTAGATATATTTGTGTTAGTGATTTTGTTGAAATGTTTTAGCTTTATCTAGAATAGGTACTAAAATGGAGAACAGTCACTTTAACCGGAGTGCCAGGACCACTGGCACCCCGCCTCCATCAACCCCGCCCATGCAGACACTCACTTCAAACGAACCAATTAAAACACTTCCAACTCCTGAGTTGCAGCATTGGATGACAAGCATTGACCTGTGCCTTAACGAGGTGTGCTCCATCGCAATAGGGGGAAAACTTAACTCTGATCAAAAAAATGTGCATTAGCTCGCTTTGTCGAAAAGTAAGCCACGGTACATCACAACTGGTAGTCCAGTACATGTCCCTCAAAATGGATGCCACTAAAGCCCAGACCTCCATCGTATCTCTGCAGAAACAACTTGACCTGTCCCAAAAGCTGCAGGAACTCAAGAATAGTATCGAAGAGTCATCAAAACTGGACTGGAGGAAGGTCAAAAATGGGGGAGTTATAATTAGCGCTGAGAGAAAAGGAGATATCGACAAATTAAAGAACTCCGAGAAGCTTGTATCTTCTGGCCTTACTATGGAAGAACCGACTAAACGACGTCCAAGGATTGCAATTGTTGGTATCCCTGTAGCCCTCACGGATAAAGAAGTGTTCGAGTGCATTTTCGAACAAAATATTGCCGATAAATTTCCCAATGCCACGCGTGAGTCCTTCCTGGCAACAGTCAAACTGAGCCATAAATCAGGTAAGAAAAACCTTCCTACCTGTAATTACATTGTCGAAGTGTCACCTAGCATCAGGAAGGCCCTTATCAATCAAGGACGAATTTATATTAATTGGACCTCATGCCCATTCAAAGAATTTACAATAGTAACAAGATGCTTCAACTGCCAGTAGTTTGGTCATTCAGCCAAATTTTGTCGGGAAAGTAGCCCTACATGTAACTACTGTGGAGAACTCGGGCATTCCTTTAAGGAATGTAATAACAAAGCGCATGCCCCCGTTTGCGCGACGTGTAAACATTTTAAAAGAAAATGCGACCACAAAACTGGTGATGACAGCTATCCAGCACGTAAATTCGAAGAGGACAAATATATCAACTCCATAGACTATGAGGGCGCCTAAGAGCGCCGCGTATTATATTATTTACTTAGCTATTAAACACTAGTTTTAGTTTATCTTTAAGCTTAAGTATCGCGAATCAATTACTCAATGACCTAGACAACTTTTCTGTGTCTGACGCCAAAACATGTAATGTTGATGACTGTAAACACTTCCTTCCACGGCTCTTAATCTTACTTAAACAAAATATTAGAAGCATAAATCGGAACATAACCGGGTTTGAAGTTTGGTTGCATAGACTGGATATGAAATGTGATATTATTATCCTTACAGAATGTTGGCTGTCAAACCTCCCATCCCACCTACCGATTCTAAATGGCCATTCTTTACACTAAACCGAGAAAAACATTAATCAAAATGACGGTTTAGTAATCTATGTTAAAAATAATTTAAAAGTAACTGTCACAGAACCTACATTCCAGGATAGTAATTGCTTAATCATCCGAATTAATTCCGAGACGATTGTTATCGCAGTTTACAGACCTCCTTCACAAAATATTGATAGATTTCTAGAGTCCCTTGATATTACCTTAAGCAAATTTAGCACATATAAAAATATAATCCTAACCGGTGACATAAATATTAACATTACCCCTGGGAAAACAGATAACCATGCACATAACTACCTAAATATTTGCTCTTTTCATGGGCTATTACCAACACAATACCACCCTACACATCAAAGCGGTTCTTGTTTAGACCATTTTGTGATTAAATCAAATAACCCTTCTTTAACATTAGTTACTAATTCCTCGCTTAGTGATCATCAAGCAATTTTACTAACATTACAATTAGCCTTACCTAGGAAAAACTGCATACGCAACTACATTAAAGCCCATATGACGAACCTCGAAAATAACATTCGTAGCATTAATTTTGACTTTGTTTATTGCTCTGACGATGCAAATACGTCCTTGAGTTACTTTATAAATTCTTTACAATACGCAATAATGAATAATACATCAACAATAAAACTGTCACGTAAGTATTATAATATTAAACTTTCGATAACACCTGGTCTCGTCCGCTGTATAAGAAATAGAGACAAACTTCATTTAAAATCTAAACTTTCTCCTGATAATTTAATACTTTCTGCTACTTATAAAAGATATAGGAATTTTTGCAATAAACTATTAAAAAACCTCAAAACACAATATGATAAAAATGTTTTACAAAAGGCCGGTAAAAACAGTAAACTTGTATGGAAGTTCATTAAAAATAATACCTTCAGTTCAAAAAATCTTGGACCCCCACTTGATTTACTGTCATTAGACAAAAGCCCAAACGAAGCAACTAATAAGGTAAATAATTATTTTATTAATGTTGGCAAAAAAATAGCAGAGACAACTTTAAAATTAAGCAACACTCAGCAACAATTTTTATGCCCACATCCTTTACTAAGTTAAATTTTTTTGTATAGTTAAATACCGATATTGATGAGATTTTAAGTATAATATCTGGCTTAAAAGAAGATTGTGCAGTTGGATGTGACAATATACCTAATCGCATACTCAAAAGATTTAAACATTTACTGGCCGCCCCGTTAACACATATCTTTCAATTATGCCTATCAAATGGTATTTTCCCGAAAGTGCTTAAAAAACAGTGGTTTCTCCTATTTATAAAGCTGGTGATAAAAACTTAGTAACTATAGGCCGATTTCAGTCTTATCTGGCTTATCTAAAATTTTAGAAAAGATCATAAATATACATCATGATATGATCATAAAGATAATAAAATACCTGGAAACTAACAACTTGCTGTCAGACAGACAATTTGGTTTTATGCCTAAGAGATCATGCAATAATAATCTTAGGAGCATGGTATCAATATCTACACATGCCGCCAAGCAGAAGTGTACCCTTAGGAGCATGGTATCAATATCTATTTACGCTCCCAAGCAGAATTGTACATTTAGAAACATGGTGTCAATATCTATTAATGCTGCCAAGCAAAAATGTACACTTAGGAGCATGGTATCAATATCTATTTATGATGCCAAGCAGAAGTATACGCTTAGGAGCATTGTATCAATATCTATTTATGCTGCCAAGCAGAATTGTACACTTAGGAGCATTGTATAAATATCTATTTATGCCGCCAAGCAGAAGTGTCCTTTTAGAAGCATGGTGTCAATAGCTATTTATGCTGCCAAGGAGAAGTGTACTCTTAGGAGCATGGTATCAGTATCTACTCATACCGCCAAGCAGAAGTGTACTCTTAGGAGCATGGTATCAATATCTATTTATGCTCCCAAGCAGAAGTGTACTTTTAGAAGCATGGTGTCAATATCTATTAATGCTGCCAAGCAGAAGTGTACACTTAGGAGCATGGTATCAATATCTATTTACACCGCCAAGCAGAAGTGCACTTTTAAGAGCATGGTATCAATATCTATTTATGCTCCCAAGCAGAAGTGTACTGTTAGAAGCATGGTGTATATATCTATTTATGCTGCCAAGCAGAAGTGTACTCTTAGGAGCATGGTATCAATATCTATTTATGCTCCCAAGCAGAAGTGTATTTTAGAAGCATGGTGTCAATATCTATTAATGCTACCAAGCAGAAGTATACACTTAGGAGCATGGTATCAATATCTATTTATGCTGCCAAGCAGAAGTATACTCTTAGGAGCATGGTTTCAATATCTATTTATGCTGCCAAGCCGAATTGTACACTTAGGAGCATTTTGTCAATATCTATTTATGCCGCCAAGCAGAAGTGTACTTTTAGAAGCATGGTGTCAATAGCTATTTATGCTGCCAAGGCGAAGTGTACTCTTAGGAGCATGGTATCAATATTTACTCATGCTCATTGTGTTCGTAAGTGCACGTTATTGTGTACAGACGTTTCATATAGTAATTAAAATAATTAAATAAGTATGTGCTTAGCCGTGACCTCGTTATAACAATACTGGAAGTAACTGTTACATACTTTAGTTATATTTGTGTTAGTGATTTTGTTGAAATGTTTTAGCTTTATCTAGAATAGGTACTAAAATGGAGAACAGTCACTTTAACCGGAGTGCCAGGACCACTGGCACCCCGCCTCCATCAACCCCGCCCATGCAGACACTCACTTCAAACGAACCAATTAAAACACTTCCAACTCCTGAGTTGCAGCATTGGATGACAAGCATTGACCTGTGCCTTAACGAGGTGTGCTCCATCGCAATAGGGGGAAAACTTAACTCTGATCAAAAAATGTGCATTAGCTCGCTTTGTCGAAAAGTAAGCCACGGTACATCACAACTGGTAGTCCAGTACATGTCCCTCAAAATGGATGCCACTAAAGCCCAGACCTCCATCGTATCTCTGCAGAAACAACTTGACCTGTCCCAAAAGCTGCAGGAACTCAAGAATAGTATCGAAGAGTCATCAAAACTGGACTGGAGGAAGGTCAAAAATGGGGGAGTTATAATTAGCGCTGAGAGAAAAGGAGATATCGATAAATTAAAGAACTCCGAGAAGCTTGTATCTTCTGGCCTTACTATGGAAGAACCGACTAAACGACGTCCAAGGATTGCAATTGTTGGTATCCCTGTAGCCCTCACGGATAAAGAAGTGTTCGAGTGCATTTTCGAACAAAATATTGCCGATAAATTTCCCAATGCCACGCGTGAGTCCTTCCTGGCAACAGTCAAACTGAGCCATAAATCAGGTAAGAAAAACCTTCCTACCTGTAATTACATTGTCGAAGTGTCACCTAGCATCAGGAAGGCCCTTATCAATCAAGGACGAATTTATATTAATTGGACCTCATGCCCATTCAAAGAATTTACAATAGTAACAAGATGCTTCAACTGCCAGTAGTTTGGTCATTCAGCCAAATTTTGTCGGGAAAGTAGCCCTACATGTAACTACTGTGGAGAACTCGGGCATTCCTTTAAGGAATGTAATAACAAAGCGCATGCCCCCGTTTGCGCGACGTGTAAACATTTTAAAAGAAAATGCGACCACAAAACTGGTGATGACAGCTATCCAGCACGTAAATTCGAAGAGGACAAATATATCAACTCCATAGACTATGAGGGCGCCTAAGAGCGCCGCGTATTATATTATTTACTTAGCTATTAAACACTAGTTTTAGTTTATCTTTAAGCTTAAGTATCGCGAATCAATTACTCAATGACCTAGACAACTTTTCTGTGTCTGACGCCAAAACATGTAATGTTGATGACTGTAAACACTTCCTTCCACGGCTCTTAATCTTACTTAAACAAAATATTAGAAGCATAAATCGGAACATAACCGGGTTTGAAGTTTGGTTGCATAGACTGGATATGAAATGTGATATTATTATCCTTACAGAATGTTGGCTGTCAAACCTCCCATCCCACCTACCGATTCTAAATGGCCATTCTTTACACTAAACCGAGAAAAACATTAATCAAAATGACGGTTTAGTAATCTATGTTAAAAATAATTTAAAAGTAACTGTCACAGAACCTACATTCCAGGATAGTAATTGCTTAATCATCCGAATTAATTCCGAGACGATTGTTATCGCAGTTTACAGACCTCCTTCACAAAATATTGATAGATTTCTAGAGTCCCTTGATATTACCTTAAGCAAATTTAGCACATATAAAAATATAATCCTAACCGGTGACATAAATATTAACATTACCCCTGGGAAAACAGATAACCATGCACATAACTACCTAAATATTTGCTCTTTTCATGGGCTATTACCAACACACTACCACCCTACACATCAAAGCGGTTCTTGTTTAGACCATTTTGTGATTAAATCAAATAACCCTTCTTTAACATTAGTTACTAATTCCTCGCTTAGTGATCATCAAGCAATTTTACTAACATTACAATTAGCCTTACCTAGGAAAAACTGCATACGCAACTACATTAAAGCCCATATGACGAACCTCGAAAATAACATTCGTAGCATTAATTTTGACTTTGTTTATTGCTCTGACGATGCAAATACGTCCTTGAGTTACTTTATAAATTCTTTACAATACGCAATAATGAATAATACATCAACAATAAAACTGTCACGTAAGTATTATAATATTAAACTTTCGATAACACCTGGTCTCGTCCGCTGTATAAGAAATAGAGACAAACTTCATTTAAAATCTAAACTTTCTCCTGATAATTTAATACTTTCTGCTACTTATAAAAGATATAGGAATTTTTGCAATAAACTATTAAAAAACCTCAAAACACAATATGATAAAAATGTTTTACAAAAGGCCGGTAAAAACAGTAAACTTGTATGGAAGTTCATTAAAAATAATACCTTCAGTTCAAAAAATCTTGGACCCCCACTTGATTTACTGTCATTAGACAAAAGCCCAAACGAAGCAACTAATAAGGTAAATAATTATTTTATTAATGTTGGCAAAAAAATAGCAGAGACAACTTTAAAATTAAGCAACACTCAGCAACAATTTTTATGCCCACATCCTTTACTAAGTTAAATTTTTTTGTATAGTTAAATACCGATATTGATGAGATTTTAAGTATAATATCTGGCTTAAAAGAAGATTGTGCAGTTGGATGTGACAATATACCTAATCGCATACTCAAAAGATTTAAACATTTACTGGCCGCCCCGTTAACACATATCTTTCAATTATGCCTATCAAATGGTATTTTCCCGAAAGTGCTTAAAAAACAGTGGTTTCTCCTATTTATAAAGCTGGTGATAAAAACTTAGTAACTATAGGCCGATTTCAGTCTTATCTGGCTTATCTAAAATTTTAGAAAAGATCATAAATATACATCATGATATGATCATAAAGATAATAAAATACCTGGAAACTAACAACTTGCTGTCAGACAGACAATTTGGTTTTATGCCTAAGAGATCATGCAATAATAATCTTAGGAGCATGGTATCAATATCTACACATGCCGCCAAGCAGAAGTGTACCCTTAGGAGCATGGTATCAATATCTATTTACGCTCCCAAGCAGAATTGTACATTTAGAAACATGGTGTCAATATCTATTAATGCTGCCAAGCAAAAATGTACACTTAGGAGCATGGTATCAATATCTATTTATGATGCCAAGCAGAAGTATACGCTTAGGAGCATTGTATCAATATCTATTTATGCTGCCAAGCAGAATTGTACACTTAGGAGCATTGTATAAATATCTATTTATGCCGCCAAGCAGAAGTGTCCTTTTAGAAGCATGGTGTCAATAGCTATTTATGCTGCCAAGGAGAAGTGTACTCTTAGGAGCATGGTATCAGTATCTACTCATACCGCCAAGCAGAAGTGTACTCTTAGGAGCATGGTATCAATATCTATTTATGCTCCCAAGCAGAAGTGTACTTTTAGAAGCATGGTGTCAATATCTATTAATGCTGCCAAGCAGAAGTGTACACTTAGGAGCATGGTATCAATATCTATTTACACCGCCAAGCAGAAGTGCACTTTTAAGAGCATGGTATCAATATCTATTTATGCTCCCAAGCAGAAGTGTACTGTTAGAAGCATGGTGTATATATCTATTTATGCTGCCAAGCAGAAGTGTACACTTACGAGCATAGTGTCAGTATTTATTTATGCTGCCAAGCAGAATTGTACTCTTAGAATTATGGTATCAATATCTATTTACGATCCCAAATAGAAGTGTACTTTTAGAAGCATGGTTTCAATATATATTAATACTGCCAAGTAGAAGTGTACTCTTAGAAGCATGGTCTCAATATCTATTAATGCTGCCAAGCATAACTGTACACTTAAGAGCATTGTATCAATATCTATTTATGTCGCCAAGCAGAAGTGTACCTTTAGAAGCATGGTGTCAATATCTATTTATGCCGCCAAGCAGAAGTGTACTCTTAGGAGCATGGTATTAATATCTATTTATGCTCCCAAGCAGAAGTGTACCTGTAGAAGCATGGTGTCAATATCTATTAATGCTGCCAAGCAGAAGTGTACACTTAGGAGCATGGTATCAATATCTATTTATGATTCAAAGCAGAAGTGTACTCTTAGGAGCATTGTATCAATATCTATTTATGCTGCCAAGCAGAATTGTACACTTAGCAGCATTGTATAAATATCTATTTATGCCGCCAAGCAGAAGTGTACTTTTAGAAGCATGGTGTCGATAGCTATTTATGCTGCCAAGGAGAAGTGTACTCTTAGGAGCATGGTATCAATATCTATACATACCACCAAGCAGAAGTGTACTCTTAGGAGCATGGTATCAATATCTATTTATCCTGCCAAGCAGAAGTGTACTCTTAGGAGCATGGTATCAATATCTATTTATGCTCCCAAGCAGAATTGTACACTTAGAAGCATGGTGTGCAATATCTATTAATGCCGCCAAGCAGAAGTGTACTCTTAGGAGCATAGTATCAATATCTATTTATGCCGCCAAGCAGAAGTGTACTCTTAGGAGCATGATATCTATATCTACTTATGCCGCCAAGCAGAAGTGTACTCTTAGGAGCATGGTATCAATATCTATTTATGCTGCCAAGCAGAAGTGTACACTTAGAAGCATTGTATCAATATCTATTTATGCCGCGCCAAGCAGAAGTGTACTCTTAGGAGCATGGTATCAATATCTATTTATGCTCCCAAGCAGAAGTGTACTCTTAGGAGTATTGTATGAATATCTATTTATGCCGCCAAGCAGAAGTGTACTCTTAGGAGCATGGTATCAATATCTGTTTATGCTGCCAAGCAGAATTGTACACTTATGAGCATTGTATCAATATCTATTTATGCCGCCAAGCGGAAGTGTACTCTTAGGAGCATGGTATCAATATCTATTTATGCTGCCAAGCAGAATTGTAAACTTAGGAGCATTGTATCAATATCTATTTATGCCGCCAAGCAGAAGTGTACTCTTAGGAGCATGATATCAATCCAGACGGATACCTGGGCAGAAAAGGCCCCAACACCAATTTTTTCTTATAAATCACAATTAACAAGACAAACTCTTTCTCTTGCGTATGTATTTTTTGTATATTTAAATTAAGCGTTATTCCTATAATTGAATTAATTAACATTGCAAAGCGAGTTTCGTATCGAATATCGTATTTGCTATAAACCTCGCTATCAAATTTTAATGTTTTAATCTTAACGTGGACAAAGCCTTAAA
The DNA here is from genome assembly GCA_907164705.1 of Parnassius apollo. NCBI lineage: Eukaryota > Metazoa > Arthropoda > Insecta > Lepidoptera > Papilionidae > Parnassius > Parnassius apollo. The sequence goes on from CAJQZP010000851.1 coordinate 2,963,745, forward strand.
ATTATTATACTTTAGCCATCAAGGCGTATTAAATAAACAGCAGTAATAACTTTCAATCTTTGTTAAGCAAATTCTGTGAATTGTTAGATTAATAAAATAATTATAGCTGATTAAACTGAACTTTCAAGAACAATTTATGTGCGCAACAACTTTATTATAGTGCAAAGAATGTTATGCCAGACTGAAAGGAAAATTATACATGCATTTTTAAATTAAAAACACAGTTATTTTGCCAGAAATATGTATAACAAAACTTCACCAGCAAATAAGTTATATCACCTAATGTTCCGTTCAGAGTCTGATGCCTGATGATGATTTATTTCCACTCCCATCAACAGTTCTTATCACACTATAGTATAGTTATGAAATAATCTCTGTTACACATCGCATACTATCCTACACATTTGGCGTGTTCATTAAAAAACCAAATTGTAATTCGGTACTCGCAGCTACGAAATCAAAAGTGTCCCTATGAGTTAATTTTCAAAGGAAAGGCCTTCAGGAGTGAACTTTTATAGGTTGTAATTAATGGATAGATAAATGAACTACGGGATGAAAATATTTTTCAAATATCTTAGGACAGCAAAAAGCACTTTTAAAGAATTGGTTTATAAAATTGAACGCATATTGCACGTTAAATGTAGTTTTTCCTCCCTGGAACACAGTGTCTAGGCCTTGAGAAACGTTTATTTCATCCACAAGTGTGCCTCTCTCAGTAACCGATAATGTATGTCTAAAGTCACCTGCGAGAAAATCGACAGCACCGCCCCTCAGTCAAAGCCTTGTTGCTGCGAAATCCATGCAAACTGCGGCTTAAGGCAACTAGACAACAAGACATCGTGTACTCACCTCACACGATCAACTTTCACTACTACAAAAGAATGCTACTCTTACAGATTTTCACGTTGGTGTTTCAATGTTTGCAAGATTAAGTGGCAATTTTAACAACAATAATGCAGTCCGTCCACATTTAAACAACATTGCAGTGATACTCGAGGAAGCTGAAGTTAAACCTATATTGCGGACCTTGCGAAGTTGGGTCGGTAGTAGGTTCAGTATGTCGAAAAAAGAAGTGTTAAATCTGAAGTACTCTGTAGAAGCAAATGTGACACAATTTCATTCATTTGGTTATTTAAATCCTCAGCACTGAAGCTATTCACAACATCGCTTGCCCTCTCCGCTGCAGTGAGGGCAAATCCAAATATCATTTCAATAGTTCCCTTTTACTACACCGTCGGTGTGACGTGATGAAATGCTCTGGTAGATATCCTTACACCGCTATCACACGTTATCGGTCACAGTCAATCCTCATGAATTAAACATTAAAATGTTTCTATATTGTGTCGGCTGTTGGGAGTCATACACACCGATTATCTTTTTTGTTGGTTTTATTTATTTCTTGTACTATAGTATCTTCAACTTCTCTTTTAACTTTATATTAATCGTATAACTGTTACAAAATCAAGTTTTTATCTCAGTAAATTTCACAACTATCTGTTAAACATCGCCGGTTAGTATGTTTAATTGTTAACTGTAATCATACACTAGTCGCTCATTAACCGAAAGTGACTGTATAAATTACAGAGACGGGTGTTGTCACAGGCCTTGGTATAACCGTAGCAGTGTCAATAAGGCATTTAACTATGTTGTAACTACTGTTACCAATATCACCATTTCATGCTCAATGATTATAAATTATGTGTAGTATTAAAATTCCCACGCACTGATATAGATATGCACGTTACAGTTTATAGTGCGGAATAGTATACATATTATATGTATATTTAAGCACTTACCTTAAGTGGAACTACCGCAGTGACAGTATACGGAGAGAATGTTGAATGACCAGATTATTACTGCAACATTATTTAATTTTCGCCCATACAAATCCATACGATTACAAAACCAACAAAATACTAGTGATTTCAGATACCGTATTATGTAAAATGTGGTTAAAATCGAAAAATAAGTCTTTTATTTTAAATACGTTTGTATAGCTTACTACAGTACGCTAGGGTAATATGGTCATTCGGTTAATATGGTCACATTCTTATAACTCAAAAACTAACAGCCTATGCTTTATGATACGATGGCTCTTCATCAGTACTTCTAATAATAAAGGGTCTAAAGGGCGTTAATTTATCGACGCCATTTTGACAGTAGATAATATAGTAAATATTTTAGTCGATTTTAGTATTTTGTAGTGTAGTTAATTCTTTTTAAATTCATTTTTCGATGTATTCCTAATTATTGCCAAAGCTTATTTGCTATTTTTTTCTTAATATATTAGTTATAGTACACAACTTTGTGTTTTTTTTTTGTCTCTGTACTCCTCCTAGTTTTGGTTTTATAGGGCGACAAAGGTTAAGGTGACCATATTACCTTCACGTATCTTAGGAAATTTTTTGTAACGAAATTACAAAAAACTGTATGGCGGCCGTATATAAGTTAATATGCTTGCATACTATCCTATTTGATGGTAAGTGGTGAGGGCAACCGAAGACGGTAAAGCGCAATGACTTAACAAAAACCTGTTCAATCTTGCCTTGAAGCTGAATTATAATGGGATGGAAAGATATGCTAAAAATTATTCCAATCTATTGCTCTACGTAATATGAACGACACAGCAAACTATTTGGATGGAGACCAGCCGAATGTCAGTGTTTTCTTATGCTTAATACTTACACTATATCGTTCAATTTAATGTAAGAATAGGTATTAATAACCGGTAGGGAATAAAAGTTTTACTCGTACTGTCAAGCCCAGTGTTGGTGAATACCCCACTAGAAGTATTTTATTTTCTTAGAATAAGGGCGATAAGCGACCACAAAATCCTTCTGATGGTAAGTGGATGCTGCTACCCTTAGACATCTAATATAGATGTAGTTGATTATGTATATCTTCATCTAAAATGCAGATGCGTTGACACCTCTGATGACTAAGACGGAATGGGTCTCCGGTAAATAGGGTCTCCGGTTCTCTACACTCATGATATAAAACACAACATTAGTTTGCTTTTCTACGCTGATATTATGTGAGAGCGTGGTTCTATCCCGGTCAAGCCGACCCAATCTTGCTGCAGTCATACATAATAATAATACTCGTGAACAGATGCTGCTTGTGGGGAGTCTGCTCGGCTTCCCCATACACTGATAAACTATCAATTTAGTCGTCCTCCTTTTGAATACATCATTAAACATGCTTCAGTTACCAATGGGCCTGTCATCGTTTTCCTTTTTGATGTGAAACAGGAAAACGATATCTACTCTGTCCAGAAACTACCGGGAAAAGATCAATAGTACAAAAAAATTTGTTTATTCATCTATGTTTATTATATCACCTTCAAAGTATGCTCTTTCAGAAACTATACACTTTCTCCAACGAATAATCCAATCAATACAATTTTTTAAACGCTTTTTCCTAATTTGAGTTCAGTTCTCGCTGCGGGTTCTCCTTTATGTCTTCTACCGAATGAATGATTAAACCGTCACTATACTACTACATACTATAGATTACGGCTTAAAGATCTCTCGCTAGATCATTAAGCCAATCCCAAAAGGTGGTATTTAGTGAGTAAAAGTCTTCACATAAAATGCTATGATCATTCACCGCCTCCCTCCCCCGTTACAGGAGGGTTGACCTTATTTGCTTCAGGCGCAAAAAAAATGTGGGTTCAAATTAAGGGATATGCTGCACGACACAATACAGAACCCCCATTTACCACAACAAAAATGCTAAAAATATATGTGAACATAGGATAATATTTTAGAAAACGAACTTATAATTAATGTAGGTGTTGATAGCAGTAAAACGGATGCCACGAAGTGGTACTTTGAGTTTAGGAAAAAGGAAAGAAGTCAGCTGAAGCCATAAGGTAGTTGCTTGATGTTATTCGTAGAGTTTTTGACAAAAATTCGTTCACAATGATGGCCTTGTGCGAAGACGCATTATCGCGGTGCAAAATCCAAGAATTTTCTTTCCACAAATCTGGCCTTTAGCGTCTAATGCTCTCTTAAACAACGCATAACGCTCAAATAATATTTTTTATTTACCGTTTGATCTCCCGGCAAGAATCCCGAGTGCACAACACCGCGATAGTCAAAGAAAACAGTCAACATGACTTTGACTTTTGATCGACTTTGGCGTGGTTTTTACGGTTTCGGTTCAGTTGGAAGGTGGCACTCCGAAGCTTGTTGACTAGGTTGCATGTCAAACTTGTAAACCCACGTCTCGTCACTAGTAACAATGCGTTTCATGAATGTTGGGTCGGAATTGACTCGTTCTAGCATGTCCGAGGACATGTTAGAACGAGCCAATCTTTTTTTAGTTTAGTTTTTGGAGAAAATTCAGGTTTTCAGGGACTAGCCGTGTAGCTACTTGTTTCATACCCAAGTGATTATTTAAAATGGTACAGATCGACTCGTGAGACACAGAAAGTTCGGCGGTTATCTCTCTTAAACTGGAATGAGGATTTTCAGTCAGTTTTGATGGCCTACCAGAGTGAGGCAAATCTCGACCGCTTTTGAACGCTTAAACCACTCATAATCACGTGTTTTCGATAAAGTCAATTCACCGTAAGTCTTCTGTAACATTTTCAGTGACTCCGAACACAAATTTCATTGGTAATGTAAAATTTAAAATTTAACAAACTTGTTCGATGTTTTTGTCCGTTATGAAATTCGCAATACACACTAGATATGTATGATATAACTAAAAACTGCACTGTATTTAATCTAAATAACAGATGTAACTCAACACTCCGCGCCAAAATGGAAAACGGTTGTGCCAACCTAACAATAACAAAAAAAAATTTAATTTAGAACCATAAAAAAATCATCCATTACCCATACTTTATTGGCTGAATGTATAGCGGCAGGTCAGACCGACAGTTGGCCGCTGTCGCCACGCTAATTCAACTATTACAGAAGTCTCAATTTAAAAAATAATAGTTGAATGTTTAATTTTTTTATTTAATTAGTATAAATGTTTCATTAAAAAACGACATTTTCTTCTTAAAAAAATCTTAAAGTGTTATTTTTCATTATTCCATTTTTATTTCCTGTCGTAAACTTCTATTAAACTAAATCCTTTTATGAATTTTACATATACAGAATAATTTCGATGTATCACATCTGCCAGGCGTCCCGCATAGCTCACATTTTTTTTTATTTTATGAATAACAGTTATTGTTCTGTCTAATTGCTAATAATCAGCCTATTCATGCAATTGCACTTGCCTAAAGGAAAGCCGTGAAAAAGATCCGTGATAGCTCAGATGTTTAGCGCTCGCTGTAAATTTCACATTACGCGAGAAACCTGGGTTCGATCCCCACCGGCACCAATGAAATTATTAATTGCAATTTTAAGTGCTGATTTACCACGTTTTTGGCAGGGAAGGAAAGCATAGTGAGGAAACCTGTATGTCTGTGAAATATAAAAAATATATCGAAGACATGTGAAGTCCGCTAACACGCATTTGGGCAGCGTGACGGACACCTCCTTGCGCTAAAACCCTCTCAGACATGAGGAGAGCCCTGTGCTGTTAAATAAGTAGTTGGTACAACTCCTTTTTGCAAGAATAGTCCTACCCGTACATAAAATATAACAAGAAAATATTTTGCCGCCAATAAAAAAAAATACGTGTGGCACTCGGTGACTGCCGCGGTAAAGCTATTGCATAGCATTTTTTATCAACTTATGCAATTATAATTATTTATTTATTTTATTTATGCAGTTAAGTCTTTGATATTAAATCAAGTTACACTTTTTGAGCATGGTGACCGATAAGAAAACAATTTTTTTTCTCTTATTGAATAAATGAGAAGTTAATATTGTTTAAAATATTTTTAATATCTTACAATACATGTAGGTTATTCAGGAATTTTTATCATTGAGTTAGCAGCTAGTGTACACGCATATGTCTAGTCGCACGCACACAAACACCGTGCCGAAGTCTGCCGAGTGCCGAAGTCTGCCGAACTGAAACGACGTTAGACGATGCACGGCTTTCAACGCCACACCTCCGTGCCCGTCGGAGTGGGGAGCGTGAGGTTTTTTTCCCGTTACGGAATTTCTGGTTTCGGTACCCGCGCTCAAGGCCAGCGATAGAAGCTATGCAATAGCTTAAAAATTAAACATTTTTTTATAGAACTTTATGGCTACTTTAATCTTAGTTGAAATAGACATAGAATTACTGGCGTAGTGTTGCTTTCCGTGATTGACAACGTCGGAGGCGTTTTCGGTTATAAATGTTTTTTTTTTCGCTTTTTTAGAGGTATTTTTCACGGGCGTTCTTCATGCGATTTAGTGACGTAGTATAAGTTCAACCATATTTATACTAAAATCCAAATGGTGATTGTTTTATTTACTTTATTTTATTTTTTTTTCTCATACAATACATAACATATTTAAATAGTGACCTGCAGAAAACTAATTACTGCTTTACTTTGATTTAATTCATAGCTGATTAAATATTTTTGTTCGTTTACATATTTCCTTGATCCTAGTTTAGGTCAAGAAACGTTCCGCACATAACAATGAGCATTCGTCACGAAACCTACTATCAGAACCTACCTTGTTGCAATATTATTTCAATCGGAATAAAACAATACAATTAAAGCGTGCTTCCCTATCGATCGTGGCCTAACACGGATTTGTGCTAAAGCGCGGCCGGCGGCGACTATTGCACAATCTAACGTGCTTGGACATTAGACAAGCCGCATTTCAATGTCCTTATCTTGTTGTTTAGTTAATATAAAAGTATCGGGCTATAAATGCTCTAATGGAAGTAAAAAGCCTTCTTTAATTTTATGAAAGAAAATGAAGCAGGGAATATTCCGCCACATTTCAGCGCAGATTGGTGAACTTCACTATATTTGTACAACAAAAAATTTAAAATAATATATACATTTTTCTTTTTTCATATAATTTTTCTTAATTTTTATTATAAACTAGCTTGCCAGGCAGACGTTGTTCTGCCCCTTTCGACAACCCTGTCATGTCCTATTAAAAATCCTTAAATTCGCAAAAGAAATATTGTGGGTCACTCATGGGCAAAAAAACTATCCTATTTCTCAAGTTGGACCAAACTGCACACGGTGTGCAAATTTCATTAAAATTGGTTAACTAGTTTAAGAGTCCATCGCGGACAAACAACGTGACACGTAATTTATATATATTAATATTATTAAGATATAGTGAAGCTGTCACTATTCTGACTCTACACGGGAATATACGTAGACAGAGAAACCTATAGACAAATTGATGCCTTCTTTCGCATTCGCACACGAAAAAGATAGATTTATGCATACGTCTTGCATAGAAATGAGACAGAGCGGTGTGATTGTTTGTCCTTTTCTCTGTGCCGGTTTTTTTGTTTAGCAAACTACACTTTGCTAAACAACTTTGACAGTTCGTAGCAATCTAAGGAGTTTACAAGTTGATTTAAGTGAGAAAAAAGTGTTTTGTGAGCTTAGTATTGGTGAATCTTGTTCAGTTCAGTTCTTAGAACAGTTAAAATTTTTATCTAAATTTGTTTAAAAGTCATAAAGATTATTGTATAACCTAAAACTACGTTATCGTCCTTTCTCACTTGAGGCCACGCTGATCATTAGTCTATAGGTTTCTCTATCTACGTACGATATAATATTATATCGCCGTATAGTGTCAGAAAAATGACATGTTGTTTTTTTCTCATATTATATTTTTTATTATCTATATACGGTTTCGTAATTATTACTGGAATTCGTAAATATGACCTTGGTTAGAATTCCGCACTATCCTCATGTGGCTCCAAAGTCAGAATACGCATCTTTCAGCTCTCTACTGCGTCTTTTTTAATATATAAAGTCCAGCGCACCACGATGATTTTTCCTACGGTCCAGAAAGAAACTTCCCTTCAATATCCTGTCCACCATGCAAAAAGTTCTCTATTCATGAAGTCAAACATTAGAACTCATCTGTCCATTAAACATGCTGAATCTTTAAAACGTTTAAGAAACAGATTAAGGATAATATTTTTGACTCAAACCTCTCTCTTTAGTTGACGCTAAGGAGTGGTGACAATAGTACGAGAAGTCTTGTACTGTGATCGCCAATCCTGGACCAAAAAGCGGGGCGATCAAAGCAAATCCTACCCACAACGGTAGATTGCCCGGTCTAGTTGTGGACTTTTTCAGGCTGATGAATCAAAAAGAAATATTAAAAATTTTGTACTACCTGTACGGTTAAAGAATGGGATTAAAATGGCGTTACCTATATTCACCTCTCCCTCGCATATTGTCGTTATCTATAACTGCAAAAAATACGTTGCGATAAGTTTTTTCCGTACGTTCTACAACTTTAGTCCAACTTGTCATTGGAATCAATGATAACAAAATTCCATTTTTTTAAACAGTCCGGATTCGCTAATTTGTGTGTTACGATGCGTTCTGAGAGTTTTCTTCAAATTTATGGTAGATTTTGTTTGTTAATACTTTTGGATAAAATATTTCCATGCTACTGAGACATGATTAACCAAAACTTGAATGATTGGAAAAACGGAATAGCTCAACTGATTGTAATAAAACTTCACAAACAAATAGAGATCTAGACAAAATTATATTCGAAATATTTGGAGACTTTATTAAAATAGAAATATTGATAAGATAAAACAAATGGTATTTAATGATTATCTTAAGTATATGTATATTACTCCAAATTAATAGATATTACCCATGCGAAGCTGGATCACTATTTATAAATGTTATTTTAAAAATTAATATACGTACTTGCGTATACAATTCTTTTTAAACATTTTCCCATTAATAGGAAAAATTCTATTAACCCAATAATATACCGTTATTAGTGGGTTTTCTGTATTGGTACCGCCATTTCTAATCCCATCCTATAAAAGTACGGACTGTACCAAGTTAGTTAACTTGCTTATTATGGAATCTTAAATTTACTAAGTGGTAGGACGGTTTCTCGACCTAGAAGACCGTCTGAGTATGTATCACCTTTACATTTTTTGACGTCAAATAGTAGTGTCCACACTGCTGTTTTCTGGTTTGAAGGTGTGTCTATGAGCTGCAGTTTTTTTTATAACACTATATTGACAAAAAAGGAGTTTGGCGGTAAAAATGCAAATACAGCAGCCTCAACTACAATATTATTTACACCGTAAAAATTAAGCTGTTCTCTCATAGATATTTAATTTTTAATACTATCGCAAATTAACGGTTGTGAAATGATTGTATCTTTGTTGTTAAGGCTGATTTACTGATCGAGTTAAAATTGTTGTGATGAAATTATATAAACACACATGTTTCGTAACAAGTGCTTCTTGTAAGTTATTGAGCAATATTATGTACTTACGTAAGATTTGAATTTAATTCGGTCTTGTAAGGATTTTATAAATAAAGCTTAGGTAGGTACTACAGACCATCTTTGCTGTCTTAGAAAGAAAGAAGAAGGAAACATAAACACTGTTAATGTTTTATGAAAGTTGAGTTGACACAGTTACAAATAGTACTTATTTGGTCTACAAATGGTTGTAGCTGGTCTAGATATTTGTCTATTTGCAGTTTATGCATGTAAATTGCCTCCGCGATACAGGAATTAAATTCTGGTGGGTGGGGGTTTTTAAAAAAAGAGACTATCTTCTTATATTATATTTTGTAAAGAATCGTCTTGTCGCACTTAAAACTGTCTGTAAAACAATAAAACTTTTTGTAAAGAAATAAATATATATTTTTAAAATATTGTCTATGTTTATATTCGCAAAGTTTTAGGATGTGGTTACACAGACTGTTCTCGAAGGCTTCTCATCACTCCTACCGCACCATAAATCCACATTATATTTGAAATTGTCGTCTTTATTCAGACACATATTATAACGAATGAAAAATCAATCTTAAAACCTCATACGGGTCCTAATGACAGACGCAATCCTTTAAAAAGCCACAGTAAACCGGTTAAAGCCAATTGTCCACTTCCCATTTCCGTTCTCAGTTAATAGTCAATTAAAATTTAAAAATCAATTTAGAAAAAGAGCTTCCGAATCCTACAAACAAGACATTAAGTAATGATGGTTCCTGACTTATGCACGATAAATCTGGTTTTTCGTTCGCTTTTACCATTATTATTTATGTAACTCTATTACATTAATATAAAAATGAAGTCGTTTTCGAGTACGAATTCATAAATCACTATAATTTACGATAATAAAATATCATTATGGCTTATAAGCCGCTCGCGCGTCCCCTGGGTGGTTCTAAACGAGCGACAAAGCCGAAAGAATAGACTCGACTCCTCGCCGTATGGTAGCGGCGTAAAATCTACCCCCTCCTCACCCTAGTTTCGCACCATGAGGCACAAAATAGGAGAAGTGGCCCCGAGTCCCGGCGCCCCTTTAATGGGGCAGGGGTGCGAAAAACACATGGCATGTATACCGCGTATTGGTCTGGTGTAGACGAGACCAAGCGGACATGTCAGGGAGTCGGTATCATCCTTTCAGAAAGAACGGGTCAATGTGTGAAAGAGTATTAATATGTTAGCCTGAAGCTGTTATGGATACGAATGAAAGTAGGCTTAAAGAAGCTGTTTGTGCTAGGGGTATACGCTCTACTTATATCTGAGAGCAGTTTTGGGACATGATAAGGATGGTTTTGATGAAATGTAAGGATAATGAAAATATTATTATATTAAAAGACTCTAATGGAAGAGTTGGAGTGAAGAGGTCTGGCTATGAAAGGATATTGGGAACGTTTGGTGATGAAAGTAAAAATAGATCCTCACTATGTGGAATAATAATCTGTTTGGGAGATTCACATATATACACGGGATAAAGGTGATGATGAATAATGAGGAGCGCAGTCGTAGATACATGGGTTTACTGGGGATCTAACGTAGGGACGGATCATTACTTGCTCTTATGTCGAATTAATAGTCTACTCAAGCGTTGACGGCATCGGACATCTGTGTCTACCACTGCATTACAGCGTATAAGAATAGAGAAGTTACAAGATAAAGATGTGAAAGAGAAGTATAAATGTAGAATTAGGGGAAATACTAGGTGTTTGAATGAATTGTTTATGAATGATTTAGACTTGAAGACTGTATGGGATAATGTTAAGAAAGGGTTGGTGGATACCGCTACCGAAGTATGTGGTGTAAGTAAGAGAACAAATAAAAGGAAAAATAATACATTGTGGTGGGATGATGAGGTACGGATGGAAGTTAGAGCAAAGAAAAGAACATGGCTAGATTTACTAGCAACCAAAGCTGGTAATTCTGGTGATATGAATAATGAGATTGAAAGAAAAAAGCAGACTTTAGACGTCTAAATAAGAGAGTTAAACGAGTAGCAGTTTTATTACAATCAGTTGAGCTATTCCGTTTTTTAAATCATTCAGGTTTTGGTTAATTATGTCTCAGTAGCATGGAAATATTTTATGCAAAAGTATTAACAAACAAAATCTACTATAAATGACATGGCCGAAATGTGCCCCAAGCTGTACAAAAATAAGACTATTGCTATTAATTTAATTAAATTAAAAAAAGAATTTTGAACAACTATTAACATTTCATAGCAGCTTTTGAAAAATAATCAAGTTTAAAAGTATTTAAAGTGATTTCTTCTCTTTGAATTCACTCTATAGCACATTGAATGTGGCCATATAATACTTAAAAAGACCAGAGTAGGGATAAAACAATAGCTAAACTCATAAAAATACTTTATTTATGATATGTTATGTATAAAACAAGCCTTCAATTAATGAATTAATACATAAAAATAATCAAAATACACTAAATGATAGGATTTTATTTATTTGTTTAATACAGCAACAGCTTAAATATGTAGCGTTACAGTATAGGATAGGGTTATTTTATTTTAGTACTTGCACCACTGAACCCGTCCGTCAAGCATCAAAACAGTCAAAGTGTCATTGTCAGACTTGATCTGATTCACGTTTACCCACTTCGCCGTTTTTCGGTATAAGTACGCTTTTCCTTCGTGGGAAGGGTGACAAAGCAAATCTATCTTGCAGATGTGAACGGCATAGTCGAGAAAGGATGCCTTAGAAGAAGGTTCATCGACCAAGTTGGCGATATTTTGAAAATGGGCAATATTAGGACTCGTCTGAATAAAATGAACTTGAAATTCCGAAAGAAGTGGAAAGGGGCAGTGAGATAAGTGTTAATGAAATAATGAAAGCAATGAAAAGCATGAAATCTACCGTATACCCTTAACCGACGAGTGTGTATGCGTAGATATATGAATGTAAAGGAGGCGAGAGAGGTATGTCAGGGTAGTGCCAATTGGAAGTCCGTAGTCTCTGCCTACCCCTCTGGGTGATAGGCGTGAGTGTTTATATGTAAAATATCATCATCATTACAGCCGCTCACAAACCCACTGCTAAGCATAGGCCTCCCTCAAGGATTACCTCAAAGCACGGTTCTAAGCCACCTGCGTCCATTGATGCATGTCTTAACAGGTCGTCACTCCATCTAGTGGCAGACCTCCATACTTCACCTAACAGTACGAGGCTACCACTCAAGAAGCTTCCTATCTTCTCACGTTATCGGAACGCCGTGTCTTACGTCCGTATCTTTGACATGGGTTTTTTGTTCGATATTTTACGCGCTCAACTTGATTGCCCCGCTCTGCTTTCACAAATATCCTTTTTTAATTCCCCCGACGTAGGACTAGACATACACCTTTATTCGGTGTTCCCTTACATCATACTAATTATGGCAAGAATTGTGTCCTCACCAGAATGGTTAGAATTTTTAATAGTAAATTTTCTCATATTGACCCATTTATCCATTCAAAAAATTTATTTAAGCGAAAGGTAGTACAGGCTTTGACAGGAGTAGACAATTAACCCTTATTGTTTATGTTGGTAGCCTCTGTAGTTTTGTAAATCCGCAGTAACATCTCAAGCTATATGTCTTCAATTCGCTAATTGACACAAAAATAATTTAATATAATGTATGTATGTGAATGTGTACATGAGTATATTGTATGTATGTATATTTATTTAAATGTTAGTATATGTATATACTTGCCTATATGTATAAGTGTTTAATTATAATATGGCTATATGTATATGTGTATATGTGTGTGCTTACATGTGTTAATATTATCCCATTGAAGCATAAATAATTTTCTAGGTCAGCCATGACCAACATTTTAAATTAAGTATTGTTTTTGATTAAAGGTTTTGTAATTTTTTTTCAACTTTTCATACTTCTGATTTGTGCTAAATTGTGAAAAGTGAATGAATATTATTGGCCCTATGTAAAACATATTATATAAGATTTTTTTCACAGAATGAAGGCTGTTGTTATCCCTAATAAATAAATAAATAAATATGGCCGGCCCATTGCCACTTCAGTTTACTTATCCATTGGGCTATGTCGATTAGTCTGGTTCTACCGCAGATATCCTCATTTCTGAGTTTATCGCGCAGAGAAACCCCGAGAATAGTTTTCTTCATAGCTCACTGAGCGACCTTGAACGTCCTCATACGGCCAGTAGTGAAGTACCACGTCTCAGATCCATAAGTTATCAGTTATGGATCTGAAACACACACTGGTTGTACAATCCTGTTTTCAAGTTTTGAGGATTAGCAGACGAGAAGATGTGTCGTAATCTCCAGAACTCTACCCCTCTTGGTCAAAGTTGAACCATTCCAACCAGTCGGACTATTTGTCTCAGGTTAACATACTCGTCAAGAACTTCGAGCTTAGTGCTCCCAAAAACTTCCGGCATAGGTATGATATTGACGTTACACATGATTTTCGTTTTGTCCATGTTCATCTTACCACCTATCCGTTGAGGCACATTGTTGAGGTCTTTGAGCATCGTGCTTAGGTCCTCCAGCGATTCTGCTATGATTCTACAAAATATCGTACAACATACACCATACCAATAAATTAGGATTCCATTCCATTATAGCCTACGAAAGTATACATCAGCCTCCACTATAGATTGCCTCCTTGAGAGGATTTTCCATATTTTCCATGCTTGGCATACGAGCTGGCAACCACAGTTTCTTGCTGTCTATATCCTGTTAGTTTCCATCTGCCGCCTGTTACCACACCTACGTAATGATATGGAGTAGTGAATTATTTAACGCCTTCACTACTCGGCGATAGTTAAATTATTACAACACATTTTCCCGATTCGCAATAAAAAAATTTATACGTGGTAGAGCCATGCTGCAGTTATATTAGTAGTATAGTTGTAGCACGAATGGATCGGCTTGACCGGGGAAGGACCACGCTCTCACAGAATACCAGCGTGAAATAGTAGCTTAATGCTGCTGTATTTAGTATGGTGAGTGTAGAGAACCGGAGACCCTTTTTACTGGAAACGAGGCATTCCATCTTAGTCCTCACGGGTAACAACGCATCTGCATTTTGATTCGTAATCGAGGATAGATGTAGATGTCTATGGGCCACAGCAACCACTTACCATCAGGTGAACTGTGTGCTCGTTTGTCACCCTATCCTATAAAAAAATAGATTTACTTTTATTTTAATATGATAGGGGGCAAACGATCACACAGTTCATCTGATGGTAAGTGACTACCACCCATGTACAACTGCAATAGCAAGGGAATTGCAGATATGTTGCCGGCCTTTTAAAAAGAGTAGGCTCCTTTTCTTATTACTAATTCAGAAGATAAAATTTCATACATTACACTCCCGCAAAGGCAACGACACTTAATTGGCTAGGATATAATAACACATAATATACTTCGGCTTCAAGTTTTTTTGATACAGGCTTGTCTGAGGAAACCAACAGATATTACCTATTATTTATTAATTAACCTCGTAAAGTATATAAGTAAATACTTGGACATATAATGCATACCATTCTCGAGTCATTATGTCAATATTCAAAGCTATGCAATTTGCGTGCCACTCAATGAATACGCATTATCGAAATTATCGGACAAGTACCGGCAATGTAATAACACACAAATTTCGTACACGAACTGGTTCACAAGGTGTAAGATACCAATGAATTTTGAATGGCCTCGTCCGCGAGCTTTTATCGTTACACTTACTTCCATAGAAGTGGGTTATAATTGAAGTAATAAAATCAACAGGAATTCCAAAGTTGCGAAAACAGACAAATGTTCAAAACGATATTCAGTAATATATCATCTCTGTGCTAATTATCCAAACTATCTCCTATCGGTTTTGAACAAGCTTTTGGGCTAGCATTTTTATAGAAAAGTTTCAAGAAAATTTAGGAAAAAGTTTGTAAAGTGCGAGTAAGTTAAATACTTTATAATTATTTTATTTTGGGCAAAAAATTCTCATTATTTTTAAAATGGATTTGCTTTAATACTGTAAAACGGAAGCCTAGATAATTTTTTAATCTTCAGCAATCAATCATCGAGATGAATAATCGAAGTCAATTCACAAATTACATATATTAAGTAAATAATGAAGTACTTATACAGTATACTTAACAGTAAGCGATGGTTGCAGACTAAACTTAATTATACATTTCGCATACGGTGCACAAGTAGTACGGTAAGCAAATAGTAATAAAATACATAATTATGCTGATAGAGAAACTTCTTTCTGTCTTCATCGTCTAGGTAAGTATAATCCTTTTACCTATTACATCTGCTGACTAAGACTGCATCTAGTAGTGGATCGGTAAACATATTGCGATAACTAAATTATTCGTCGCTTTAGTTATCGACTAGCTGTTCCCTGCGACTTCGTTCACGTGAAATTTATTACGATTGACGACCTCAATCATTTTTCTAAAATAAAAATAAGACAAAATTGGTTCAGCCATTTCGGAGATTAGCAGAAAATCAGACAAAAAGCCTAATGTAATTAGCCAGTTCCTTATTTTAGTTTGACATTCGTGAAGTGATAGTGGATTTAAATTTAGAATTGTATTAACTTTATTATAAATGTATTCAGAAAGAAAACTTCTCTGTCGTCCTGCTTATGCAGTACGGCATCTTATGGGATCAATAACATTAGTAATTGTACACTTGTTACGTGATTTATTAAGTGATTTGTTTGGTGATGATGTGGTATATAAATAACTGCCTTACTGTGAGAACTTGACACATCTTATGAAGGGTATTGGTGATGAATCTATAAGGCTTAAAGGTCATTGTTTTGGGCAAGAATGTTGAGCTCTCTCTTCTAGGTCGGCAATATGCCTGAGATTCTTGAACACCCATGTTAATTGCCTGACTCGTGACCCAATCATGTCCACATGTGGTTTCCAAGTTAGTTTCTTACTTGATTGTATAATAATAAGTATAACATGTAATAGGTAAAACATACTTATTGGTTGACATGTACAATGATGATTTATAAAAAAATTACATGTATGAATACGAATATCCATTCTGTTGTTTTATTCGAGAATCAATAAACTGTACGAATGTGGTTTTGTATACATTTATGGTCAGTAGATTATGTTAAAGCAATAAGTTAGCCCTATGTAGTCGACCTAGGTTTGCCCACGAAATACGAAAGTTGTGTCGTCATCTGTATATGTGAAAATTTTGCTTGCCTTCATGCAGTGACATTTGACACAGACCGTTTATGTATGTAAGAAAAAGGCTGGGAGCGAGCACACTGCCTTGTCTGTGTGGGACCCCATAGATAACAGCTACGTCTGAGCTGATATATTTGTTTATTTTAATTTGTTGCTGACAACCCATCAGAAAATCCTTGTAAATTTTAAGCACCGTCCCTCGTACGCCATATCTATCTAACTTGACAACAAATAGAAATCGATACAGTGTCAAAATCTTTGGCAAGATCAATAAAAACTCCAACACACTCTTGTTTGCTATCGAGACTTTCTGCAACAGACTACCAAAGAACTCACGGCTCTGTCTGTACTCGCTCTGAAACCAAATTGGGAGTCTAAGAGAATGTTATGTTGCTTCAATAATTTTAATAGTTGGTTATTATTTCTAACGCTTTAGATATTACTTATAACAAATAAATTGGTCTATAATTTGTTACACTGTCTCGTGTCCTACTCTTGTGGACAGATGTAATGAGAGCTCTTTTAAAAATCTTGGGGAAAATGCGTTGCTCAAAACACAATTTAACGATGATGGTAAAGACCGGGACTATGACATGTTTATTATATACTAAATTGAGGCCTTGATCATGAATTAAGTTGATAAAAACTTAATCATGGCCTCAGTTTCGCTTTCATCTGGTGGGAATAGAGCCATCGAATCTCTATTACGGGATAATCATTTGTGCTGTCTGAGGAAGTACTTAGATTGTGAAATAATATTTTCCGCTAGTAGTTTTCCAACGTTTGCAGAATATCTATTAACATCCTCAAGAGCATCATAGGGGTTAGCCTGAAAATTTAGCAGATTACCTGCAGAGGTTTTCTGTTTATTAGAGCTCGTAATGGATTTAATAGCGGACCACGTTTCTTTATTCGTTTTTGCGTTTTTAATAATGATTTTTCATAAGCTTGTTTTATTCTTCTCAGCAACCGGTTACAGAAGTTTCTATAACGTTTATAAGGTATATCAAGTATTTGGTTATCTGGATCTTTCTTCAGATTTTTATGTAATTTGTCCCGGTGGCGGATACATCGGAGTAATTCGGGTGTTATCTATGGCTTTAATATTTTTTTACGCCCAGATACGGTAATACTCGTGGAATTAGATTTATTCCACTTGATAACTTAATCGACAAAGAGAGTTGCAGCCTCTTCTGCGTCAGCTATGGGGCAGATAAAAAAGAAATCTGTTGATTCTAGTTGTATAATAGTCGCCGCAAAGGCAGTTTTTATAATTTGATTGCGCTTTAATTGCTTCTGAATATACACAGGATAATTGAATCATGGTCTGTTACCGTTGACTCTATTACATTAATTATTGCTGACAACGGGGTTTTGATCATTACATGATCCAGCAACTATTTATTCTAGTCGGAAACGTACGAGCTGGCAGAAGTCCTATTTTGGCAAAAATATTGAAGTTTGATTACCTCTTTCTATCGGTACTATTTTGTTTAATGTCTATGTTAACATCTGCAAACATTTATATTTTTTTTATATAGGATAGGGTGACAAACGAGCACACAGTCCACCTGATGGTAAGTGGTTGCTGTGGCCCATAGACATCCACATCCATCCTCGATTACGAATCAAAATGCAGATGCGTTGTCACCCGTGAGGACTAAGATGGAATGCCTCGTTTCCAGTAAAAAGGGTCTCCGGTTCTCTACACTCACCATACGAAATACAGCAGCATTAAGCTACTATTTCACACTGGTATTCTGTGAGAGCGTGGTCCTTCCCCGGTCGAGCCGACCCATTCGCGCTACAACTATACTACTAATATAACTGCAGCATGGCTCTACCACGTATAAATATGTATAAATATAAAAAATATTTTATTTCATGCTTTACGTATATGACAATACCATCATTTTGGTTGAGGTTCTTTTTATAGAAAGAACATGGATAATTATCCATAGCTGGTGGTGGTTTGTCCTTAGTCATCCAGCATCCTGTTAGAATGGTAATATCAGGTTTAAATATAAGCCTAGCAAAAACCCATTAATATTTTGGAGGAGAAAATTGCAACATGTTTCCATCCTTACCACTAATATGTAATCCTAAATTGAATTTGAAACCTTTTTGACCCCGTTTAATGTAATATATATATATATATATATATATAATATTGAGGAATCTTGAATCGGTGAAACATATATGTTTATGATATATACTGTTTTTTGTGTCTACTGGTGAATTTTGTTTTAGTGGTATTTGTTTTAATGTATGTGTGATTAAAAATATGTTTACGGTATTGTAAGAATAATATAATAGAACATTTATTTTATATTTATATTCATAGAAAAAAGAGCAAAAAGACAAAACCAGTGGGTACCAATGCTTGATATTAGCCATGATGAGTTTACGCATCTAAGCTTTTCAATATCGTCTTCTGAGGTTAATCGAATTCAAGTATCTCCACTTTTTTGCGCAGATAAACTACACCATATGAGATCTAGCAAAAATTGTAGCCACATCTTTTGTATTGGGTTCTTGCTAAATACATATAATCGTTATGTTTTATAAGTAAGGCATTCTGATACGTATACTTGTTGCTTAGAATGTTTGGGCTTCAGGTGAGTAGTATTGATTTTAACACCTTTATCCTTTGTCTTATTAAAATCTTTTAGTAAAACAGAGTTAAAATTAAGGAGAATTGGGTACGAGTTTTGTTTACTTTTGATTCTGCGTAAATTTTTCAAATCATTCTGATTCAGGTTTAAGCTCTGTACCAGGTTTGTCACTAAACTGCACAAGTCATCTTTTGTTTCACCTTTCATTTTAGGGACGTTTCGGATTTCTACCCCTGTAGGTCGTGAGGCGCGCTCTAGGAATTCGATCTTGTCCTCAAGTTGATGAATCATCTTTTTATCCTCTTTCTTCCCAGCCTCAAGTGTAGATATATAACTTAGAAATTCATCACACTTGTCCGACATTTCCTTGAAACTCTTCTATAGCTCTTTATTTTGTTTAATAATGCTATTCATTTTCAGCATCATGTCCTTAGAAAATGTAGCAATAAACGCCCTGGTAAGCTCTGCAGTGTAAATCGCATCTTCTTCTTCAAACTTCTTTTTTATATAATATGCGACTCAAATGATAGGTCAGGTACTGAGTTTCATAAGTGTAGCGGGCATAAATTGATGCGAAGCGAATTGTATGGGTGTAGCATCAGATAAAGAATCGTCAGTCGAGGCGACAGATATCACATTAGAGAGGTGCAGAGAGGAGGCAGAGGGAAAGTGATTGATAGGCATGATTCTTCTTGAATGGTACCAGACAAATACCAAACCAGTGTGCAGTCTGATATGTCGCGAAGGTCAAGCTGTACTGGAAGTGTTTGTGGAAACAGTACAATATCGCTTACCGTTCAGTGTATGTAGATCCCCGACTAGCTATTTTTCCCCTTACCGCATACCAAGCAATATCATCATCATCGCCAAGCAATATATGTACACAAAAGTTTATGATTTTATAGTCTAATAAAAACTTTGATCTTTTAAGATATGATAGTTAATAGTTACTTAAAATAAATCTCAGGAAAATAATAAATAATGTTTCAAAGAATCAAAGCCGTCAAACTTCAAACGTCAATATTTTTCTTCTGTTTCATCAAAGAATGTGTTGTTAAAAAAAAATAACGTTTGACGATCAACGATGACTAGCGATCTGTTCAAGATGGGAATTTATAGTGCACGAGTATGTACGCAAACACAGATGCACTCACTATTTCCTCGCTCTGTTAGGTCGTGTCGGATTACCCACGCATTCCTCATAGTGTGATGGGTGGGTAATCCGACACCACCTAAGAGAGTACATGCGTAGAATCAACGGCTTTACGGCGCGTGCTTTTCGAGGCACGGAAGTAAAACATAGGCAACTTATGACTGAGATTTTTTTGATAAAAAACGCAATTACTTGGCACTTTTTGGCCCTACCCAGGATTCAAATCCGGGTCTCATGATCACCAGTCATGCTTAAGACCAGCAGACCAAAGAGGTAATCAAAATATTAATCAATATTTCATATTTTAATAATGTTTCGTGTTTCTAAATAGAAAAATAGATTCGGTTATAACGTGAAATTGTCTGGCTAATTGTAATGTAGTTAATGGGTGATATGAAAATGGTGTTATGGTGATGTTAATGCCTAGAAAAAATACTTTGGACTAAAAAGATACTTATATAAATTCTTATTTCTAAAACAGTACACAACTTTTGTCGTTTCACAAAAAATTGTTAGTGGATGAAATCCCTAGTACTGATTTTACGTTAACCTGAAACCGACGACGTTCGACGGCTTCGTGTAGTTTTTGAGTTGTAGTGCTGAGGGCCGCGGGTTTGATTCCCGAACGGAACAAGTATGACCTACAATAATAAATTGATAAATTCCCTTTCACTTTTGCATCCACCCATATAAGACCTTCTTAGCAATAATGAAGATAACGGACAATTATAAACGTTGTTAGAAAAAATCATTATTTATCACCTTGTTGAAATATGAATACGAGATGATTTGATAGTGTAAAACAAATGAGTTTCGTTACTACAATATGTCAAAGGTGTGTTACAAGTACCGGAACAAATGCCAAATGATACAATAATGTAACAAATAAACAGGGCCAGGTAACAAAGCACGGAACAGGGCCGCCAAACGATTTCGCATAATTTATTATACTCCGATATAAATACTCAATCGATAAGCAATCGAATTGTTTTCCGTCACAATTAGATCAAGGACTGTCCCTTTTAAGCGGTGACTAGTAGTATTAATTTTATAGCATAATTTTTAACTATTTAAAAACATTACATAACTGGTAAAATAATCTAAACAGCAACCTGAAACATTTTAAACCATAAACTCATCACTTTTAACTGATGTTTGTCGGTTAAGAGAAATATCGAACATAGAAATAATGTTTTATACCTAGGAGCAATGTAATAATAGATGTTAAAATGGGTGGTCTCAATGTATATGGAATAAAATTTTTCACTTTGTATTAGTAAAAGAATATATCATACTGTTATCCCGTTTAAATTTATGACCATTCATAAATACTGTGACTTCATTCGACATTCCCCATAACAAGCCACCGCTGAAATATAATTCTCTCATCGTTTGAAAGTTTTCTCATCACCAAGATTATTAAGTAGCTTATTACGAGTATATACCATTATGATTTAATTCTTTAAACTTTTTACATAATTTTCTTCTGTGAACATAATATTTATGGAACAATGGAAATCACCTTAAAAGCCGACTCATTCCACACGAAACAGAGTGATGAAATGGGCTACTTCCGACTGCCAGCATTCCCACTGCTTTACCACCTATCGCTATTTTAGTAATTTTCTTACTACTTATTTTAGTAATATTTTTACAGGATTGACGTCATGGTATTATGTATATATGGTGTATATAGATCTATCATCATCACACGGCAAAATAAAGAAACTGATTTTTTTTTTGTAAAACTGAAAGCTATTTTATGTTTCGCTCTTGAGGGAAACCATGCTTAAGAAATTTTAAATATTTCGAATGAAGTGAAGTAAAGTCAGGAGCGCAGTCAGACAACGCTATCGGTTCCATCCTGACAGACACCCACGCCCTCTTCAAAATTAAGGAGGCCTTTGCCCAACAGAAGGACATAATATAACGTAGTCTTTTACTTTACTTTACTTTACAATATTTCTTTTTAAAGATGGAGACGTCTAAAGGTACGATAAATGTAAAAAAAAATTAAACTTTTAACATTCTGAGTCGGTCTAGAACTTATAGGTGTCCAAATTTCATGTTTATTGTGAGATTTCATTACAAAAAGGGATGTGCTAACTGCGTAATCTAGCATGTCGTAAAATGCTAATAATGGTTAATAGGTACTTAGGTTAGTAATTTTGTATGCGATGTACTAAACTAATATTTCTTTGGCTAAATGTGGTCTAGTAGTTTGCGGCCCTTCGGACTTTGACTCGGGGATAACAGGCATGAAGTTACGTTATTATGTATATAAAAAGTACAAGCCGACTTCGAATTTATCGACTCTCCTATTTATACTCTGCAATCAACTCTGCGAAATGTAGAAATCATTTTATTGTTTTAGTTTTGAATTCGCACATACGCTGTGCTTTATTCTTTTACTTTACTACTAAAGAATATCCTAATAAATAAAAATATGCATTTAAATCGGTTCAGCCATTTTTAATAAATCTATAAACAAAAATTAAAAACATACGCGTCGAATATAGAACCTTCTCGGTTAAAAAGGAACATAATTTGATTATATTTTCTTAAATCTTTCGATACAGCTACTCTTGCAATTTTCTCTTAGCCAATACAAGCTTTATAATGATATCGTGAAATATAATGGGAATAAATGATTACTTAAAACATGATTTTTCACAATCGTAGTCACGAAAACGTTAAAATCATTGTTCGATCATGTAACAGAGGCTGAGTTACGATTCCATCGTTTGTAGTAAAAAGTTCAGTCAATATTAAATTGAAAGTAAAATATTGGGACGGCCATGGTAACTGAGAGATGAATTAGCTACGCAATTTTTATACAAGTTAGTGCTAACCCTACCTGCAACGGGATAAGCGGTTTCCTACGTGTTGGAGCTATACTTCACCATATTATGGCTTCTGCACGAACGCGTAAGCTCAACTCGGGAAGGATTTGACATGAAATAGCAGTATAACACGTTGTGTTCCTTATGGTAAGTGACTGAAACCGGACACCCATTTAACAGCAGGCATTAAATATTAGTTCACAGGGCAACACATGTGCATATTCGACAAAAGATATATTAAGTTATTGCGCGCTTGTCACCCATTAAAAATAATCTTTTAAAAAGAGGTCCATTTCTAGCTTATAATCTTTACGGGTTGATGACGAAAATGAAGAAGTATTTTAATATGTGGTAGGATTTCTTTTTCGCTCAGGACTCCGCCTGGGTAGGTCCATCCCTTAACTATTGCCGCCACTACCAGTACCAGTGTCTGCGATGCTGCATTCCATTGTAAAAAAAAACAAAGGTGTGAAGAGCCGGTATAATAACAAGCTAAGGCAGTCCGTGTAAGTCCTCAGAGTTGATAATGCATGTGTAGTCTTCCTTGATTGCAGTTGGCTGCAAATGTTTATGGACTGCGAAAGACATTTATCATCAGCTTTACAGTAAGTTCGTTGGTCGCTTTATTTAAAAAAAAGTGTAATAAATGAACACAGAGTAAACCTGACGATACGTGGACTCTGTGGGTCGAGACACTTACTACGATTAAGAATAAAAGTTGAGTTTTCACCTCTGAGAACTAAGATGCAATGTTTCAGTACCGGTAAAATAAGTCCCTGATATTTTTTTATAGAATAAGGGTGACAAACGAGCACACAGTCCACCTGATGGTAAGTGGATGCCGTATCCAATAGATATCTACATTTATCTTCAATTAAGCATCAAAATGCAGATGCGTTGCCATCTCCGATGATTAAGATGGAAAAACACTCACCATACGAAAAACAGCAGTATTAAGCAGCTATTTTACGCTAGTATTCTGTAAAAGCGTGATTCTCTTGTTGACCTACCTACCTGACCTATATAAAGTGCAAATAGAAACTATAATAAAAATAGTCAATCACCGTTCCTTTATTGTTATTCCCTAAAAGTATAATTTAAAAAACCTACTATACCTAATGAATGAGGTCATATTCGATTTTAAATATGTAGTAAGAATAATGCTGAAGTGGACAAACCTAATTATTTCATCATGACTATTATTTTTAATGATGGTTTAGAACAAGAAAAACGTAAACACTCACGCTTATCACCCAGAGGGGTAGGCAGAGACTACGGACTTCCATTTGGCACGATCCTGACATACCTCTTTCGCCTCCTTTACATCCATATATCTACGCATACATGCTCGTCGGCTAAGGGTACTTTTAACGTGGCCCATTTTCAAAATATCACCAATTTGGTCGATAAACTTTCTTCTAGGGCGTTCCTTCTTGGCTCTGCCGTTCACATCTGCCATATAAATTTGCTTTGTCACTCTTTCCTCATTCATTCTTTCTACATGACCAAACCACCGAAGCATTCCTTTCTTAATCCTGGTCACAACCCTTACATAACCTTGCATACCACATTTATCTCTTATCACGCAATTCCTCACCCTGTCATTCAGATTCAACCCTAGCATACTCCTTAAAGACCGCATTTCTACAGCATTTATTCTACTTTCGTGCTTCTCCTGCCACACCCAGCTTTCACTACTATACATTAAAGTAGGGACTAACACAGCGTTATGAATTCCCATACCTGCCTTTTTATACACATTCTGATTTTTCATAATAGAGTGTAGTGCCCCATTCACTCTATTCCCTGCATTTACTCGTCGTTCTATATCGTTATCATATCTACCATCCCTGCTAAATACACATCCCAAATACACAAACTCATCCACTTGCTCAATTAACTCTCCTTCTATTCTTATTTCACATACCGTTTTGCTTTCTTCTCTTTCAAAAACCATCACTTTCGTCTTACTTGCGTTCACTTTCATTCCCCTTTCTTTTAATTCCCAGTTCATTAATGAATTGGGTCATTGCCACAAACGTACCATTTGCGTTGATCGAGATTACTACGTCATGCCACCAACGCACCGTAAATGTTGACTTCTCCGGTTGACCCGACCCATTCGTGCTACAACCATAATATAGCTGGTATGAATGAATGATTCTTGTCACACACCACACAAAACACCTAGTTGTTCTGCTATCCTAGTATTCTGTAGGTGAGTGGGCCTTCACTGATCGAGCTGCCCTATTAGTACTGGAGACATAAACGGCTACAGCGTGGTTACAGCGTACTACGAATATACAGTACGAAGAGCCGTGGTAGCTCAGTGGTTAACGCTCGCTGTAAATATAACAGAACGCGAGAGTAACCCGGGTTCGATCCCCGCCGGTACCAATGAAATTGTTAATTGCAATTTTAAGTGCTGGTTTACCACGTGCTCGGCGGTGAAGGAAAACATCGTGAGGAAACCTGCATGTCTGAGGAATAAGAAAAAAAATATTTCGAAGACATGTGAAGTTCGTCAACACGCATTTGGGCAGCGCGGCGGACACTTCCTTGCCCTAAACCCTCTCAGAAATGAGGGGAGGCCTGAGCCCAGCAGTGGGACGTATATAGGCTGTAACTTTACTTTACTTTTTTTACGAATATACATCTGTGTATACCGTTACATTCTATTAAATTCAACTGTTGTGCTTAGGTCTCCTCCATAGATTACCTCAGAGGAATATTTGTCACAGCTGCCACAAGCGGGTTGACTACCGCAATTTTTATTTCTAGTCGTTATTAGAAAGACACAGCTACCCATCTCCTGATTTATTTCCGTCTGTCGCCTCTTACAACATCCACGGAATGATATGGAGTAGTGGATATTCTGACATTGCCACTACACGGTAATACGGTAATCTAAATATGACTAAAATTTTTATTAGCAATTTAAATATTGATTCTGTAGACTGCATCAAATCACGCGATTGCGTTCGTATTTTTCTATTACAAAAAAAATATAACGGACAACAAAATAATATATTGACCACTATAATTATATCGCCATGTACAAGCTCACGTAAGCTCGTCCATTGGTAATGTATTAAAATCGGTTCCGCAACCGTTTTGCAACGCTTAATATACAAGATCACTATACGTGAAACACTTGTTACATACAAGTTGAAGAGCTCACTCCAATACAAATGCGGATCTTATGATACAAAACATCTAAGGTGTAAATTATGACGTTGGATGGTTTTCAAACATATACAGAAAGACAGAGTGTTGTAGAGAATATATGGAAGTGGCGGTGTAAGTCTATCATTTATATTTAGGTATCGTGAAAAGCGAGAGAGATACAAATCAGGAGATACGCAGCAGCGTCTTCGTAATAAGGACTAAAAATAAAAAAAAACTTTGGTTACCAACCCGCTTACTCTCAAAGCATAACGCGAGAAGCCTATGTTCAGCAGTGAAGAAATCCCGGCTCGACCCCACCGGCAACAATAACAGATTTTGTTACCTGTAACGAATTTGTGAAATAATAAAAAACGAATTTGCGGTCTGTAAAATAAATAATTAATAATTAGTAGTATATATAGATCTATAGACCGAAGACCGAATCTTAGTTCGATCGAAGACTGAATTTCGGGCACGGCGGCCAGTTTCAACGTTAAGTAGCCATCAGCGAAGTACAAAATTATAGTGGTCGAGAGTGTGCAAGCACAGGTGCACTCTCTATACCCTCATTCACATAATCAGATGATGACAGGAACGAAGAGAGATTAGGAGCAGTACCAACGGCTGTAAGTGCTTTCCGAGGCAGAGGGATCACCGTTAACTTCCTGACTCCGGGGCTGCATCTAAAACTTATTTGAAAGAAAAATCAAACCCGGGGCCTGTACCCCTAGCACGAATATTTTGATCTATCGTATAGTTTACGCCACAGTTTAGTTTCAGTTAAATTTTGTATGGGAATTTGAACAGCGCTCCGTGGACGTATTTGGAACTAAAATTTAGAAGCACGAACATCTACCGCTACGTTACGTATCGCTTTCGTATAGTTTAACGTATAGTAAGACACAAAATGTATGGGAATCGGCAGCACGAATCTTTTTTTGACGTACGTTATCGTCTATACACTGTAGAGAACTACGAAATCATTCTCACCGACATTTTTACGGTGAGAACGCTATCGTGAAGTCTTACTTTTAAATTTCTCTAAGTCCTTCGTTGATTTTAGTTTAAAATGTTTTTATTAAGAAGAAATAGAATGAGATCCACGGCTTTTTATTATTTCGCGTGGCGTTTGGCAGTCGAGGCAAGAAAACAAAGACGAGAATTAAGGTACATATAATTCCCTTAAATTAATTATTTTATGTATTAGTAATATTTTTTATAGCAGTTTAAATTAAATATATCTAAATAATTCCAGTGGTGTTACACAACGCGTTTTTCTTCGACGAACTGAAGACCCTATGGATATTTCTGAATTGGAGTTTAAAAAAAAGATATAGATTGAGTAAAAATGCATTTATATACCTTTGTCATGAACTTCGCTCTAAAACAAACTTGAGAGATAGTAAAAGAATAAGTTTAGAGCTTAAGGTATAAAACAATGCTCAAAGTTTATGTACCTGTCGTAGTTATTCTGTGACCTAAAATGTATTATTTATTTCATTTATGTTTTAGGTTCTTTGTGCTTTATCATTTTACGCAACGGGCTCATATCAACGTTTAGTTGGTATGGGTAAACATTTAGGCCAAACAAGTGTTAGCAAATGTGTTTCTCAAGTTACGGAGGCACTTAACAGCCAAATAATATGCAACAATTTTATCAAGTTCCCCACTTCAAGGGCTGAGAGAGACGTCATTAAGCAAAAGTACTTACAAACTTAAAATGTTGTGTTTTTAACTTTGTTAAATTCTCTAGTCGAATTAAATTAAAAAAATAATTATTTTTCACAGATTTTTGACTACATATAAGATACCGGGTGTCATTGGCTGCATAGATGGATCACATTTCCGCATATTTACACCACAAAAAGAAATTGAACACTTATTTTATTGCAGAAAGCATTTTCATTCCCTTAATGTACAAGTTGTAAGTTTAATTTGAAGGTACTCCATGTAGCTTGTAATCTAATGAGTAGTGGCGATATGGGAATATCCACTACCCCATATCTTCCGTTTCTCTAGTCGTAAGAGGCAACAGAGGGAAGGAGATGGGTAACAACACTTTCATAATAATTAATAAATGAAAAAACTGCGGTTGCCAATCCATTTGCGGGCAACTAGGTACGCCATAACTATGACATTAATAGGCTGTAATGATAATGATTATGGTGATGAATTTTGAACTAAGTATTAAATTAAGTACATTGATATTTTATGTTATTATTTGAAAACTAACAAAAAATTATTTGTAGGTTTGTGACAGTGAATGCCGTATTTTAAATGTGAATGCAAAATATGGAGGTGCCACCCATGATGCTTTTATTTGGGATAATAGCCTAGTAAACCAGTATATGCAAGAATTACATCTTAACAATGAACAAGTATGGCTACTTGGTAAGTTGTGTTATTATGTTAGCTTCAAAAAATGCTTTTTACAGGTTAATTAAATGTCCTTTTTAGTTTTCCAATTTAATTTTTATAATTATTTTTAATACTTTTTATAATGAATATCATCCTTTTTATAATATAAATAATACATTTTCATAATTGGTGCAGGTGATTCTGGATATCCACAAAGGCCATGGTTAATGACACCCATTCCTGATGCTGTAGAGGGAAGCCCTGAAGCTAATTATACCTTACTTCACGGGAAAGCGAGAGTGGTTGTAGAAAATACCTTTGGAAGATTGAAAAATAGGTGGAGATGTGTAAACAAGGATCGCACTCTGCATTACAAACCAGAAAAATGCGCCAAAATAATTATAGCTTGTTGTGTACTACATAACATAGCTATGCAATTTGGCGTACCTGACCCAGAGGCAGATGTATATGATAACAATTTAACTGAAAACGTAAATCAACCCACTTTATGTATTAGAAGTGATAGTAGTCAGAGTGATTTAATAAGAGGCCGTGCTATGAGAAGAATTCTTGTAGGTAGACTTACTGCAGCGTAGTTCTTCTATACATATGTAATATGTGCATATGCCCAAATTGAATTTTATATTAACAATAATAATAATGATCTATTTATTACTTTTTTCGTAATTTACATTAATTTTTAACAAAATTTCGTCCACTGACAACTTCACAAAATTTATTAAGCATGTATTGTATAAAAATAGTTATTATAATATTAAGGAAATAATGGATGCTAATTACCCCTGGGAATGAGGTAGTCGCTACCAAGCCATTTCTAATATGATTTGTATAGTTAATTATATAATATAATACTTCACTGTAAACATTTTTTTAATTTACCTTGGATTTTGTTGCTAATATTTTTTTTACTTTACTTCTTTACTTTTTAAAAAACGTTACCCCTCACTAGGATTTTCTCCAGTATCGTGGAGGCATTTTACAAACATAAATTGCACAAGGACAAACACCCAGAGCCGGGACAATTACTTTTAGGCCATACACATACTTGTTCCGTGCGGGATTTGAACCCGAGGCCCTCAGCGCTATAACTCATCGTATTTTCCGAACCAGTGGTAAATTAAACATAAAAGTGACTTTCAATAAGTAGGTACTCTTAATATGTATTGAACAGAAAAACGTCTATTTCTATTGAATTTGATTCCATGTTATGTTGTATATCTATTTAGTTTGAAAAACGCTTTGAATGGTTTTGTTATTACGATTTAGATTTTAAGTGTTATTTATTTTTATCGGTATTAATATTAAGTTTGAATAAAAAATACATTAACAATTTCAATGAGATATTTTAATAAACATATATATCATTACATTACTAAATAGGTACATTAATACTACAAAAATCACAATTAATTCTTATTTATATGCAATATTTATTACCATAAAAAACTAAAACTAAAAACTTAAATTATATTATATTACGGTCCTCACGGTATATTGCCAAGTAGCTTAATGCATATGGTGAGTTTACTGGAAACGAGGCATTCCATATTAGCTCACAAGCGTCCTCAGACATCTCAGCTGCATTTTGATTTTTAATCTAAAATAAATGTAGTTATTTATGGGTCACATGATCCACTTCCATCAGATGGACTGTGTGCTCATTTATCACCATTATTCTATTAAAAAGTCTAAATTAAAACTCTCATTCATTCATTTTCTATCATCCAAATATTTTTGTAAAATATCTAATGCTCCCCGCATAAATTCCAGCCACTGAGCTTGCAACTGTAGCTCACTATCACGCTGATGGAGCTCGATATCTCTCTGTCGAATCCTCTCTTGTTCTAACTCTACAAACATCTTTTCTCTCTCTCTGTTATCACTTCTTATATTCTCCTCACACAAAAAGAAATATTCCTCTAATGACTTAAGTTGTTTCTTCTTGGATTGGCGGCGCTGAAGTGGAGGTTGTGGGGTGGGTTGCCTGGGGGGCAACTGGGTGGGAGATTTCGGCTGTGTGGCAGATTGCGGAGATGTTGGGGATCGGGGTGGTGTGAGGGATCTGTGATTGCTTGGAGGTATAACTACTGGATCCTTGCTGCAGCCAGGAGTATTCCAGTCCTCATCATCTGAAAAAACCAATTGAAAACTTGAACTTCTTACAGAATTATCTTCATTTATTTTACAATTATTTACTTTTCATATAGTTAAAAATAAGTATTTGTAAGTTAAAAGATTTTTTATATAATAAGGGTGACAAACGAGCACACAATCCACCTGATGGTAAGTGGTTGCTGTGGCCCATAGACATCGACATCTATCCTCGATGACGAATCAAAATGCAGATGCGTTGTCATCCGTGAGGACTAAGATGGAATGTCCCGTTTTCAGTAAAAAGGGTCTCCGGTTCTCTACACTCACCATACAAAACACAGCAGCATTAAGCTCTTTCTCCGGTCAAGCCGAACCATTCGTACTACAACTATACTACTAATAGGTATAACTGCAGGATGGCTCTACCACGTATAAAATATGTAATGTAAAATATGTAATGCTATATAAAGCTACATGTGGCAACATGGGTCCTGGTTATTTGAAAATCAAAATAAATAATAATTACAAATAATTCATATTAGTCATTAATTTTTTTTATATATATGAGTAGTTGAAGACTTACCAGTAGCAGGAACTTCATTTGGTACAATTATTATATCCTCTGTATTTACTGGCTCCACAGGTATAAAAACAGTTTTGCTTACTTTTTCAGATTCTTCTACCTGCAAAATAATATAGGTTATTAGCCTTATTCTAGTTATTTACATTTATATAAATTAGTTTCTGTATGTCATATTTTCATAGTGAAAGAATTCATCATGTTATTATGATATTAAATCGTAAAATTAAAGTTTTTGATTTCTAATAATGTTCTATTTATGTAAGTATGAAAGGTTTGCTAAACTAGAATAGTGATGATGAATATATATTCTAAAAAAGTCAGCAAGGTAATTCAGAATTGGGGTTCGTAACTTATATGAGCGCTTTTTTAGTTTGATATTGATTTCATGATAAAAATTTAACAAACCGTGCTAAAACCAACTTCAGCTATGGCCATCCCAGTTGCTGCTTCGACACCCATTATCGACAGCACCCTATTCTCCAAATCTGTGAGACACATTTTTAAGGCAGGCCCACCACCAGTACCATGAGCAGTTTTATTAATTTTGGCCCACTTCCTCTTCGTGTTGTTTTTTAAATCACTCCACACCTTTAGCAAAGCAAATAAAACGATAATTAACTTAAAATTTTGACTACACAA
Organism: Parnassius apollo; assembly: GCA_907164705.1. Lineage (NCBI taxonomy): Eukaryota > Metazoa > Arthropoda > Insecta > Lepidoptera > Papilionidae > Parnassius > Parnassius apollo. The sequence continues at coordinate 2,995,749 of CAJQZP010000851.1, forward strand.
AATCAGCCTTGCTTTTAAAACTCTATGTAGGTAAGCGCTCTTGATTTGTAATGAAGGTTTAGGAACAATGAAACTAGAACTTACTTTTCGCCACTTTTCTTCACTTCGAGACTCTCCAATTCCTTGGCTGTTAAGCAAATCGCTTAACTCCTTCCACTTCCTAATACACCACAGTCGCCCGTGCGGTAAATTTTGAGGTTTAGATAAGTCACCATTCCTTAGAAATAAACATAATATTCATTACTTAAACAGTCATCAATATATAATTATTGTTGTTGTGTATCAATCAGTTACTTACTTTTCCATGAACTCTACCATTATTGTAAATTGTGTGGGGCTAGTTCTTGACATTGTAAAGAAATTCAGCCAAAAATACTAAATACAAATACAAAAACTTTCTACGACAACACGAAGCGCAGTCACAAACTAGTATGAAGCACAATATGAAAAACTAGAGCGCCGCAAGAGTCAAGTGTTTAAACTTAATCTTAAAGTGGCCGCATTCCGAAATCACAACTCAAAATACATAATAAGAAACATAAAAAATTATCCTACTTAAATAATTACAGAAATAGTGAACTTGTTTAATAAGTGTTTTACGTTAATTAACACATGATTATTAATAAGTTTCATTATGTTTTCTTATTTTTACGTACAATAAAAGACTTAACAAATACAATAGTAGCAATTTCTAAACGTGTCATTCATTTTCATTCGTTCGTTTTAATATTGTGGTCTAAGGTTTGTTTACATATAGTTACATTCAGTTACATTATTGTATCGAGTACACGTGAATAAGAGATAAGCGTTCGTGCTGCCGACGACTATAGCCACAGTTTGGTTTTGGTTTTCGCATAGTTGACTCTATACGAATTCATGACGCAATTGCTTATTATTCGTGCTCGGGGTACTGATGACCAGCAGATGCACTACAGTTTACTACTTTAGTAAATACCTGACGTGTGGTGGCTGTGTAAGTCCATTTCATACGCTAGTAAGATGCGACTATGGGAAAAGCCAGAAATCACGTAGGTAAACGATAGGTTCGTAACATCGCCAACACGTCGAAAACATTCAATCGGCACTTTACCTGCACGTCATGGTGTTTACAGAAAATCCCTCCTATGATAGAAAAGACCTATATTCAGCTATGGACTATTATAGATTGACAAACAAGACGAAAACAGATATTGAATCTAAAGATAAATTAAAATTTCACCACGAACAAACTAGTGGACAGCAAAAACGAGAGCAGCCATCGGCATTCTTTCACATTCTCTCCTATAAGAGAAAGTTGTAATTTAATGAAATTGTGTAACATGCACTAAATGAGTTTAAAAATAAAAGAAACGTATTTAAATTAAAACAATCTACACAAAGATATTGTTAAGTACTCGCAGTAATTTTTTTTTTCTAAGAAACTACATAATCTATTCTCATAATAATATTTACAACACATTCTTAACGGCCGGAGTAGGCAATACAGCTTCATTTGTAAGGCGATCGCGTTTGATATTTAGATCCGTTAGCACTTTCGATTACTATATGTCTCAATTTCGATCACGTGTGTCTATTGATTAGAAATTGCCACTTCGTCTCAACGTAACGTGGGCTGATGTCACCAGTTTGCGATGCATTGTGATAATGTTTCTGCAGTTATACATAAATAACTACGGGGGATAAAATGTTTCGAGTTTTCACAATTCTCGGCCAACTTAACGCATTAATCTCGCACAAAGCATATTACTTAAACGACCGACTTTTTATCTGTAGCAAATTAAAAAGTACTTGAAAGGGACTGAGGCTATTATGAAACCAATTTCTTACGTAATCATATCATAAATTAGGTAGTAATTTTTTTTATAGGACAGGGTGAAAAACGAGCACACAGTCCACCTGATGGTAAGTGGTTGCTGCGGCCCATAGACATCTACATCTATCCTCGATTACGAATCAAAATGCAGATGCGTTGTCACCCGTGAGGACTAAGATGGAATGCCTCGTGTCCAGTAAATGGGTCTCCGGTTCTCTAAGCTCACCATACGAAATACAGCAGCATTAACCTACTATTTCACGCTGGTATTCTGTGAGAGCGTGGTCCTTCCCGGTCGAGCCGACCCATTCGTGCTACAACTATACATCTTATATAACTGCAGCAGTGTCTACAGCTGAAATAGACAAAAATATTCAAAAACTTTTTTACGCACACAGTCTAGCTATAGTAAGTGGATTTTGTGACCCTTGTACATCTCTTTTTGAATAATAAACAAAATTCAGATGCGATGACTCCCCAGTGTTTAAGCGTAAATATAGCACGTGTAAAACGCTTTTTCTTGGTAAAAAGCAGCAGCTATGCCATCAGCAACAGCAATATTATGGTAGCACGAATGGATTAGCTTTTCTGAGGAAGGGTCACTTCCTCACAGAATGCCGGCGTAAATTTGTAGCTCGATGCCGATGGGTTTCGTGTGGTGGGTGTAAAGAACGTAGACCCTTTTTACTAGATATGAAGCATTCCATCCTAGTCATCAGGGGTAACAATTACTTCTGCAATTTAATCCTTAATTGAAGATAAATTAAGAAGTTTATGGGTCACAGCATTCACTTACCGTCGGGTGAAATGAGTGCTTGTTTGTCATTCGTATTCTACAAAAAAAAGGAATCTCCGATTCTGGTTGCTGTTATTTCTCACTCGTATTGTGTGTAAACGAGGTCGTTCGTGTTGCACTTATGTTACGCTGCAGCATAGGTCTGTCACGTATAAAATATATTGCAAAATTCCGATATGTAACGATATCACAAACATGCATATCATCATCATCATCATCACAGCTCTTTACAAGTCCACTGCTGAACATAGGCCTCCCCCAAGGAATGCCACAAAGCACATACTGTATCTCGCATATACCAGATGTATGTAAAATATCCAAACTGGTGATGGCAAGCACCGTCAAAAAAGTACGGTACATCTTGTATACTAAGAGATCTGGGTTCAAATGCGGACTCGTGTAAAACATATACGTTAAAAAGTCTCTTCAAGACTCGGCTCTTAGAATGATGGTGTTGGCCAATTTCAGCCACGATATGAACTTCTATTTAACAAACATAGGCTGTTATGTATAATGTGTTTAGATAGAAACAATACTTATTCCTGTCGCTAAGTAATGATGCTCCCACTGATGGGTTCTGGTTTAAATATAATTGTAAATAGGGTGCAATTTGGCATTTTTTAAATAATTTGCATGCGAAATTAGGAAACGATTGTAACGTCAAAATACATCTCGTGTTGATATTTATATGTGTGAATTGACATGTTAGTGACATTTAAGTGGCTACGCGGGCTTAGCCCACTCCCCTGTTCTATTATGTATGTATTATAGTATTCTATGGTTATATCACAAATGGGTTGGCTCTATCGAGGATGGAATACGTTCTCACGGAATACGAGGGTAAAATTGCTGCTATTTTCCTCGATTAATCGAGGAAATATGTAGATGTCTATGGACCACAGCATCTAACAGCGGGAGGACTGTGTGCTCGTTTATCACCTCTAATCTACTTTCCTTTATTATTTCATCAATCCTAAAAATGTTTTAATTTTTAAAATACGGTATTGATATCACCAATAAATGTCAATGCTACCGAAAACCAAACTACTTTCGTTTTTATCAACACAAGTTTAAGTCAAATAGGCCTATTCAGTACAAAAAGTTACTCAATTATTGAAATTTTTCGGTCACCGAAAGTAGGACATTTAAAGCTACAAGCCTAAAATTTTTGTAAAATTGTTACCACAATTTATCCCAAATAAAGTTAACTTAAATATATTTTCATATATACATTTCAATAAATTCGCTATATGAATTGTGGCGGAGTAAATGCACTTCCTCATATCATCCCGTGAGTTTCGTAATAAGCAACAGAGAGAAACTGGAGAAATGCAGCAGCACCATCTTCATAACAACACTCAAAATAATAATAAAAACTGAGATTGCCAACCCAAGCGAGCCTGCCAAGCGTGATAACTATGAAATGATCATCCGGGTAATATGGTCTTCCGGGTAATAATATGGTCATCCGGGTAATATTATCACTTTTTTATAACCCAAAATGTACAGCCTTGTTTGTACGGTTTGTAGGCTTTATGATACGATAGATCTTCATCGGTCAATCAAATTATAAAGGATCGAAAGGGCGCAGCTTTAACGACGCCATTTTAAAAGTTGTCATTATAGCAATTTATTTTGTCGATTTTACTTTGATGTGTAGTTAGTTGTTTTTAAGTAGATTTGTCGAAATGTACCTAATTATTTTCAAAGCTTGTTTGTATTTTTTTAAATATATTGGTTATAGTACACAACTTTGGGTTTTTGTGTCTGTCCTTCTCCTAGTTTTGGTTTTGTAGGACGGCAAAGGTTAAGGTGACCATATTGCCCTCACGTACGTTTAATTTAAAACTTAAGAATCTTAATGACAGTGATTAAGATCTTAATGTTTTGATAATCTCTGAGCGTATAAAAGAGCTGTAAGGAAGATATAATTGCTGAACACACCAAATAACAAAGTCGACTCCACGCCGTGCACTCTGCTGACTAACAAGTATTCACCAAATCGAATCACACAATCACTATTCCTGGTAAACTACAGCCTAAATATGTCAGTAAAGTTGGTTGTTACCTAAATAGGTATGTACCATTCCCTAGGGACAGGCTTCTTCCCATTTCTAAGAGGTTTTTAGGGCAAGAAACTCCATGCCCACAGCTTTGCACCAATGCGTGGTTGGGGACTTAAACAAGGGCGAACGGAATAGATCATTACCCACTCGCTTTCAGAAGGGACGCTTTAAATTTATCCTCAAATAAGGCATTGATTAATTTTATGTACTAGACAGCCATTCCGATCTCGCTCACACTGATTTCCGAAATATTACCAGAATGATGTCGAATGAGACTCGATGTTTGGTCATCATCTCGTAGAACCTCTAAACCTCACTCAAAATATCATAAGTTTCTGAAATAATATTTCCAATAATACTTACCAGCAGACAGAATTCTGAAAAAGACTTTGGAATCTTGTTTTCGCTTAATCTTTTCTTCAACACGAGCTATATTATATATCTGTAAGTCTTGCCGCATACATTATACATGTCTGATTAGGTGCCTATACAGTGTCATATCTGCCGAAGATACCAGTTTCATTTCTTGTCTTACAGCCATAAAATTAAAAGTGCAATCTGAGTCAAAATCTCAATGTTTTTTCCGCGACAAGTCTTGCAAAAATTAGCTCCGATAGCTTGGACAGTTTCCATGGGTGCATAAAAACCAGTTAATTTAATGTAGTGTTACGTAAAAAAAGCTCTTTCACATTCATACCTACGTTTGTGTATTCAGAATATAGTGTTGATATCACGCTCTGTTGCGAGTTAATAAAAAAAAATATTTATGTTTGCCTTTCACTTCGAATTTATAATTTATCACAGACATTTTACCGTTTATAGTCTAAATATTTTATACAATTGATAATTATTTTTTTTCACTTCAAACCAGTTATTCCAAATTCAAATAATATTTTGTTATCATCAATTCATTATGGGTGCGTTTTAAAAAAGCGCTAGGAAGCGCTTGTAAGCAAAATGGCGAAACTAAACAGTTTTCGGCCAGGACACGTTTGCTAACTTCAGTAGTGCTGACACAATCCGCCATTTTACTTATTTACTTTGTTTGTTTTGGAGTAAAGTTTATAAGTTGTTTTGTGCAGTATTAGTTTTAAGTAATATAATGACGTGAATAGACATATTATACATGTTATTTAAAATTCATGATTGTTAAGTTTTTAATGTGAATACAAACATATATTTAAATTAGGTTAGGTTCCCCGGTTAAAGCTAACTTCGTGTCCTAGAGGAAAATACCTACTTACGATTTGACAGCGCTTACCGCTTACGATCGCCATTTTGCTTACAAGCGCTTCCTAGCGATTCTGCCAAACGCAGCCAATGTTTCACAGCTGCACATAAGCCTCTTTTATTATCAGGAGTATTTGCTTTAATTACCCCACTTAGAAAACATTCATTCAACAAACAATTGATGACCGCGATAACAAATGTCTAGCAATTTTGACGAAGCTCGCGGTACGCGGTATAGAATTTCATTTCTGGCATAGTTTCATTGCAATCTATAGGAGACCAATCGATTCACAGCATGGTTTAGCAAAATGGCAAATTTTTTTAATACTTAGGACTTTTATATTTTTATATATACACTAGCTGTAGCCGTCCACGCATTTCTGGGGCTAAAACGATTTACAAAAAGTATTTGTAAACTCGCCCGTATTCGAACACAGTTTTGACAAATTTTCAAAGTATCGGTAAAAATAACATGTCAACGGAGTAGAAGCCTATGTTACTGATATTTTACAAAAAAATAAAAACAAACATATGGAATTAATTAATTAATTATTTAAAATCTATCAAAATTCCACCCTGCTTTACGAACGGCAATAAAACAATATGTATAATTACTAGGCATCTTAGACCTTGTCATTTCGCAGGGTCACAGGATATGATTTAAATTTCGATAGATTTTAATTAATATATTTTTTAATTCAAAAATTTTGTTTTTATGTTTTATAAAATATCAGTGTCATAGGCTTCTACGGTTACACTCTACTTCACATGTTACACTCTATTCTATTCTAGACGCTGACAAAGGTCACCCAGTATTAAAAAAAAAAAAAAATATATATATATATATATATATATATCCATAGATTGCCTCATTTATGTAACATTAACATGGTCGTCAGGCAGGCGGGTAGCAACCGCAGATTTGTATTATTTGGAGTTGCTACCGGGAAGATGTTCCTGCCCGTCTCCTGTTTTATTTCCCACTTACGCCTTTCACGACACCCAAGGGCCGATATAAAATAAGGGATGTTATAAAATGTTTTCGTGTGCCGTCACTACACGACGTAAGTAAAATACAGAAGTATTCTGGGAGCGCGTGGCGTCTTTCCCCGATCGAGCGAATCTATTCTTGCAGAAGTTAATTCTAATTTAATTTTAATTCTTTTCTTTTTAATTCTAGTCCAGTCAAAATAGACATTTGACTTAGCCAAAATTCGCATAGAGCTGAAAATTGGCAGAGACTTTATTATAAATAAAACGTTAAAAATCCCCTTCGATCCTACTTCTGCAAAAAAATTATTCAAGGTCAAACGTAGAAAATTAAGTTTTTTTTTCCATTTTTCTCGAAAACGGTAAGTTTTGTCGTGAAAATAGGTCAAAAAAACCACACAATTGTCTACAAAAACGGTCCTGATACTTTTTCTCTTACGACTCACCAGCCGTGAGATATCGCGGTTTTAATAATTAGAAAATTCATATTTTACATAATACTAGCTTGCCGGGCAGACGTTGTTCTGCCCTTTTCGACGACCCTTTGTCATGTCCTATTAAAATCCTTAAGTAAGCAAAAAAAATTGTGGGTCCTTCAGGGGAAAAAACTATCCTATCTCTCAAGTTGGACCAAACTGCACACAGTGTGCAAATTTGATTAAAATCGGTTAAGTAGTTTAGGAGTCCATCGCGGACAAACAACGTGACACGTAATTTGAACTAAAACTTGAAACCTGGGAAAGCTCAAGTACAATTAACAATATATTCATTACAAAATCTGACTGCATATCTGAAATGTCAAGGTCATATTTTAGTTTTGCATGCGATAACTGGTTGCGATACTACATCAGCAAGTTTTAAAAGAGGTAAAATAGCAGTATTTAAATTATTCGAAAAACGTAATGATTTAATTGATTGCGCAGAAGTATTTACAAATATTGACTTTTAATTTCTCTACACGACATCGTTACAAATGGAATTCGTTTTCATTTTGCAATGTGTGGTGCTCCAAAAAAAATTGATTCCATACAGAAATATGGATATTTGAAGTTTGTAAAATCTGCATGGAACAATAAAACAGTACAATTGTCTTGTCTGCCTCCAACATCTGCTTCTGTCTATCAACATTTGGTGGTTGGTGAAGGCTGCAATCCATGGACACATGGAGCTAACTTCAAATAAATAATAACACAGAAGCGTTCTCACCTCTTAGGAATAAAATGTAATAACACATAGTCTGTAGTTATACTGGTTCTCTCAGATTTGGTCTCTTGCTCCTAACGCACAACGTTGCGGTATGCGGCATGCGGTGCCGAACACATAATCGTATGAAAAACGTGTAGAATGGTCTCTTGTTCCGTCGCAGTATGCGTCAGCGGCGAAGGGCGAGCGCGGTGAAGTGGGGAGTGGGTACTCCGCATTGCGCGGCGTCGTTCTCATTGCAACTCTGCGGTGTGCTTTTTTTTTTTTGCGCCCGAAGCAATTAAAGGGCTACCCTATACGTAGGGAGGCGAAAAATGCATTACGCATACCACGATAGCCGGTCTATCGTGGTTATGAGGGGCTCACTGTCCTACCGGGGACCCTAAGTGATACCCTCTAAAAACCGCCTTTGGGGACAGGCAACCGGCTGATTAAGCTCTATTGTGCCTTATCATGAGCGACCCTCTTTTGGGAAAAGAGGGCGCAGGCGGCTAAGTGCCGCTGAGGGAGTGCCTACGATGGCAAATTAATGTTAGTTATTACAATAATTTTATTTAATTAGAGTTGGCCTGAGCCGCCAGGAGACAGTTCAGGTCGTTTGAAAGTTTATTAGGCGGGTCCGAGAGAGAGTTTCTCGGCCTGCGGACACGATAGCCAGAGTGGGGTTAGGTAGGGTAGGTGGGGCTGCATAAGAAGCTGCCTCACGAATTAAATGGTTTGGTTGCGACTCTGAGGCTTTGAAGAAGTTGTCAGAGAGTTTTTTAAAAAATTGTTGAATTATTGGGAGCTCTAAGTCCCGATGAAGGTCGGCATTACGGACGTACCAAGGTGCGTTCGCAGCTCGACCGGGTTCACATCGATGCGCCATTTTTTGAACCAAGCTCCTAGGTCATCAACTGACTTTTGGATCTTGTTCCGTTGAAGGGTAGTGAGACACCTTTGCAGTAGATGGCAGTGTCGTCTGCGAAGAGGGAGAGTTGAACACCTTTCGATGGGATGGGAATGTCGTTGGTGAACAGGATGTACAACAGAGGAGCAAGTACTGAGTCCTGAGGGACACCAGCCTTGATAGTTCGCTGTGAAGAAAGCGTGCCTTCGTGTTTAAAACGAAAGGTACGATGTTTTAAATAGGAGGCCACGAGACGAACTAGACGATCGGGGAGACCTATTTTATAGAGCTTGTAGATGAGGCCTGTGTGCCAGACTCTATCGAAAGCTTTAGCTATATCGAAAAAGACCGCGATGGTCTTATGACGACGAGGATAGAAACCGCTGAGGATATATTCCACAATGCGGTGAACTTGTTGGGTAGCGGTGTGCGTCACGGGCATTGAGTTATACAACACTAGAGGAGCAAACCACATTACCGCGCGTCGAAAAAAGTGTAACCACTATCCAAACGCGACGACGTAGCTTTGAAACTAATGACAATTTTAAATAAACATATATCTATCTCACTTACACAAGCTGCGAAAACAATATCGTCGCTAAGATTAGATAAAGATAGATACACAAACATGCAATGGCGGGTTGGTGTGGCTTACTATATTAAATTTTACCTAAAGTACGCAATAAAAATGAGTTTTTTTAAGCTGCCGATAATTGTTTTTAGATTAAAAAGTATATTTTATTTTAAAATCTTTATTACGTCCCCAGAAAAAAAGATACAAAGCTCATCAGATGAATAGAAGTAAACATAATGATGAAATAAAACGTATTTTTATTGTACTAATAAATCAAACAATATAAAATAGGTAATAAAATATAATTAATAGATAATCCATGAATAAACTAAAATAAAAATAATTAATTATTTTATATGAAAGTTAAAACGTACTTTTTATTATGATTTGAAAAATATTTAAAGTCAGAGGTAACAAATTAACTTACTCCATTAATTATATAGTCTCCCATTAATGTAGGATAATCACAAATGCGGAAAAGTGGCAACATTGAACCTAAATGGCAATATTCGATAATTTTATTTAATTATTTGGGAGAACAAGAACCAAAAATTATGAGTTGAAGTGATTCCGCTTGATTTATTACGATTTTGTGACCTTGAATAGCATTCTTTCACTACGCATTTACTCTAACTCTGTCGGCGTCACATTGTACACTGTACTGACGTTAGCTAGGCATGGCTGTGGCCATATGTGCAGTGGCAACGCTTTGGCGCGGTTATTACTGATCTAGTGTAATATAATAATCACGGGTCGACAATGGATTTGTTTGAAGATAATTTAATATTATAATTAATTTTTTTTAATTTTAATTAGTTACCCCTACACTAGGATTTTCTCCTGTCGGGGGGCCAAGGACAAACCCACCACACACTTCACATTCTCTCTCTTTGTATAAAAATAAAAACAAACTTATTTCTTCCTCCTCCTCAAACAAAGCACAAATTTCCAAACTATTGTTCATGTTGACAAGTCTACCTTGGTAGCTGCGGCAAAATCAACTGACCACTTCTCCGCAGAGATGTTAAACGCTGCGTCGTGACGCTGCGTTTAAGTCGCATAGCGCAGCGTTGTGCGTTACGATCGAGAGACCAAAGCTTAAGCTGCAGACCGCAACCCAGTATACAAGCATAGGCGAACGAAATAACTAAGGGGGTGGTACGTAATATGTAGACCTACTCCTAGAAGGAAAAGAAGTTCTGCCACGTAGAATTTTGTTGGTTTTTACACTCCTAAAGAAATACTTTAGAAATCCTTTATTCGGAACATAATGTTGATATCACGCTCTGTCGCGAGTTAATAAAAAAATTATTTAAATTTGCTTTCCACCTTTAATTTATAATTTATTTTACACAGACATTTTACCATTTTAATCTAAATATTTTACACAATTGATAATTAATTTTTTTCCCTTCAGACCAGTTATTCCAAATTCAAATAATATTTTTTTGTCATCAATCCATTATATTTCACAAATGCACATAAGTTTCTTTTATCTCAGGAGTCTATGTTTTGTCTTTTAAATTTATTACTATCTACATATTATATTGTATAACATACGAGTAGTTTTCATATCACGAACACTGCAATGTTTCTCCTTTTATATTGGATATGATAAGAAAAGAATAGGACAATAGCAATTAATAAAAAAACCATTGGGGTTGTAGCAAAGAAGCGGAAAGGCATTGAACATTCATCTAAAATACATTGTACTAAATTATAACGTAATTTTCGTCTAGTTTTTTCATACACCGTTTATTGGACCATTTGGACACTGACAAATAATTTCTATCGGATCAGGTTCATTGATTCAATAGCTATAAAAGGCTACTACAGAAGTATTTGGTTCGCCTATTTGAAGTACTTATATAGAAAATATAAATAATTCATTTAGTTTATGACAGGACCCGCGCAGTTGTGGAATCCTTAACATGAATCCATTCATAAAATTCTATCTAGTTTTACAAGTTCGTACATGCAGCTTAATATATTCAAGCAACCTTTCCTGATATCGAACCCTCTTAATATCTTTATACTTATCAATGAAACTCGAAAAATTGTCTCATTTAGAATATTTCCTTATATTTTGTTTTAATGTATTGCATTTAATGAATGATTATTTTGTTCAAAATATTGCAGTTTCATTACAAAACATACCGTGACAGCATAAAAGTTCACTACAGAACATAGGCCTCCCCCATTTAATATCATTGCGGGATATTTGTCATATGTGGTCTTACGTGGTAGAGCCATGCTACAGATATATTGTGGTTGGAGCACGAATCTGCCGGCTCGACCCGGGAAGGACCACGCTCTCACAGAATACCAGCGTAAAATAGCAGCTTAATGCTGCTGTGTTTCGTAAGGTGAGTCTAGAGAACCGTAGACCCTTTTTACTGGAAACGAGGCATTCCATCTCAATCCTTAAGGCTGGCAACGCATCTCGATATTGATTCTTAATTGAACATAAATGTAGATGTCTGTGGTCATCCACTTACCATCAAGTGGACTGTGTGCTCGTTTGTCACCCTTATTCTATAAAAAAAAACTTGCCACGCTTAGCGGATGATTTGGCAAGCGCAGATTTTTAATATTTAGTTGTTATTAGGAAGACAATTCTGCATATCTCCTAGTTTGTTATCCTTTGGCGTCTCTTACAATACCCACGGGACTATTTGGGGCGGTGGATTTTCTAACCGCCAACGATGTGAAGGTTATTATTGCCAGTATTATTACTTAACTTAGGAATTGTTTTAATAATTCAGCGTTCTGTGAACACATGTAAGTTAATGCAAGTACAACACATGTAAGTAAAAGCAGGATGAATGATGACAAAACAATTGTAGTGAATAAGTTCTCTAACAATAATAACGCAATAAAAGATACATCTTGTGATGGTAATTTACAGTCTTCGCTAACTATGGCCGAAATATTGAAAAAAGGTGAAGCTTGGAAAAATGAAGAACCGCCAGAGGCCTGGATAAAAGTTCAAAAGCGCAGATTGCGTAACCGTTTTATAGGTAAGACAGGAAAAGCAGAAATAAAACCTGAGGAGAAATTTAAATCAGCGGACTTGAAAATTCCGCTATTTATATCTAACGTACATAGAGAGACGCTAGAAAAAGATATCGTTGATTATATTAGGAATAAAACTAACGAGTTAGTGACACTAGAAAAAGTGACTATGAAAAAAGATAAAGGATATAATGCGTTCAAATTATACGTGTCCAAACAAAAACTTGCTGTCTTTTTAAATGACAGTCTTTGGCCGGACGGCATCTCATTCAGAAGATTTGTGCATTTTAAGTACAGACATCAGGAGACCTCAGATAATGTGTAAAAAAAAAAAAAAAATCGTTCATGTATAGTACGGCAAAATTTACTACTTTTAACTGCAAATCTGTTAAACGCTCTTTGGAATGCGTAAGACACCTGTGTGAAAAGTCTGACGTGCTAGCGCTACAGGAGACATGGCTTCTACCTGATGACATAACGTTTCTGGGCGAGATACATCAAGACTTCAGCTATACCGGTAAGTCAGCGGTTGATACGTCGTCCGGTATACTCACAGGCAGACCCTATGGTGGTGTGGCCCTCTTGTGGAGGAAAAATGCGTTTGATTGTGTCAGTGTGGTCGAATGTAGTAGTGTGCGTCTCACAGCAATTAAAGTGTTCCATAGTGAACGAACTTACATAATATTCTCGGTTTATATGCCAACGGATTCAGTAGACAATTTAATAGAATTTACATCGTGCATGAGCGAGATAAGTGCTATTATTGAAAATGAAAATGTCGACTCTGTATTTGCGTTAGGTGACTTTAATTCTCATCCCGGTACATTATTTTGTAACGAAATGATAAATTTTTGCACGGATCAGCAGTTGATTTGTGTTGATTTGGAGGTCCTCCCAGCGGGCAGCTATACTTACACTAGTGATGCGCACGGTTGTCGGCGCTGGTTGGATCATTGCGTTGTAACTGAGGCCGCAAGGCGCTCAGTCATAGATGTCACTGTGCTGTATGATACCTACTGGTCGGATCATGTTCCATTGCTGATCGAGTGCAATATTAACTTATTGAGATCAAAAAATATGGTAAGCTATTTCTGTAATAATAAAATAATTTGGGGTGTCAGAAATAATAATCAAATAGAAACTTATAAAAAATTGTGTCACTCTAAATTAAAAGACGTAAATTTTCCACAGGAGTTTATGAATTGTTGTAATAATATATGTATTAATGATAATCACAAATTAATTTTAGATAACATGTACGGTAATATTGTTACTATTCTTAGAGAATCAGCTCAGGCAAGTTGTAATAACAAAAGGAATAAGAAATATGTTGTGGGGTGGAATAAATACGTTAGAGACGCCCACGGGGGAGGCTCGACTTGCCTTTCAAACGTGGGTCTTATACGGTAAGCCATCTTCGGGTTATTATTATAATAAAATGTGTGAAACAAGACGGAATTTCAAGTCAAAGTTAAAATGGTGTCAAAATCACGCAGAGCAATTAAGAATGGATAAGATCGCATCAAGTCATTCGCAAAAGAAATTTAAAGAATTCTGGAATCTTACGAATAAACTGAATCCCAAGTCGAGCCTTCCCGCTAATATTCAGGGTCACAACCAGCCTGGAGACATAGCCAATCTATTTAAAGAGCATTTTAAAGTAGAGTCACCGCGGGGTCCGTCATCGAGTTTAATCGATGGTGGACGTTTTGCAGGTAGATCGTGTGTAAGGATCTCTGCCAAAGAAGTTTTTGAAGTAATTAATTCTATGACTAGAGGTAAGTCACCAGGGCATGATGGGCTTAGCATTGAACATCTGGTACATGCTGGTGCCCATCTGCCAAGAGTGTTGGCTATGTTTCTAAGTTTATGTATAGCTCATCAATATCTTCCGACTGATCTCATGAAGACAATTGTGGTGCCTATCATTAAGAACAGAACAGGAGATATATCAGATTTAAATAATTACAGGCCAATCTCACTAGCCACCATAGTGGCTAAGGTGCTGGACGGTCTGCTTGACAGGAAATTGAGAAAACACATTCATCTGCATGATGCTCAATTTGGGTTCAGACCTGGACTATCCACAGAGAGTGCAATTTTATGTCTTAAGCAGACTGTTCGGTACTACACAGATAGGAAAACGCCGGTGTATGCCTGTTTTTTGGATCTATCAAAAGCTTTTGATCTAGTCTCTTATGACATTTTATGGCGAAAGTTACAGGAGGAGACTGACTTGCCCCAGGAAATTGTCTCCGTATTTAAATATTGGTATAGTAACCAAATAAACTATGTGCGATGGGGTAGCAGCTTTTCTGAGGGGTATGGGCTGGAATGCGGGGTGAGACAAGGAGGGTTGAGTTCGCCTACGCTTTTCAGCTTATACATAAACCAGTTGATTGTGGAGCTCAGCAGCACTAAGGTCGGTTGTTCTATAGACGGAGTTTGCATAAATAACATAAGCTATGCAGATGACATGGTACTGCTGAGCCCCACGATAGGTGCACTCAGAAGGCTGCTAGGGATCTGTGAATCCTACGCAAAGACCCATGGGCTCAAGTATAATGTAACGAAGAGCGAGCTCATGGTTTTTAATTCAGGCACTAAAAGGCAGCTCACCATGCCTACTGTTAAACTCTGTGATAGTCCTTTGAACAGAGTCGTCAAATTTAAGTACTTAGGCCACTGGGTAACAGAGGACTTAGAGGATGACTTGGATATAGAAAGGGAACGCAGGGCGTTGGCTGTTCGCTGTAATATGCTGGCCCGCAGGTTTGCACGATGTACTAAAGAAGTTAAAGTTACGCTTTTTAAAGCTTATTGTCAGTGCTTTTACACAGGCAACTTGTGGGTCAGATACAAGCAGCGGACATACAATGTCCTGCGTGTACAATACAATAATGCGTTCAGGGTGCTGTTAGGATTGCCGCGTTATTGTAGTGCCTCTGCCATGTTCGTCGAGGCACACACGGATGGCTTTCATGCCATAATACGTAAAAGGTCCGCTTCATTAATGAATCGACTACGTACCTCTACCAACAGCATCCTGAATACACTTGCTGATAGGTGGGATTCTGCCATTATGAAACACTGGTTGAGCCTACATATAAAATTGAATAAATAAGATATTTGTAACGTAGAAGGATATTTAATTTGTTAAGTGTAAAAAAAAAAAAAAAAAAAAAAAAAAAAAAAGTTAAATACTAACATTAGTTTTTAAGTACTTATTGTTCTACTAACATCTTTATGGACAAAGTCTGAAAATAAAGTATTATTATTATTATTATTATTATTAATGATCCATTCTTCCATTAGAGCCTATAAAAGTCCACTGCTGAGCATAGGCCTCCATCATAGATTGCCTACTCATTTTGTGATAGTTATGGAAATCGCTGTTTTATTTTGAGTTGTATCGGAAAGATGATGATGATGATAACCAATTTCATTTTCCCCCTGTCGCCTCTTACGACACCCTCGGGACGATATGGGGTAGTGAATATTCTTACACCGCCACTGCAGCTACACGCCACCTTTAAGTTAAAATATGAAATTAAAATACGAGTGCAGTTATTCAGAAAATTGAGCAAAAGCATGAGGTCCTGGGTTCGAATACCAGGTCGGGAATAAAAAACCAATTATTGAATTTTTCCGTCATGAAAGTCTCAGTAGCTGCAAGGAGTCAGGCATTTGGCGATGTCTCACCCCCGTGCCTCAGAGAGCACGTAATGCCGTTGGTTCTGCCCTTGATCTTCTCTACGGTCGTGTCCGTTTACCGTCCCATCGTACTATGAAAGTGAAGTAATAGAGAGTGCACCAGTGCTTGCGCATATACATTGGCACTATAATCCTGGCCAGTCTCCAATGAGGCAGGCCGCCGTGACTAAAATTCGGTCTGGAGGACATTGTGGATTACTTCCGTCTTTAACACTGCAAGCAACCTTTCATTATACGCCTGCGCATCACCTCCATTTTGGACGGAAATTCAACAAAAATTAAAACAAAATATGCACAAAATTTTTCCGTGTAGTGGCGGTTAAGAATATCCACTACCCCATATCTTCCCGTGGGTGTCGTAAAAGGCGACAGAGGGAGACAGGCAGGAGAGGGTCCGTCGTACGAAGAAAACTGCGGTTACCAAACCGCTCGCCAAGCGTGGCAACTATTGCAATATAGCCCCCATGTTAGTTACGAAGAAACGGCCCTCAGTTCCCGGCGGCCCCGCTATTCCTGGCTACGGTGGTGACCATGGTAAGGGCGGGGCAGGGGGTACTTAGAATATCCGGTGGCGGTTCGGTTGCCACCTACGATGACTCGACCTGGGAACATATAACGCACGCATCCTGAGGACTGACGAGAAGGTCCTGAAGTTGGAAGAAGAGATAGACAAGTTGCGCTGAAATATTATAGGATTATCCGAGGTCCGAAGAGAGGAAGAGGACACGGTGATTCTCGAATCCGGCAATTTGTTTTATCACCGGGAGGGCGACCATCTCTCCCAAGGAGATTTATCGTCCATAAGTCTCTCGTTAACAACGTTGTAAAAATTGGGAGTGTATCGACGAGGGTTGCGTACCTTATACTCAGAATCACCAAACGGAATTCATTGAAGGTCATACGGGTTTGCGCATCAACTTCGGAACATCCCGATGAGGAGGTGGAGGAAATGTATGAGGATATTTCTAGAGCCATGCATTCCTCCAAAACTCACTATATGGTGTTAATGGGAGACTTCAACGCAAAACTGGGCACAAGAAAGAACGGTGAGCTGAAGGTAGGGAAATTTGAGATAGGGCAACGGAATCCAAGGGCCAAGCAGTTGGCCGATTTTGTGGAGAAAGAGGGACTATTTATGATGAACTCTTTCCTCCAGAAGCGGCCCCACAGGAAGGTCGAGCCCCGACGGTTCATTATGACGACCAGACGCCAACTGTTCAGTGATGTCTCAGTAATCGCAATGGTGAAAACGTTAAGTTGGAGAGATCTCGTCTAATGAAGTCAACGCTCCGTCCCCCTCGTGCTCATTAGAGCAATAGGGGGACGAAGCGAAAATCCCGAAACCTTTCAGCTCGAGTTACAAAACCGCTTTCAATACCTAGAAGATTGTAATGCAGTGGATGATATGAATGACAAGCTCGTGAAAACTGTCCATGCGGTCGGAGCTAAGTTCCGCAAGACTCGCCGCAGAAGAACACATAAGTGCGGTGGTCTTGTTCTTCAAGAAAAGCGACAACGCTGTCTTGAAGTACTACAGACCAATTTCCCTTCTGAGCCGCGTTTACGTGCTGTTTTCGAGAGTCATTACGAATCATCTCGCACGCAGACTCGATGACTTTCAGTCTCCCGAGCAAGCCGGTTTCCGAAAAGACTTTAGTACCATAGACCACATACATACCCTACGGCATATTGTACAGAAGACCGAAGAGTGCAATTTGCCACTTTGCCTGGCGTGTGTAGACTATGAGAAAGCCTTTGATTCCGTCGAAATTTGGGTGGTGCTACAGTCCCTTCAGCGGTGCCAAGTTGACTATCGGTATATCGAAGTGCTGAAGTGTACAGTAGGGCTACGATGGCTATCCGAGTACAGAACCAGAGTTCGAAACCTAACCAACTGCAGAGAGAAGTGTAAGACAAGGTGACGTTGTATCCCCGAAACTCTTCACCGCTGCATTAGAAGACGTTTTCAAACTACTGGACTGGAAAGGACACAGAATTAACATCAATGGCGAGTACATCACTTACCTTCGATTTGTGGACGATATAGTTCTTATGGCAGAATAGCTGTAGGTCTCCAAACGGATAGGTCTTAACCATGAACCAAAACCAAACATCAACATGGACAAAACAAAGATCATGTTTAATGTCCATGTCACACCTACCGGTAGTTGACCACACAAAAATATTCCGACAAGGTAAGTCCCACTTCGACCGAGAGGTCAATCGACGTATTCAACTTGATTGGGCAGCGTTCGGAAAATTACGATACATATTATCGTCAGGTATACCTCATATACTGAAAACTAGATTGTACAACCAGTGCGTGTTGCCAGTGATGACTTACGGATCTGAGAGTCAGTCAGTCAGTTCTTCACTGCTGGCCGTACGGGGACGCTCAAAGTGCTTTGTGGCTTTACTTGGGGGAGGCCTATGTTCAGCAGTGGACTTGTGAAGGGCTGTAATGATGATGAACAAAATGATTCATCATCATCATCATCATCGATGAATGATGATGATGATGATGATGAATGATCATATGAATGATGATGATGATGATGAATGATCATATGAATGATGATAAATCATATGGTTTATTTTCTTATAAATTTTTATAAAACATTGTTAGGTTAATCATCACTACGGGCGTATTCATTTTCCATCATTTTAGTGCTTATCTAATCCCTGTCACGGATCTTCTCTATTTTAATCTTTGCTGAAGTGGCATTGGACCGGTTAGATCTCGAAGAACCGACAATTGATGGGGATGAAATATCGGCATCCTTGTACCGTTAAGCAAAGTATAAGGCGGCCATGAATACTCTCCAAAGAGTGGAAGCAAGAGCGCACTTATTGTGCGCTCTTGCTTTCACTTTTTGCAGAATACGAGAGGTCTAAGTTGGGCATACATAGTCAGAAAAAATATCCAAACTTAACATTGTAAACAACTTGAAGCGTGTTAACAACACATACCTTTGTTTTGTTCATTTTCACCTTAATACCTATACATTGGGAAAAACTGTCATTACGCATAAGTATCTAAGATCTAATATACTATATTAAAGCTATATAATGATAGATATGGGCCTCGATTAGGAATTTTATAATGTCGCTTAGGCCTATGCCATACCGATTGTAACCGAGACCGTGGTAAGTGGCCTTCTTAGTGACGGTGGTGAGCGGGTTTGTTGTAGCAATACGTCTTGCCCGTGGGCATCACGCACCTCCACCGAACGTGCACGGCATCCTGTGGTACACGAATGGCTAGTAACTGGTGTTTTACTACCAAGACATTGCCTGCTACTTAAACTTAACAACTTTGTTTACCAATGGGTACATAAAACAGTAAATAAACATTTGATGTGTTGTAAGGGAGCGCCATTCGTATTATAGTTGCATTGACACGTGATATTTTCTGTTCCCTTATAAAGTTTCGTTTTCTCTAGCTTAGAATGCGTTCACAACCCGGACTTACATCCAAACAACACGAGGTCACCCAGATATTTTATGGCCTTTGAAAAAGAATTATTACTATACCTGGTGATAGTGCGGATCACAAGCAACCGGCTGCTACCGTAGCTTTTAAAGAGTCTTAAACAAATAACGGCTCCAGAACCATTAGTATTTCTTGAATCCCCTCTCCATTATGTAATTAAATAATCACGCTGAAAAATAATGCATGAAATCGCAGCAAATTGATGGAAGTTTTTTTTTATTATACAAAAAGAATATTAACAATGCTATAAACATTACTAATATTCCCCTTAACCACTCGTGGTAAGCTTAAATTGGTTGTTTTACGAGTGGTTCACGCCAGTAGTCGAATGGCGGATTCGAACCCACGACCTTTTTGAGTTTGCGGTCCGCGCCCTGCTATTAGGCTACTGTCGCTTATATTATTATATATTCTTACTAATAAACTCGATTCAAATTTGAAATCATAAAAAATGAAGTTTTAAATTGTAACATTATTTATGGCCAGGCAAATTTTTATGGGTAATATACTATTTTTATCTTAAAATTAAGACCTCAGTCCAAAGAATACACTGAAAGTTAAAAAAATCTAATCGTGATACTATGCCACATTGGGATGAAGATTACATGACCAAATAAAAATAATTCGTTATGTGATAGCAAAACCCTGAAAAGGAAATTGTTATTTATCTTTACGTTGACAGATTAACTAAATCACATTGGGTAAGAGTCAAAGCATGCAGTTGACACTGGTTTTTAAGGTTAACTTTTTTATTTTTAAGAAACATCGACTGTTCCAACCTTGCATCAACAAACCAATAGCACATATGTGAAAATCATTCATTTATCAATATAATTATAAGGTTAATGGTGAAACTAAATCGTATCGCATGGAACAGGTTAAGTTGTGACCTTAAACGCAATCAGCTTCCTACACTTTCAAATTTTTCTGTTACCACAAGTGTTACGCAAAAACAATTCAATCATACCACATGGCACTGGAAAACGTTATTTGCATAATCTGGCTTATCTGTGATATAATAAATCTTTGTTAATGGTATTTGTTAACATTTATGTCCTGTGACTATTATTAACTGACATTATTAAATATTATAACCTATGTACTAATAATGTGACCTCCAGACCGAATTTTGGTCACGACGGTAACCTCAACAGAGCTAGCCATCGGCGCAGGACAGGATTATAATGCCCAAGTGTATGCGCAAGCACATGTACAATTTCTATTCCCTTACTCCAACGTCCGATGGGACTGTAAACCGACACAACCGGAGAGAGATCAGCACAGGACCAATGGCTTTACGTGCTTTACGAAGCATGGGGGTGAGACACCGCCAACTTAGTGACTCCTGGCAGCTGCTGAGAATATTTTGACAGAAAAACCCAATAACTGATTATTTCTCGACCTCGTGATCAGCAGTTGTGATTACCACCACCACACCAACGATGCAGTCATTCTATTATTCACTAATTCGAACCTACTATAACAATAATATTTAACCTTGTCTAAAAATCTAACAAGGATCTAGAGTACTGGCCTAAAAAACCCATTACCCCAAGGTCAATTTTCGATTTTTCGTAGCCATATCCGGCGCGTATGTAGATGAATTGATTGGCTCATTAATTGCCACGTAAAATTCGAATGCTTTTAGTAGACAGCACATTAGACACAATTAATTATACTAAAGCGAAACGCCAATAACAAAACCCAAAAATACGTTATGACGTAACCAAGTAGGCGATTTTATCTATGAATTTCCAAATTCGATTGCAAAATTTAAAAGGCAAAGAGCTCTAATTTATTTCGAACTTCAAGTTTTTGAAATTTCGTCACTTTCGAAAGGACTTATGCAAATATAATATTTTCTTAATTTTATGTTAATAAATTCTAAATTAAGTGGTATAATATCAGATTAAACATTTCTTCCAACTTTTATATCGCAAACGAATACTATACTTTTACAATATATGCTACACGTTTGAAAAAAACATCTGAGTTAAATCTTCTTGCCAGGGTGAAGTGACAATGGGCCGGCCACCCAGCTCGAAGAACTGGCATTCGATGATCATCATCATCATTACAGACTATGACCAGTCCACTGCTGAACATAGGCTTTCCCCAAGGAATACCACAAAATGTGATCCTGAGCTACCTGTATCTATCGATGCCCTGCATCACTAACCACGCTGTCACTCCGGCTAGTGGGGGGCCATCCTACACTTACCAGTACGAAGCTATTATTTGAGAACTTTCTTCCACATCGACTGTCGGTTCTTCGAACTATACGACCAGATCCGTTGGGCTATGTCGTTTACTCTGGTTTTACTGCGAATACCCTCATTTCTAAGTCAATCACGCTGAAAAACTTCAAGTATAGCCCTCTCCATAGCTCGGTGAGTGACATTCAGCTTCCTCATATGGCCAGCAGTGAAGGACCACATCTCAGATCATAACAGGTTGTACACCATTATTTTTAGATTTTGAGAAATAAATGACAAGAAAATATGTTATAATCTCCCGAACACCGGCCAGTCAAGTTGGAGTCGTCGATTGACCTCTCGGACAAAGATAGAATTTCCTATTCTGACAATTTGTCCTAAGTAAACATACTCGTCAGTATCTACAACCCATCCATATGTCCATTAACAATAACTCCACATCGTATTCAGTCCAAATTTAGACTAGTCGTCTGCACAGCACAGGATTAAAGTGCACGAGTGTGTGAGCACGCACAGGTGCACTCCCTATTCCTTCACTCTTATAATCCGTTGGGACTGTAATACGACACGATCGACGAGAGATCAGGTGCAATATTGCATTTAAGTCCTCTGCTAGGCACGGGATTGAAACACGATTGAGGATTTCCTTTAACAAAACACCAACAACTGAGTTTAGCTCAAATCGGAATTCAAGTGTTCGATGACCACTATATCAACGAGGCAGTCATCAAAAAATGCTTTAATCAACGTTATCTAGCAAGATAAAAATGCCATAAAATCTGTTTAAGACGGAAAAATATACAAAAACAAATTTTTTTCTTTTCAATATAGATTATAAATAACACTTATTGAAAGCTGCTTTTTTGTTTAATTACCACTGCTTCAGAAAAACCTCCGTGATGAGAAGAACCAGCAAGTAACCCAGCGGGATTTTAAAACAAAATAATAGGTTACATTTCATGTATGGTACAAAAATAACAAACACAACTAAATAGAAATAGCTTGCCGGCGATCACCTCATTTCCAAGGGTTATAATAACCTTATAAATTACATTACACTTCAGAAAAGTTTGCGATCAGTTTGAAAAATAAAACTTTTTTTGCTACGGTAGTTTCGTCTTCTTTTTAGATTCTTTACTAAAAATATAGAATTAGAATACTAAATAATAAAACAAATTCTATTGTTTTCCTCATAAAAATTAATTCAATACAAGCTTACGCTCATTCAGAAATCTGACTTAGTCAATGAGGAAATTTGTAATTGTATAAATGCTAAGAGGGAAAAAGGATAATCCACGAGATAAACAGCACGCAGAGTTGCTGTATCCCAATCCTGTGTCGTGATCATGTTTCAGAGGTACCACAGCATGGATAATCTAGCTGACCGACCCCGTAGTAGTTTCCCAAATATTCTGACTGCTGCTGAGAAGATTACTGGCAACCCGTGACCCAAGAATCAACGCACCTACAATAAATGTAAAACTTGAAGTTAGCACTCAGACCATTAGGAATTGCTTACACCAGGCTGGACTACGAGCACAGAGGTCTTGGCGAGCATCTCTGAATTCACGGCAACATCAGTGATGGAGATTGCTGTGGGCTAGGCTCCGGAAAAATGAAGAAGTAAAATAATTGTAAAAACTGTTTCTTCGTTGAGTAATCGTGAATCAGTACTCATCCAGATATTGACGTGTCCGTGTCTGCAGAAGACCTAGAGACTCTGAGAGGCAAAGTACTGCCACTGGAACCTTGTCCTGTGGAATTGTGATTGGAGCTAGAACGCCTTTGATCCCGTATCGAGGCTCCATGACGGCAGATAGGTACAAAACAGTCACTGTTGATGGAATCGTCAGACCATTCCGAGTAAATTGTGAGCACCATTTCGTACTGGTCAATGATAATGTACCCACACATCGAGCTCAATGAGTCATTGCTGCTCTCCAAGAACACGACATCACAGGGTTAGACCGGCCTGCTGGTTCGTCTGACTTAAACCCATTAATGCACGCGTGGAATGCCCTTAAGCGAGCTATTTGGAACAGCCATCTCCCCAGAAAGTTCCAGAGATCTGGGAAGCCGCTGTTTAAGAATGGGACAGGTTACTGTAAGGCCTGGATAACATAGTTTGGTTAAACAATATTTTTCGTTCCGTCAAATTTCTGTTAAGAAAAATTGTTTACGTTATTTACATTATACATTTTTTTAAATAGAAATACACTGTTTGAAATTAAAAAATAAAACTCTTTTTTAATGACAAAAATTGAGTAATTCAATCCTTCAGTAATCTATTTTTTTATTTTAAGTTTTATTATTAAAACATTTTTAGTGCCTGCGACTTTGTTCGCGTGGAATCAGTACTTTTGCTATTCTAAGTTATGACGATTTATTTGTAAATTAAACTGTTGCGAAAACTTATAAAGACATTAATCTGAATAAAAATATTCAGTTAGTCGGTCAGTCAGACAAAAAAATTAACGGACCAATTAACGGACACACAAACGAACCAAGAAAGCAGTAGGGCAAAATGTACGCTTGTGTTTTATTTTGTAAATAAACAACAAAATGACCGCAATAAGGTAATCCCCAATTTGCTCCCGAATTTCTCTAGCCAACACTTGCTTTCCATACAACAAATAAGAGATTGCCCTAAATAACCATCACGATCACCAATTATTGATATTAAATAAAAAAATTGAAATGAAAACTATAATCCAATGCCTAACTAAAACTAAGTACCTACACTAACAAAATAAATGAAAACTATAATCCAATGCCTAACTAAAACTAAGTACCTACACTAACAAAATAAATGAAAACTATAATCCAATGCCTAACTAAAACTAAGTACCTACACTAACAAAATAAATGAAAACTATAATCCAATGCCTAACTAAAACTAAGTACCTACACTAACAAAATAAATGAAAACTATAATCCAATGCCTAACTAAAACTAAGTACCTACACTAACAAAATAAATGAAAACTATAATCCAGTGCCTAACTAAAACTAAGTACCTACACTAACAAAATAAATGAAATTGCGTAAGTACCCGTATTCTGTCTCGTCTTGCAAACGAATGAAAAATAAAACTAGACTCAACCTAGGAAAGTTTTCAAATCAAATCAAATCAAATAATTTATTTGTAAAACATAGTTATAAAAAGTTACAAGCTTGGTGGAAAAGGTATAAGGAAAGATACGTAACACTATGTTTCGCCTACAAAGGCGTACAAATATTTGTTTATCACTATCACTGGCACTATAACATAAATATAAACATATAATAAATAAATCGTCCATTAATTATTGCAGGTACTAAAAACCATTCATTTTATCTTCAAAGTATTCGTTGATAGAGTAGTATGCTTTACATATTAAAAAACTCGAAAGCAATTTCTTAAATTTCGCTATATTATCAGTTTCTTTGATGTATTTTGGGAGTTTATTAAAAATTTTAGGCGCCATACCCAGGAAACTTTTTGAATACAGGGCTGTTTTATGAGGTTTTGTGCGTAGTATATTCCTATGTCGTTTATTATTAGCGTTTTCAAATATGCCTAAATGTTTCCTTACAAACATAGCTACTTCAAATACATATAAAGATGGTAGGGTCATAATGTTAAGGTCAGAATGTTAAGATCACTGAAATGCTTTTTAACCTTTAAGTAATAGGTGTCATCGAGCTTAAAATCATTTGGGTTTTCTATCAAGAAATTCTCAGTAGCAGCGCGGAGTCGAAAGTTTAGCAGTGTTTCATCCTGATGCCTCAGAAAGCACGTAAAGCCGTTTTATCTGTATCTGATCGCACTATATTTTTGTCGGAATACTAACTTGGATACAATGATAAATAGACAATTTTTAATATTGATCAATAGGGGCAGATTTTTATAAAGTTCTATACTAGGTATCATTCATAATTATCGTTATTTCGTTTTACAGATTTCCCCACCACCATGCAATTAAAAACCATTTTTTCCGCGCAAACAATGTATCCTGGTTTTAACACTTAAAGGTGAGATATAAGATAAATAAAAAATATAATTGAATTATTTTAATCCTAAAGTTTTAGTACCAATTTCAAAGTTACAAAAATCATTTAATAATTTTATCTAGACAAATATGAAATCACCCCGTAAAAAAGAATCTTAAAAAGCTTACTTTATTATTTAAGGAATTAAATTTTCCAAATACTATTTCTTAGTAAAGAAACTAATTATTAAAAAGAAGTTGTCCCAATTTCACGCATCTACGTTCAGCGGTTTGACATATTTTTCATACAAAATTTTCACGCATGTTTTATAACCGTAAGAGGCAAATTTTATTATTTAATTACTTTAAAGCATTAAATATTTTTCCCTACAAATCGAACATTATCTAACCCTTCTCCCTCCCCCGGTAAGTTGTTTTAAGAAATACCAAAATATTTTATCTCTATACAAAATTGTAAACCCTCTGCCCCGGCCCACTCTACCGTAACGGATTATCTTGAAATCGCAAATTACGTATTCATTTATATTTAGAATGCAGTACTCTCAGTATATATCGATTCAATTGCCCTGTAAAATATTTTTTATTAAAATAATAAACTGTAATACCATTATTTCACTCTTTTAGGGATCGAATTTTCGAAAATTATTTCATTGCGGGTTCTACGTCGTAAAACGTAGCACCTACTGTACAAATTTCTACTTCAACGGTTTAGTTGAGCTTGTGCACTGGTAGATGAGTTATAATCACTCAGTATAACTTAGTATCTCTGATTCAGTATATAAACAGTATATAGTAGGTACACAGTGAACAGTGACATCTGTCAGTAAAGGGCAAAACTAACTTTACGGCAAATTAAATTTCATTCAGTTCACTTTTAACTATTTCCAATGTAAATGAAATTTTATAAATGCTATTTGCAAACGAAATAAATAAAAAACTTGATATAAAGTAAGAATTTTGTCTAATTTTAAGTACCTACATATTAATTTAGCAAATAAAGACAAATTAATAATATGCACGTTATTACTAATTTCAAATTCTAAAGTAAAGAGAACAAATGCTGGCACTATGGACTCTTCCCCGCTCCAGGAAAAATGAGAATGCCTACAATGATATCCTTTTCTACATTATACATTTCATCGAATGCCTATACTTAGCCGTGGAACATGTTATATTGGTTGTATATTATAAAATATAACCCACTTCTTCGACTCCGTAATCGGGTAAAGATCGTGGAAATTATGTCAAATATAAAGCAGTCAATGCAAATCAATTAAAATTCTGTAACGGTTATCGGATAAAAGTAAGAAACTTATATTTGCTTGTCCAATACAAACATTGCGTTGAAAGCAGCAAGCAAAGTAATTATTTTCATAGTATTATGTGTCTTTCATATCTCGTTTATAATTAAATCGTATGGTGCTTAAAAATACTTATAGCGCTATTTATATAAAATTAATGTAGTTAATTTATTATTACAGTCGAATAAAAATTATATAATATTTAGAAAAGAACGGGTAGGAACAATATAAAAACAACTCAAAATCGGGTAACGTAATTTTTCAATTTCATGACACAATAAATTTTAAGACTTTTGGAACTGCAAAAGGCAAGTAATATACCTACTGCCAAGCTTCTATGATCCTTGGCGAAACCAAAGAAATTGTTAATAGCTCTTTTAAAATTTAATTTACCATGTTGTGGGCACTTGGTGATTAAGAAAAAAATTATAAGCAAACACTTAAAATGTAATAAATAATTTGCACAACACCATCTATCGATGACATTGGTTAACTGTTGTACTTTTTTACTAAGATATTAAGATTTATATATTAATTTTTTATAAACATTTATTGCGTAATCTTTTATTATTGTTTTTTTACTTCGTTTAGATACAATTATATCATTATAGAACCCTATTTTACATTATTTAATTACAAAAATATCCTTGATCACTCAACGCCACCATTAAACAAATTTGTATCTATACTTCGTACCCATACTTCAAAATATTAATCAACACTTTTGATACGATGAACTGATTTTAATAAAACAAATACTAAATTTAAAACGAAGATATGCTTCACAATTTCCCTAACGATTATTTTGATATAAATCAGAACTTCATACATAATAGGGTAACAAACAAACAGACAGACAGAGAGACAAAAAATTCTCAAAATGATAGAAATATTCAATTACTTATTTTTAGTTCCTCTCAATCAATTTTGATACAAAAATATAAAATGAACAGACATCTGCAATTTACATTTTTATATTTTAATTTACATAATTTTTTTTAAACAAACTATTTGAGAAAAGATATGACGTAAACACTTTTTCTCAATAAAGTTAAATTTTAAAAATATATCAGCTTTTGCTAATGATCAAAAACTTTTTTTGATGTGTGTAATTTTAGTGTCGGTCGCGTGTACCCATATGAAATACTATACGACTTTATGCTATGGAAATATCTAAAGTAAACTAGTCTAGCTGTTTCAACACTGGTAAATGTTTTATAGGATATGCTGCATAGCTAAGTCTGCTTGCTAGTTTTGATATATGGGGGCCCCATTGAAGCTCCGCGTCTAGTGTGACTTTTAGTATTTACATGTTTGACATTAGGAGTTATGAATTTCATACATTTACTTTTGGTTTCATTTAAATGCAAATTAATAACAGTAAACCAATTTACTAATACTACAATATTATCTAACCAAAAACTAATAATGTGTTTAATAATTTTAATTTTTGGTAATAATTTAATGTGCTATTATCATTCCGATAGGAATTTACAGGACCCTATCAATATTTCGGTAGCACACATTTATTTACAATGTGAAATAATACATTGTTATATTTGCTCGGTAAGCACTAAATGTGACAAAGTATTTCTAGAAAGTCAATCAGTTAAATAATGCATTATATTTTCTTCACGTAAACTGTGCTAACGACCACAGGAAAACCACGATTAGCACTTAAGTAATTACGTGTCCAAAGTTACAGTAAAAAAGGGTTGTGATAAAACTGAACATAAAAACAAACCGTATTGAATGGAGAAACCGATAGAATATTCACCGTTTCAAAAAGGTATTTTTTTAAATAAGCTTTTAACTTTATAAAAATATCGTGATGATCTAGTTATGGTCGCAAAACATCGGGAATATATATGTACCTATAAAAGTCTACTGCTGCACATAGGCCTCCCCATAAATTGCCTCATAGGGAGGGGGATATTTGCCATAGTTGCCATAGTTGCCACACTTGGCAGGTGAGTTGGCAAAAGTAGTTTATTTTTATTTTCTAAATGATATTATGAAGATGCTGTTGGCCATCTATTGGTTCGTTTCCTTCAGTTGCCTCTTACGATCATGACCTTAGGGGCTTTATTGGATATTCTTACAAAGTAAAAATATAACTTCAACCAAATCCTTAAAATAAGTTTAATTAAATATCATAATTTTTAACCATTTATTATACATATAATATACATACATAAACACTCACGCCTTCACCCATAGGGGTAGGCGACGACTACGGACTTCCATTTGGCACGATCCTGACACACCTTTCTCGCCTCTTTTACATCCATATATCTACGCATACACGCACGTCGGTTAAGGGTACTCCTAATGTGGCACATTTTCAAAATATCCACAATTTGGTCGATAATCCTTCGTCTAGAGCATCCCTTCCCGACTTTGCTGTTCACACTCTGCAATATAAATTTACTTTGTTACTCTCTCCTCGTTCATTCTTTCTCTACATGACCAAACCACCGAAGTATTTATTTCTTAATCCTGTTCATACCACATTTTTCTCTTATCACAAAATTTTTAACTCTGTCATTCAAATTCAGCCCTAGCACACTCCTTAAAGACCGCATTTTTACAGCATTTATTCTACTTTCGTGCTTCTTCTGCCTTACCCAACTTTCACTACCATACATTAAAGTAGGGAAGAACAGAGTTATGAATTACCATACGTGCCTTTTTTGACACATTGTGACTCTTCATAATAGAATGTAAAGCTGTTAGCACGAATGTGTCGGCTCGACCGGGAAACAACCACGCTCTCACAGAATACCAGCGTAAAATAGCAACTGAACGCTGCTGTGTTTCGTATGGTGAGCGTACAGAACCGGAGAGACCCTTTTTACTGGAAATGGGGCATTCCATCTTACTCCTCATAGGTGACAACGCATCTGCATTTGATTCGTAATCGATGATAGATGTAGATGTCTCTGGGCCACAGCAAGCATTTACCACGAGGTGGTTTGTGTGCTCGGTTGTTATTCACTGCGTTATAGCGGTAAGTCTGCTGGTTGCGTTTTTTGGCTGAATAGCTATAGTTAGCCTTTGAACAAAAAAATAACTAACCCTTTTATCACCAGCAACGACGACAAGTCACGAATACTGTTCCTTTGAGAACTTCCACGTTCCGCACGTAGTCCTCAAGAAACGATAGTCTCTTCCTTATAAGGCATCATTTGTAATGATTTTAAGCAAATTATTCTTAGAATATATTTAACGAAATAATTTCAAACACTTCAATAGTTAAGTAAGAACCTAAGTGCCTCTCATTAGTAAAAGAGTTCCCTTTTTTTCTTTAAACTCCCACGTATGATAAGAAACCCAAATAACATATTTCATATCTCCGTAATATATTATGGATAAAGAAAGACGCCCATTTTTCAACTGACTATGTATAGAAATGAAATAAATCTTAAAAATTAACTAATTGAATTGTAAATTAATTACGCTTACCACAATGTTAAAAGAAACGCAGGTAAAAATATTTTTTTAATATTTCTTTAAGCTTATTCTACTTCAAGCGTAAACGTATTACCATATTATTTTGAACGCATCTCAACTACCCTTTTTCTACGACTTTATTTTACACACTGCTACTTTACTTTATTCAACTCTGTTTCTGAGTTTTACACATTATTTTATGTTTCAGTTAATCAGTAAGCATTTCTTTATTAGTCTTTGTATAGTAAAGATTAATTAAAAATAATAAAATAATTTCTTTATTACCTATTTCATAACGGCAAATCCCAACCTAAAAAGTGATTTTATATTTTTTGGACCTCGTAGCGTTTAAATCGTAAAAATGACTATATGAAATTATTTTCTAAACTTACATGTAATTTTTCTACTATACCTTATGAACATGAACATTCATTATCAGGTTTTTTTAATGTATGGAAAGTGGGCATGATTCTTTACGCAAAAACCGTCTGATAGCATCGAACGTTTCATCAAATAGATCTGTAACGAAAAAAAAGTGTAAATACATTTGAATACAATGATGAATGATTGAAACATAGAAACAAACGTTTGTTTTAAACCACCACACATGCGATACAATCGTATCGTACCTATTTCTTACTATTTACAAACAATACATTACATACGCCTCATGTGCAAATGAAGACTAAAACCAGTTTTGAGATTTCATGAGAACTGTGTTAATGGTAATAGGTCGGTAAAGAAGGGTTGTTACACATCCATTACAGCCTATCTACTGCTGATCATAAGTCTCCTTTATAGACTGCCTGATATGCCTGCCGGATTTGGGCTTAGTTGCCACGCTTGGCAAAGGCGTTGGCATCGTAGTTTTTTTTTGCATTTTTAGTCGTTATTATGAAGACGCTGCAGCCCATCTCCTGATTTTGTTCCCTTTATCGTCTCCTACGACACCCACGGGATAACATAGGGTAGCGGATATTCTTACACCACCACTACACGGTAATACGGTAAACTACGAATACAGGTAAGACTTTAGGGGTGGCAAAAGCATCTTATCCTTTTCTTTTTATTTTTAAAACGTTACCTCCACTCTGCGATCTTGTCCTGCATCGTGTAGGCAGTTTACATACATACATTTCACAATGACAAACATCCAGACCTGAAACAACTATTTGTAGGCAAAAAATTGCTTGTTCCGTGCGGGATTCAAACCCTTAGCGTTGCAACACATTGCTAAGCCACTGCGCTACGGAGTCGACTATCGCATATCTGCATTTATAATTGAGAATAAGTAGTAAGTTTTTGTCTATCGGCCGTAGTAATAGAAGTTACGATCAGCACTGTATGCTCTTGTGTCACCCTTACACTCATTAAAAAAAAACTTATTCCACGCGGGAATCGAACGTGTGAATGTCTTGGTAGAGCCGCGCTGCAGTTATATCAGTAGTATAGTTGTAGCACAAATGGGTCGGTTCGACCGGGGAAGGACCACGCGCTCACAGAATACCGGCGTAAAATAGTAGCCTAATGCTGCTGTATTTCTTATGGTGAGTGTAGAGAACCGGAGACCCTTTTTACTGGAAACGAGACATACCATCTTAACCCTCACGTGTGACAATATATCTGCATTTTGATTCGTGATATAGGATAGATGTAGATTTCTATGGGCCACAGCAACCACTTATTATCAAGTGGACTGTGTGCTCGTTTGTCACCCTGTAACGTTAAATAGGTTCACTTAAATATAACTACAAGAAATACTCAATGCCGAAGTGCTCTGGCAGTAGGTACCAAGACTTTTCTGAGTTAGGTACCTTTTTACTAACTATGTATACTAAATTTAA
This sequence comes from Parnassius apollo, assembly GCA_907164705.1. Classification (NCBI taxonomy): domain Eukaryota; kingdom Metazoa; phylum Arthropoda; class Insecta; order Lepidoptera; family Papilionidae; genus Parnassius; species Parnassius apollo. The sequence continues at coordinate 3,028,337 of CAJQZP010000851.1, forward strand.
AATATAATATTGTTGTAAGCCAACTTTGACAAATAAACTTTTATCTTTCTTTTTTTTAACATTGTAGGAATAACGCTCACTAGCTGGATAGTATTCAATAATATTTAATTAAAAATATTATAATATGATTGAATAAATTATATTTCAACATGATCGAATATACCGTGTGTAATGTCGGCTGAATATTTACTACTCCATACCACCTCTTAAGTATCGTAAGTAGCGACAGAGGAAAACTGAAATAGAGGAGAGGTAGCATCATCTTTCTTAAACATCTGAAAATAATAAAATCTCTGTTTGCCAATCCGCTTAATAATCTATGGAATATTCGCACCTATGATGAAATCTATGGGACAGGCCTATGTTCAGCTGTGAACTTATGGTGGGCTCTAATTGGTGAATGAAATAAGCAGTTCATTGATGTGTAGCATGAAGGAAATTGCGGAGAAAATGGACTCCTGAGGAAATCCGGGATCCGTTTCCTCCGCATTAATCATCTAAGGCTCGGAAGAGCAGCCTTCGATAACGAATAGGAGAGTCTGTTTCCCCAGAAAGTCCTTCACCCAGTCAATCAGCCCATGAGATAAGTCGTACGCTAGAAGCTTGCCTAAAAGTCTAGCTTGCCAAGCCCTGTCAAAGGCTTCTGATGGAACATGGAACAGCAAGTGCTTTCACAATGTTATTGGGGGCCTCGCCCTGTATGTGAGTCGAATACGCTTGAAGATTGTGAATGGAGTTGACCGATTTCTACGATACATGTTCTGCCAGTCGCTTTGGATGTCAATGATATCTAGGTATACCATGAGGAAGGCGTTTCATGTACACTCCCTAATCTTATAGCAAGAAGTAATTGAAATTGACCAATAGCCAGTGGGGTCTGCACGGCTGCCTTTTTGGGTACATACACCACATAAGCCAGCTTTCAGGATTTCGGCATTATTCTTATCCTAAAGAGAGGCAGAACAAGCGTTTCAACAATAAGGGGATAACTCAGATGCACAAGCTTTTAGGACTATAGCCGGTTACCATCCAGCGTTGTTCACGACTAGACCCCGCAAAGTTTTAAGACCATCCTTATTTGGGCACTGTCTAGACGTGAATCACAGTCAAAAAGAGACGCGATCAAGTCCACTTTCACTGTAGCCGTAAGCATTAATGTGCCATCCGGTTTTAACAGCGGAAGTAGTATAGGCGAACAGAAGTTTGTTTTTACTTCTTTGCGAGAGACCAGAGAGCTTTTATATACATATATTATGTATAAGTCATAAGTTAACGGTTAATATACAAATAATACAATTTAGTAATTTGAGGTGTAAAATAAATTATGTGTTATCTTTTTTTTATAGAATTAGGGTGACAACAACACAGTTCACCTGACGGTAAGTGGATGCTATGTCCCATAGACATCTAAATTTATCCTCAATTAAGGATCAAAATGCAGATGAGTTGTCATCCCTGATGACTATTGTCTCGTTTCCAGTAAAAAAGGATCTCTGGATCTCTGGATCTCTACACTCACCATACGAAACATAGCAGTATTAATCTGCTATTTTACGTTGGTATTCTGTGAGAGAGAGGTCCTGCCCCGGTCGAGTTTACCCATTCGTACTACAACTATAATATAGCTACAGCGTGAGTCTACCACGTAAGACAAATGTAAACACATCCATGTAAGCACATCTACGTAAACATATTTCCTGAATCCTCATGATACAAATGTGAAAAATATATTTTACAACCATAATAAACTTGCAGCGTGGCTCTATAATGTATAAAATCTTATCTAAACAGAAGCTGTTATAGAACTCTATTAGGAAATGTTTAAATGCCATTAAAGCTTAATTATCTCCGGCGGATAGCAAAATATCTATTATGAAAAAGCCATCACCAAAACAAGTAGACCGTTGACTGACAGTAAACATCGTGACAATGCAGCTAAATAGCAATAACTTCTCCCTTGTCGTTCTCAATAACTCGTAAGCTGTCCAATTCTGAACGTGAAACTCTGCTATATTACTTCTATGTGTGGCTGTTTGACGCTGTTCTCTTTTGCTGATATTTTAAATGTGGTATAAATACGAAAGTTATAAAGGTAGGTATCTACCAAAAGACACTAGATTTTCCAGGTATTTTCATCGTCACGACTTATGACATTCACAGGGTGGGATAGCTCTATAAACACAGCGTACATTATATTCGGTTATTTGGGAAATTATTCCAATTAAATTAGGAAAAGATTTGATTCCACCGAACTGCACTATTTCTTTCGCAGTTCTGATAGACAATACCCAAGATTTAAAATAGTGATAGATTTCCTTATTTTGTCACCACATATCATCCTTAATAAGTTTTCTAGAATACTACTAGATAATAAAACAAATCCTAGTTTCGTATACACGAATATGCCTACATGTAGGGAGCCGTGGTAGATCAAGGGCTTAGCGCTTGCTGTAAGTTTCACAGTAGGCGAGCAACCCAGGTTCGATCCCCGCCAACACCAAAGAAATTGTTAATTGCAGTGTATGTAGTAAAGCGAGATTTATTAGTAGTGTAATTGTAGCACGAATAGCTCTCACAGAAAACCAGCGTAACATAGCAGCTTAACGCTGCTGTGTTTCGTATGGTGAGCGTACAGAACCAGAGAGATCCTTTTTTACTTGAAATAAGGCATTCCATCTTTGTCCTCATGGGTGACAACGCATCTGCATTTTGATTCGTAATCGACGATAGATGTAGATGTCTGTGAGCCACAGCAAGCATTTACCATCAGGTGGTTTATGTGCTCGTTTGTCACCCTTATCCTATAGAAAAAAGTGCTGATTAACCACGTGCTCGGCAGTGGAGAAAAGCATCGTCAGGAAACCGGCAAGTCCGTAAAATAAAAAATAAATATTAGAAGGATCTGTGAAGTCCGCCAACACGCAGCGTGGCAGATACTTACTTGCCCTAAAGCTCTCTTAAAAGTGAAAAAAGGCCTGTGCCCAGCAGTGGGACGTATATACAGTGTAACTTTACTTTTAATAGTTTATATCTGCATTTATAAAAAATTGTATAATTTAAACTTTAAATTTAAAGTTGTAGCAGCCAGATTAATCAAACCTAAACGGGAATAAATAAGATATACTCCGCTGCTACCATAACGCGGAAGGCGAGAATAAATAAAAAAACATTTTATTTCCTAATTATTCTTGGCTACTGAGATACTGCGGACTGTATATAGATAATTTGACGTTCTTATAAAGAAACAAGAAGCAGCCGCAAATATCATTCAGCGCCACACCGACTTCACACGCCGCTATCGTCACGTATCCGTCGACCAATGGTGAGCCGTTTCTTCAACGCCGCAGTTCGTTTCCTCTTGCTGTTCCGGAGCTGTATTCCACACCGCCGCCGCCCGCCGACTACGCGTGCGCACCGATCTGCATGTCTTATATAGCCCGGTCCAGCGACGTAGCTTCGTGAACAACAAACAAGTCTCACGCCGGGAAACGAAACGTAGATAATTGTATATTTTAAATAGTTTTCATTGGTCATAAAATAAGCAATATAATTGGCTAGGCAAAATATTAATTGTTACCATTGGCAAATCAATAGTGAGCCAGCCATATAAATATAGGCAAGGTTGATGCAAAATATATTCCATTCCGAATCCCATTCGACAGTACATTCATAAACATAAACAGTAGTTTCATTTCTCCACCTTGAAGAAAACCACTCGGAGTCTGTTAATAGTGGACAGTTCGTCTCCACTATTACAGTGGTGACCCCCGTACGAACACCGAGGGGGGAAGATCCGGTACGAACACCAAGAAGGAACACCCTGCGACGTACCACTACTATTGCACGAACACCGCGAAGCAAACCCGTACTTGAACCGAGAAGGAAGACTTCAGTTTATATAAAATCAGTGTAATCAAGCCGTCATTATGGAGCAGGAGGCAAACACATATACATCAAACCCGGTAAAGGAACCAGAAATCGCCGGTATATCTCTATCGTTAAGAATACCACCGTTTTGGAGAGACAAACCACGACTTTGGTTCGTCAGTTTTGAAGCCGCAACGAATGGTTTAAAGAAGAGCCAAGCGCAATTAGCACAGATGGTGATAGCCCAACTTGAGAAACAAGACATCGAACAAATTGCGGACCTGTTGTACAACCCACCAGCAGTCGACCAGTATAATTCACTGAAGGATCGTCTGATCTCCGCATATGAAGAATCCGACAGTCGACAGCTACAAAAACTTCTATCAGAAATAGAACTTGGAGACCAGAAACCCACACAACTCCTACGCAAAATGCGTACTTTGGCGCGAGATAAAGTTCCGGATTCAACACTACGGCTAATGTGGGTAAACCACCTACCACCACATATACGATCGGTAATAGCAGTCAGCGAAACATTCAGCACGCAGACGAAGCTCGACGAACTGGCACTCCTGGCGGACAAGATGATCGAAAACAGCAGTAGCTCACACATATCGATCATCGAAGGCACTTCAACAAAGGCCAATGATACCCAGTTTCTTCTCGAAGAAATTCGGAAGCTATCATTCGAAGTCGCCGCGCTCAAAGCTTCCCAGCATCATACCTTTTACCAGCAACAGTACAACCAGCGCAATCAGCAACACCGAAGATCACCTTTTCGTCGCAACCGCTCTGCAAGTAGAAGTCGAATAAGCTCAACATCAAGATCCCCTTACTGCTACTATCATCGACGTTTCGGGGTCGAGGCAAGAAAATGCACAGCACCGTGTACATTCAAAAATGAAAATACGAATACGGAAAACTAACTAGTACGCTCGATGCGACGGGATCCAGCGTAACAGCAAAGTCCTACCGTCTTTTCGTCACCGATAAAAAAAGCAAGCTTACTTTCCTTATTGACACCGGAGCAAATATCTCAGTGTTACCGCCGAAGCAAGGACAGAAGTTGAAGCCACTAGATTTTCAACTCTATGCAGCAAACAATACGGTTATTCCTACATATGGAGAAAAAACAATGGAACTTGATTTTAATCTACGCCGACCATTCAAATGGAGATTTATCGTCGCTAAAGTCAGCAAACCAATCATCGGTGCTGATTTTCTTCAACATCACCAGTTGGTCGTCGACATCAAAAATAGAAGAATCATCGACGGGAAAACCAATCTTGCATCTCAGTCTTTTGTACAAGCAACCAATCTGCCCACAATAAGAAGCATAGATGTGCAACAACCGTATCACAAGATCCTCGAAGAATACCCTGGTATCACAAGAATAACTTCAATGAAATTAACACCGAAGAACGACGTTGAGCATTTCATCGACACCAATGGACCACCACTTCATTGTCGTGCACGTCCAATCGCACCACACCTATACGAGCAAGTTCGAAAGGAATTCGAAAACATGATTGAGCAAGGAATATGCCGTCCAAGCAAAAGCCCTTGGTCATCACCACTTCACATTGTACCGAAGAAGAACAGAGAATTACGAGTTTGTGGAGATTACAGAAGACTGAATTCTATTACCACTCCTGACCGCTACCCAATACCGCGAGTCAGGGATTTCACTCATCAACTATCAGACAAGACTATATTCTCCACCATCGATCTCAACCGAGCTTACCAACAAATAAGAGTCCGCGATGAAGACATAGAGAAGACAGCAATAATTACCCCAATGGGATTATTCGAATTCCCAAGAATGATCCCAGGATTAAATAACGGAGGTCAAACTTTCCAAAGATTCATACACGAAGTACTTCATGGACTGGATTTCGTTTTCGCATTTATTGATGATCTCCTTGTTGCAAGCCCTGATAAAGAAACGGACGAAACCCATCTACGCACCGTGCTACAGCGATTAGAAGACAACGGAATCACAATCAACCCTTCGAAATGCATATTTGGACAGCAAGAAGTTCAATTTCTTGGTTTCACCGTCAGCAAGGAAGGAATAAAACCGCCTGCCGAAAAAGTCAGAGCAATCATCGATTATGCAAAACCTAAAACTATCGAAGAGCTAAGGCGTTTTCTTGGGATGATAAATTTTTACAGAGAACACATACCTAAAGCCGCTGAAATCCAAGCACCACTTCACGCCTACCTTCACAACACGAAGAAAAAAGATAAAACGTCAATCGAATGGAACGATGAAGCCACGAAGGCATTTGAAGCTTGTAAAATTGCGATCCAAAATGCAGCTTTACTCGCTCACCCATCACACGAAGCAACCCTTGCTATCTTCAGCGACGCATCCGATCTCTCAGCAGGAGCAGTTCTCCAACAATACAGCAATGGGAAATGGCAACCACTTGGATATTTTTCGAAGAAGTTCTCCGATACTCAACGTAACTACAGTACATTCGACCGAGAGCTACTCGCTATTTACATGGCTATCAAGCACTTCAGAAAAACGTTCGAGGGTCGAAACCTGATCGTTTTTACCGACCACAAGCCATTAACATATGTACTTCCAAAGAAACCATCACTATCGGAAACACCACGAAGAGCAAGACAACTTATTTTCATAAGTGAATTCACGACCGACATACGTCACATCAGTGGAAAGGACAACATAGTTGCCGACGCACTCAGTCGCGTACCAATCGACAGTGTAACGTGCCCTACATCAATCGACTATCATAAGATCGCCGCAGCACAAGACAGAGATAGTGACAACATAAAACATCTATCGAAGCAAGGTAACTTGTCCATCAAGCAAGTTACAATGCCAATGACGCATCTACCAATATACTGTGAAGCCTCAACGACAACCATGCGACCATACATACCAGAAGAATGTCGTCGCGAAGTCTTCAATGCACTGCACAACATTAGTCATCCAGGTGTTAGAACAACAAGAAAACTCATCACTGAAAAATTCTTTTGGCCTGCAATGCAAGCAGATGTTGGCAACTGGGCGAAGCAATGCATTCAATGCCAAAAATGCAAAGTACAAAGGCATACATCAAGTAGTCTAGCTACATTTCCACCCACGGAGAGATTCGAACACTTGCACGTTGACATCGTTGGACCATTACCTACTTCACCGCAAGGACATCGTTATCTCGTAACAATGATCGACAGAACAACAAGATGGCCAGAAGCAATACCTACCGATGATACTTCAGCCGAATCCGTCGCGAAGATAATTTATGAAAATTGGATTACTCGTTTCGGATCACCTAAAACCATCACAACGGATCAAGGAAGGAATTTCGAAAGCAACCTATTCCTCAAACTTCTTCAAACTATGGGAATACAGAAGACGCGTACAACAGCATACCATCCTCAGTCAAACGGAATAATCGAACGATGGCATCGTACATTAAAGACTGCACTCAAAACTCGTTTATCTCAACATACAAAGTGGATTGATGAGCTACCTACAGTGCTACTCGGACTACGAGCAACACCGCGTGCAGACACTAGTCTTAGCGCCGCTCAGCTAACCTACGGCTGCAGCATAAGGCTGCCGTGTGACTTCTTCAGTTCAGCAGCGTCAAACAAACAAGAAATGGATTACGATTTCGTAACTAAACTTCGAGAATCAATTAACAAAGCCTTATCGTTGAAATGCACCGAAATGCAATCACACAGAAATAATAAATCAGTATTCATTCACCAAGATTTGAAAACATGCAAACAAGTTTTTGTAAGAAACGACGCAATGAAAAAACAATTTCAACCTACCTACGATGGACCGTATAAAGTATTAGAGAGAAATAGCAAGACTTTTAAACTACAAATACCCGGAAGGAAATCTACGATTATATCGATCGACCGACTAAAGCCTGCCTATATTATTAAGGAGGATTCATCATCATCATCAAAACCACCAGCGAGGAAGCTTGAAAATTCATCATCTACATCAACCCAGTTGAAACCTATTTTAAAAACTACGAAATACGGGCGAGTCGTCAAGCCTCCGGTACGCTTTCGCTGGGGGGAGAGTGATGTAGCAGCCAGATTAATCAAACCTAAACGGGAATAAATAAGATATACTCCGCTGCTACCATAACGCGGAAGGCGAGAATAAATAAAAAAACATTTTATTTCCTAATTATTCTTGGCTACTGAGATACTGCGGACTGTATATAGATAATTTGACGTTCTTATAAAGAAACAAGAAGCAGCCGCAAATATCATTCAGCGCCACACCGACTTCACACGCCGCTATCGTCACGTATCCGTCGACCAATGGTGAGCCGTTTCTTCAACGCCGCAGTTCGTTTCCTCTTGCTGTTCCGGAGCTGTATTCCACACCGCCGCCGCCCGCCGACTACGCGTGCGCACCGATCTGCATGTCTTATATAGCCCGGTCCAGCGACGTAGCTTCGTGAACAACAAACAAGTCTCACGCCGGGAAACGAAACGTAGATAATTGTATATTTTAAATAGTTTTCATTGGTCATAAAATAAGCAATATAATTGGCTAGGCAAAATATTAATTGTTACCATTGGCAAATCAATAGTGAGCCAGCCATATAAATATAGGCAAGGTTGATGCAAAATATATTCCATTCCGAATCCCATTCGACAGTACATTCATAAACATAAACAGTAGTTTCATTTCTCCACCTTGAAGAAAACCACTCGGAGTCTGTTAATAGTGGACAGTTCATCGCCACTATTACAAAGTCACTATTACACAACATTTAAAATTACGATGGTGTGTTCATTCGTCCAGAACACGTAAATAAAATAAATTTTAGGGTCACCAGTTCTACTAATTAATTAAACTGACGTTAATTGATGTCACAAGATTATGACCCGTGTTTAAATGGTATCATATTTTTAATTGCTCTACTTTGTAGAATGTTGCCATTAGATAAAAATAATGTAAATATATCATACACGCAACTTCAAGATAGTTTTTAAGTTGTTTATGACAAGCTTTTATGTTTTATTTTTTATCGAGTATATCAATGTAAAACCTACTAAACTCTATTGCCTACCTCCTATAACCGAACATGTTCCATGTTGCCTATGGGTTAGTTCATGTTAGCATTACTTAATAGTCTGTAACATTAAATATTGTCCTCCAGAGCGACGACGTCGAGTCTCAACGGAGACTAGTCATCTGCGTAGCACAGTAAACCTTAATAACTTTTTTTGGTCCTGATTCGAACCCGGGACCTCATAATCAGTAGTCACGTTTATGACCACTGGACCGATGAGGCAGAGCACATAACCAAGAGTACGGATCTTATCGTATGTAATCCTAAAGTATGGTACCATTTACATTCCTTGAATTTATCCTTACTAAGAGTATCTGCACCAACACAACTTAAACAGTCGAGATCCTTAAATAGAAAACCGCTCTGAACTATAGTCTCGTAAAAGTGAATCCAAGAAACGTGCTCCACGCTGAAGTGCGCCAGTCCGAATCCTGCAATGTGGTCAAATTAGTTTTATTTAGTTGTTCTTTATTCTATTCCACCCAGCCCCAAAGCTGAGAAAAAATCAATTGTCATGGACAAGGACGAGTAATTTTTTTTTGCTCAATATTACTAACTTATGGATTCAAGTACTAACTGATTTAAATATAAGAAATACTTGGCTAAAACTGGTAAGAAGATACCCGAATACTTTGACTACATAAACCAGACTATTCTTCTGTGAAGATCATTTTGATGTAAGTATTACATATATTTAACTGTCGTTTATTACAAAACAAACATCATTAGGTGAAGGATCGCAAGTCAAATTTTGTAATAAATTACGTTAACTTAGATATTATACATATTGATTGCTAATGATTGTAATTATAGATAAACTAAACTATGATAGCTACTAAACTATGTTTTATCAAAATACACTCTCACCTGGTATTATGTTTTTGTATTAAACAAAAGTTGGTAATAGGTTGATTGATGTTACATTGTTACATAATACATTGATGTTTTAACATTCCTCAACTCAGCAGAACAAAAATTGCGATTGCATGGAAAAATTTTGCCACCATCAATTTATTTATCCTTGGTAGATTAGTACTTTATGCTTTTACGAATTAGTCTTCCATGATGCTTTTTCAATAAAAGTCATAACAAAACTCAATATTCGTAATGATAACTTGAAATTTTTCGAAATAACACAGCACGTTAGCTAGTTCTCTTAATCAGTGATACAGAACACTAATATCCTTAGGCTGGATCAGTGACGTCACGACAATATGGCGGAAACCGTTTTACAGATTTAAGGCACAGACGAAGAAAAAATTCTTAAAATTGAAATATATAATGCAATTTTATAAACAGAAATCAATATTTCTCGTTTACTTTTTACAAAATCTATCATATATATATATATATATATATATATATATATATATATATATATATATATATATATATATATATATATATATATATATATATATATATATATGATCTTACTAAAAGACAAAATTAAATTAATTAATTTACAGATTTATTAAATTTATTAATTCAGCTCACAAATAGTTACGTTGTTGCGTTGGTTGTCCTTCTGATTTTGACAGTTATTATTTGAGAGGTATGTAATAATATATATATATATATATATATATATATATATATATATATATATATATATATATACATTGGATTTTATTTTACATGGTGTAAAATACTCTATTGGCTCTAAAGGTTTGGATAAAATTTTGTAATAGATGTTTAACTTCCGAAGTATATATAAGTATGTATTATTATTATTTTTGGGGTATCTATATAATTTTCTCATCTGGTTGGATTCCCTAAATATATAATTGCGAACGAAAATGATAAATATACATAAATAACAATAAAATAAAATAAATACATTAAAAATACATAAATAAATAAAAGCCCAACCAGATGGAAGCCCTCGGCAGGGGTTTTTTCGGATGGAAAATCATCTAATGACGCCTTTCGCTCTGGGTGGAGCGTAAGGGAGTGTCAGACTTTTACTGACTAAAAACCATCCGTGTTCCTTCAGTGCCCTTACGTTCCGGAGCCGCGGTATCTCTTTCGAACAGCCCGCAGCCTCCCAATAGAGCCTGGCGTGATCATTTTTTTTTTGATCACGACTTCCGACAAGTACTTGTAATACGGCAGTTTCCGACCCACGAGACCGTATTTCAGAGCAAGCTCCTGGTGTAGAATTCTGGCTACTATGTTGTGTCTGTGCAAGTACTCAGAGTTAGAAAGTGCCGAACAACCGGAGATGACATGTCTAAGTGACTCACCGGGATGGCGACAAACTCGACAGATGCCGACGGTTCCATTCTTTAGGATGTAACTGTTGTTTATGTAGTTGTTGGTCTTAATAACCTGATCTTGTATTGCACAGACAAAACCCTTGGTTTCCCCGAAGAGGTCACCAAAGCGTAGCCAGTGGAGGGCTACTGTGTCTACGAAAGGCTCATATAGAGCCTTGTAGAACCTCCCGTGGAGCTCCTTCTTCTTCCATACGGTCTCCCGGTCGGAAATGCTCTGCACTGCCGGGTCTTGCCATATGCTCGTTGGCTAAGGATAGAGGGGTAAGTCCTTTATCACAAGAAATGACGTCCTTATAGAATGGATCATCCGACCTCGCCAGGAAGTAATCACGGAGGCTGCACACTTCGCGATTATGCATGGTGAGCGCGCTCAGGAAGCCACGCCCACCATGCTTTCGCGGCAAGTACAACCTGCTAATAATGAACCCAATTAATGATAAAAGCAACCTTATTTATATATTTTTATTAAAAATTTGAAAATTTGATTTTTTTTATAAAGTTGAAGTCACAAACTTAAAGTTCACCTGATGGTAAGTAACTACGTCTGATGCTGAAGTGATAATTGAAATAATAATGGCTTGCAATTAAACTTCAGATCTAAATTCACACTAGTGTTTGGCGGTAGAGATAATTGAGACATGGGGGGGGGGGTTACCTACCCAGACCTTCTAAATCTTTGGTCAATATTTAATATACTTTAAGTCTTGAAATTTACCTCGTGCTCTAAATGTCCGCCCTGCACCTAAAATACAACCTGGTCCTGATAATATCATATAACTTACGCAGAGGTTGAACAAACAATAATTGTAGTAATTGACTTCTTGTAACCCTTCACAACTCCAATGAAAATATCATCATCATCCTTACAGCCCTTCACAAGTCCACTGCTGAACATAAGCCTCCTCCAAGGTATACCACAAAGCACGCTCCTGAGCCACCTGCATCCATCGACTTCCTGCATGTCTTACCAGGTCTTCACTCCATCTAGTGGGGGGTCGCCCTACACTTCGGCAATGAAAACAATCGAGCGGAAAATTAGGAAACACATTAATTTGTACACACATCATTTATAAAGAACTTTAATAAACGAGTACTTGTAGCACTACTTGTAGCACTTTAATTAAGTACATATTTTGTTTATTTTTGGTACTTATTACATTATTGCCACACGTCACGGGTTGAGTGGGAGAGAATACCAAAAGGTATTAAGTCTGCCCTTTGCAATTATTTTATTAAGGTATTTTACAGTTTAAGTATAAATAAATAAAATAGTGTGCTATTAAAGGAGTTTCCAGAATTGGTTTTAATCAGCCAGGACGATATAATTTGATTGATTTTTTAATAGAGATAATTTGATTTGAAAGTAAAAATTATGCATTTCTTATTTAGAAGGGTGAAGAGCGAATACACAGTTCACCTGATCGTAAGTAGACGTTGTGACCCACTGACACCTACATCTATCTTTGATTAAGAATCAACAGATGCAGATGCGATGTGACCCCTAAGGACCAATATAGAATGCATCGTTACCCGACAAAGAGACCAAACATAATGTTACAAATTATCTTGCATAGTTCTTAGGCGGAAGCGAACGCGGGTTTACACGTGTAGGCCGTAGATCATAATTCCCTAACATTCATCAATGTATATCAGCGGCTTACGATGATTGATACTATAGTTGAATATAATTAGAATGTCATTCAGTAACTGATTGCTTGTGAATTATGCTTACACATAATGTGTGTATCTACATATAAATTAATAACTTCGTCTCGTCCTAGAAATATATAACTAATGGTTTGCATTATTAAATTCACTTTTAATTTAAATTATTACCATATACTTATAAAAACTATACTTATATATATACTATATACTACTATACGTTTTAAAAATAAACATTTCCTTTCTTAATTTTTAATGAATGTACGTGAGTTTAATATGATCACCTTACGCTTTACTACCCTATAAAACTAAAGCTAGAAGAAGAACAGGGACAAAAACACAGGATTGTATACTATAACTTGTATATTAAGAAAAAATATAGCAATCAAGCTTTGACAATAATTAGGAACACTTCGAAAATTCAACTAAAAGAAACTGTTAATGACCATATTATTATACTATGCTATCAAAACAGACAAAATGACATTTTATTATTTGATTGACTATTCAAGGATGTGGAGTATGAGCATGTATAAATTATAAAGATGTAATTGAATATTATTTTGCGTTTTACTCGTTACTTTCGTGAAAATTTATTTTTAGTGTTACCTGACTAGTATTTTTGTTTAATTCTTTTGGAGGGTCTCAAGACAAAGGTAATTTATATTCAATATATGTATACGAAGGAGACAGCTATATCGACATATGTCGCAGGTCAAAATAATTTTTTGCAGATTGGAGGTGACGTACGAGCACACAGTACGCCTGATGGTAAGTGGATGCTGTGGCCCATAGACATATACATTCATTCTGGATTTTAAGAATCAAAATTCAGTAGCATAGACCACATACCCTTGAGCAAATTGCACAGACGACAGAAGAGTATAATCTGCCACTTAGCTTGGCGTATGTGGACTATGGGAACGCTGTCTATTCCGTCGAAATTCGGGCGGTGCTACAGTCCCTTCAGCGATGCCACTTACCAGGCAGGCAGCAGGCAGTTGACTGTCGTTATATCGAAGTGCTGAAGTGTTGGTACAGTAGGGCTACGATGGCTAGCTCAGTACAGAACCTTTCCAACTGCAGAAAGGTGTAAGACAGGTTGACGTTATATCTCCGAAACTCTTCACCGTTGCATTGGAAAACGTTTTCAAGCTACTGTACTGTAAAGTTTACGTATTAACATCAATGGCGAGTACATCACTCACCTTCGATTTGCCGATGATACAGAGCTTTTGGCAGAGTCGCTGGGAGACTTAATCACTATGTTCAATGAACTAAATAGTGCCTCTCAATGGGTATTTAGGTCTTAAGATAACATGGACAAAACAAAGATCATGTGTAACGTCCAATCACCTCTATGCCGGTAGTTGTTGGGAGCACTAAGCTCGAAGTTGTTGACGATTACGTTTACCTGGGACAAATAGTCCGACTAGATAAGTCTTACTTCGACCGAGAGGTTAAGGGACAGATTCAACTCGGCGCGTAGTGTTCGGGAAATTACGACAAATCTTCTCGTCAGGTATACCTCAAAACCTGAAAACAAAACTGTACAACCATTGCGTATTGCCAGTGGTGACTTATGAACTGAGAAGTGGTCCTTCACTGTTGGCCATATGAAGACGCACAAGGTCACTCAGCGAGCTATGGAGAGGGCTATGCTCGGGGTTTCTCTGCGTGTTACTTACAAATGAGGATATTTACAGTAGAAATAGTGTGACCGACATAGCCCAACGGATTAGTAAGCTGACGTGGCAATGGGCCGGCCATGTAGCTCGAAGAACCGAAAACCGATGGGGGAAAAGTTTGTCGAGTGGCAGCCTCGTACCGGTAGACGATGTGCTAGGCAACCTCCCACTAGATGGAGTAATAACCTGGTAAGACACACAGGAAGTCGATGGATGCGGGTGGCTCAGGACCGTGCTTTGTGGTATACCTTGGGGGAGACCTATGTTCAGCAGTTGTTTTGTGAAGGGCTGTAATGTTGATGAAGATGAAGAATCAATATGAAGATGCGTTGTCACCCTTGAGGACATCAGGCATTCCATCTTTTCGAGGCTTTCAGTAATAATAGTCATATTTTTGGCATTGCTTCTACTTACTACATTTGACACTTGTTGTCAAAGACACTGGGACTAATACAGCAAAACCATACCAGAAAACAAATGTTTGCTCCGGCCGAGATTTGAATCCAAGACTATAACTACTTGTACTGCTAGTCCGTAACGATCGATTATTTTGTGTTAAAAAAAGGGGCAAAAATCCTTTCAAAAGACCGAGTGCTACAAACATTAAGTCTATCGTTATTAAAATCGCTGTTGTAAGAATAGCATATAGAATTTTGTAGGACATTTTACTAGTGCATTAGAGGATGAAGCCATATCTAATAATCGTAATAAGCGAACAATAAATCATTTTGAAAGTAGTTGTTGTCAACACGTATAGCTTAAAGCCTACAAGGTATCGGTACCTTTACCATTTTGGTATTTAAAAAAACTTACTACAATGTCCCTCAGTAACATTTTAATAAACATACAACAAGTGTTACGTATTTTAATAACACGTATTTAAAAAAAATCTTACATATTTTTCACGAGTTATGCGTTAAAGTTATGATCAACTAGGTACGTAAAAATATCCGGCTGACCTCCACACGGCCTTGTGCCACGGTCACTTTCTATCGTTCAAACTCAGAGTTAATTGGTAATGTCTTACTTAAGAACAAAGGCTGAGAATAAAGGTTGAATAAACCAACCATAAACAAGAACATAATTGATAGTAAAATTTAATTAAGTATGAACAACAGTTAATGAAAAAACTTGAAATAAAAGTTTTGAGTTTTGACACATCATAAGTATGTAGATCGCATTACGTATTATGTCAGAGCATTTTAAGTATATACTTTTATTTTTAAGATATGCAAATCGCAGTCTCCAATATATTTTATGACATACGTGACAAAATACTCCATTTCGAAAGCATTGGACTGCTGTTTCAAAATAAAGACACAGAACTTAACTTTATTTGTGTAACTCCAGACTATTTATATTCATCATCATCATTACAGCCCTTCACAAGTTCACTGCTGAACATAGGCCTCCCCCAAGTAATTCCACCAAGCACGGTCCTGAGCCACCTGCATCCATCGACTTCCTGCATATCTTACCAGGTCGTCACTCCAACTAGTGGGGGATCGCCCTACACTAAGCCTACCGGTACGAGGCTGCCACTCGAGAACCTTTCTACCCCATCAGTTATCGGTTCTTCGAGCTATATGGCCGGCCCTTTGACACTTCAGCGTACTAATCAGTTGGGCTATGTCGGTCACTCTGGTTTTACTGCGGATATCCTCATTTCTGAGTCTATCACGCAAAGAAACTCCGAGCATAGCCCTCTCCATAACTCGCTGAGTGACCTTGAACGTCCTCACACGGTCAGCAGTGAAGAACCACGTCTCAGATCCGTAAGTCATCACTGGCAACACGCACTGGTTTTTCAATCTAGTTTTCAGAGATCGAGGTATACCTGACGAGTAGTTATGTCGTAATTTCCCGAACGCTGCCCAGCCGGTTGAATCCGTCGATTGACCTCTCGATCGAAGTTGGACTTACCTAGTCGGACTATTTGTCCCAGGTAAACGTAATCATCAACAACTTCGAGCATAGTGCGCCCAACAACTAACGGCACAGGTGTTACATGGACATTAAACATGTGTTTGCCCATGTTCATCTTAAGCCCTATCCGTTGGGAGGTACTATTGAGGTCATTAAGCATAGTGCTTAGGTCCTCCAGCGATTCTGCCATAAGGACTATATCGTCGGCAAATTGAAGGTGAGTGATGTACTCGCCATTGATGTTAATACCGTATTCTTTCCAGTCCAGTAGCTTGAAAACGTCTTCCAATGCAGCTGTGAAGAGTTTCGGGGATATAACATCACGCTGTCTTACACCTCTCTGCAGTTGGATAGGTTTCGAACTCTGGTTCTGTACTCGGGTAGCCATCGTAGCCTTACCACCGCTTACTTGGCACCGCTTAAGAGACTGTAGCACCGCCCAAATTTTGACGGCTCGACGACGGATTTCAAAGGCTTTCTCATAGTCTACATACGCCGGGCAAAGTGGCAGATGGTACTCTTCGGTTTTCTGTACAATCTGCCGCAGGGTATGTATGTAGTCTATGGTACTGAAGCCTTTTCGAAAACCGGCTTGTTTGGGAGGCTGGAAGTCGTCGAGTCTGCGTGCGAGACGGTTCGTAATAACTCTCGAAAACAGCACGTAGACGCGGCTCAGTAGGGAAATCGGTCTCTAGTTCTTCAAGCGAGCGTTGCCGCCTTTCTTAAAAAAAAGACCACCGCACTTCTGCTCCACGCCTCCGGAGTAGTGCCACCATTGAGGACGGAATTGAAGAGCTTCTGAGGGACATCAAGTACCGGTGTTCCACCCGCTTTCAGAAGCTCCGCTGTAATTCCATCCTCACCTGGGACCCTGCCGTTTTTAAGGTGCTGGAGAGCCATCCTAATCTCGCTTAGGCTGACGTCCGGGATATCATCGGAATAGTGTCGGATAGGACTTGCTCTTGGATCGTTATTCACACTTGCGTGTGGCTCCAACGATGATGTGTACAGTTGCCCATAGAACCTCTCAATCTCACTCAAAATTTCAGGTTTCCCGGAAACGATGCTGCCACACTCAGTCTTCAGCCTTGACAGTTAGCTCTTTCTGGAAGACAGATCTCTGGCAAAGACTTTGGAGCCCTGCTTGCGCTCGATCGCTTCTTTAATACGAGCAGTATTAAAGTTGCGTAAGTCTCGCCGCATGCATTTGGAGATCTGTCTGTTCAGTTGCCTGTATGATGTCGAATCTGTTGACGATTGCAGCCTCATCTTCCGTCTACATCCATGAGATTAAGAGTGTGATCGGAGAGTTTTTGTGTTCTTCTGCGGCGGGTCTTGCAGAACTTAGCTCCGACCGCATGGACAGTTTCCACGAGCTTGTCATTCATGTGGACGATCCACTGCATTGCAATCTTCTAGGCACTGAAAGTTACGTAACTCGAGCTGAAAGGTTTCGGGATTCAGGATTAGAGCACGAGGGGGGCGGAGCGTTGACTTCATTAGACGAGACCTCTCCAACTTAACGTTTAGGTTCAGTGTGCCTCTAACCATTTGGTGATTGCTGCCAGTTTTCATCCTTGCGATTACTGAGACATCACTGAACAGTTGACGTCTGGTCGTCATAATGAAGTCAATCTCGTTTTTTGTCGAACCGTCGGGGTTCAACCAGGTCCACTTTCTGTGGGGCCGCTTCTGGAAGAAAGAGTTCATCATAAAAAGTCCCGCTTTCTCCATGAAGTCGGCCAGCTGCTGGCCCCTTGTGTTCCGTTGCCCTATCCCAAATTTCCCTACCTTCAGCTCACCGTTCTTACTTGAGCCCAGTTTTGCGTTGAAGTCTCCCATTAACACCGTATAGTGCGTTTTAGAGGAATGCATGGCTCTAGAAATGTCCTCATACATTTGCTCCACCTCCTCATCGGGATGTTCCGACGTTGGCGCTTAAACCTGTATCACCTTCAGCGAATACCGTTTGGTGATTCTGAGTATAAGGTACGCAACCCTCATCGATACACTCCCAATCTTTAAAACGTTGTTAACGAGAGACTTGTAGACGATAAATCCAACATCTCCTTGAGACAAATGGTCGCCCTCCCAGTGATAGAACAAGTTGCCGGATTCGAGCATCACCGTGTCCTTACCCTCTCTTCGGACCTCGGATAATCCTATAATATTCCAGCGCAACTTGTCTATCTTCTTCCAGCTCCAGGATCTTCTCGTCAGTCCTCAGGGTGCGTGCGTTAAATATTGCCAGGTCGATTCGTCGTAGGTGGAAACCGAACCCCCACCGGAGATTTAGCACCCCTTATATTATTATCTATATATTAATGAATGCCCTTGAACGGGTTCCTGCCTCATGGCAGGAGCTTATTAGCCGTAGCTTGATCAGGAATATAATAAAATATTAGATATGTGATAATAATTTTACCTAATATTTAATTCTTAGTCAATAATTTGCAAGATCACGATCATAGGAGCACCTAATCTAGTATTTTGCAGGCTACCTTTCGATGAGTAGATCCTACTTAGATACACTGAGATGAAGAGCTTGCTTGAGTTTTCCGTTCTCCATTAGCTTAGTGAGTCCATTCTGCACTCTAGTTAACGAACTTAAAGACCTACTACTACGTGTTCCAGTGCGTCTCCCTTGGGTGGAGTTTTCCTTTCATGCGAAGGCACCTAACAAAAAGGATGAAAAATATGTACTCTCAGCATTGCTGACTGTGAAATTAGCAACTTAAAAAGTAGTATTAAAGCTGTCAAGCAGCTCGATTGGGGATCAAAATCCAGATGCGTTATCACACCTGAGGACTAAGGTGAAATACGTCGTTAAAAGTGAAAGAAATCTCCATTTTTTCACACCATATGGAACTTATAAGCATTAAGTTTCTATTTTACGCTGGTTTCTAGTGAGAACTTGGAGAATGAAGTTCTATTTTGCTGGTATCTAGTGACAACGTGGTCCTCCTCCGAACGAGCCGACATTCGTGATATAACTATATTATAGCTGCAGCGTGGCTCTACCAGATAAAAATTATCTTTGCATTCCCATAACGTTCACTCGAATATTTAAGTAACGTTATCATGGCTATTATGCTATGGTACATACTTATAATATACTTGCATAACATCATAATGATGACTTTTTGACAATAAGCTTTACATAAACGCATACATAGATATAAATTTCATTATTTTGACATAATTAAGCTGTCGTAACAATTCCTTAATTTTAAATCAGTTTTATATTGTTGAATTGAAAGGGTGAGATATTTCCTTTTCATTCTACGGATAAATTGGTGACCAACCGACGTGATTTTGAACACGCAACATGCAACCTTCAGATACCTCAACTTTCAAGCTTACATCATCATCCTCGAGTACTCCATCAATTCGATTCTGAACGGATATTGTCTCCTCTCTTGGGACCTCGGATAATCCAATAATATGCCAACGCAACTTGTCTACCTCTTCTTCCAGCTCCAGTTTCATCTCGTCGGTCCTCAGGGTGCGTGCGTTATATGTTGCCAGGTCGAGTCGTCGTAGGTGGTAACCGAAACTCTACCGGAGATTCTTAGCACCCCCTGTCCTACCGTAACCATGGTCGCCACCGTGGCCAGGAATAGCGGGGCCGCCGGGGACTGGGGGCCGTTTGTTTGCGTCGTTGCTCATGAGGGGATATTTGCCATAGTTGCCACGCTTGGCGAGCGAGTTGACAACCGTCTCAACCAACCCATCTCCTGCCTGTCTCCCTCTGTCACTTTTTACGACCCCCACGGGAAGATATGGGGTAGTGGATATTCTCAACCGCCTCTACACGCCAAATATATAACTGAAATTAGAGAGTGATATTTTTCTAAAAGACAGAACTCTAATAATGAGGAAGATGATATAAATTTAGTTCAACTTCAGCAGCAGCAACGCCACCAGCATCAGCAACAAAACGAGTCACGAGCTCAACGAAATGCTTTAAAGAAGAGTTACAAAAGATGATAAATGAGACTAATTCTGCAACTCCTTCGACGACAACAGCAAATTTATCAGACAGAGAAGAGTTAGAAACGTCAGTGCGAATGCAGATGACGCTATTTGACAGAGGAGGTCCGAGAGTCCTAGAGTCCACAAAAACTGTTCGGGGTAAACTGAGCAACAATACTAAGGCAACGGCTGCCACGCTATTCATGAATTTCTGCAACATCAGGGGATATCAACCGAAGCTTTAACCGTCCACTTTGTCATATTCCTTGGTCTTGCCAATTCTGCCGACGTACTCTGACCTTGCCTTGGCAATGACTATTTTGAAGAACCTGGAGGTGGAATTATACTTCCTTTTTACGAGCGCTGGTGTTAAATTCTTTAATTAAAGTAAAAAGTAAAGTTACAGCCTATATACGTCCCACTGCTGGGCACAGGCCTCCCCCTCATTTCTGAGAGGGTTTTCTCTTCGTTTCTTCTTCTCGTTGTAAATTTCTTTAATTATCGAATTCGAATAATACCCGAAAAAAGTCGAATATTTGAATACCAAAAATTTTCGAATATTTGCAAGCCCTATTCCCAGGTGTTGAGGTTGTTTTTTGGCGGCGGTCGACACTTACCATTAGGTGAGCCGAATGCTCGTTTGCCCCCCCCCCCCTCTTCTATAAAAAATACCTACTTAAAAAACTAGTAAAAGCGTTTCTAATGTCTACTTATTAACTCTGGTTTATTAATGTAAGAAACAGCCCAGGACCGCTTTTCCTATTTTAATAGAAACTGTTTACAAGACGTTTCTTAACGCCATCACTAAAAATGGTACTATTACACAGAAATATTGAATGCTCTTACTGTACTCTATATCTCAATTTCAACAAATATGATTTCTCGCTTCATTGTCGCACACTTTCATTGTGCGTCGACGCAAAGCGTATCAAGGCCACTATAATAAAAGCGGAATTGACCAAATATGTAGCAATCATTACATAAACTCAAACGTGAAAGTTACGTGCAAGTGTAAGTTTGAGAAGCATTAAGATCGGCATTCAATCACCCAGTTATCGCCCAAGTGGAATGGCAGCCAACTAAAACAATAAACCACAGATTGCTTGCTATTAGAACCAGTAATGCACAATTTGTGTGAGAATGAGGAACTTATATTCGTTGAGCTTGATATCACGTTAGTGTTATATCATACACGGATGATAGATAATACCAAACACTATTAATGATTACTACCGACTTCAGAAGCTATTTAATAACATAGAAATTTTATTCTTTTTAGTTTCTCGATCCAGTTTTTGTATTTAAATTATTAATACACTAGCTGTTACCCGCGGCTTCGCCCGCATGGTCACTGGGAAATGAACTATCCATTGCTTTTTAACTTTAAAGAAAACTGAGTTTTATAGATTTGTCAGAGATGCAGCCATTAAAAGGAAACTGAGCAAAATTGATTCGTCAGCCTATTTAAATGTTTTGAAACGCAGCGTATAGGAAAGCATGAAATTAGCCTGTTTATTCCAAATGGAAATGGGATATTTTTATAATCAAAGAGACGACAAAGGGATGCAGACTTTTGAAAAGGAAACTGAGCCAAATAAAATATCCGTCAGATATGCAGCCTTTTGAGTTGAAAGGAAACTGAGCTTAATAGGTCCGTCAGAGGTGCAGAATTTGGAATTGAAAAGAAACTGAGTTAAATAGGAAATTTTGAATTGAAAGGGAAGATCTGTGGGAATTCTTATTAATTGATTGTGGGAATTTTGGAAAAAAAACTAACTGAACACTATTTTAAGACGTACATAATGTTATATGTTTTTCTATTCGAGGAAAGAATGTGGAGATTCTGGGCATTTGACACACGCGAACATGCTACATACAGCTGACTATGAGAGAAGCACGGTTTTTCTAAGTTGACCTCCGCTACCTGTGACGTTTGCCCTTGCGCTTTATTAATTGTCTTTGCAAAACTGAGCTTAATAGGGAACTGCAACCTTTTGAATTGAAAAGGAAGATCTGTGGGAATTATAGGGATCCATGGTATAATAACATTTTCACCTTTTCATGCGCCTGTCAAAATTGTAGCACCGATTATGTTCCGTCCAAGATGTGTCACACGCAGCCTTGTCCCGTTACATAACCGAGGAGCATCTAAATTTCGCATAAGCATGACTGGGACGCCTAATTTTAATTAAAGCTTATGTGAGTGAGGGCACACCTGACAACTCTAGAGAATTTAGAAACTCTGCGGGATATGAAGTGCTCTGTTATGTGTCCATAACTGTGTCTACTGAAAAATACTCTGTTATTTCTCCTGCTACTTTTCTTAATATATCTGAATTAATTTTGTTAACGCTCTCATTTTTTGGTGCAAAAATCACCCTTTCACATAACCATTTGTATTCATGCATGTAGTTCGTTAAATCTGAATAAACGCTCGCAATTAATTCGGAATGACTCTGTACTAAATTACAAAAATCTCTCGTCAATTTAACGCAGCCCTCAGCATGCCTTTCCAACCGCCCACCAATTTTTAATAGTGTGTCAGCATAGTTTCCAGCATTGATATCATTATACAAATGCACTCTCATATTCGTAGTTAAACTGAATTTTGTCACCTTGTTCCATAAAATAGACGACTTGAGGCATGCTTTAATTTCATCTGCAGGTGTGCCCTTTTGAGTGACAGGTAAATTTGGCGAAAGTCACCAGCAAGTAAAACTACTATTCCTCCCATTACATCGGTATTGATGCGCAAATCCTGGAGCGTTCGATTTAGATCTTCTACAGCTTTTTATGCGACATTGTACTTTCGCCCCACACTAAAAGTTTGCATTGTCGTAGCATTATACCTCGTGCACTATTTTTGCTAAAGTTGCAGATCGGCGATTCTTCCTGGGCTAGATTTAGAGGGAGTTTTATAACAGAATGTGCAGTGCGGTACCCGCGTACATTGCACTAATAATAAATTTAACAAAAATGTCTTCCCAGTTCCTCCAGGGGCATTTAAAAAGAAAAGCGCACCATTTCCAGATTCAATTAGATCTAATACTTTTGGCAAAAACTCGTTTTTGTTCGGGAAGCAAGCGGGGTACAAATTCGGCTACTTGTTGCTGCAAAGCTGGTATATCGTAGTTTTTTTCACGTATAATTTCATCACTTAGTTGATTTTCGGTTGTTCGCTGAGGGATTATCATTTGAAAATCGCTTAATTTTTTTGCCTACTATTGCCATTACTTTATCTTCAATTTTTTCAAGTGCTTCACGATAAATGTGTTCATTGTATGTAATGTTCGCGTGTGTCTGCTGTAACCTTCGCAAAATATCTTCCGCCATGTACTCTTTATTATGTCCCACAATTCATGTGCATTATATAGTCCGCAAAATGATATGAGAGTTGCATAAAGATCCCTAATTTTGGCTGGTGACTGGCACTGCAAAGCTTCCTGCATGGTTTCATACCATTGATTATCGTTTTCTAAAAGATGCTAAGCTTCACATGCTTCTATGTAAGTTGTGCATTCCTGACCGTTGACAGTTTTATGGTCTTTATATCCTGTAGGACCCCGAACATGGTGCAGCAGCAATCGTAAACAGAAACATTCAAAATTAGTTACATGGACGGTATACACACGACCAAGGGCATCTGATGACTTTACACCGGGCCAATTTGCAACAAGCGCGCCTTGAATACGGCGTTTCCACTCCTTCCTAGATGTGTTCCAAGTATAATAGCGGGGGACTCCAGAATATAACAACGTTTTTGCAAAGGGGTCGGTTTGACAAAGTTTTCAACTTTGTCAAACCGACCCCGAGGGCTGTTAGTGTATTTTTTGGCGGTGATGCAATTCTTTCCTTGGAAATTTCTTTCGGTGAAATATACATACTCTCCATTTTCTAAGTGCACAGCGAGGTGAGTAACTGTTGGGTGCCTTTCGTGTAAAAGGAAGCCAAGGAGACGCCACGCTGCCTCATTTCTGCTGACATAACGTCCTGCTTGAAAGGTCTGTACTTCATTAACGGATTTGACTCACCTTCGCTCCTGAGATTAAATATTGCTTGGTCGCTTCCTTTATTTATGTACTTACAGATATACTTGATTGCGCGGACAGAGCTACATGCTTCTACATTAATGTGGGCATTAAACATTTTACATAGAATGGGCGAATACGGGACAATCCAGCTTTTATCTAAGGTTTCGAACGCTCCAGAGCGAGATTTGATTGTAACTTTCTTGCCACCATCTTCGGGAGCTCTGCGTCTGTATAAAGGGTAGCTATTGTTATTGTGCACTGTTTCTTTTAATAGCTGTTTAGGGAATTTCTTTGTACATTTTTCTTCTTTCATACATGGCGATATTGAATTTCGTGCTCCACATGGACCGTGAATCATATTTCGGACGATGGTATCATACAATTCTTTATCTTATTATGTCGTATATTTGGCTGGGCCACAACTTCTCTTTAAGCCCTATTAGAATGTGGGCATGCGGTAATCCTCTTTTTTGCAATTGAATCATTCAATTGAATACATGAAGCGCTGCACCTCTCCGAAAATTTCCCTTTGTTAATTACATACATTAATTTTTGTACTTTTAATCTAAATACTCTAGCAACTAAATCGTGTCTGTCAGTACTTTTTTGGCCCGGCATTAGCTCCTCGGTTATTTCTTTCCATGTGAGATTGCAAGTAAAAGTAACAAAAAGATCAGGTCTTCCGTAAGTTTGTACATAGGCGAATGCGTCTTGTGTGTACTCATGTAGGTAGCGGGGACTGTTAACGAATGATGAGGGCAGAATTACCATTTTACCTAAATCTCTGGGGTTTACATTGGCGTCGCTAAAACTTGATCTTGTAAATGTATATGATTCTCAACGCGCAGCTTTTTTTGATTTAAAGATATATAACGGAGACGTTCACTTTCTACCTTCACATACATGTCTACCAAAAATTGATGAAATAATTGTCTACACTGGGCTAAGAGGTTAAAATCATTTTCTCGCAACATCCATATGATACGCATAAAAATCCATACATGATACTTTTTTGTTCGGAGTAGGCTCTTTTGTGACCTGGTTAATGAGTGGAATTTGAAAATGATAACCCTCTTATCCTTTGCAATAAATCAATGGATATTGTAGAGCGTCATAAAACTTATCATATCATGCTCGCAAGACAATGTCTCGTGAAGAAAATTGATCACCACTAATTACGGCTGCTATTTCGTTTATCAAAGGTGCATTGTAGCGCCTTTCATGCTCTCCTCGAGGGGTCCGATCTGCGTGAATGACGACTTTATAATCCTCTTCAGGTAGATTTTCTAAAGCAGTTTTAAATGTTTTGACTAAAATAACATTTTTCATGCAAGAATCTTTGAATTTTGAACACTGTGTCTCTCTCAACTCCCTGGATAAATTGGCAGCGACGGTCAACCTCAATTTTTTCGTCACCCATAAAAAATACTTGTAAAAATTTATGCTGTTCGTTTTCAGCTGGACAAAGTGAACCTGTTCTATGATAAATTTGTCCTTGCACCGTAAATGTAGGTGAAATCCTAGCATTATTATTTACCGATCAACTCCGAAGGACGTCAATTGAAATCATGAGTTATATTTCCGGATCCTGTTTAAAAAGCGCCGTGACTCATTAGCATCATATAAAAAGAGAAATTTCAAAGGTTCTTCTGGTTCCCCAAGTAACGGAAAAGACACTTTGCCATTGGAACAGCACATGCCTGCGGTCTCATTTTTCCATTTCAAAGCGCTGGAAAATCGACATGCCTTGGCCATCAGTCCGATAACAACTAACCTGTAATTTTTATAATCAAGCAACGGATCATAATTGAATGCTGCGTCATTCAAAACCGACCAATTGTTTCATTGAAAATTTTGTCGACGTTCAGCTTGGAGCTGTGCATTTGCATTTCTTCGCGCCTGTGTCTGTCCTGGTGTTTCAGATGCCCTTATAGTAGAATGACGTTCTGCTTGCTCAATGAGTCTGTGTTGAGTTTCATCAGGTGTTTCCGCGGCTCTTAAGGCGGCCTGACGTTCCGCTTGTTCGAATAGCCTTTGCTGACTTTGAGCAGGTATTTCAGTAGCTCTTAAAGTAGCTTGACACTCTGCCTGTTCGAGACGCCTTCGCTGACTTTGAGCAGGTGTTTCAGAAGCTCTTAAAGTAGCTTGACGCTCTGCTTATCCAAGACGCCTTTGCTGACTTTGAGCAGATGTTTCTGTAGCTCTTAAAGTAGCTTGACGCTCTGCCTGTTCAAGACGCCTTCGCTGACTTTGAGAAGGTGTTTCAGAAGCTCTTAAAGTAGCTTGATGTTCTACCTGTTCAAGACGCCTTCGCTGACTTTGAGATGTTTCTGTAGCTCTTAAAGTAGCTTGACGCTCTGCCTGTTCAAGACGCCTTTGCTGACTTTGAGCAGGTGTTTCAGTAGCTCTTAAAGTAGTTTGACGCTCTGCCTGTTCAAGACGTCTTCGCTGACTTTGAGAAGGTGTTTCAGAAGCTCTTAAAGTAGCTTGATGTTCTACCTGTTCAAGACGCCTTCGCTGACTTTGAGATGTTTCTGTAGCTCTTAAAGTAGCTTGACGCTCTGCCTGTTCAAGACGCCTTTGCTGACTTTGAGCAGGTGTTTCAGTATGTAGCGGCGCTGTCGTCGCGCCACAAGCGAAATACACCGAAGCTTAAATCACGCTATCAACATTCCGAATCATAGACAGTATATATAGAACTTCTCCGAACTATCACTCGGAGTGTCGGCCGCTCCCCGGGCAGAACACCTTGCCCGGCGGGAGATCTCCCCTTTTCCTACCACGGTCACAGTGGTGACCCCGACGTGATTTGAACACGCAACCAACAACCTTCGGAAACTTCAAGCTTCATCATCATCATAGAATACCCCACCCATTCGCTCCCGAGCAGATATCGTCTGCAGTCTTCATATCCTGCAAGCCATATAGCTTCACAAGGTTCATCGCAGCACTGGAATAATAATGCTTCCTGTTCCTTCAAGCTACTCTCTGCGCCATACAGTGTTCGGCACGGCTCTGAGCCTTACTGCTCGCCTCTCCTTCACGGCACTCTCGCAGATTACTTGCCTTCGTCTCGACTCACCGCAGACTACAAGGCAATCTCCTGGCACTTGCACATTCGTCGGCAACGAGGCTGCACTATCGACCTCCGGTCTGAGCAGGGGGGTGATGTAGCGGCGCTGTCGTCGCGCCACAAGCGAAATACACCGAAGCTTAAATCACGCTATCAACATTCCGAATCATAGACAGTATATATAGAACTTCTCCGAACTATCACTCGGAGTGTCGGCCGCTCCCCGGGCAGAACACCTTGCCCGGCGGGAGATCTCCCCTTTTCCTACCACGGTCACAAGTAGCTCTTAAAGTGGCTTGACGCTCTGCTTGTTCTTGCCTTCTCAGTTCAGCATCTTCTAAAGATTCTAGCGATCGAGCTTATCTTTTCGCTTGTCTTTGAGAAGATACTCTTGAAAGGCTGGACTTACATTTGCGAGGCATTATGAAGTAACAAAACACCTATTTAAAATACCTAAAAGGAATTAAATTTCCTTTTAAATATTTTTTTTAAAACAAATCCAAAATATCTCAAAGGAATAAATATTCCTTTTAAATATTTTTTAAAATCAAAACAACAAAACCAATTCAAGACACAACATGAATCCGAAAACGATAGCCAAAAAAAATCGAATCAACTTAAACCAAATCGCAGAAAACCGAAATCGAAAGCAGTAGTCAATATAAATATAACCAACGAAAAAAGAAGTAAGTGTATAGGTACCGTATACACTATCTATACTATTAATATTCCTTTGAAATAAAAATCAAAGCCAGAGTCTAAATATGTATAAAAGAATACCAACCAAATCAACAAAACCGATCCAAGAAAATACACAAATACGAAAATGAAAGCCAATATAAATCCATTCAACCTTAACCAAATCACAAAGCAAATAACAAACAACCGAAATCGAAAGCAGGTAGTCGAATAAGCTACGAAATAAAAACAATTTAAGTGTATATGTACCGTATGCACTATAAGTTGACGCGCGGCTCAACGGCGGGAGTTAAGTACATATCAGGAAACATTTCGTTACCGCGTTTTAAAAACCTAATAAAGACATCTAGCGGAATCAATTTAAACTATGTATACGTTAGTTAACAAGAACTCTCAAAAATATTTTTCTTATAATTTTGCACAATTTTTCTTATTATAATATCGATTCATTCATAACCACATATAAGACCTGTATTCATTTCTGTTCATAAATATTACTAAGGCTTATTAATAAGGCTTACTAAGAACTGTTTCTATCACAGTTAAGTAATAGTTAAGAGTGAAAGCGTGACAGGTGGTGATATTATTTCTGATCTATACTTATATATAATCACGCCTGTAACCCTTGCGGGGTAGGCAGAGCATCAACGGATTACTTAATATCGTCTGCGAGGTTACCGCCTATTCTGTGAATTACAATGCACCAAAACGTTTGAAGAAAATCAGCTGGTGAATTTTATGTTTTTTATCGCTCTCTTCCCGGTCCTGCGTGGAAAAATACAGATCCATACATTTTTTATCTTTATTTTGGTAAAAAGACATAATAATCCAGATATTCTGACCTTCTGTGTTTGTCCATCGTACCGTCGTCCGTCTTGTAGAATCACGGTGGCGCCACCTAGGTGAATTTAATTTTGCAACATATTCGATTTTCTCACGGGAATGATATGTTTTTCCGCTGAAAACAGCCTATGTCACTCTACAGCCACCGAACTATCCCCATACCAAAATTCGTGCCATGCCGACGCTCTGTTGCGACGTGAAAGAAGGACAAACTTTTGCAACATATTCTATTTTCCCACGGGAATGAGGCTGTAGAGTGACATAGGCTACTTTTTTCCGCAGAAAAACATCTCATTCCTGTGGGAAAATAGAATATTTCCCACGGGAACGGGAATGAGATGTTTTTCCGCGGAAAAAAGTAGCCTATGTCACTCTACAGCCACCGAACTATCCCCATACAAAAAACATGTCATGCCGACGCTCTGTTGCGATGTGAAAGAAGAACAAACAAACAAACAAACAAACAAACAAACAAACACACTTTCGCATTTATAATATTAAGTATAATATTAAGTATATAATATTATATTAGATATATAGATAATATTAAGTAATTACTTAATATAATATTAAGTGTATAAATAACCGAATGGTGGGACTTGATAAGCGAAAAAAATCCACGATTTCGGAAGCTAATAAATTATATAGAATTTTTATTCTCTTTGGTTTTCAAAGTCGATTTTTTTATTTAAGTTGGTAATAAGTAATAACCTAAAAGTAGAAGATTATGTGCCACTTTTTCTTTGTTAACTTAACATAATTGATGTTTTAGTTTGCAGTAATGGTGGTAACTAGTTGGTACAATCGAATTGTCGAATTAATACGTCAGATGTACTTTGCTCGATCTGGCACTGTTATCGTCTATCTGACAGCCAAGTGCGGCTGTTATGGTAAATCCTCCCCTCTATGGGATAGAGTTATTACTAAAAATTGACTGTTGATGAATAGATGACAAATAACATAGAACAAAAATGACGGTTATTATCCTATCTAATTTCTTATATCAATAACGTCAATTTAACATTAAAATATCATAACATAAACTCCTACGCTTTTTACTAAGAGGGTAGGCAAATACAAAAAATTTCCATTTGACAACTACCTATATATAATCAACCAAATCTAAGAAACAGTACCTTTGACGTTTCACATTAATCATTTCGCAATAATTTTGTACAAGCGTACTCACACAACTTTAAAATAAACTTTTACATAAATCCAAACAATTATGAAGTTATCTTTATTTGATTGCAAAGGGGCCTCGTATATCAAAACTAGCAAGCAGACTTAATTCTGCAACATATTATGTTGTAAAAAGATTAGAAATCTTACCAGTGGTGAAACAGCTAGACTAGTTTACTTTAGTTATTTCCATAGCACATTGTTGTATTGGTATTTTGCTATGGGGACACGCGACTTACACAGAAATTATAATCGTTTCACAGAAGAGGGCCTTAAGAGTAATTTATCTATTTATCTACGATTTATTTTAAAGAGTCACTCAGACAAATTTAAGGAAATAAATATGTTATTTTTGCTTCTCAATATTTTTATGAAAATATAATGTACGTACACAAAATAAAAGCAATTTTACAAAAATAAGTGATATTCATTATGTAAACACGAGGAACAGACACAAACTAGTAGTACCAGATACTCGACTCCACCGAGTCAGTAATTCATTCTTAGGGCGATGTTAAACTTTTACAACAAAATCCCAAAAAATATACAAAATTGGACCTGCTCAAAGATCAAAAACGTTATTATGATGATGTTACATAGTTGTAAGTCCATTTAATTATTTTATTGTATATTTCTTGTATATTGTAACGCCCGACAGGGTCTATAATCGTCACTGTAACTGCTAATGTACTGTACATTATAGAAGCAATAAACGATTTGAAATTGCAATTGAAATTAAACTAAGTTTGTGTAAAAAGTGTTACTATAATAGTAAGTAATTTATGGATAATAATAACCCCTGAGAAGGAAGTGATCACTGTCGAGCGATTTCTAATTTGTTTTTAATTGTGTAAACATACGTAATTTTAAGCTGTTTTTTTTTTAAATTATGTGTTTCCTGCTGGTTCTTCCCAGGACAGAGATGTTTTCTGAATCAGCGGTAAATTAAACGAGAGTTACTTTCAATAAGTATTATTTATAATGTATATTGAATAAAAGGCTTCTATTTCTGTTACATATACAGTTCTTTATCAATAAATTGAATTCGAATCATTCAAATAAAGCAATTTAAAAAAAATACCGTACTCAAATTTATGCTTGACGTTGTTTTAATTATATGTCGTTGTATACCTTACAGTAGTGTTTTTTATAGGAGAATGGTGACAAACGAGCACACAGTCCACCTGGTGGTAAGTGGTGGCTGTGGCCTATAGACATCTACATCTATCCTCGATTACGAATCAAAATGCAAATGCGTTGTCACCCGTGAGGACTAAGATGGAATGTCTCCTTTCCAGTAAAAAGGATCTTCGGTTCTGTACACTCACTATACGAAACACAGCAGCGTTTAGCTGCTATTTTACGCTGGTATTCTGTGAGAGCGTGATCCTTCCCCGGTCATGCCGATCCATTCGTGCTACAACTATACTACTAAAATAGTTGCAGCTCTACTACGTAAAAATAATTTAGATAATTCAAATTTGTTCTTAATTTATTATTATATTATTTACATTTTTAATTTATTCTTACTCACGTATTTTTAATTTTTATTAAACAGCGAGCATGTTTAGAAGTCACCGGCGTGTACAATAATAGTATATAGTTATTGAGAAATATTTGGAAGAAAATTGGTACCTTATACAAAAATAAATTGACAAATTGAAAAAAAAAATATATTTAGAGACAAAAATATAACGAATTTGTATAACGTTATATTCATTGATCAAACATGGCTAAGCGTCAAACACACCGTGCAGTAGACATGGACAGATAACACGTGCTCGTGGGGAAAGGTGGATACTTCATAATTTGCCACGTGATATCCTGAGGCGCATTTGTAGGAAATACAATTACTAAACTTTAATAAAAAAAATTTGAGGATGACTATGAATGAGATATTTATTCTGAATGTATTATAGAAAATCAAGTAATAATTAATCTGAACAACGATGATGACGACGACAGGTCAACTAGTTGTAGTGAAAGTGATTAAATAAATTCGTTTTCAGTCAAGTGGAGTCTTTTATATAACTTTATCTCTAGAAATTGGCAGTAACCAATAATAACGAAAAACTGATAAAGTTTCTGTTTTGAGTTATCTGTTTCTAATTTATTGTTATATTGATGTATATAAAACTGTAAATGATTACCTACTCTAAATAATCGATATCGATATCCCTTAATAATCGAATATTGTAGGTACCGATTTTTCAGTTGCAATGACCAATAAATATGACAGATATCAAATGGTATTTATTTCTTACATTAGTTATAATCAAACTACACATCTTTTTCGTAACTTTCACATCCATTTAATTATTCAGATATGCTTGTTTTCTCACGATTTACCGCGTTTCTCCCACACAGACCGTTTCATAGGGGAGATTTGCCATAGTTGCCATGTTTGGCAAGAAGGTTAGCAACTGCAGTTTTATAGTAAGTAGTCGTTTTTAGGAAGACGCTGCTGTCCTTCTCCTGATTTGTGTTCCTTTGACACACACTTCACATGACGACACCCACGGAATGGTTTGGGTAGTGGACATTTTTACACTGCCACTATTCGGTACTAAATTTGTGTTAATCACAGATCATTAATGTAACTAAATAAAAGCTGTAATTAAATGGGATTCTTCTCAAATTGACACAGTCAGCTTCAGCTTTTAAAGTTTTTTATAGAGATTTATTCGTGTAAATTTGAAGAAATAAAAAAAAAAATATAAAAAAAAAAATATATATATATATATATGATCTTACTAAAAGACAAAATTAAATTAATTAATTTACAGATTTATTAAATTTATTAATTCAGCTCACAAATAGTTACGTTGTTGCGTTGGTTGTCCATCTGATTTTGACAGTTATTATTTGAGAGGCACCTATTCTTACTACTCTATTTCATAGAGAAAAATTACTCCAACGATCCTGTGGAACACGTCTCTTAAGGAATTATAACTTTTGTTAACGAATTAAAAAAGAAAAATGCATATATTGCAAAGCAAGTGTACGACATATTACGAAACTGATGTGATAAAAAGAAGTAGCTATACATTTCGTAAATATTTTCCAAATATACAAAAACGATTGACACATATTGTCCAGGCTATATATAATTTTAATTACACGTTTTATAGTAATTAAGTAGTAATTACAACTTTTTCTCTACTTATTACCCTTGAAAAAAAATGTGGCATTAGTTATTGCGTTAGACTTGTCACACTATCATTCAAAATCAACTATCGAAACAAATTAATTCGTGTAATATCTAAACTCGAATTCTATGCTTTAAATAGCTTCCGAAACAAGAAAGTTTACTTGAGTTCTTGATACCGATGCATTCACAGTTCTAGTGAATAATATGTAACTTACCTTATTTAAGTAAGCCTACTTAAGAAGTAAAAGCAAGATCTATCTTTAAAAAATTATCAAATTAGATATAAATCTGAAGTTCTTCTTTCTTGTTAAACTGTTTTCTTTAGTGAGAAACGCACGCACAACCTTACAATAAGCAATTACTGGGATCCACTGCGATCACAATTCCATTCATAATCAAGCTACCATCCACATAAATAAGCACGAGTAAGTGGCCGTAAACATCAAACATTATGATACATCGTAAACGTAAATGCGAGATCGTCTACGACTTAAATATTCAGATAAATTATTAACGCTACTTTTAATAATCGAATATTTCTAATTACACATAAGGGGCGGTTGGCATATATATATCATAATCAATCTTCACAATTTTTCCTGTTTCATCACTCCATTTTTAAGAGCAAATCAACAGAGATTAGACTCCACAATGCCAACCCAGGTTGCTCGCAAGCTGTGATTTCACAGTATGCGAGCAACCCGCGTTCGATCCTCACCGGCACCATGAAATTTTTAATTGTAATATTAAGTGCTAATTTACCACGTGCTCGGCGGTGAAGGAAAACGTGCTGAAGAAACTTGCATGTCTGAGAAATAAGAAGAAAAATATATTTTGTCTTTGTAAAGTTCGCCAACACACATTAGCAGAGCGGCGGATAGATCGGGCAGAGCGGCGGATATTTCCTTGCCCTAAACTCCTCTCAGAAATGAGAGGAAGCATGTGCCCAGCAGTGGGACGTATATAGGTTGTAACTTTAACATTAATTTTAATAAATTCCAATCCTGCTAACACACAGAACTATCAAACACTGACAATTTTATTTTGTTTATTTCAAGTCAGTGCTTTACTATTATCCCACCACATGTAATGTCGTGATGCAAAAGAACATATTCACTCTTGCCTTGAAGAGACCCACATTAAAATTGGAAAGCAAGATAAATTCTGGCAACTCATTCCACTCCTTTGCAGTACACATGACGAACGATGCTTCATCAGTTTGACTGTCCGAGTGTCTGGTGGTCCGATGGCAAAAAGAAGCTCTGCGCACACTCTTCGTAATATATCCTGCAGAAAATTATCCATATTGCACGACTCAACAAATTTCTAGGTGCAAGGCATGCGTATAATATGCATTTATGAACTTCCGAACCTCTGAATAATCATAAATATCGCAGACAAATTAAGAACGCTAAAAGTTTTTATCTATCAAGTTTAACTCACAGATATGAAAGTAAAATGTCTAAACAGAGCATAAAAGTGATATCTGTATATATTTGGTAAATTTAAAAGATAGTATTTCAAAACCTTATCATTAATAACGATAGCTTGTTTTAAAGTGTAATAAAAATAAAAATAAAATATTTTGCTACAAATCGAGCTGTTCTGGCAAGCAACGGTGAGAATGTTATATAGTAGACGCGATAAATCTGTAGCACGGTAAAGTAGTAAATCTGATAAATTGCACCAATGAATTTTTCCAAACCAGGTGCTGTGTTGCGCTATACAGGAGCGGGGATTTAGGTTATCTACGTATATCTATTAAGTGTTAATATATTTAACTGAAATTCAATTCATTAGTCGTACTTTATAATCTTAGAACAAATAGTTATTTTTTCAAAGCAATATTAACAAAAACACATTACTTATACTTTTATTATAGCTTAGCCTTGGTTAAGATATAGTCTTGTGAAAAATTCAGCTATGGTAATAATAAGCTTTTATTGGGATTAATGACCGCCTCTCGAACGTTATTATAATAACAACTACTTCGCATTAGTTGTACCTATTATTTAAGACATAGGTAGTTATAGTTTATAGATTATGTCTTAAATGAAGATTTTTTATCTATTTATCACCTATATTGATTAGAGTTAATCATTAATGCCTATCAAAAGTTTACTGCTAAATATAGGTCTCCCCTATAGACTGTAACTCGTAGAAGGGAGGTGGAGGTGGCGCGGGGTGGGGGGCGGGGGGTAAATTTGCTATATTTGCCACGCTTGGTAGGTGGGTTGGCATCCGCAGAGCATTTATTTTTTTGTAAAACGCTCCCGCCCATCTCCGGGTTTGCCTTCCTCTATCGCCTCTTACAAAACACATAGTACAATATGGGGTAGTGCATATTCTTACACCGCCACTGGTCGGTTTGGTTAGGTTAATAACACCAATTGAAATAACATAAAAAATATAGGAACGATTCACTTACATCAAATAAATTAATAACATAAATAAACGCTCACGCCTGTCACCCAGAAGGGTAAGCAGAGACTACAGACTTTCATTTAGGATGATCCTGACATACCTCTCTCGCCTCTTCCACATCCATATGCCTACGCATACATGCTCGTCGGTTAAGGGTACTCTTGATTTGGCCCATTTTAAATATATTGCCAATTTGGTCGACAAACCTTCGCCTAGGACGTCCCTTTCCGACTCTTCCATTCACTTCTGCGACATATATTTTTTACTCAATTATTAATAAATTAAATTATTAATAATTGAGTACCTAGGATATCGCTAATTACTGCAATAGGAAAAATGATCATTGCAACCATAAAAATATGAAAGGTATTTGCAATTCTTTTCCTTTCACGATAATTACCTAAATATTATCGAATCACGTTCTTGCGGCTCTGATCTGGAATTTGTCGCGGTGATTGTAACAAGTTTCTTTATTACCATAAAGTTAATCGACATTACTGTCCATAGCTGTGTTCCTTTCATTATACTGGATTAAATTACGAATTTTATTTCGAAGCTTACGTTATATAACAAACACTAATTAACACTATTTCGTAATATTAAAACTGGATTTAGATCACTTAATTCAAAAATTTTAATTGATTCAGAAATGCAAATTATATGAAATTTTAAGAGAAGTTACATTTTCTACACTTTGGTAAGTGATCTGTCTAAAATTCTTTGATAGAAATTAAAATATTTTTGATTTGGTTATTGTATTTAAATTTATTATACATTTAAAATTTAAATTAATGAAATGTTACATCGTTGTATTTATTTTAATTGCAAACTAAAAATGTCCGTTTAATTTTTAGTTTAGTAGTAGTAGTAGTTAAGCAAATATCTTTTGAAAACATAGTGGTAAAAGTTAAACTTAAACTTACAGCCTATATACGTCCCACTGCTGGGCACAGGCCTCCTCTCATTTCTGAGAGGGTTTTAGGAAATGTCCGCCACGCTGCCCCAATGCGTGTTGGTGAACATCACATGTTTTTTTCTTATTTCTCAGACATGTAGGTTTTCTTACTATGTTTTCCTTCACCGTCGAGCACGTGGTAAATCAGCAATTAAAATAGCAATTAATAATTTCATTGCAACCGGAGGGGATCGAACCCGGATTCCTCGCGTACTGTCAAATGTATGTTATAATAGTACATATTCAGAATGCATAAGAAAGAATGCTAAAGAAAGCCATAGTAACGAAGAAACTAAACGCTAAATTGCACAGTAGTGCGCGAGCAACTTGTTCAATCCCCGACGCCATCGATAAAATTGTTGTTTGCAATTTTAAATGCAATTCACTACGTGCTTGTTGGAGAAGGAATAATTTGTGAAGAAACAGCGCGGCTTACTAATTACTATTTAAACCTTAAAAAATAATGGAGGCCTATACCTAGCAGTGACATATAAAAGTTGTAATTTAATTTAACTTTTACTATCTAAACTACTTTTCGGCGCTTATTTTTTTGAAAAATTTACACAATAAAATAAATATATATAACGTTCAAGAAATCTTCTACAGTAGAGTGCTTCGGTATATTATATAATTTTGATATCATCATGTCTCAAACTCGGTGATCTTCTATTAA
The DNA here is from genome assembly GCA_907164705.1 of Parnassius apollo. NCBI lineage: Eukaryota > Metazoa > Arthropoda > Insecta > Lepidoptera > Papilionidae > Parnassius > Parnassius apollo. Next base: position 3,065,849 of record CAJQZP010000851.1, read on the forward strand.
AATTCTTTTGTAATGTAGACTTTCAAGCGAAAGCGATACTTCATATTTGGAAATAAATGCGATTCATTCAGATTAAACCATCTCGATCACATTCATAAAGCACTTATATAATAATAGCACACCAATTTTATGTGAATATTTTAATGATAGTACGTTATATACATCTTGTATACGTAGTAATTGTATGTTATAGATTATTGGTTTTGTACACGGTTATGTGTTATTGTCCTTATGGCAGAATCGCTGGAGGACCTTAGCACTATGCTCAATGACCTCAATGGTGTCTCCCAACGCATAGGTCTTAAGATGAACATGGACAAAACGAAGATCATGTTTAATGTCCATGTCACACCTATGCCGGTAGTTGTTGGGAGCACTATGCTCGAAGTTGTCGACGAGTACGTTTACCTGGGACAAATAGTACGACTAGGTAAGTCCAACTTCGACCGAGAGGTCAATCGACGGATTCAACTCGGCTGGGCAGCGTTCAGGAAATTACGACACATCTTCTCGTCAGGTATACCTCAATCTCTGAAAACTAAACTGTACAACCAGTGCGTGTTGCCAGTGATGACTTACGGATCTGAGACGTGGTCCTTCACTGCTGGCCGTATGAGGACGCTCAAGATCGCTCAGCGAGCTATGGAGAGGGCTATGCTCGGAGTTTCTCTGATAGACTCAGAAATGAGGATATCCGCAGTAAAACCAGAGTGACCGACATAGCCCAACGGATTAGTAAGCTGAAGTGGCAATGGGCTCGCCATATAGCTCGAAGAACCGATAACCGATGGGTAAGAAAGGTTCTCGAGTGGCAGTCTCGTACCGGTAGGCGTAGTGTAGGGCGACCCCCCACTAGATGGAGTGACGACCTGGTAAGACATGCAGGAAGTCGGTGGATGCAGGTGGCTCAGGACCGTGCTTTGTGGCATTACTTGGGGGAGGCCTATGTTCAGCAGTGGACTTGTGAAGGGCTGTAATGATGATGATGATGCAACAAATATAATTTTATTGTAGGCCCTGCCGGAGTAGCCGAGGGGCTCTCGCGTCTGCGCCGATGGTATTATTAAATGTAAGTACCTGGATGACCGAGCTTTGCTCGATTTTTTTTTAAATTACATTTAGGTAGAAATTACATACTGATGAAGCATGAATAATATTTTTTGATCTTATTGACATAATAGAAAAAACTGAACTGGTTATTTGAATAGAAAATCATGAGTGCAATTAGTTATTTTCGTAATTTTAAAAAAATACTAAAAAAGGGCTCAAAATAATAGATTTTCTCAGAAAAGCAGTGAACTTGAAAAAAAAAGGAAAAAAGTTGGACTGAAGACAGGACGCGAACCAAGGCATTGGGATTTCGCGACCGTTCGATATCCACTTGAGCTATTACGATCTTTAACACAGTGTCAAAATTTACCTTCTTATATTGTGTTCAATTAGGGAACATGAATAAAATAGGCGACTCACACGATAGGCAAATTGTTTATTTGAATAATCAAAATAAAAACTAATTTGGTGGTAATCGGTTCGCGAGCTATCGGCGAGTGACGGCCTTAGGCGCGGTGGTGAGAAAACCCCCCGTGCTTCTCGTATTCCCGCGAACACCGTCGGTGCTGACGTAACGGCGCCGACATGTTGTAGCAGCTTCTTCACAAAAAGACATTTTCTAAAAATAAAACCTAGCTATATATATATCGATTTATTGCCCCCAAAACTCCCTGGACACAAAATTTTATGAAAATCGTTGGAGCCGTTTCCGCGATTCCGATTATATACATATATATATATATATATATATATATATATATATATATATATATATATATATATATATATATATATATATGTAACAAAAACCCTGTGGTTCCCGTTAAGTGCGTTATCAGAATCAGTATTCAAACGTATAGAAATAACTTTACTTCAGAAAACTCGACATAAAAATAATCAAATTAAATTGTAATTAAATAATATTTGTACATTTTACGTGGATTGATTACCTGTGCCTGGAATTATCGACAGCGGCGGGTGGCAGCCGGCGGTGACGTACATCAAAGAGGTCGTGACCTCGTCACATCACAGCTGTTATAGTCAAACACTAATTTATCACTATGTCTACTTATATGTTCAATATGCCCACCTTGCACCTCTATACATTTGTGACACCGACTTATGATGTCTGAACGCACGCGTTGCATAACAGACATTTCGGACTATATTTTTTCAAAGGCTGCGACTATACGCATACACATTTCTGTTTCGGTATCGCATGTTTTTTGGAATAAAGTCTGCTTAATCGTACCCCAGAGATAAAAATCTAAAGGTTTGAGATCAGGTGATCGTGCCGGCCATTTGACCGGTCCACCGCGGCCAATCCATCTTTCACCGAACTCAGTATCCAAAAAACTTCTTACGCAACGGGAGAAATGCGGTGGAGCACCATCGTATTGAACCCACATGCGACGAACGAGTTCTAAATTTATTTCGTCAAGTTCGTTGCTTAGTTTTTCTCGCAAAAAAACGTCCGTGGTTTTCACCGCTCATTGTGTAGTCTAGGAAATACGGACCAATAATTTTGTCACCTATAATTCCCGCCCACACATTGATTTTCCTTCGGTGTTGAAAGTGGCTTGGTTTATACGAATAAGGATTTGTCGTTGACCATACGTGTTCATTATGAGCATTAAATACACCTGTTCTTACAAAAGAGCATTCATCCGTAAAAAGTACGCGGTTCAAAAACTCAGGATCTCCTTCAACCTTATCAAGTAACCATCTACAGTAATCCATTCTCGGCTCCTAGTCGTTAGGAAGAAGACACTGAACTCGACGATAATGATACGGGTGCTGGCCGTCATCTTTGAGGGCTCTCCAAACGCGCATATGATTCACACCTAATTCACGTGCCACCGAGCGCGTTCTCCGCGTCGCATCTTCCTCAAACATGTCGAGAATGTGCTCTTCGATGTCGTCGTCGTACATCCTCGGTCTACCTGAATCTGTACGTTGTTGATCACGGCCATGCAGACTGCCAGTATTGTAAATACGAATGTGAAGTAGTTGGAACGTCATTGCCGACGGCAATTGTATATTTCGTGGAGTAGCAAAGCACTCCCCGTAAAGTCTTCGTGCTGCTGCATAATTGCAGTTACATTTCCCGAGACACATCAACATATTAAAATATTCTTCGTTTGAGTAAGACATCGCACACAAGTCACTCACGGCGGAATATTAATTTCGCAATATAAAACACAACCGTCAATATCAGTGCTAACGCGCTACTGGTGCTTGATGCTTGTTTGTTTGCATAGACGTGGCAAAGCTATTGTACTCTATAACATAATTTTGATATTTTCTAAATCGATAAAAATTTCATGATTTTTTTATGTTATTTTTTTAATAATAGTTATTATTTATTTATTTATTTCAGACAGCGTCCGTAAGTATTATTAAGAAATTAAATTATAGCTAGGATCAATAAAAATACACTAAAACACTTTTATAACAAGAAACATTTAAAAAATTGTGTTATAAATCCACACAATAACAAATACTTAAACTATTATGCTGCTATGTTTTTCAAAATCTAATAATTAGCATTTTTTATCGACCGACGATTAACAACACTTATTTATATTTCTATTCTTGACCACTGAATTGTGACAAAATTTTATGTTTATAAAACTTATCATGTTTTTAAATATTACTAAGTACTAAATATTAGCACAGAATAAATAATAGATACGAAGATGTTGTTCCATATGTCCACTTTCACACATTTGCGGCACCGGCTTATATGTTTTATCGACCGACGGTAAACAACCAAAAAAAAAAAAAGAAAAATTATTTTTATTTTTATTCTTGATCACTGAATTGTGACAAATTTTTATGTTCATAAAACTTCCCAACTAAATATTAGCACATAATAAATAATAGATATTGGATCAAAATTAGTTAATGGGCATATAGTGGACGCTTCTTTTTATCACTCGAAGAGTGGAGTTTTTTTGGGTTTTTCCTAGTACCTAAGTCCTTCGTCGGACTTTCCATAGGATTAATTAAAAGTAAAAAAAAAAAAGCTTTTGAGTTCAAAGAGCGCCCAAAACGCCGCGTATATTACCTATTAATTTTGTTTTGTTTATTATATTCTAGCAATAAACGAAAATATGAATTTATTTAAAAAAATAATTACTACCTACTACATAAATTCTTTATCGAATAATATTTCATATGAAGAATACGTACTAAATTTCTCCTACAAATAGTTGCAAATTTGGAATTAATCACGATATTTTATGCATGAAATAACTTTTTTAAATATTTTCGTAGATCTATTTAGCAAAAAAAGTGGAAATTTATAACATAAGTATTCAAATGATACTTATAATATACATAATGATACTAGATGTATAGTTGTAGCACGAATGGGTCGGCTCGACCGGGGAAGGACCACGCTCTCACAGAATACCAGCGTGAAATGGTTGCTTAATGCTGCTGTATTTCGTATGGTGAGTGTAGAGAATCGGAGAACCTTTTTACTGGAAATGTGGCATTCCATCTTAGTCCTCACGGGTGACAACGCATCTGCATTTTGATTTGTAATCGAGGATAGATGTAGATGTCTATGGACCACAGCAACCACTTACCATCAGGTGGACTGTGTGCTCGTTTGTATCCTTATACTATAAAAAAATAATATGTGTATTGGGGTTGAAATAATAACCATTTCATTATAATTTCTATTATTTTGAAATTAAAATTTTCTGAGAATAACTGAGTATAGATAGGTATAAAGATTTACACAAAAACCTTGGGGAAGCACGCGCCGCTTAGCGATTTGCTTTGAGTCGGCCATGTCAGTGACCTCATATCGGCCGTAGACTATTATATATTCTGTGACGTACATAACATTATGTCGGCACGTGTCGGTAAGTTCAGAAGCAAACAACATTTTTAGAAATTTAATATTTCTTAAGTTATCTTATTAGAAACCTGAAAACCCATTGAAAGCAAACAAAAAAAATTTTCATTGTCATAATTACCATGCCTATGTGTACACCTATACGTCCCTGAAACGACCAACAGGGTTTTTGTTACATACTGTATATATATATATATATATATATATATATATATATATATATATATATATATATATATATATATAGGAATTGCTCGTTTAAAGGTATAGGATTTTAAGCGCTGATGTACCACATGCTCGAAGGTGAATGAAAACATTTTGAAATAAAAGGTTGCGGTAAAAAAAAATTAAGATATTTGAAGTCCGCCTAAACGCATTGTAGGTGCGCGGCGGATATTTCCTTGCTCTACTTATAACCCTCTTTAGAAGTGAGAGGAGACCTAAACTAAAACTTTACATTTAAATCGATATAATACAAACACACTCACACATTTATATAAAAGTGATGCGTCTGTATGTAACATCAAAATCCATTAAGCTCAGAGAACAGCAAAACCTTTTGAAATAAATGGTTTTGATGACAATTTCATAAACAATAAGAGATATCAAAAAAGTTTCGGCCAATATTTTTTTGTTTGCTACCTTACACAAAAAGGCCTTCCCAAAGGCGCTGATGAGAACGCTTTTTTTGAAGCCTTTTTGAAACAATTTTAGCCAAATCTTGGCAGATAAAAATGTTATTAATCTTGAATATATATCTGAGAAAACCGTTGTTTTCAACACGATTATGAATTTTTTTTCTCGATACAAAAAAAAATGTAAACTTCCTTCTTAAAATAGAATAAGTATTGTTCTAGCAAAAATATATGTATAACTTATTATACATACGTCGATAAATATTAATATTGTATTATAATAATAACAATATCATACAGTCCGAATTTCGGTCACGGCAGCCAGTCGCAAAGGAAACTAAGCAAAACCGATCTTTAACATTTTTTTTAATTTAGCAACAATTTACCACAAAACTATGAGTGACTCTTAAATTTTCGTTTTAACTTTTTTTCCCTTATCGCCCAATGTTTCAGGAATATCTAAAAAATCTTAGTTCAAGGTGGTTTTTCGATAATTTTACTTCTTTTTTTTTTGCTAAATAGATCTACGAAAATATTTAAAAAAGTTATATTACATGCATAAAATATCGTGATTAATTCCAAATTTGCAACTATTTGTAGGAGAAATTTAGTATGTATTTTTCATATGAAACATTATTCGATAAAGAATTTATGTAGTAGGTAGTAATTATTTTTTTAAGTAAATTCATATTGTCGTTTATTGCAAGAATATAATAAACAAAACAAAATTAATAGGTAATATACGCGGCGTTTTGCGCGCTCTTTGAACTCAAAAGCGAAAGACGACGAAGGACTTAGGTACTAGGAAAAACCCAAAAAACTCCACTCTTCGAGTGATAAAAAGAAGCGTATAGTGATATGCCCATTAACTAATTTTGATCCAATATCTATTATTTATTATGTGCTAATATTTAGTTGGGAAGTTTTATGAACATAAAAATTTGTCACAATTCAGTGATCAAGAATAAAAATAAAAATAAGGGTTGTTTACCGTCGGTCGATAAAACATATAAGCCGGTGCCGCAAATGTGTGAAAGTGGACATATGGAACAACATCTTCGTATCTATTATTTATTCTGTGCTAATATTTAGTAGTAAATAAAAACATGATAAGTTTTATAAACATAAAATTTTGTCACAATTCAGTGGTCAAGAATAGAAATATAAATAAGTGTTGGTAATCGTCGGTCGATAAAAAATGCTAATTATTAGATTTTGAAAAACATAGCAGCATAATAGTTTAAGTATTTGTTATTGTGTGGATTTATAACACAATTTTTTAAATGTTTCTTGTTATAAAAGTGTTTTAATGTATTTTTATTGATCCTATCTATAATTTAATTTCTTAATAACACTTACGGACACTGTCTGAAATAAATAAATAAATAATAACTATTATTAAAAAAAATAACATAAAAAAATCACGAAATTTTTATCGATTTAGAAAATATCAAAATTATGTTTTTATGTTATGTTTAGTTTTTTGGATACTGAGTTCGGTGAAAGATGGATTGGCCGCGGTGGACCGGTCAACTGGCCGGTATGATCACCTGATCTCAAACCTTTAGATTTTTATCTCTGGGGTACGATTAAGCAGACTTTATTCCAAAAAACATGCGATACCGAAACAGAAATGTGTATGCGTATAGTCGCAGCCTTTGAAAAAATATAGTCCGAAATGTCTGTTATGCAACGCGTGCGTTCAGACATTATAAGTCGGTTTCACAAATGTATAGAGGTACAAGGTGATAAATTAGTGTTTGACTATAATAGTTGTAACGTGACGAGGTCACGACCTCAGTGTGCAGTTAGTGTAGGTAAGACGCGCGCGCACGCGCCCCGTTTTTGATGTACGTGACCGCCGGCCGCCACCCGCCGCTGTCGATAATTCCAAGCAGAGGTAATCAATCCACATAAAATTTACAAATATTATTTAATTAAAATTTAATTTGATTATTATTATGTCGAGTTTTCTGAAGTAAAGTTATTTCTATACGTTTAAACACTGATTCTGATAACGCACTTAACGGGAACCACAGGGTTTTTGTTACATATTGTAATATATATATATATATATATATATATGTATATATATATAATTTCTTTTTAAGTTTAAAAAGAATATTAACAATGCTATAAACATTACTAATATTCCCCTTAACCACTCGTGGTAAGCTTAAATTGCTTGTGTTACGAGTGGTTCACGCCAGTAGTCGAATGGCGGATTCGAACCCACGACCTTTTTGGGTTCGTGGTTCGCACCCTGCCATTCGGCTACTGTCGCTTAATTATAATTATAAACGATGTTTAGGATTGTTTGCTTCTACGAACGTACTGTTAGGAGGCCGATCCCGTTTGACTTTTAAAAAAAACACCAAATAAACCTAAAGGTTTATTGCAAAAGTTCACACACCAAATTAATAAAGTCCTTGACTTCCGAACTCTAATACGTGTCGGAATCTATGTCCGATCTACCCGGGGCTCTGAGTCTAACTGATCATTAAAAATGGAATTAAAACGAACATGGAAAGGAACAATATAACAATATAATTGCTGACTATAGCTATGTTAAGGAAAAGTACTGTGTGATTAAATAAATGCTTACTAATGTTTTATTGCCTTGTAAAAAGGGATATAACAGTACGCACATCCTATGATTTAACAACAACAACAACTGCTGTGGTTTTCAGATCTCAATCACAAACCTGAACGTATTCTCTACCAAATATTTTCCCATTTACACATTTATGCTTGTGGTGGTGTTCAATTTACAGTATATACATTTTCGGCAAGAATAAATCGAACCGATTAGTGGTCAAATCTAATGTTTTAATTTTTTTTGAATACAGAATAAGGGTGACAAACGAGTCACCTGATGATAAATGAATACTGTGGCCCATACATTATGGATCAAAATGCAGATGCGTTGTGACAGTTGGTGACTTAGATGGAATGTCTTTTTTTCAATAAAATGGGTCTCCGGATCTCTTCACTCACTTTACAAAACACAGCAGCATGAAGCTCCTATTTTACGGTAGTATTCCGTGTAATCGTGGTCCTTCCCTGGTCGCACCAATCCTAAAATTAGTTAATGTATATATATTTATAATATATAGTATTCATGTAAATACTATGTGGTTTTTATTGATAAAACTAATGATAGAACAAAGAGTCACTTCAAATGGAGTTGTCAAAAATCTTAATTTAAATCTTCATTTCAAACAGTGACAATGCCCCACTTTTTTTCTTCCAGGCCCGCTACAATTATTTTTTATCCATGCTAACTTCTTCCGTGTGGGTTTCGAACCAGCGGCCCTGTAGCACCACAGTGAGATTCTTACGAGAAACTGAAATACCAAGCCATAAACACAATTAGTTATGAAATACGATTAGTTCTACGCAATATTCGTTTCATCGCGTAAAATTATGCCACATTGAGTTTTTACTCGATTGGGTATTTCGATCTTAATCTTTAAAATAGGCTAGGTGAAATAATAACTAAAATGAAAGTCGAGCAAATTAAACATCGTTAAATGTAGCTGAGGCACAGCTATCATGATCACATTTAAAGATTACACGCATAAAGAAAGAATGAAAGTACAGCGTCTACTTCTTCTCATACACTATGCACACTAATTGTTGAGCCAGATTAATCAGACTAATTAGTTGCCGATCCTGCAGTGTTTACGTAAGTCTGGTGAGTATGAGGCATGCCAAATGCCTGCCTCCCGGCTGCTACTGTCATTTCTTGACAAAAAAAAACATAACAAATGAAGTTGACCTAGGATTCGTACCCGCGCTCACGACTGCTACACTAACGAGGCAATCAAAATAAGTATAAGAAAATATAAAATAAGATATTAAGGTGTCGGCTACAATGGTTCATACTATGGACGTACTAAGAACATATTAGTCACGAAAAAAAACGCAACACTCACTACTACGCCCACTAGAACGTAGCAACAAGGTATTATATCCACATACAACGCGTTCATTGACCGTATCATCACCGTTCAACATTTGTACGACTATGATGCCTGTACTAGTGGTGTCAGCTCATTTAATCTGCTTATTCTTGTCAAACGATGTGTTAAGAGATTAGATCGTAGTTGTTGTGAAAATTATTTATAATTAAATAATATATCTGTAAGTGGAAAATCAATGAGTGCTATTATTTTGGATAAAACATAGGCCGGTTATAACGCATTTGGTCACCTACGCATAAAGGCTTTTTTAATAGAATAGGGGTGACATACCAGTACACAATCTATTTATCACATTTATCCCCGCTGAATAATTCAAATTCATATGCGTTGTCAATGCGTTGTCAATGCGTTGACTAAGTTTAAAATAATTAAGCAACTTATCTGCTACACAAAAGTTATACAAAAAAAAAACAATATGCACAAATTACAAAAAAAATTGGCAATTTGTATTAAAAAAAACTTAAATATAAAATCTTGAAAACGGTTATGATGGGGGTTTCATGGTCGAAACAGTCGGCAATGATGAAAACTACAACTCTAACTAAGGGATCTAGGTCGATTTAAGCTATAACCCTGTATAAGCCAGCTAGAACGCCTAGTCATCTCTTTTACTTTGCTATAAATAAATAAAACTTGTGTAAACCCCAACTTGGGATTCTTATTCTACCATCAGTTCTGTCTCCAGAGTGTAGTGACCACAAGAACCCCTTAATTCCTCACCCTCGCTACCGAGGCTATAGCGAGGATCAGCCGACAGCCGCGCTACACCAGTTATATGGCCATACTTGACCAGTCATCCCGCGCTCCACGGCCTAGACCATCTAGGCCAGGCTGCTCCAGGAAAAGCAATCCACTCAGAGACGGTACCTAATTCCATTACTAACCGTAGTATATGTAAGTGCAGACCATAGTGAGAGTGAAGCGTACTCTTAAAACCCCGACCTAGACGAGGCAACCTAACTTGTAATACTTATTCTAAATAAATCTACAATACTTTCACTACGTAGGTTTGGTGGTGGATAGGTAACAAATTAGATCAGATTATATTTTTTCCATGTGCGGAATAGGTTACGGTTATGTTATGGAACGCAGTAAATAAGATAATCGATATTGATACTTTAGGCAACCTAACACAACTTTAAATTACAAGATATTCATTGAACACATCGATCATTTTTATGTGTACACTATTTCGATCACTTTCATGTGTACAAGTAGATTGACTTGAAAAACATTTTTGAATTAAGTACGAATCAGAATTTTAATTCAAACCACAATCCCACTACGTTTTCTTTTTAATATGTACGATTGAGACTTTTTTAATTAAAGATAAACGTAATTATCGGTGTAAGATTATTTACAAGATAGTAGAGTTAATTTCATACCTAGGCCGTGTTCAACGTTTTTATGGCATATTTCGTTTGCAATTTAATGCAACTATTCATGAGCTGCAGTAGTTAATTATTATCAAGAAAAAAAAACTAAAAGGTTAATGTGGCGGCGCTGTCGTCGCGCCGCAAGCGAAACACACTGAAGCCTAAATCACGCTATCAAAATTCCGAATCATAAACAGTATATATAGCACATCTCCGAACTATCACACGGAGTGTTGGCCGCTCCCCGAGCAGAAAACCTTGCCCGGCGGGAGATCTCCCCTTTTCCTTCAACGGCCACATTAATTATAACGTTTAAGGTACCTATTTGATCATAACCTAGTTAATTGAAACTCAATCTTTAGTAACAATTTAGTCAAAAAAATAATATCGGTATTTCAAAGCATATATAAAAGAACATATTTAAGGTTCCTTATATTTTTCTTGTAGATATTACTAGGTTGCCAGGTATGAAGAATTGAACTTGCAGACTAATTTACGCCCTTCTGTTATGATGTGTACATATTACACAAATGACATCACCATCCTTTTAATTTATTATAGGACACTGATTTTCCCAATATACATTCTTGGAAAAATTTGCACTTGTTAAGCATTTCTTAAAAAAATTACTCAAACTAACCGTTTTGAAGTAACATTTCTTGAATTTTTTTTATTTTTAGCAAAATAGATTTTTAAGTAATACTACAACATTATTTAATGTTGAAGAAAGTCCTATTCACTCTCGTTTGATCTCGTCGGTATTTTTCTATCTTTTTTTTGTGTTAAGATAATATGGTTATAAAATAACGTAAATTCTTATTTTAATCATAATGGTAACTGGTACTATATATTTGATTTATATTAATCTAAGTAATCCCATGCAATCGATACATCTTTGCCAATGCATTGGCAGTTTATTGATGCAGTCTGGTGAGCATGGCGAATGACGGAGAGCTTCCAACCCCAGCTCTTGTTAGTAAGTATAAGGACGCGCTTTGTCGTGCAAAAACAGCGGGGACGGGCGATTGACCAAAGCTGGTTGAAGACATAATTCCATTATTGTGTTCACATCTTCACAGTACATGTCTGCAGTAATGCTCATCCCATTTGGTAAGAAGCTGTGATGAATCACACCGACGCTAGACCAACAAACACTGACCATCACTGTTTTATGGGTAAGTTTTTGTGTACGGCATTGTTAAGGTGCTGAAAATCCAACCAACTAAGTGAGCGCTTGAAATCTTCAAACAAAATCCATTTTTCGTCGCAGGTAACAATGCTATTTAAAAGTCCTTCTTTTGTGTGCTTGTTGAGCAGTGCAAGACACATCTCGACGCGTAGTTCGCTGACGATCATTGAGTTCGTGTGCCACCTATTCGTCAAGATTTTTTACCTTGCCAATTTGATACAAATGGACCAATATTGTTTTGATGCTAACGTCGAAAGCTGATGCTAATTCAGCCGTAGATTGAGTGTCATCAGCTTCAACAATTGCCCTGTTGATCAATGTTTTGGGAGGACCACGGGGTTCATTTTTCAGACATTTTTTTTTATTTGAAATGGCTAGTACTGCACGAAGGCAATTTCATAGGTAAAGTCCTATTATTGTGCACTTTATGTGAAATAAATAGACACAACAATAAGGTATTAAAACTATTTTCAAATTTTTAAAACCAAATAGTATCATAAAAATTAGTTTGAATCTATCGATTTAAGCTTTCGCGTGAAAACGCTATCCGTCAAGTTCATGACGTCATTGCACTAATATATAAACAATTTTGTAAGGGAATGAGTTATTTTTGGATGTTTAATAATGTGTTATCTTCTTTATTAGTGTATTGTACCTGAATGCAAAAATAAAAACCAGAACGCTGGGGAAGTTATAGATTTAAGTGCCAACTGATTAACATATGAGAAATAATTGGTAAAAACCGGCAAGAATACAAATAGACCCGAAGACATTGTCTACAAAAACTAGACTATGATTTTGTGAAGATCACATTGATGTAAGTATGATTTATATTTAACTATTGTTTCTACAAAACAAAACATCATGAGCTGATAGATATTACAAGTCAAATTTTGAAATAGATTAGATTATCTTGTCTGTTTCTTGTGATGTTTTCAAATGTCATAAATAATACATTGGTGTTTTTACATTCCTCAACTAGGCAGAACAAAAATTGGGATTTCATGCAAAAAAATTTACCATTTCAATATATCACTGAACAAAATTCAATAATCGTGATGATACCTTGAAAATTTCTAAATAACACACAGCACATTAGCTTGTTTACTATTGAAGTGTCGTCACAACGGGTTCTTATATGACAAATAGCGTTTGGAAATTTGAGACACAGATTAAAAAAAAATATTCTTAAAACGAATTATAAATTCATTTTTGATATCCACATTTCTCGCTTATTTTTACAAAATAAATACGATTTCTTTTTAGATTTTTTACATGGTTCAGTATACTCTATTACGGCGTTCTTACTTAGTACTGAATGAAATTTTTGAATAGTCGATTTCAAAGTACGAGATAAATATAATAATTGGTAATAACACCGTAAAATAGTTATATGCTGTATTTTTGTTCCAAAAATATAAAAAATATTGAACTAATAAATTACGTAAAATGTATAAAGCTAATTTAATTAAAAATATAACGGACAACGTTCTTATTTTAAAAGCAGGCATTTTGTATTTTCAATAGGGTGAGTGGGGGGAAGATGAAAAACGGGGTAACACAAAAAAGCATCAATAAAAACAGATTTTGTGTAATTTATCCAATGCAGGCAACATTCGTAAGACCGCCATTTTGTTACGTCCCACACCTAAGTCAGCACTTGTCGTTTTGAGGGATAGGTTGTGTGTTATAAGGGAATATCTACGCTGTGAATTTTACGCGAGCAAGTTGGGTGTTTTAATCTTACCCCGTGTCGTGTAATTTCATTTACGAGGTAGGTACGAGTTTTTTATTTGTATACATACTTATTATTTTTAATTGTTAGTTATGTTGCTATGTCTAAATGTCGCTACTTTTTGTGTTTTAGGATTTATTGTAACATTCCGTCTTTACCCGCCAATATTCGACGGGGTAAGATAAACATATAAAAGTTTCCATCTTGCCCCGTTTTCGAAAGTCATACTGATGATCTCATGTTCTCAAAGTGTACCTAAAAAAATGTTTTCTTCTGTTACAGCCATTATATAAATTGTCAGCGGCATAATTTCGACTAATATTATCTAAAGGTATTTATTTTTATTTTTGTATATTATAAGAGAGGCAAAAAGAGTAAGGGGGTCACCTGATGGCTAAGTGATTTCACCGCTGCCCATAGACACAAGAAACAACAGGAGTGTTACTTGTGCGTTGCCTTCTCATAAGTTATAGGAACAGGATTCGTAGGAATGGGAGTAGGAACTTAAAAAAAGAGGAAAGACCAACAGACACTCGCTAGTAAATGCAACATCACAGCTCCTAGAACAATGCAACGTCAAATCGGTTTATCTAGCAAACTTCAACATTCGGGTGGCCTTAAGGGGAAAAGGAACGGGCATCCGGAACTCTCACTCACCAGGCGAAACATGGCAGCCACTAAGAAGTTAACCACTTCATGCTGATTTTCTTGCTCATTTATGTGTTATGGTGAACTGAAGACGTGGATCCCCAATTTATTTTATTAATGTAGGTATATATATATATATATATATATATATATATATATATATATATATATATATATATATATATATATATATATATATTTATAAGGAACTTGAAAAAAAAATTGTTTTATTTTTTGGGGCTCCCCTAGGTGTTAAAGTGCCTAAAAGGGTATTTTCTGAACTTTTTGCTAAAATTTTTCTAAGATCTTATTTATTGGTTAGCTGTTTGATTTTGAAATATTTAATTTTTTACGTTTTGTGCTACATATTTTGTTGACGAAAATGGTAAAAGGTACATGTACGTAATTGTGTTTAAAATTATCTTGGCATTTACAATAAAAGATTTTATATGATTGATATCTTTTATTTTCTGTATAATCTTATCGAAGTAAAGTGAAAAGTTTGAGAACCTCTAGTTCAATCTTTTCCCGGTGGGGCAAGATTGAAATATAAAAAACAAATAATTTGTGTTATCTGTGTTATTTGAAGGTATTTTGATATTAAAGACAGTTCTGAAGTATCAGGACAGTTAAAGTTGTAGCCTACTGACCGTCAATATCGTCTGACATTAATTTGAACGATTTTAGAAACTACTTCGATCTTTCCCCACCACCCTTTCATCTTTCCCCATGCTTTTTTCTTTCGATAAAAATATTGCAATTAATTTTTTTTTGCTTTCGCATAAATATAACAGAGATTTATCGATATGACATAAAAATATGCTCTTTGTACTTTATTCACTATAGGTATAATTTTAGCTTAAGTTAATATGTACAGTTCTACAAGACGTCAAACACAACACTGCTCATCTCATCAAAAAACCGTTCGATCTTCCCCCCACTCACCCTATCTGTTTGTTAGGGTCAAATCTTGCAACTAAATTATAAAGCAGTTATCCTCAACCGATTGAGCAGAAAATTTGCACACATGTTTAGTTTAGATGACAATGCATAGTTAGCTAAGTGAGGTCAAACTAAATTCAATATGGGGACGGCTCAAGGTGGCAGTCTAGTTATTTTTATGGACTCTCGTAATATGTATATCAAATGAAAGGGTTTGCCGAGAAGAATACGAAAATAAAATGACATCACTCTAAATCAAATATGGTGAACACCCACAGATAGACTATTTTTTTATGCACCCCCATAATATGGATATCAAATGAAAGGGTTCGCTGAGCTGAATACGAATAAAATGACACCAAGGCTAATTACTGGCGATAAAAAAGATTAACAGACAATTAATTAACAGACTTAAAAATATGTCAAGCAATAACTAAAAAAAGTCAACATTAAAAATAACTTTTTAAAACAAACCATGAAGATAGATAGATGTTATAACAAACTTTAATGTCTAATAAAGTTTTTAGTATAGCGTTAAAAGTTTAAGAAAATTAATATCCCGTATTTTTTTGGAATGAAGTTCCTTATCACGCGTTGCGAAAGGGGGGGGGGGGGTAGACGGAAAAATTAAGACCAAAAGTTGTAACGACACTTTTTGCTATAGTTGTAAGCCGTGCGGCGTGCATTTGTTTCCCTCTGTCTCTCTCTTTCTCTCTCTCTCTCTCTCTCTCTCTCTCATAAAAAGCAACCCAGTTATTTTCGTTTCGTCTTTCTATTTCGCATTATACATAATAAATAATAAAAAATAATAAATCCTGACAGTGTTTCTGCACAAGTTCCTAATATTGCTGATGGAGTTAGTTAAGTAGAGATTTTATACATACAATAATAAATATTTATGTATTTTTAGCAAGTACGCATTATAACCACTCTTTACTATTGTGCTAACCAAGTCATACGCGTTATAATCTCTCCATGATTGTGTGTTTAGCAAGTGTACGCGTCATAACTTTAATAAATTTAAAAACAAATTAAATTTTAATATTACAATATCAATGCGTATGTATTTAGCAGGCCGTGCGTGTTCTAATCTATACGCTGTGTGTTTACGAAGTCGAGAAAGTATAAATATATGGGAACTTCGTTCCATCCGGGTGTCCCTTGACACCTCTCAAGTTTTTTCTATTTTAATCAAAAGTAGTATTTGGCGACAACTAAAATCTTTTTAATAAAAACTCTATATGATAAAAACTGCGTTTACCATTCCGTCTGCCAAGCGTGCTAACTGTGACAAGCAATCCTATACGGCAAAGTTTGGAATAGTATGTTCACCAGTTGACTACTGATACGGGTATTCTATAATGAAATAATGTAAAAAAGTATTACAGAAATAAATATTTACATTTATTAATATTAATAAGTTCAAACTCAACCTCGCGTAAAGGTTACACGCGCTCACTTTTTTTCGGTCCTAACAGTCATTATCATCATTACAGCCCTTCACAAGCTCACGCCACCTGCATCCATCCATTTCTTGCATGTCTTATCAGGTCGTCACTCTATCTAGTAGGGGGGACGCCCTACACTTCGCCTGTTGGTACGAGATTGCCACTCGAGAACCTTTCTTCCCCATCGGTTGTCGGTTCTTTGAGCTATACAACCATCCCATTGCCACTTCAGCTTACTAATCCTTTGGGCTATGTCGGTCACTCTGGTTATACTGCGGATATCCTCATTCCTAAGTTTATCATGCAGAGAAGCCCCGTGCATAGCTCGCTGAGTAACGTTGAGCTTCCTTATACGGCCGGCAGAGAAGTACCACGTCGCAGATCCATAGGTCATCATTGGTAACACGTACTGGTTGTACTATCTAGTTTTGAGATTTTGAGGTATGCCTGAGGAGAAGATGTGTCGTAATCTAAGAACGCAGTGGCATGCAGACGCAGCCAAGTTGAATCCGTCGATTGACCTCTCGGTCGAAGTTAGACTTACCTAGTCCTAATCGGACTATTTGTTCCAGGTAAACATACTCGTCAACAATTTCGAGCTTAGCTCTCCCTACTATCACCGGCATAGGTGTGACATGGACATTACACATGACTTTTATTTTGTCCATGTTCATCTCAAAACCTATCCGTTGGGAGACACTATTGAGGTCATTAAGCTTAGGCCCTCCAGCGATTCTGTCATAAGTATTATATCGTCGGCAAATCGAAGGTGAGTGATGTACTGTGTGGTCCTAATAGTGCTTAATCCAAAATTTTTAATATCTCTACATTTATATTTCCGTGTTTGTTTCCCACATTCTATGGCAATATTACACATTAACTACACGGACAATGTATTTTGTCTTATACCGGCTAAGTAACGTCAAGTGAGGGAACATCTCACACGAAAAACAATGCATCTTTGTTTTCGTAAAAGTTCATAATGAAGTGATATCTCTATCAAAGCTATTAGATGAAATTAGGATAGACATTACTTTCTCCGCAATTTAATTTCTATATTTTACTTTCACTACTGCTAAGTAAAATTAGTTGAAATAAATCTAGTTTTCACTGAAATACAAGTGTTGAGTTTTAATGCCACTCGTAATAATAGTGCTATGAAATTAATACAATTACCACATTTGCATTACATACAAAAGATAACGTTAGATTTTATAGTGCCGTGTAAATGGCGGGAAAAGATAATCCAATCACCCCATTCATTGTCATGTGTGTAGAGCAAGGCGATAAAGGACATGTTCAGATGATTTTATGGTCTTCAATAGATGGTGGTCGCTCGCATTTGTACTAGATATGTTTTTCCCGCGGCTCCGCTCGCAATTAATTACTTTTTGTTCCTGAAATTATTTTAACTAAATGTTGTAAAACGTTCTACTGCAAAAGACATTTAAGCACATGCAAGATCAATACCTATGTGTAAATTAAATTTGTTTTAAAATTATATAACAATATTAAACATAAAAATACATAGAGATTTATAACAGAATATTACTTAAAAATAATATATAACAATAAAAGAAAAAAATATTAAATATATAAAATGTTATAGAATAATCACAAATAATCACATGAACGTAAAAATGTATGTATATTTAGTAAATATCTAATATTATTTACACAACTAAATTCAGAACCACCGGTATCCGGTACAAATTATTCACATAGAGCTCTCTAAAAAAACTTAACCCCTAGGTTTTAGTCAGTGCGAGTGCGACATAATCCGTCCTTGCCCCTGCCCACGTAAAAAAATCGCTTTAGAATCTTGGATTTATCAACATAGAAATATAATATAGAAAGGAAGCGCCAGTCGACGATTTGGCTCTTTCAAAATGAACCAACTCCTATGAAGTGATCGAGAAGCGTTGGAAAGATTTGATCGCTTGATGTTTTTATTCTTATTTTGAAGTGGTACTTGACGTCAATTCAGTATTTGTCAGTTGATGATCAGTTCTTTGTGTAATCAAAGTAGTATTGCCAAATGGTACCAGTCATCAAGCGACCAGAAAGGGGGTCCGCAGGCTATTGCTTCACCTTGACTACGCGCCGGTGCACTCCTGGCTGTAAACGAGTAACTACCGAGCACTCCGGCTAAGCTTTTTTGTCACCCTCATTGCAGCCCTGATTGACACTGTGTGACTTCTTTTCATTCACTAGAATAAAAAACTGCTGAAAGATATACAATTTTCATCGACGGTACATGCTCTGACGTAGTTCGAGCAGACCGGTAGAAGAGGTGTCTAAGGCTGTACACGTATAATATGTATAATTTTTTAATTTATATACCATTAAACTTAAAATAATGTATTATCATTCCACATTATTGCCTCCGTGGTTGCAATGCCCGGATCAAAATTATATTTACAAATTAAAATTATTTTCATGTACATAACAGAGCCGTGGTAGCTCAGATGGTTAACGCTCGCTGTAAATATAACAGTACGCGTGTGACCCGGGTTCGATCCACGTCTACACCAATTAAATTGTTCATTGCAGTTTTAAGTGCTGATTTACCTCGTGCTCGGCGGTGAAGGAAAACATCGTGAGGAAACCTGCATGTCTGAGGAATAAAAAATATATTTCGAAGACATGTGAAGTTCGCCTACACGCATTGGGGCAGCGCGGCGGACACTTCCTTGCCCTAAAACTCTCTCAGAAATGAGGGGAGGCTTGTGCCCAGCAGTGGAACGTATATAGGCTGTAACTTTACTTTTTACTTTTTACATAACATTACAAATATGGAAATTTTTTTATAGAAGAGGGGGCAAACGAGCAGACGGTATACCTGATGTTAAATGACTACCGCCGCCCATGAACATCCGCAACACCAGAGGAAATGCAGGTGCGTTACCGGCTCTTTAGAAAGGAGTAAGCTCTTTTCTTGAAGGTCCCCAGGTCGTATCGGTCTGGAAAAATCGCCGGTGGTAAACTATTCCACAGAGAGGTCGTGCGCGGAAGAAAACTCCTAGTGAAACGTACAGTGGTGGACCGCCAAGCATCCAGATGGTGAGGATGGTATCGGGAGGTTTGCCGCGTAGTGCGTTCATGAAATTTGGCGGCTGGGATTAAAATAAAAGTTTACACCCCGGTGTAGCGAGCGAGAAAAGGACTATCCAGAAAGGACTATAAAATTTACTGGACTTCAGGGACCGATAGTCTTTACAGCAAATAACACAAATGTTTAATCATCTCTCAGGGACTCATACCTGCGCCATTTAGTTCAGCTGCCACTTAATGCCCTAAACGACCTTAAATGCTCTTGTAGCGGCGCTGTCGTCGCGCCACTAGCACACCGAAACACACCGAAGCCTAAATCGCGCTATTAACATTCCGAATCATAGATAGTATATATAGAACATCTCCGAACTATCACATGGAGTGTTGGCCGCTCCCCGGGCAGAACACCTTGCCCGGCGGGAGATCTCCCCTTTTACTCGGGAGCGAATGGGTGGAGTTATTCTATGACGATGATGAAGCTTCAAGTTTCCGAAGGTTGTTGGTTGCGTGTTTAGATCACGTCGGGGTCACCAATGTAATAGTGGAGAGAAAAGGGGAGATCTCCCACCGGGCAAGGTGTTCTGCCCAGGGAGCGGCCGACACTCCGTGTGATAGTTCGGAGCTGTACTATATATACTGTTCATGATTCGGAATGTTGATAGTGCGATTTAGGCTTCGGTGTGTTTCGCTTGTGCTAGTGGCGCAACGACAGCGCCGCTACACTCTAATAAATGTTGTAAATTATTTGCTATGTAAATTAATCATTTAAGTATTTTTAAATTACCGGATAATTAAAAATGCTTATTAGTTTTTGAGTGAAATGCATAAAATTTTAATGTTAAAAAATTAACTACAGATTATTTATTAATTCGCTGTGAACTTTTACTTACCTCTTGTCTCAGTTACGAGAAGTCGGTGTAACTCAGTAGTGAAACGTAAGCAAGCTATCACTTATTATTTCACACTTCACATAATCCAAAAGAAGGTCATTTAGGTATGATTTTTAGCCTAGGTTTTGATAAATTATTTTTCTATGATATTTTATTAGTGAATTATTACATTGTAATGCTATGATTTTGATATGGTCCCCGGTGATTTTAGTGGGCGGCATTTACGAGTAGGAACTAAACGTACCTATTATATATATATATATATATATATATATATATATATATATATATCGAAAAATATACTAATATGAAAATAATCTAAAAATTTGCATTACAAAGTTTAGAAGAGTCTAAATGTTGTAGAGACAGAGATAACAGATATATAATCTATACGAAGAGTTACAATATATTTAATTATACCTCTCATCTAATCGTTTATCATTTACTCATTCATTTATTATAACGCCACACAACCCACTACTAAACAATAGGCCCCAAAGTTGGCATTTTCAGAACGATGTCACTGTATATGTTCTGATTCAGTTTTCCTCTGTCACCTCTTACTGTACCTGCGCCACGGAATAATATGGGATTGTAGATTCTCTAACTGCTACAATACAGTGGAGCATAATTGGTCTCGTTCACTGGCTTCACTTATAATATTTATCTCCTCCGTACTGCTTAGATCAAATCATCGAGTTCACGCATCCGACCTGCAATCGAATCGCACCTTTCCTCGGTCACATTATGTGTTCCTAAAGGTTGTCTCCACTCGAGGACACATCTAACTCTTCAATTATTACTTCTGCGATCAATTTAACTAGGCTATTGCTACTTTATTTAACAAGAAAGACAATAGTTGAAAACCTTATTACATTTTTTATAGAATGGGATGACAAATGAGCACACAGTCCACCTAATGGTAAGTGGTTGCTGTGGCCCACAGTCATTTACATCTATCCTCGATTACGAATCAAAATGCAGATGCGTTGTCTTCAGTGAAGAGTTAGATGGAATGCCTCGTTTCCAGTAAAAAAGACCGGAGACCGGTTCTCTACACTCACCATACGAAACATTACAAACATAGTAGCTTAATGCTGCTGTATTTCGTACGGTGAGTGTAGTACCATTTTTACTGGAAACGAGGCATTCCATCTTAGTTCTCACGGGTGACAACGCATCTGCATTTTGATTTGTAATCGAGGATAGATGTAGATGTCTATGGGCCGCAGCAACCACTTACCATCAGGTTGACTGTGAGCTCGCTTGTCACTCTATCCTATAAAAAAGGCAGAAAATAAAGCATTAATGAAATGAATAAGATATAAATGTAAGCGTAATAAAATACATAACAAATTTTACTATTTTCGTTACTTACGTAAATAAAATTAAACTAAGATATTTGCGTCACATCCTGTATATAACTGCTGTGTTGTAAGCGCATGTATAATATTTCCATACTGTAGGTACACCTGATGCAGTGTGCGTATTGAAACGATTACAAGGTAAATGAAGCATAGGCGAATGAAGAACGTGATAAAGTGTTTGTATTTAGGCACCACACCCGGGCGTGGTTGAAGCGGTTATTACGAAGAAACACGCAAACTTCACGCATCACCGGCTCACTTGCGTCCTGCATGCTTTTTGTTCGTGCGCATATTTTCTGTTACACAAAAACCCGTTTCTACAGACACATATGTGTTATGATCTGATTGCTTATGTTTTATACACATTTATACTAAATGTAAGTAAAAGTAAAGTCAGTCTATACAATATTATGATCTTTGGACAATAATTTCTAAATGTGCTATGGAGAAATTAGCACGCCGAGCGCTCCAATGCGTGTTGACGGACTTTGACTGTCATTTAAATATTCCGTTTTTTTTTTCTTTTTTCCTTAGAGATGCAGGATTCTTCAAGATGTTTATGCGTCAGAAACATAAAACTTAAAATTTTAATTAACAACTCTTCAACTTTCCCTTCTCCTTCCCCTTCCCCCCGATCCTTTAAACGTCACGGGGTTGTTGGACGTGCCGACAGAGGGAAACAACCCAAAAGAGAGAGTGTTTTTTTACGTGGTAGAGCCATACTACAGCTATATTGATGGTATAGTTGTAGCATGAATTATTCGGCTCAACCGGGGAAGGATCACGCTTTCACAAAATACCAGCGTAAAATAGCAGTTTAACGCTGCTGTGTTTCATATGGTAAGTGTAGAGAACCGGAGACGATTTTTACTGGAAAGGGGGCATTCTATCTTAGTCCTCACGGGAGACAACGCATCTGCATTTTGATTCGTAATCGAGGATAGATGTAGATGTCTATGGTTCACAGCAACCACTTGACATCAGGTGGAATGTGTGCTCGTTTGTCACCTTTATCCTATAAAAAAATTGGCAGCAAGGTCCTCAAAATAACAACTTTAATATAAAAAACTGCGGTTGCCAGTACGCTTGCCAAACTCGTCAACTATGGATGGTATCCCCTCTATGAGGTAATCTACAGAAGAGGCCTATGTTCAGCAGTACCCTTTTAATAGGCTGTAACGTTAACCCATCAAAAACCTACATCTCGCTGACAATGAAACTATGGTCAGTTTTGATGTTCAGTCACTATTCACATGCCTACCTATTGAAGACTGCATCTCAATTGTGATCGCATACATCTCACCCCCTGGCTATCTATTGTGGAAGGAAGAGTTCTACAAGCAAGTAGATGGTGTGGCGATGTGCTCACCTGTATCTCCCATAGTCGCCGACATATTCATAGAGGACTTCGAGGAGAAAGCCCTTCTTACTGCTCCTGTAAATCCGAGATTCTACAAGCGGTACGTAGACGACACTTTCACAATTTTACCATCTGACAAAGTAACTGCATTTTTAGACCACCTTAACTCCATAAACTCTAAAATACAATTCACAATGGAGTTAGAGGCAAATAATTCTTTAGCTTTACTAGATGTTTTAGTCATTTGAAATCCTAATAACACTATTGGTCACACTGTGTATAGGAAGAAGACCCATACCAACCGATATTTAAAAGGTGAATCTTCACCATCATCCGTCGCAGTTAGCTACCGTAGGTAAATCTTTGTTTCAGAGAGCACGAGGGATCTGTGACAGAAAACATCTGGCCGCCGAACTTCACCACGTCAAGCAAGTATTGCAAGACAACAAGCTTCTGGTCCCGCGCCTACGTCACAGTTACCGAGTAAAGCCGGCCACAGTCGAGCGTGTACCTGCTGTACTACCATATGTCAGAGGAGTCACAGACAAGGTTGGCTACATCTTGAAGCGAGCTTCCATTAAAACATATTACAAGCCGTCGAAGAAGATTAGTCGATTTTTACCATCCGTCAACTGTAATATCCCTCTACAAGATGCAGGAGTGTACAAGTTAGATTGTAAATGTGGTCTCTCTTATATAGGTCAAACAAAAAGATCGATAATAACCCTCGTGAAAGAACATATAGCTGACGTGAAGCACCGACGCTCCGGGAAGTCTGCAGTCTGTGAACATGTTCAAGATCGTCCTCACCATTACATCAGATTTGATAAACCACAAGTCCTCGCAAAAGAACACCGTTTCCTACCAAGGATGATACGTGAGGCTATTGAAATTAAAAAACATCCTAATTTCAATAGAGAAGATGGATGGGTGCTGCCATCTGCTTGGGATCCTATAATTAACAAAATTAAACCCAAACCCAAGCATACCACTGCAAGACTTTAAGATACTGTAAGCTCGTTTTGCGTAAATCGGACCGAAAAATTAATATTAAAAAACTGAAGGTAGCCGGGCTAACTATGACATTGGGACGTCAAACATCTCAGTCCCCCCGTGACCATGGGTGCTGTAAAGCACCCGAAACGTCGGGAATTAAAAATAAGTAAAATCACTTAAATAAACGTGATAAAATCCGTAAAATTTAGTTTTATTCAATGCATTTAGTAATATTAATAATACATAAATAAATATAGTTTATTTAATATTATTATTAAATTGTATGCAAATCATTAAAAAATATTTGACAAACTCGGTTTGCTGGCGTACTATTACTTTTAAGGAAACGTTTATCGCCTCAGCTATTACGGCTCCGCACTCCACTATACATATTATGCTATACACTGCAAGTTTCATACACTCATACATTATTCATACATCACATATTATCAATACACATTACATACATCAAGAGTTTCATTCCAAAACACTCCTACGTTTGCGGTGTATGAATAATAAAATATTAATAATTTGACCACAGCGTCATTTATAGGGTTTATTTTTTAGGTATTAAACAAACATTTTTTATGGACTTGAGTTGTTTAGTTAATAAATAGAGAGTTTGAGCTTAAATTTTAATTAAAACAGCGTTACTTATCGTATAGCATAGCTAGGTACCACCGTCTTTAGACTTTATTGTTCGTTTTTTAGTGTTTAAGCCCAAAATGTGAGCTATGAAATAGCGATATGGTCATGTCGGAAGTCTTTCTGAAGTTACACGATCACTTATTGAAGCAGAAACGGTTAAAAATATAAAAACGTTTATAATTATTAAAAACAAAATATTTTATTAAAATTCATTTACATATTGTTTTTTTTTTTAATTAATTCTATTCAAACTACAAAATACTTTTAAGCATTCTGTATATATATATATATATATATATATATATATATATATATATATATATATATATATATATATATATATATATATATAAAAAAATAAAAAAAAATCCTGCCGCAAAGGAGAAATCTGATCTGCTAGGTTCTCTCTTTGCGTCCAACTTGACTCTCATTCTTTACACTCGTCATACGAAACAAAGCAGCATAACGCACCTATTCAAACAGGAACCATAATATAGTTGCAGTATGGCACTACCAAAATCGTATATATGAAGTGGCACAACAATTACAGGCACATTTGTGTCACTTACATATTAGGTAGGCATCGCGATCAAGAATCGGCCTGGTGGTTTTAAAATCATATACAATCTGGTTTATACAGGATGCAAACTGGAGACGCTGCTGCGATCGCTAAGCTACGCGGTCGCAATACACGCTTATATTTAGATTAAATATGAGAAAAAAAACATGTGTCAAACTTACAGAAACACAATTAAGGAAGTAAAAGCACAGCTGATAAACTATTATTACATATGAAGCAATTTGTCGCAATAAAATCGTATTAGCGATTTATCACATTATTACCGACAAAGTGGAGACAATAAAAAGGTTGCTTTTATGAAGAAATTATAGTTGAACATATAAAGATAGCAACCACGTAATAGCGAAATTGCCGATAGGAATTACTATATAGTTATTAGTATTATTTATTGATAGATCAATTTCATATGTTAATGCAAAAGGAAAAAAAGTAAAAGATCGGTGCTATAGGCTTCTAATACGTTGTTACATGGGCGTGTCACACAACAGGTTCATATTCTACCTGTATCCATCGATTTCTTGCTTATCTTACCAGATGATGACGTCATCTAGAGGGGACCGTCCGTCATACCACTTACGGTATATGGCTGCACTTAAAGAAACGTTCCTCCCCAACTGTTGTCGGTTTTCTGGGTGTATTGTGAATTTAATTATATATTATCGGTTTACTAATATTTTAAAAATAAAGCAAGAATGCCGTCATAACCCGTAAAAGTCAAGTGGTGACCTTGGGTCTCTTTCGGTGTAGTATCTAATATCAATTTAAATCTTTACCTTAATCATTTCTCCCGGCACGTGGATCACGGACGTCTTCTATAGTAGTTTTCTATAGTAATCTAAGTATTTTTAGATCGGGCGTAAAGAGATAGTTACTCGTATAATATCGCCATCTGTTGGAAGCTTGTGTAACCTTCCACGAAAACGTAGGTACACGACACCCTTAAGTTAAAATTCTTTCTAGGTGATGGTCTTAATTTAGTGAGTTGGAGCCCGCACCAATTATTATTTTACCACCGCAAATTATTTAAAGTAAACATTGTGACGCAACTCTATTCTTTCGACCCTCAACTTAAAGGTTACTTTTACCGTTATCGCCGCCACTACACGGTTAAAAATTAAAGGTTGTTACACTCTAACGGCCATTTTGTTTCGTCATGCGAGGGGTCATAATCGACATCTCCTCAGCCTTCGCGCAGTAAAACCCCTCGATTGGCTTGTCCTTCTCATGTCGCCTGGCCCGGAGATTGCCTCCGGGCCAGGCGACGTGCTTCGAGCCGGTCAAGAGGCCTCAGTGAAACACACACAAACTTTTCATAAGATGCTTATTGTCGAGACTTTTAATCGGTCGATGAAGATAATATCTCGTAAAGAAAATAGAGGCGTTGATGCTTACACGCCAAGTTGCGTGTGTACCGTTCCGGAGATGAGCAGCAACAGTTACGTTAGGCAACGAGGAGGAAGTCAAGAACTTTTGTAAAAATGTATGTGTTAATAGTAACATCAGCCACCATTCGCTACTTCAAATTGATTGATGTGTTCGCTAAAAGTTCCTATTTTATATTACTTGGTTTTCTTTTGCAATCTCTCGATATTTAATAATAAATATAGTGCACGTACGTGAGTCATTCAAAAAGCTTTGCGAAACTGAAAAAAATCCTGTGGTTAAAGTTTATTATTAAACCTTTAAAAAAACTCTTTACCAATCTCTATAAAAAGTTTAATGCCGTACAACACATTCTCCAATGCGCCTTAGACAGCTCTTCTGCTAGCGCATGTTCCGGTAATGAAAACTGTACATCTTTAACCTATATTTACTATAGAGAATAAAAATAAATCGCACGGTGCCAAACCAGAACTGTAATGAGGGTGATCAAAAAGCGTACTCGGTGTGCTGACTAGGAAGTTACTCGTTTAAAGCGAAAAGTCCACCGGCGCGTAGTCATGGTGAAACAGTAGTTCGAAGACCTCTTTGGCCGCTTGATGGTTGTTGCAATCATGCTTTTTCGATTTACAAAGAACTGGCTTCAAATACCTAAGACTATCAAAGTAAGAAAGTAGCGATCAAAATCTTCCCTACGCTCCTATATCGCTTCACAAGGGCGTTGTTTCATTTTGAAACAACTGAACCGTCTTCCGGCGCTTATTTTCGGGATTTTATTTTTAAATCCAACCAAGACAAACATGCTACAATCGTGTAAGTTTCAACGGAAGCTTGCCATCTGAGCAGGACAGGATTATTAGGCACAAGTGTGTGCGCAAACACAGGTGCACCTTCCATTCCATTATTGTCTAAGCTTGTGAAACGGTAATCCTACACATCACAACCGCATAAAAACCCAATTACTGATTGACAGATCACCCAGTAATTGGATTTTTCGGTCAAGAAATTCTCAGCTGCAGATTTGATTCAGGAAGTTGGAAGTGTTTCACCCTCGTGCCTCGGAAAGTACAACAAATTGTTGGTCTTGCGTCTGATCTCAATTCCCTACGTCTGATTTCATTCGGTGAACCCAAATAAAACATAATACTTCAAGCAACAAGCAACATGACACAATATTTCAAACAATCTCACACCTTAAATCTCCCTCACTGACTGGCCAACCGTATATTATACCTTAACACGACACAGTCAAAAGTTCGGCTTATTTAATACCGCCGTTTTGCTCGACACTCGTCACCAGGTATTTTTAATTTAATAAGATGCAATGCTGATTATAATTAATCAGTCTCATAATAGTGACGGTATATGAACTAAGTTTCACAGTGCAATTTGTAAGCCATGCCTATGACAGCTTAATTTGCGTTGGGTCAGTTATGTAGCTAGGAATGCTTCCATTTTTGTTTACGTACACTGGTTCAATCATTTTTAAAATCTCTCGTTCTATTTGTCGTTGGATTTTCAGATGTTTTATATTTTAATTTAAGCCTTTAAAAATAAAAGTTAAAGTCAGTATCAAAAAGCCGTGGTAGCTCAGATGGTTAACGTTCGCTGTAAAAATAACAGAACGCGAGTAACTCGGGTTCGATCCCCGCCGGCACCTGAAATTATTAATTGCAATTATAAGTGCTTATTTACCACGTGCTCGGCGGTGAAGGAAAACATCGTGAGGAAACCTGCATGTCTGAGGAATAAGAAAAAAAAATATTTCGAAGACATGTGAAGTTCGCCAAACCATTGGGACAGCGCGGCGGACACTTCCTAGCCCTAAAACCCTCTCAGAAATGAGGGGAGGCCTCTGCCCAGCACGTAACTTTACCTTTTCTAATTTACACCTATTATCAAAAGCCCACTACTGAACTACTGAACAGGCTTTCCGCGTATATTTTATTCCGTTATCATCATTTCCCTCAGTCACATCTTACGACGTAGAGAAGATTATCTTACGCTGCCATCACTTAACACACTTTTTTATTTTTATTTTTACCATATTGTTATTCAGTTCTAATATTTTTTTTTAATCTTTATTAGCGCGTCCGTGATGCATGCCGTAGTTTTTTTTATAGAATAAGGGTGACAAACGAGCAGACAGTGCCCCTGATAGTCTCCTCCTGATGATGATGATGATGGTCCTGCCTGATAGTCAGTAAATGTTGTGTGCCACAGACATCTACATTTATCCTCGATTAATAATCAAAATGCAGATGCGTTGTCACCCCTGAGGACTAAGATGGAATGCCTTGTTTCCATCAAAAAAGGGTCACTACACTCACCATACGAAACATAGCAGTATTAAGCTGCTATTTTACGCTGGTATGCTGTGAGAGCGTGGTCATTCCCCGGTCGTGCCGGCGCATACATTCTACAACCGTAATATAGCTGTGGCGTGGCTCTACTACGTATAATATGAGCGTAAGTAATGCGTGCCATAATTATGAAAACATTTATAGACGAAACATTGCAATAAAATCTATAATATGTTCTGTCGAGTCTTCTTCGTCTTCTTCATCAGTGCGTAAAAAAATCCACTGCACATGCCTTCAGCATGACATCTTAAGGGCCGTCCGGTTGAAGAGAGGACTAGTTATTGTTGATTTGTAAGTTATCCTAAGTTATAATATATTAAAAGTTGTTAAATTACGTTGAAAGATTTAATTGCTGAAAACTCTTATAATAATTGTTATCAACCATCCCGATGCTATCGCAGAATATTTATGGGAATATTACCAGTAAAGTGTAGTTCGAGTTAGCGTTAAAGAAAGGGTATGTTGTTTAATATGATAAAATCATTGTTATATATTATTTCATTTCTTGTATATTTTGTAAGAAATTATATAATTTAAAATGAATCTGCATGTTGCAGGTTGCCATAAACACTGCGGTGTGCGTTTTCTTTATCTGATGACGTTTTAACAATTGTATGACTCAGCATTTCATATGCCTTCTAAATTCTGCTTTTCAACCACCGCTAACATGATGACTCACAATACTAATTGTTTCCTTATTAAATATGGGGTCGTGACCAATAATGCTAACAGAGAGGTACTGCGTAACTCTCATTCTCTCTTATACGACGTGAAACATTAGATTAACGATCGAGAGATTTTGTTCCATTTCCAATTGCAGTTAGAACACTTAAAATTGCAATTTACTATTTCAGTAATGCAGGCGGGTATCGAACTCAGGTCACTCGCATACCAGTCAAGTACCTATTCTTCTTTTCTAGTATGACTTTAAAGACTTTAAAATCAAATAGGATAATTACCTTTTCCCTGTCTCGTGATTCATAAATGAACATCCCGATTGCTTTACTATTGTGTCTATATCGCGTACAGGGAAACTATTAAAATATCAAAAATATAAAAATCTTAAACATTCATTAATTAAGTATTTAAAAGATTTTTATGGGTTAATATTTACATATTTCGACAAGTAAAAAAGAAAAGCAAAGTTAAAAATCATTTTAACTCCTTAATGTTTTTACCACAGGCTAAGTTATTATTTTCCTTGCGTATTAGAAAAAGGCCAAGAAATAAGAACGTTGATGCATTCATCTACACATTTTAACCGACACGAAAGATCCACGCGACTAACTTCCCATTGGAAAGAATAGAAAAATATCATATGTTTTAATATTTTATACAATTTTTCATTCGACACAAAAACGACTTGACCGATTTTGCTCAAAGATTTTGCTCTTGATCGATTTTAATGAGGTCTAAGTTACATAATTACACGTTAAATGAATATGGTCCCATGTTAATTTCACTCTTTGTTCTTGAGATACAAGTACACGAGACGAAAATACCGAATCCAAACATACATACATACATACATACGTACATGTGCACACACAGAAATCCTCTTAAAAACCATGCTATTCGACTCTGAAGACCTTGAAACGTGGAGATATGTTAAAAATTTCCAATTTGCAAAATCAGACCCATTACAATAACTTCCTACTGGGAAGTTATTGTAAAAACAAATGCACTATTCTAACTAAAATATGTGCTTATTATTAAAAATGCAGGTGGATCAGGACCGTGCTTTGTTGCACTCCTTGGAAGGGCTATGTTGTGAAGGGCTGTAATAATGACGATGATTATTATTATTATTATTTGAAAAATCTATCCCTACTAGGATTTACTTTTGTATCATGGAGGTAGTCTACTTACATAAATCAAGCACAAACATCCATACCAGGAAATAGTTATTTGTGAGCCTTATGAATAAGGCCTAAGGCGCTACCAAGCAGATGGTCGGTTCGCGTTTGATGGCTCGGGAAAGGCCGAATGCATGGCTGCTCTCTCAGCACTCTGCTAGTCGACGCCGTTCACCTGAACAAGGTAGACGAGGAAGCGGCTAACCTAACTGCCTTAACACCGACGGATGATCCGCTCACGCCCGTTAGTTTCGATGAAGTTAAAACCATCATCAAAAATCTCGGACCCTGGGAAGTGCCAGGCGCTGATGGTATTCACAACAAGGTTTTTAAAGCCTTACCATCCAAATTAATTTGGGTTCTAGTGGCCATTTTCAACGTCCTTCTTTCCACATTCACCTTACCAGACTTGTAGAAAGAAGCGGATGTAATCGGTATTCATAAACCGAATAAACCAAGAGATAGGGCCTCCAGTTACAGACCCATTAGTCTCCTCAGTGCAACGGGGAAAATCTACGAGCGCATCATCCTCAGCCGGCTTAAGGAAGTTGTGCTTAATAAAAACTTTATTCCAAACGAGCAGTTTGGCTTTCGAGCCAAATACTCTTGTGTCCCACAGGTGCACCGCCTCACGGAGCACATTTTAGATTACAATATAAATTCAAGCAGACGCACTACGCATACCGGTGTTCCGTTTTTTGATGTGGCAAAGGCCTTTGATAAAGTCTGGCGCAATGAACTAGTTTATAAACTAATCCATTTTGAAGTGCCGTTAAGACTAGTTAAAATTAGTGAAGACTTTCTGAGTAACAGATTCTTTTGTTTCCGGGTAAAGGGGACCTTCTCCTCTCCCAGACCTCTTAGACCACGAGTTCCCCAGGGCTCTGTGCTCTCTCCAACCCTTACTCACTCTATGTGAGTGATATTTCCAAAATATTGTATGCTCATCTCGTACTTTACGTGGACGCAACGACACACACGCAATGGACACAACATAATACTCGTCAAACAGCAGCCCATTTAGTGTATGTATTCGACTTCAAGCTGCAGCAAACGCATTAGTCAATTGGTGCAGAAAATGGAGAATCGAACTCAATCCTGACAAAATCAAAGCAATCATGTTTAACATGAAGGCTTGCTATAAAAATCTAAGCCTTAGACTCATGCGAAACAAGAAGAGAAGACTCTCCCTCTACAATAGCCCTATTCCATGGGTTAAAGAGGTGAAATACCTGGGGGTAACTTTAGATCATGATATGAACTTCTCTCATCACATAACAGCCGTTAGAAATAAGGTGAAATTTGTAATACATCGCCTTTTCGCCTTAACCAACAAACGCAGCAAGTTGTCCTTAAGATACAAGCTGAATCTCTACAAAACTTGCGTACGGCCAATCATGACCTACGCAGGTATAGCCTTTGCCCAAGCTCATCTTTGCCAAATTCGGCGACTCCAAGTCGTCCAAAATAAGTTCCTACGCCGTATCACAGGAGCTCCATTATATGTGAGGAACTTGGATATCCACCGTGACCTCAATTTACCCACAATTTCTTCGTATCTTAAGGAATTATCTTTACCAAGGTGCCTCCTGTTGCTGCCTCCACCAGGAGACGTCCTAAGAACGTCCTTCTAGACTCCGATAACGAGAACACCTCCAAGAATTGGTTACTCCCGTCCCCCCCTCCCTTAAGAGAGGGAACTAGTACTGACACAACACAACATACACATTCACGCATTACACTAGTACAGAACACTGGGGCACACCGCGCTCGCTGGCGAGCGCGAAGTCATACATACCCCATACACGAGGTTCAAAACTGTGTTACGGGGCGTTTTTAGTTGCGACCCGTTTCCACATATCACGATAGTGGTTCAAGCCGAGGTTCGTACCTCCTTCAGAGGGGCCCTTGAACCACATCGATCCCCCTCCTAGCTTTAGGAGCCTCACTCCAAAAGCAGGAGTCGAGGTGCCTCGGGACTGTAGTCAGCAACGAGGCGCTTCGCGCCAGAATCGTTGCTCTCAATAGCTCGTGGGTCCTCACTAATGAGTCTATTTCGATGAAGCTGTAACGGCCGAAGGGCCAACAGCATACACTTTCAGAAAAAAAACAGTTATTAACTCTGGCTAGGACTAAAACATAAGATCTGCAACGTAAAAGCTAGAAAATCTTAACAACTAGGCAACACGTTACTTAATATTATACGAATCAATCACTTTCTTATTTTCAAGGTGCCTAGTAAAAGTTTCTATAATTTTTCTAAGAAACGATACTATCGCTCTTTTAGCAAAGGTCAAAGTATGACACTGATTGACCACTGAATGGAGATAACTACGATTTATTCAATGACTGATAGATATTCCAAGTGGAACCAAAAAAACATCTTATGTTTATTACTTATTAAAGGATTTCTTATATTTACGCGAACACTACACATTTAAATAATATTAGTTTTTACGGATTTTATCGCATTTGTTTACTTTTTTGTATTCTCGACGTTTCGAGCACTTTACAGGACCCATGGCCACGGGGGGACTGAAGTGCTCAATGTCCACATGTCACAGTTAACCGCGGTTACCATAGATTAAAATTATTAATTTTTGTTGCGATATACAAAGTATATACATAAAGTATCTTGAAGTCTTGCAGTTGTATGCTTGGGTTGAAATTTAATTTTATTTATTATAGGATCCCAAGCAGATGGTAGCGCCCAGCCATCTTCGCTATTGAAATTAGGATGTTTTTTTTATTCCAATAGCCTCGCGAATCATCCTTAGAAGGAATTGGTATTTTGATTAGATTTGTTGTTTATCAAATCTGATGTAGAGACGGGGGCGATCTTGTACGTCTTCACAGATTGCAGAATTCCCGGAGCGTCGATTCTTCATATCAGCTATATGTTCTTTAACGCGGGTTTTAATTGATATTTTCTTGGTCTTGCCTTATTTATGGTCATACTGCCAAAACACTCGTTTATTTGTCCTATATTACAGACAATAGTACATCGTCTTATTTTGTCTCGTAGGTGTTGTATAAGACTATGGGAAACGCAGGAAAAATCTACGGCTTCCGGAAGACGGCAGAATAATGACCTCATCTACACCATGCCCGACCACAGTATTAGCGTCTAAGGGTCAAGACGTCTGGTACTCCAATTGTCAATCTGCCTGCCGAGCGTAAAGATGGAGGCAAATCCTCTATACATAGAGATATATAGAGAGAGACACATACCCAGTTGTGGACTATTCCTGATAATGAAGAAGAAGATAATCACCTAAAGTTAAGAGACAATGGCACAGCAAAAACAGAGAGCGCTAAGCCCTTAAGCCGTGGTAGGTCTGTAACTCGGGCTAGATACCCGCCAGCACTAATAAAATGTTAATTGCAATTTTAAGTTCTGATTTACCACGTGCTCGGCGGTAAAGAAAAACATTGTGGGAAATCCTGTCTGAAAATTAAAAAATAAAAAAAGTATTTCGAAGATATGTGAAGTCCGCCAACACGCATTGGGGCAGCGCGGCGGACACTTCCTTGCCCTAAAATCTTCTCAGGCATGAGGGGAGGCCTGTGATCAGCAGTAGGTCGTTTATAGGCTGTACTAGGCTGTGTTACTTCACTTTTTCAGGCACAATTTCGGGCTCAAATTCAATCAAACTTCACAATATCAAAATTTGTGTAAAAACTACAGCCTAGACTCAATATTTTATAATGGAATGGAATTATTGCGATACAGCATTCTCTGTACGTCGGCCCTGAGGGAGGAAGATAGGTGCCATCTTCGAAAAGAAAAACAAATAATCTAATATTTCTATTTCATACGTTGTTCTACATAAACAAAATGAAAGATGGATAGGTAATTTATTTCACTTCAGGTAATTTTTCAAAACAGTGTGATAGAGAATTGTTTATTCAGAGCATTTTTGATATTTTCGAGGAGAAAATCCAGAGGATTATAGCAGAGATAAAAAAGATTAGAGGGATCCAGTCAGTAAAAAGTTTGCTTATTTATCCCGATAATTTTTGGTTTCAATTGTCATAAATCCCATAGGTCGATTTCAACGTTTATTTATATAACACACACACACTTGTCAAACTATGCCAGGGATGTTTTATGTAATAAGGTGTAATGCAAATTATAATGTATTGTGATATTGACGATATTATTCAAACTAAACCCGATCGCAAGTCAATTGATAAGCCATACATACTTCAGCTCATGTTGGGTTGGATCATTTACAAAGCAACGTATACTTCCATGCTTTATTTGTGTTCACTGGATCTAGAACTATGCTGGGAAATACTAATATTACTTCTATTTGATAAACAAGTCGTAAAATTAAAATTTTTATATAACCGACTTCAATATAAATAAAATAAGAACATCATCAATGTAGTCTTCAGCTTCAAATAGAATCATCAAAATCGGTTCATCTAGAAAATAGTTCTGAGGTAACAACAATAAAATATACAGTTGAATTGAGTACCTTCTCCTTTTTTGATGTCGTTTAAAATGACAACTTTCACTTATAGGATGAAGAAAAGTTGACTTTTAATCAAAAGTAATAGCTGATTTCAAAGAACTAATAAGGATAAAATAATTTCCGCATAATACCTTTTATTATAGAATAAGGATGATAAACGAGCTTACAATCCACCTAATGGTAATTAGATACTGTGGTCTAATGAAAATGCGTTTTCACCTCTGAGGACTAAAATTGAATACCTCGTTTCCAGTAAAAAGGGTCTTCTATTTTCTACACTCACAACAGCTAAATTTGCTATTTTTGCGTTTATATTTGGTATTCTGTGAAAGCGTTGAACCAACCAATTCATGTTACATCAATAAACAACGTTACGTCATGACCATATCATACCACATAGAAAAGCTTCAAATTCAAAAGCCAGTGCTTAGATCGAGTATAGATGTGTTAAAGCCCGACTTCTGTAGAACTTATTTAATATCATCAAAACTGATACACAAATGGTAAAGATGACGTATAATATACATATAATAATACACATACAAAAAAAGAACATACAATCAAATGGAGATCGTCCTTGTTTTTGAAAGTCGGCTAAAAATATAAGCTATCTTTAATATAGCTGGAAAGCCATTTATGTTTTTTAATATACGAGGATATGGTCAACCTAAATTAAATCATAATACAAATTTATGCAATTATTTAGAAGGTGTGCATTTGCATAATCGATAACAAGCAGAATATGTAAGCGAATCAGCATAAGCTTCCGAAGGTATATTGTTTTAAAACGATGCTAAATTATCTTTTAATAAAATTTTAAAACCCTCTCGAAATGATAGGAGGCCTGTGACCAGCACTGTGACGTATATACTCTGCAACTTTAACTTAAAAGTAAAGGCTTCAGACAGTTTTAGAAATCGGTGCTAAGGCATTATAGTGTTTAGAATTATTAATGCCCCGATTTTCGAAATTTTTCCCCAGTGTGTGATCGCTCCTGAAGTATAACATATTCATAATAGAAAAAATATTAAAATCGATTCACGGTTGAAAAATATATCGCGTAACAATGAAAAATTACACGATCAACTTGAGAACTTCCTCATTTTTTGGAGTCGACTAAAAACGTGCAAGGCTCATATTATTATGATTAATCTATTGTATCTACCCATAACCAAAAGTTAAAATTTAGGTGGTTTGGTAGTATTTTACGACCAAATTCTTTACGACCATTTCTTTATAACCAATCTTTGATAATTCCCTTGTTTTCACTAAGTTTTTTTTTTATAAATGTTAAAATTTTGAATTATAAATAGAACTAAAGATCAAACTTTATTTCTCACTAGTTATAAATACAGTTGTGAAAACTCGGATAAAAGTGGGCTGAAATTCGAATCGTTATTGTAATTCAACTATTCATTTACTATTCTGTAATTAATATACTAAGTGCACAAAATCCAGTGTAGGAACATTTATATTGTTAGAGATCGTCTAATTTAAGTCTACACGTGCTGCCATATACTTTTAGTAGATTTCATTATGTTTACCGTAATAGGTATCACTATGTAAATCTAAATCTGCGTGCGTTCTTAAATGTTTGAATGAAATTTAGCATTTTTACTATATTTGACATAATAAAAGCGATAAAATTCACCTAAAATACATGCGAGTTTTAAATAATACAATATCAACTTTATTACTCGCAAAGCATTAATTACTTTTAAATAAAAATTTCTTTGCTGTATACCGGAAACAATTGTCCACTAATTACAAACTAACGCATTCGTGTTGCTTATTACGGAGCACTTGGTTTCAATAAGATCAAATTAATTGCAGTCAAGTCGAGCCGCTGACGCCGCGGCCTTTGTTCTGCCATTGTTTTATATCACGCAACGTGCACCGGCAAATTGTTGTGCTATTGAGTCGGTAACCTTACCGAAATTAAGAGCACGACATTATGCTCTGGAGCGATGCTTAGAAATATCCATTCACACTGACGACACGTTATTTCTGATATGAGGTTAGATTCTTTTTTGAAAGTATAAAGACCACATAACCTTAAAAAAAACAAGATTTGTAATAAATTATTTTTTCTAAGTATATACATAACTGCTATGCTAACTAATTATGTATTTAGATTTATAATAATAATAAGCCTTTTAATAAACCATGAATACATATTAATTGACAATAAGAGACTTACAAATTAATAATGAATTTAACTTTTTTTAGCGACCTAGAAATCGATGGAGCAACGATATAAAAAAGACAGCGGGGAGGAACTGGATACTGGATACTGTGCTGCCAGTGACGACTTACGGATCTGAGACGTGTGGCCGTATGAGAATGCTCAAGTTCGGGTTTCCTCTGCGTGTTAAACTTAGAAATGAGGATATCCACAGTAGAACCAGAGTGACCGACATAGCCCAACGGATTAGTAAGCTG
Source organism: Parnassius apollo (assembly GCA_907164705.1). NCBI lineage: Eukaryota > Metazoa > Arthropoda > Insecta > Lepidoptera > Papilionidae > Parnassius > Parnassius apollo. The sequence goes on from CAJQZP010000851.1 coordinate 3,104,146, forward strand.
AAGTGATGGGCCGGCCATAAAAAACGACAAGGGAAAAGTAGGGTAGTAAGTGAAGTGAAGGGACAAATTATATAAAAATATTCGTTTTCTTATATTCCATTCCACGCCATTGTATTATAAAAAAAACTAAAGAATTTCTTAATGGAGACTTAAAACACGAGTTCAATTTTTTTACCGCAAACCACAAGTAACATAAAAAATCAAAAAGATAAAACACAATGGAAACGACCACCAGAGCCGCGGTCAACTATCTACAGCGTGAGATCAAATCTAAGATATTTACCTTGAAAATGTAATAGCTACCTTAGGCGTTGCCGTGGACATACCACGTCAGTACCGGTTAGTGCCCACGTTGATTGCCAACGTCAATGGTAGAAATACCACTTATACACACCATGACGTTAATTGCTGTTTTAACTGACCATATGCATAGCTCATTGATCGGAAACATACAATAACGCCCATAAATTCGTTGATAAGGGCGACCTTCAATTAAAATATTTTCATTAGCGCCCAAGGCCGGGTATTAGTGCATTTATTTTAATACATCTTAAGCGATCCCTTATCTATAAAAGTTAATGCAGAACGGAAATTGAATTCATTTAAATAACCTGAAATTCATGCGTACCTAATAACTCTCATTTTGTACTGTATAACAAAAAAAGATCGAACTAGGTCATACAAATAAACAAAGAGTTGAAATCTTGCGGAAGGTATGAAATAAAAAAAATATTTCCTTTCTTTTTTATATCATAATCTGTTATGATTTGAGAAACCACAGTTGGCCTGGTCGTTAATCGCTACCGCAGCCCAGGGAATCGTGTTGTCTCCCTTCAGGGCTAAGGTGACAAGGCTTAGCAGTCACAAGCGGAGCAACACAAAAAGATGGAATACAAAACAACAGGAAAACGCAACCAGAAATTCCCTAAGACCGTGATTCTTCTTCTTCTAAGACTTATTCGAAAATACTTTTATGCAAAAAGGAGCAAATCGGATAGGTCTAGAAGTTTGAGAGCACTTCTGGACAGGATGAAGCTACTGTCGCGTTCCGTACGGAGATCCGGTAGCACCCCGTCGATGCTGAGGGCAACCACCGTAGGATTTTATTCGATAGTAATCCAATATAACCTTTCTCAGAACAAACAGGTCGAGGGGAAATCCTTATGGATTTCTCCTCGATAAAGAAGGCAGTAAACATTACTACTATTTTTTTATGTTGTAGAATTACCAGATAAATACCGTATGGATTGTGATGGTGATTAACGAGAACCCAAGAGAAATTTATCGACGGACTTTTATGAGCGTCATATTGTAGTTTGCTCAATTAATTTTAAATTACTTGTAAAAATGGTACTTCCAAAACAAAATCTTAAAGGAAAAGAATTGACAATGTTCATTCAATGAAATAATACTAGTTTTTACGGAATTTATCGCGTATATTTAACTTTTTAAATACCCGACGTTTCGAACACTTTACAGCACTCATAGTCACGGGCGGGACTGAGATCTTCAACGTCCATATGTCATAGTTAACCGCGGTTACCATAGATTAAAATTTAACTTTTATTCCGATCTATACAGTATGAACTTATGGTATCTTGAAGTCTTGCAGTTGTATGCTTGGGTTGGGATTTAATTTTATTTATTATCTGATCCCAAGCAGATGGTAGCACCCAGCCATCTTCTCTATTGAAATTAGGATGTTTTTTGATTTCAATAGCCTCGCGAATCATCCTTGGAAGGAATCGGTGTTCTTTAGCGAGGATTTGCGGTCTATCAAGGTTTTTATTGATCTTTTAACCCGCGTTAAAGAACATATAGCTGATGTGAAGAATCGACGCCCCGGGAAGTCTGCAGTCTGTGAACACGTACAGGATCGCCCCCGTCACTACATCAGATTTGATAGACCGCAAATCCTCGCTAAAGAACACCGATTCCTTCCAAGGATGATTCGCGAGGCTATTGAAATCAAAAAACATCCTAATTTCAATAGAGAAGATGGCTGGGTGCTACCATTTGCTTGGGATCCGATAATAAATAAAATTAAATCCCAACCCAAGCATACAACTGCAAGACTTCAAGATACCATAAGTTCATACTGTATAGATCGGAACAAAAGTTAAATTTTAATCTATGGTAACCGCGGTTAACTATGACATATGGACGTTGAACATCTCATTCCCGCCCGTGACCATGAGTGCTGTAAAGCGTTCGAAACGTCGGGTATTTAAAAAGTTAAATATACGCGATAAATTCCGTAAAACTAGTATTATTTCAATGTGTAGTGTTCGCGTAAATATAAGAAATCATAATGTTCATTCAATATTAGTATGCAATATGTTATTTAGTGCATAATATATGTAAATGAACGATGATAATAAATTCTTTACGTGGTATAGCTACACTGCAGCTATATTATGACTGTAACATGAATGCGTCGATTCGACTGTGGAAGGACCACGCTCTAACAGAATACGAGCGTGAAATATGCTGCTGTGTTTTGTATGATGGGTGAAGAGTACAGGAGAAACTTTTCACAAGAAACAAGGCATTCCGTCTTAGTCCTCAACGGTGACAACGCATTTGCATCTTGATGCTTAATCTAGGATAGATGTAGGTGTCTATGACACACAACATCCGTCCACCATTACTGCGTGCTCAGTAGTCGCGGTTATTCCATAAGAAAATTGTAATAATGACGAAAAACAACACAAAATAATGTGATTTTTACAAACAAGGGAGAGTCACAACATAACTCGTGAGTTTGAGTTCATTGACGGATAGTTCGCACAATCAACAATGTATATACACATCTCTTGATTATCAAATGTCTCCTTTAATAAGTTTTTTATGAACTCTTAATATGCTGTAGTGGATAAAATGATTTTTTTTTCATTTTCCATTTTTACCTCACCTTAAGGAAATCTTAACCCAGCATGTAATGCAAATCAGCAGTGCCAAAGAGTCAAGACGTCTGGTACTGCAGTCGTTAATCCGCCTGCTAAGCATCACGATGAAGGCATATACAACGAGGAAGACCCATATCCAGCTGTCTTTCTGATAATGTCACCAACCACACAAAAAGATGATAGTCACCTATAGTTAGGACATACGACCAGTATTCAATAAGACAATAGCACATCAAATACAGCGAGTGCAAACCCATGACCTAACCTGTCCGTGACCGTGGCTTGAGCCGTGGCTTAGCTCTCGCTACTGAGCTACATTGGCTTAGCTCTCGCTGTAAATTTCACAGAGCGCAAACAACTAGGGTTCGATCCCCGTCAATTACAACGAAATTGTATTTGCAATTTTAAGTTCTCATTTAGCACTAGGTGTAGGAAAACATCGTGAGGAAACCTACATGTCTAAAAATTCAAAAATAAATATTCCGAAGACATACGAAGTCCACTAACACGCCTTTTTGCAGCGCGGCGGACTTCCTTGCCCTAAAAATCTCTCAGAAGTGAGTGGAGATCTGTGCCCAGCATTGGGACGTATATTGGCTGACTACTTACTAGGCTGTGTTACTTTACTTTTTCAGGGACAATTTCGGGCTTGAACTCAATCAAACTTCACAATATCAAATTTTGTGTAAAAAACAACCAACTTAATATTTTGTAATTAACTAGAATTATTGCGATGCGGCATTCTCTGTATGTCAGCCCTGAGGAAGGGAAAAGGTAGATAAGTGCCAACTTCGAAAAGTAAAAAAATATAATCAAATATTTAACAAAATGAAAGATGGATATGTCATTTATTTGCCTTCAGGAAATATTTCAGAACAGTGTGATAGAGAATTGTTTATTCAGAGCGTTTTCGATATCTTCGAGAAGGAAATCCAGAGCAATGTAGCTTAGATAAAAAAAAGACTAAAGGATCCATTCAGTAAAAAGTTATGTCCAAACCTGGTAGGTCTTAAAATGGATATGAACATCAAAAGGTTTATATTAACGTCCGTAATATGTTTAATAGATATTGTTGGGAACAATTTGCTCGAAGTTCTTGGTGAATATGTTCAACTAGGTTAAATAACGATTGATCAAACTGATGGCTTTGGAAAATTGCGACACATTTTTTCATTTAATATTACTCAAGATCTTGAAATAAAAGTGTATAACCAGTATTTTCTGGCGCCTGTAGAATGGATACCTATAGAACCGAGACCCATCGTATGAGAAAGATTAAGACACTCAACGGGATATGAAGATAGCTGTGTTTTGAGTTTATAATATGTGTTATAGAACAAGTAAAGAAATAAACCGCAATAGAACCAGAGTACAACTATACTATGGATAAGTGACTGAAGTGTCAGTAAGCCGACCATATAGCTTGATGAACCGACGACCAATGCGTAAAAAGATTCTCGAGTAGCGGCCTTGGAGTAGATAAGACATAGGATCATGTTTGTGGTAATCTTAAGTGGAGGCCATTGTCACGGTAATATTATATAGATAATATTACCGTGCCATTGTTTAATAAAGTACTTGTGACTATATTGTTATATAATGGCTATATTAGTATATAATTGTTATATTGATGATGGTTAGGATATTAAGATTTTATCAAAAGATTTTTTATTTGCTTTTTAAATTATTATATTATGCAACATCTCATAAATATCACTACCATGTAGTGATGGTGTAAAAATATCCACTACCCCATATAACCACGTGGGTGTCGCAAGAGGCGAGTGAAGCAAACAAAACGGAGCTTGACGGCTCTGTGGCGCAGTGGCTTAGCAATGAGTTACAGCGCTAAGGGCCGCGGGTTCGAATCCCGCACGGAACAAGTGTTTGTATAGCCTACAAGTAACGGGTCTGGATGTTTGTCTTTGTGAAATTTATGTTTATAAACTAGCCCCACGATACAGGAGAAAGTCCTAGTGCGCAGGTAACGTTTAAAAAAAATAGGAGATGTGCAGAAGCGTCTTCCTAATAACGAATAAAAATAAAAATAAAAATGCTGTTGCCAAGATGCTTGCCAAGCATGGCAACTATGGCAAATATCCCCCCTAGAGACCTTTGTTCAGCAGTGGACTTCAATAGGCTGTAACGGTAATCGGTAACGGCAATAAACTTCCTTCACCATACGGAGTTAGTTGCGATTAATTTTTTAATTATATCTTTTTGTGGTCATACGGGAAATGAAGCTGCAGTCTGCAGCAGATATGACAGCATAAAGGCAACTTAACAGACAGATCTCCAAACGCATGCAGCGCTACTTAAGCAACTTCAATACAGCTCGTATTTAAGAAGCGATCGCGCGAAACCGGGGCTCCAAATTATTTGCCAGACATCTGTCTGCCAGAATGAGCCAACTGTAAAAGCTGATCATCGAGTGCGGCAGTATACTTACTAAGACAGCTTAGATTTTGAGTGGGATTAAGAGGTTCCATGGGCAGAGCTGTACACGTCATCGTTGGAACCACACGCAAATATGATTAACGATCCAAGAGTAAGTCTTATCTAACATCATTCCGATGATATCATGGACGTCAGTGTGAGCGAGATTAGAATGGCTCTCCAGCACCATAAAAACAGCAAGGCCCTAGGCGAGGATGGAATTACAGTGGAGCTTCTGGTAGCGGGTGGAAAGCCGGTACTTGAAGTCCTTCAGAAGCTTTTTTAAGTCCGTCCTCCATGATGTAATCGACATACGAGTACATGCCCTTCGGTAAACTTGGGACAAATAGTGCGACTATGTAATTCCAACTTTGTACGAGAGGTCAATCGACGGATTCAACTCGGCTGGGCAGCGTTCGGTAAATTATGACACATCTTTTCGTCAGGTAGACATCAAAACTTGAAAACAAGATTGTACAACCAGTGCGTGTTGTCAGTGAGGCCTTATGGATCTGAGACGTGTTCCTTCACTGCTGGCCGTATGAGGAAGTTATAGGTCAGTCAGCGAGCTATGAAGATGGCTATGTACAGAGTTTCCCTACGTATTAAACTTAGAAATGAGGATGTTCGCAGCAGAACCAGAGTGACCGACATAGCCAAACGCATTAGTAGGCTGAATTACAACGGGCCGGCTATACACCGGTTCTCGAGTGGCTGCCTCGTACCGGTAGGCGAAGTTTAGGGAGAACATTCACTAGATGGAGTGACGCCGTGATAAGACAAATAGGAATTCGATGGATTCAGATAGCTAGGGACCGTGCTTTGTGGCATTCCTTGATGAAGATGATGTTTAAGCGGTCAGACTGGCAAAAACAAAAAAAAAACACTTTTTGAAACATTTCACATTTGTGTAACATGTACGTAATTAACTTTCGAACCTCGGGTAATTAAGCTATACTTTATATGAAACCTTTTATGCAAATACAATTATATCTTGTAATGTCCATAATCATTAGCATAAAATGTATCATTTAAAATTAAACTTTATGCTCCAAATAAGAAAACTCATTTTTATAATTATTAATCTCAAGGTTGATAACAAATAATATGCTCGTTAATATCTCACCTCACAAAAAGTTTCATAAAAGTAAATCGATTTTTCATATCCTGGTACAAGGTGTGTCACGTATTAGTATAACAGCGAACTAGAGTTATAGTTTAACAACTTTTTAAATTTCCTACAGCCTATAGACCGAATTTCTGTCACCCTTTCTGTCTCAACGGGACTAGCAATTTGCTCACGTTGTATTATAGTGCACGAGTGTGGGTGCAAACACAGTTGCACTCTCTATTGCCTCACTCTTGTAGTCCGATACGACGGCACTTCGACGCGACAAGAGATGAAGTGCAACACCAAAGCCCAAATGCTTTCTAAGGCACTAGGATGAAACAACGGCTACCTCCTGACTTCGGACTGCTTTTAGCTGGATTGGCTCGACCCACAATTGGAACCCGCGACCACACGATCAGCGGTAGGCCCTTACGACTACTAGATCAATTAAATATGTACGCTTTGAAACTTTATAATTCAATTACAGACGGAAGCAAATAAACCCGATAAACCGCGACCATGAAATAGAATTGAAATTTTCCACATGCTAAGTGACGATGGGAAACATCATAAGGAAAGCTGCAGGTCTGAGAAATTAAAACTATTTCATGTGAAAAATATCATTAAATAAGTTCTTTTTTTTACTGTCACTGATACTGTGTATTATTAGTCTTTTTTAATACATGTTGTCAAATTTTGTTTTCTTGTGTACATTTTATTGGATTATAGAATAGTTATATTTTTCTGTTACTGTAAACGTGTTATGTATTGTCTTCAATATGTTTATGTGCCTTATTAATAAATAAAAAGTTGTAAGACATATAGGCTATCCGGGGTTACGTCTTTTTTTAATTTTTACGTAAATATATTACTATTTTTCTTGAATATACCTTTTTTGTTTAAACTGCTATTTTACGCTAGTCGAGTCGACCCATTCGTGCTACAACCATAATATAGCTGCAGAGTGGCTCTACCACGTGTAAAATAATTATAAATGTAAACAGCATATCTGTTATTTTTTACACCGTATGTGTATGAATGTTTTTTTTTTTGTGAACCATACCAATCCCACACGGCGATGTACACATTTGGTACACAAAATTTGTGATTCCAGCGACTCGCTTTGTTATAGATAATTGTGGAAAAGATAATAAATGTAATTACAATGTGAATGAAACTAGAGTATTGCTTATTCCATTTTTTTATAATGGAGTTAGGTTAATCGCGGCGAAACATCGCAAACATTTAAACCATTGTTAATATGTGAACTTTAATACAGCAACAATAGAAAGCCGGTGCGGATTTTTGACCAAAATTATACTGTGTTCTTCCAAAGCCTAATAAAAGGCTTAGTATATGCGTCAGATAACTGGACGTGTGTGAGAATAACAGTATCTTATTAGACTAGCTAATTAACGCTAAAGGTCATCATGAATTGTTTTATCAAAATTACTATTTTTAATTTGTTTGATTGCACTTGGCCCTAAATAAAGGCTTTTTCCTGAGCTTTACTAATACGTGTGTAAATTTAAATACTTAAATTGCTTTATGACAATAAAAGGTTTTTTCTACTTAATAAAGATATATCACTATCATAAAGTATATTAAATGTACCTAGTAGCCTACATTTGTACCAATAAACATCGCGTTACTAAATGTGTGTTGATAGGCATAACACGTGTATAAAATATTTTAATTGCTCGAACGCAGAGTTTCTCTGGCGACGTTTTCTCCAACACCGTCGAGTCGTAGAGATCAACCTTGAGTTATTCTACTAAAACATCTTTGTTCTACGCTAATTCCCAGCACCTTGATATATGTTATAGTTATTCATCTTCATCATCTTAACTTATCCGCTACTAAACATGTGCCTCCCCCAAAACCTTTTCCTTCCTTTCCTTCTAACTATATCTTATCTTGAACACAGCCACTTTGTTAAACGAAATCAAACAAGCCCAATAGTCAAAAAAGTTATTCAAAGAACATATCCGACTGCGCAAAAGGTTTACAGAAATGAAAAAAATTATGTAAATCATTAAATAATATACGTTATAAACAATTCAAAACACCACACACTACACATGGTATCTTCTTCTCATATATAGTTTGGTGCTACCCTCTTAGGTAATACTGCTTCCTAATCTCTCAAACATAACCATTATGAGTGCACTATGTATTCACGACCAAAAATGAATTAAGTTATTATACAACACACAATATACATATTAGTTAATTGCTTATCAATTAATATCTTCGCACTGGGAAAGCTCGCAATATCGAAATATCCGATAAATGTTGGGGATACAAATACAGGTGGTTTCATTTACACCAACGCCGTTAAAAGACGAAAAGCCTAATAAAGACTGTAATGAACTGCAACTCTCAATAAAATAACTGAAAAATCAGTGCAATGAGGGCTTAGTCTCGGCTTACGAAAAAACTTCGACTATAGTAGCGCATGCCTATGTCCTACAGAATACTGCAAAAACTCAACCATAGTGATATCAACTAAAGTCTCATCGAGTGTATCAAACTCGGTTTAAGTACATGTCGAATATAAGACAAACTGGCAGATAAAAGCTCTATAATTTGTCAATCAGTAACCTAGAAAAGATATTTCCTGGCCAAAGAGAGTGTTTCATGTTTGATTGAGATACCTCCGTTTGTCAAAATTATTTGTAGTTGAAAAAGTTGTTTATTGCATTGATTTGAACCGATTTTCACGAGACTGATTTAAGAGCAGGCGATTCGAACTATCAAACAATTCAAAGGCACACACACCATGCATTGCCATCCATAAATTCATTTAAAGTGAAAATCCTACACCTACATGACCAGCTTGTCAAAGTGGAACAAAATGTTACTGGATTTGGATGTTTCGTTCAAAGTGCATTCTCTACAGAATCGATATGAAAAATCAAAACCTTTTTTGGCACCGTAGCAATTGCTCGTTGATAGTGGATAATAATTTCTAAAAAAGGTTAGTAATAGATCAGTAATATCCGGTAAATAATAAACATCAGTAAAATAACCAACTTAGCGCAACGGATCAGTAAGCTGAAGTGGCAAAGGCCGGGTGTCGGCGCACGTCATCGCCCCTCGGCCAAAATGTTGGACGCGTGGGGGCGCGGACCGGTCGCTGGCCTCGCGGCAGCGCGAGCGAGAGACGCAGTAGCAGACGGGCACTTTATTTTTCAATTTATAATATATTTGTTTAGAGGTTTTATGGCATTAAACCTATTGTTAATACGGTCCACTCATTTTATTTCTAAAGTCCCGATAAGGCCTAAACACCGGGCGTATAGCTCGAGAACCGACAAAAAATTTTACGTGGTAGAGCCACGCTGCAGCTATATTATGGTTGTAGCACGAAAGAGTTGCCTCAACCAGGGAAATAAAGCGTTAAATAGCAGCTTGATGCTGTTGTGTTTCGTATGGTGAGTATAGAGAACCGGATACCTCTTTTACTGGAATATTGCCTATATTCCATCTTAGTCCTTCATTGCATCTTAGTCCTCAGGAGTGACAACGCATCTGCATTTTGATTCTTAATCGAGGTTAAATGTAGATGTCTATGGGCCACAGCGTTCACTTACCACCAGGTGGATTGTGTGCTCGTTTGCCACCCTAATTCTATTAAACAAATGATGAGGAAGAATGCTTCTCAAGCGGAAATGTTGTAAGCGAAGTGTATGGCAGACCCCTACATGAAGTGATACCTGATAAGATATACAGGAAGTCTATGGATGCAGGTGGTATTCTTTGAGAGAGGCCTATGTTCAGCAGTGGACTTGTGATGAACTGTACTGATGACGATAATGATTTTTATTAGTATGTGTACATGCAAACTAATATCCTGTAAACCATGATGCCGTCATGTTGTGTAAAATATGGCAATCGTTGAAAAATATTACTTTATTTCACAAGTTGTTAGGTTTTAATTCAAAACATAATATTTTCCGCGAATTGTTTCCTTTTTCGCTTTTGAAGATCATCTTCTTTGTCAAAAGTTTAACTTTATCTCTCAATTTTTTATCAGCCCCGTTTAGTTTTACTAATTCACTCATTCATTACAGCGTAACAAATGTCAACTGCGGGCCATAGGTCGCTCCACAAATTGTCTCACAGAGAGGATATTTGTTATATACACCATATAACCACGCTTGGCAGGCAGGTTTGCATTGCAGTTTTTATCATTTTCATTAGTTTTTATTAATTACATTTCCCTATTTCACCTCTTATCATACTCTCGGGATAATATAAGGTAGTATTTTAGAGTAGTTTTAGAGTTTCTAATCAGATAAATTACTAAATTTAATATTTCTAAAAATGTTATTTGCTTCTGAACTTACTGACACGTGACCATATATTATCTACGGCCGCTAATAGGTCACTGATACGGCCAAGCCGCTGATCAGCGCGTGCTTCCCCGAGGTTTTTGTGTAAATGGTTATACTTATCTAGATACAGTTATTCTCCTAAAATTTGAATTTAAAAATAATAGAAATTATAATTAAATACATTTTTTGATAATGTGCTGGCAGTTTATGAATATTCCATTTCCCTTCTTGAATACCGAATAATATTTAATATGTTAATATTTATTTTATAATATCTTATGAATATCATTTTACGTAATAAGTCTTTTTTTCTCTTGCCGCTCTACTCATAGCTCTCACCACACAACCGAAGTTTAACTGGCAGGGGACTTTTTTTGTCTAAGAGTAATAAAGAATTTCTATGTAAGTTGAAATTATTAGAATTTTAAATTTTAATGCAAATATGCTTATTTGTATTCCCAGTAGTAATAAAAAATCTAAATAATTATCTTTTTTTATTTTTAAATTATATATTATAATTTTTTAAATCAAAGTTATCTAAATAACACATTTTTAGTGTTTGGTGCTCTGTCATTGCTACAATTTAAAAAAAATTTGATCCAAAACCATTTTCTCCAAACAAATTTCACTGAACCCTAAAACATTTCCTGATCCCATTATACGTGTTGTGGCATAACAACTGCAAAATTGTACAGCTGCTTATTGCGTAATTGGACAGAAAATTGAAGCAAAGTAATAGCATTAAACACCTAGCAGGTAATACCTTTTAATGCTCAGATTACATTATTTCGTAGATAAAGTCGTACAAGTGTAGTACAACTAAAATGTCTCCTAAAATAATTGATAAAAAATTAACAGGTTCCAAATTTAAATCATTTAAAGACACGTTTCCCCATTGCGCTTTCGCACTCGTGTTAGCCTTAATCTATCCTAACAGAAAGAATATTCGGAATCGACTGAAATGTTTATTCATCTTAGTCAGTATTAATGGTCTCAATCTTTTTTGGTTTTTTATGTACCTATTTAAATGCCTCCTTAACTTAGACATATTTAATCTAACGAGGAACGTCACTATTGGAATTTTGACTGGTCTTTTTTTCTTTAAGACATTTTACGTTATCTACAAGAACGACCAGTTCAGTGAATTGCTCAATAAAATATCAGAAGATCTTCTTAAATGCAATGATATGGAAGAAGATTACAAAGAAATATATGAACACTATATAAAATTAGGAAAATTTTTTGAAACCTGCTGGATATTCATACCGATATTTTTAAGTGCACAATTTCCAATATATGCTGCAGTAAGCATGATAATTGAAAGTCTAAAGAGTGACGTAGGAAAGAGATATATGGTTCACGAAATGGAAATAAAGTTCATAGAAGACAAGCAATATGAAACTCCGTACTTCGAAATGATGTGGGCATATATGTTACCGCCAAGTATCATTCTTACGCTAAGCTATGTCGGGTTTGACGGCTCTTTTTGCATAGCGACAATTCACCTGCGGCTCAAACTGAAACTAATGTCGCATAAACTCTCCAGAGCATTCATAGACTCAGGCAATAGAAACGAGCTCGAGTCAAAAGTGAAAGATGTCATTAAAGATCACCAAGAAGCACTCCAGTTTTATAACCACTTACAAAATGTGTATGGCGGCTGGCTACTTGTTGTTTTTCTTTTGACATCCGTTTTAATATCATTGAACGTGTATCAGATATATCTCTGTCACCAAATCCACCCTAAGTACACAATCTTTGCAGTTAGTGGTATAATTCACATGTTTTCGCCTTGTTATGTTTCTAGTAAATTGGAGGAGGTACGTATTATTTAAGTACAAATATCAAACTTTTAAAATATTATAACTAAAATGTAAGGTAATTAGATACCTTTATCTTTGAGGGTTTTTTTAAAGGAATTGTTACGAAGCCATAGTGCAAAACACTTAGGACAAGACTTAAATCTTATTTCCTTAAAATCAGACAAAGTTTCATAAGTGATTTACAATTAATAAGGTAACAACTTTATTTGGAGTCTGATATTAAATACGTCACATATTTTAATATTTCATAATTTTTATAGAATAAGGGTGACAAACGAGCACACAGTCTACCTGATTGTAAATGGATGCTGTAGTTCATAGACATCTACCCTTATCCTCGATTAAGTATCAAAATGCATACGCGTGCGTTGTCACCCCTGAGGACTGAAATGGAATGCCTTGTTTCCAGTAAAAAGGGTCTCCGGATCTCTACACTCACCATACGAAACACAGCAGTAATAAGCTGCTATTTCACGCTGGTATTCTGTGAGGGCGTGATTCTTTCCCGGTCGAGACGACCCCATTCGTGCCACAGCCATAATATAGCTGCAGCGGGGCTCTACCACGTATGACAATGAGGCACTCGTCGCAGAATGAATAGTAGTACTACGTACAGAAGTTACACCCTTTTGATGTTGACTGCTTGCCGAAGTTTAATAGCCTACATAATTATTATTAATTAGATAAATCGCGCTCGCAAGCTAAATAAAACTTTATCGCTGCGCGAGAATGTCCATATTACTTTGCATCTTTTCTCTTTCCTACGTTACGGCGGACTTTCCATTGTTACGAAGTGATGTCAAAAAAAAGTAACAAAATACATTGCGAAATGTTAATTAAGTTATTTAGGTGAAATACCTATTCTGACTATGATTGACTGACCATATTTTCGCACCTATGTGAGTTCTGTGATGCCTAACGCATGCAACTTGCAAGGACACTCGTCGGAAATCGCGATGCTTGGCTCGGAAGAAAAAGGTAAATACTGTAAACAGCAAATAAACTTGAAATACGATTCCTAACAGAAATGTAATCGTATTCTACTTAGTTAAAATGTTTGTTAGTAAACAAAGTTTTAATTTCAGTGTTTTGTGGTATTTTAACTTAAAATATTTTAAATACAAAAAACAGGTATAGGTATGTAAGTAGAGTACTTGGATAATGGAGTAAATTCCAGCAAAAATTTGTTAATCTTACTTAATTCTTTTTTGCTATAAGTACCTATAGTCTAACAATAAAAATTAAATGAATTCACGTTTCATAACTTCTTACTAAAATCCTTCGGTAATTCGGATAGAATGATATATCTGAAATATTTTGTTTGTCATTTAGCGTCTCTCCACGCAACAATTATAGTAGGAGCGACGTTTTGCCGTATAAAAATGTATCAAATAGATAGTTAATACACATAAGATAATATTATATTATTTTTAAACTACATTAAAACTTTTTAACTATTTTATCCTACAATTAAATATACTAAACACTAAACAAAAACTATTTCAACAAGTATTTACAAAAAAATATTTACGTAAACAGCGTCAAAAAACTTTAACATTCCATAACCTACAACGCGCTAGCTTCGACTGCGTATTTCACCCTAGATGCGTCGTGATTTTAGGTAATTATTTCACGCAGGTAGCAAGAGTGAGGCCTACACTCATGAAAGGCTATATACGAAAGCGACCTATATTCACTAGCGAACTTTTAAAAGGCTGTAACGAGTAGTGTGTTTGTATCAACCGGCCTCGTCGACTGACAGTGGGTAGACGGATCCCAAAAAAAAGTTTTGGTATGCTCTAATCGCGAATGTGCGATCCTTTTTTGCGTAGAATGCGCGGTTTCGGAGATGTGCAGATCAATTAACTAATATCTAATTGATATCTGGTGAGCCTGCACCCTTATTAACGTTCTATTGATAGCGTTTCCATTGTGTTCAACCTTTCCTCTTATCTATTGTTCCTTGAAAAACCTCATTGCGCTCTTATCTATTACTCATTATTGTAGTATACTTCTTTGTTCGTACATAAGACGCTATTCTGAATCACCAATAAAACACATTCCTTAATTTTGTTATAATTTTTTTCCTAAATTTTATTGCTTACTATCTTTAAAATAGAAATGAAACATCCCATCCACTAAAATGTCTTTGTACAGTGTGTTCCCTGTAAATATGCTCGTATAACTATGCATTGAACATCCCTGAAACTTATATAGCAAATACATTAAGCAATATTTACCACAAACTCATTCTGAATCCTATCAACATTCCAGTCCTATCTTGTACAATTCCTTTTCACATATGAATCAAAATATTGACCGATGCCATTCGTATCGATATATAAAGCTATCCAATGTGAGCCTTTTGAGGTTTATCATTTGTATCCAAATTGCATATTATATACGTTGGTACGTGAATATACATGGGCAGTCTAGTAGTAGCATAAACGTTATTTTCTAGACTGGGACGAATATTTTCAGATGTTGTTGTATATCTAGTGTATCCATGATACTACTGTTATTAGCTTTTACATTTGCAATCTATTCAATGGTTAACATAGGAATGATCAATTATAGTGATTTGTAAATATTAAATTGCATTCTTTTTGTGATTAATTGTATGAATCATCGGTGTAGGACAAGTCGCAACACGAAAGTATACGAGATAAGCTTGTTGACTCAGTTTCACTGCGGAAACTCGAACAGTGTTCTGTATAACCTGTAACTTGTAATAACCTGTGCTCGATCTTATAACTATTTCCAGCGTATCGAATTCTCTTTGCATAACAGGTAAGTAGTGAGATGGAGAATGGACGTGCATTTTATTTGCACCATGAATGTATTTTGAAGGATCTAAGGAAATAACTCTTAGTAAAGGATTCATAAGATCTCCCACAATCTGACGATCGATAATGTCGCAATATAGAAGTAGTTGAGATGGTAACCCTAAGTGTAAATTAGCAGCACACTTACCAAATTTTCTCTCTAGAAGATTTTTGTTTGGTTGATTACCTAGTTGGAAACTTAATTTGGGTGATAATGTTACGGATGATATATTTTTATCCAAAACGGAAACAGACACAAATTTTGTTATTTCACCATAGTGAAATTTCAAGTTCTCTCCGATACCATTTAACGCTCTTAAAATATGCTCGTAGTTATCATAGTTGGTAGCTGGAATATGGTTTTTGTAGTACACTGTGGATGATTTATCATCATTAGGCATTAACATGGATTTTGTAATGTATATAACATTTTCATGATCTTTAACAGTAAAAATGGTTTATGGATATTGAAACTCGACAACTCCAACCGCCATTTACCTTCTAATTTCATACCTTTTAGTAATTTCGTTAAAATTTGTGATATTGTTATCAGGAAAGTGTTTCAAAGAACTATTGCAGAGCAAAGTTAAATGAAAACTTTCTTTTTTTCATATTTCTTTTAAAGTAGAAGCTAAAATCCAACTGTTAGATTTATCTGGATAATCTTTCCACTTCACGAATACTTCTTTTTTGTTAACTGAATGACGAGTGTCAATTATTTTATCTATTTTATATTGTGAGGTGGTATTGTAAGCGATTTTATGTAATTCTCTTTCATAAAAGTACCAATTATTGGTTCATTTTGTATATCAATTTGATTCATATCCTTTTTGGAACTCATACTTATATATAGTTATTCGAACATAATCACCCACATTGAAATTTGATTTTGGATTTCCTAAAGAAAATTTGTTTGACTGTCTATCACAAAGATTAGTCCAAACTATCGTAATATTGTTGGAATTTACAGGCACATCTTAATACTAGAGTGAAAGCTGTGATTATAAGAGTATTAATAAATTAAATCTTGTGAAACATCTATATACATATAAGTATTACATAAACACACTCACGCCTGTCACCCAGAGGGGTAGGCAGAGACTACAGACTTCCATTTGGCACGATCCTGACACACCTCTCTCGCCTCCTTCACATCCATACACCTAACTTGGCCCGTTTTCAATAAATCGCCAATTTGGTCGATAAATTTTCGCCTAGGACGTCCCTTTCCGACTCTGCCATTCACTTCTGCAACATAAATTTTCTTTGTCACTGTTTCCTCATTCATTCTTTCCACATGACCAAACCACCGAAGCATTCCTTTCCTAATCCTGGTCACAACGTCATCTTGCAAACCACACTCTTCTCTTATTACACAATTTCTTACCCTGTCATTAAGATTCAGCCCTAACATACTCCTTAACGACCGCATTTCTACTGCGTTCATTCTACTCTCGTGCTTCTTCTGCCACACCCAACTTTCACTACCATACGTTAAAGTAGGGACCAACACAGCATTGTGAATTGCCATACGTGCCTTTTTCGACACATTTTGACTCTTCACAATAGAGTGCAGGGCCCCATTTACTCTATTTCCCGCATTCACTCGTCGTTCTATATCCTTATCATATCTCCCATCCCTGCTAAATACGCAGCCCAAATATACAAACTCATCTACTTGCTCGATCAACTCCCCTTCTATTCTTATTTCACAAATCGTTTTACTTTCTTCTCTTTCAAAAACCATAACCTTTGTCTTATTTGCGTTCACTTTCATACCCCTTTCTTTTAATGATCTGTTCAATAATGTAACCCTCATTTGCAACTCGGCCGCCGACGACGCAAGGATAACTTGATCATCGGCGTACAAAAGGCATTTGACGGTTAACTCACCCATTCTTAATCCGCATTCTTCAAATTTCAAATTTTGCAAACAACTGTCCATAAATAGGTTGAACAGCCACGGGGAAGCCACACAGCCCTGTCTGACACCTTTATGGATGTCAAACCAGTCCGAGTAGACCCCGTTGATCCTAACACAAGCACTAGAGTCCCTATAAAGGGACTCCAATGCCTGTATCAAGCCAGCGCTCAACCCAAATGAGTTCAGTGTTTGCCATAGCACATCCCTATTCACTCAATAAGTATTACTATGAGTGAAATAACGCCACATTTTCATTTTTAGAGTTCTTTGAAATCGTGCAACAATACTGGCCTTAATGACAGGATTGTTAGTTGTATAGTAATTAATCTTTTTGGATTTAACATCTTTTGATTGTACATCTTTTGAAACAAGTTCTGTACCTTTATCAGATAGTATGTGAGTAGGTGTTAAATTACTTTCTGTAAATATACTTTCAAAACATTCTTTAGTTGTTTCTGAATTTTTCTTTTTCATTGGTCTTGCAAAAACATATTTACTAAATTCATCAATAACACAAAGTATATAGTTGAAACCATCATTATATTGAGAATATTTTCACATATCACTTAAATCAGCTTGCCACAGTTCATAAATATTTGATAGAATGTACCTATTACTCGGGTTTTTTTTTAATGGTTTTATGTAATGTGTATGTTTTTTTGTGATTGTAACCATTCCTTTACTTCTTTTTTATCCATTTTATCCCTTTATGGAATTTGATAATTTAACAAAATCAGCGGAATTAGATGAATCATAATCAATTCTGTAAATTTCTTCTAGTACGGGGTCCATTTTTCCCACTCAAGCTTTTTACGTATTTTAGTTATAGATTTTGTATCTCCACTGCTCGGTGTAGAAAACTCTTGAACTTCAAACTCAGAGGGTTTGTTCAGATCTTTTGTTTAAAGCTGGTTAATAAACTCACAACATCTCTCTGGATTTCCAATATAAGTGGTACTTTAATAACTTTAAGCAATATTACTTTCAGGAAATTTTTCAATATTATGACGGTACCTTCATCATCCATATGTATTTTACTTTTACTTGTTTCAACTAAGTTTAATAATAACTGACTTTTTTATTATAAGTTTTTTGTATTTTTTTTTTGTATTAAATTTGAACTGTTGTGTAACGTGAATTTGCATCATTTTCTTTACTTTTAATGGATTGATTTTCCTCCATAGATGTATCAGAATAAATTGGTAATCTGAGTAGTTGACGATCGTCTTCGGTAAAATGGAGGTATCTTTTGTAGTATTTATAAATATAACATCCACTTCTTTAGGTCTTCTGTCTTACTATTCATAATATTTTGCATTTCAATATCTAATCGAGACAAATTACTATTAAACCTATGTTCTTGTTTTAATTTATCAGGTTCAATCAAAATTATCCAATTGATCAAATTTTGTTTTTAAAACAGGTTTAATACTATCGAAAAACAACGGAGCACTGAGCAGGTAAAGCGATTTTGAATTGTCAGTTTTTATTACTGGAGAAATCTGATTGAAATTTTGAATTAAGGTATCTTTGTTAGAATTAGATAAATTATTAGAAATAAATATTTCACATTTATTGGTATTTGATTCAAGACCAATCTTTTTAAAATTTTGAAAAATATTAGTAAGATCAATGAGGACGTCATCTGCTTTACCTCCCAGTGTACCGTCGTCCAGGTACCAGACATTCAGCTTGGATTTTAAATTTGAAATAATAGGTTGAATTCCAAAACTGAAAAGATCTGGACCTAATGGATCACCCTGCTGAACACCGACAGCAGACTCAATAATATGGTTTTGATAAAACAAGTTTTAATTTTGACTGTAACATTGCCAAACGTAATAATATATTCCGGGGGTATTGTTAGCCACTTCTTTCAGCAGGGCTATCCTATCAATAGAGTTAAAAGCATTTTAAGATCAACCTTCAGAAGAACATCTGCATTGGAATTAGTTAAGAAAGTACGCACCAAATGTACCGCCACCTCACAGCCACCTTTGGTGCCAAAGCCTAGTTGAGTAGGTTGAAATTTTGTCTTAAGGTTTGAGATTATGTGTCTGCAAGCTAATTTTGAAGTTAAGCGTCGAAATGAAGAACCAACAGCAATAGGACGGATACCGTTATCCTTTTTTTGAAGGCACACAATCTTGCCCCATATAAGTAGGGAATGAAATTGGGATTGACATTACCAGAAAGCATAAAATTACATAATTTTGTAATGACATTAAGAAGTACCCTACCGGCGTCACTGGCAGATACGCTTACAAGATCTTTGAGATGCTGAGGCGTAATCCCGTCAATTCCGCCGGCAGAGCTATTCGAAAATGACAATATTGCATCTAAAGTGTCTTTTTCAGAAATTTGTAAAGGTTGCATAGAAGTATTGGGAGGCAGCGGTAAATTCTGGGAAGGATTGACCGAAGGATGTTTCTGACGAAGGCCTTCAAGAGTTTCGATATTACGAGGAGCGAGGATGTCATCTAAGAATAGAATATGGGATGCATTTTTTAAGTCGCCGTCCATTACTTTTGATTCAACTACTTTTTTAAATCAAATTTAGGATAAGGTTGAGAGAAATGAGTATTAATCGGGTAATCCAAATTTTGAAAAGAATTTTCTTTTAGTTGAGACGTAATTGATTTATTTATTGTTTTATTAAAATGAAAATGAGAATACGCGAATGTAAATACATTTTTTGCCAACTCTTTTCAAAATTCGTTAGACAATTTTGAATAGTGAATGATAATGCTTTAACAAGTTGCATCCTCGCACCTCTGGGAATTCTTTTAACCACTGGTACGTTACTATACAAATTGTATAATTGTTACGAAAAAAGTAAAGAATTTGTGTCATTAGGTATATTACCAGAAGAGTCATGAATTTCTACGGTAGGCTGTGAAGCCGAAATACTTTTACTGTAGCATCGTTTAATGTGTATATTTAATCCCCTTTTACCTTTAAACAGTCTACCGTCGTCTCATAATGCTCACTTTGGATAGCTTTATATATCAATACTGTTACGAGCTTGAGGTTCGTGACAATAAAAATTGCCGATAGACTTACCTAAATTAACACTTTATTTCACTTTACACCAATTAAATTAACACTTTAATAATTAACACTTTAATTCACTTTACACCAATTAAAGTTAAAAACACTAATAATTAATCACACTGATTCACTTTATTCCGCTCCGAAGCTTCGCTTGTCTCGCCAACTTCAATACTTCCCCGATCGCACCTTGCAGCGCCTATAAATGCACCGAAAAATCCAGAACATTCAAGTAAATACTCGCGCCAATCGACTAAGCATCGAAAGTTCGAGTGTCGGGCTTCTAGAAGCTTAGTTCTTCGTTTCGACAACAGATGGCGCTGTCGGTTAAAACATTTGTCATGTCATTTTCTGGAAAGCTCTCTCCTCGCTCTGTTACCCGATACTAGATGGCGCTAGTGCCATGAGATGAGATGTCAACTTAGCCGCGCAACAATACGAATGGCGTCGAAATGTAAAAGATGGGAATGGAATGTTGACAGGATTAAGAATAAGCAGACTTCAGTTTGCTTAATTTATTTCTATAGATAGATAGATAGATAGAAAATTCTTTATTGCATTCAAACAAAACAATCTAGTACAAAGGCGAACTTAATGCCGAAAAGGCATTCTCTGCCAGCTAAACTTTTGTAGTGTGAGAGCTATGGGTAGAGCCACGAGAGAAAAAAACTAACTCATTTTTGGTTTATACATATATACACTTATACACTCACACATACACACACATTTTCTATATAATATTTCAGGGATGTTCAATGCATATTTTTACGAGCATATTTACAGGGTACACACTAGAACGACATTTTAATGGATGAGATGTTTCGCTCCTATTTTATAGATAGTAAGCAATAAAATTTTGGAAAAAAAAATTATAAAAAAATTAAGGAATAAGTTTTATTGGTGATTTAGAATAGCGTGTTAGGTACGAAAAAAGAAGTATAATACAAAAACGATTAATAGACAAGAGCGCAATGAGGTTTTTCAAGGAACAATACATAAGAGGAAAGGTTGAACACATGGAAACGTTATCAATAGAACGTTAATGAGGGTGCAGGCTCACCAGATATCAATTAGATATTAGTTAATTGATGTGCACATCTCCGAAACCGCGCATCCTACGCAAAACGCGATTAGAGCTTACCAAAACTTTTTTTTTAGGATCCGTCTACCCACTGTCAGCCGACGAGGCCGGTTTTTACCAGTCCATAAAAGTTTGGCTCGTGAGCCAGAACTGGTACAAACCGACCCTCGTCAGCAAACACACTACTGTAATGACTATGATGATAACGATCACAGCATCAAAAATCCAGTGGTGTTCGTGTGATAATTACTTTTGATTATGTACGGGTCACGCACTCCATTAATAATAAAGTTAATTTATTAATACTTATTGACTGATACTTAAGTAAGGTGTTCTAAATTATTGGATATAGTGGGAGACCATCGACTGACATGTTTCTACTTTCGACCCTACGTACTCAGACAGAGTTTTTTATAAGAGTAATTATAGAAAAATTCAAAATATCTCATAGAATCCGAAATATGGTGGCATCACCATCAAGTGATATGAATGACAAGTTCGTGGAAACTGTCCATGTGGTTGGAGCTAAGTTCTACAAGACCCGCCGCAGAAGAACACAAAAATTCTCCGATCACACTCTTAATCTCATGGCTGTTGAGACGGGAGATGAGGCTGCAATCGTCAACAGATTTGACAGCATACAGGCAACTGAACAGACAGATTTCCAAATGCATGCGGCGAGACTTACGCAACTTTAATACTGCTCGTATTAAAGAAGCGATCGAGCGGAACCAAGGCTCCAAAGTCTTTGCCAGAGATCTGTCTGCCAGAAAGAGCCAACTGTCAAAGCTGAAGACTGAGTGTGGCAGCATCGTTTCCGAGACACCTGAGATTTTGAGTGAGATTGAGAGCTCATCATCGTTGGAGCCACACGCAAGTGTGAGTAACGATCCAAGAGCAAGTCTTACCCGACACTATTCCGATGATATCCCGGACGTCAGTCTGAGCGAGATTAGAATGGCTCTCCATCACCTTAAAAACGGCAGGGCTCCAGGCGAGGATGGAATTAGCTTCTGAAAGCGGGTGGAACACCGGTACTTGAAGTCCTTCAGAAGCTCTTCAATTCTGTCCTCCATGGTGGCACCACTCCGGAGGCGTGGAGCAGAAGTACGGTGGTCTTGTTCTTTAAGAAAGGCGACAAAGCTGTCTTAAAGAACTAGAGACCGATTTCCCTTCTGAGCCGCGTCTACGTGCTGTTTTCGAGAGTCATTACGAATCGTCTCGCACGCAGACTCGACAACTTCCAACCTCCCGAACAAGCCGGTTTCCGAAAAGGCTTCAGTACCATAGACCACATACATACCCTGCCGCAGATTGTACAGAAGACCGAAGAGTACAATCTGCCACTTTGCCTGGCGTATGTAGACTATGAGAAAGCCTTTGATTCCGTTGAAATTTGGTCGGTGCTACAGTCCCTTCAGCGGTGCCAAGTTGACTGTCGGTATATCGAAGTGCTGAAGTGTTTGTACAGTAGGGCTACGATGGCTATCCGAGTATAGAACCAGAGTTCGAAACCTATCCAACTGCAGAGAGGTGTAAGACAGGGTGACGTTATATCCCCGAAACTCTTCACCGCTGCGTTGGAAGACGTTTTCAAGCTACTGGACTGGAAAGGATACGGTATTAACACCAATGGCGAGTACATCACTCACCTTCGATTTGCCGACGATATAGTCCTTATGGCAGAATCGCTGGAGAACCTTAGCACTATGCTTAATGACCTCAATGGTGTCTCCCAACGGATAGGTCTTAAGATGAACATGGACAAAACAAAGATCATGTTTAATGTCCATGTCACACCTATTGCGGTAGTTATTGGGAGCACTATGCTCGAAGTTGTTGACGAGTACGTTTACCTGGGACAAATAGTCCGACTAGGTAAGTCCAACTTCGACCGAGAGGTCAATCGACGGATTCAACTCGGCTGGGTAGCGTTCGGGAAATTACGACACATCTTCTCGTCAGGTATACCTCAATCTCTGAAAACTAAAGTATGCAACCAGTGCGTGTTGCCAGTGATGACTTACGGATCAGAGACGTGGTCCTTCACTGCTGGCCGTATGAAGACGCTCAAGGTCGCTCAGCGAGCTATGGAAAGGGCTATGCTCGGAGTTTCTCTGCGTGATAGACTCAGAAATGAGGATATCCGCAGTAAAACCAGAGCGACCGACATAGCCCAACGGATTAGTAGGCTGAAGTGGCAATGGGCCGGCCATATAGCTCGAAGAACCGATAACCGATGGGGAAGAAAGGTTCTCGAGTGGCAGCCTTGTACCGGTAGGCGTAGTGTAGGGCGACTAGATGGAGAGACGACCTGGTAAGACATGCAGGAAGTCGATGGATGCAGGTGGCTCAGGACCGTGCTTTGTGGCATTGCTTGGGGGAGGCCTATGTTCAGCAGTGGACTTGTGAAGGGCTGTAATGATGATGATGACCATCAAGTGTAAGCCAAACGTAAAATGCCCAGACCTGAAACAGGTACTCATAAAGGCGTCAAAGGTGCAATAGTCATACCCATGAAAGTCCCATGCCCACCAGTGGACTAATACGTGCTAAAGCATAAGAGGATACGTTTTGTATAATAGGACCTTTCGTTTCTTTTAGTATATTTTAATTTTGATGTTAGTATTTGATTACAATTGTTATTTATAGTGATCTTCAATTATCACTATTTAGAATTGTTAAATTTATACATTTCAGGCTGGTGAAGATTTCAGCATTAGCATTTACTGCGTAGCCTGGGAAAAATGGGCGGATCCTTCTGTTACCAAGCTCTTAGTATTTATGATTGCCAAGTCTCAACAACCACTTATACTCACAGGGAAGGGAATGGTCTACATCAACATGCAATTGTTTATATCTGTACTACAAACATCTTACTCGTTCTTTACATTGATCTCTAGTTAAATAACATTGTTAAATGATTTATCTACTACCCTCACAGTTATTGAGCGTAGGTTAAGTAGAAACAATGACCCTCAAAACCCAGAATAGTCTAGTTTGAGGCTTACTATGTAATGTTATGTAATTAAATCGTAATTTTACTAAATAGTTCAAGTGTTACTAAACATTCTTTTACCGTTATGTAAATGTAAAGAGTATTTCTGCACTACACTGAAATACATTTAATGCAATGTTGCCCGTGCCTAGCATAGTCGTAAAAAATTCTTTTGCACTGCTGTTTTTCGGTCTGAAGGGTAAAGAAAGCTAGCATTATTACAGGCTGTGAGGCATTCCATCTTAGTCTTCTGAGGTGAAAGAGAGGTTCAACGCAACTTTAGCCTTCCTTAGTCACTTACCATCAGGTGGACTGTCAATTCATTTGTCACTTAAGTTTTAAACAATACTGACAAGCTTCAAAACTCTTATTTATTATAATTGATTGATTGCACAATCTACAGAAAATATTCATAAATAAAGCAAGGTTTTCTATACGAGTAAGGTACAACATACGAACAAACAGACCGTTGGAAGTACATGCTGAAGGCAAAAGTCGCCTATAACCTATATTATCATACAATATTTTTTATAGAATAAGTGTCACATACGAGCACATAGTCCTCTTGAAGGTAAGTAATTGCTGTGGCTGATAGACATATACATCCTCGATCAAGATTCAAAGGTGGTGCTGTGCACTTCTATTCTCCACACCACTCGCCATACGAAACACAACAGTGTGGTCTTCCCTTGTCGGACACAGCCATTCATGGTACAATCCTCACATAATACCAACGTAAAATAGCAGTTTCTTTTAGTGAGTGTAGAGAACCGGATCACCTTTTGGATTTGAGGATATCTTACATCTTAGTGTTCAGAGGTGACAAAGCATTTGCTTTTTATTTCTTAATCGAGGATAGATGTGGAATCCAGTGGGCCACAGCATTCACTTACCATAAGGTGTAAGGTATAAAATAAAAATGTAAATGTGTAATCATTTCGAAGCAGTAACATGAGCGTGTTATTAGCTAGGTATGTTATTACAATGTGTGCCGAAATGCCGCGGCACGCCGCTGCATCACGTGAAACGCGTAGGTTATTTTATGTTGTTAAAGGAATGTGAGTGCTAACTAATTGCAACAAGGTTGAATCTAGCCCATTGCGGGAGCGATCACAGCGACTTGCGCGAGTGCTCGATACACGAGCGCGTCTTTTGTTTTGTTTGGAATGCCGCGGGATACCACAGGATCCTTCGGCATGCCGAAGTATGCCTTATTACGCCGTGCCATGCCGTGCCGTCTGTGTGCGCAGGCCCTTACGAAACCGTCACTTCTTCTGGCCAAAGCAATATTTGGGCAAAAATACATGTAATGCCTTTATTATTATTATGCTTCACTCTTCTTCATGATATTATGCTTGATTCTTGTTCATGATGTTATTGCAATACAATATATTGTTATTACCTCTGCTTTATTATTTTTCTGAAAAATTCTACTGCTTGTCAAGTACGTACATTTACATATTTCATCTACCACCATAAAATTTATTCGGTATTTCCCATAGTCGTTTCTTACGACAAATATAGTATGACTTGATTACTCATACGCAACCACCACAAGGCATTGATGTTATTATTATTAAAATATCTTATCTTGAAGTGTATATTGCTATTACGAGCCTACATCCATAATATATATTTATCTTTATATATTATCTTATATAATGAACTTGCATCACCCTCGCATAGGGTAGAACGAATGAATCACAAAATTGATATTTCCTTTTTCTCAAATAAATGTGTAAGTGCACCTGATTCGTTACTAGTAATTAAGATACGGTTCCCATCACTCACCATAAGAAACATAACAATAACCTACTTTAGCTGCTGCGTAAATAGGTTGTCTAAACCAAAAAATCGCATTAGAAAGTAAATATGATATGAGAAAAGACATGCCCTCACGGAATTCTGGCTTTAAATAAAAAATTTGAATAGAAAAACTCACGCTCTTGCAGAATAAAATATTTAAAGCCGGTATAGTGTGAGAGAGTGATTACAGCTATAGTACGTTTCTAGGGCAGGCGGAAAAAAGTACATTGACCTTTGACGATATCACCGGAGTAGGCAATCTTTTTTGTTTAGGTTCATTTTTTAATCCTTTTATCATTACATACATCATCAGAGTAAAAGATAAGGGTGCCGAGTGCGAAGTTCTTTACAGGCCCTATGTCTATTATTATATAATAAAGAAAGAAGATCCTGTAGCTGAAGGAATTAAAAAGCAAATTAATATTAATTTAAGTTTATTATTTATAAATCATGAGTTATTACAATTTTCATTATTACGTTAATAGTAGGTAAGTACTTTAATAAGTAGGTAGGTAGGTAGTTGTATAAAACATAACCACTTCTTAGCAATCAGGTAAAAAGACGAACTTTTAAAGCTAAGCAATCTTCAGCAGCCCTACCTTCAACAGCAACCTTGAAGCATGCATAAAACTTCTTATAATAGATTGTCAGAGACACTTGACAGACTATTCATCTTTTCTATTTTAGAACCATTTTATGATAAAGAAGACGTAGAAGAGTCCGTCACATTGATTATAACCAAAAATGTCGGCAGTCTTCTTTTTCATATCCGTTTTGGATGGATATACGACACTAGACCACGTTTCTTTTACATATTTGTAGATGTTTACAATCATAATTTTTTCGGTTTCCGAAATATGCGACACTTTCCACTTCTTCGTGGTGACGGCAAGTCTTTATGAGATTTTCATGTCGATGAACCCGATTTCATACTAGTGATAATATACAAAACGTCACAAAACAATAAAAAACTTTAATACAAAACGTAATAGTACAACTAACAAAACAAACTTAATAAAAATTAAAACATCTACCATAACCGAAAATTTTAAATCATCTACACGCAAGCGCTTCCCAAAGCAGAATGAGGATTGAAGTCTGCTCCATCCGCTTTCTGAAATACGCACGGCGTGAGACCTGTTGCAAATTGCGTTGAAACAGGTTTATTATCTCTGAATAACCGCTTCTTTCACCCTACCCCATACAGTGAGACACGCTTAGCGCATAACGATATGTAATCTATAAAGAAATGTATCGAAGCAATAACTGTCGTTTTGTTTTGGTGCTAACATAATACTTGTCAATGTACTTTTTTCCGCCTGCCCTAGAAACGTACTATAGTATTCTGTGAGACTGAAGACTAGCTTTCCTATTCTGAATTTCTATTTAAAGTCGATATTTCTGTATAAGCCGATCTATTCACGTGTAGCTGAAATAGCTTTAACACTTTAAACTCTATGACAAAAAGGAATTGAAATCATTCCCCTTACGTAACAGTAACTTTTAGGGATTTGTTGTCGTGATCAAAATCGGCAGATTTAAAACTGAAGGGACAAACCTCCTTACAGTCCACCTGATAGTAAGAGACTATTGAAGCCCATCGATACGTGCAACCAACTACAAACAAAGCCGGCTACAAGATACGTCGTCATCTCCGACTCTTACTTTCGTGAATTAACAGGAGGAACCTATCGCTGTTCAATTTTATTTATCAACGCGTCATCACCATAATTACAACCCTTCACAAATCCACTGCTGAAAATAGGCCTTATTTTATAGAATAAGTGTGAAAAAACGAGCATACATTCCACCTGATGGTAAGTGGATGTTGTAGTCCATAGACTATAATAATTAATCTTCAATTAAGAATCATAATTCAGATGCGTTGTCACTCATGAGGACTGAGATGGAATGTCACGTTTCCAGTAAAAAGGGTCTCCGGTTCTCTACACTCACCATACGAAACGCATTAGCATTAGGCTGCTATTTTACGCTGGTATTCTGTGAGAGCGTGGTCCTACTCCGGTTGAGCCTACCAGATTGTCGTTCCATGTAGTGTAGAGACACCATACGCTTGCCGGTACAGGGTTGCCACTCAAGAAATTTTCTTCTCCATCGGATGTCAGTTCTTCGAGATATAGGTATGCCTATTACAACATTTTTAGGTACATTATTAACAATATGAATGCAATACTAATTATTTTTATATGCTAATATTTCGATAATTAAGAGAAATCTTTTGGCCATGTAGAAAACTGTTTTTAATTGGAGATCATACGAATCAATATGATCTGAATTACTTATGAATAAGTGACAGAAAAATTCGCGGATTTAGTTTCCTCACGACTAAGATGGAATATCTTCCAGCCTGTAATAATACTACCTCCCTATAACCTTCAGAACGTAACACAGTTCAAGCACTGCTTTCTTGCGACAGAAATAAGGTAAGATGAACCTATCTAGACGAATTGATAGGCAAAAGAGGAACCTTATCACTTACACCGAATAATTTACTCTAAATATATATCGAGTGTTAAATTAAAAATATATATATATATATATATATATATAATTAAAAAATATAAAAACTCTAGATTTAAATTGATTAAAACAACTTTTACGAATTTTATCGCATTTAATTTTACTTTTAATTATTTTCAATACCCGACGTTTCGGTTGCTTTCCAGCACCCATGGTCACGGGGGACTGAGGGGACTGACGTCCCGATGTCATTGTTAAACCAGGAGCACCTTCAGTTTTTTTAATTATTGTTTATGGTCCGATCTATGCAAAATGAACTGATTATGTCCTGAGGTCATGCAGTGGTATGCTTGGGCTAAGTTTTAATTTTATTGATTATAGTGTCCCAAGCAGGTGGTAGTACCCAGCCTCCTTCTCTATTGAAATTAGGATGTCTTTTTAATTTTAATAGCCTCACGTATCATCCTTGGTAGGAATCGGTGTTATTTGTGGTCTATCAAATCTGATGTAATGGTTGCAGACTTCCCGGAACGTTGATGCTTCACATCAGCTATATGTTCTTTTACACGGGTTCCAATTGATCTTTTTGTTTATCCTATTAAGAGAGACCACATTCACAATCAAGCTTGTACACTCCTGCATTTTGTAGAGGAATATGACACTTGACGGATGGTAGGAACTAATTTTCTTCGGCGGCTTGTAGAATGTTCTAATAGAAGCTCGCTTCAAGATGTAGTCAATCTTGTCCGTGACACCTCTGAAATATGGTAACACAGCAGGCACACGCTCGACAGTGGCCGGCTTCACTCGGGCACTGTGACGTATTGTTTATTAGTTTTTTTTTTTTTTGTCAAAGTTTGCACCATTGGCAGGTGCGAACTTTTTTGTTCTCTCAGGATTTACTGGCTAATAATGCCATAAGATATGAAGTTATCCCAAGGACCTGGTGATTACATTAAAAAATAAATAAATACGCATCATGGCCTCCGATAAATGGCAGTATACCCATAACTTATAAACGAAAGGTTACAGCTTGCATACGTCTTAGTGCATAGGTCGCTTTTTATTTTTGAGAAAGTAATAGAGCACAAAATATTCAATCAAGTTATAAAAATAAAACAAAAATTACTGGGGTATATAATATTTACAATGTACTATAAAACGTATTATATATATTATTAGTTTTATTGATTTACGATAATGTTCTTTTTATTTTTGGCACCTATCACAGTTTTTATACGTGGTAGAGCCATGCGGCAATTATATTAGTAGTATAGTTGTAGTACGAATGGGTCGGCTCAACTAGGGAAGGACCACGCTCTCACAGAACACCAGCGTAAAATAGTAGCTTAATACTGCTGTGTTTCGTATGGTGAGTGTAGAGAACCGGAGACCCTTTTTACTGGAAACGAGGCATTCCATCTTAGTCCTCACGGGTGACAACGCATCTGCATTTTGATTCGTAATCGAGGATAGATGTAGATGTCTATGGGCCACAGAATTCACTTACCATCAGGTGGACTGTGTGCTCGTGTCACCATATCCTATAAAAAAAAATTCCACACGTCCCGGGTTGACTGGGAGAGAATGCCAAAAGACATAAATCCGCTCTTTGTAATCCTTTTTATTAAGGTGTACAATAAAGTTTCAGTTTAGTTATTATTATAAATAAGGATATATAAACATCAAAAGTTATTATTAGAATGAAGATAATGTTAACAACCAAGTATAATTCTAATCAACCAACCAATCAACTGTTGGTAAACAGAATAAGTGTTTGTTTCAGAGGAACTACTCGTAAATGTGTTCAAGATAAGACAACATCAAGTCAAGAACAAAACAATGTAATTGTTAATCCTTTAATGTATATTGACGCTTGCATGAGATATTATTTTACTGATAAAAAGAAAGATAAAGTGCACCTAGTGGTGGTTTTTTCCACACTCCATCAAGCGGACTATGTGCTCGCTTGTTACCCCTATTCTATAAAAGAAAAATATTTGCATTTGTTTGCAATTTTTATATAAAATTCTAAATGTATATTGAAATATTTTTAAAGTCAGTTAAAGTTTTTGCATTTATGCTTTTAGACACCGATGGAATTATAATATAGAGTAGTGGATTTCTATGCTGTACAGTATTTATTCTCTAAATTCCTTTTAATTTTTTTTCATCTTAGTGCTCAGAGGTTACAACACGTCTGCATTTTGAATCTTAATCGAGGTAAAATGCAGCTACGTCTATGGGCCTCAGCATTCACTTACCAGCAGGTGGACTGTGTGTTAGATTGTCACCCTTATTCTATGGCAAAAAAGCTAAATCCACGATTTTTCTATCACTTACTCATAAGTAATTTAAATGATCTTGATTCATTTGAGATTAAATTAAAAACAGTTTTTTATATGGCCACCAGATTTCTCTTTAATACGGAAAAGAAGTGCCTGTTTTTGTTACTTAACATTTTATTATTTTTAAATTAAAACCGGTAGAAAATATTAGCATATAAAAATAATTAGTATTTAAACATTCAAAAATATTAATGTAGCTAAAAATTTTGCAAGAGGTAAACCTATATATATCTCGAAGAACTGGCGAAGTATAAGGTAAGTACACTACATGGAACGACAATCTGGTAATTAATACTAGCAGGACGTCGATGGATGCAGGAAGATCGCCGTATGACATTATTTGGGAAAGGGTTCAGCAGTGGATTTGTGAAGGGGTATAATTTTTTACCGCCGCCCATGAACAACCGCAACACCAGGGGAATTGCAGGTGCGTTGCCGACCTTTTAAAAAGGAGTAAGCTCTTTTTTTGAAGGTCCCTAAGTCGTATCGACGGTGGTAAACAATTCTACAGAGAAGTTGTACGAGGAAGAAAACTCCTAGTAAAACTCACAGTAGTAGACTGCCAAGCATCCAGATGGTGAGGATGGTATCTTGAATTTAGACGAGATGTGTGTTCATGAAATTTAGTGGCTAGGATTAATCCGAACAATTATTCGTCAGAGCACTCCCCGTTGTAGATGCGATAGAAAATGCAAAGGGATGCAACATCCCTACGCAGGGCCAGTAAATTGAGCCGATCAGAAAGAACTGTGTCGTCAACGATTCGAATCGCTCTGCGCTGGATGCAGTCTAGTGGAAAGAGCTGGCACTAGAGCACTGCGCCCCGTCCCAGAGATGAAAACAGTATCCCATGTGATGCCGAACTTTCACTTTTTAAAGTTGCATGAAATACTGTGTCGTTGTGCTGTGACCATGAAACCACGTGCTTGTGGCCTTGAAACCGCACACTATTCGATATGTCGACGCCGAGGATTCCGATTTTAGCTGAGGCAACAAGAAGAGTGCCTTGAAACTGGGACATACGATAAAGGGGTTATTTTTAGCTGTAAACGCGCAAACTTGTGTCTTCTGGGGATCGAACTGGACAACATTTAGTCGCCGCCAATCCGAGACTTTTTTCAGCAAAGACTCGACTCGGCGACTTTTTTCCGATAAATATTGGCACGGCCGGTGTATCACTATCTGTAAATAAGGCATCACCAGTGCTGTCGTCTGCATAGCAGTTAATGTTACCAGTTTGCAATATATCATTGATATACAGAACAAATAGCGTTGGTGATAGCACGCAGCCTTGTGGAACACCAGCATTTTAATCGTTGTAATTCGTTTCTAATCAGAGCATGCACTGTCTACTACGACCTTGACGTTCCGATCAGCAAGCAAACTGGTGATCCAACTGCACAATTTTTTGGGAAGTCCATAGGAAGGGAGCTTCCAAGGAAGCGCTTTGTGCCAGACCCGATCGAAGGCCTTCGCTATGTCCAAACTAACAGCCAATGCCTTCTTCTTGAACTCTACTGCCTCCGCCTATCTATGAGTCAGGTAGACCAGAAGATCACCAGCTGATCGACCACGATGTAAACCTTATTGACGGTCACTAATCAGTTGGTGATCCTCAAGGTACCTCATGAGCTGGCAGTTTATAATGGACTCCATTATTTTGGAGAACAAGGAGGTGATGGCGATAGGCCATGGCGATAGGTCTGAGCGGTCGCCTTTTTTAGGAAGCCTAAACCCCCCAACTCCAATCTTCTTGGCTCTCCACTTCACGAAGTGAGCCTGGAACGTTGTCAGTAAAGTAACGGAAACCCAAGGCACTGATCTCGTCTCCAGTCGACGACCTCCGCTGGTGTCGGGCATGATTAAGTGAAAGGAAGGTGTACGTGGCAGACGGAAGACCTAAAGCTTATATAATTTATATTAAAAACATTGATTTTTAGCTGTTCCATAGTACTGCAACGGCGACCTGTTAATGGCCTTCATTAATCTCAAGAGATGAATAGAGGCCAGAGTAATCTTTTGTTCTGCCTATCTTCCGGAAAGAACTCAGATCCCACCATCGAGTTAGAACTACCGACGGAGTATGCCCGAAAACACAACGCTGAACTTGTGGTGGGTTGTGATGCTAATGCTCACCACACAGCCTGAAAAAGCACTAACACCAACGAAAGAGGTAAATTAGTTTATGATTTACTGATCTTTAATTCCCTGGTAAGCCTAAACTTAGGTTTTAAATCTACCTTTGTAACAAGAGCTAGGTAAGAAGTGTGAGACATAACATTTGCTACTAATAACATATCCAGGCAGTTAACTGACTACCATGTTAGTAGTGAAAACTCGATTTCTGATCACAAACACATTAAGTTTGTAATTTTGGTGGTGGTATAGATATCCCAGTCGGTCGCTAGACCGACTGGGATATCTATAGAGACAGGCTAAAAAGTAATTTGAAAACGTTTTCTAAAAGCATCAAAACGATAGAAGGCTCAAAACGATGGAAGTCAGCGACAAAGAACGTAACCGTAGGAATCTGTGAAACCTTCGAGGGCAGTTTTCGCGACAAAACTAAGAATTCAACGCAAAAAGTTCCTTGGTGGAACACTAAGCTGAGGGAAAACACCAGAAAACTCTTCAATAGGGCTAAACTTAAAAGTGGGAAATTGCATGCAGACCCAACGAATATAATAAAAAGATTAGACAAGCTAAGAGAGCATTGTGGAGGAAGCTATGCGAGGAATGCTTTGCCTCGCAGTGTAAGACTACATAAAATGCTATCGAATGATAAACCTAGTCAGATAAGGCTTGTTAAAAATCCTAATGGTAACTTCACCATCAATGTAACAGAAGCATTGGAGCTACTAGCGTCAACACATTTTCCAGGGTCACATAAGATTTCCGCCATGAACATATACAGAGCCCTAATAATGAGGACTAGTGTAGGGATGCTCAGATGACAAAGCCAAACCTGATGCAGTGAGCTGTTGACTCCTTTAAACCATATGAAACAAGCGGTGGGTACAGAATAATTCCCATTCAACTACAGAGGGATATCGATATCCTTCTTCCTAATCTGGTGAAAATTTTCAGAGCAAATTGTGCATGGAGATATATTACAGAACAATGGATAATTTTCAAAGTTCTATTTAAACATAAGCCTGGTAGAAAGGACTAGGCTTTACTCTTTAGTGACTTTCCTTTAGAACTATAAGCCTATCCTTCTTTCTTCTCCAGACAATAGAAAAGGTTATAGATAAATAATGTATTAGGGATGTCCAGGCCCACGTTTTCACAGAATACCAGCGTAAAATAGCAGCTGTGTTTCGCATGGAGAATGTAGAGAACTGGAGACCATTTTTGCTGGAATCGAGGTATTCCATCTTAGTCCTCAGGGGGGTGACAACGCATCTGCATTTTGACTCTTAATTAAAGATAAATGTGGATGTCTAGCTACAGCATTCACTTACTATCAGGTGGACTGGGTGCTTGTTTGTCACCCAAAGCTATAAGAAACCATCTAAACGCACTGGGGTGTAAAAATAGGGTCATTTTGAGGTGGGATCTGGGTCTTGCGGGTATTATAGGCAAAGAACTTACCAACAAGCTCGTAAGGAAATGCTCAAAAAGTACATAATATAGACTAGAGCCATTATGTTAAAGCTCAAACATCTTAAGCTCATCTACTTCAGAACACTTAAGATCTGACCTGATAAACCAGGCTTAAATTATTTTGAAACCGTAATCCGGGCTTATGATCGTAAGTTCGTTTCAGATGCCCTGGGATTAAGCAAGAATAAACTGCATATTTTGGCAAGAGCCTGACAGGACACCGTTGTCTGAAAAAGGATATGTCCACCTTGGGACTAAGCAACTCAAGGATGTCTCGATTCTGTTCCTTAACGGAAGATACACCTCTTCACATACTAATTGTGGACCCTTAATGTGCAAACTTATCTAGGAAACTATATTCTTAGTCCAGAAGAAGTGATATAACTCGATTTCTGATCACAAACACATTAAGTTTGTAATTTTGGTGCTAGCGACCGACTGGGATATCTATAGAGACAGGCTAAAAAGTAATTTGAAAACGTTTTCTAAAAGCATCAAAACGATTGAAGGCTCAAAACGATGGAAGTCAGCGACAAAGAACGTAACCGTAGGAATCTGTGAAACCTTCGAGGGCAGTTTTCGCGACAAAACTAAGAATTCAACGCAAAAAGTTCCTTGGTGGAACACTAAGCTGAGGGAAAACACCAGAAAACTCTTCAATAGGGCTAAACTTAAAAGTGGGAAATTGCATGCAGACCCAACGAATATAATAAAAAGATTAGACAAGCTAAGAGAGCATTGTGGAGGAAGCTATGCGAGGAATGCTTTGCCTCGCAGTGTAAGACTACATAAAATGCTATCGAATGATAAACCTAGTCAGATAAGGCTTGTTAAAAATCCTAATGGTAACTTCACCATCAATGTAACAGAA
The DNA here is from genome assembly GCA_907164705.1 of Parnassius apollo. Lineage (NCBI taxonomy): Eukaryota > Metazoa > Arthropoda > Insecta > Lepidoptera > Papilionidae > Parnassius > Parnassius apollo. The sequence continues at coordinate 3,139,756 of CAJQZP010000851.1, forward strand.
GCATTGGAGCTACTAGCGTCAACACATTTTCCAGGGTCACATAAGATTTCCGCCATGAACATATACAGAGCCCTAATAATGAGGACTAGTGTAGGGATGCTCAGATGACAAAGCCAAACCTGATGCAGTGAGCTGTTGACTCCTTTAAACCATATGAAACAAGCGGTGCGTACAGAATAATTCCCATTCAACTACAGAGGGGTATCGATATCCTTCTTCCTAATCTGGTGAAAATTTTCAGAGCAAATTTTGCATGGATATATATTACAGAACAATGGATAATTTTCAAAGTTCTATTTAAACATAAGCCTGGTAGAAAGGACTAGGCTTTACTCTTTAGTGACTTTCCTTTAGAACTATAAGCCTATCCTTCTTTCTTCTCCAGACAATAGAAAAGGTTATAGATAAATAATGTATTAGGGATGTCCAGGCCCACGTTTTCACAGAATACCAGCGTAAAATAGCAGCTGTGTTTCGCATGGAGAATGTAGAGAACTGGAGACCATTTTTGCTGGAATCGAGGTATTCCATCTTAGTCCTCAGGGGGTGACAACGCATCTGCATTTGACTCTTAATTAAAGATAAATGTGGATGTCTAGCTACAGCATTCACTTACTATCAGGTGGACTGGGTGCTTGTTTGTCACCCAAAGCTATAAGAAACCATCTAAACGCACTGGGGTGTAAAAATAGGGTCATTTTGAGGTGGGATCTGGGTCTTGCGGGTATTATAGGCAAAGAACTTACCAACAAGCTCGTAAGGAAATGCTCAAAAAGTACATAATATAGACTAGAGCCATTATGTTAAAGCTCAAACATCTTAAGCTCATCTACTTCAGAACACTTAAGATCTGACCTGATAAACCAGGCTTAAATTATTTTGAAACCGTAATCCGGGCTTATGATCGTAAGTTCGTTTCAGATGCCCTGGGATTAAGCAAGAATAAACTGCATATTTTGGCAAGAGCCTGACAGGACACCGTTGTCTGAAAAAGGATATGTCCACCTTGGGACTAAGCAACTCAAGGATGTCTCGATTCTGTTCCTTAACGGAAGATACACCTCTTCACATACTAATTGTGGACCCTTAATGTGCAAACTTATCTAGGAAACTATATTCTTAGTCCAGAAGAAGTGATATTAGTCACAGCTAAGCCACATTCAATTCATTGAAGTCATAAGGCGTATCAGTGAACGAAAGCCCTAGCAACGGTCATAATGGATCTTATAGGTTGCAGTGATACTGGTCTATCTAGACCTACATAGCTGCTCACACAGAAAAAAAGCGTGCCGATTATGTCAAAATATTATATAAGAGTTTTTAGTAAAACCTTAGCCAATACTATCTTAAAACTTTCTTAGAGCTTTTCACGAATAAAGTATCTTCATATTTTATATAAACATTTGCAGCTATTTAAATTTTCTACTTCTTACGTTTTAAAATCACCGCGTGAAACGCTTTTAATGTGTTAAATTTGAAAATTTATTTTAGCAATTTCATGATGAGTAAACAGACACGCCTGCTCGCGCAATATTGCATGAGCACTTTCGCATTACATTGTATACTCCATCCACAATGTAATGCGAAAGTGAATTTTTTATTTATGGCAATAACGTTAATATTAATTATGAAATTTGGAGAACGTAATGAGACTACGGTAAAAACACCTGTTATAGTGGATGTGAGTGGTTGGATAATCCCCTTCTTTCCCTAAACTCGTTTTCACTTTAAAATCTTATACATTTTATTACAAAAAAAAAATTCAAGTTACTGTTTAAACCTTTTCGAATCCAGTAGGCAAATTAAATTAATTTTTAAAACCGTATTACTTTATGTAATGTTTTAAGTCGTTCGATTCGTTATACGTAATACATCAATGTGTCTATAAAATAATAATTGTCTCTAACTACCTTTTAGTGTGTTTAACCAGTACCTGTTATCAATATCTGTGATAACACGTACTGGTTACACATGTGAGACATGGATCTGAGGCGTAGTACTCAACTACTGACCTTATAAGGAAGCTCAAGGTTGCTCAATAGGCTGCGGAAAGGGCTACGCTCGGAATTTCTCTGCGTGATAGAATTCGTAATAAAGATATGCGTAGTAGAACCAGGATTACCGACAACGCCTATCGGATTAAAAAGCGGAAATGGCAATTTCACGGCCATATAGCTTGAAGATCCGCCATCCGATGGAAACAAAAGATTTTAGGGTAGCAGACTGATATCGGTAAGCAGAGTTTAAAGCAGTCTCCCACTAGATAGAGTGACAACCTAGTTAGAAAATGCGGAAGCCAATGGACGCAAGTTCAGGAGCTTGTTTGTGGCAAATGTCAGATGGAGCCGGTCAATGACCTAACTTCGGAAGGAATGTTATGAGCAATGTACTTGTGAAGAGCTGTAATAACAATAATAACATAACACCTACATAATTACAACAAACTTTTCGAAATTAATTGATAGAAAAATTATACTTTAAGTATTTAAAGAGCTTTTTAGGTCATTATCAAAATATGTCTTTTTTCTAAAAAGAAACTATCTTTCTCTCTTACTGGATACATGAAATAATATTACACCTACATGGAAAGTTGCTCAGAGTCAAATGTAACAACTCGCTCTAGGCAAGAGTTTTTTCTCTACCCGTATTATAAAGAAGTGGATTAGACACTTCTTGCGTGCGAAGGTTATTACCAACCATTTTATTATATTAAATTCCATCTTGTTAACCTTGCCTCAACGAATCAAGATGCCTTTGTAGGGCGACACAATCAGCCTCCGATTTAATTTCACAATATAAGTTTAAATCATCTGTAAATAACAGATATTTAACTGTACTGAATGCCGAAGATAGGTCGTTGACCATTATCAGGAAAAAGAGTCGTCCCAATATTGAGCCTTAATGTATGACCTGTAATTAATTTAAATTTAAAGTTAAAGTTACAGCCTATATACGTCCCACTGCTGGACACAGGCTTCCTTACATTTCTGAGAGTGTTTTAGGGCAAGGAAATCCGCCGCGCTGCCCCAATGCGTGTTGGCGAACCTCAGATGTCTTCGAAATATTTTTTTTATGATATGCAGGTTTGCGGGTTTCCTCACGGTGTTTTCCTTGACCGCCGAGCACGTGATAAATCAGCACGTAAAACTGCAATTAATTATTTCATGCATGCGGGGATCGAACTCGGATCGCTCGCGTACTGCTAAATTTACAGCTAACGCTTAGCCCCCGAACTACCACGGCTTCATAAAGAATATAGGGTAGTACCTCGTTACCAGTAAGAAAGGTCTATTTGTTGTCAAAAGGACAAGATTATGGAGTTAATATTTAAATTATGTAATTTTTTATTCTGAAAGTGTATGCTGTTGGCCCTGTAAACTTTACAACTTCATTGAAATAGACTCGTAAACGAGGACCTACGCTATCAAGTGCAACGATGCGAAGTCCCGAGGCTCCTGACCCCTACTTTTGGAGTGAGGCTCCTCGAGCTAGACGAGGGGAGGGGGGGGCTCTATGTGATTCAATGGCCCCTCAGGAGAAGGTACGGACCTAAGGTTGACCCACTATCGCAATGTGGGAAAACCGGTCGAGAAACTAAAAACGCACTATATCACGTGTATTGAACCTGGTGTACGGGGTGTGTCTGTGACATCAAAATAGTTATATAGTAGTCAGTAGATGGCGATTACTCTTATTTTATAAATTACTCGCTTGCCCCAACCTCTTAGAGGTGTCATTCCTGTGCATTATCATCTTTTATGACTTTATCCCAAAAAGTCAATATATCACAACTAACCTTATATAATTGATTTACGCATATATTACAGGTACATGAATATCTTGCTCTAAATTTCTTCAAATGGCAGTGAAAAACTTATCGAAGCCCATCTCCTAGTCATAACTAACTTCATACGAAGAAAGCTAATGCGTTGTCACCTCTGAGGACTTAGATGGAATACCCCGAAACTGAACATTTCAGACCTGAACTCAGCAGTACGAGTAATGCTATTAGGCAGTAGAAAATTTTAAGAGGGTCTGCACCTACCCTGATGAAGTCCTATATAGAAAAGCAGTTTGGTAAGATCTCCTTTTCTAAAAGAAATGAATTGGATGATTGAATTCGTTTCATACTAAATAGTTTTAGTGATTATCACTTTAAATTTTAATTCAAAATTTATTATAAAGTGTTTCTTTTTTTCAATGTGGAGAGTCAGTGAAATGAAATAACCAGTGAAAATTACTAATAACACCGATTAATGAGAGCGTCAATTATACCGTGCACCGAGCGCGTGACGTAATAACTAGGTTACAGCGGAACAGTGGAGTACGACAACTCTGACACTCGGGCCGACGATAGCAAAAGTGTCTGCCGACCCTGGATTGCTTCCCCTCCCCGCTGCCGGCACTTGGTGGGGCTGCCACTTACAGCTCCCTTCACCTTCGCGCTGTGTGCAGCCGCACGACCAATGACCGCCCGCCCCGAGCCGGCGAAAGGTTTTATATACAAGTGGGATTCGCACTGCCAAATTGCCATAAGTCATAATATAGGGTAGTCGGGCGGTTCAGTCGTTCGTCGTGCACTCGCTTAGCGTGCACCGGCTGTCGTTCTGTATTGTTAGTGAGTGCGTTTACGCGCGTGTAAGCACGCAAAACTATACGGATTAAACGCGTCTCGTTAACCCGTGTCGCCGAGCAAATGCGCGGTATTTCAGTGCCTTCATAGCAAAATACGACAGAGGCTACGAACTTTGTGTGACAACATGGGGTGCAGTGCGAGATACTGTTTACTGGCTCTATCCTTGTGCCTGGTGACTGAACAGGCCTTAGGTGTTAGAGTAATGCCCAAACGAAAGAAAGGTAAACAATTTACTTATTTATATTTAAAAAATTATGCTATAATTGTAATTAAAATAACATGATAGGCACGTAAAAACATTATAGAATCTTATAAATTACTCAAATTATATCACATTAACATATTTGCGACCAAATCACGTAAATAAATAATTGGGGCGCTTCCGTTCTTACAGAATAGTAATAAAATGGCCAAGTGCGTGACAGGACACGATTAACGTATGATTCCGGATAATCTAAAATATTTTCTAAAGTTTAAATGCAACTATTCTGTAAGAGCAATATTTAAAAATTTTATTAAAATTTCAATTGAGTATTTAACCTCGTTTGAACCATATTGAAATGATATGAAATAACAAATTTTAAACTCCGAATTGGTAAAAGTATTACATCGAACCGCACTTTTAAATATCTATTTAATTATCTCCTCAGCATCCCCTATTTATATGTAGGGGAAATGCATCAGATTTTTCGCATTAAGTTCTTGTCAAAATACTTTATCGATGGAATATAATAACACTTAATATTTATCTAATTTGATCAAAACTTATCAAACTATGATGCTGTGACGTTTAGGACGTATAAACAAAACACAAATAACAGGGGGTTCATTGTATGAAAGCACAATCCTTAAAACTACAAAATACACATACAAATATTTAACTTTGCTCTGGCGATATTCCAATTAATAATTTTAAAAATACATCATATTAGAATATACAAAAATCGGTAGTTTAAAACTAAAGTAAAAAAACTACATAACGACTTATTTCTATTTCTCGTAAAAGACGACAAAACATTTACAATGTCTTAAGCACTCTGTTAAAAAGTACCTATGCTGTGTTCTTACAACACTATTGGATGTTATTAATTTAAAATTATTAAGAGAGCTTGTATTCCGCTACAAAAAATGGCATAAACAGCAAGTTCCAGCTGTATGTGTATATATTTTAATTCAATTTGTCCAAAATTAAAAATTTGATTAAAGATAGCTCGACCGGGGAAGAACCATGCTCTCACGGAATACCAGCGTAAAATAGCTACATGATACTGCTGTGTTCCTTGTGGTAGGTGGAGAGAACCGGTAACATTTACTAGTATTGAGCCATTCTATCTTAGCCGTGAGAGGTGACAACGCATCTGAATTATGATTCTTAATTGAGGGTAGATGTAGAAGTCTATGGGCCACTCATCAACTTACCATCAGGTGGACTGTGTGCTTATTTGTCACCCTTATTATAAATATAAAAAAGAAAAAAAGCAGATGTATCAACGTATTCAACTGTGCTGCTTATTTTGTGTCTGAAGTAAAAGATACATTCGTTTGTAACATTAACTACCATTCATAAGTAACGCAAGATTCACTGTTTTAATAATTTGCTATTGAAAATTATTTCTTCATTAATTATTACTAAGTAAAACAACGTTCCCTTGATAAGGGGTCATCTAATCAAGGTTAGAATTGTAATTTTCATTCAAAGGTTTTATTATATATTTTTTTAGTTAAATAAATATTTTAAAATATTAAAAATTATTAATAATTAAAAATAATTTTTAATCTATTATTATTATTTAAAATTCTTTTTTTTTCGGTATTAAAATTGTGGAACATTTTTAACTTTCCTTTCCGTAGTTGCTTCTATAATTCTTAAAAGGATATCCAAATGTATGTGTACGTTTTTGTTCGCAAACATTTTTCGTCTCGCATAATATCCCGAGAAGAAATAATGATATCGCCTTGAAATCAATTTCATTCGACGCTAAATTGCTCATTGGATATAATAATATTTAATGTATAAGCTGATTTCTAGAAATATATTAATATGAACGAATGTCTGATAAACTTTAATTAAAATTGATTGTGTAGAAAAAAGCATGCAATTATTAGTTACCAAATGGAAAATTTATTGTGAGGGCAGGCTGAATCGGATGCGTAAGCATTTTTTCTTTCTTACTTATATTTGTCCATGCTGTTCACAGGTTTCCTCTCATTTTTGAGGGGGTTGTGAAGGGATTAAAATATTGCTCCAGTATGTTTTAAGATAATATGAACTTAAAATGCATGACTAGCAATTTAAAGTAAATGCTTTTGTTCAGAAAACGGAATTATAACATAAAAGTTTACAATATTTAAAAAAAACTCGAACTAAAATTTATCTGCACGCTGCTGACTGCGTTTCCTCACTGAATATAACCATTAAAAAACAGCACTCCTGTCACCAGCGCCAACGATAAGCCGCGATACAGTTCTTTTTGAAGGGCCATTCGGATAACATCATTCAGAGAACCGTGACGGCAAACCCTACCAACACTTTTGTTGCATGAAAGTTCGTGGAACCCAAACTCACAGACAACCACAAGACCACTGATGAGGATCACAGATCGCCAGCCCAAATGCCCTTCTTAAAATGATAGGTGACAGAGTGAATTGTCCCTATCTGCAACACTGTTGTAGATTGCATGTGCCTAGCAGCTAACTGACTGCTGGATATATACATTACACAGCATTTAGTAAAAATTTATAGTTTAAATGTATGTATCCCATCATATTTTATTAGAGTATTTAAGTTTTAAATTTTTATTTTTAGTAATTATAATTAAAAAATGTAATATAATAAATGAGTCCTTGGATACTTGAAATTAAATAATAATAATAATAATAATAATAATATAAATTCCGATTTCAAGTATTGCGCCAAATAACAGTTACATCAAACCAGATTAAAACAAAAAGTTTATTACCTGATTCATTTTAATAATACGTCTATTTTTGACTAGACTCGCATACGCGACTAGCGCAATTTCTCAATTGTAACGTCATAGTTTTATGATTTAATAACAACAATTTAAAAATTATTAAATATAAATAAAAAACCGTAATTACATACCTACATACGGTCTCTATAAAAATGACTATAACAAAAAATAAAAGAAAAATTCTATAAAGAGTGCAACAAAAATATAATGACAGACATTTAAATATTTTATTATATAACGTTTTCTAACTTATTTTTTAATTTAGGTAATTAAAAATTAACTTTTTTATGTTTAATTACGCATAATCATGTAAATAAATATCGCGTGTGATCAAAATTCGCCGATTTTGCGAAAACAATTTGATTTTTTTAACATTGCGAGAAATGTATACAAAGAGTACCTACCTTCCCGGAACGGGATTAAAATGCTTTCATTTGAATGATTAAAACGTTTCGTATGGAAAAATTTTAATTGAGAATGGATGTGTAATACTAATATAAATATATTTTCATTTCGAGAATCTCGTATAAAGACTTATATTGTGGTGGTATATTATGGATGTACGATAATTCAAAACGAGTACTAAAACTATATGTTTTGAAAAGTTAGATATATTATACTGAAAAAAAGAAAGCGCAGAAAGATGTTTAAAAGATATTCTTGTATGATAAATAAATAAATAAGACAATACTCTCAACTGCACAACGGGTTTCCAACCTATACTTGAAAACCAACCTATACCAAAAAAATAAGCTTGTAATGGGTTTTTCAACATGAGCATTGTTTTCTAAAACAAAATAAAACAAAGACTTTAGATGAAGATGATTCAAATTTTTATTGTATTACGAAGAGAAAAGTTTGGCAATTATGAATGAAAAATGATATCTGGCAAATGTCCACCACGACCACGCTGACAGATGTCGATTCTTTCATCAAAGTTTTTAATCACTTTTTGGCAAAATGGCGGGTCTATTTCATTTATCACGTCACGGATTTTGAGTTTTAAGGCCGCGATCGATTCGATTGGCTCCGTATAGACTCTGTCCTTAACATAGCCCCACAAAAAATAATCCAGTGATGTTAAATCACACGATCTGGCTGGCCATTTAACAGCAGAATTTCGTGAAATTATGCGATCGGGAAATTTGGTTTGCAATAAATTGATCGTTTCGTTGTCTGTGTGACATGTGGCACCGTCTTGCTGAAACCACATGTTTGTGATATCGATGTCATCAATAATAGGCCAAAACTGAGATGTTAACATCTCGCGATAGCGTAATCCATTGACCGTTACCGCATTTCCAGCCTCATCTTCGAAAAAAAATGGCCCAATCACGCCTCCAGACCACATAGCGCACCATACAGTGACACGTTGAGCATGCAAAGGCTTCTCAATAATCGCTTTAGGATTTTCAGAAGCCCAAATGCGGCAATTTTGATTGTTGACGTACCCTGACAAGTGAAAATGGGCTTCGTCTGAAAAAATTATTGTTTCAGAAAAACCAGCGGGCTGTTCCTGAATGAATTGAACGAATCTACGGCGATGTGAATGGTCGGTCAGCTTCAATTCCTGCACCAGTTGAACCTTGTAAGGCTTCAAAGCCAAATCCTTACGCAAAATTCGCTATGTGGTGGTTTTGGATAACCCCAATTGTTGAGAACGTCGAGGAATTGACAAATTTGGATCTTCTTCAACACTGTGGCTCACGGCTGCGATGTTTTCGGTTGAACGACCCGGTCGAACACGTGATGGTGTTGGCACATTTTGTACCGAGCCTGTCGATTCAAATTTAGCGACCAAATTCTTAATAGCGGTCTCGGAAGGACGATTATGTTGTCCGAAAATACCACGAATTTTACGAAACGTAACTTTAACAGAACCACCATTTTCATATTGGATTTTAATTATTTTAATGCGAAATTGAATTCATTGTAGCAATTGCCAAAGTATCTACTACGAATAGGTCAAAAAACTAAATGTCAAAACTGTCATGTTGTTGATGTTGCCCCAATTGAAAAACAAAGTTCTTGTTGAAAAACCCATTACTTTAACTACATAACTTTTTTATTTGGACTCCCGCGTCGCTTAGTGAATAGAATTGAATATTTTCATTCAATTTAGATTATTACATAATACTTATTGTTTATATATATATATATATATATATATATATATATATATATATATATATATATATATATTTCAATTTGAATCCGCTATTCGAATACTGTCGTAAGTCGCTCTTAGCTGCTGCTTAGTTTAACGAGAATATTAGTAATGTATGAAATCGCATCGCTAGTATTATTTTAAGTTAAGAGATCAAGCACAATTAACTATAATAATAAATAAGCCACGTATGTGTTGGGTCAGACATAATCGAGTGTTCCCCAGTGTATATTTTATTTTATAAAGTATCAATTTATTTGCTTTTGTAAAGTAACTACTTATATTAACACAATTTACTGAAGTTTAAAATTTTACCGGATATAACATTGCTGTGAAAATGCAGTAACGAGTTGTATGATTTTTAGAACAATTTACTTCAAGCAGAATTATAACCCCGGCAATCCTTCGGACCAACAACCATCGTCACAGTAGACCAAATAGCTTAACTACAATATATATATATATATATATATATATATATATATATTGTAGTTAGCTATTGTCACTTGACGATGGTTGGGGTCCGAAGGTTAATCATCGGACCAACAACCATCGTCACAGTAGAACAAATAGCTTAACTACAATATATATATATATATATATATATATATTATTGTAGTTAAGCTATTAGGCTACTGTGACGATGGTTGTTGGTCCGAAGCGGGGGTTATAATTCTGCGGAATTGTTCTAAAAATCATTGTGTGTATATATATATATATATATATATATATATATATATATATATATATATATATATTGTAGTTAAGCTATTTGGTCTACTGTGACGATGGTTGTTGGTCCGAAGGATTGCCGGGGTTATAATTCTGCTTGAAGTAAATTGTTCTAAAAATCATTGTGTGTATATATATATATATATATATATATATATATATATATATATATATATATATATATATTGTAGTTAAGCTATTTGGTCTACTGTGACGATGGTTGTTGGTCCGAAGGATTGCCGGGGTTATAATTCTGCTTGAAGTAAATTGTTCTAAAAATCATACAACTCGTTACTGCATTTTCACAGTAATGTTATATCCGGTAAAATTTTAAACTTCAGTAAATTGTGTTAATATAAGTAGTTACTTTACAAAAGCAAATAAATTGATACTTTATAAAATAAAATATTAAAGGGTAATATACACTGGGGAACACTCGATTATGTCTGACCCAACACATACGTGGCTTATTTATTATTATAGTTAATTGTGCTTGATCTCTTAACTTAAAATAATACTAGCGATGCGATTTCATACATTACTAATATTCTCGTTAAACTAAGCAGCAGCTAAGAGCGACTTACGACAGTATTCGAATAGCGGATTCAAATTGACGACTTTTTGTGGCCGTACCCATCAGACAACTGTGTACTTTTAACTATCTTGTCCTTATTTATTTTTATCGTAATTAATTTGATAACACAATCATATTTAGACTGGAAGAATAGTTTCATAAAAACATAATTATCTTGTGTCCGAATACACTTGGTCACGGCTGCAAATTAAAAATTTAAATTTTAAACTTACACTTCCAAATTTCGCAAGCGTTTTGCTTCCATATGAATTATTGCAACATTATGACCGTTTTCGAAAAACCAAAAAACATTTAAATATTTTTATGTAACATTTATTCAAAGCAGTTGCGTTTTCGTTAATTGCGTAATTTATTTAAATAACATTTCCTAACTTTTTGACACTATTTCAAGTTACGAAAAAGTTTCTTTATACCGTTTGGCTACCTGTGACATGGCTCATATCTTATAATCATTTCATACAAGTAAGAGTAAAATGAAACGGATGTATATTAATAACGTTCAAAAATGCAGCGATACGATTTGACGTACAATCAATTAAAACAGGTAATATCTTAATACATTTTAAGTCCAGTTCATTTAGCTCTTGTAAAAACCGCAAAGCAAGGTCGTGTGTGTTGCAATGCTCTCATTTCATGAGATTTGTGCTCTATGACACCCTGAGTTACTAAGTAATATTATCTATATCCTTAAATTTTAATGATTTCTTATATTATTTACTTAAAATTAAATTTTTTGTCCGTCCAATAATTAGCGGTTTTATTTAAATATATTACGTAACTTTGTTTTAATTATAACCAATATCTTTTGATCTACACCTTCTAACACCATTCAAGATATTTTTATTGAACTAATCAATATTTTTTTTTTACTTAATGTGGGCCCATCGACATCTACGTTTATCCTCAATTAAGAATCAAAATGCAGATGCGTAGTCATCCCTGAGGGCTAAGATGGAATGCCTCGTTTCCAGTAAAAAGGGTATCCGAATCTCTACACTCACCATATGAAACACAGCAGTATTAAGCTGCTATTTTACGCTGGTATTCTGTGAGAGCGTGGTCCTTCCCCGGTCGAGCCGACACATTCGTGCTACAACTATAATATAGCTGCAGCGTGGCTTTCCCACGTAAAAAAATTTTTACGTGGTAAAACCACGCTCAAGCAATCAAGAAAGATTCATTTGCAAATAAACGTTTATTTGCAAATGAATCTTTTCTTGTCCAGTTTTTTCCGCGCAACACTTATCAATTGCTGGTTTATATTGCATAGTAAAAAGAAAGATCCGATCAACCGCAAGAGTCAACTGACTAGACCGAGTGCGTCTCGCGTGCCAGAGCTAATTTGCTCGACAGATTTTCTATGAAAACGTCCGGACACAATTAAATCGTATTACATTTAAAGAGAGAGAGAGAGAGAGTATCTCGAATTTTCTCTCGAATGGAATCGATTTGCGTCCCTAATACGGTACACGTTCTGAACTATTTAGTGAAAGTCTGAAATTTTTTACATTCTTTAAATATTAAATTATTGATGGCATCTTATAACAGCAGAAGATTGCGATTTGAACCAAAGATGTTGCGCAAATCCTAATAAATTCTCACTTAATAACATTTTCCGTATAAGATCATTCAGATGTAAGTAAAAAGTTGTGTGAATAAAATACTGTTCAAACATACATTTAAAACGATTTATGAGTACAAATGAAAGTGTTAACGTATTTCGGTACGAGATACGAAATAAAAACTTATAAGTAGTTTAGGTAACACTTCCTGAACTATTATTTTCTCTGTGGTAAAATACACAAAATTTTGGTAAGGCATTTAGGGTAAAACAAGTAACAGATCTGTTATGACTGTCAGCTTTTGATAACACATAAGTAAAAAATATAACAAGAGCTCACAGAACGACCTTACTCATAAAAATGGACGTCAATTAAATAAATGCCTAATATTGCTCTCTCTTCTCACGAGCGAACATAGAAGAAGACGGGTATAGAGATAATTAATAAATAACTTAAATACGCGATAATTAACGATTATAGACATAGCCGTTAGTTCTTATTTGCACATGTGCTGCTTGAATGACTTGCATTATAAACGTTCTAAATTTTTTGTGACTACCTAATATAAAATTCGAATGTTGCCATTTATAAACATCGAATGTTGCCACATATAAAAATACGAATGTTGCCAAAATCTTGTAATCAATTTGATTTTCCTTCTAAAATAAAGGGTGAAAACGAGTATAGTCTGATGATAAGTGGACCACACGTGTACAGTGCAGTGACGAATACACCTACGTAACATGTCACCATGTGCTCTCGCGTTCGAATTTTTTGGATGGTGCCAAAATCAGTAAATTCAATAAGAAAATAAATTAAAATAAGAATGAATTCCTTCTTGCTTGAGCATTTTTATTACACACCTAGCGATCCGCCCCTATGCTTCTGGATATTGACAGCAGTGCCACCTACCGGGTCTAAGTATAAATCTAAAATGTCAGGGGACTTGGGACGTGGGGGGGGACGTGGGGACCCATCCAAACACACACAAAAAATTCATCACAATCGATCCAACCGTTTTTTTTTTTGTTTTAGAAAGACTAGCGGGCAGCAAATGATTTTTATATGCAAAAGTAAAAAAGTAAAGTTACAGTCTATATACGTCCCACTGCTGGGCACAGGCCTCCCCTCATTTCTGAGAGGGTTTTAGGGCTAGGAAGTGTCCGCCGCGCTGCCCCAATGCGTGTTGGCGAACTTCACATGTCTTCCAAATATTTTTTTTTATTTCTCAGACATGCAGGTTTCCTCACGATGTTTTCCTTCACCGCCGAGTACGTGGTATATCAGCACTTAAAATTACAATTAACAATTTCATTGGTGCCGGCGGGGATCGAACCCGGGTTTCTCGCGTTCTGTTATATTTACAGCGAGCGCTAACCATCTGAGCTACCACGGCTTTATATGCAAGTATAGGATAACTGTAATTAATAATAACTGAGATGACATTACGATAATATACATAACAAAATTGGCGACATATAATATACATAACAGAGTTGGCGGCATATAATATACATAACAGAGTTGGCGGAATTCAGAACATCTAATGTATATAACCACAATCATGTCGAAATTTAGAGCATATCTACTAGCAGAAACGTACATAATCTGGAAACTTTTATTGACAAAAAATATTTCGAATTTGAATGGGTAATGAGATCAAAATGGCCCACTCTTTCGTAATGCACTCATGCGGAATTTGATGTGCAAAGTCGTTTAATCAGTAACTGATAGCTATTCTTAAAAGCCCAAAGCATCTTTTAAACATTATAAGTAAATAAATGGGCTATAATATAAATTATATCTTTATTGCATTACTTAAGCAAAGGCTTAACCAACAACTGATTCGTTTAGAGGTGTAATGATGGTGATGATGATGATGAACATAAATTAATAATTTCACAAAATACCACATGTGATAAATAAACAAATTAAATATAACGTTGAAAGATAAAAAGAACACTTCTTCAATTTAATGGAATTCAATGGTATTACATAATCAATTAATCAAAACTATTTATCGTAATGTAATGCATTATTTTCTTTGTAAATATTTTACGCAATCAATTTAAACAACTTTAATAAAGGTGTTTAAATAACATTTATAAAGGATGGAGGAAGGGCAAATTTGTACACTAGTAATCACAGCAGCGCACAAGAAATGATGACACCGGATACAGCGTGCCCTTTTTAATACAAACCTTGTTCTACAATTTTCAAACTACACTTACACACACACATAGACATGACACGATTTACGTGCACATTCACAGCACTCAGCAATTTAGTTCATTTATTAATTTATTCACAAATTGCGTTACATGAGACTTAGTGACTAAACCAAAACATACCAAGTTACTACCAATCACGTAGGTACTCCTTGAAAGGAATAGCAATGAACAGGAGAGGGGCACACATTCAAAAATTCTTTTCCTCAATGTATTCATTAGTTGATAAGTAACTTTTTTTAATAAGTATATTATTTAAAGAGCTTACTAATTTATTAATGATTGGTTTGCTTTTAGGTGTTCTGGCATTTTATTATAAATTTTAATTGATAGCGGGTAACGACCCGAACTGTGTAATTTTAATTTAGATTTTGTTTGCAAAAGGTTACGATAATTTTTATACAGAGGTAATGTTGTGCCGGGGCGTGTCTATGATTTTAGTGTAAAACATTTCTAATATATTATATAAACATGATAATGTTAATATTGTGATTTTGAAAGTGGGGTTTGCATCGTTCTCTTTGTTTGATGTGTGCAAGTATGTGTATATATTGGTTTTGTAAAATAAAAAGTTCGTGTGATTCTATAATACACTATTACCCCACAGTATGACTTGTGGCGTGGTAGGCAGTTACTGCCTTTTATAAATTTGTAGATTTTTTTGGTTCTAAAGTAAAAAAAAAGTATTCATTCACCCCTTATTTCTGAGAGGGTTTTAGGGCAGGGAAGTGTCCGCCGCGCTGCCCCAATGCGTGTTGGCGGACTTCACAAGTCTTCGAAATATTGTTTTTCCTTATTCCTCAGACATGCAGGTTTCCTCACGATGTTTTCCTTCACCGCTGAGCACGTGGTAAATCAGCACTTAAAATTGCAATTATTAATTTCATTGGTGCCGGCGGGGATCGAACCCGGGTACTCGCGTTCTGTTATACTTACAGCGAGTGTTAACCATCTGAGCTACTACGGCTCTTTTTAGTTCTATAGTTATATAAATTGTGTGATAATTTTAACTTATTTTTCTATATATGTGATTTAAAATTAACATTTAAATCTATATTTATACCCAGGAAAGAAAATTTTTGAACACGTTCTAATTTTAATTCAAGTGTGTTATTTTAAAGAATACAAGTTTTCAGGGATTCTATCGCGTATGTTAAGTGTTTTATATACACGACGTTTCGAGCACTTTACAGCACCCATGGTCACGGGGGTACTGAGATGTTCAACGTCCAGATGTCATAGTTAACCGTGGCTACTACAGATTTTAAATTATTAATTTTTGTTCCTATCTACACAGTATGCATTTATAGTATCTCTTGTAGTCTTCATTTTATTAATTATAGGATCCCAAGAAGTTGGTAGCGCCTATCCATCTTCTCTACTGAAATAGGATGTTTTTGATTTCAATAGCCTCCCGAATCATCGTTGAAAGTAATCCGTGTTTTTTAGCAAGTTATTAGTGTAGATTGGAACAAATTTAATCTATGGTAACCGTGGTAACATCTCAGCCCTCCCGTGACCATGGGTGCTATAAAGTGCTCAAAACGTCGGGTATATAAAAAATTAGTATACGCGATCAAATCCGTAAAAAAACTTGTATTATTTAAATGTGTAGTGTTCGCTTAAATATAAGAAATCATCAACTTTGTTCTATTTTATTCAAGGTTCTTTGGTGTTTGTTTAATCAAATTCAAGTTTGTTCTCATGAAAATTTTGTAAATCTCAACTATTGTAGTAGACTTTGTTATAGTTTTATTTATACGCATTATTATTACAATACTAAATCAAATCTTTCTACAAACAGTAACGTCCTCCATACCCAATTTTGGCAACGGCGTCCACTCTCAACAGAAACTAGCCATCAGCGTAGGACAGCATTTTACGACACGAGTTATGAGCGCAAGCACAGGTTTTTTTATAGAATAAGGGTGACAATCGAGCAAACTGTCCACCTGATAGTAAGTGGATGCTGTGGCCCATAGACATCCACGGGTCTCCGGTTCTCTACACTCACCATTCGAAACACAGCAGCATTAAGCTGCTATTTTATGCTGGTATTCTGTGAGAGCGTGTTCCTTTACCGGTCGAGCCGACCTATTCGTGCTACAATCGTAATATAGCTGCAGCATGGCTCTACCACGTATAAAACGGTGCACTCTATTCTCTCACTCTCATATTCCAGTACCCTCATAAGGGGGCAACGACTTTACGTAGTTAATTTCTGAAGGGCACATGAGTGAAACACCGCCAATAATGACGCGTAATTTACATTGAAGCTAATCATCGCCGCAGTTTATTTTATCAATGTTTCGATTACTCAAAAAGAAAAATCTCCAAGATTTTTTGATAAATATAATATAGCGTAAATCACTCCTGGCATTATCTGTTTGTTAAGTTTCATTGCAATTTGTTCAGCCATTCTGAAGGTTAGCCCGGACAGAAAGACACACAGACAGAAAAACATTTAATAAAGTGGTTATTCATTTCTTAATAGCATTCAATAACCTCCTCAGATAAATAAAAGGCAATCAAAATCAATAAATTTCGATGTTATAGACAGACAGATATATAATAAATATGCGCCTTTCCATATCTTTGACCTCATCAAAATGTGAGACGTCAAAGCCATCTATTGGCCACGTTTGGCCCCGTATAATTATTCAACAGTCGTGTAATGCCCGTGCAAGGGAAACCATGATCCCATTTCGTTGCGTGGGTGTCGTATTGTGTCTACAAAATATTAAACCCATATCTTATGACTTCTGATAGATGACGGTATAAATACTATCTCGTTTCCGCAAAATATAAAACATCCAGACCGGCAATGAAGAGGATCGTCAGAAGTGCACTCATATATGCAGCAGCGAACTTTTGCTAGCTAAGAAAGTAATATTTAATCTCTCAACTAAAAATGCAGAGTAAATGTTCATAAATTTGAAAATATATTTCAGAGCGAAAGCTATGAAAGCTAAATTATCAAACAATATGTTCGTCCTGGAATAATAAATTTGGGCTTAAGCAAATTTAATTTAGACTTTTGTATGGTTGCAGCTACTATTTATATAAGACAAGATTGAATAATGTTGTGATAAAGTGTAACAGTACCTATTTGGTAGCTATATCGGCAACTTTTGGAGAAAGGTCTATTATTGTATTTTGTCTTTACATGCCCATGGACTCAGGCACATAGGACATCAGATAAATTCACGAAGGTGTTGGGTGAAATAAGTACTGTTGTAGATAGCGAAAATGTTCAGTTTGGTTTTTTAGGCGATTTTAATGCATCTTCATGAATTGTTTTATGATGAACTAATTAAATTTTGCTCTGACCAAAGATTCATTTGTGCTGACACAGAAAAATTAGGTCTGAATTCTAACTCTTACACGTACGTTAGTGCGGGTACCACAGATTACAATCTGTGGCGGGTACAGATGCAGACGGTGGCTAGACCACTGTGTTGTCTCAAGTTTAGCCTGGCAAACTGTTGCCAAAGTAAAGATTATTGAGGATATTTTTGTATCGGATCATCTACTTTTAACTGTCACATGTGACTTTAACATTCTTAGACCAAAATTGATGAGGCACGACTTGCATGTTAACTCAGTGATATGGGGCAAAAGATACGAAGCTCAAATAGCTAAGCATCGAATTCAATGTCATACTAGTTTCTTACGTAGTAGAGCCATGCTGTAGTTATATTAGCAGTATAATTGTAGCACGAGTGGGTCGGCTCGACTGGGAACCACGCTCCACGCTCTCACAGAATACCAGCGTCAAATAGTAGCTTAATGCTTTTTCGTATGGTGAGTGTAGAGAACCGGAGACCCTTTTTAGTGGAAACGAGGCATTCCACCTAAGTCCTCACGTGTGACAAGGCATCTGCATTTTGATTCGTAATCGAGGATAGATGTAGATGTCTATAGGCCACAGCAACCACTAACCATCAGGTGACTCCCCTGTCACCCTATCCTATTAAAAAAAAGTTTATTACGTTTGATTGAGTTTTCCTACGAGTTGACGCATTGTAGTCGCAGGTTATGCAATTTAGAGCAACATAAACAGGTGCTCGATAGGTTTATGATAACATGGCACATATAACAAAGCGACGCCTCTAGCAAAACTCAAAAGCGACCTTGTACGAAGCCAAAAATAGACATCTTTGTGGCTGGAATAAGCACGTCCGTGAGGCTCGTAGGGCAACTAGGTATGATTTCAAAATGTAGCAACTGTACAATAGTCCATCATCTGGCCAAGTGTATCATAATGTGAATGAATCTAGAAAAAAATTTACGTCGCTTAAAATGGTGTCAACGTAACCAAAACCACTCAAATCAAAATGGACGTTCTAGCTAAACACCGAACGCGAAAAATTTTAAAGGTTTTTGAAAGGCTACTAGGAAGTGTGACATTAGGTCTAGCTGACCGGTGAGTGTGGATAGCGTCGATGACCCGGCGCAAATTGCCAATGATTTCGTGCATCAGTTCTGAGTACGCTCTCCGCCTGACCCTACGGTTTCCACCCACTGCGCCCACAGTGCTAAGTCGGAATGTCAGTAAGAGGCATCGTTGTAGCGCGTTACTGCATACCAAATAGGGCTCAAGAAAATTAGCGGCGGTAAATCTCACGGTCATGATGGCATTAGTGTGGAGCACTTGCAATACACGGGGGTTCACCTGCTGAGGGTCCTGGCTCTGTTATTTTCATTACCTACAATATCAAAAAGACTGAATACACGGAGACTGTGAGGCCGCTGATAAATGTCCCGTTTACACTACTAACTTTACCCGTAATGACTTACACATACGTATGAGGAAATTAAATATCTGGGGCATGTTATCGCAAGTGAGCTTAAAGATGATGATGATATTGAAAGGGCTCTTGCGGTTAGAGGTAATATATTGGTACACAGGTTTTCTAACTGTACGGAAAAGGTAAATCTGACGCTTTTTAAAACATATTGTCAAGGCGTGTACACGTAGTTCAAATACACTAAAAAATCGTTGGACACTCTAAAAAACTTTACTAACACATATTTATGTAAAATTAGTACGAAATAAACAATTATTGTTATTAAAATTAATTAATTTCTTCATATTAATTATCTATATACTTAACTTGCTCAATATTAAAGGATGGAAAGGAATGTTACTAGAAATATAGTAAACAAAAAGTAAAAAAAAATGAAAATAAAAGCCAAAAAAATTTCAGCAATCTTGCATTATATTTGATAAACTTTATTATGTACTCCCAAAACATAAATATTCAGAAAATAACTTTCAAAATTGCATATTTGCATAAATAGGTAACTACAGTAGCAAGCCCATCGTACATCGCCCTTTGTACATTATTAGAATTTAAATCGTCACATAATAAGAAGGAAATTCGAATGTACTACCTTAATACAAACGACACCAAACTATGAGAGAATATTTTCAATTCTTTTGTCGTACTGTTGGAAATTGATACGATAAAACTATTTCACTATTTAGTAAAGACTATATTCTAATCACACTTACCTTTAAGCACAGAGTAGTTTCTCTCAAAACCGATAAATTAACTTTCTAATCTATCGTTAATGTTCTGAACACGGATTATTTAAATGGAATAAAAACTGAATGTTTTTTATTGTAATGATTTTTTATATTTAGGGTGACACTACACATTAAAGAAAACTATTTATACGTCGGTAAATAAAAATATGTAAATTAAACGCGATAAAATCCGTATTATTTTAATTATACGTAGGTAGGTCTCAACTTCTTTTATTTCAAGCTTCTTCATGCTACATATTACACAACATATTTTTTTTTAAATTTATCTTAGTTAGGATTAACTGAGACTTATTCAATTTAATCGTTTAATATATCTACTATATAATTTCTTCACATCTACACAATGCTTATCGACAGATATTTGACTATCCATATCACCGCCACCATCATCATCAGCCTAAGCGCGCTACTTATACCAATCTCGTCTTCAGTCGTCAAGATGCAAATGCCAGCCGCCTTCTGCAGATGGTTGATCTGTCTCGCTAAGGTCCATTGTCCATGTTTGCAATTGGCAGTGGCATGTGGCAGTGGGCTAGTCATATCGCTTGCAGAAACAACAACCGTTAGAGTATACGTACCGAGATCGCGATAATGAAACGCAATTTAGGATGACCTCTGACTAGATAGAGTGTTTATCCGTATAATAATTCATAATTCCATCGTGGCACAAATAATTCACGTCACTTATAGCTGTCAGGTCAAAATTCCAATTCGGATATATGTCAAGACGACGTTGAAATCAATTAATGCTGTTACTTAACGGCAATTGAACCAGTTTCTTATTTCGGACAAGACTATCTACTCAATGCAACTTGCGGATCACTTGACCTTAACTAAACCTCGTAATATAAGACTTATTACTAAGAGTAATTAGTTGATTAATTATAAATACCGCGGTTTTAACCTATTTTTAAATTTAATTAATCTTTCAAACAGCTAACGTTCCAAAAATTAATTAAATTACCAAACTACAATAATTGCATAACAGTTTTAAATTGTTACAATTATAAATCGGACTAAGCCACTATTGATATCGGACCGTCCGATCAAGTCTACCTCGAACTGGGTTTGACCTTAGAAAAGAGACTATGCGTTGCATATACGTGAACGTGTAAATACGAATTTACAAACTATGAATCCAAGACATACAATTTCGCATTCACCAAAAACCGAAGTTAATTGTTCTTTGGTCTCTATTTCAATCATACTCCGCAAATGATGAGCGGAAGAGCGATTAAGTATTTATACGCAGTTCAAAACGGGAAACGATTTTTAAGCTAATGATAAGAAATTCAAATAAACCTTATCTAATATTAGTAACAAGACAAACTTTACTATTTAGCTTACATTGTTGTAAGGTACATTTTAAACTTACAAAGTTGCAATTTGCAAAAATAAAAAGAATTTATAAATATCAAAAAAAAAATTTTTTTATAAAAAGGGTGAAAAGCGAGCACACAGTCCACCTGATGGTAAGTGAATGATGTGTCCCATAGATATCTACATTTATCTTCAATTAAGAATCAAAATGCGGGTGCGTTGCCAGCCCTGGGGACTGAGATGGAATGACTCATTTGCAGTAAAAGTGGTCTCCAGTTCTCTACACTCACCATACGAAAGACAGCAGCATTAGGCTTCTATTTTACGCTGGTATTCTGTAGGAGCGTTGTTCTACCCCAGTCGAGTCGACCCATTCGTGCTGCAACCACAATATAGCTGCGGCATGGCTCTACCACGTAAATTATGTGTCACGCACTTTCATTTCTTCTATTGGAACTAAAACATTATCTAAATTGTATATGAGATGTGTTGCGTAAGCAGAGGGACTTAAGAATACAGGTTGCGATGGACGGATGCAGGTCAGTACGAAGCCAAGAAATTCGGAGCCTCTGACCGCAAAACTATTGTTCGCTCATTCAGCTTTAGCGATGAATAGGTGCTAATAGTGGTAATAAAAAGCTTAATAGATAGTGTGTGTAGACGTCCAACAAGCAATGTTTATGTTTCTTTTGTTTGTTTAATATGTCAGTTGTAACGAAATAAACAGTTTAATTATTTGTGATTAATTGCTTTATTACTTAAATCTGATAAGACGTAATACTTGGCATATTAAAAGAGGCCTACTGACGCAAATATTTCTGTATTATTTGTAATTTCTTTCGACACCTATAAGGTCAAAGCATGAGTCAATATGTACGAGTACTGTTTTTGTATCATAAACGAACAATTATACCGAATGGATTATCATATCCTCTCCTACAAAGTAAGTCGAGACTTTCTTTTTACTTCTATAACTTGTTGTTTGTTGTTTTATGACAGTATTATTATTTTAATCGCCTCGTGGGTCTAGTGGTTGTAGTAGTGTGACTGCTGATCATGAGGTCACAGGTTCGGATCCCGGTTCGGGCCAAAAAAATCAGTTCTATAAACTTTTTCCGTCAACAAATTCTCATCAGCTGTCTTGAAGTTGACGGTGTCTCATCCAATTTTTGGTCCGATCTACGTTGACAAATACCTATAATATAATATATACCTACAGCTTTAAGATATTTTATTAATATAATTAAAAAAAAATCAATACCCATAAATCATAAGGTCTAATAATCCTATTGAGAAAACTATGTCATATTTATGATAATTATGTATTGTCATCGATTCTTAACACGTCTGCAAAATTTTAGATTATTCAGACCTCTTGAGGTGGATGGGAACTGAATTACGAAATTCCATTACATTCGTTCATGCATGCACAAGCTGAACAAATAAATAACATATAAAAAAACAAAAACAATAACGAACGTAATCAGTTCTTAACTAAATCAAATTACCTACAGTAGTATCAAAACATCCACTATTACATTGCAGAACCCCGAAACTGTTGATTAAACTACAATGTACATGACATAGATTTGATTGAACATCTAGTTACCATCAACTTTTATAACATGACGTAATATAAACGGCATAAACATTATAATACGTTATACATATTACGTGTTTCGCTGAACCGGATTCGATAAAGCTATATTCGTAATAGGCCCTAAGAGAACGGAGATGAGATTATACGTGAAATTTAAATATTTTATTACATACATACAATTAAAGGTTATCTCTATAAGTATTTAATGCAAATTATGGTTATACGATAAGTGTATCGTTACCGTTATAGCCTATTAAAGTCTACTGCTGAACATAGCACTTCCCCACCGATTGCCTCATTGGAGGGATATTTGCCATAGTTGCCACGTTTGGCAAGCCGGTTAGCAACCGTAGCTTTTTTTATTTTAAGTCGTTATTAGGAAGGTGCTGCTGTTCAACTCCTGATTTGTTTCTGTCTGTTACCTCTTACAACACACACGGGAAGATATGGGGCGGGGATGGCAAACCAATGGCATGCGTGCCATCGATGCCACGCGACACAATTTTGGGCACACCATCAATCACAAATATCACTTTGAAGTATTATATTACGAACGAACGCGATTGATCCTAGTTACATCGTGGAATACTATTTATACGTGGTAACTTATACTAATTTTAAACGTGGCAGAGCCACGCTGCAGCTATATTATGGTAGTAGCATGAATGGGTCGGCTCGACCGGGGAAGGACCACGCTCTCACAGAATACCAGCGTGAAATAGCAGCTTAATGCTGCTGTGTTTCGTATGGTGAGTGTAGAGAACCGGAGACCCGTCTTTACAGGTATCGAGGCATTCCATCTTAGTCCTCAGGGGTGACAGTGCATCTGCATTTTAATTCTTAATCGGGGTTAAATGTAGATGTCTATGGGCCACAGCATCCACTTACCATCAGGTGGACTGTGTACTCGTTTATCACTCTTATTCTATAAAAAGAACTATTGCTTATGACGCATAGTTTGTTTCATCATCATCATCATTACAACCCTTCACAAGTCCACGCCTCCCCCAAGGAATGCACAGTTCGTTTACACATAGCATAATAGTCAATTTCGTTGACGTAGTAAAGTAAAGTTACAGCCTATATACGTCCCACTGCTGGGCACAGGCCTCCCCTCATTTCTGAGAGGGTTTTTGGGGCAAGGAAGTGTCCGCCGCGCTGCCCCAATGCGTGTTTGTTGGCGAACTTCACACGTCTTCGAAATATTTTTTTCTTATTCCTCAGACATGCAGGTTTCCTCACGATGTTTTCCTTCACCGCCGAGCACGTGGTAAATCAGCACTTAAAATTGCATTTAACAATTTCATTGGTGCCGGCGGGGATCGAACTCGGGATACTCGCATTCTGTTATATTTACAGCGAGCGTTAACCTTCGGAGCTACCACGGCTCTTACGTTGACATAACTGTATTTAAAAGTTCATTTGTGTTATATTTATGATTTTACAACCCCAATATAAATTATTTGTCATCTAAGGGTGCCTTGAAATTAGAGGCGTGAGGAAGCGCTGCGGTGGTGCTACCAAAAAGAAGCGCTACAGTGGCGCGACTGTGTCGCAGTAGCGACAGTAATGCTTCGGTAAATTATAGTGATGTCAGTATTTGAAAAAATTGCAAATTTCAAAATACATACAAATAAAAACATGCTGTTTTTTTTTTAGATATTTAGCATCACATAAATTTTTTGGATATATAGCAACAAATAAGATACCACCATTCGAGACGCGTAGTACTGCGGTTGCCAATCTGCCTGCGTGTTGTATAAAGCAAATTCTTACTACAGCGGAAGACGACGGTGTCCAAGTGTAAACTTTTACTGCTTGATGAAGAGAAAAAAATCTACTTGTAATAAAATATATATAACGAAACCAAACTCCAATATTTAGTTTTTGATTTTCAAAAATACTTTTGAAGGTGAGAGAAGTGCCTACACTAAAATGAGGTCAACAGTTAACAATTTAGATCTATCTTAAATTTTCTGGCAACATTTCAAATAACCAAGAACAAATTAGTGATTTAGATATACGAAAAAAGTTAGCTGATTATTTTACTAGTCCCAATGGCGAATTATCATATCAAGATAGAAATATATAAATAACTAATCTGCTTGTTTTTCTCAACCGTAGATTTTATTTCGAAATTTTCAATAAAATTGTTGCACAAACATTCCCATGCCTTTTCCTTATGAATCCGATTAGAATAACTTTCAGAAATACTATCCCATATTGCAGGGTGATTTTTAACTTCCTCAATAAACACTTCAGTGTCAAGTTGATGTGCATTCATATTGAGGTTCAATATAATTAAGAGCGTGTCACTTCCCTACGCAAAAATGACGTGCGTGTGTCACGGTAGTGGCGCTGCAACTGCGCGTCTATAAATTGTATAAAAATTGGTAGTGG
Source organism: Parnassius apollo (assembly GCA_907164705.1). Taxonomy (NCBI): domain Eukaryota; kingdom Metazoa; phylum Arthropoda; class Insecta; order Lepidoptera; family Papilionidae; genus Parnassius; species Parnassius apollo. The sequence continues at coordinate 3,165,525 of CAJQZP010000851.1, forward strand.
CGCGGCTAACGCACCACAGTGGCGTCACTGCAGCGTTTATTCACGCCTCTAATTTGAAGGCGCCCTAATCTGCAACAACAGTAATGTTACTTTAATTAGAATAAAACGTATAACTGAAACACTTATTATTATTATAATAATTGTCTCAATTAAATACTCTTTATTTATTATTTTGTAGTAAATAAAGAGCTTTGAGTCGATAGTATTTAGTTCTATTATTTTCCCAATAATCACGAAGTCAAAACTATATACGGCATGTATTACCTGATTATACATTTCACATTCACATAAAGGTTCGCCACCACTGGTATAGGGCAGCGGACTTTTGAAGGACCTGGAGGCGGAATTATACTTCTTTTTAAGAGCGCTGGTGTTTACGTCCCGAGACTTTGATGCGCCATCCCAGGCCATTAAACGGTTAACTCGGAACCGTTCTGGTTTTTCCAATAGTCACCTGCTACGACACCTTTTTTTTTTTTTAAAATGGGGAAATGCCTACGCATACCCGCCTCGCGGGAGCAAGGACGGGTTATGTCGGACTCGCACCGACTAAAACCCCATGGTGTTCCACCTTTGTCGCTTTTTGGCAGGGCCACAGGAACACTTTCGCACACATCCGCAGCCCCACCAGCGCCTGCCGCCCTATGGCAGCACCTCCTCGGGAGCGGAATACTCCTCCCCGTTCTCCTTCACAGGTAAGGCGCACCAGAACACATGGCGCGCCTTCCTTCTCGGCCTCTAATCACATCTGCGCAACGGACGCCCCCGCGTCCAATGCAAGAAGGCCATGGGGCCAGGAAAAACAAGCACTTAGAAGCACTAGCCTTCCCGACCCCAGCGGCGGATCTGCTCTATGGCTCCGCCGCCAACCAAGATTCGGCTGCGGAGGGTAGGGAGAGCGGCGCCTCGCAATACCGACAATCCTCTCCCCCCGCAGCCCCACCACCACCGCATCAACGGTGCGGCCCCGTTTGAGTCGCGGAGGATAGGGCGAGTGGCGCATCGCCATACCAACACTCCTCTTCCTCCGCGACTCCACCTCGGCTGCAGCGGTAGGTGGGGAGGACACACCTCTCACCGCAGTCCACCAACACACATCCGAAGTGGGCTTCCCAAGCCCACTCGGAGTGGCCACCTCGGGCCGGCCCTCCGCCTTGGACCAGCCATATGGGTTCCTCTTTGTATCGCCGTGGGTGACCAAGCCACGGCTTCTAAGCCCCCGCCACGACAAGGCGGGAACCCGTTCGGGGGGGGTGCTACGACACCCTAAGGATAACTTATTGTAATTTAACTAATTTGATTTATAGAGAAAGTGAGATTGACAAAAAATCTACACTAATGAATATCCGTTATTATTTACAGTATAGGGGTAGCAATCATGCACCAATTATACACCATGGCCATAGATACTATATTGAACGTTTAATTTTTTTACATACTCTCGCGACCCTCAAAATATTGTTGAATAACCAATCATTTTAACACATATATTGTATACTTAAATAATAATTAATGAAAACATGACAAAGAATTCCCCCTATTTCCTTATATTAAAGTTTATTTTATACATATAAAGTCAAACGCGACTGAAGTATTAGCTAAGTTTCTAAAGGCTTCGTTGAATACATAGTCACTTAAAAAAGAAAATGCTTAAGTGAACATCTGACGTCTTAACGCAGCGTTGTCACTATCAGTGTTACCAGTTTACGTACGATGTATAATTTAAAACTTTCTCTAGGCAGACAGCTCCAACCGCGGCCACCTCTATTGGTCAGTTTTCCCTTTCCTATAAGTACCAACGCTTCATTGACTTTATTGCTATTCTAATGCGATATCATTTTAAACGCTCGCTCGCTTAGACTTACAAATAATCATTGTAATATTTCCTTCCGCCTATTTATTCTATTCGATGTCAAAACAAAATCCGTTACTAAACTAACGGATTTTTTTAACATAGAATTACAAACAAATTAATTTGAATGTTAAATAACTATGTAATTCACCTGATCACGTACTATTTTAATCGACTATTGAAAAAAAATTGTATAATCACATACTTGGAATAAATAATTGATAAAACTTTTAAATACTTTGTATCCATCATGTCTCTAATAAGTTTTCATGCGTCAAATAATGTAATATCATTATTCATCTAGACATGATATAACTACTTACCTATTAAACATCCTATAAACTTATCTTACGATTGAAATATTAACAGTCTCGAAATATCTACGAGTAACTGATTACGGTATTTATGAGAATAAGAAGTCGGAGCAGAAAGTTTCGCAAATAAAAATCTGAGTCGTATTTCAACCATGACTCAACAGATCCGAAGGAGCGATGTACCTATTCTGTTTGTTATAACATTAGCTTATAGAAAACTATAAACTAATACCTTCATTGCATTTACAGTAAAATACAGTGGCTAAAGAAATATGTGCAAATTCAAATATTAATTATTAAGAACACTAAAGCCTTTTAATTGTATTTAAGTATGCAACATGCATGTCTGTAATCTATGAATATGTTTGTAATGTACGTCATTGGTATTTGATCATAATAAAATTGTAGCATTTTTTGCAATTCAATCTGCTCTTAGTCACAGTAGTAATTGATTTTATTTTAGTCACGTCTTAACGAGACCATAATAAAGGAACAAAAAACATCTTAAAAGTAAATAAGATAATGCTTTTGAAAGCTGTCTTTCTGCAATAATATAATCGATCTACTGATGCCCGTGATCATTTCTTTATGAGTGGTTACAACGCATCGAATCGCGGCCTAGGACAAGGGCGCTGCGTCGACCGTGGCATCAAATTGATTATTATGAATCTCGTCTTACTGTCATCGAACTCCAATTGACGTCTTGATTGCTTTAACTTTCGAAATGAAGGTCTTCAGACGTATTACTTTTATCTGAAATTTATTCTAGACCAAAATGATTACGATTTTCTTCTGGATCATTCATAACACTCATATGCTGGACATGATTCTCTCCCACGGTTGAATGCTCTATTCAACGCTGCAGCACATATATATATGGTTTTTGTATTTTACATCTAATTATACTAGATTGTTTCATTGTTATCCATCCAACACATTTATATAAAATCTTTCTACCATTTCATTCATAGCAGGAGTGGCGTGATGAATGCCTTAAGGCGAAATAGTATCGTGATCACGTAGATTTTTAGGGGGTGAAGCAAACGCGGAGCTGCTATTAATAGCTACGAGTAGGGATGGGCAAGTGAGAAAATAAGTCGATATACATCGTATCGATATTTATAAACAGTATCGATATATTCGCGTGATAAATATCGATATATCGTCATGTTGTGCATAGTGTAGTAGGATAAGGCTCAAAATGGTATTACTGGATGACGAAAAAAGAACGACAACAGCACATCAATTTTTTTGTAGTAAATGTCTTTTTTGTCAGATATTTCATATATTCCTAATTATTTAGTTCGTAATATTTTATCTGTTGTATGCACATAAGTTCAACTAGTTACATTCGTTCCTATGACCATATCAGCAGTAAATTTTGTTGCTTTAAAATGTTAAGTATTTTTGATTTTGAATCTTTATCTTTGGCCCTTAAAATCCGACAGCTTGACATGAGCCACCTCCGTCATAGGGATGGTTTATGTTAATCGTCACGCTTAACAAAATCGAAGCGTATTTGCGATTGCAGTACCAGACGTTTCACTCCATTGACGTTGCAGTCCGTCAGTAGTATGGGTTTTGTCCGACGTAAAGGGTTATACCACCATCTATCGGAAGCCACAAGGTTGTTGCGGCATTTCCTATAATCATCAAATCTTTCTTTAAAAAAAGCAATATCTTTTCAACCATACCTGGTAGAGCCATGTTGCAGTTATATTAGTAGTAAAGTTTTAGCACGAATGGGTCGGCTCGACCGGGGAAGGACCACGCTCTCACAGAACACCAGCGTTAAATAATAATAATAATTATTATTATTTATTTGACTCTCAATTGACAGTTTACACTTATGTATTATATCTATTTTAAATTACAAAATTACATTTCAAAGTAGTTGGTGTTAACGGCCATACTAGTATAGACTGTATTACAGCTTACAGCCGTCTGCGTCTTCCACCCTGAGTAGTACAATCCAAATACAGTAAAAAATGACAGATTACGAATCAAGGAAGTGACACAACATTACTATTTAAAAATGTATTTATTGCTTTTCGAAGTATTCTCCGCGAAATTTGACACATTTTTCTATACGATGGAACCAATCATTGAAGCAACCATTCCATTCGGAAGTTGGGGTCTCCAAAATGGCCGTTTTGTAGGCGTCCACAGCTTCTTCAGGTGATGAAAATCTCTGTCCACGCAATTTATTCTTTATTTTAGGGAAAGTATAGAAATCATTAGGGCTTAGGTCGGGGCTGTACGGCGGATGGTCTAATAATTCTATGTTTTCTTGCTCTAAAAACTCTTTTGTTCTGTGTGCGGTAAGAGAACTCGCATTGTCCTGATGGAGGATGATGCGGCGGTTGCAGTTCTCTTTACGGAGTTCAGAAACGACATGTGGCAAACAAATGCTAGCATACCATTCTGTATTAACCGTTCTTTGTCCCTCAAGAGGAATAGTCGTAACATTACCGGTTTTTTAGACAAACGTGGCCACCATTTTTTGCAACACTCCGTGAACGAACAATTTTTGTTGGCTTTAACTCATTTTCGAACACTCAAACTCGTGACTGGTTTTTTGTTTCGGGTTCGTACGCATACATCCAGGATTCGTCACCTGATACGATGTTGTATACAGCATTTGAGGATCCTGCGTGGAATCTTTCGAGAGTTCTGACGCACCAAGTAACGCGAGCCGCTTTTTGCTCTTCACAGAGCGAATGCGGTATCCATCGGAAAAACAACTTTTTTACACCTAATTATTCATGAAAGATTATTTGTATTTGACTCATGCCAATGTCTAAAGTTGCCTGAATTTCGCGGTATGTCACATGTCGATCTTTTTTCTTGGGTGACTGCAGTTTTTGGACGACCTTGACGGGGATCATCACTGAGCTTGACACGTCCACGTTGAAATTCAGCAAACCAGCGATAAATTGTGGTTTTGGATGGGGCTTCATCACCAAATACAGAAATCATCCGGTCAACACACTGTTTTTGTGTTAAACCACTTCGAAAGTCATAATAAATCATCGCTTGTGAATTTTCTCGAGTCAATTCCATTTTCTCAACGACTAAACAAGTTTCACAAAACGTTGTGACAAGACCGATAATCTTTTTTTAAATAATTAAATGGTATTCGATTTTTAAAACCAAGGAGTTTTCAATTAAGATGATTTTAATATGACAGGAACAGTGGCAATATTCCATTCCCGATACTTTTAGTGCAGCCTAGTATTTCGCTATATAATACACAACCATGTTAAGATAAATAAAAAAAAGGAAGAGAAAACTTTCTAATAAATGTAAATAGTAGCGTAATGCTGCTGTGTTTCGCTTGGTGAGTGTAGAGAAACAGAGAACCTTTTTACTGGAAAAGAGGCAATCCATCTTAGTCCTCACGTGTGGAAACGCATCTGCATTTTGATTCGTAATCGAGGATGGATGTAGATATCTATGGGCCACAACAACCACTTACCATCAGGTGGACCGTGTGCTCGTTTGTCTCACTGTCCTATAAAAAAATCTTTACTGAGAAATGTCAACTATTAGTTAATAGTAAAGTCTTTATCATCGCCATTCTAAGCCACAGCTTAACATAGACCTACTTCCAGGATTGCCTCATGGACGGTCCTAAACCTTAATTCTTAAACCAAATTTATTTTTGCATATGGTGTATTTAATTTTGATGTGCGGAAATATGTTTATTGTGATCCATTACATAGGTATTTTATTATTTGTAATAAGCCTCTTGCATATAAAAGAGATCCATGTAACGAGTATGTTTTGATGTAAGAAATGTTTTACGATTATTGCTTGTAAGCTGTTATAGCTAATTTATCGCACTTTCTCTGGAAAATGCTTTTTCTTTCAATTTGTTTCTTTTAGTGTGACGTGATTAGTGGTATAATCTACACATATAATAAATCTGTAGAAAAATCATTTGTTCACGATTAACGCAAAAACTACCGGACAGATTTCAATGAAATTTGATGTGTCGGCAGTAAATGATGACGCATAACATAATATATGCAACGATTTATTCGCTTACGGAAGATTAAAAAGAAGGGTTATGTGTTTCTTTTTTTTAAGTTTATTGTCATAATGGTTGTGATAGTTCTATTAATCATAAAGAGAATTTACCTGTACGTATCAGGTACGTTAAATAAGTCCATAGAAAAGTATGTCTGTGAAAATGAAACTCGTCACGTAACCGGTTGATTTGCGGTTCAAAGGGCAGAATAACGTCTGCCGGGCCATCTAGTAATTTATATAAATGGAAACATTGTGACTCACCCTCGCTAAGATTTATAAACTTAATATCATCTTCTAGCAATTGCATGTGATTTTGCAATATTCATTCAAAAATTCTGCAAATTTTTTGCATTACATTTCAATTAACATGGATTGAACATTTTGACAATAAAATCTAGAGTACAGCTAAAATTTAACGAATATAATAAAAGTTAAAAAGTTAAAGTTACAGCCTATATACGTCCTACTGATGGAAACTGGTCTTCTCTCATTTCTTTAGTATCCGTCGCGCTGCCCCAATGCGCCTTAGCGAACTTCACATATCTTCAAAATATTTTTTCTCATTTTTCGGACATGCAATTTTCCTCACGATGTTTTCCTTCACCGTCGAGCACGTGGTAAATTAGCACTTAAAATTGTAAATAACAATTTCATTGGTGCCGGTGGAATTCGAACCCGGGTTGCTACCAGCTACCACGGCTCTAACGAATACATATAATAAATGATTAAAACTCAACAAAATAAATACCGTTTCTCTAACCAACCGGTCGCTAGTTGTCGGAGAGCCGTGAACCGTGTAGGATCATGACCGCACGTCGGGGTCAATAATCTCTTTTTTACCGCATTTTCATTAAAACACTTTCTTGTTTGTCATTCCGTCTGTCATTCGTTCCAGTTAGAATCTTGCAACTCAACATGTACTTCTCGATGATATAGAGACTTGAAATTCTTTTTTATAGTATAGGGTGACAAACGAGCACACAGTCCACCTGATAATAAGTGCTTGCTGTGGCCCATAGACGTCTACGTCTATCCTCGATTACAAATCATAATGCAGACGCGTTGTCACCTGTGAGGACTAAGATGTAATGCCTCGTTAACAGTAAAAAGGTCTCCGGTTACCTACACTCACCATAAGAAGCACAGCAGCATTAAGCTACTATTTTACGGTGGTATTCTGTGAGAGCGTGGTCCGTCCCCGGTCGAGCCGATCCATTCGTACTATTAATATATAACTATTAATATAACTGCAGCATGGCTCTATCACGTATAAACACAGCTCCGAATTGGATGACATTTTAGGAATATAATAAAAACGTGGTATCTAATTTATTGACAAAACTTTTAAAAAACCATTTGTTTATATCTAGGTTAAGCTTAACACATAACGTTTAACTTTTTGCATAGCTTTAGACTCTTCCGTTGTAGGAAGGATACGTTGCGTAAGCGCTCCGCTTGGCCATTTTGGTTTGGTTGGTTAGTTGATAAACCATATATAAGACTTTTTAGTATTAATTTACCTTATTCCTTAATTGGTTAAAATCCGATTTATTATTATTTATTTTAATTAAAAAAATACTATATAGTCGTATAAAAAGCGTTGGTGTAACAATTAAAAATGGCATTAAAATTAAAGTAAAAAGTGAAGTTACATCCTATATACGTCCCACAACTTAGCACTCATTTCTGAGTGGGTAATGTTGCGATGCACGTATTGTCGGAAATGACATGTCCTCGAAATATTTTATTTCACAAACCAGATGAAGAATGTGTAACCTTTTACGGTCGTGCAATAATACGAGTATTAGAGGTTAAAAACAACCAAAAATACGCTTTTTTTAATGAGCTGTGTGATACTAGTGACAGTACTAGATCATAGTAGGTAAGGTACATAAGCGACAGTAGCCTAATGGTAGGGCGCGGACAGCGAACTCAAAATGATCGTGAGTTCGAATCCGCCATTCGACTACTGGCGTGAACCACTCGTAACACGAGCAATTTAAGCTTACCTCGAGTAGTTAAGGGGAATATTAGTAATGTTTATAGCATTGTTAATATTCTAGACATGACAGATGTCTAGAACAGGTAAATGAAATTGTATACTTGGGGAGTGCTTTCAGCCGGGATAGAAGATGTGATTTAGATGTGGATAGGCGTGTCGCTGCCGGAAACAAAGTCAATAGTGCCCTGAATGCATTAGTCAAAAGGCAAGGCGTGTTGAAGAGTGCACGTCTTGCAATACATAACGCAGTGTTGGTACCGACTTTGTTATATGGCAGCGAAACCTGGGTATGCCAGAAGAAGCATAAAAGCAAGTTGAATGCAATGGAGATGCGATCTCTTCGTAAAATGTGCGGCGTTACCATAGCCGACCGAAAGCGAAACGAAGAGATTCGCAATATGGCAGGATTGAAAGATGACCTTATCACAAAAATTGATAGGGGCTTACTCCAATGGTTTGGGCACGTTGAACGAATGAGTGAAGACCGAATGGTGAAGAAAATATATAGAGCGAAAGTAAATATTAAAAAGTGTCGAGGTAGACCGAGACTAACTTTCGAAGACCATGTGAGCAAATTGCTCGAAGAGGGGAGGGTCAAGAGTACTCGGATACCTAGACGTGCATGTATGAAGAAGTTAATGAACCTGAAAGAAGCGAAAGAGGTATGTAAGGATCGTGAAACTTGGCGATCTGTTCTCTCTGGCTACCCCGTTAGGGAATGTGCGTGAAGATAAGTAAGTAAGTATTGTTAATATTCTTTTATTTTTAAATGGTGATTGATTCTCGTATTATCACCATACATTTTTGACGTTTGGTAGTGAATCAAATCTTAATTATTAAATTCATTCAAGTATACAGGTACTTGTATAAAGCGTGTAAAAGAAAAACTCAGATTGTGTTACTCAACTTTGAAATAGGATGTCAAACTCCATACTTTACATTTTATATCGCATATTTTCCCTGAGACTTATTTCTTGAACCCTCAAACTAAATAACTTAAATTTTGAAAATTTGTAGAAACCCCGAAACAAAAAGAGTTGATGATTTTCCAACGACTGGAAAAATTTTCTTTAATCGTAATAAAGAACACTCGATTAAAACACCTCTTAAAGAAAAAAACTTAATCAAAATCGGTTCATCCGTTCAAGAGCTATGTTGCCACAGGTCTCTCTGAATAACATAGAAACACAGATACACATTATAAACTTACAGCATCTCCCTGTTTTCTTCGGGATTCAATAAAACTACTCTTTGAACTACTCTTTCTTATTATAAGAGTGTTCAGTTATTAAAACAAAAAAAAAATATTTTATTCCTATGGTGGTAGGTTCACTTATTAGTTTTTTTTTGTTTGTTTTTTATTTAAATTATTATTATCTGCCGTGATTTGTTATTTCTCCTACATGTAATTATTACATCCATCATGAAGTACTGATTGCCATATGAAAATGAAATAATAAATGAATTAAAAATTGTTTTTAATTCATTTATTATTTCATTTTCATATGGCAATCATTACATTACATTATGTCTAACATTTTTAAGAACAGCTGTGCTTCTGTAATATAATTAATAATATTTTTTATACATTTAAACGAGCAATTCTATATATATATATATATATATATATATATATATATATATATATATATATATATATATATATATACACTAACGATATAATAACGATTTTCATAAAATTTTGTGTGCAGGGAGTTTCGGGGGGCAATAAATCGATCTAGCTAGGATTTATTTTTAGAAAATGTCTTTTTGTCCGTGTTTTTAGGCAATGAAAAACTGCTACAATATCGAATAAGAAGATATAGAATAAGAAGGTAAATTTTGACATTTTATTAATGATTACAAATAGCTTAATTGGTATATTGGGCGGTCACAAAATCGTAATACCATGATTCGAGGCCAGACCGACCGACTTTTATAAATTTTTTTTCAAGTTCCTTTCTTTTTTGAGAAAATCTATTTTTTCGAGCCCTTTTTTAGTATTTTTTAAAAACACGAAAATTTGAATTAAACTAATTGCACTCATGATTTTTTATTCAAATAACCAGTTCAGTTTTTTCTATTATGTCGCTAAGATCAAAAAATATTATTCGTATTTCATCAGTATGTAATTTGTATCTAAATATAATTTCCAAAACACACGAATTAAAAAAAACGAGCGAAAAATACCGGTCAAAGCTCGGTCAACCGGGTAGTAATTAATAAATGTCATATAATTAATAAAGCCCTCACGTTGTTGCAAAAAACAAAATAATTAATGATACATTTATTTAGTAATAAATGACGAAGTCTGGAATGTTTAAAATAAAGTAGAAATGTTAAGTAGGAATATACATAATATCTTTATGCAAATTAATTTTTTTTTATTTTTTGGTAACAATATCTACATGAATTAATTGATTAAGTAATCAATGTTCGGAAGGTCGAAATAAATGACGTTTATATTTAACTTTAGTACACGGACAGGTGCGTTGACAGTTACTTTTACTTTTACCAAAGTAGTGCAGAATGGTGCATTGACTGGTGGCGCAACGGGTTTTCCTCGGGCTCACTGGAGCACCGGTGACAAGGTTGAGAAATATCGTGCAACTAGTTCCGCGCACTTGTTATGTTACGATATGCTTTAAGGGTTTTCGTACTGCGGACGCAATTTTTAAGAGCGTGCTAATAGTTTGTTCACATTTGAGCTAATTTCGCAAGATTTTGTGAACAAGAAATGTCTCAGTGTATACGCAATGAGTTTTCGATCGATAATATTTATTAGTTTCTTCTAAAAATTATTCCCAGCTTCTGATACGAACCTTCAAACCTTATGTGATGATGGGAATAGGATCGTAATGATGTCCTTATGTTAAATTTGGACAAGGGCAAAACCTTTGGATTCAACTGTGCTGAAGATATAAATAAAGATATAATATAGTACCGTAAGTGTTTGCGTAAGTACAGTGGCACTCGTTTATTCTAACTTACCTATGCCCGATGCTTAGGCGATAAGATCGGTGATATGTAGCTTAGGAAACAATGTCAAAATCACAGAGATAATCGCAATCACATTCACGAAGAGACCCGAAAAGAAGCTTTATGCGTTTTGTATACTTGCGCTTTCAAAGCTCGAATGGGTCGTCTCAATCAGGAAAGGTTTGGGCTCTCACAAAATACCACATTGAAATAGAATCATACTACTGCTGGGTTTCGCATCGTGAAACACTGGAGATTCTCTCACAGTGCCATCGCATTTGAATTTTGATCCTTAATTGAGAATAGATGAATGGTAAGCCACAGCACTCTTATTTCAACTGAATTGTATGTTCGTCTTTCATTGTAACTTCTTACAAAAAAACAATGGCTAAGTTTACTATAACAATAAAAAACCATAAGCGTGTGAGTAGACAATTATTACATACTTAAACAAAAACGACGTTAAACATGTTTACGCGAAAAATCATATTTAAGCCACTGTTTCTGTTCGAGTAGTTTCGAAACAGATTCCTATCCGATTACCGTCCGCCGCATCGAGGCATTCTAACCGCAAAACTTACGAATTACGTTTTAACGAATCTACAGAAACGCACGACAAAAGCTTTTATAATTTCCGGACCAAGCGCACCTCATTGTGGACAAGGCCATGAAACGTGAATGGACAAACAGTGTTCACGACAATTGCATTCCTTGTAACTTCTGCGTCAGCAAAATAATGCTTAGACAATTTAACCCATGCAATATTAGCAATAGAGATCATTTTGTAATAAAATAAGTTTGACAATTTTAAAAGCGGATCTAATTGATTTAGAACCACGGGCGTTAGACGGATATCGACAACGCCCTTGTCATGCAATTGACAGCAGGTTAAAGTTGAATTTTAAATAGTTATGGAGTTACTTAGACATGATTTAATATGCGAACCACAAAGTACGATATCATAATTTATATAAAACTTCATATATAGACATTCCTGTAAGAATTAGATGGCGTAAAACGTAATCCAATTTCTTCTTAAAACTGTAGTCTTACATGCACTTTGTGCGCACTGTTGATTGAAGGACAAGACTCTGATAAATATTGAAATATTCTTAAACCAAAATTACATTCAGATAATGTGAAACTACATTACAAAAGTGAGTATTTTTTATAGAATAAAGGTGACAAACGAGCACGCAGTCCAACTGAAAATAAGTAGATGCTTGGGCCCATAAACACCTACAAAAGCTGTATCTCCTTGATTAAGTATCTTATATATCAAAATCTTTATATTATCAAAATAGAGATACGTGGTCTCTTATAAAGACTAAGATACGACTCGTTACCAGTAAAAAGTCTCCAGTTTTCTACACCCACGTAATGTCGATGCTATTTTACGCTAGTGTATGGAATGTTATATGGATATCGACTCTACGTTCACCAAGCCGCCCAGCTCATGCCCAGTGTGGTGTGTACGGGAAAAATCTTTCCAAGTACACAATACTTGGAAAGATTTTTCCAGCCAGTGCATTTTTAGAGCGACAAGAGAGCAACAAGGCTCTAGATGGATCGTACATAGTGGCAATACATTTATGGAGTGTGTCAGTCTTGCAGTAAACATAAGACGTCGTATGACGTATATAAATCACACTTTTTCGCAATTCATCATTATTATCATAATTACATTATAAGTCTACTGCTGAACAAAACCCTCCCCAAGGTCCCATAAGGTCCCCCAAGGAATGCCACACTTATTCTATAAAAACATTGACAAACGAAGTAAAGACTTTTTATGAATGAAGCGCTTATTTAATAAAAAAAACAATAATCAATTATATAAACGGGACATTCTTAAAGTCTATCATGACCCACAAAGCTCTCTGAGGAATTTATCAACCAGACTACGTATTTAAAATGCATATGTTTACATTTATTATATAAATAACATATTTAAATTGTTAATTTGTTTTGCTGACCCTACCGCTACTAGCCTAAAACCACTACGCTTTCTTGACACCTCAACCGGTCGCGTTTCTTAAGGCCGCTATGTCGAGGTTATTTTATATAATGACTGTGAATATATTGTACAATTAAACATATGCGTGCATGTTGCACTTTATTCGATTCAGAACTATAAACCGTAATCCTAATGAAATCAAATGGAGTTCGAATTTTATTACATTCATTTTCACATTATTGTTGTCATTATATGTTCGGCAAAAGTAAACATTATGGTATTTATGTATGAGTTATAATCTTCTGCACTGAACTGTCTAGTAATATTTTAATGTACTACTTTTAATACTAGTGGCTCCGGTAGACTTTATTCTGCCCTGAAAATAAAATAAAAACCTAGAACCCGATTTTACAGCCACTAATCGGGTCAAATTGTGAACTCGAACACGCACAAAAAATTGTTTCTAAATCCGTCGAGCTGTTTGTTTTTATAGAATAGGGTGAAAAATGAGCACACAATTCACCTGATGGTAAGTGCATTCTGCGGCCCTCAGACATCTACATTTATCCTCGATTAAGATTCAAAATGCAAATGCGTTGTCACCCGATGCGAGGGCTAAGGTAAAATGCCTCGTTTCCAGTAAAAAGGGTCTCCGGTTCTCTACACTCACCATATGAAACGCAGCATTCATTCTTGCTACAACTATAATTTGTTTGCAGCGTGGCTCTATCACGTAAAAAAAGCCAACATCACGCGGTGTTCTCAGGCGGTCACTCATCCGAGTGTTGACCGCGCCCGACGTTGCTTAACTTCGGTGATCGGACGAGAACCGGTGTATTCAACCTGGTATGGACGTTGGCAAAGCGTTTAGAGAAGTTCAGTGACAAACACACATACATAAGAATTATAAATATAAAGATAAAATGGTTTACTGGGAAAAGGTGGGGCAAGTAAGTTCATCTACGTTTAAACTATTATTCATTACGCTATATATCCGGTCGATAAGTTTATGACTTCTAATTGCATAATCAACCTAAGTCACCGTACGACAGTTAAACAGTTCGTATTACCAATATTTCCTAATGAGGGTACACTTAATTCAAAGGACATGAACAAACATTTAAGTTCCAACATTTAAAAGTTCAGCAGTGATGTGAAGGGCTGTATGATGATGATGAATTTTATGATAGGACTTTTATTATCTTAACAATATTGGGAATTTAATTTATTCATATCTGTGTATTACGAAACTCTTATGTATTTCGTTTTTTACCGACATCTATTATTTATTCTGTGCCGACATTTATGTCACATTAACTTGACAGATGAATTGCTAGATAACTTAAATGGCGCAGTGCAATGACTTGAACTTGTCACATATACAATGCGAGAGGTAAGCTTTCTCGGCAGTATTTGACAATGCATATCATTTTATTGCCATCACGGATAACTTTAAATATTAAGAGCAGGTACCATCATTATATACTGACAGTCACATGCAACTTCCGACATTTCTAAATTACGTATGGTGCATTTCAAGCAGACATTCAAATATAATAAATATTTAAAGCAAACTAACAATTTCTCGTTTACTATACAAAATTTCTATTGTCTGTTTAGTTTATATAGTAATTTAAAAAACGAAAACTGGACTGTAGTGTTGTGTACAAAAGTTACATTACATTTGTTGTAAGTTTTTGTTCGACCCGTAATACGCTATTGATAAAATTTCACGTGGAATCTATTACTAGGTCGTAGGACTTTCTTTTCAGCCGAAACCATCTCGATAGGTCGCGCTGCAGCAATGCATTCACTGTTGTGTTCCTGTTCGTATCGTAAAAGAGCCAATATACTTACATGCTCTAAGGTTTTTAATCATAGTACTCAAGGATGACTAAAATGTGTAACCACCTTTATCTGAAGCTTGTAGATATCCATAACTCTTTCGTCCGTTTGAGAAAGTGGTATAAGTTCGTTAGCTACTGAACAAAAAACAACAATAATACATTCGGTGTACCAGTACAGGTGGTTTTAAGAAAGCATTTAATACTTACAAACCGGTAACTAATTGATTACCTATGGTTACACTATCTGACAGTCATCCAATTTAAGTGTCCTGCCCGTCGGGCAACAAATCAGCAAGCGTGACACATGCCTTAAGAAGGCAACTTTTACCAAGTCTGACTAAAAGGCTTAACCTTACACGACGGGTTTCACGATACGTCACAGTAAACAAACTCGTGATTCTAAAAAAAAAGTCGTAGTTGATACATTAACTGCCTCCTCCTTAGAAATCAATTAAAGGTAGACACAAACTGCTATTAGCAGTGTAAAAAGCCATACAAGTATCATAAATTTATCTACGATGAAGAAAGTTTCAAAAGCTTTATGTTGTGCAAAAACAAGACCTGAAAAACATCACTATTTATGCTATTAGCTTTAGCATAAAGAAAAATGTTGAACCATTATTTAGCTCAATGCCATAAATTTATAAATAAAAGTTATATCCTAATTTAAAAATAAAATAAAAAAACATTGAAGGAACAAACTAAACCACCACCATCTTAAAAATTATTTAATGAAAAACAACTCAACTAGAGAAAAATCTTTTGCTGTTTCCGGGTTCATTAAAACATAAATGACCTTAAATTATTATTTATTTATGTTATATTATTTAAAAAAAACGTAATATTTTAACAACTTAATTCTTAATTTAATTCTATTTTAGACTTAGATTACTTGTTCGAGTCATCGAATAGGTAGGAATTCTACTATTTTGTCGTCACCAACAACGTAGCAACCTCTATCTTATAACACGAGAAATGTTGTAAGGTGACAAACATACATCCGAGAGAAAATGAATTAGCTAGTTACGTAAAATTTCACAGCAAATCACAGCAAATAATAATGTATTATGTAAATTGATTGTTAATGGCACAATGGTGACACAAGATCGTGTGAAGTTTGCTTAACCAGGCGTAACAGTTGTAAGTTCTCATGTGTAACGCGTGAAGTGTGTGGATTTTGTAATATAATCTGGGTATTTTTTCCGCACTTTGGCTTTTAAATATATAATATCGATCCTTTTATTTATAATTTTAAGGTCCTAACACCTCTGAAGCGTTTTGTAAATATTTACTGTAAACAAAAAATCATTACTAAAAATTATTATTTTGAAAGACTATAAAAACACAAGGCAATTACTTGCGTAACGATGACTCCTACGACAGTGATACAGTGCACGTGGGCTTATCCAATGGCTGTCCAAGCAGGGAATGGCGGCCCCGGCTCCGACGCCCAACTCGTACCGTTCGATGTTCTGGGCGGTGAGAACTACCCAGGGATGCGGGTGTACGGTGTGTACGCGATTATGGTGCACATGCTGTAGCTTGACTACTTCGTTAGTCGTTGGTCTAGTAGTCGTGAGCAGCCCCGGGCGGTCCTTTTCATGCGGTACTAGGTTTGAATACCGCGTCTGAGCAAAAGTTATTTATTGCGTTTTTTCTGTCAAGAAATTTTCAGTAGCAGTCCAGAGTCAAAAAGCTGGCGGCGTTTCATCTTCGTGACCCGGAAATCGATTAAAGATGTTTATGCTGCCGCCTGATCTCTATCCGCTTGTGTTAAATTGCCGTGCCATCAGACGATGAAAAGAAAAAGAGTAAGGCAATATAATTCTGTCCCCCCCAGGTAGCTAATCCCCTTAGGCTGGCCACCGTAATCGAAATTTGGTCTGAAGGACTAGTACTAGTACTATGGTACTTAGATATTACAATTTCAAAAACTTCTTAAAGAGTTCATAACACGAAAAAGGACATTTCTCTGTTTATGGTTAGTCACGTTAACTCAAATGAGCATACCTACTGCAACGCAATTGTACGTGAGCTTATTCGTGATTAGCAGATTGTTAGCTTTCATAAAGTTTCTTAAAAAATAAAGCATTTGTATGTTAAATAGTAGAAAACATAAATATTTTACGTCCTGACCAAACATTGAGTGGACGGAGATAGAATAGAGACTGTTAAAGCGATTTTTCACTGGCCAATAAGACAGCGACATTTTCTATCTCCGTTATTCTCGTTTTAACCCTCGCTAGAAACGTGGCCGACACAGGATTATCGATATCGAGACACTGAAATATTTGTGTAAAGCGACCTGCAACAAGTTATCGGCGACGACAATTCGAATCCGTCGTGAGGTCCGCTCCCCACCCAGTGAGACAGCATCAAATTTCTAACAGCCCCCAATCTTTATAATATTAATAATTATGATAACACACCACCACATTGTAAGCTCCTAACGCGTAATGAACTACAACCGCATCTCTGAACGCGTTGCATATGGATATGATAAGTTGTTGATACGTTCTAGTGGACATAGTGGTGACTGTTGTGTTTTTTCGTGCATGATATGTGCAAAGAACGTTCGTATTCTGTTCCATTGTAACGAACGGGCCGAGACCCGATTACTAACTTGCATTGAAAAGTTTCCCATAACAACAGATTGTATCTCTATAAGATATTAGTATATACTTAAAGAATTTTTTTTGCTAATATGTTTCTTTTCGGTTTTTAAATCATAACTTACGTAAGAGAAGTCCCTCTATTTACGTCCCGTAGGTGCCGTAAGAGGCAACTATGAGATAGGCCAGAATAACATTGTGGCCTCCAGTAAAAAGTAAATCAATACTCGGATGAGATACTTGATATCTTTGACAGGTGGAGTAATACGATTTAAAAAAAATCACGAATTGTTAAAGTTACATTCTATATATGTCCCGATGAGAGCACAGGCCTTCCCTCACTACTAAGAGGGTTTTAGGGCAAGGTGTCCGCCGCACTCTCGCCCCAATCCGTGTTGGCGGACTTCAAGTGTCTTCGAAATATTTTTTTATTTCTCATTCAGGTCTCTTCACGACGTTTCCCTTCACCGCCGAGCACGTGGTAAGTCAGCACTTAAAATTGCTATTAACATTTTCATTGGTGCTGGCGCGTATCGAACCCGTGTTGCTCGCATACGATGAAATTGACGAGTGCTCATCCCCTGAGCTGCTCGTTTCGCGGCTCCTTTTTACAAATTATTCACTAATTATCAATAACTCGATATTTTAATAATACGTAAGAATAACGATTAATGTAGGTATACCACTTTTTAAAACAAACAAGTTTCTGCGTATCTAAGTAGTAGTTGTAAACTGGATCTACTCCAGCCGCATAGAGAAAACGCTTTGAAAAAATAAAAACTAAACAATCCGTCCTACTTTACTATTTCGAAAAAAAAGGATCGTTTTTGTTTAGCGAAAGTTGTTAGTTGCTCCAGATACAAGAATAATGTTTCTCTATCGAATAGTGAAACCAGTTACTAGTAAAGAACGCGCGCGGAAATTAAAGAACCCGATGCGAACATGGCACGTATTCGCGGCGCTCTTGAAAGCGCAAGTTGTCACGTCAAGTCAAACCTCCGAATGTTAATTTAAAACATTTTATCTCGCTACTGGTGACGCAGTTTATCTAGCTAAGAATACCTAAAAAGTTTTACATTTCTACCTCTCTAACTTTCCTATATATATATATATATTTAATTTCATTATTATTAAAGATATTATTATTATTACTAACGAAATATCCCTTACTCTATTGAATACAAGAAGGTATGTAGCTCTATTAACTTAAATACATTACACTGTATACAATTTATTTCCATCCTTCCTCCGATTAGGCTTTCAACTATCTTTGATGGATGAATATTATGATGCAATCGATGTTTCAGATATGTCAGACCTTATAATTTATTTTCTACCTTCCTTCAATTCGACTCTCAACCATCTTTGGTAGTAAAATACTGAGGTGCAATCGATTTACCAGATACTTAGGACCTTACATATAACATATAAAATGCACAGCAGTTTTGAAGTTGCCAATTGCTCTACATATATTTTTTTATTAAAAATCTATCATGTTATATTTTTAACATATTACACGAACGCCTATATATACCTACTTAAAATATAGAATATGCATTTCTCGCTATTTAGAAATCTGCTGGAACTGCACTAATACTAATAAACCAAATGAATCAATATTGTTACGAATAATTACGAAAAACTACTGCCCTCAATTTATTGCCTACTTTTTTATAAAGTTTTTCGAAATGTTTGTAAAGAAAACCTGCAGTTATGGATTTATAAAAAAAGCACACGACCATATTATTGACGGAATTACATATGAAGAATATCGACTACCCCAAATCGTCTCATGAGATGAGCGTCAGTAGTACGAGGCGAAAGAGGGAAACTAAAACAGAAGATGAGCGGCTGCATAATCCTGAATACAACACAAAATAATAAAAAACTGCGTTTGCCAACCCGTTGCTAAGTGACAGAAATTAGTAAATAAAAATTAGCTGCCTAAACTTAGGCTTAGTTTTTATCCAAAGCATTTCTCATTCAGAAAAAATGTATTCGCATACTTGCAATTGCAAATATTGACTCAATAACAAGATGTAGGAATTACTTTATTAAATATAATATCCTGACATTAACATCCCTATATATATCCGAAATATGCTTACTAGTTAGAAATAATATCGAATGGTTTCCTCAATATTATAGCCCTAAAAATTTAAAACCAAAAATAAAACTATCCACAATGACATCAAAATTACATATCGTAGACACTGGCCCCTATGCAATGTAAATAAAATATATATAATAAAATACCAGAATATATCAGAACTATTAAAAGCCAAAAAGTTCAAAAAGGAAGTAAATACATATTTAACGAAAAAGTGTTATTACTCGTTGCAGGAATTTTTTAGTGATGAAGTAGGAAATAGGAATATATAATATAGTATGATCTCGTTAATATTTAAGTTAATTTCAAATATTCATTACTTGATAATTTTATTAATAATAACATAATGTAAATGTAATAATAATAATAATTGCCAATATTTGCAGTGCTCTTGCAGGGTTTTTGTTTGGAACTATTTTTATAATTAAGACCATATGTATACAACAAGAATCCATACTAATATTATAAATGCGAAAGTAACTCTGTCTGTCTGTCTGTCTGTCTGTCTGCTCCTCTTTCACGCCTAAACGGCTGAACGGATTTTGATGAAATTTGGTATGGTGATAGATGATAACCTAGAAATGGTCATAGGCTATAAATAATCACGCCATCTTTCTTAGTGGGTAGGCAGTAGGCAGATAACTAAATTGAGTTAGTGATTTTTAGTCGTTTTTGTTGGGACTTTTGCTCTTTCACGTATAAAAGGCTGAACAGATCTGTAAGGTAATAGATGGTTACCTAAAAACGGATATAAGATCAAAATGATCACGTCATAGTACTTAGGGGGTAGGAAGTAGGCAGAAAACTGAATTGAGTTAGTGATTTTTTTTATGGTTTTTGGTGGGAATTTTGCTCTATCATGCCTAAACGGCTGAACGGATTTTGATGAAATTTAGTTAGGTGATAGATAGTAACCTATAAAAGGATATGGGATATTAATATTCATGCTATCGTACTTAAGGCGTAGGCAGTAGGCAGAAAACTAATTAAGTTAGTGATTTTTAATAGTTTGGTTTAAAAGTTTACCTCATTCACGCCTTAACGTCTGAACGGATTTTTATAAGACTTGGCTAATATAAAGATAGGATCCTAGACACGGACACAGGCTACTTCTTACGGCGGGAAAATACCTCATTCCCGCGGAAATCTAGCGTGATCGTGTCAAGAAGCGAATGACGCCATAGCTACTGAAATGATTTTGATGTTTTTTTTTAAATGAGTGTTACTAAGACTTAAAGTTAGTATTTGATCACTTTTCTAACTTAGAGGGTCGGTAGGCGCCATAATTTAGGGAATTTATTATAAAATTTTGATGCATCTGTCTTTATTTAACAGTTTTACTTGGATCGAAACTTAGCGACATACCATCACACTACTTAACTTATAGGGTAGGAAGGTACCAAAATTCAGACTACTTTTTACTTCGGGAAAATATCTCATTCCCACAGGAACCTATACACAGCTACCTATCTACAACATTAAAACTCTGTCTAGAATCACATTACGCCATAGCTATTGATCTGATTTGTATACGATTTTTTATTCAACTGACTGTTAAATTACATACAGATAAAATCTAATTACCTACACCACAGAATTAATATAGTACTACATAACTAGCTACGCTTTAAACTTGAGGAGGTAATTAGATAGACATTTATACGAACTTTATGCTCAGTAATCAATCATAGTGATAAGTTAATACTCATTTTAGACAAAGAAACGGATAGGTAATCAGTTCATCACCGAAATTATAACACCTACACTTAGTTTGTTTACTATTCAACGAGGGAAAATAATTCAATATAACGCAAACCTTCAAATCATACGTCGTCGTAGTGAATACAAGACGCTGCGCCGAGCGAAGAGGCGGTGCGGCGCGAGGGGGAGGGCCGTGCCCAACTGTGCCTACCCAAGCGGGCAGACGCACGAGGGCAGACGTCGTCGTCGCACGTATGCGAATATTGAAATATTGCGTTACGAAACTCTATTCGTTGCGTATTTTTGGTTAGCTAAAAACGTTCTTTTTAAATTCAGAGTTGAAATAGGTACTACGGTCTACGCGTAGGGTCTGTAAGCTTTAATTTAGTCCTTTGTTTTAGATATCTAAATAAATATTTGGTAGGTTATTATTTTTGAGTCCAAGTTGACGTCATTTTCGTATTTTTATTAAGTACTTAGTTACATTTTTATTATTAGGTAGTTAAGGTAGCTGTTAGATGTAGGTATTTTCTTAACCAATCATTCATATCTCTAGGTTTACTCAGATACGTATTATTCTTTATTTTTGCAGTCGCTTTCATTTGTTAATTCTCAATTTTATTCATGTGTAGGTTAAGTGTTTTTTTAGCTCACATCAGGATGTTTATAGTTCGTAGTAAATTAGTTTAGTAATAGATTTTGTCATTATATTATAGTACTTTTATGTTAGTTTTGATAGATAAGTAGGTAGTACCAGTAGTGAAGAAAATTGTGTATTGTGGTGTGGTACATAAATTCAATATTTTTGAATTTATTTAGTTAATTTAGGTTTTAGGTATAAAAGGTTTGTCAGGTGCATAGTTGTTTCGGTTCAATACGTTATTGATTGATTTAGATATTTAGGTTATAAGTAAAAAAGTTTGCTTTATCGAAGTTTTTATAAAAAATTGTCTTACGTTGTAGTTTTTAAAACTACCGATTTTACAAATCTTTAATTATTGTTTTATTGTTTTCGATATGCCACGCAAACGTAAATCCAATCTAAGCCGTAGTTCTAGCAGAGCTCGAACTGCAAAAGTTGCTAGAAGCCAAGAATCTGAAGAGCAGACTCAGACGCGTCAGATGTTAGATTCTCAGCGTCATGCGACTCAAAGAGCTTCTGAGACCTATACGCAGACTCAAGCCCGTAGGACCTTAGATGCTGAGCGCCACGCATCTCAAAGGGCCTCTGAGACGTTTACACAGACTCAAGCCCGTCAGGCCCTAGATGCTGAACGCCACGCATCTCAAAGAGCCTCTGAGACGTTTACGCAGACTGAGACCCGTCAGGCCCTGGATGCTGAACGCCACGCATCTCAAAGGGCCTCTGAGACCTATACGCAGACTCAAGCCCGACAAACCTTAGATGCTGAGCGCCACGCATTTCAAAGGGCCTCTGAGACGTTTACGCAGACTCAGGCCCGTCAGACCCTGGATGCTGAACGCCACGCATCTCAAAGAGCTGCTGAGACAGTGGAACAGACTCAGACACGTCGAGTTTTAGATGCCGAACGTCACGCGCAATTGATTGCGGCAGAGACTGACGAAGATTCACAAAGACGACGTCTTTTAAATGCTGAACGGCAGGCAGAAAGAAGACGTACGTTTTCAATGAGTACGTGGGAGGCATTTAATGGTGCCGCTTTTGAGTATGACCCTTTGATCGACTATGTTAATCACCGATTGGTTATCATTGGGAGAATGGATAAAAAATGCAGATATTGTGAAGCACTGAAATGGAAAGAAGAAACTCTAGGTATGTGCTGTTCTGGTGGAAAGGTTAAAATTCCATTACTTGGCGAACCAGAGGAACCTCTTAAATCTTTACTTTTATACGACAGTAACGAATCGCGCCGGTTTTTAAGCAGGATTAGAAAGTATAATTCTTGCTTTCAGATGACGTCATTTGGTGTAGATAAGGAGGTCGTAATGCCTGGATTTTCACCTACTTTTACCATCCAAGGACAGGTGTATCACAGGATTGGTTCCTTACTTCCCGCAAATAATGAACAACCAAAGTTTTTGCAACTTTATTTCATGGGCGATGAAAAAAACGAAGCTGATCGCAGGTGTCAAAATATACAAGGAATCGAAAGGGATACTGTTTTAAAAATCCAGAGAATGTTGCATGAACATAATCGCCTTATCAATACTTTCAAAACAGCACTAGAAAGAATGCCGGGAGAGGATTATAGGTTGGTGATGCACCCCGATCGCACACCAAGTGGGGAACATGAAAGGCGGTATAATGCACCGTTAATAAATGAAGTCGCAGCCTTGGTTACAGGCGAACAGTTTGCTTTCCGTGATATAGTTTTACAGGCCCGAGATGACACATTAACCAGGGTGCCTGATACTCATAAATTTTATGATGCGTTGCAATATCCGATCATATTTAGTAAGGGACAAGAGGGTTACCACTTTCAAGTTCCTCAAATTAATCCTGTAACAGGTCTTCCCTTGCATAACAAAAAGGTTTCATGCATGGATTTTTATGCCTACAACATGATGATACGAGAAAACAACTTTAACATTGTACAAAGATGCAAGCAACTGGCCAATCAGTTTTACGTTGACATGTACGTTAAAGTTGAAAGCGAGAGGTTACGGTACATATCATTAAATCAAACTAAACTAAGAGCAGAGAATTACATCCATCTTCAAGACGCTGTGGCAAATGACGCTAATTTAAATCCAAATAACTTAGGTCGTATGGTCATTTTACCATCTTCATTTGTAAATAGCCCGCGGTACTTACACGAATATACTCAGGACGCGTTTGTTTATGTGCGTACACATGGTCGCCCTGACTTATTCGTCACCTTTACTTGCAACCCAGCCTGGCCCGAAATAGTCAATCAGTTGATGCCGGGGCAAAGCGCAATAGATAGACATGATGTAGTCGCAAGAGTTTTTAGACTAAAAGTTAAAAAACTAATGGATGTGATTAATAAAGGCCGAGTGTTCAGAGAAGTGCGCTGCTTTATGTACTCTGTCGAATGGCAGAAACGTGGACTGCCACATGTCCATATATTATTGTGGTTAAAAGTTAAGTTACGACCCGATCAAATAGATAACATAATCAGCGCTGAAATACCGGATCCTAACATTGACAAGACTCTCCATGACATTATTGTAAAAAATATGATTCACGGTCCATGCGGACCCGAAAATCCACAGTGCCACTGCATGAAAGACGGAAAATGCACAAAAAAATTTCCTCGCAAGTTAGTGAAAGAGACCGTTCACAACGACCACGGATACCCGCAGTATCGTAGAAGAGCGCCAGCAGACGGAGGTCGAACAGCAACCGTGAAGCTCCGAAATGGTAGCTACGTTACGGTTGATAATAGTTGGGTAGTCCCCTATTCACCAATTTTATCAAAAATGTTTAACGCCCACATAAATGTTGAGGCATGCAGTTCAGTACGCGCCATCAAATATATTTGCAAATATATAAACAAGGGTAGTGATCAAGCTATTTTCAATTTTAGAAATACTGATCTTGTGAATCCCGTAGATGAGGTACAAACTTATCAGTCTGGTCGGTATGTCAGCAGCAACGAAGCCGTGTGGCGTCTGTTAGCATTTCCGTTGCACGAAAGGCATCCCACCGTGACACATCTCAGCGTGCATTTAGAAAATGGTGAACGCGTTTATTTTAATGAACACAATTTCCACGAACGAATAACTACTCCGCCAAAAACCACACTCACTGCTTTTTTTGATCTTTGTATCAGAGATGAGTTTGCAAAAACTCTTCTTTATGTCGAGGTGCCGAGGTATTATACTTGGGATGCAAGTAGGAAAACTTGGAAACGCCGCATTCAAGGTACTTCAGTTCACGATTGGCCTGGCGTCAAATCTGGAGATGCTTTAGGACGAGTTTATACAGTTCATGTTAGTAACATGGAATGTTTTTGTCTACGCATGCTTTTACACCATGTGCGCGGACCTACCTCTTTCAATGATCTAAAAAAATACAACACACAAGATTATCCTACATTTCGAGAGGCATGTGAGGCAAGAGGATTACTGGAGAATGACAACCATTGGGATGTGACACTGGAAGAAGCTGCTCAATGTAGATCAGCAGGCAAGATGAGAGAGCTATTTGCTGTATTAGTAGCGACATGTGGTCTTTCAAATCCTCAACAATTGTGGGATAAATACAAAAATGATATGACCGACGATATATTGCACAGATTACAAGAGCAAAATCCCAATGTCACGTACAGTGATTTAATTTACAATGAGGGTTTGACAAAAATTGAAGACCAGGTTAAAACAATTTCTGGAAAGGATTTATCAGATTATGGAATGATCAGACCACAGAGAACCGAGGAAATCAGTAGCGATTTAATACGGGAACTAGATTACGATACTGCTTCCTTACAACAACAATTGACAGAGTCTGTTCCACGTTTGATCCCAGAACAAAGGTTAGTATTTGACAATGTTTTCAAAAAAATCGAAGATGGCGAAGGTGGTTTGTTATTTTTGGATGCTCCCGGAGGCACGGGAAAAACCTTTCTTTTAAACTTGCTTTTAGCGCAAATCCGAAAAGATAAAGGAATTGCTGTAGCAGTTGCCTCTTCCGGAATAGCCGCCACTCTGCTCAATGGTGGTCGAACGGCACATTCGGTGCTTAAACTGCCATTAAACTTAGCCCATGAAGAAATGCCAGTCTGTAATATAAGTAAAAACAGCGAGCGTGGACGTATGTTGCAGCAATGTAAATTATTAGTTTGGGATGAGTGTACTATGTCCCATAAAAGAGCAATTGAAGCTCTAGATCGGACTTTGAAAGACATCAAGAGTAATCCAAATATCATGGGGGGGGATGGTGGTACTTTTAGCGGGCGATTTTAGACAGACTTTGCCGGTTATCACTAAAGGCACCCCTGCAGATGAAATAAATGCGTGTTTAAAAGCGTCAACGTTATGGGTGCACGTAAAAACGTTTAGTCTGTCTACAAATATGAGAGTGCAACTACACAATGATGTACAATCTGGACATTATGCTGCTGCTCTTCTTAAAATTGGAGAAGATCGTATGGCAAAGGATGGTAATGGCATGATTACATTGGATCGTGAATTCTGCAATGTTGTGCATAATCCAGATGATCTAAATAACTTCGTCTATAGCGAACTGCTAACTAATATGAGGAATAGAGACTGGTTATGTGAAAGAGCAATTTTAGCGCCGACGAATGAAATGGTGGGACAGATAAACGAGCAAATTATGTCACGCGTGGAAGGTGATATTGTTGAGTTTCTCTCTGTAGACACTGTAATGGATACTGAACAAGTAACATCATACCCTGTAGAATTTCTTAATTCTTTAGAACTGTCGGGAGTACCTTCACACAAACTGAGGCTGAAAGTAGGCGTTCCTGTCCTTTTAATGCGGAGTTTAGATGCACCAAGACTGTGTAATGGCACACGGTTGCAAGTGACACACCTCGGTCGCAATATTGTAAAAGCAATCATTATGACTGGAATGGCAAAAGGAGAGAACGTTTTAATCCCCCGTATACCCATAATTCCGACAGATTTGCCATTCCAGTTTAAGAGATTACAGTTTCCGCTGAAAATCGCATTCGCTATGACGATAAATAAAGCTCAGGGGCAAACTTAAAAGTAGCCGGCATTAATTTAGAAAAGAGTTGTTTTTCTCACGGACAATTATACGTGGCTTGCTCACGTGTTTCAAGTCCACAGAATCTCCATGTGTTGGCCAGAGAGGGAAAAACAAAGAACATAGTTTACAAAAATGTACTACAGTAATAAGGCCTCTTATTGTTAGCTTCCTACATTATTATACTACTTACATTAAGTTAGTACTTCCTACGCAGACGATGTTACGGATGTCACACTGTCTAACATCGGGGGGTTGGCAGGTAGGTAGTTAGTAGTATTTTAAACCGATTTACATTATTTACTTTTTATATTTACTAAGGAAACATTCGGAGCTATCCATTATGTAGCTTAGGTTGCTTTTAAACAAATTTTGATGTGAAGTTGAGGACTGGAACACGATAGTGGGACATTGTTGCAGGGGGACTTATAGCCGGGAGAAAACAAAAAAACTTATGCGGACGAAGTCGCGGGTAAAAGCTAGTAGCTAATAAATTGAATTGAATTGAATATCCTAGGATAATATCCGACATAATATTTATTCACAATTAAGTTTGAAACTCTCTTTGGACAAATAATTGATAAGTTATATAAATGTACAAAACTTACGACCCACCCTGAACTACTGAAAACAGGCTTCACTAACCATATAACCATATTCATGGTTAGTGTAGCCTATTCTTTACTGTACTACTTGATTTTACCAAGAAGTGTGTATGTATGTGTAACTTTTGATATATTTTTCTCATTTTAATTTGCCGCATTTATTAATACGTTATAGGTTTTATCAACTGAAGCATTTAACATTTTGTTTTCAAGATATAATTTTCTCTGGTATGTGTACAATAATCATCGATTAATTTACTAGAAATTAATTTGCCTCGAAACTCAAGATAATTATAGAACTAAAATTAGTGTAAAATTAGTAATTATCATTGTAATAATCTATTTATAGTAAATATATAAAATAACTGAATGGAAAAGTTTTTACGACTTTTTAAGCATATTGCGTGCATAGACGAGTGAGAGAGAGAGCGAGTTGGAATAGTTAAAAGTTTATGGAGAAGGAGTGCAAAAAGATAAAATTTAAATATAATAACTATAACAAATAGATTAAATTAAATAAAACATTCATTAT
Organism: Parnassius apollo; assembly: GCA_907164705.1. Taxonomy (NCBI): domain Eukaryota; kingdom Metazoa; phylum Arthropoda; class Insecta; order Lepidoptera; family Papilionidae; genus Parnassius; species Parnassius apollo. The sequence continues at coordinate 3,193,751 of CAJQZP010000851.1, forward strand.
TTACCTACGTTCTTATGCATGTCAATACCAAACACATAATGGTTTACGTTAATACATTATGTCAATAACCAAAGTCTGTTGTTAAACATTGGAGTAATAACGTCCATAAGCACATTCACACAGAGTGGAGATTGTCGCCAAAGAACTTTAGAATGCTGTCAACAAATAATTACTGACAGATTTACTGAATGAGTTGTGTATTTTGTGTGATTACAAATGTTGTTTTCAATAGTCAGTTTGTCAAGTCAAAAAAGCTTTTATTTCATATTTTACATATTATTATTACATAATTAGATAAACCGAATTTTCGGAAAAAATTGGTCGAATCTGTTCTAAAACCGATCAACACGCCCCGACTCCACGTAGTCTTGTCTGCCCTACCCTTAAATTGTTATTGTAAAGCCGTAGGCGCGGAGGGCGAGCAGCCCCCGCCCGCCGTAGCAGATGCAGGTACCAGTTTCATTTGCAACGCAAGGGCGAAGGGGCTGCACTTACCGCAGCGCCGAAACTGTAACAAAAGTAACTTTGGGTCAATATTCCTGTGTAAAAAGTAAGATAATAATTTTTTTTTTCAAAAAATTTGTTGACCCTGCAGGCCATCCCTGGAACTTCCCGCTAATTTCCAATGCAAAGCGCTCCAAATTTCACCAAATTATGACGTTGAATATGAAATATGGGAGGAATTTTAAAAAAAAAATTTCAAAATATTTCGTTAACGATATCTCACGAACGAATCAACCGATGTTGACCGGACCAGCGGTGATCGACGTGGTTTGTCAATGTTAAAAGCTGGTTAAATCATTACTTGTAAACTATAATCAAAATCAACAAACCGAAATCAAGCCAATCAGAGTTATGTATATTCAAAGTTGCAAAATCCCTAAATTTTTTTCAGTAAGATTGAGAAATTTCATAGCCATTATCTAATTATCCGTATTTTCACGATATCCCTAGATTTTTTCCGAAAATTCAGTTTATCTTATTATCCTACGACATACATAATATGTAAATTAAGGTGAAATACAGCTTATATAATACAATTAAAAAATGTTATGTATTACGATCTAATTTCGATAACATAACGACCAGTAGTCGTTATTACTTTCGTAGGCCAATTCACTCAAATCTAGTTACAAAGTTGATACGTATCCGTTGGTAACACGACGAGATGCTAAATGAGGCTGCAAGCTGGTGTGGCAACTCGGGCGTGAAACAATCATTATTTTGGGTTAAGTAATATTAATTGCTATCTAACATTATGAAGAAGAGATTTCTTGCCAGTTGCGGCGATTAGACTGAGCCTCGTTAGTCCTGTGTTGCAACACACATATTATAACGTGCATAATGTTGCCACATGTTTTCTTGCAAGCGCGAAATTTGTATTAACAGCAACATTTCGGAACTGAGTTTGACTGATGACTGTTATAAATAAATTATAACTTAATAACAAAATATCATACTACTAAGGCCATCTATTGGTATATGAGTGTAAATCTGCCTACTCTGTTATAGACTTATAGATGACTATAAATAAAGGTTAGTCTGTTGCAAACCACCAAGCGAGTTTTATTATTTTATTAGGTTATGGGCCCAGTTGAAAAGTAAAAAGTGATTAGCGGTTGCGACTTTCGGTGTTCCTTCTTTTTATAGACTGTCAGTGCTAAAATGTCGTCAGGTAATTACTCAGTGAACGTTCCTAAACTAAAAGGACGCGAGAACTACGACGACTGGGCGTTTGCCGCCGAAAACTTCATGATTCTGGAAGGCATAGATGTAACCAGCACTACGGGGCTAACGGAAGCTGAAAATAAGAAGGCGAGGGCAAAAATAATTATGACAATCGATCCGTCATTGTTTGTCCATATAAAAACCGAAGCCACGGTACAAGCTTTGTGGGCCAAACTGAAATCATTGTTCGATGACTCTGGTTTTACGCGCAAGATTACTCTCCTAAGAAGCCTAATATCAATACGTATGGAGAGTTGTGATAGTATGACCAGCTACGTTAATCAGATGGTCGAAACTGCTCAGCGATTGAAGGGCACCGGATTCGAAATAAACGATGAATGGATCGGCTCTCTGTTGCTGGCAGGACTGCCAGAAAGATTTAGCCCAATGATAATGGCAATCGAACATTCAGGATTGAAGATAAGTGCTGATGCTATAAAAACGAAATTGTTAGACATGTGTTCGGAATTTGAGGTTAAGTCAGAAGGCGCGCTAATTGCACAAGTACAGAAACGCCACCTACAGGCGCATAGTGGCAGTAGCAAAAATGAAATGAAACCGTCATCTGTCAGTAGAAACGTCAATGTCAATACAACCCAGAAAAAACAAATTCGTTGCTACCATTGCAAAAGGATCGGACATTTCAAGAGCCAGTGCCGCCTATTAAATAAAGACAAACAGAAATCAACTTCGAACGTGCTGAGTGCAGTTTTTCTTGCGCGAGAGTTCAATCAAGACGACTGGTACGTCGACTCTGGCGCAAGTGCTCACATGGTGTCAAACAAGAACATGTTGACAAACATATCTTATGAGCCGAAAGTGAAAGAAATAATTGTCGCTGATCGCACCAAAGTTTCAGTGTTGTGCTCCGGAGATCTTCGGCTTACTACGCGAGTGAAAACAATCACACATGAAGTAGAAATAAAGAATGTTTTGTGCATACCAACACTCACCACAAATTTGCTTTCAGTCAGCAGAATGATTGCAAATGGTAACAGAGTATCCTTCAATAAAGATGGATGTTACATCTACAACACTCAGAATGTTTGTATTGGTGAAGCGAGCTTGGAAAATGAAGTGTACAAATTAAACATTGAAAGGTCGAAGCAGCTTTTAGCAGCAGTTGCACAGACCTCGTGCAACATTTGGCACAGACGATTGGGGCATATAAATATGAATGACCTTGAGAAAATGAAAAAAGGAGCAGTCAAAGGTGTAACTTACCAGGAAAAACAGAATATAAGCAAATCAAATTGTGTAGTTTGCTGCGAAGGCAAACAAAGCAGGCTGCCTTTCTCTACTAGTACCAGCACGAGCAGCAGGGTCCTAGAAGTGGTTCATACAGACCTGTGTGGCCCCATGGAGAAGAAATCACTTGGTTTGGCTAGATACTATCTGTTGTTTATTGACGATTATAGCCGCATGTGCTTTGTTTACTTTCTAAAGGAAAAGAATGAGACTTTTAAGTATTTTCGTGAATTCAAAAAGCAGGTAGAGAATCAGCAGTCACAACGGATTAAGATATTGCGGTCCGATAACGGTGGGGAATTCTGCTCAGTGGAGATGGAAAATTACTTAAAGCAACATGGGATAGTTCATCAAAAGACAGTTCCCTATACACCGGAACAGAATGGCTTAAGTGAAAGGTACAATAGGTCAATTGTAGAAAAAGCACGCTGTCTTCTGCATGACGCTTCATTCGACAAACACCTATGGGCGGAGGCTGTGAATACGGCAGTATATTTGAAAAATCGATCACCAGCAGCAGTTTTGGACAATAATACTACCCCATATGAGATGTGGACTGGCAGAAAACCCAATCTACAACATATTAGAGTGTTTGGGAGTCCAGTTATGGTCCACATTCCAAAAGTGAGACGCAACAAATGGGATAAAAAATCACAAATGTTACATTTGGTTGGGTATTCAGAAAATACCAAAGGCTATAGGTTATATGACCAGAAAACAAATAAAATAACTGTGGCACGGGATGTAGTGGTCATGGAGAGTGATATGAATGACACAGTAGAGGTTATGGTTGAAGAGAGGGCGCCAAACAAAGATATAGAAAAGAATACAGGTGTTGAAGAGGAAAGTTCAATAAGCATTGAAGACAATGAGAGATCAGACAGAGAAGATCCAACATATATTGCAAGTGATTCGTCAAGTGATCAGGATGACGAATATAGTGAGTGCTTAAGAATAGATGACAGTTTGGTCAGTACTCAGAGTGATGCTGTCCTTCAAGAAGAGAAGCGTGTTCGTCGTGTACCAGAGAGGTATGGTTTTTCCAACTTGTGTGTTGAAGACTTTACTAGTGAACAAATATCTCTACAGGATGCTCTCATGGGACCCAATAGGGAGCATTGGTGCAGGGCCATACAAGAAGAACTGAAATCTTTTAGGGACAATGACACATGGGTTTTAGTGGATAGGCCAAGTGAGGGCACAGTAGTGAAAAACAAGTGGGTATTCAAGGAGAAATGTGACAGTAGTGGTAATGTGCGCTATAGAGCCCGACTTGTGGCTAAGGGCTTCACTCAAATCAAAGGTGTGGACTACAATGAAACATTTTCTCCTGTTGTGCGTTATTCTACCTTGAGACTACTTTTTGCCTTGAGTGTTCAACTAGACTTAAAAATGAATCATTTAGATGTACCAACAGCTTTCTTAAATGGTAATATTGATGAATGTGTATTTATGGAAATACCAGAAAATTCTAATTTTAAAAATTGTGAGAATAAAGTTAAGGTTAAAAAAGGCCATATATGGGCTAAAACAGTCAGCTAGGGCCTGGTACATAAAAGTGGAATCCAGTTTGTTAAAGTTAGGTTTTAAGAAATCTAAATATGAACCCTGTCTATTCATGAAATGTCATAATAATTCAAAAGTTTATGTAGCTGTATTTGTTGATGATTTTTTTGTATTTTACAACTGCAATAAAACTTATAAAGGGTTGATAAGTGTATTAGAGTCAGATTTTAAAATTAAAGATTTGGGTCAAACAAAAAATTGCCTTGGCATGAATGTAAATGTTCAAAAGAATTATGTAACTTTGGACCAAAAGAAATTCATTGACAATATTTTGAAAAGATTTAATATGACTGATTGCAAAACTTCAGATACTCCAATGGAAGTAAATTTAAAATTAGAAAGGGCCGATAATGACCATTGTAGTAAGACTTATCCTTATCAACAATTGGTTGGATCACTGATGTATCTTTCAGTTCTCACAAGGCCAGATATTTCTTATAGTGTAAGCTTTCTAAGTCAATATAACACATGTTATAACAAAACACATTGGAAACATTTGAAAAGATTGTTAAGATATTTGCAAAAAACTAAACATTTTGGCTTAATTTTCAAGAAAAATAGTACTGATTTATATGGTTTTTGTTGATGCCGACTGGGCATCTTGTAACATTGATAGAAGGTCTTATACAGGCTATTGTTTTATATTGTCAGGTTGTGTGATAAGTTATGAATCTCGAAAGCAAAGAACAGTTGCCCTGTCTAGTACTGAGGCCGAGTATATGGCGCTTGCAGAGGCTTGTAAAGAAGCAATTTATTTGAAAAATTTAATGTTAGAACTTGGTATGTATAGTAAAAAGGAACCTTTAAGCTTGTACAGTGACAGTCAAAGTTCTTTAAAATTGGCTTCTAATCCGATGTTTCACAAACGCACTAAGCATATTGATGTACGCCATCATTTTACTAGAGAATGTGTGGTGAATAATAAAATCAAGATTAGTTACGTACCAACCTCTTCTATGCCAGCAGATATATTTACTAAAGCACTTTGTGCAAATAAACATTACAAATTTATAGATCTGATGGGAATAGGGGAAGTAAATTAAAATAAGTATGTAGTTTATAAAATTGTTTTTATTGTTAAAAAAAACTTATAACCATTTGTAAACTGAATTTTTAAAACTTGTACAATTATCGGGATATTTTGTTAAGAGAGGGTGTTATAAATAAATTGTAACTTAATAACAAAATATCATACTACTAAGGCCATCTATTGGTATATGAGTGTAAATCTGCCTACTCTGTTATAGACTTATAGATGACTATAAATAAAGGTTAGTCTGTTGCAAACCACCAAGCGAGTTTTATTATTTTATTAATGACTTCGGGAATAAAACTGGTCTTTTATGGTATATAATTTATAACCTTTAAACTGCAAATTGTTACTATTCTGTGTGATCATAATTATCGCTAAATATTAAAATCAAAGTGATATAATATAATTAATTTGAATGTTGACGCAATTTAAGTCGTAAGAGGCGACAGAAGGAAACTAATCAGAAGATGGGCAGCAGGGTCTTTCTAATAACGACAAAAAATATAAAACGACGATTGCCAACCCGTTGCCAAGCGTAGCAGCTTGGCAAGTGGGTATGGCCACCCCCCCCCCCCCCACTATGCAATCTATGTAGAAGACCTATGTTTAGCAGTAGTTGGTAACGGTTGACGCAAATTACAAAAATGATTCTTTTTCATTTGTGTACTGATTTTTCGTTTATATACCTTTAGATTAGTTTATTACTCTACATTCCATGAAAACCAAGAAATTTGTATTATATACTTGTTGCACTTTCAGAATAATTTTAAGCGTAATTTAATAGTTAATAAAATTCTCATATACTTTTTTATTTATTTTTTTCAGGTACACAAAACAGATTAACATCAAGGTATGGTTGATAAATGATAACTCTTACAGTTGCAGCCAGTCGTATTAATCCAACCATGTAGCCATCTTTTACAGGTTACTTCGTGTAGCCCGATAACCAATATCGTTATAAAATTCACATATTAGTTGGAAAAACATAGAGTACATATGCAAAATGTAAAACCTGTTAACTTGCGTTGAGTCACACAAGGGACATCTATTATTATTGTAAAAGTTTCTCGTTTCTCTGTCTTTTGGATAATACTAATCAGTCACCTTCACTAGCTGCTAGTACTTCCTTACTGCCGTTTGATTAACTACCACCATTACCTAACTCTGCCGTAAAATAACAGTGCTTGAACTGCTGCGTTCTGGTATGGATGGTAAAGTGAGGCATTCCGTCCTAATCCTCAGAGGTAAAAAAGTATCTGTAGCCTATTTTGTTTGATGTTAGCCGCAAGAGTCTGTTCGTTAGTTCGTTCGCAAGTGTCTTCTTAATTCTTTTATCACTTCATTTTTATAAAAAAAAGTTGCCAATGAAAATAAACGGCAAATTGATCTTTACGGCTCTCCTTAATAGATAAGCATCTTGGCATATTTTTCTGATTACGTATTTAGAACATCATAAAATACATTAACTTAACATGATTTGTGCCTCACAATCATAAAAGTCGATTAAGAAATATATCCAGACATGCAACGGCAAACAGAGCTCAATATAATATACCTACTATATTTATTTATGTATACAAAAACGAATATTCATACTAAGTTATTATATAAGTACTCGTTTTTATATAAACTAACTCGTTTATAGTTGGAGCCAACCAGACCAAATACAGTGGACCCCCGGTAATCCAGTCCCTATCTAAAACGGCACCTCCTGTAATCCGGCATGGTCAGTTATTTATTATTGAATATTTTTTGATAAACTTTTTTTAACTTGTACGCCCACCACTATTGTGTTCGACGTGTTGGGTATTATTTTGATTCTGATTGAAAAATTTGATTCCGAAAATGGTTGGAAGATTATAATTTTCCCCAAAAAGCGTTATTGCTTCTTGATAACGCTCTTGAATTGATGCTTCATAAATTGATTGATTCATAATTTTTGATTATTTTAGTATGTATATTTGTTTGTACACAATTATTTCCTAATGTAAAGTTATTGCATATTTTTACTAAGTTCTATAGCTTTAATGACGTTAATTTTATAATAAAACCTAAGCTCTCTATTGTATTATTTAATTTACTAAATTTGACATACATAACGAAGTATGATTTGTACTTCAGAGTACATATATAACATATAGAATCTTATCATTGGATCTGTAATTTGTCGGATTACAAGGTACTCTTGTACTCTCGCAAAACTTGGTCCTGAAAAGCGTGCATCAATTGATTTACTGCATGTCCTACCAGATAGACGTTCCATCTAGTATCAGGGTAGCCCACACTCCGTTTCAAGTACGAGGTTGTCACTCGTGGACCATTGTCACTTCGGCTTACTAATTCAGAATAGGTAAAGCTTTGTCGAATACTTACTTGTTCACATCGTTAATAATAATATGTTATGAAACACGCTTGACTGCATCGGATTTAATTCACTTCGCAGTTACAAAATTAATTTTCGAATCATGTATCGTGGGAACATTAACACGTCGACTACGTGGCACTATCATTTACAATCTTGCACGACGTACACTTTACTTTTTTGTCCTGCACTCAATTCAAAATCCGTTATTAGATACATACTACCATGTACTTTTAATGTAGGGCGACATTGTTTTATTTTGGTAAAATATTTTGTTGTACTTTATAAAGTTTTATGCATACAGACTCAATTTGAAACCTATTTTGCTCACATCGAGTGTGTGACAGTTTAATCGAAGAAATCTTTACTAATTAGATAAAGATTTACTCGATTACATCGGTAACAACCTAATTACCCCCAAGTCTACTGGTATATCTTATTTCTTAAAGAGTCAAAAATACGTCAGAACTCTTCCCCAAAGTGAACTGGAATGGCCACGTGCACATATATAACATACGTGGTGGAGCCATGCTACAGTTATATTAGTAGTATAGTTGTAGCACGAATGTGTCGGCTCGACCGGGGAAGGACCACGTTCTCACAAAATATCAACGTCAAATAGTAGCTTAATGCTGCTGTGTTTCGTATGGTGAGTATAGAGAACCGGAGACCCTTTTTACTGGAAACGAGGCATTCCATCTTAGTTCTCACGGGTGACAACGCATCTGCATTTTGATTCGTAATCGAGGATAGATGTAGAGGTCTATGGGCCACAGCAACCACTTACCATCAGGTGGACAGTGTGCTCGTTTGTCACCCTATCCTATAAAAAAATATCCCTAGATATTTTTAATTTCTAATACATGTAGGTTCCCTCACTATGATTTCTTTAAAGTATCCATCAAATGGTTAATCAGCTTAGGTTGCAATTGCTTACTAATTGTAATTGTAAATGTTCATAAATTTGTGGCGAGTACTCAGCCTTTCACACCACAGCTCCTCTAAATATAATATTTGTTAGAAACGATCGGTGAAAACTAAAATTAAACTTAGAATAAAAAAAAATAAAATCATACTTCAAAGAACTTAAAATAATAAAATAATGAACTTTTAACTTACAAAATCAACGTTAAAATATTTTCATTTAAAATAGGCATTTACATTATATATTGTTAAAAATTATGCCATCAGTAGCAATATATTAAAAAAAATTGAGAGATCATGACTATCAGAATATCAGAAACAGATGGAATATTTATCAAAGTTACAAAGGTTTCTTACCTCATCTGCTGTTCTCTATCACAAGACTGATTTTTATTTATTAATTTTTACTGCACCTTAGAATTATTAATGAAAAATGGGTGGAATTAATTTTTATTTATATTCTCTGACAGTCAATCCATTTTATACAAGAAAGAGTAACAAACAAGCACACAGTTCAGCTAATGCTAAGTGAATGCTATGACCTTTAGGCACCTACATCTCTTCTCGATTGATAATCAGAATATCGTAGCGTACCGTATGAAATAGCAAAATTATGCATATTTATAGTAGACCCCAAAAAAGGAGAAGGTTCTAAATTCGACAGTTTGTTATTTTGTTTTGTATGCATTTTACGTAATATTTTCGTCATTTGTGTTTGAAGAAAAAGTACCACTCTTTAGTGTGGGAAAAGAAGGGATGACGTTTCCAACGTAACTACATATTTAGAAGACACTGCTCAGTCAGTTGTTGCTTGTGATCTTCCACTCGCCTCGCGCGATCTCCACTCGATAGTATCAAAAAAATAAACTTTCGAAAAAATTAAACGCCGACTATATTGATCCATTTTACCATGAACCTATTTTGTTCCACTGTTGAAAGCACATAATATTATTCTTAGTTGTAATATTACTATATTAATTTTATAATATTAATAACAATATTATACAATACTAAATATTAATATTAATAATACTATAATTTATATATTTATAATATTATTTTTAGTTAGTTTAACAATGAAACCCCTTTTCAGCTTCTGAAGATGAGGAACTTTTTTTTTATTTTACCAAAATAAAACAATGTCGCCCTACATTAAAAGTACATGATAGTATCTAATAACGGATTTTGAATTGAGTGCAGGACAAAAAAGTAAAGTGTACGTCGTGCAAGATTGTAAATGACAGTGCCACGTCGTCGACATTAGCTCTTTTATATAATCTTCCTGCCGATACCTCCCGATACTATCCACAACATCTGGATGCTTGGCGGTTCACCATCGTACGTTTCACTAGGCGTTTTCTTCCGCGCACGTCCTCTCTGTGGAATATTTAACCAACGGCAATTTTTCCGGACCGATACGACTTAGGGACTTTCAAGAAAAGAGCTTACTCCTTTCTAAAAGACCGGCAACGTACCTGCATTTCCCCTGGGTGTTGCAGTTGTTCATGAGTGGCGGTAGTCACTTACCATCAGGTTAGCCGTATGCTCCTTTGCGCCCACTCCTATTACGAAAACTACGTCTTAAGCACCGACTTTTTAAGCTGTTATGTGGGAATAATTGTGTGCTCTTGACAATGGAAGAAGAAAAGGTGTTTATCGTAAAATGGGTCAAAACCTATACGTGTGTATACCAAATTACACGCACTAATTCTGTTCATTCACTCGGCCTTGTATTCCAACATATTGTCTTAGACTTTATAAGTATTACATTCTGATATTGAACGTAGAACAGTTTTGTAACTGGCATCATTATTTACCTCTCAAGGTTTAGACAAACACGTTTTTTTTTACTTTTATATTTTAATCGAGGAAATTGTTATATATATCATAGAGCTAATTTACTAAATGGCATTCGCCACTTTTAAAATTATTATTTCATATCATAATTTAAGCTAGAATTTTAAAGTTACGAATTTAAATATTAACATAATAATTTTGAAAAGAAAATACTAAAAATATCCTCAAAAAGTTTTCCTTGGAGAAAGCGTTTACGTTTTGCCATATTCGGTACTGATACAATAATTAATAAAAATGGTGAGTATTTATTTCTTATATTTACGGGAACACTACATTGAATATGCTGAAGCTATTCTGAGTTAACTTTGACATCAGGACCTCAAACACCTCAGCAGCACCCATGTTGGATCCAAACATCAGATACATTAAAAACAAATAAAATGTAATTTGATTTTCCGAATTATTACAAAAACGAATTTTGTAAAAAAAATGTAAGCATTGCTAAATGCTGCAGCTAAATTTGTTTGTAAACTGTTATTATATCAAGCAAGGAAGCTTAATGTGTTAATTTAGAATATAATTGGGATAATAAGTCCATGGTCGCCTATCACAATTTTTAATTACACGTTTTATCATATTCCAAAATTTGCGCACTGTAATTTTTTATTCGAATACACTTATTATAACATTCTTTCAATATTCGTCAAACCTTCGAAACTTCAATAAGCATTGACCTATATTTCACTAGCGTACTAACAACAATATAATCACATAGTGCAGTGCCTACTTTAAGAAAAAGTCTAAGTCTATAGATAAAAGCGTTTACTTCGCCAAACGTGTGGCGTGGGGGTGTGTTTTCCATAAACCGCCACATAATGCAACTCGAATTATATGCCGGTCGTGCCGCTACCATCGCACACGCGTCGAAAGCTCTCTACTCGACTTAGGATTTTTTGAAAACTCTGTTAAATAATTTGAAAACAAGCCGACCCTTAAAATAAAACTATAAGCTCATTACTCTAGGCTTTCATTTTCGTTTGTATGATGTATAAATGCGATTTAGGTGCACGTCTGCTGAATATAACCTAAATCTGCGTGTATTGGTAGCATAAGAAAACACATAGCTCGCATCATCGCGTAGTCTCTTAAAGGGGCCACGGAAGGAATCTGACAATGGAAATGAATGGACCTTCCTCATAACAACTAGGAAATAAAAAACTACACTTGGCAAGCTGCTTGCCAAGCATGACAGCAATAGTAAATATCCCCCTTTTGAGGCAATCTAAGGGGAGACCTGTGTTCAGCAATGGACTGTGTTAGGCTGTAATGCATGTATTGATAGACATTATGGTTTGTTAAGGATATCGTATTTTATTGTGTAAACAAATATACAGTACGAAAAAAATGGAATCCGCGCTTGGATAAACCTGAATAAAATATTTTCAGGAAAAATTAAACGATAATATGCGCATGGTGCTAGTTAGTAGATAGTAGTGGTAGAGCCAAATAGATATACGTGGTAGAGCCAAGCTGCAGCTATATATTATGGTTATAGCAAGAATGGGTCGACTCGACCGGGGAATGACCACGCTCTCATACCATAGTAAAATAGCAGCTTAATACTGCTGTGTTTCGTATGGTGAGTGTAGAGATCCGGAGAACCTTTTTACTAGAAACAAGGCATTCTACCTTAGTCTTCAGGGGTGACAACGCATCTGCGTTTTGATTCTTAATCGAGTATAAATGTAGATTTATATGAGCCACAGCATCCACTTACCATCAGGTGGACTGTGTGCTCGTTTGTCATCCTTATTGTTTAAAAAAAAGTAGCGAGGTGTGTGAAAACCTTCATTTTATGATGATGGTAATTGTTATCGTCTCTTACAACAGCCACGGGAGGATATAGGTTAGAAGATGTTTTTACATCCCTGTAGGTATTCTGGCCCGTGGCTATACGGGCATCATAGTTAATCAACTATTATACTTATTACATTTAAGCAAAACACAGAACGCAGCTAAAGTTTGGAAATCTCGGCGCCCACTGATTATAGAGGTGATTGCGGAATTGAAATGCAAATTTTCCCACTTATCAGTTTCAGCTCGCCTTTGAACGTGAATTCGTCAATTTTGTTGCTGTGAATCATCGGTTTCCGAAACGTTCTGAGTCATGACGAACTATCCGCCTGTGGGTGGCTTACAATTTACAAAATAATTGTTTAAATATATTTTATTTACTAAACTCAATACTTTCAGGAGTTTAATAAGCAGAAGAAATAAGAATATTCCTTATAAAATAACTCTTTAACATGTAATTGACTTTTTAAAACTTCCGAAATTACTAAAAATAATATTTTATTGTGTACCTTACAAGAGAGTTAAGTGTCTTTCATTCATGGCTTTGATCTTGTATTAATATCACGTAGCAGGTGTGGCAGCTCAGGCGATAAGCAGTCGCCTTCAAATAATATAGTACTAGCGTAGTGCGGCTAGGATTATACCCAGCACCGGTTATAATCCTTACCATTCAGAAAAAAGGGGAAGCCTGTTTTCAGTAGTACGTATAACAAGCTAAATATGTTCCTTATAACCATATATGTCCTGTTTAATTATCTAAGATATCAAAACAATATAAATTAAATCCAGTACAACTTGTATTGTATTTAATTAAGTTTGTTTTGATATCTTAAATTGACTACACAAAATAAAATAAAAAAACACACCGCTATCACATTCAAATGACGAGAGAAAATGATAGCTAAGTATAATACAAGTAAGAAGCTCCTATAATTTCATTTTCTAACCGAGTCTATAATTTGCTACAGTGCCCGCAGAAACACGATGACGTGAATATAGAATCGACTTATCACGATCGTATTGAAACTGTTGGGCGTGTCATCGATAACAGAGTTGAAAGCACCCGTGAACGGCGTTTTCGATATAAAGATTCGATATTGATAGACACTAATCAATTCAGCCCGACACTATTTATTGCTCTAAATTACTTCGTTGCACTGTAGAGCTTATTTTATAGTTAATTTTATTATTGACACCTAATTGATTTTATTAAACTAGAGCAGTGTCGTAGCACAGAAATAAACCCTGCTATCTTAGATTTGAATGTATTAATTTTTAACCAAATTCGAAAAACGAGCGGGGTCTATGTACATTCGTGGAACGGTTGAACCCATTTTAATTATTTTTTATTAAATAGATAATTCTTCATGAATAGTTCTATAAAATTAAAAAATTAAAAAATACATACCTTAGTGTGGTATAAATAGGGGATGACTTTAACGGAACTATTTAGATGACATTCTAGTTATTCCATACTATGATCACTCAAAATTGTAAAAAATATTTTTTTTTTACAATTTTGATTAAAAAATAGCCTTTTAATAAAAAGTTAAAACTGACTTCAAAACCACAAAGAATAAGAATGATTTCCTCATATCTTCTAAAGTTCGCGCTTTGATTATTTGATTCACTACATCCTGGCACCGACTTCAGATGCTATTATGTAGAAGTTGTTTTATTCTTCTTTGTGCTTGAAATTGAATGTGAGTGAGGGAATAGGATGAAACCCAAGAAACCCAGAATCTTATTCTACTTTGTCGATTCCGAAAAACCCAAAATTCGCTAAGAAAATACCTGATATTTTAAAAAAAATCACACGGTTATTAATTTACTACTGTATAGCTACAATTGTAATACTCTTATTGTTATTCCGTTTATTTATAGCGCATAGGTATTCAGGAGAGTTCCGTTTCGTACAAGTGTTTGTCAAACATTTAACTTTTAAAGGAATTACCGCTAATCTGTGTATTTGTATGTTTGATAAGCGTCATTACTACAATAATTGTTTCGGTAACATTGTTAAAATAAAATCATGTACCTACCTACCAATCTTGGGTAAATGTTTCGTACGTCGTAGAGACACATTGCAGCTGTATTATGATTGTAGCACGAATGGGTCGGCTCGACCGGAGAAGGACCACGCTCTCACAGAATACCAGCGTAAACTAGCAACTTTCTTTCGTATGGTGAGTATAGAGATCCGGAGTTCCTTTTTACTGGAATCGAGGCATTCCATCGTGGTCCTTAGGGGTGAAAACGCATCTACGTTTTGATTCATAATGGAGGATAAATGTAGATGTCTATGGGCCGCAGCATCCACTTACCATCAAGTGGACTGTGTGTTCGTTTGTCACCCTTATTTTATACAAAAAAGTCACATTTTACAATTTCTACGCACAGACCAAACAGATAAAAAAAAATAAAAAAGTATGCAGAAGAAAACGAAAAACTATTTTAGCGCTTAGAAAATAGTTTTCGGCTAGGACACGATTGCTACTTCAGTAGAAGACGCTGACACAATCCGCCATTTTGCTTATTTAATTTGTTTTGAAGTAGAAATTATAAGTTGTTTTGTGCAATGTTAGTTTTAAGTAATATAATGACATGAATAGACATATACGTTATTAAAAATTCATGATTGGTAAGTTTTTAATATGAATACTTTACAAACATATACCTATTTAAATTAGGTTAGGTTCCCCGGTTAAAACTAACATCGTGTCCTGGAGGAAAAAAGCTACTTACGATTTGACAGCGATAACCGCTTACGATCGCCATTTTGCTTACAAGCGCTTGCTAGCGCTTTTTTCTGCCAAACGCACCCAGTGGATATTCTATTACGTTACCAGGCTAGCACTAAGACTAGTATATAGACGACGAGTATGCGCACCACAAAAAGTTAGAAACTTAAACTAAAAAGTTAATAACCGCCGTATACAACAAAGGGTGACCGTGAATATTGCGAAATAGCGAACAATCACCTCGGTGTCAAGGTCTCGTCACCGATACGCTGGATCGAGATTATGCACCAGATTTTTTATTACCTTATATTTTTTAATACACCAAGTATTTCGTAAAGGATAGATTTTTGTTATTAAAAATGAAACAAAAGCGTTAAGTTCAAAAAGTAGAATAGTAAAGTGCCATTTAATCCCGTAGTTGTCACATATTAACGCGAACAAATATTGTAATATGCCCAATATTGCCTTATCCTATTATTTTTACTTTAATCTTATTTATCACTTTAATTTCTCATAAAATGGTCACATAATAATAAAATAAAACTTATATACAAACAAGGTGACGAATAGGAACATAAATAATATGTAGCTACTAGGTTATGTTTCTTCTTACCATAATACTATATCTTATTGCTAAAATATAGCGAGCTCTAGTTACCGTAAACTAAGTTCATGACGCACCAAAATTACTCTTAGCGATTGTCTTCAGTGGGAGCATGTATACAAAGGCGTCGAACGGTCGGAACAAACTCTAAATTAAGGTTGAGGACATTAAAATTACAAATAGTTTGTTATCACGAACAAAATCGGCCATAATGCACCTTTCCTTTTGACGATTTCTTTTTAAATCTCTCAGGAAGCACTGAACGAAGCTGTAACGAATCAATCAATATAACTTACAACTATACTTTATAGCTTGAAATTTCGAAAGTTAAGATAAGTGAGTTGCTAGAAGTTGTTTATGAGACTACATCATTACTTTGAAAAACCTTACTAATGATACTTAACTGGATACGGAAAGCTGTAACAAATTAAGTCGTTACGTTTGAAAAGTGCATTAAAGTTACAAATTTGCATTATTTTCGTATCTAACATTAATACTTATCTTTAAAGACAAAGCAAATAAAATTGAAACAAAAAACGATACAACATGCCACATTACACACACAAAAATACTTTTCATATACTTGGACAAATTCTCAAATGAACAGCAGATCCACAAAACAAAATTATAATTATTAGATGGTTTTTGCTCGCTTAAAATTTACGTAGTGTTTGTTCTCTCTCTCTTTCTTTGCTAGTCTGAGTCAAACATATACTAATTGGGTTTTTTTTGTCAGTTCTTTCTATTCTTTCTGTTTTTCTTGAAAAAAAAAACATAAGTTGGAGAAACACGACAACTTAACTACATTTATTTTTTAGTAATATTTCACGTTTAATTTCTAATAGATTTATTTTTAAGTTTTTCTTTACTTAAAAAGATAAATTATATTCACACAAAAACTTTTATGACAATTTTATAATAAAACACTATAGTACACATTAATAAAACACTAGAAAAATCCAAAATTCAACACAACAACATCCAAATGAAAATGGCGTACGTAATGAACGTAGATTATAAATAAATATTCATAGACTAACTGACTTTTTATTGCACTAGAGGATAGAAAATTTCATATTGATTCTATAATAACCAAACTTCTTCATAGAAAAGTAGTCTCTAAATGTAAGTTTTAATGGTTTAAAGTGCCGTGAGTGTGCGCGGTCGAATCCGACCGCTAGGGAGTTTGACGGAGTAGCGCCGCGATCGAATTAGACCGCTTAGGAATTGAGAAGTTAAAAGAAAATAAATCAAGGGAATGAAGAGTTGCAAATCCTCCAAATAATATTCGTCGTGGTACCCAAACCGGGAAGATAAGCCTTATCGATTTTCAAGTAACTGTACTTAAGTATCTTACGGTTCCAAGTGAATTCCGCCTTAAGGCAACATCGAATTATTGTTGCAAATTATCTCAAAACATGTTAAGCGCTCCTCATAACACTTTTTTGTACACTAATGTCAGCTCCCACTGAGATATTACTCATCGGTACTTGTTTATGAAACTTTAAATTCCTTACTCACGCATCCCTCTAAAAACGAAGGCAATGAGCCCCCTAGTTTGGATTTCACCACGTCCGTTAGCTCGCCGGTAGCGTATGCCACTCACCCAGCTCACGGCCACTGCAATGCTCTGGTGAGATTATACGCGGATTACGCATTACTCGCACGCCAAATTACACGCCCATTAAACATGTCGCTAAACACTCGTTGCGATGTGTTTCGTATTGCTTCAAGTACTGGGTTAGTGTCACAACTCAAATGACAGTAATGAAGGCTAAGGTTCGCCTTCAAATCGGATTAAATTTATAGATCGGGGGACTGAGTTGGCAATCAGCATTACATAGTCGTAATTTGTATAATAACTATATTAGTAGTATAGTTGTAGCACGAATCGGTCCGCTCGACCGGGGAAGGACCACGCTCTCACAGAATACCAGCGTAAAATAGAACCGGTGACCCTATTGACTTAAAATCAGGCATTCCATTTAGTTCTTACGGGTGACAACGCATCTGCTTTTTGATTCGTAACCAAGGAAACATGTTGATGTCTATGAGCCACACCAACCACTTACCATCAGGTAGACTGTGTGCTTCTTTGTCACCCTTATACTATAAAAAAGAAGTTATCGCAAAAAAAAAATTACTAAATCATTTAACGTCTCATGGGTACTCAGACCAATTATAATAATAATAATAATTTATTTTATTTTGATAAAATGTACAAATTATTCCAATAAGTCTTAACTTAAAAATAGTCTGCAATAACAGGCACCTGAACTAGGATAAACCTGTATCTCAGGTGTATGTGCTAAAAGATACATTCACAAATATTTTCTGTTTCTTATATAAAATGAATAACGTACTAACTAATAAGGGTTATTTGGGTAAAATACATTATCATTAATTTACTTATGATATTAATTAACTTAAAACAATCAACAACTTCTCCGTATCATCGTATGACAAATTTTGTAACCATGTTCGAATTACCTTTTTTACAGTCTGCCATTTTTAATGGATATATATACAAAATTGCATTGACTTGATTATACAAAAAAAGGGCCGAGAAATGTAAAAAATCTATGCATGAAATAATGCCTTATTCTAATGTTAGTACAATAAATAACAACAGACGGAGCTCTGTGTATATTTTGAGTAATGCCGAAACCATGCTTAACTTCTTTATACGCACTCACGCACAAATCTTTCTTCTTTCTTCCTTCATCAGCACGTAATAATTTAATGCTGTACGCTTGCATAAAACATAATATACACACACGCATGTCACCCAGAGGGATAGGCAGAGACTACAGACTTCCATTTGGCACGATCCTGACACACGCCTCCTCCACGTCCATATACCTATGCATACATGCTCGTCGGTTAAGGGTACTCTTAATTTGGCCTATTTTCAATACATGACCAATTTGATCCATAAACTTCCGCCTAAGATGTCCCTTTCCGACTCTTCCGTTCACTTCTGCAACATAAATTTGCTTTGCACTTTTTACACTATTTCCTCATTTATTCTTTTTACATGACTAAAATGCCGAAGCATTCCTTTCTTAATACTTACTGGTCACAATATCGTCTTGCAAACCACTGTCTTCTCTTATTACAAAATTTCTCACCCTGTCACTTATATTCAGCCCTAACATACTCCTTAACGACAACAATATGGTTTATATTTCCTTAACGAAAACCATAAAAATGATGATTTCAGATGCATTATATGTTTATGTGAGTGTGTGTTCTTACAATATGTTCAGCATGGCTTTGGCTTGGTTTTTGCGTCACTAGAAATAAACACAGTGTCTCTCTTTGTTGGTCAGAGTATGTGTAGTAGTAAAAGTGTAGTATTCAATACAGTCTAATGTAGTACTTGCTCGTGAATTCCAAAAAGAATGTTATTTGTATCTTAATATTTAGATTTAAGGTAAGACATTTAAACTACGAACGCCATAAAGTAACAGGTTGAAATAAAAAAGCAACATACACATGCTTATCTCCGTATATAAAAACCAATCGATGTCTTGCTAAAACATGAAAATGGTTTGAAATTTTTAACAACAATAATTTCCATAATGTAAAGTCAGAACAAAACTTTTGAACTTGTAACCAACAGAAATTCGCAATTAATAATAAAAACGTATAATAATTTTAACTATAACAGATTTCGTTTGATAATTCATGACTAAAGCAAACCTGAGCAAAGGTCTCATGAACTTGGCTCAAATAACTTAAACTATGTCAATTACGACCACTGTCTTGCTTCATTAAATTGTCTGCAAAAGACCGTGAGAAAATTATTTGCAAGGACTTTGTATCACAACGCAAGAACAACTTACATACGCATATGAAATTAGTTGTGTACAAATCTACTATCATTTATCAATTAGCAATACATGAATATGATTCAATAATAACACACGGAGAAAACTATATGTATTATAATATTTTATGTATTCAAAACCTTCTTAGAAATGAGAGGAGGCCTGTTCCCAGTGGTGGGACGTATATGGGCCGTTACTTTACTTATACTTTATGCATTTATCATTGAGAATGATACTACAGGCTTTCTATTGCATTTTACTTAAAAGTTTGTCAAAAACAAGAAAGAAAATAATTGCTGTTTTTGACAAATATATGGATATATTTCGTTGAATAAATTAGTAAAAACCCTTAGTGGTAACCTTAGTAGTGGTTTTTATTAAGGATGGAATATTATCTTAAAGTAATACTAAGTATTTTGACGGTCGTAACAAACTGATAAAACAAAATAGTTAAGTAGTTAAAGATTAATGAACGATGATGATGGGATAGGGATAGGGATGGGCAAAAACGTAACTGACCACGGGATTTCTTCTCCTCCTATTCATTTTCTTGGAACTTTTAGATGATGAAAAATCCAAATTGTCTTTGAACGAGTACTATCCGGACATGGGGATAAAATTTTATTATCATTGTAATATCTATTTCTGTCGCCAAACAACAGATCATTCTACTTCACGGAAGTATTGACGAAACTGTAGCCCCTTTTAATTAAAGTTAGTAGTGAGTCTGAATATACTGCAGTAACAACTTACTTCCAGGTGGACCTTAGCTCGTTAGTTACTTCAACTTCTCACTTGCACTTTTTAACCGACATCAAAAACGAACTTCAGAAGTTATTTCTAGGTGCACCGATTTTAATGATTCTTTTAATTTTATTTAAAAGGTGATACTTCTCGTGTGGTCAAGTCAATTTGAACAAGATCTGACCAGTAGTTTTTGAGTTATCCCTAATAATGCGTATTTAATCGACTTCGATTACAAAGATGACGTTCTAATTTTATTAAGTCGCTTGTACAATTTTTTTAATTTTACCACTTGTTTCAAGTTTAAAACAATAAACTACAATCTATCAGTAAACCTGTATTGAACCTAATTCGAAAGTTCGTGATAATAATAAAGGTATAAACGTGCAATGACTTCGTACTACTATTTTGTCTTACATATTCCTTGATCGTTGTCCTTCAAGTGAAACTAATCGACCGGATCGCTTACGATGTTATTACGTCAGATTAGTTTCTAGTGCGATGCGAGCATTTTCGCGGCCTTATTAAAGTAATAATAGTTATTATCGAACCGCTATTAAGTAACAATAGGGCGTGTTTCTAACATGTAATATTCACGTAGTTTTCCTTGAAACATCTGATGTTATTACGGTATCTAGATTTCCTTCTTTCGAAGTTTTTTGTTACTATAAATTTTAAATTACGGTTAAGTTCGGAACCCTGTACTGAATATTATAAAAATTATGCACTTAAGTAGGTGGTAAGAGTTCTTTTCCGGCAAGGTCTCTGTCTGGAGGGTACTTCGCTCTTACCTGATTCTGTCACTACTGTGTGCAAGGCTGTGTTCCATTCTCAAGGGTACACATTCATCATAATTACCCTCATACCATCTTATATATCTGTAGTTTTCTTAATTTTAAGTCGGTTGCCTTTGTGTCCACGGAGAGCAGTATTCAATATTCAATACATGCATGAAGTTTGTTTGAATTTGAATTTTATAAATAAATCTTTTTTTATCTTTTTTTTTTAAAGAACGTTACCTCCACACTAAGATTTTCTCCTGTATCGTGGAGGCAGTTTACAAACACAATTTTTACAAGGGCATACATTCCGGCCCGAAATAATTACTTGTAAGCCATATAAATACTTGTTCTGTGCGGTATTCGAACCCGTGGCCCTTAGCGCTGTAACTCATTGCTAAGCCACTGCGCTACGGAGCCGTCAAAAGTAGGGTAGTGGATCAAGGGCTCGCCCTAATATTTCGTGGAACGCGAGCAAACTGAGTTTGATTCCCGCCGGCACCAATTACATTGTTAATTACTATTTCAAATGCTGACTTGCCAGGTCTTCAGCGGCAACAAGGAAATCATCGTGAGTAAAATACTCAAGATGTTTGTTGATGTTGTGCATGTTTGAGAAAATTGAAAAAATAATTGAAGATAATTTTGTAATACCCGACACTACGCACAGAGCAGCGTGTTGTACACTTACCTACTTATAAACACTTTCCGAAATGACAGAAAGTCTGTGCCTAACTGTGAATACCACGCAGTCCGTTACTTTACTTTCATACATATAAGTGACAGTTACCGCCTATCAAAAATCCATTACTGTACATATTGAGAGTATGTTCTCCATAGCTCCCACGCTTTGCAGACGGATTGGCAACCAGTCTTTTTTTATTAGAATGTCCCTGCTGCCCATCTTCTCACTTGTTTCCATCTGTCGACTCCTTAGACCATTCTAAGGTCGCCTCTTACGACACGAAAACACAGGATGATATGGGATTATATACATATATTTTTTGTAAATAGTTTATAAACAAACAAATTACAGTACTTAGAATAGCTAATAAATAAGTAACAATCTATTTCTTCATCAAGTACAAAATAACTGAAATTAAAAACACAACAAGAATTATTTAACTCAGCATCTCCTTTCCGAAATCACATCCAAAGCCTTCTTAAATAACTGAATATCAAAACAAATAATTTCTTGTCCCCTAGAGAAATAGTTATTACATTCACACTGGCGTACAAACGAGGGTAATTGCCAAAGCAATTAACTGAGAAATATGGAAGCGACGTATATTATTTACCGGGGGACATTCCGGCTAAATCTATGCACACTGATAATCTAAATTATTTTAATGGTATAATGGGCCATATCCACAAGAGAAATTGTAATTACGAATAAAAGTATAAACATTGAATACTCGCTCTATTTAAACATTGAATTTTTGGGCACAGTATTAACTTTCATCTTTTTTGTAGAGAATAAAAATAGTGCATATGTATGTAATAATAGTGATAAGCAGGCACACAGCCCAGCTAATGGTAAGTGTCTGTTGTGGCCCAAAGACATCTATGTACATCAATCCTCAATTAAGAATCAAAAGCAGATGCGTTGTCACCCCTAAGGATGGAATACTTCGTCGAATCGGAGACCCTTTTCACTGGATAAAAAGGGTCTTCGGGTCTCTACAATCAATATACAAAACACAGCAGTATTACTATACTTATATGTGAGGTTTATATGGTCACCTGATAAATGTGGTCACTTTCATAATACGCCAAAAACTAAAGCCTTGTTTGCATAGATGGCTGTGTGATACGACGGCTCTTCGTCAGTTAATCAAACAATATAGGGCCAAAAGGGTGCAGCTTTGTCGATGTTATTTTGACAGCTGACATTAAGGTAAATGTTTTAATAGTTTTTAGTATTGTGTTTTTACAGTATAAGGGTCACAAACGAGCACACAGTCCACCTGATGTTAAGTGGATGCTGTAGCCCATAGACATCTACATTTATCTTCAATTAATATCAAAATGCAGAAACGTTGCCAGGCTTGAGGACTGAGATGGAATGCCTCGTTTCCAATAAAAAGGGTTTCCGTTTCTCTACACTCACCATACGTAACACAGCAGCATTAAGCTGCTATTTCACGCTGCTATTCTGTGAGTGCGTGGTCCTACCTCGGTCGACCTGACCCATTCTTGATGCAATCAAAATATGGCTGCAGCATGGCTCTACCGCGTAAAAAATGTAGTATAGTTAATATATTTAAGTAGATTTTTCGAGGTGTTCTGAGTTATTATCAAAGATTGTTTGCTATTATTTTCTTAATATATTAATTATAGTATCCGACTTTTTGTTTTTGTCTTTGTCCACTTCCTAGTTTTGGTTTTATAGGGCAGTAAAGCTTAAGGTACATATAAGGTACCATATTACCCTCACGTAACTTATTCCTACATATTGAAAGTGGTAGAAATATAGTATATTATATATTACAATTAAAATCGCTTCACTAGCCTTTAAAGTCTACTGTGGATGATATGAACTTTAGATACACCGTGTGGTTGTGACGAAGGAGGATCCATTACATAATTTCATGCCATAGGTGTCATAAGACACGACTATGGGCGATATAAGAATACCTTCTCGATTACACCTGACAAAAATACCCAGAAAGACTACATCAATACTCCAGCCAAGCGTGACGACTAAGGTACATTCTTTCTACAGGGAGGAACCAATGTGTAAGTGTAAACTTTTAAGAGCTATGATTATTTTCGTAATACATTTTACTCAACTCTTGACCAAGGGGCTGTAGAACGTTCTTAATACTTATGCTTCTTTTTCAGTTACTGCTTACTGCTACTTCTTAGCTCGTTCACTACTCAAACGTTACAAAAAGTCACTACTCATAATATATTGAGATAGGGATATTGTGTGAGGACCCAATCCTTCAATATATTATGCTAAACAATTCATCAAATTAGTATTTAGTGAATATTTAGAACAAGCTTACATTTATCATCATCATCATCATTACAGCCATTCACAAGTCCACTGCTGAACATAGGCCTCCCCCAAGGAACATCACAAAGTTCGGTCCCGAGCCACCTACATCCATTGATTTCCTGCTCGTACATATCTTACCAGGTCTTCACTCCATCTAGTGGTGGGACGTCCTATACCTGCCGGTACGAGGCAGTTCTGGAGTGGCAGGCTAATACCGGCAAGCTTACATTATTTCTATACATACATACATACATATATATATATATATATATATATATATATATATATATATATATATATATATATTTCATTTATATATTCGTTAATAATACATAACATATTAATGGATTGTTAATAGTGAGAACACAATATAAATATAACCTTGAATAAAAACTCCCAGGAAGTAATTAGTTTCACGGATCTGTCTGATTTCATTACAATGTAATTCAATTATCAGGCCAGAAACTAGCTTTTCATACTGTATTTATTTTTAAAACTGAACGTTATTCAGTAAACTATTTTTGAATTATGTTACATGGATCAAACAATGCAAAGATGCCTTATAGGCAACGCAGGATGCAGTAATCTATTATGTACTTATACTCGCTACGATTTTTATTTAATTTTACTCAATACACGCGTTAATTAAAAAGGCGCATTTATATTATTAAATATATTACGAAAACCTAAGAGTAAGTGCTGAACTCGATTCCCAGGTTGACAAAAAAATATATTTGCTAATCTAATTATGATATAAAAGGTAGATTTAAAGAAGTACTCCCAAAATGTTCATCAACTTTCATTAATATCTAGTAAACAATAAATATTTCATTAATGAATTTGAATAGGAATCATCCATACGGTTAGTGGAAACTTTTGGGTAGATAGTTTAGTTGGTTATATGTAATCATGTTGACACGCATATCCACATACCAACTGACAAAACATTAAGTAATAATTATATCGCATTTTTTATACTTACATAATAGTCCCTCAACTTAAGAATAAATTTAAAATTATAAAAGAATATAAATTTAAAATTTGAAAGTATTCTTTTGTTCACTAGCAATGCTATTTACTATTTGGAAATGAGTACTTGTTTACATGTTAAACAGCCGGTTTTAGCAGAAATTCTTTCATTAAAACATAATAAAGAACGGAAATAAAGTATAACCGAGATTTTCGAAAGTAACTAACTCTGCACAATTCGAAGGATAGTGAAATGATTTTTAATCATTTCGTTCAGTCCTTGTTGAGGTATTTTTCTAAGCATGTTAAACATACTATTTTATGTTTTTACCATAAACCAACGGACAACGAAGACAAAATGTAAGGACTTTTATCGTTACAGTTGGTATAACTGTGGCGGTGTAAGAACATTTACTACTACACGACCATCACCATCACTATCACCTTCACCATAACCATCACCATCATTGATGGTGATGGCGTAAGAGATGACATATGGTAATTGAAACAGGAGATAGCCAGTAGTGTTTTTTTGATATCAACTCAAAACTGCGATTGCCTAACCCGAGTGTGTCAACTATGGCAAAATCTCTTCTTTTAGGCAACCTATAGCGAAGGCCTATTGAACTTTTATAAGCAGTAAATGATAGATGGGTTGATGGAAACTTAACAAAAGCATCAAGCTTACTCCTTTGTGTTCACTGTTACCCGTCTTTAAGTAGTGCTCTTTTTATTAATGTACTTTTTTCGTACCATGTTATCGTCGTATAAAAACATTAAATAATAAATAATTGCGTTAATGTTGTACTCACATATACTTATATAGTGTTATTCTTTAATCATAATGTAGGTCAAAAGTTTCATACGTACTTAGGTGGTAAATCAAAATAAATAAATAAACCCGATTAAATGTGAGCGGGTAGCGTGTAACTTTGACAAGTCGACAATAAAGTATAACCTTGGTCCAATCTCTCCGAGATTCGAGGTATACAATTAAATGTAGCCCATTTCACATCGGGGATGGGGATCAATCTAACGAAACGTCTCACCTAAAGATCTTATGGTACCTATACAGTCGCATAAGAAATAGAGAAATGTGAAATGAGATGTATACATATAAAAATGTAACTGCACTATATATAGCTGCAACCATAATAACCCATCTGGGGAAATCAGGTAAAAGAATTAAAGCTTAATCGATGTATAAATTCTAATTCTATTTTGAGGAATCCATAATCGATTTCAATGAAATTATATCAAAACACAGCCTAAACGATATTGTATAAGACGTTCGCTTTGGAGAATCAAATAGGTCTAAACGTGGTAGAGCCATGCTGCAGTTATATAAGTGGTATATATGTAGCACAAATGGGTCCGCTCGACCACGCTCTCTCAGAATACCTGCGTAAAATAGTAACTTAATGCTGCTTTGTTTCGTATGGTGAGTGTAGAGAACCGTAGACCCTTTTTACTGGAAACAAGGCATTCCATCTTAGTCTTCAAAGGTGTCGTCATCTCTCTCGTCTCATCGTCTTCAAACTCATCTGCATTTTGATTCTTAATCAGGGATAGATATAGATGTGTATGCGTTGCAGCAAACAATTACCAATAGTGGGACTGTGTGCTCGTATGTCATCCAATCCTTTAAAAAAGGTAAAGTGTTAAATTTTTATTAAACTGTTTTTCAAAAAACTATTAACTTGATTAAGTTACGTGTATGTTTATTACGTACGTACGTTACGTATATATTAAACTCTTGGGAAAATAAAAAAAATTGGAATCCCTTCTCAACATTTGCTGAAGTTTTTTTTTACTTAATTTATACGTCATTGATTAAAATTTTGTGAAAAAAAAAATGAAAAAGTAATTTCACGTTTCCGTAGTGGCTAAGCGTTTGGTGGCGATGCTGCATAACTGCAGGTTCGAATCCCGCAATAAACAAATGTTTGTATGATATACAAAAAACTGTTCCAGGATAGGAAGGATACTCACATGTGAGTTCTTATGTAACTAATGTAATATATATTTTCCTACCTGCACTTTATTGAGCTTGTAGTGGTTATGTTGACCGTGTAGTGGTAAGTGAGAATATGCATCACCACATATTGCCCTTGGGTGTCGTAGGAAGCGATGGAAGGAAATAAACCAGGAGATGATTAAACCGAGATGATGAATAAACGGAAATGAAATGAAATGAAATGAAAGTATGGGCCACAGCATCCACTTACCATCAGGTGGACTGCGTGTTCTTTTGTCACCCTTATTCTGCAAATAAAATAAAATAAATAAAAAATGAGCAACATTGACTTCCTAACAACTAAAAAATTAAAAAACTGCGGCAGCGAACCCGCTTGCCAAGGGATACTATGTGATATATCCATAAGTCCTATCTATGCGGAAAGGTTTTTTTTTCAAAGGTTCACTTTCGATACCTACGCTGTTACGCTAACGGTAACGGAAACAGTGACTTATTTTATTATTAACGTAATTCCTAAGATAAAAACCAATTTATTATTAATCGAGAACAATATTTTATCGATAAAACAGCGGCAACGATCCGAAACGAGAATAGTAACAGACAAAAGCACTGTTGCACAATTAACGACCAGATCGTGCGTGCGTTGATCTACTTCGATCATATCCGAGAAATTTGCCAACGGAGTTCGCCTTGAAAACGGTCCACTCGATGAACGTTATCAGACACGCATCTTCCAAAAAACCGGCGGTTTTATCCATATTGTGAAGTGATTCACTTATGCAATCAAGGAAAAATGGAAAGTGAATGCTCTTTTTATTACGTTTTTATTAACTTGCTTTCGTGTATCTCTTTCAAATTTAGTAATTGATTTTGAACCAACTTTCCGATGAGGCTTGAAATTTTGTACATAGCAGAATCAGATAACAATGTAAGAATATGAAAAACGTGCTTGTATTAAAAATTTCAATTTTTTTGCAGTGAAAGTGATTATAATAGTCGGGTGCTTGCACACGCCAATGAGTAGTGATTGCCCGACTTGAGTACATTAATGAATATTAATTGGAGCAATTAAGGCTACACTGGTACACTGAGTCGTATAGTTAAAAACTTGTTTGTTTTTATTTAATTAGAAAGACCCTCGCATTACCGTGTTTTTTTTTCTAATTTAAATATTGGAAGGGGATTGTCTGTATACGGCACTAATAGTTAACGTCTTCAAAACAAAATTTCGGTTACAGCGGCCAGTCTCAACGTTGACTAGACATTTAGCAGAACAGGATTATTGTGTACGAGTGTATGCGCAAGCACAGGTGCACTTTCTATTTCCTCACTCTCATAGTCTGATGGTACGGCAATCCAACACAACCGGAAAGAGATCGGGTGGAGCACTAACGGCTTTAAATATTTTCCGTAGCAAATCTTTCTCGACTGGCACACTCAATTACTATATATGACCCAACCAGGGATCGGATCACACATCAGCTACTATCTTAGTGCCGTTTTAAGGTGATTACAAGTTGTGTTTTTTTTTATAGAATAATAGTGACAAACGAGCTCACAGTCCACCTGATGGTAAGTGGATATCCATCCTCTCACCATACAAAACACAACAGTAGCTATTACATTAATCTGGTATTCTGTTAGAGCTTAGTACTTTCCTGGTCGAGATGACCTATTCATTCTACAACCATAATATAGCTGCAGCAGGCTGTACCACGTATAAAGTAAAACCGTCCATCTGACTATTGAAGGCCATGAGAACTAAATTTCCCATAGTCTCTCTTTTAAGACGATTACGGTATGAAATTGGTTGAAGAAATGCTTTTCGCCGTCATCACATAATAATCTTGGTTTGAACTTGCTTAATTTTAACTGCGCGATGTGCAATGTTGGCAGAATCACTTCTACTAATAATATTTAAATTACTACTCTATGTTCATCAGAGTGCGCCCGGAACGTGCGAGTAATGCAAATAATTATGATTAACACATCATGCCGTTCATATTTACATAAACACTATTTTATTTCAACACCGAATTTCAGTAATTGTATCATATTATCATATTATGTTCCTTTGTTTTGTAACGATATTATAAAACTTTTTTACACGCTTGCTATACACTCGTACATCTACGACTCGTTAAATATTTGCATGTTTAATTAGTAAACTCTTTCCTTATTATGCAAGAATGCCAATGATGAAATATTTTTCATTATTTTATATCTACTGTAACAAGAGGTTTGCTAACGTTATCCCGCCAGTATATACTGACACGACGTTAAACCCGCTCGTATGTACGGACACTATGTTAGCTCGCCAGTATTTACTGAAACGACGTTAGCCTACCAGTATATACCGAGACGACGTTAGCCCGCTAGTATGTACGGACACTACGTTAGACCCTCAGTATATACTGACACGACGTTAGCCTACCAATATGTACTGACACGACGTTAGCCCTCCAGTTTAAACTGACACGACTTTAGCAAAACTCTTCACACCTTCATCTTGACGCCTTCTCTTTCTCTGGCTAAATGAGGATATTTAATATATCATGTGCGGTTTGGAAAACAAGCGTGACGCAATAATAAATTTAGTGTTGGTGTTTAAAGTATTTCGAGTTCCTAAACTAAAAGATAAATAAAAGGTTTGAGTATCGGTAAATCCAACTTTATCATATTACTTTAAGTTATTTTTCTTATGAAGATGGTTTAATATATTACATCACCAACACTCCGAATATATGTAATTTAGCTCAACCTCGAGCGGGCTATATAAGGGTTCTTAAGTATTAAGTTACTTCACAAAATTAACTTATTCGTAAGTTCTTAAGCAATGTTATACTCCCATATTAAACTCCAATATCTAATGTACAAGTTCTCCAAATTCGACGAGATCCCCTACATTAATGAAAGACAAATTTGAAGATTAAGTAGAGCAAGTCCATGGTTCAATAAATAAATATAACGCGATCAAGTTACATTTTTATATTTAAATATATATTAAAAATCATCATCTTTACATCTCTTCCAAGTCTTCTGCTGAACAAAGGCCTCCCCCAAGGAATTCCACAAAGCACAGTCCTGAGTCAACTGCATCCCTCGACATGCATGTCTTACCAGATCGTCACTTCATGTCCACTCCACTCCAGAGAGGCCACCCTACACTTCGCCTACCGATACGAGGCTGCCATTTACAAAACTCGATACTAAATGTGAATGTATGCAAAGTTAAAGGTATAAAGGTCAACAAACAAAACAGTATAATATGGCGTTTCGCACAACTTTACTAACTCTGCAACAACCTTTTAAGTGGACTTCTAGACTCGTAAATTCCTCACAACACCGGTGTTCCATTCAGCACGTCCCTAACACACCTCTCGCTTATTTTACATCACGTATGATGTGAAAGAAGTACAATGTAAAAACCTTCTTTTGATTTTTGTTTTTATAATTATTTCTTATTTTATATATAATAGTTTCCCATTGGCTACCTATAAAAAAATAAGACAATATTGATACAAGATACAAGAGAATATTGAACAAGTCTATTCATGATGTATTTAACGATACTTTAAGACTCTTTAGAATTGTAACCGACTTTGTTAAAAGGTTCACGTAAGTGGCATTTTTAATATTTTATTCATATATAAGTTATAATATAACTCTCACTTTTTATTTTCCTTCAGCAGCTCTTAAAGTTCACTGATGGACTTACGTCTCTCTCGCTGCAGGGAGGATTTCCCTTAAACAGACGTAGAGCCGATATGATTAGTTTACATCTGTTGTGATATGATTTTCCGTTGCCCTACTGTTCATCAACGCATCGAAAGGGAACGTTCCAGAGTTTTGTCAGGGAATCGGAACCCACGAGACTCATAAGACGCCTAAATTATTTTTACGGTGCGAGATTACAATTATGACAGTGGGACAGTCCGACATAATCTAAGATATTCGGCCTGTAATATTTTTGAAAGTTTTTATTAAAAAACACTTAAGAGGAATTGAACGCCGCCCGTTAGTTGGTTTAAATTATATTACACATTTTATATCCGTAAGAAAAACTGACTAAATTTATACATATGGACTGCGATAGTGTATTAAATTTAAAGCTAGTTATATTAAGCTTGCTTTAGTTTAATTTTTGATGTGTGATATCTTTCTTACCGTTTTCCTGCAATCTGTTTGAGTGATTTCGTGAAAAGGGACGGAACTGTCTAACATAAAACCGGGAAAGTGCGGACTATTTGATTTAACCAATGAGCGCGCGCTGTGGTAGAGCTGGCCGTCAGATGGTACCAAAATAGTAGTCAACGTAACGAGTCAGAAAGTTTTATAAGTTATTAATTAGGATGCCAAGCGATTTGATGTATATTACGTCTATTTTACTCTAATTAGACTTACATTATACATTATGTATGTATATATATTATAAGTCTATTGTGTCCGCCTTCCCCCAAATTGAACCGAAATAATGCATTACTCCTAGTTTTAATTAAATAAAATTTAATTTTTATTAAAAATAATTATTCTTCGTTTCTAAAAATCTTTTGAAATAATACCTGAATATTTTTTTCAGGATATAATGTTCATGTTGCTTATTACCAAGGTGAGCAGATGTCAGATATTACACATCTAACGCGACTACTGTAAGGCTTGCTAATTTTTTTTATATACCACTTACGAATAACTACAGTAAATTAAACTTTATTTAACATGATGTCTATTATAAAAACAAAAATGATCATACATTTCTATTCTCCGCTTTAAATTGTCAAGAATGCTAGTTGCGTTTCCTCGGCGGATGGCTGTTTATATGTAAATCTAATTGTTTTAATACCTTTAGCAGAACAAAGTAAAACATTTGTATACTACAATCTTGATATTAAAATCATATATATAAAAGTTTTATGTAGTGACAAATTTGTAACGGATTCGTCAACAATAACATTACTCAACTCATAACTTTTGCTATTTCTCGAACAGTTTCTTACAAAATTAATTAAATAAATTCAAATGCTAAATCTGCGTATTTGATTTGAAAAGTTTTATGGGTCTGGATTTCAGTTAGAAAACAGTCGTCCCATGTCTCTAAGTTTCGTAAAATCTTCCGTGAAAACAACATGTTATGCACAGACATTTTACATTAAACTGATACCATTTACGAACATATTTAAAAAGTATATGTATAATGAAAATCAATGTAAGTTTTTTTACAGTTTCTACATTCATTAAAATTATAAAAAAAACTCGAAATAACTGTGAAACTCTCCGACATAATTATTTGTTTTTAAATACAAATAGAATTTAATTTAAAATTCAGTTATATAAAGTCGCGTCTTCTTCATACGTGCCATTGCTAGGTACAGGTCTGCTCTCATATCTAAGAAGATTTTAGGGCAAGGTAATATTCGCCATAGTCCCCGATGCCCGTTGTACCAAAGTACGTTTGTCATTTTAAATAAACCTTACACAAAAATTGTTTCATAGGGGTTAATAATAATGTAATATTCTCCAGACCGAATTTTGCACAAGGTGGTTAGTCTAAGCAGAGACCAGCCACAGGACAGGTATGCACAAGCACAGGTGCACTCTCTATTCCCTCACTCTCATAGTCCGATAGGATAACCGACACAACCAAAGAGAGATCAGACGCAAGACCAACGGCTGTACGTGCTTTCTTTGTGATTGAAACACCGCCAACTTCCTTACTCCAAGCTGTTACTGAAAATTTCTTGACAGAAAAACTCATTAACTGATTTTGGCTCAACTCGAGATTCAAATCCGGGAACTCATGATCATCACCCGCGTTTACAACAACTAGACCAGCGGGGCAGTCGTTAGGTCGTTTGTCGTCGCATAAGGGCTACTATACCACTAAGGAGTACATGATTGATAACAACCCCTGGTCATAAGGTGATTGTTGAGTGTTGTTCCTAAATGATATCATATTTAATCGCATATTGTAAATTAATGTTAAAATAATCCGCTGGAAATCTAGATCCAAGAACAGAAGTATTTTGTCTTTATCTAATCGGAGACATACTAAAGTATATAACGGAAAGACTGCGACTTACAAACTTCGGAGAAACCTGGGCCTCCATCAAAATCTTCATCGAAACAATGAGAAATTTTTATAATGAAATTGGTAAAGTAGGGTATTTCATAATAAAATAATTCGAAGTTTAATTTTTATTTATCTTTGATTACGGTTAGGTTCCATTGCGATAGTGAACAAAACGGAAACAGAGCCATTTATCTGAACCGTATAATTTCTATGTACGAGTATTTACCGGTGAGAAAATAATATTCAAACACCCGCAAACCGACATCGCCAACCACAAAAGTGATCTTGAGCATACTAAGTCTCTCGCGTATAAGATATCTCTAATGTACAATGTCTCTTTAAATAACAGAAATACGCTGCTTGCTGAATAAAATTTTGAAGAACTTAAAAGATACTTAACAATTCAATATCTATTGTTGGGATTATCAAGACATTTCTAGAACTAACTCTAGTTACTAGAATTCAGCCTATTTCTACTTTTTTTCTAAAATATGAGTAACGAACGAGCACACAGTCTACCTGATGGTAAGTGAATGATGTGGCCCATAAACATCTACATCTATCCTCGATTAAGAATCAAAATGCAGATGTGTTGCAACCCCTGAGGACTAAGATGGAATGCTTCGTTTTTAGTATAGAGGGTCTCCGGTTCTCTACACTCACCATACGAAACACAGCAGCATTAAACTGATATTTTACGCTGGTATTCTGTGAGAGCGCAGTACTTCCCTGGTCGAGCTGACCCATTCATGTTATAACCATACAAATTTAACTACAGCATGGCTGTACGATACTTTATTTATATTTTACTTATTATATGTCCGTGCTTTAGTTGGTGGTACGCGACGATTAAGCTCCAAATGTCTATCGCATTTATTGCTAAGCAAGGTAAAAATAGAATTTGAAAGATAATAATTACAAAATAGGCTTATTTTAGGAAAAGTACAAAGTTTTTGCTTAACCTCGAATGGACAATCACGTGCATTCGACCGGAAAAGAGTGAAAGTTTCTACTTAAGTTAAAATGGATCCCGATTGGGCACTCACTAAAGTAAAGCGACTTACTTATTGTGCATTGTAATAAATCTTTATTGTAACACACACTTTCGAAACGCATTTTGATAAGAACGAGAAGCTGAATCTAGATATATAATATTATTTTAAAATATTATTAAAAATCAATACAGCTTTTTTGACAACCTTTTACTTTGTGAAATAAAATCGAATGTATATAATAATGCAATATTGAGCGCATATTTAACTGACAGCAAATACGCCATATTTGTGAATAATATAAAGTACATTAAAGTGGTACTAATTCTAAGATTAGTTTGCTCTATATTTTATGCCACTTTGAATTATGAAAGATTTGATGATTGCGAAAAATGTTTAACGATTTACGAAGTTAAATTCACCAATAAGTGTCAGTCTCGTACACAAGCTTTGCGTGATATTGGTACTTGTTCAAAATTTTGAAATATTAAGTTCAGTTACGAGCAAATAAATCGCATTAAACGGGGCATGCATTTTTAGACACAGCCGCGACAAGTTAGTTAAAACACGTGCAACTTAATGCAGTTTCAATTTTTAACTTTGATCGTTTAATCTTAAGAAATTCACTGCATTATGATGATTTATATTACAGACGTGGTACTTATGGTAAGTTATTTTTTTTTTTCGAAAATTATTATTCGCAAAGTAGGCAAAAGTTTTATTTCATTTGAACAGGACTGTGTATACGTCAACTTAGAGTTCCAGTAAATAAAACCATTAATGATTATACAACGATACAATACAATGCAATAAAAATACAAATAACGTTTATTAACCTATAAATACAAGAATTTAATAGAGATACAATGTAAGAGCCGTAGAAGAAGAGGAAGGCCCAAGCTGAAATGGCTGAACAGTGTCGAACAATATGCTATATAGTCTCAAAAAATTCGATAAAAAAATTGGAGACAAAACGCTAGACACTGATCGCGACAATCACGTTTTTGAAACTTTACTAATGAGAAATCAAACCTCAAAAAATTGTTTATTATAAAAAGGAAAAATTAATAAAACTAATAAAATAATTTCCACAAAATAAATTCAGAAGTTAGTGATAAGACAGTGTGTCGAAAAGCGTGAAAATTATTCGATTCTTTTTAGGATTTTAAATCGGCTTTTACCGTTTAGTATTGGTGTAACAAATATAGTTAAAAACTCATCAATGCATTTTATAAATATATTTATGAACTGCGATATCTAAATATATTGGATTTCTGTAGCATTTCGACATCTTGTCTACTCTTTTCTTAATCATCAGTACTTAAACGATTGGCAAGCAGTTGGCCACTTATGTACGTCTATAAAATCTTTAAACTATACGTTTACATTTCGACATATTTTAAACACATGTGAAGTTCGCCAACACGCATTTATAGAAGCGCAGTTGCAGCGCCACTACCGTGACACACGCACGTCATTTTTGCGTAGGGATGTGACACGCTTTTAATTATATTGAACCTCAATATGAATGCAAAACAACTTGACACTGAAGTGTTTATAGAAGAAGTTAAAAATCACCCTACAATATGGGATAGCATTTCTGAAAGTTATTCTAATCGCATTTATAAGGAAAAGTAATCTCAAAAAAATGATTTTGATAATAGATCTAAATTGTTAAGTGTTGACCTCATTTTAGTGTAGGCACTTCTCTCACCTTCAAAAGTATTTTTGAAAATCAAAAACTAAATATTGGAGTTTGGTTTCGTTATATATATTTTACTACAAGTAGATTTTTTTCTCTTCATCAAGCAGTAAAAGTTTACTCTTGGACACCGTCGTCTTCCGCTATAGAAAGAATTTGCTTTATACAACACGCAGGCAGATTGGCAACCGCAGTACCACGCGTCTCGAATGGTGGTTTCTTATTTGTTGCTATATATCTAAAAAATTTATATGACGCTAAATATCTAAAAAAACAGCATGTTTTTATTTGATGTATTTTGAAATTTGCAATTTTTTCAAATACTGACATCACTATAATTTACCGAAGCATTACTGTCGCTACTGCGACACAGTCGCGCCACTGTAGCGCTTCTTTTTGGTAGCACCACCGCAGCGCTTCCTCACGCCTCTAATTTCAAGGCACCCTTAGATGACAAATAATTTATATTGGGGTTGTAAAATCATAAATATAACACAAATGAACTTTTAAATACAGTTATGTCAACGTAAGAGCCGTGGTAGCTCAGATGGTTAACGCTCGCTGTAAATATAACAGAATGCGAGTAACTCGAGTTCGATCCCCGCCGGCACCAATGAAATTGTTAAATGCAATTTTAAGGTCTGATTTACCACGTGCTCGGCGGTGAAGAAAAACATCGTGAGGAAACCTGCATGTCTGAGGAATAAGAAAAAAATATTTCGAAGACATGTGAAGTTCGCCAACACGCATTGGAGCAGCGCGGCGGACACTTCCTTGCCTTAAAACCCTCTGAAATGAGGTTAGGCCTGTACCCAGCAGTGGAACGTTTATAGGCTGTAATTTTAACTTAAACGTTTATAAACGTTTATAGAAAATGTTTTGGAAGGGAATAATTAATTGATATCTTAGTAAGTATAATACATATAACCTACCTTTGTTCGACGAAACTAGGACCCATTATAAAGACATTGTAATAAAATCGCGACCATTTGGCTTGGCTGACCAAGCTTTATTGCTTTAGTACTCACAATTTATCTTTGTAGAAAATGATTAATATGTCTCGAAACGTGATTAAGTTTATTACACGAGTAGATCATTAGAGTAGTATTTTGTATGTATTTTAATATAAAATGACTAATGTACAGGTATTGTATAATATACACAACAGACTAAAGTTTCAATTTCGTAACGTTGCCAAAAATGTATACTGTAGAGAGAGAGAGAGATGTTGGTCTCAAGTTAGCAAAGCGCTAAATGTAAAAAACTTCATTGTACCCAGAATGACGTTTGCACCTTCAAAGTCATTCCACTTTATAGCTGGGGAAATTGTAACAGATGCATTCAGGTGAGAGACAGAGAAATTTTCAGAACACCCAACAGTTAAACCTCCACGGAGTCGGTCTTTTGCGAACAATTTAACCAACACCCTAAACTTTAAATTCGGTATAGTGAACGGGAAGGACTACTTTTTTACTACGGTGAAACCTTACATCTTTGCCCACATATTTCGGTTTTTATTACTTTTTTCAAAAAATATCCACTTTATTTTGATGGTTGCTAAAGCTTTAAACGACACTATATGCAACAAATAAACTGTTAAAACCAGGTGAATTAATTCCTAACAGATGCTGAGAAAAAAACAAAAACAGACGCGGGCAAAGTTATCTCCACTTTCTTACATCTTTGCTCAACCTAAATTTCTCAGCAACTATAAGCTCTATGATTTTGATTTTAAGATATATTGTTAGCAAACCGACAATATTGAATACCAATACATTTTCAAATAAATAGAAGTCCATTTTCAGTTTTAACGGTGGTGGGCAATGTTATCACCACATTTAGTCACACTTTCATACTAAAAGATTTGAGGTGCTAGGGCTGTGCCTCAGATGAAAGGAAAATAATAAATTGATTTTGAGGCATTGTATTTTTTATTTTTAAAATTAAAAACAACAACTAACTAAACAACAACAAAAATCAAGAAAATCAATGTTTATAAGTAGTTGGTAGGTAGCGTGCCTATTAAATATTAATAAAAAATAAAAAGGTCTCTGCTAACGTAAGCGTGCCTGTTAGTTACCTGCGTGAGTATTAGTTTTAAAAAAAAAGTAAGCAGCGCAGAAATTTTTTATCACACGCACCCAAGGCAGATTATCGCTCCTCCGCTCGCTCTATCGATCCTTAGTTCAAGAATTACCTTCTGAAATTGATAAATTAACTAACTTCTTGAAATTGAAAAAAACTACTTACTAACAGTTTTTGATGTTACCCTTACGATTCTAGCTAATAATTATAGGTATAAGTATATACACTTCTCATCAGAAAAATCGATACACCTCACGAGTTTACTTATTTAATACAATACGAGGCCAGCTTATACCCATTTTGTTACCACTGATGTACGTAGTTCACCTATTATGCGTACCAATCCATTTTGTCGGCCATTTTTGTTTGCGATCGTTAATGTCTAAAATCGTAATTCTCTTTTAGACTTAAATTTTTTTTTGCAAACGAAATGACGCATAAATCGTATTAAAAAACTTTAGCCTGAAATTGAGAATATTTAAGCTCTTTCTTTTGGGAAACTAGCGGTTTCTGACAAAAATTCGCGACAAATATATATACCTATTTATTATATTTAAAATATATATAAAACAGCATCTAGTTACCTATATAGTTATCAGAACAGTAGTTTAGTTCTCAGTGAACAGTAGTTATATTATATAGGTAGTATTATAGTATAGTATTATATTGTTTTTTTTTTTGATGTACCTATATACATTTATTTAATTTATTAAGTATATTATTTATTATGTCTAGGTACATGTTTCCTTATTTTATTTCAATAGTGTCAACCCTATTAACATTTTTGAGCTGGGCAATGTTGTCGACCTCAGTCTATAAAATTGCTTACAACATTGCCCACACAAATTTCTCGCTAACTAAGACAGTTGTAAGAAAGAGACCATGATTAAAAGCAGCAACAATTAATGCCCTAAACGTAAATAATAATGAATCTTCCCTGCGCAGCGTTTCTTGGCAATGCGGGATGCAAAACTGCAACAATGTTTTTGCACCACCTTCGACACTGTCCCTTTGAAGGTTGCCGACAGATGACTGAATGTAGTTAGCTGCGGTTGTAGTAGTCAGTGTTGCCAAACATATGTTCTAGTTTTCTCTAGGTGCCATACAAAGTTGCCCCGTGTTAAAATTAAATTTCTATCGGTAGTTTTAGTTAATTTTCGTGTTTGGGCAAAGTTGTCCCCCAAGGGCAAAGTTGTAAGGTTTCACGGTACAACAGGAACCACTACAACACTTAAAATTATTATTTCCTTAATAATATAAATGTTTTATTAGAACATTCAGGAAGTTTTATTAAAAGAAATAAGTGTCAAAGTCCTGGTTTACAAGCAGAATTTTAAAAGGTAGTATTTTAAAAGGTAAAAAACTTGCTTGTCATACAATACCTTAAGACATCACGACTTTCTTTATATTATTTTATTCGTTTCAAAATAAATTTAAGGTAAAATACTTGTAAGGTGAAAATGTATTCAAATTAAAGTTATTACTCTTTGCGGGCATGACTAGTGGGTATTGATAATTTAAGCAGTTCAAGTAAACGCAAATTAATTTTATAAATTGATTTTCTTACCAAATTAGTATTTCGATTGACACATAAAGAAAGTGAATTGCTGTGCCTTTTTTCTTTTTATTATTAACAAGTCTAACGACTATTATGACAAAGTTTTAATATTTATATAATTTTTGAATAAAGGATGTTATAGTTATAAAATTCGCAGTAATAAAAAGAACATTTACACTTCTACATAATATGAGCAGTGGTAGCTTAGGGGCTTAGCACTCTCTGTAATTTTGTTATATAGAATAAGGGTGACAAACGAGTACACAGTCCCCCTGATGGTAAGTGGATGCTGTGGCCCACATAGAATCAAAACGATAGATGCGTTGTCCTCGTTTCCAGTAAAAAAGGGTCTCCGGTTCTCTACACTCACCATACGAAACACAGCAGTATTAAGCTGCTATTTTATGTTACCCGGACCGCTGCACCGGTGCAGCGTGACTTTACCACGTAAAAATTTCACAATACGCGAACAATCCCGGTTCGAGTCTCGTCGGCTTTAAAGAAACTTAATTGCAATTTTACGTGCTGATTTATCAGGTGTTCGATGGTGAAGCAAAACATCGTAAGGAAACTTAAGCGTTAATGAGGATTTTAAAAAAAATTCGGCCTAAAACCCGTTATAGGAATTTCCTGTCAAAAAATTCTCATTAACAGCTCGGAGTCAAGAAGTTGGCGGTGTTTACTCCCCGTGTCTCGGAAAGCATAAAACGCCGTGGATCCGTTGCATGATCTCTCTTTAGTCGTGTCGGATAACCGTCTCATCGGACTATGAGAGTGAGGGAATATGTGCACATGTGCTTGCGCACATTCGGGCACTATAATTCTGTCCAGCGCAGATGGTTTCTCTCCGTTGAGACTGGTCGCCGTAACCGAAAATAAGTATGGAGGATATTACATTATTATTATTATTAAGCCTTCTGAAACAATTTAACACTAAGTTTTATTAAAATGACAAAGGTATTTACATCCCATCTGGTAGTAAGTGGCTACTGGGGTCCATTTTACATACTTATTATATATAGTATTATATACAGGGTTATTTTTCAAAGAGTAGCCGAATTTTAAAGTTAAGTTCAAATATATAAATATTGATATACCGTTATTGCAGTCTTCGAAAATTCGAGTAAATAAAGAGTCTACTTTTATTTGAAATTATCCTAAATTTAATGTGATTTATGTTCATCAAGTATTTGCCTACCGATTGAACCTTACGATTGTGTGCGTGTGACAGAATATTTGAGATTATTTTTAATTAATTTTTCTTCACCATTTGCCTATATTACTTATTCTTAATCTTATCTGCAAATTTGGCCAGTTATTACAAAATAACCCTGTATATAGTTTTATATTTATATTTTACATTTGCAACCAATTTAAACAGAGAACGTTCTCACCCCACATTAGGAGTATCCTTAACCGACTAGCGTGTATACGTAGATATATGGATGTAAAGGAGGTAAAAGACGTGTGTCAGGATCGCGCCAAGTGGAAGTCCGTAGTCTCTGCCTACCCCTCTGGGTGACAGGCGTGAGTGTTTATGTATGTATGTATGTTCGTTGTCACCCCTACAGCTGTAATTATACTAGCTTATTATTGAAAGTGGATTTTTCACAGGCTGTAATTATTGAATACATATATAGTTTTAGCAAGGTTAAGTAAAGATATATTCCACAATCACTATCAAAACACCAAGACTAAAATTAATCGTTATTTTGACAATTTTGTGCCGCTTGTATTTGAAGGCAAGAAGCAAACCTAACATAACAATTGAAGTACTAACTTGTGTGAACACAATCGACAGTAATGACTACTGCAAGTTTGATCTATTGCTTAAACTCATCGACAGGCATTGTCTACAACAATAACGTAAAATACTCGACTGTGTACGCCTCATAGGTTCTATGTTGCGCTTGTATAAATAAAATGATAGTGGATACGTCTTGTTAATTGTTATGGCTTTTGACCGACCTCCGCTTTGATAGTTATCTATGTAATCAATAAAAATATATTACAAGGTTACACTTCAAATTAATTTTATCGTATTTGTTTCCGCCCACTTTAAAAGCATTGAAACTTAGTGTTTATTAATTAGAAATCCTAAGTTAAACCATTTATAATGAATAATAGACTACGCTTTGTTGTCTATATTACTTAGATTAATTATTGAAACAAACTTTAATCTTTTTATGGTCATTATTATGTATTTTAACTAATAGTCTACTAACTACTATCATCATAGAATAGTCAACAAAGTGGTCTAATGCAGGGTATAATAACTCTTAGTTAGACTGAATCAAGATCGATATGTAGTCTACAATATCAGTGACAAACGCTAAAGTTCAATTGATGATAGGTTTCTACTGTAAGTCATGGTCACCTACAACGAGCTCACAGAGAAAGCTTACAGAAAGCGTTTTCACCACTGAAAAATACGATGAAATGTCTTACAGTCTTTAACCATTCTACCTATCTCACTCTTCAAACCGCTTACACTTGGATGCGAAAATAAGTATAATCAAGCCAAAAGGAATCCGCCTAGAAAGGAGTCCTACCGCTTATTAATCCTTCGTTATTCGTAATGCGTACAAAAAAGGATTGGAATGATTTGCCAGCATCTGCCTTTCAATCCGATTACAATGTGGAGAGAGCAAGAGTGTGGTGTGAGGCAAGAGTGAGTAGGATTTTAACCGACTCCAAAAAGAAGAAGATACTCAACTCGACTGTATTTTTTATGCGTGCTACCTCTTAACTTTTTTCCAGGTGAACCGATTTCGATGATTTTGTGCTTCTCATGTGGTCATATAAATTTGATCAAGATCTGACCAGTTGTTTTTGAGTTATCCTTAATAATGCGTATTTAATTTTTTTTCGACTGTTATCGAATTCGACTACATTGATGATTATCTCATTTTATTTATATTGAAGTCGGTTGTACAAAATTTTTAATTTTACCACTTGTGTTAAAGTCAAGTTGCTAAGGAAGTGCGCTTTACCAACTTCGGTTGCATCACCACTTCACCATAACGTGGATGAGAAGTCAATCACTGGCCTATAATAGTTATAAATATTAAATAAATTCGTATTTAATAGCATTTAGATTCATTGCTTTTCCTTGATAAAAGTACCTCAAATAAAATTCACGGCATGCTTAATATGTCGTACATTAAAATGCCAACACTGAATAAATGCATTTAAAGTTACAACTTTAGCTAAAGTGTCATGCAATACGTGACTTTTATATTAAGTAGTATTTTTTAGATTATAATTGGTTATCTACATCTACACAAATAAATAAAACTGAACTGTTTCTAATGTCAATATAACAGCTTTTTACTAAATGCATATGAAAATATACACCATAGATTTAATTATACTAGATCTATGGTATTTTCAGTACTTACTCGTACGTAACAAAAACACAATTTTTAAATTTTTTGTCTGTCTGTCTGCCAGTTTGCTACTGCTAGTCTACGAAATAGCTGGATCTATGAGTGACCTTCACTGGCAGATAGCTGATATTATAAGTAGTAACTTAAGCTACTTTTATTTTTGAATGAGAATTAGAATTCCGTGCGATAAAATTATTACACGCGAGTCTTGGGGAAAAGCTGCCTTTTTTGATTTCCTGTAACAAAATTAGCGAAACGGAACAGCCACGGAATCACCTCGGTGCCTGTTATATTTTTATAGGTACTTATCTGACTGTCTGTTTGAGTCACAGATGTTTTCCTTGTGTGACAGTCTCGACACGAGGTTTATAAGAATAGTAGACGAAACTGTTAGTTTAGGAGGTAGAATGGGAAGTTAACTTTATGATTTATTTAAACTTATATACTTTATTTAAAATCATCGTAACACGATACTAAAAATTTATTGGTCTTCTAATACGACTTAGAGACCTTCAAGAAAAGAGCCTACTCATT
Organism: Parnassius apollo; assembly: GCA_907164705.1. Classification (NCBI taxonomy): domain Eukaryota; kingdom Metazoa; phylum Arthropoda; class Insecta; order Lepidoptera; family Papilionidae; genus Parnassius; species Parnassius apollo. Next base: position 3,237,242 of record CAJQZP010000851.1, read on the forward strand.
TTTAAAATACCGGCAACGCATGTGCAATTCGCCTGGTGTTGCAGTTGTTTATGAGCGGCGGTAATCATTTACCATCAGGTGAGCATATGCTCGTTTGCCCCCTATCCTTTAAAAAAGTCAATATGTTTTCTGTTTTAATTTAAAATCTTTTTCAAAAATAATGCTATAATCCTTGCAAATATAGAACGCTGCCTAATCTGTGCAAGTATAGAACAAGATAAAATTGACATAATTTTAAAGTTACTCTATGTATCTCGATCAAATGACATCTATTAATAACTGCAGTTCGGTGCCTTGGTTTTTCCAGTTCTATAACCAATATATTTTTAATAGATTTTCTTTTACAATTTATCGTTGTTTCCTTTGATTTTTAAGTACATTAAATATATCCAATAACGTTTCCAATTTTTGTAACAATCAAATATTTTATTAATACTATTTTATTAATGTTCATAAATACGTTTATTTTCTATATTTATCTAATTCCAATAAAGCATTTACTTCTAAAATAAATACCCGATTATAATTCAGAACGACGTTCGACCACATATCGGTAAACTATAATGTATTTGCCCTTCGTTTAAAAACCAATTCCTAAGCCGATGAAATACACGAGGAAGGAAATCTTTATGAATCATTGAAGCCGGGAAATATTTATAGAATCGTTTTTAATACCATGCAACGCTAGCGGAACAAAACGATTTAACAGCTTGATAAATAAATAGTATATAACCTTTACGTTTTATAGATATGTTTCTCACCTTTGGAATATTTGTCATAATATAAAAGGTATACAAAGTATTATCATAAAACAATATATTTAAAAAATAATAAAATAATTTATTTTGTAGCCCATTTCACCTTTATTAATTTAAATATTTGTTCCCTTGACATTTAAACAAAATTCAACTTGAGTGGTGTAAGCAATATTACAACGTCGAGGTAACCACTAGAACTTCTATTTCTTTTGCCTTAAAAAGTAAAAGTAAAGTTAGAGCCTATATACGTGCCACTACTGGGCACAGGCCTCCCCTTGATGGTTAGGGTTGTAGAGCAAGGAAGTGTCCGCCGCTCTGCCCCAATGGGTATTGTCCAAGACAAAATCTTGGAAATATTTTTTTCTTATTCCTCAAAAATGCAGGTTTCCTCACGATGTTTTCTTTCACCGCCGAGCACGCGGTATATTAGCACTTAAAATTGCAGTTAACAATTTCGTTGGTGCTGGTGGGGATCGAACCCGGGTTACTCGCTTTCTGTTATATTTACAGCGAGCGTTAACCATCTGAGCTAACACGGCTTATCACGGCAATCTTTTGCATTAGGGTACAATTATTTCTCTCAATTTAAATTGGATCACCTTTGAAATGTAGCCTAGCCTATTTAATGAAGAAGATCCATTAACATCGAATCAAAATTGGCGAAGATACCGTAACATGCATACCGGACCCAGACCGAATTTCGGTCACGGCGGCCAGCCTCAACGGAACTAGCCATTGACGCATGACATGATAATAGTGCTCCAGTGTATGCACAAGCACAGGTTCACTCTCTATTCCCTCACTCTCATAGTTCGATGGGATGATAAACCGACACGACCGGAGAGAAGTCAGGCGCAGGACCAACGGCTTTACGTGCTTTCCGAAGCACGGGGTGAGACACCGCCAACTTACTGACAGCGGGCAGCTACTAAGATTTCTTGATATAAAAACTCAATAACTGATTTTTTTTCTTGACCCTACCCAGGTTTTGAACCGGGGACCTCATGATCGGCAGTCGCTCTACTACAACCACTAGACCGGCGAGGCACGACAAGCTTGTTCCTAGCCGCAGTCAGGCTACCCCTTTACTGACGATATTGCGAACTTTTGCCCGCTTTGTTTTTAATAACGTACAGTTTTAATAACGTTTTAATAACATACAGCAAAGGAGTGAAATAATTTAAGGCATATAGGCTTTTGTTACGCTAAGATAATGTTACGAGCTTAGGGTTCGTAACAATAAAAACTGCCGATTGAATTACCAAAATTGGCACTGTAATTGCGGAACACCAATTAAAACTTAAACACACTAATAATTAATCACACTGATCACTTTAGTTCACTGTATTCTGCTCCGAAGCTTCGCTCGTATCGCCAATTCAATACTGCCCCGGTCGCGGACTTTATCGACGTTATATAAGCCTTTTCTACCGAAACATCCAGAATGTTCCAGCAAATACCGGTCCCGACCGACTAGATGTAAAAATTCATGGACTTTTCGGAAAGCTTAATTCTTCTATTCGATACTAGATGGCACTGTTGGTGGAAAGTTCAGGCCTGGCATTTTCTACAAAGCTCTCCTCGCTCTGCTCCCCGACACAAGATGGCGCTAGGGGCATCCATTACGGATTGCAACAATAATGTGATTTACCATCTAGGGCAATGGCTTATAATAAGTAAAAAAACATGGAATCCCTTCACTCCCTTGTTTCACTCGAGTTCTACTGTTTATTGTATGATATGTAATTTCCCATTAAAAACTTATGCTGCACTTCTGACTTTTTATTGAATAACCGAAAGATATCGCAAAATCAATCTGATAGACATTGAACATTTCATCAGCGTCAGAATTTCCTTTTACACATTTTAACTGATTTTTATCGTGAACAATTATTCAAACGTGTGAAATGTGAAATTACAGTTACATTGAATGATAAATATCCAATAATTTAAACGTATACGTTTAAGAGCTATCAGCGTATATAATCTTTTATGTGATATTAAATAACTGAAGGAAACAATTTAAATGTTTGTCTTATAGTCACTAGTTTTTAAAAAAAAACATAATAAGGGTGACAAACGAGCACACAGTCCACCTGATGGTAAGTGGATGCCGTGGCCCATAGACATCTACATTTATCCTCGATTACGAATCAAAATGCAGATGCGTTCTCACCCCTGAGGCCTGAGATGGAATGCCTCGTTTCCGGTAAAAAGGTTCTCCGGTTCTCTAAACACACCATACGAAACACAGCAGCATCAAGCTGCTAGTTTACGTTGGTATTCTGTGAGAGCGTGGTCCTTCCACGGTCAAGTCGACCCATTCATGCTAAGACCATAATATAGCTGCAGCGTGGCTCCACCACGTATAACATATAAAAAATAGTTTCGCAGTTTATTATTTACGCGGAAGTTTAAATTTAATGTAATTTTTAACTTTAATAAAATATATTTAGCTTTCGTCTATTAATAGATATGATCGTCTCACGTTACGCTTGGCATAGCGATTGATGATCGCATTAGCAAACGTCTCGCTTCTTTGATGCTGATGCCCATTGCCGCTCTAGTTACAAGATTTGCTAGATCCGGAAGCCACTATATTATTCTGACAGTCGCCTCTTAAGACATCCTAAGGACTATACGTGATGGTTGATTCTCTCACGATGCCACCTCATGGCTAATGTACAATGTGCTCAGAAATTATCGCATGATTAGGAAACCTTTCGTAAAGAAATATTTCTTCTTGTAAAATCTGTTAATTCTGTTAATTCATCGGGGGCAGCGGCATGAACTCTAATTTGTCATCAAACTCTTGCAGAAATGAAAACGAGTCAGTCGGTGCTGCGCGTATTACAACGTATATAGACTGTTACTTTACAGCTATGTAATAAATATGGAATGAAGCAATTTTTTTTATTATTAAGGAATAAGGCTGTTGCATCTTTTTTAACTGAGTTGGTGAAATTTATTACATCAGAGCATACCATTCTTTCGTGCTTCGCGATATGTCAGTTATACTAACCGTGCCATCATGATTGAGGTAATTTATATTTAAAGCTCCGATGAATTTACCGGATCCGTAATTATCCACGCCTACACGTAATAGCTCATGCAACAATCATTCCGATCTAGAGCGAAAGTTGCCACTATGCATTGATTATACAAAAACTCCGAAAGCGAACTATTTCTGATATATTTCGTCTTTAGAAATCACGTTGTCAGTATCGACCACGGAGCAAATATAATTTGTATCGACATTTAAGCTATATACCGGTATTAAGTCATTTTTGGATGGTATGAGGAAGATGTTGCTATAGTACTGTTTCAGCTGCTTGTAGTAATACTCTTATATGCCGCGTTGCACAGCGTCCCCAAATAATATAACGTCTAATTGTTATATTACCTTTCATATCCTTAAACTTAATAAACACACATCATTCAATTTTGTATTGTGATATTAAAAAATCAATTTAGAAAATTTTATTTAATTAATGACCTACTATTTTGATATTCAATATATATATCAAAAAAAATCCATGCAATGTCTAATAAAGCAATCTTGACGCTTAATTATTAGGAAGTAAAAGCTATAACAGCTTTTCAGGGTCATAAATCCTAAATAAGATCAAATGTATTTAAACCTACTTAAAACAACTTCAAATAAGGCCACAGGTAAGTAATAATGTTGAAATTGTACAATGAATAGATTATATCTCTGGAAAATGTTCTACTAAACATAAACTTCTATTTGAAAATAGTGGATAATATTGACACAGTTAAGCAGCACTCGAGGAAAGTCCTCGAAATATTGGGACAGACATAACTTGAGTCCTAAACCAACATTATTACAAAATGTAGTTTTGATAGCAGTTGCGTATTTATAATTTAGGTAAGAACCTCTTAAAATAACATGTATGCCAGACTTTAGAGAACACTTTAAGCATTTCGGACGGCTCCATGATTAATTAGGCCTGAGTAAGATTAGTAATGAGTTACGACGCTGAGGGCCGCGGGTTTGAATCCCGCACGGAACATTATTTGTATAAGGCGAATAATTATCGGATTGCGCACGGAACTAATCATTGTTTCCGGTCTAGACGTTTATCTCTTGCACTTTATGTATATAAACTGTAGGAGTAACCTATTTAAGAATAAAATGTTTTTTTTATGAAAACTTTCAACAACCATATTTCACTTATTAATTATTATTCAATGACACTATGTACTTATAATATTATTTTTCTTAGAATACTAATTTTAAAAAACAAATTTCTTCTTTTACAGAAGCAGGTACCGTCCCAGACGATCAGTCAACATCAGCATCATGGTGGCAAGCAGGCACAGCGACGCCCTTCCATGAGAGCAGCAATAGCGCATTCTCTTCAACGCATGGTATCGTTCAGACACATCCATCGATAAATGACGGATATTCCTTTGGAAACCTTGCCAATACAATCGGACCTTCATCTAACCCATTCGTCCGAACAAGCGGCAGCGGCCCGCTTAGTGGCAATTTCCGCAACAATCCGCTACCACCGCTTTCTAAGAACGTGAATGGAAAAATGTCGTTCAAGCACTTGGACTTCACGAGTAGTGCGACTGCTGAGCTCAGAAGGAATCCAGCGTTATCCGCTCCTGATGAATGTGCGCGTGCTTGCAGAGAGGGAGAGCCACCGAGAATCTGTTACTACCATTTCACTCTTGAGCTGTACACTGTTTTGGGCGCGTAAGTATCTAATATACTGTTTATTTCCCGTATTCTTCTTTGATTATCTGTAAAAGTTAACATCCAGGCAATACTAATGGTTCTCTCACACTGTAGGCAGAATTGACCGTAGTTGCTATTCTTAATAGCGAATTAGCGATCACAATACCAGATGCTGCTCACAAGTTGACGCTACTCCCGGTTTCCGGCCTGGATATGTTATCTTCTTCATGTTGTAGCTATATTACTGATTTAGTAGTAGCACGAATATGTCGGCTCGACCGGGGAAGGACCATTCTCTCACAGAATACCAGCGTAAAACAGCATCTTAACGTTGCTGTTTCATATGATGAGTGTAGAGAACTAGAGACCTGTTTTTAATGGGAACGAGGCATTCCATCGTAGTCCTCAGGAGTGACAACGCCCATTAAGACCTACTAGACCTATTAAGATACCAACTGGACAAAATAACTTGATACGGAGGTGAATAGGAAAAGAAAATTATCTAACCACTCTGCCTTAACTCGTAATTTTCGTATCAATCTCTATATATAAAAATCAATTTCCATCCGAAGGTTTCGCTAAAACTCGAAAATGGCTTGACTAGTTTTGATGAAACTTTTCGTGTGTGGTTTGTGGATGGTTAAAATTCACTATTGGACCCGGTAGGTAGAGCTTTCGTTGTAATCAAGAAATTAGCCGAGCGAAACCCGGGCAGGTCGCTGGTATTACATAAATCATAATAAATTTGAAAAATATTTATATCAATCAATACTAGCCAATGCAAACTCACGGTAAAAGTAATTTTAAAAGTGACAACCTTGGGAATGTCATAACAAAACTAGTTTCAACGTTCTTTAGAAATCAAATAAATGTTCGTTTCATTTATTTTCACAGTTGGCTTCATTCATTGACAAATCTATGTCTTATTCTTCAACTCAAATGAGTCCAATTCTAATTGATGGGTAATGTCGACAGAGCTTACGCAAAAATTCACATTTCGTTGCACAAGCATAGGGCAATGAAACTGTGTTATAACAATACGTTATCGACACGTTTTTCTTTTGTTATGATTGTCATTGTTAAATGCATTTGAATTATATTTTAAGGTACTTTTTATAATTTTTTTTATTACAGGGCTTGCCAAGTTTGCACACCTAACGCAACCAATGTAGTCTGGTCTCACTGTCAATGTGTGTTGGCCGATGGTGTGGAGCGAGGTATCCTTACAGCAAACAGAATGATTCCTGGACCATCGATTCAAGTGTGTGAAAATGACAAAGTGGTAATTGATGTTGAGAATCATATGGAAGGTATGGAAGTGACCATCCACTGGCACGGTATCTGGCAAAGAGGATCTCAATATTATGATGGTGTACCATTCGTAACGCAATGTCCTATTCAACAAGGAAATACATTCAGGTAAATATTATTTTAAAGACAAAGAACTAACCGATAACTTTGTTTTGGACAGAGAGATAACACAACAGCAGTATTATAATTTATAGAATAGAATAGATTTTTTGATGAATTTTTTTTATTCACCACAAGCTCTACAGTGAAGGAAAACATCTTGAGGAAACTTGCATATTTTAGAAATAGGAAAAATAATATTTCCAAGACATGTGAAGTTCACCAACACACATTAGGGCACCGCGGCGGCCATTTCTTTGCCCTAAACGCTCTCAGAAATGAGAGTAGACCTGTGTCCAGCTGTGGGATGTATATAGGCTGTAACTTTAACTTTAACCTGTAATTCGGTTTAAAGATCTTTATTTACTCATTAAGACTAATGTCATTTACATGAGTACATTTATACAATTTAAAATAAATCACTCAGAACTATACTAACTATACTCAGAATATAATAAATAGTAAACATAAAATAGGGTAGATCAAAATTAAATAGAAGTTGCAAGTTAACTGCGTAAGAGCGATATTTCAAGTATTGATAATATAAGACGGTGGTCCAAGTTATATAATGTCTTGTTTTTTAATGTGGTCTAATAATTTTTTCTTGAAAATATTGGGCGAACTTGCATCCTTTATAGTTGAAGGGAGTTTAATATACAACTGTGCTCCCGCAAATGTTACGGCATTTTTTCCATAATTAGTGCGAAAATTTGGTAATACAAGATGGTTTCCGTGGCGTGATGAGTATTTTGGTGTTTCTCCTTTTGTGGTGAATGTTATATTTGAATGGATCATATTATGTGTGATTTTATATATACATGTGTTATAGATGTATAATTGTTTGATGTTTAGTTATTTCGTTTCATGGTATATTGTTTCTTGTTCTTATTTAAAATCATTTTTTACTTTTACCACTTATACCCCATATATATTTGTACTGATCTTTATTTCACAGATATCAATGGCAAGGTAACGCAGGTACTCACTTTTGGCATGCACACACTGGTCTTCAGAAATTAGATGGATTATATGGAAGTATTGTTGTACGTCAACCTCCATCCAAAGATCCCAACAGTCACCTTTACGACTACGATTTGACTACACATGTCATGTTAATCAGCGACTGGCTGCATGAAGATGCTGCCGAAAGATATCCGGGTCGTCTTGCTGTCAACACTGGTCAAGATCCCGAATCTGTATTGATTAACGGCAAAGGACAGTTTAGAGATCCCAACACTGGTTTCATGACAAACACACCATTAGAAGTTTTCACTATTACTCCAGGCAGGAGATACAGGTTTAGGATGATCAACGCTTTTGCTTCAGTTTGTCCAGCTCAGCTTACTATCGAAGGCCATAACCTGACAGTTATTGCGACAGATGGGGAACCCGTGCAACCAGTACAAGTCAACACTATTATATCTTTCTCCGGTACGTAGAATAAATAACGACTTTATCATAACGTAATTATAAATCAGGGTTATAAAATTCACATACCCTGAAACTACTTTTTATCTATCGCTTGCATACTCAAAAACGCAACAAAGAATTTATAGCAGGAAGAAATATTTCAAGATTTGTCCACTCACTGTATTGGCTAACAATTAAAGGTATCACTGATACTGATACTACTGTAAAACTGGAACGGTCATACGAGGCGACAGAGGTAAATAAATCAGGAGATGAGCAGCAGCGTCTTCATAATAATGACTAAAAATAAAAAATAATGCGTTTTCCAACCCGCTTGGCAAATATCCCCCCTATGAGGCAATCTATGGGGGAGGCCTATGTTCAGCAGTGGACTCCAATAGGTTGTAACGGTATTGTAAAAGTACAAGATAATTATGTATAATGACAATATAGTTTGTATTTTTTAACTTTTCATTCAATTAAACTCTGGCAACATTTATTTCCTGTGAACTACTATTTTCTGTTTCATGACGTTATTTGTGTTGACTCCTTAAATATCTACTTCGTTGTGGACGGACCTGTAATAAATAACCATACTTGAACAAATTGCTCTGACTCAAACAATAATAAAAGCACTTATAACTTCCTTAGTAATTACACTGTTTTCACTTAAAACCGTTATCGCTGTACAATCGACGATGATTTAACGATATTTAATCGTAATACTAAATTTTAAACAGGTATCTAGTAAATTGATGCCATAACTAGACTAAAGTTGACTAAAGGTTGTTTTTTATTGAGGTCACATTACTTTGATCTTTCATCCCTAACAACATTAATTTTAAAACTCGTTCTTGACGATGGTTTTACTCGACTCTTTCAGGTGAACGATACGACTTTATCATAGTCGCAGATAATAACCCTGGCGCATACTGGATCCAAGTACGAGGTCTTGGAGAATGTGGTGTAAAACGAGCACAACAATTAGGAATACTCCGGTATGCTAGGGGCCCATATCAGCCTTCCTCGCCAGCGCCTACGTATGATGTGGGAATTCCACAAGGAGTGGTATGTATTGTACTATTGTAAAACTTATATTAATATGAACAATTATAATTCCTAAAATAAAGTTGTAAATACGTCAGTAACATAATTAAATCTTACAAGTATTTCTGCCAACATTCAAAATAAGTACAAAGGGTTCAAATTTCGTGTTCTCAATTATACGAATTGATCAGTGTAGTGTCTAAGAGTGTCATTATATAATTATAAGTGTATTTTGCATACTTGCTTCTAAGAGCTAGCACGATACCCTGAACTAAATTAAATCTATTTTGCAGAAGTTGATTGCATGCATATATCATTACAAAAACATTAGCAAATACTTTTCGAATGCAAAAATGGTATTCAAAATAAATTGGACACATTCATTAGTTGTATAAAGTAGAAAACACTAGTAATGAATTGTAAATATCATAAGCAAACTGTCGTGGATATTAGTAACTGAGTAGACGACACGGAATGTGTTTTAGTGGTAACCTATCATAATGATTATATTGCACCTCTTTGCAACAAATTTCCGCATTTGCACCAAGTTCCGTTTTATTAAACAAGTGCAATTTTTAATACCGTAATATAATAAATTAATCAATTAAAACTATTTTAGTGCTAAATGTAATAAAACGGAACCGACAAAAGATACATTAAAAATTTGCAAGGTTTATTTTCTCCTTCCTTCAACCCCAATGAACAAATTTGGTAGTATTTTTAAATAATAATAAAAGTAGTTAAGTTTTAAAGTAGAGTAGTTTGCACGTAAAATTAGTAATTGCACGTTTTTCCTCCTCACTAACTATACAGGTTATGAACCCACTGGACGCAATATGTAATATACCCAGAACCGACGCCATTTGCGTCAGTCAACTGAAAAACGCCAAGCACATCGACCCTGCAATACTCCAGGATAGGCCTGACGTAAAGATTTTCTTACCATTCCGATTCTTCGTTTACAGACCAGAGATGTTATTCCAACCGAATACTTATAACCGATATTTAGGTGAGAATAAACATGTATATTTTACTTTGACTTTGGAATGTTTAAATAAATTCGTCGACTATAACTAAATTTAATGCTTACAGTGGCACCGGGTGGAGATCACGTCATTAGTTTAATAGACGAAATATCGTATATGTCCCCACCGGCCCCTCTTATAAGTCAGTATGATGACATTAATCCTGAACAATTCTGTAATGGCGACAATAGGCCAGCTGATTGCGGACAAAATTGCATGTGCACTCACAAGGTTGACATTCCGCTTAACGCAGTTGTAGAGATTGTACTAGTAGATGAAGGTACTTTGCACCACTAAATATACCAATCGCTTTAAACATTGGCTGTTGTTATATATGAATCTGACTTTATTTTGATTTTACATTTTTAACTTTCACAGTTCAAATCGCGAACTTATCCCATCCGTTCCACCTGCACGGTTACTTTTACAACGTGATTGGTATTGGACGGTCGCCCGACCAGAACGTCAAGAAAATTAACCTGAAACACGCTCTCGACCTCGACAGACGAGGATTACTTGAACGTCACTTGAAACAAGGAGATTTGCCGCCGTCGAAAGACACCATTGCAGTACCCAATAATGGCTACGTTATCTTACGATTTAGGGCTAATAATCCTGGTTTCTGGCTCCTCCATTGCCACTTCCTCTTCCACATCGTCATCGGCATGAATGTCGTGCTACAAGTTGGCACCCAAGCCGATCTGCCTCCTGTACCTCCCAACTTCCCGACATGCGGAGACCATCTGCCTCCCATCAATTAACTTCGGTTCCTAGTAACAATCACAGTTTTCGTACATCAAAGAATTGGTTCAGCAGTTGAATTATTTTTGTGTTAACTAAGTGTAATTTTATGATTGTTTTGTGTGGTGTGTCTGGTAGATTCGAAGTGCTCGACTCTACCATTTGTGTTTTTATTCGAATGTTTCAACAGGAGTTCATGATGGTTTGTGATTTTTATTTAAATGACGGTGATACTTTTTTGAGTGAATCACAGTTTTATAATATGCCATATTTGGTGATACTTTTTTCAATATTTTAATGTGTCGCCTAAAATATTGTATAGTTCGAGGCTCAGTAATTAATGTACAACGTATTCTTCGCCCACGGGTTTCTTTTTTATCTATTTTATACGAATTTGTTTGTACTGTAACTAACGACTTGCCATTTTTTCTTCACCAAGGATATTTATTACGTGTATATATATAAAATTTATATAGACGTATTTAGAATTATAAGAGGCTCTACCATTGACTAACATCGCAATCCACACAAAATTAAGGAATTGTAAATAATGCGAAATCTGCAATACTTGTAAATACACAAACATGAACGAATAGCTTAAAACATACCCTTCTCCTCCCCCGACCATGAAGACTGTTCTAACCATATGTTTATTTAGAGAGTATGTAGATACAAAAAATGTTACCATTCCCAGTTACCATAACAATAAGAAAATTCTGTGTATTTTATAACGTAATTTAAATCATTTCCAGAAAAGCAGTAGTGGTAGTATAATAATAAGAAATCATACAGTGTTTACTTAAAGAGGCAAATTCTTTACAAATTAAATAAAAATATTTCTGTTATTGTCGTGCGTTAGCAGACAATGTGTATTTATCACAAATATTTTAAGAGATTTGTGAATTTTAAACCATTTTAATAAATTTTATAAAATAAATTATTTATTTTCATTTTTATCCTTCATAGATAAGTGTTCATGATTCTTTGATTGTTACACTCATTAATGTTAACAACATGCAATGTAAATATTATACAAAACCCCTTTGTAAATACTAAACGGTGTTTGTTTTCTGTAACTATTTTATTTTTAGATCAAAAATAATGTCACATTTCCCACGATACACTTACTTAAACCTGTATCAGTGTAGAATGGAAAGGTATGGTACTCCATTTATTTTTATTTCTTCAAATTGATTTCTTGTACAGAAACCATATTATGCATTAATGCTCCTATAATAAGTACATGATTAACTAATTGATTGATATTTTTGTAGGTATTAAATCCTCTAGATGCAATTTGTGATGTACCAAGGAATGACGCAGTGTGTGTCAGTAATTTAAAATCGGCAAAACCGGTAGACAAGGCAATACTTCAAGAGAGACCAGACGTAAAAATATTCCTGCCATTCCGTTTTCACTTCTACACGCCAAAAGATCTTTTTAAGGAAAATACATACAAAAATTACTTAGGTAATTGATTGTCTTACCTTTATTTTATGAGAAACCACATCTGCAGAAGATATCGCGAAATACCTGATTTCAAATTTAATGAAAGTTATATTTTTTTTTACTTCCATGTAAGCTGTAGAGATGTTGTAGCTCAGTGGCTAAGCAGTCGTTGTAAGTTTGACGATCCGCCGGCAACCGGGGTTCGATTCCCACTGGCACCAATGAATTTATTTTAATTGAAAGTGCTGATTTGAAATTGGGGTTAATTGGCACCATAATGTTTATTACTTTGAGTTGTTTACAAGAAGATGTTGCTGTCCACATCTCCTATTTCAGTTCTCCCCTGTCGCCACTTACGACACCCACGGGAATAAATAGTAAAAAGGCGGTCCATGTGCGACCCGAAAGGTCCACACGACTAACTTCCCAGTGGAAAGAATAAAAAAAATATCTAATGTTTTGTTATTTTATACAATTTTTCATTCAGCACAAAAAACGACTTCCGATTTTGCTCATAAATTTAATGGGATCTATGTTACATAATTATGCGTTAAATGAAACTGGTCTCATGTCAATATCACTCTTTGTTCTCGAGATACACGAGGCGAAAATTGAATCCGAACATACATACACATGTACATACGTACATGTGCACACACGGACATCCTCTTAAAAACCATACTATTCGACTCTAAAGACCTTGAAACGTGGAGATATGTTAAAATTTCTAATTTGCAAAATCGGACCCATTACAAGAACTTCCCACTGGGAAGTTAATAATTAAAAAACATATGCCACTTCAGATACTTTGTTGCTAATTGACGGATCCGAAGCGTAGCTGCTAAGCCAGTGTCTGTGGAGTTGCGAATCCTAGGGTTAGAATCACTGAGGATCACCTCGCACTACATTTGTTAATACAGGCTACTACTTTAGAACTTTCAGTCTCCATCGCGTGTAAGTTCATCGAGCTACATACACGACTAGCTTAATATCATTTCAGCTAATGATCCAATGAGATGTGCCATGTAGTGGCGGCGAAAAGCACTTAGTACTGTCCGCCATACTGAATTTCGGTCACGGCGGCCAGTCCCAGCGGAAACTAGTCAAATGCACAGGACAGATTTATAGTGCACGAGTGCGGGCGCAAATTCAGATGCACTCTCTATTCCCTCACTCTCCTAGTTCTATAGGACGACAATCCGATACAACCGGGGAGATACAGGACTAAGGGCTTTACGTGCTTTCCGAGGAAAAGGGGTGCAACAGCGCCAACTTCCTGACTCCCGACCATAGAATACTATAATACATATAGGTAATACATACATATGGGGGAGTGGGCGGAGCCCGTGTAGCCACTAAAATGTCACTAACACGTCAATTCACACGTATAAATGTCAACACGAGATGTGTTTTGACGTAACAATCATTTCCAAATTTCGCATGCAAATTATTTAGAAAATACCAAATTGCACGCTATTTACAAATAAATATGTATTAAAATTTTAACGACTTGTTTAATGATGATTTTGAACGTTAATGAAGAGTCTAAAATGTGTTAATTTACTCAGTCTGTCAAAACAGCGAATCGGGTTTGTAATAATGATAATAGGACGTAATTGCTTGTAAGTGTTCTCCCGGCGACGCAGAATCTCGTACAAAATAAGTTTGGCAGCCATTCTATTGTGCATTATAGTCTATGCTCCCGACTATTGAGAACTTCCTAACAGAAAACCCAATAACCAATTCACATAATCAGTAGTTCCGCTTAAGTTCATTAGACCGACAAGGCAAGCAATCCCATATAATCTCGTTGGAGACTTAAGAAGCGACAGAGGGAAACTTAAACAGGAAAAGGGCAGCAGCATTTTCCTGATAACAGCTCAAAGTAATTATAAAACTGTGGTCACAAACCCAATGGGCAAACTTAAAAACTAAGGCAAATATCCCGCTTTGCGGCAAGTTATAGGGAGGTCTACGACTATGTTTGGCAGAGGACTTTTAATACGCTTTAATTATTTTTTAATAGATTGAGGGTGACAATGAGCATACCGTCCACCTGATGGTAAGTGAATGATGTGACCCATAGACATAGACATAGACATTTATCCTTGATTAAGAATCAAAACGCAGATGCGTTGTCTCCCGTGAAGACTAAGATGGAATGCCTCGTTTCCAGTAAAAAGGGACGCAGATACATTATCACACTTGAGGACTAAGATGGATTGCCTCGTTTCCAGTATAAAGGGTCTCCCAAACTTTACGCTCACCATACAAAACACAGCCATATTAAGCTGCTATTTTACGCTGGTATTCTGTGAGACCGTTGTCCATCCTCGGTCGAACAGACTCAATCGTGCTACAACCATATAGCCGCTACTTGGCATTAATATAATGATCCCTTGGGGTATGCTGTATAATTCATTTTGCGGGCTACAAAAATTGATAAAAGTACAATAAAGTTTTTTGTTTACATACATAAATGACAATAATGTTGCAGTTGGCGGTTTTGGTGGCGATCACGTATTGAGCTTAGTGGATGAGATTTCCTACACCGCACCTCCCGCGCCGCCGCTGTCACAGATGCACGAGCTACCGTCTGAACTCTTCTGTAATGGCGACAACAGGCCCCCAAACTGTCCCGTCGACTGTCGCTGCACGCACATGATTGACGTGCCGCTGAACTCCATTGTTGAAATCGTTTTAGTTGATGAAGGTAAGTGTGATTTTAATTTAAAAATTATTTTAAATATTCATTTAATTCAACAGGTGGTAAAACTAAAAACTTTGTACAACCGACGCATTATTTAAGGATAACTCAAAAACTTGATCAAATTTATATGGGACCACGCGAAAAGCATCAGCTTTCAAATATAATCATCAAAATCGGTTCACCCAAAAAAAGTTATCAGGTAACACACATAAAAAAACATGCAGTCGAATTGAATACCTCCTTCTTTTTGAAGTCGGTTAGAAATAGTCCTCATCTTTAGATTGCTGGCTCTTTGGCGGCATAATGTAACGACTTACTAAATACACATAAAAAGTTTTACCGCCTAGTAAAACATTAGCATACTTACAAAATTTTTCTTTTAAATATATGTGTATCTACTTTAAAAATGTGTGATATTATATGCCAGTAACATATACAAAACATATAACAATATAATTGTTTTTATGTAATCTATACATCTAAATATAATTAAAGTGTCTCTGTTTGTAATGTCAAAATACCCACTTTTTACTAAATGCATCTGAAAGTACATATTCGGCACTTATAGCAAAAAAGACAAATTCAAGAATGTTTGTCTGTCTGTCTGTTTGTTCCGAGTAATCCCTAAAATGGCTGAACTGATTTTGATGATACTTCTAGTGGCAGATAGCTGGTGTTATTAGGAGTAACTTACGCAAATTTTATTTTAGACTAATAGAGTTCCATTCCAGAATTTGAACTCATGAAATCTTATCGTAAAAAATTCCGCGCGAAAAAGTCGCGGGAACAGCTAGTATATTATTATACTTCTGAGCATATTCAGCAGCATAGGGATAGCTATAATATCAGCTTTAAATGCTAAAAATGTCAAATAGCAAAAAAATGGCTAGGTATAAGAATAGGTCAACTTGACCAAGGGAGGACCAGGCTCACATAGCATTCAGGTTTTTTTTTCTGCCACCAACACTGCTGTGTTCCAATATCAAAGATATATATAAATTATATTAATATATGTAGTAATAATATAGTATAACGCTACTAGCGTATAATATATATATATATAATAACAAAAATACTATATACTTCTACCTCTCCAAGTAAGTTTAAAAATAGGTTTACGACAGTAGTTGAATGGTGGAATTTTTTTTGCGCCCGAAGCAATTAAAGGGCTACCCTTTATGTGGGGAGGCGGAAAATGCATTACGCATACCACGATAGCCGGTCTATCGTGGTTATGAGAGACTCACTGCCTACCGGGGGAACCTAAGTATTACCCTCCAAAAACCGCCTTTGGGGACTGGCAACTGGCTGTTTGAGCTTCTTATGCCGTATCGGGAGCGACCCTCTTTTGGGAAAAGAGGGCGCAGGCGGCTACGAGCCGCTGAGGGAGTGCCTACGAAGGCAAATTAATTATGAATAATTTAATTTAATTATAGTTTGCCTGAACCGCCAGGAGGCAGTTCAGGTCGTTTGACAGTTTATTAGGCGGGTCCGAGTGAGAGTTTCTCGGCCTGCGGACTCGATAGCGAGAGCCGGGGGTGGGGCTGCATAAGTAGCTGCCTCACGAATAAGATGATTGGAGTGCAACTCTGAGGCTTTGAAGAAGTTCTCAGAGAGTTTTTTAAGAAATTGTTGAATTGTAGGGAGCTCTAGGTCCCGATGAAGGTCGGCATTACGGACGTACCAAGGTGCGTTCGCAGCTCGACGACAGAAAAGGTTTTGAAATATTTGGAGTTCATTAATAATTTTAGGGTCGGCGTGGGCAAAAATAGGGCCCTCGTAGGACATGACTGGTCGTATACAGACCTTATAAAGGGTACGCTTGTTTCTAAGGGACATTTTACTGTGTCGGTCCAACATACTGTTGAGCCTACTCAGGTAAAAACGTGCGTGACGGGTTACTCTTTTGACGTGGGGCCTGAAAGTGAGCCTTGTGTCTAGAGTGACACCTAAATATTTGGCAGTCGTATGCCAGGGGACAGGGGTCCCTAGCATACGTATTGGTGGAGTGTTTTTGAGACGGCATCGTTTATAATCGAAGTGAACGGCGGAGCTCTTCTCCGGGTTCACATCCATGCGCCATTTTTTGAACCAAGCTCCTAGGACGTCAACTGATTTTTGAACCTTGTTCCGTATGAAAGGTAACGAGATACCTTTACAGTAGATAGCAGTGTCGTCTGCGAAGAGGGAGAGCTGAACACCTTTCGACGGGATGGGAATGTCGTTGGTGAACAGGATGTACAGCAGAGGAGCAAGTACTGAGCCCTGAGGGACACCAGCTTTGATAGGGCGCTGTGAAGATAGCGTGCCTTCGTGTCTAAAACGAAAGGTACGATGCTTTAAATAAGAGGCCACGAGACGTACTAGACGATCGGGGAGACCTATTTTGTACAGCTTGTAGATAAGGCCTATATGCCAGACTCTATCAAAGGCTTTAGCTATGTCGAAAAAGACCGCGATGGTCTAATGACGACGAGGATAAAAACCGCTGAGGATATATTCCACAATACGGTGAACTTGTTGGGGACATGAGTGTTGCACTCGGCAACCGAATTGATGGGGAGTGATAAGAGGGTCACCGTCTGTGGGAAACAGATAGCGCCTCATGCGAGTTTGGATGACTGTTTCAAAGAGTTTGCCCGTGGCCTTGAGGAGGCTAATGGGGCGATGACTGGAGAGGAGGTTGAGAGGCTTGCCTGGCTTGGGAATACCAATCACAGTTGCCTCTTTAAACGTAGTGGGAAAGTAACTAAGGTTGAAGCAGGCGTTGAAGATAATAGATAAAAAGGTTAACACCTGCTCAGGAAAGTGTTTTAGGGCTTAGTTGGAGATGCCATCCGCGCCCGGAGCCTTTTTGGGCTTAAGTCCTTTGATGAGAGATGAAATCTCATCATTGGACACAGAGATAGGTTCGGAGGCTGTAGGGGGTGAGTTCCGGCGGCGGAACTCATCCTCCACTGCCTGGACGTGTGAGGGGTCGACGGGTTGAGAGCTAGGAGAGCATTGTGCGGCAATGCTATCTGCAAAGCACTCAGCCTTTTCCTCGTCCTCGAAGGCAACCGTACCGTCGGGACGGGAGAGAGGTGGGTGATAGCGTCTATGCGGAGGGCTCTAGCCATCTGATAGTACGCTGTATGAGATGGAGAGATATTCTCCATGAGTTTACTCTTTTCGAGGTCTCGAAATTCAGAGAGGCGGAATCGGAGTTCTCGTTGAAGACGATTGGCCGTGCGCCTATATTCAGGGGTGGGATATTCTGCTGCTCTCCGGAAAGCAGCTTTCTTGGCTTTTAATAGGTTGCTAATATGTAGGGGAAGCCCACTATTGTTAGCAACCGGGACGACCCTTTCGTTCTCCTTTAGGGAGGATTTAAAAAGGGTGGAGAGTGAATCGACCGAGGTGTCGATTTTTTCGGGCCTGTCTAAGTCCGACGGTAGGGAGATGGTAGAGTCCTGTGAGTCCAGAGCTTTAGCTAGGGACTCCTTGAATGCCTTCCAATTAGTGAAGGTTTTCGTGTGTATTGGGGGAGGCGGCTCATGGCCAAGAATGAGGGAGACCGGTCGGTGATCGGATCCTAGATCGTCTAGTGTCGCGATTACCCTGAGGTTGAGAGAAACTCCTTGGAGTAACGCAAAATCTAGTACATCGGGGGGCGTGATCGGTGTTATCGGGAAAGTGAGTAACACCGAGGGGACTATGGACGGTAATATCAAGAGACTGCGTGATATCGAGCAGGATCTTGCCACTAGGGGAGGTAGTACGGCATGTCCATTCAGTATACTTGGAGTTAAAATCTCCAAACATAATGACTGAATTGCCTAAAGATAAAATAGCCTCAAAATCTTTTTTGAGGGGATGGGTTCCTTAAGGGATGTAACAGGAGGCTATGAGGATGGACTGTTGTCCAGTCATAGCTAGCCTGCATACCGTGGCTTCCATGTTGGTAAGCTGCGGAGTAGAAAAGGGCGAGCAGTGAAGTGTCTTCTTGTAATAGATGGCCGTTCCGCCGCCTCGGCGGTCGAGTCTGTCATTACGAAGAAGAGAGAAGTCTTTAATAGAAAGGCCTTTAGTGCCCTTAGTTTTGAGATTAGTTTCCTGTAGGAAGAGGAAATCGGCTTCACGATTCCGAAGAAAGAGCTTAAGCTCTGGTAGGTTATTTCGCAAACCGCGAATATTAAAGGATACAAGCGATAAACCCTTAGGTTTGATACGACCGTGAGACTTTGATAGAGCAAACTGTTCTGTCATTGTGAAGTTAAGTTAATCAAATTTTAACAATAAGTAACATTATAAAGAACACAGGTTAATCAAATTAAGTTAACTTAACTTACAACGAGCACAAAAGATTATGATGCTCTGTAAGAGCGAGGAGACTGGTCCTGAGGGGACCTCGCAGCGCCAATTTGAGTGCTGACACACGATTTCCTCAACTCGATGTTCCTAATGCGGAATACAACGTTTTTAGGTCTTCAATTGTGGGCTGTGATTGTTGTTGTTGTGGTGCGGAGGTTGTCCGCGGTGGGTCTGCCTTATTGGGGTCCCAGGGAAAGACTGGAAGCTGCATAGGCTTAGAGAAGCCCGGAGGGGGCCTAGGGGGACCCTGAGAGGGCTGAGAGAAGCCCTGGATGGGCTGAGAAGGGCCCTGACGGGGCCGTTGGTAGAGAGCTGGGAATGAGCGGTCATTGACCGGCGGTGGAGCTTGTCTACTGGGGCGAGGATGAGGTGCGTAAGGGCAGCCTCTGTAGTTTGCTGGGTGGCCTGTTTGTTTACACAGGACACATACGGGTGGGGATTCGGCGTCTTTGGGCCGAGGACATTCTTTGGTGTTGTGGGGTTCAAGGCACTTAACGCAACTGGGTGGGGCGGAGCAGTTGGCCGCCGCATGACCATATAGCTGGCAGCGGTGGCACTGCGCCGGGAATCCGCGCCTGTGTGGGGGCTCAACCCTCAATCTCGACAGGCCACACACTGTGCGTACCTGCCGGAAGATGGCTTTTGCCTCCGACACGTTTGTTAGGATGACTAGGGCAAGATTAAACCTTTTGCCCGTTCTGCTGTGCATTTTGTGCACGGCTGAATGGTGGAATAGAACCCACGACTTTTTTTGAAGTTTTTGTAGTCCTTAACCTAACCATGGAGATACTTTCGATTCTGAAAATATAAACCTTTATTGTATTAACAGTCATCTTTTCATTTATACATCATAACCAATTGGAATTTGATGTAAATTTTAACGAAACATTTTTATTAATAAAGGTTACCGTCAGACTATTGGAAAATCTTTATAAATTCCCAGTAGATAGTTTTTATTTGGTTATGAACTCGTATGTAACTTCAAGTACTCACCAAAAATCCCCAGTAGATGTTTATAACAATATAATAAAACTGGTATTTCCTTTTTAATTTAGTTTTGTTACACTCTTTAAGACAAGTTTTTTTTAACAGTTTAACCTCTAAATAAGTTTCAACCTTACATCGGCTAATACTTTCATACTGCGCACATGAAATTTAAATTGAAGTACAAACAAACTTACATTACACCTAAAGATAAATGACTACGGCAGTCCATGGAGCTAACTTCATATAAACATGGCTATGGATGCGTTCCAATCACTCTATACCTCCGCCTACAATTATAGCTCTCATTAACCTTCAGACCGGAACAATATAGTACAAGCTCCCACACTTTGATTATATACCTGATATAATCCAAGCTCTCACACAAGTGCCAACACTCTTAGTCAGAAATAGAATTCTAAAGTTAAAGTTACAGCCTATATACGTCCCACTACTGAGCACAGGCCTCTCCTCATTTCTGAGAGGGTTTTAGGGCAAGGAAGTGTCCGCCGCGCTGCCCCAATGCGTGTTGGCGAACTTCACATGTCTTCGAAATATTTTTTTCACTCTTATTCCTCAGACATGCAGGTTTCCTCACGATGTTTTCCTTCACCGCCGAGCACGTGGTAAATCAGCACTTAAAATTGCAATTAACAATTTCATTGGTGCCGGCGGGGATCGAACCCGGGTTACTCGCGTTCTGTTATATTTACTGCGAGCGTTAACCATCTGAGCTACCACGGCTCAATAGAATAGAATAGAATTCTACCACCTATTAAATTCTTTATCAATTTTAGACATTGTTTCGAGGAGAGGCATAAATTTATATTAGCGGCAGCATCAACCTGCCGTCGGGTGGGCTACGTGCTCGTTTCTCTTTACGAGTAACTGCATGTAAAAAAATGACGCGACAAACATACGATGTCACACATGCAGATGCTCTTTACTTATAAATCAAATTTTGTTTACGTATTCCTTTTATGTTTTGCAGTGCAATCGCCAAACCTATCTCATCCATTCCATCTACATGGTACACCATACAACGTTATCGGTATGGGACGATCGCCGGACAAAAATATTAAGAAGATCAACCTAAAACATGCACTAGATTTAGACAGAAAGGGCTTGTTGAACAGACAGTACAATCTTCCTCCATTTAAAGACACAGTGGCTGTACCAAACAATGGCTATGTTGTTTTAAGACTGAAAGCTGATAATCCAGGTATTTAAACGTGTTGCTATCATTCAATTTCCTTTTTTAATATTCTAGGTAATATCTATTAATGGTTGGTCAAGCTGGTGGAACTCATTCATTCATTGCAGCCCTTCATCAGTCCACTGCTGAACATAGGCCTCACGCAAGGATGTAGCATTCCTTGCGTGAGGCTACAAAGCACGGTGAGCCACCTACATCCATCGACTTCTTGCCTCTCTTACTAGGCCGTCACTCCATCTACTGAGGGGCCGAGCTACACTTCACCTACCGGTACAAGGCTGCTGCTCTAGAACCTTTCTTCCAGCTACATGGCCGGCCCATTTCCATTTCAGCTTAATAATGCGTTCGGCTATGTCGGTTACTCTACTCATTTTTAAGTCTACCACGCAGAGAAACCCCGAGCGTAGCCCTCTCTACGAGTATAGCTAGTTGAGCGACCTTCAGCTTCCTTATACGACGAGCAGTGAAAGACCTCATCTCAGATCCATAGCTAGTGGAATGGTATGAGCAAAATATTTGTTTACATTGTAGAGCCGTGCTGCAGCTGTATTAGTAATATAGTTGTAATACGAATGGGTCGGCTTGACCGCGAAATAGTAGCTTAACGCTGCTGTGATTTGTATGGTGAGTGTAGACAACCAGAGACCATTATTACTGAAAACGAGGCATTCCATCTTAGTCCTCAGGGGTGACAACGCATCTGCATTTTGATTCGTAATCGAGGATAGATGTAGATGGCTATGGGCCACAGTAAACACTTACCATCAGGTGGACTGCTTGTTTGTTATCCTATCCTATTTAAAAAAATACGCAATTATATTTGTACTCATCCTTGCTTTTTCTTTATCGATAAGGATCTTTCGTGGTAAAGTAAAAGGGATCCTTAATTACAGTGTCCGATGAAAGTATTTTACCTCCTAATTGGGGAAGTTAAAATAAACCCAAAGATGTTCAACACTTGTTTTTCAAATGTGAGCTAAATATCAGAGAAAGGCAAATATTATATCAATACAAAAATGGCAATGTTGTGGACATGGGAATTTTTAATGGCATCTTATCTTCGCCGAGCTCTGTCTAAAATGGCTTTTAACTTTATGTTTAATTGTTTAAAGTAGTTGTTTTTTATCGTAGTAGTTTCTATTATTGTAGCATTGTATAAAAATTAGTTTACAATGGGGCTGGCATAATTGTAAGTATGATTAGTAATAATAAAAAATACAGTGCAAATTCAACAAATTATTGAATCCAGCTATGAAAACTGTAACAATAGTATATCATTTCTGTAAAATTTAAGTGCTTAACCTACTTCTCGTGAGATTCTGATATTCTGTAAACTGAGCCACTCAGAAATTTCAAGGAAAGACTCGTATAGAAACTCTACGTTTTGTGATCAGCGTAAGGGTAATTAATAGTATGATATGAAAACCAGATTTACTGTATAGCGCAACGGATCAATAAGCTTGAGCAGCAATGGGCCGGCCAAATAGTCCTCGTCCATCACTTTAGATGAAACTACGACCTTCCAAGAGATGCAGGAAGTCGATGGATGCAGGTGGCTCAGGATCATGTTTCGTGGCATTCGTTGGGAGATCTATGTTCAGCAGTGGACTTGTAAAGGGCTTTATTGATGATGAATATTAAATATACAGCACAACAGTTTGGGAATTTGTCTCACGTATGACAAAGATAAATATATTAGGGGCCTCGCTAGTACTCTCTAATTTATAAAGAAATGTGAAAACGTATGATGCGAAGTCAACTCGAAGAACCGACAAACGATTAGCTATTACCGATTAGTTCTCGAGTGGCAGACTCGTACCAGTAAGCAAAGGTCCCCCACCAGATAGAGTAAAGATCTGGTAAGACATGCAGGAAGTCGATGAATGCAGGTGGCTCAGTACCGTTCTTTGTGGTATTCCCTGGAAAAAGCCTTTGTTCAGCAGTTGACTTGTGAAAAGTTGTGATGATGATAATGATTAGGTTAATAAGTTCGCGAATGGTGGCGAATAAATAGTAGTTATTCTCCACACGCTATGGGTGTTATAGTAAAATTAAACTAAGAATTACTGTTACCTTCTTAATATATATTCTCCTTAGACCCTCGTTTAAGTAAATGTACATTTTCAAATAGGTTGATGTAACTTAAAAAAAGGTTACTTGTGTTTCTCCTTTAAATAGAAAAAATTCGCGCACTTAACCAATTATAACTTAATACCGACCAATTTTTTCGCCGCTTGTTCTATAACATTTTTATTATATAGTAATTTCTAAGGGTCTAAAAATCTGCTTAGCTAATCAGCTTTAGCAACATATGCCTTATACTCATAGCGTGGTCGTACAAATACAGAATGCCTTCGTTACGTAATTTTTTCCTCTGACATGTTTTTACAAACCTTCATAAATTCTCGGGTTATTTATGTAATAAAATACCTCCGAATTTAAAAATAAAACGTTGTACTCGAATTTCCCGGCCGATTAGGAGACTAAACTTCTTGCGGGTGGAATAACTTTAACCATGTACCATTGCATCAAGGCTTGCTTAAAAATAAGATCATAATGATAAACCCAAGCGCTAACTTATTGTCTTGGCACACATTTAATTTTTCTTCATAATTAAAAGTAACATTCAAGCGTATTATTTGGTGAAATCTATAGAAGGAATAAAAAAATGAACAGCACACTATTTACATAATTTTTTTTCAGGCTACTGGTTGTTCCACTGCCACTTCATTTATCATATAGTCATCGGGATGAATCTGATATTACATATCGGTACGCAGCAAGATCTACCGCCGGTGCCTCCCAATTTTCCCAGATGTGGTCACCATTTGCCAGCCATTACGCCTGCTTACTTCCCAATACTTCATTGAAAATGGCAAATTTGTTGGCGCGGCCAAACTCCTAAATGGTCCTAAAGGTTCTACTAAATAAAAATGCGAACGAATGACGCGGATGAACTGAAAATCCGAACTGCCATATGCCGTCGTAACGTTAAAGCGTTTTGATGAACGAAAACTATCATTATTATGTGTTTCTTGTAAATAATTCTCTAAATAGAATTGACCTAAGATGTTTATATCAGTCAGGTTTTTGCAGCAATTTTAGAAGACCAAAGTTAAAATTGAACTAACTTAAAATGTACTGCAATTATTTATTTTTGATAAAACCTTCTTTTTTTTTCATCTAACACATTGATTTATGTTTTTGTTGCTTGTTTTGTAGTTTTATAAATAATAAGTTTTAAGTTTAGTGGTAATGTTCAATGAACAATAAATTCAAGAGTTAGTAGAATTCATTGTAGCTGAAAATATTTCAACGGGGAAGAAGATTCTCTGTGAACTAGTAGAAGTAACCTTATTAATATGGTCTACCTTAAATTCCTAACGTTCCTTAAATGCTTTACGGAAGACTAGGAACCGTAACGGCCGTTACAAATCCTAGTTCTTTGGACTCTATTAAATTCACAGTGGTATAAATAATTTTTTCACTCTTTGTGGAGTTGCAGCAAGTTGCTCACAAGGCCGATGTTTTATTTAAGCTGGATTTCCTACCTTGTAACAAATACTTGCAAGTCTCTTCTCATAAATATCAACCTAATTTAATTTTCTTTACCTATTTCATTTTTTTTTCATCGGCCAAATATTTTCATACGATAATAAGTAAATAAGACTGATACAAACACTAATCGTATATTATAGTTTAAGACGATAGCATAGTTCTAACAATGCTTAATTTTATAAAATCATAATACAGTTGTTTTTTTTTTCAAATAAGACAATACAAGCATTTTGATTTTGTATCCATCATAAGTTATCTTTGTTAAAATGTTATTAAGGAAAAATTAAGTAAATGTTATTCATTGCTTAAGATATCCAAAATTTAAAAGCATAATTATAAATCTCGCTTAAGTCTAACATAGGTTTTGTAGCTTAAAATAGTAGATCTGACACAGGGTAGCATTTTTCCTTAAAATATACTGCTGTGGTAGGGATGCCACGAAGGACCTACGTTTACTAACTTATATTATTATTTTCCTATAAAACTCAATATTTTACATGAACTCCCTGTTCCAGTTACTTATAATACGTATACCTGTAAGTGTACGTTATGATTGTGTTGATTACATTATTTTTTTACAATTAAAAATATAGTCATGATGAAATTAAAATATAATAAAAAACAAAATTGTCTTTTAATATAAATTACCCTAAACGTTCGAATTTGTGAAATTAAAATCTTTCGCTGTTGTTTCATTAAAGATTCATTTTGGTCTTAAGTGAAACAGCATTTTCGTGTATACTAACTTTCAGGTAGGGGAACATTCAAGTGCCAGGCAATGGACACGTCTTGTTTCTTTATAAAAACCATTACAAAAAGCGTTGGAATAGGAGGAAGTTAATCCCACTTACGCGCCTTACAGTAAAATTATAAATAAACTCCCATTCTTAATGTTGCAGCGCTGAGTGCCGCGGGGTTGAAACCCGCGCGGAACACGTATTTGTATGGCCTACAAAAAATTTATTCGTGTCTAGATATTTGTCCTTGTGAAATTTATGTATGTAAACTGAATCTACGATACAAGAGAAAATCCTAGGGAGTAACGTTTATAAATAAGATTATATATGAAATAAGAATAAGTTTTGCGGTAAATGGGTCATGTGCGACGTCATTTTCATATGTTTTTCTGTAATTTTACATATTTATATTACATTCTACAAGCAATCGTGAGAGACTAATGTATATAATAATAAATATACTCTCACTCTGTTTCTCTTTCTCTCTCTCTCTCTCTCTCTCAATTCACTCCCTCTCTCTTTCTCTCTCTCTCTCTTTTCACAGAGACAAATATAGAGATTTTAAGCTATTGCATAGCTTCTATCGCGGGCCTTGAGTGCGGGAAAATCCAGAAATTTCGTAACGAAAAAAAACCTCACGCTCTCCGACGGGCACGGAGGTGTGGCTTGAAGACCGTGCATTGTCTAACGATGGTCTAACGTCGTTTCTTTTCCTCAGTCTTCGACACGGTGTTTATGTATAAAGTGTTTTGAAATTTTGAATATAAATGAACAAAGTGCATTTATTATTATTAAGGCTGCTCTCTCGCAAAAAGCTTGAAAAAAGCGTGCAGATGAACCAACTTTTCGTCGACACTTACAGAGAAATTACATATGAAAAAAATAGCTAGTAATCTACATGATCTGATACGTAATTTGGTTTAGCCATAATTTTTCTATCGGTGTCACATAATAAATAAAAAAATACCCAAATCACCTCCAAATCGTTGAGATGAAACCACTTTACTCCTTCATTGTTTATCAAAGGAATATAAAAAAAGTATCTACTGCTTTGCAATACAAAATAAAATAATTTGGTTTGGTTACTTTTTTAGAAATATGTATTATTTTTAAGATAATAAATTAAAAATACGTCCCGATTAAATACTGCGTCTATATCACCTCCGCATTCGTCCACGAATTCAGTGCGGGGCGCATCGTGTTGCTAGGTGGACGTACGCCACGTTGCGAGAGCTCAGCACTACGAAATAAAATCGTAAAATATTACTGCAAAAATTTAATTTCGTTAATAGTGGAGTAGGTTTTTATATATTTTTATGGAGTAAGGGTGACAAATAAGCATACAGTCCATTAACTTGTAAGTGGATGCTGTCGCCCATAGATATCTACATCAGTTATCGATTAAAAATCAAAATGTAGACGCGTAGTCACCTCCGAGGACTAAGATGGAAATGTCTAATTTCTAATACCAAACAGTTTCGTTTCTCTTCTTAAGCATATCATGTTCTGTTGTTCTGCTGCTCCTCGCCGGTCCGAGTATTTTAATTCTTATGTAAACTAAATAGGTGTAAACAAGATGGGCATTGGCTTTATGCCATCTATCGGAAGCCATAAAAGTTTTCTGTCGTTGACTGTTATCGTCTTTTACGACACCCATGGGATCCAAAGGGGTGATGGCTCATGGTTCTATTACACCGCCACCACGTGGCTCAACATTAGTTAAATAGCAATCAGCAAACATTCTTAATTTAGAAGATTACAAGATATATTTAATTTTATTTCATTATGTGACAAACAATTTTTTTCGTTATAAGAGTTACTCCATTTATGGCACATGTCGCGTACCTATGTTTATAATTAAAACAGGGTCTTTATGCGTTAGACGGCGCATGTTAGCATTATATCTCTCGGTCGTTCGGTTTTATTTTTTCCCGTTCATTTATTTTCCAACAAATATTGCCTTACTTTCATTTCATCTGTTTATGTCAGCTTTATTGAGATGATAATATGTTACAATAAAACTATCAATTTTTTACCCCAATTGAAAATGCCGTCGCGAATCCAAACTAATTAATGCTACATTAGCTTAAGTTTTTTTACGTCCATTTATGTGAACATTCTGCATTTATTTTAAAAGGAAAACAAAGTCATGTATCCACGTCAGAGTTATTTATTGAAGGAGGAAGCATGATATTTGCATAACTTATAACTAAACACATTGGGATGAGTTTAATATTCAGTGAATATGAGATATACATATTTTCGTATACAAAATATTATATATATTGGATTAAAACAATCTTTAGGTTTTTCGGATGCTAACAAGGAAAAATACGTTTATGTAGTATGAGAAATATATTATTATTCTTCAGCCTCAATAATTAATTGGTTTTCAGTTGAAAACGGACCTAATCTTTATAATCGATTTTTTTTTAAATTGCTTTGCTTGTCAGACGGACTTGCAGGGATATAATTGCAGTTCACCATCTTACACATTTAACAAATCTGAAATTATTATAACGTTATCTTTCGTCATGAAAGTTCCGAAATCTGTTTAAATGAATTCAATCACTTAGAATATTTATCACATTGTTGTACTTTTTTAATTACGCCCGAACACAATACACATATTTTTTTTATATCGAAACCATTGTAGAAGGTAGGTTCATCTTTCTTTACGGATTCCTTCAGTGGCCTGAAATGCCAAAGTTGCCGAAACAACAGCGTTACTGCCTCTTTCAGGGCTACAACCGATATATGTATTAATTTACTCTGCGCTTATGTGAGTGTCCTAAGTGGGATATGAGTAAATTCTTCTGTATTTAAAGTTTTTATAACTGTTGTTTATTTAACAGAACATGCAGATGCATTAAGCATTAAGGAACAATTATTCTGGTTCAAAGATGTTTCTTTTGAAAAGAATTCTACAATGAAAGCAGTTATACAAAATAGCAGTAATTGTATTTAGGTTTCAATTTTTGCGTTTGAAGCGAGGCGAGCTACTACTACTAAAACTTAGTGACAAAATAGTTAACAGTCAATTCAAAGTCACCGGTAAATGGCTAGATATAGGTTTTCATCCTTGAAAAATGTTGAATGATTATTTTCTATAAATTTTTATAACTGTAAATAAGCGTGTTCATTACTATACAATGTAATATGCTTCTAAAAGCCCAGTATGGACAGGGTCTCTCCCGTTGTAAAAAGATCTGTCCTGATCATCACGCTTGGTCGACCGATTGACGATCGCAGTGCCGGATGTCTCGCTAATTTGGCGCTGTTTCTAATCGCTTATCTGAATATTGAACATCTCGCGTAAATAAAGATAGCGTGGGTAGTAAAGCTGACATACTACTATTTATTGAAGGCTGAGAGGTCGTAATAACATATTATTTTCCCTTGCCATTGTGTGAATATTATTAAGCCTTCATTGCTGATACTAAGCGTTATATTTTTTAACATAGTAGCTAATTTTTTCAACTTATAATCTAGCACATTTTAGTGGTCAGCGTGTCCTGTGACACACATGCCTCTTCTAGCTCTTTCAAATCTTGTCTATTGTTAGCTTTTTTAACCAGATTGTCCCTCCAATAATCTTGATATTATCTGTTCGCCTTTTAGGGTGCCATTCCCTTATGATTTGAGTCCATTTTATATTGTTTTCCCTTTTTATGTGTCCATTGCCATTTGAACTATCTTGTCTCCTTACTGTAGATATGATATCTTCTGCTCTTTTTTTCGGTCCTTAAGCGTAACGCCCAACATACTTCTTTCTTTCATGAGACATAGCAAGATACACGATTTAAACACTTTTTTCTTGGCTGTCATAGGAAAGTATTTACTTTTGAATATCTTAAAAAGAACAGTATTGATAGTTTTGACATAAAGATTACTATATCGAGGTAATATATAAGACTAACCTGCCAGGCAGACGTTGTTCTGCCCTTTCTACGACCCTGTCATGTCCTATTAAGAATCCTTAAATTCGCAAAAAATAAATTGTGGGTTACTCATGGGCAAAAAAAAAACTATCCTATCTCTCAAGTTGGACCAAACTGCACACGGTGTGCAAATTTCATTAAAATCGGTTAAGTAGTTTAGGAGTTTATCGCGGACAAACAACGTGACGCGTAATTTATATATATCAAGATAATCCACAAAACGGCATATTTTCACATATCTCACTTAAGTAGCAACCATGGAGGTTAGAGAGAAGGAGAATGTCCGTGGAGTTTTTATATGTTTTGTTTTTATATTAATTTTTAAGCTATTGCATAGCTTCTATCGCGGGCCTTGAGCGCGGGGACCAAATCCAGAAATTCCGTAACGAAAAAAACCACACGCTCCCCCACTCCAAGGGGCACGGAGGTGTGGCTTGAAGGCCGTGCATTGTCTAACGTCGTTTCTTTTCGGCAGTCTTCGACACGGTGTTTGTGTGCGTGCAACTAGACGTATTGTACGACTCTACGAAGCTCGCACGAATCGAGACGAGCTGCTCCGAAATCGGACGAATACATAAGCAGCTGTTTATGAGAAAGTATATAGGTGTATAGGTATTTATGTACAACAGTGAATAGCTGTACTTGTAAAATTTGTGTATAAAGTGTTTTGAATATGAATGAACAAAGTGCATTTATTATTTATTTATTTAATAAAAGAAAAAAATTTGTTTTCTTATCGGTCACCACGCTTAAAAAGTGTAACTTGAATTAATATCAAAGAAAAAGAAATACTGCATAAATAAAATAAATAAATAATTATAATTGCATAAGTTGATACAAAATGCTATGCAATAGCTTTACCGCGGCAGTCCCCGAGTGCCACACGTCTTTTTTTTATTCCCCGACGTTATTGTCGCGGGGGGGGGACTCTTTTAGGATAAATATTATAAGGATATCTCGTATGAGAAATAAAATACATTTACAAGTTAAATGAAGTTCGGCAATTGGTGGTGGACCTTAGTCTGCTACATTAGCTTCTTAGAATTGAAAGGAATGCCAGCTTTGGTAACCACACTGGAATAATTAAAGTTCTTTGGGAAATAGGATTTTTTGTACATCTGCCTGTTTATGTATGAAGAGACATGAGCAGGCATCCCATATGATGAAATGTAGACCGACACTAGGAGTAAGTTATTGGTTACACATCTATAAAAACGGTGAATTTATTAGTGTGGATGGGAAATAATATTATATTGAATTCCAAGATACTTAATAAAATAGGTTCCACCGAGATTTGAACTCGGATCGCTGGATTCAAAGTCCAGAGTGCTAACCATTACACCATGGAACCTCTTAGTTGGTAGGGTAATATTTCTACCATTACTTGTATTTCCTTTTAAATTGGAATTTTATTTGTTCAATTGTGGTTAAATTAACGTTCAGTGCTACTTAGTGATTGAATTGGTTCATTTAGTTAGCACTCTGGACTTTGTATCCAGCGATCCGAGGTCAAACCTCGTTGGATTCTAATTTTAATTTTATATACAGATAAGAAAGATGTTAAAAATATATCAATAGTCTTGAGAATAGGTTTCAGAAATGGTATTTCGTTTTATTATGACCATGCTGTAAAACATCATGTACATCATCAAAGATAATATTTTAGCTGTGTAAAAATTAAGCACCTTTATTTTAAACTTAGTTGTCAGGTAAATTGAATTAGATTTTATGATTCGAATAATTACATATTATAAAATGATGATACTGTTGATATCGTTATTTACCACCGCTTTCAGTTGATAACTGACCCGGAAACGGTCAATTGTGATTATCAGTATCTATGTGAATGACACACATTGCTGCGGACAGTGATCGTTTACTTGAACGCATTCGATGCGATTGTCAATATTACAACGACATTGGCGGCAAATGATAAAAAAATTGATTGAGGTAATCGACGCGCCGTGCACTGACGTGAATGATAGCAAATGATAATCGGTTTTAAAGGAAATGTCATATCAGCATTTAGAATAGAATTGAATAGAATCATTTTTATTGAAAAGTGTTGGTAAATGAGAACACTACCATTTGTATTTCTTTGTTGGCTTTACTGCTAATTTAATTGCTTTATGTTGGCAACATTTTTATATTCTCATCTTTTATAGTTTGTGGCACAGTAATCTATGTTTTTCTGTGGTTATTACTAATAAAACGTTGTTGCATATTTCCGTGTTCTACAGTTATTTTAATGATTTCATCCCAAAACATCAACATGGTAGCACAGCGTGGTTGATAAAAATCATTAAAAGTAAAAACGCAGAAAGAACAAAATCTGGCAGCGGCGTAATTGTTCCGTCACGCCACCATCATACATTTTGAGGTTACCGCATAACCTAGACCTACCTTGGAGCTGCGTGCTCGCTCGGTCACATCGCTGGAAAATTGTTATATATAAGTAGAAGATGACAAGTACCGGCCACAATCCATTTCAAATAGACAGACTCGTCGGAAGAGACAATTATGCGAGTTAGAAATTCGCAGTGGAAGCGTATTTCAAGCTTCAATATTTGTGGAGTTGTGTTGAAGGAACTAATACCGACGCCAGGAAGCAAACAAAGGCAAAAGCTAAGCTTATTTTACTGTTAGATGCGATTAATTACGTGCATTTACAGAGCGCAACTACATGTAAAGAAGTCTGGGGTAGCTTGCAGAAGGCCTTCGATGACAGCGGGTTATACAGAAAAGTTGCCTTGTTGAGAGACCTTATCACAACTACATTGGATAGTTCTCGAAATGTAGATGACTATGTGAATAATATAATGTCCACAGCTCATAAGCTTAGGAATATCAAATTTGACATTGACGATGAATGGCTTGGAACGCTTTTGTTGGCTGGCTTACCCGAAATTTATAAGCCAATGATAATGGGATTGGAGAGCTCAGGGATCAAGATTTGTGCAGACTCCATCAAAACTAAACTCCTGCAGGAAGTTCAATGCTCAGAAAGCACAGCATTCTTCACTAAGAAGACAGCCGTTCTCAGGAATCACAGTACAGGAAAGGCTTGTAATCAGAAAGGGCCCCGATGTTATAATTGTAACAAGTACGGACACTTCACCAAGAACTACCGTGCTCCGAAGAAGAATAATATTGAAAAAGTAGAACAAAATAAAAGTTATGTTGCAGCTTTTTCAGCATGTTGAATCCGGACCTTTGGTATGTGGACTCAGGTGCCTCTATGCACATGACAAATAGACGTGACTGGATGTATGATGTAACAAGTCCACCGATACCCACCATAACTGTTGCCAGTAGGACACCACTACCCGTGAAAAATATGGGAAAGGTTAATTTATTAATGAATAATAATAAACAAAGTAAAATTCAGGTAAGAGATGTTCTGTATGTACCTAAACTTGCTGCCAATCTCTTATCAGTAAGCGCATCGTGAAAAGTAAGGCAAATTTTAGAGATAAATGTTGTAATATTTTTGATCATAGTAATAAATTCCTCTGTTCAGCCACATTAATAAACAATTTATATCAGTTAAACACTCACAAAGAAATGTTCTCTAATCTAACATGCTCAAATAACTTAAATGATGTCCTATGGCATAGACGCTTGGGACACCTGAACTTTTCAGATGTTAACAAGTTACCGGAGTGTGCAGAGGGAGTCGATCTGTTTCCTGACAATAGTAAAGGTCCTTACACATGTACCACCTGCTTCGAAGGTAAACAAAGCAGATTACCCTTCAACAACATTGGCTCCAGAGCTTCACATCCACTGCAGCTTATCCATACTGACTTGTGTGGACCGATGGAGCAGATGTCGCTGGGAGGTATGAAGTATTTCATTACCTTTATAGATGACTTTACTCGAAAAGTTAATGTCTATTTTTGAAAGACAAATTGAGTGCACTAGAAGTGTTCAAAGATTATAAAAGTAAAGTAGAGAATGAACTTGATACTAAAATAAAAATTGTTCGGTCAGATAACGGAAAGGAGTACTGTAATAAGGTATTTGATAGTTTTTTAAATAGGTATGGAATTGAACATCAAACAAGTACTCCATACTCACCCCAACAGAACGGCCTAGCTGAAAGGATGAACAGGACGCTGGTAGAAAAGGCCAAGTGTATGTTGTTTGATGCTCATTTGCCAAAGCAGTTTTGGGCATAGGCGCTAGCAACAGCGACCTATATAGTCAATAGGTCACCCACTAGATCACTTGATGGCAAAACTCCTATAGAGATGTGGTCAGGCAAGAAACCCAACTTATCAAATATAAAAATTTTTGGCTCTGAAGAAATGGCTCAAGAACCTAAATAAAAACGTCAAAAATGGGATTCTAAATCTAAAAAATTTTTATTTCTTGGTTACTGTGAATCTAGTAAGGGATATCGGCTACTTGATCCTGACACAAATAAAATTGTCAAAAGTAGAGATGTAGTGTTTTTAGAAAATGTTCAAAGATTTGAACATAATGTGTTGCTTACCTAACAGTGATCCTAAAATACAGTTAAATGAAGAACCCTGCAAAGAAGAATCACGAATCAGCTCAGATCGGTCTGCGAGTGATGAGTACCTGTCAGGCGACAGTGATGATCCATCCTACATACCAGAGGAATCAGTTGACTTTCTGACACCAGCGCGTAATATAAACTTACGGCCACGCAGAGCTACTAGAGTATGCAGAAAGGGATGACCATGATGTGAATTACTTTTGTCCAATTCTTAATTTATGTTATCCTCTCACTGTTGATGAAGCTCTTTCATATCCACATACTGATCAGTGGAAGAAGGCCATTAAGGAGGAATATGATTCCTTAGTAAAGAATAAAACTTGATTACTGGTAGATTTGCCGTCAGGTAAGAGAGCCTTGCCATGTAAATGGGTGTTTAAAAGTAAGACAAATGAGAAAGGTGAGATTGTTCTTTTTAAAGAAAGTTTAGTCATTAAGGGATGTGCTCAAAGAAAAGGAAATTACTACGATGAAGTCTATTCTCCAGTAGTAAGATACACCTCAGTCCGATTCTTGCTTGCTCTAGCTGCTAAATACGACCTAGAAATGTTTCAGATGGATGCTATAAGTGTATTTCTTCAGGGTGACATAGACGCTGAAATTTATATGGCACAACCAGAATGCTATGAAGAGAATGATCAGGTGTGTCACCTACATAAATCAATCTATGGGCTCAAGCAGGCTAGTCGTCAGTGGAACCTGAAATTAAACAATGTTCTACTTAAAATTGGATTAGAAAGATAAAAATAGACCCATGCATCATATTATTCTGTAAATTAATCATAAATGATTTTTATTGCAGTTTGGCTGGACGATTTCATGTGTTTTACAAATTAGAAGAAAACAGCAACGGATATCAAAGAAAAACTCAAAGAGGAATTCTGTATGAAAGATCTGGGTGAGATACAGCAGTGTATTGGCATAAATATAAATAGAAATCGTGAGGCAAGTGGGATCATGTAGGACCAAGAAAAATATATAAACCAAGTGTTAGAACGCTTTGGCATGTCTGAATGCAAACCAGTTTGCACTCCGATTGAGGTAAGTATGAAATTTGATAAGAAACCTGAGAATGAAGATGGTAATTTCCCATATAGGGAAGTGGTGGGCTGTCTGATATATCTGGCACAAGTTACACGACCTGACATCACATACGCGGTGAACAAGTTGAGTAAGTACTGTAAAGATCCAGGGATTCAACACTGGCTTGGAGTAAAAAGGGTCATGAGATATCTTCAAGGAACCAAGAACCCAAAGTTATGTTATGTCAAAGATGAGTAACTAAGGATATAACTGGGTATTGTGATGCAGATTGCGCTAGTGACCCACAAGATAGAAGATCATGCGGCGGTTACACTTTTATTTTTCAAAATGCTTGCATATCTTGGAATTCGTGTAAACAACATACTGTGGTACTCTCGACAGCAGAGGCTGAATATATGGCGATGGCTATGGCGACCCAGGAGGCGTTGTAGCTTCGGCAACTGCAAGATGAGTTCGGGCAAGGCTTGGACAGTGCATTACTCATTTATAGTGATAAACAAAGTGCAATAACGCTGGCATTAACTGATTGTTATAAATCTAAAACTAAACATATAGATATAAGGTTGCATTTTATTAGGGAAAGTGTTGTTAAATGTAAAGTTAAATTTTTATTTGTAAATGGTTGTAACATGATAGCTGACAATTTGACAAAAGGTGTTACACTTGCAAAACATTTATATTACTTAATACTTATTGAAAGTAATTTTTTACTTTAACCACTGGTTCGGAAAGAAACCCTCTGTCTTGGGAAGAACCAGGAAGAAGCCCAGCTGGACTTTTTTTTAAAGCACAATTCACAATATAATATTTTATACAATTGTTATGAAAACATTAAGAAACAGCATGGTAGCGACCACCTCATTCCCAGGGGCTGTTATCAATCATGCACTCTTTAGTACTTACTTAACAATGTTTGCTTAATAACTATTTAAACCTTTTGATACATAAGGTCTGCATATTTTCTGGGACTTTGTTGTTAAAGCGTACACATTGCCCCATGAAGGAATTACTGACTCTAAGTAAGGCCTCTAATCCTTTTTACAACATATGATGCACAATTACGTTTACTAGCTAGTTTAGATATGTGGGCCCCATTGAAGCTTCGCGTCAACCGTAACTCCGAGAAAAACAGTGGATTCAACAAGGCCCAGCTCCTCCCCATTTGAAAGCAGCATTTGAAATCATAATATCTATTGACGCATACGATTTCCCAACACAGTTCAGCAATCGACTGAGGCGAGCGCAAATGATACTCAATGGAAGCTTCAATCTCTCATCATTTTAAGCCTTCAATCACGTTGAAAATCGTCTTCGACCGTGACCCTTAATGAATTTCACCAAATTTAAGTCAATTGAAAAGTATATTTATCAAAACAAGTTAAAGTTACAGCATATATACGTCCTCCTACGACGCCTCCCCCCATTTCTGAGAGGATCCTACTACCCCAATGCGTGTTGGCGATCTTCACATATCCTCGAAATATTTTTTTCGTATTCCTTAGACATGCAGGTTTCCTCAAGATGTTTTCCTTCACCGCCGAGCACGTGGTAATTGCAATTAACAATATCATTGGTGCCAGCGGGGATTGAACCCGGGTTACTCGCGTACTATTATATTTACTATATATATAGTATAGCCTCGTTAAAACTTGAAACTAGCTCCACTGATTCTGAAGAAATTGTTTGCATGTGTTTGAAAGGGTCTCTGTATGGTTTTTTTTATATTTACAATTGGACCCGGTAGATAGCGCTGTTGCCGAGATTCAGAAATCGCCCGTGCTAAGCCGCTAGCACGTGCTAATCGCTAGTATTCAGTAAAAAAGCTCAGTAAAACACATTAGGAACAAAGGAATAAGCAGTGTTAAAGCAGTACGTTATTAAATTAGTAACGTCCATGATGCTTTAATTACTTTGGCTACTGAAGCCGAGAAAACCGACGTTCCAATCTCTTACGAGGCCACTACTCTAGTCCAACACCTAAAAGATTTCAGCTTCATAGTTTTGACTGGTTAATTGGTATGATGTACTATTCCTGATAAATTTTATAAGTAAATTCCTGCAGTCACCAAATATGGATCTCGCTAAATGTGCGCAGAGAATATTGCTTTTTCTTGGAAAAGTGTTTTGAAGGCGTCATTTCAATAGCAAGAGAGTTGACGGAAGAACTTGAAATTGAACCAGTATTTATAACCACAACAAATATAAGACGTATTAAACGCCAAGCAAGTGAAGATTCAGCTACCAGTGATGAGCCTATAACTGATCCGCAAAAGGAATTGGAAGTTGAATTTTTCAACTACCTTTTAGACACAACTTTAAATATACTTAGTGGCAGAATTTAACAGTTAAATGAGTATTGATAAAAACTACTTTTAAGGATATTTTATTTTTAATACTTTCAATGTTTAAAATTATTGTTTATGGTACGGACCATAAACAATAATTAAAAAAGCTGAAGGTACTCCGGGTTTAACAATGACGTCGGGACGTCAGTCATCTTAGTCCCCCGTGACCATGGGTGCTGGAAAGCACCCGAAACGTCGGGAATTAAAAATAAAATAATTAAACGCAATAAAATCCGTAAAAGTAGTTTTAGTCAATGTGTAGTGTACGCGTTAATATAGGAAAGCATTAGTTAAATGAGTATTCAAAACTGTTTACTTTCTTGTTACATATAAAAAGGATTCCTGAAAAATCAGACCAAAAACTCTGTGGTGATCTTCTATTAAAATTAACAATGGGATCGAAATCGGGTGTAGAGTTTATTCGTTGTGTGATGAACTCATAAGTCCGACATCCTTTTTCCTAATAAATATGATGCTGTTACTACCCCTATATATATTTTTATTTTCATAAAAGAACCTTCGTTCAACCATACCAACTAGATAACGGGTCACGTACAAAATCATAGCTAAATACTGTCCGCATGAATATAAACTATGAAAAGACATAAATTTAGTGTGAAATCAATCTTAAGTTATAACAAATAAAGTCTTTTTCCCGTTATTGCCTTGCGAGCTACACTCTCACGTGTAAGAGCTCACGTCTCATGTGCGCTCTTATTTACTGAGATGGATTTCTTGCGCCGACCCGACATCTAGTTGGTATTGTTGATCGAAGAAAAGAACGATAAATATCGTAATGTTAGGTAGCGAGTTGGGAAAGTAGTTGACAAACTTGGCAACGTTGGCAATCGAAAATAACATAGCAGAAGACAACGGCTTCGATGCCTTAATAAAAGATTTTGTCGATAGAAAAGTAAATTTTATTAGGAAAAGTGTAGGTACTTAATTGAAATAAGACATTTTATTAAAAAAATATTTTATTTTATTTTTCCACTCTTATAAATTGGTAAATAGAGCGGGGGTGCCCGTAGAAATCTAGCCCAGGGCGCCGGTAATGTTAAAACCGGCACTGCCTGCAGACCTCCGTCACCTCTTGCGACACTCAGGGTGTGAAATGAGGCAGTAGCTAATTTTAAGCTGCTACTACACGCTTTTCTTCATAAGCTTGTGTAGAGCCCACTGCTAGGCACGGGCCTTATTTTCTGTATGATAACTGTTGCAGAGGCAAGTCAAGCTGGGCAAGTGGGTAACAATACTAATTCTTCCATTATTCACTCCAGGTTAGCTTAAAATACTTGTGTTGGAATTGGTTCACAGCAGTATTCGAATAGAATATTCAAACCCATGACTTGTGTGGGCATTTCGCAGCTACTGACGCTTTTCATAGATAAGCGTTCGAGTTTCGACTAGGCGCTGTCGGTTGAGTGATTTGTGATGTCATTTTCTCAATGCTCCCCTCGCTCTCGTTCCTGACACTAGATGGCGCTAGTTGACTTATTCATGCAACACTGCCCCCTCCTAAGACATGCTCGTCCCGAGCATTATCGGTCCCATAATAACGCGCCAAGCGATCCACATGGACGATCTTAGGAGTCCCTCTTGCGCCTTTCTGTATCCGGTAGGTCACATCGTTGATCCTGGTTACAATCCAGTACGGGCCGTCCCATTTAGCTTGAAGCTTAGGAGATTTCCCTTTGCTGCGGACTGGATTGTGCAACCACACAAGTGAACCTTCGTCGAACCCTTTGTTGTTCATTTTGCGGTCATACCGGGTTTTCATCTTTTCAGACATTTGCTGGCCCGATTGTCTGACGTGCTCATAAACGTCATTCATTTTTTTCCGCAAGTCATTTGCATAATCGGTTATACTGCGTGGAGCATCAGGTGGTATCCCGGTGATCAGGTCTGCAGGCAGCCGTAATTCTCTTCCAAAGTTTGCGAAAGCTGGTGTCACTGTTGTACTTTCGTGAACAGAACTTCGATATGACAACAAAAACGGTTGTATGTGCTTGTCCCAATCTCGTTGCCGATTGTCTACAACTTTTGCTAGGTACCTCTCCAATGTCTGATTAAATCGTTCCACCATTCCATCAGATTGCGGGTGATAAGAAGTCGTTCTTGTTTTATGAGTACCCATAACTCGGCAAGTTTCCTGGAATATTTGAGACTCAAAATTCCTTCCTTGATCGCTGTGAATCTCTAAAGGTACTCCAAAACGACAGAAGACTTCATGAACTAGTTTATCTGCAACTGTTGAAGCTTCTTGATTTGGAATGGCGAAGACTTCTGGCCACTTAGTGAAGTAATCCATCACAACCATGAAATACTTGTTACCGCTTTCACTCTCCGGAAACGGCCCCGCCACATCAATGGCTGTTCTCTCCCATGGTGCACCAACATTGTACAACTTCAATGCACCTCTACTACGAGTCTGAGGTCCCTTTACAGCCGCACAACTTGTACATTTGCGACACCAGTCCTCGACATCGTTTCGACAGTGGACCCAGTAAAACCGTTCTCGGATCTTCAGTAAAGTTCGTTTAACTCCCAGATGGCCTCCTGAATTATGGTACAGCTGTAGAACATCCGGTACTTTAGCTTTAGGGACAACCATTTGTAAATGACAGC
Source organism: Parnassius apollo (assembly GCA_907164705.1). Lineage (NCBI taxonomy): Eukaryota > Metazoa > Arthropoda > Insecta > Lepidoptera > Papilionidae > Parnassius > Parnassius apollo. Next base: position 3,277,831 of record CAJQZP010000851.1, read on the forward strand.
TGTCTCCCCGAACATTTTCCCATTTACGGCACAGAACTCCATCCTGAAGCAGCAAGCTGTCCCACTGGGCCCAATAGCTTTTAGTGGTCGAACTCATCGCTGAGACGTCGCTCCACTTGGGCTTGGGAGCACTGGCCTTCATCCATTCCAGGATCGGCTTGATGTCCGGATCTTCCTGCTGCACACGTTGTAAGCTGTCCTTCCACTCGTTGCTGAGGTGGTCTGCCCTGAGCATCCTCACGGATACCACTTCCTTACTCTCTTGCCTAGTACAATGTTTGCAATCTTCAGGACAAGGTCTTCTTGACAATGCATCTGCGTTGCCATGAGATTTCCCGTTGCGATGTTCGATCTCAAAGTCGTATTCCTGCAATAGTTCAATCCACCTCGCAACTTGTCCTTCTGGATTTTTAAACTGCAATAGCCATTTTAGTGCAGCATGGTCAGTTCGTAAGTGAAATTTTCGCCCCAGAAGATATTTGCTAAAATGCTGCAACGACTTTACCACAGCTAGCAATTCGCGTCTTGTGACACAGTAGTTCCTTTCCGGTTTTGACAACGACTTGCTGAAGTACGCTATCACGACCTCTTGGTCACCATTCCGTTGGGACAACACACCGCCAAGTCCTATATCACTTGCGTCTGTGTCAACTATAAATTCTTTGCTTGCATCAGGGTATCCCAAAATAGGTGTTTTGCACAGACGGTCCTTGAGCTCCTGGAATCGCTTCTCCTCGGTTAGCTTATGCAGAGGTTTGGCTATATCTGCAAAGTTCTTCACAAATCGCCGATAATAGGAGCACAAACCCAAAAATGCTCTAACCTGCGTCTTGTCTTTTGGAACCGGCCAATCCTTGACAGCGGCGATTTTCTCTGGATCTGTGCGGATACTTTGTTCCGATACTACAAACCCCAAAAAGTTAATTTGCCGTTGGAATAGTGAACATTTCTTCGGGCTCAACTTGAGGTTGGCACTCTGAATCTTCATGAGCACGCGTTCCAGGTTTTGAAGGTGTTCCTCAAACGTACGGCCTACGATGATGATGTCATCCAAGTAGACCAGACAGGCATCGCCAATTAGCCCGGTAAGTACAAGTTCAATCAGCCTTTCAAACGTTGCTGGAGCATTGCACAACCCAAACGGCATTACTTTAAATTGCCACAGACCCTTTCCCGTCGAGAACGCAGTTTTCTCCTTGTCCTTAGGGTCAATTTCAACTTGCCAGTAGCCACTTTTTAGATCCAGCGTGCTAAACCACTTTACTCCTGTAAGCATGTCCAGCGAGTCATCAATTCTTGGCAAGGGATAGCTGTCCTTCTTCGTAACGTCGTTCAGACGGCGGTAGTCAACACAAAACCGCATGCTGCCATCCTTCTTCTTCACCAGCACCACTGGTGAATACCACGGACTAGAGGAAGGTTCAATAACACCATCCTTCACCATTCCTTCAATCATGGTTTCCACTTCTTTTTCACGTGCTACCGGCAATCTTCTTGGCCGCTGACGGATAGGCAATTCTTCTCCTGTGTTTATTTTGTGTTGAACTAAGCCAGTCTTTCTTATGTCAGCATCGTTTGATGAGAATACATCGGCGTACTTGAGTAACAACTTCTTCGCCTTGACCAATTCGTTCGGGGAGAGAACACTCCGACAGTCTTCCAAAAGTGTGGTCACTCTCGTTTCTGCATCCTTGCTGGGGGTCCCACTCGATATATATTGGCACCGACGTAACCAATCCACTTCCTCACAAGTACCAATCAGTGTGCCTTTTTCTATAATCTGGTCCCGGTCGCAAAGGTTCAGCACACGTACTCCTGAGATGTCAGTGGTCCTGACCAAGGTTCGAGCCACTTTCCATGGAAGGTCATTGTTTACCCTTTCCACAAGTACACAACGGTGGGCTTGCCCAGCGTTTCGAGGAAGACTAACCGGAACAATCGTTTCCGATCTCGGCGGAAGAACAATCTTCTTAATGCTGTACACGTTCCCTGGTAACGCACCTTCCATAAAAAGTTCCTCCTGTCCACATTACAAAACACCTTGCTTAACGTCGATCTCACAACAATTATTCCTCATAAAGTCTAGGCCTAGGATGCAGTCGTCCATTATATCAGCCACGATGACATTATGCAGGTAGATCTCGTTGCCTAGCTTCAACTCCATCTCCTTCTCTCCACGGACGGGTATACGCTGACCGGTGGCTGTTACCAAAATAATGCGTTCTCGGTTGTATGCGGAGTCCCCAAGGAACTGACTTATAAGTTGGGAACTAACAACCGTACGAGAGGCTCCAGTGTCTATGGTCAGTTTACACGGCATTCCGTTGACCTCGCCCTTGATGATTAGACGGTTCCCATCATGGGTTTGTGAGATCGAGATCCTTGGGGCTCTTTTAACATCAGCCAGCACCCGCCCCGCAGTTCTGGCTTTTACTCGTTTCCCTGCTGCTGCTGGGCGGTGCTGTTGGCCGCACTACCCTCCTGAGATCGTTCACCTTCCCTTTCTAGGGTTCGCTTAGGGCATCTGGATCGAAGATGGCCCTTTTCCCCAAAGCCATAGCACCTTGGGCTGTATCCATTGTTGCGGTAGCGAACTGTAGCTGCTGCAACCTCCCTGACGCGATGGGAACGATGATCCTGCCGCACGGCTTCCACTTCCAGTGCATGGGCCAAGGCGTCCTTAAGCGTCTCGTGGTGCCCGAGACTCACAACAGCTCTGACTTCCAGGTCGCGGATGCCGTCGATGAATGTCTGCACCAGGTTCCCTTCAATGAGCGCAGGTACAGACCGGTATGCTTTTCGCACCAGCTTCTCCACTTCTAGAGCCCACTGCTGCAGGTTTTCGTTGATGCGCTGCACACGATCTTTAAGCTGCGCACGAAAGACGTGTTCCAGGTGAGCGTCGCCATATCTCGCCTCCAATGCCTCAAGGAGTTGCTCATAAGTCACTTCCTCACCGAGAGCTTCCAGAACTGTTAAGGCCTGGTCATGCAGGCCTAGTGTGAGAGCAGTCATGGCCTGATTTTTATTCCAGCCGTTCGCCTTCATAACAGCCTCGAACTGGATTTTGTAGGCTGACCAGGAAGAAGTCCCGTCGAACGGTGGCACTTTGAACCCACGTAGCGAAGGTGTAGTAGCTACGACGGGAGCTGTAGTTCCATCACCCAGTTTGAGGTCGTCCAGCGTTTTCTTCACGTCAGCCACCACGTAATCAACCCGATTGTTCACTTGGTCGATTTCGGTTTTAGCTTCCTTGATTTGGGTTTCAGCTTCCGACAGGCGGTTGTCATGTTGAGCAACCTTATCCTTCACCTCCTTTATCTCTTTCCCAAAGGTAGCATGAAGGTCCTTAATGAGGAGCATCTGCTCTTCCGACCGACGGGCCTGTTCCTCCTGTCGGCGGGCCTGCTCTTCTTGTACGCCCCGCAACTGCTCTTCCAATCGGCGGGCCTGTTCCTCCTGTCCGCTCTGCAGCTGCTCTTTCAACTGACGGACCTGTTCCTCCTGTCGGCGAGCCTGTTCCTCCTGTCGGCGAGCCTGCTCCTGCAGCATCACCATCAGAGCACCTAAGTCAGGTGCTGCAGATGTAGGAGCTACCGACGGGCCTTCAGCCGGTGGCTGGCCCTCCGAAGTCTGCGGCGTTGCACCACCAAATCTTCGTTGGTCCGTCTCCTGCTGGCGTTGACTTCGGGTACGGACACCATCGGTTTCCTCCTTAGGTAAAATCGGCATGATTTTATCCCACTTCTGACACCAATTGTTACGAGCTTGAGGTTCGTGACAATAAAAATTGCCGATAAAATTACCTAAATTAACACTTTAATTTACTTTACACAAATTAAAGTTAAAAACACTAATAATTAAACACACTTATTCACTTTATTCCGCTCCGAAGCTTCGCTTGTTTCGCCAAATCAACACTACTCCCGTCGCATCTTGCAGCGCCTATATATTTAAATTAGCAAAGAAATATCCAGAATGTTCAAGTAAACACGCGCAAGGTACCGAGCGTTCGAGTTTCGACTAGTCGCTGTCGGTTGAGTGATTTGTGATGTCATTTTCTCAATGCTCCCCTCGCTCTCGTTCCTGACACTAGATGGCGCTAGTTGACTTATTCATGCAACAGTATATTGGCACCATGATTGCAGTACAATTATATATGTCGCAGGTTATTGTCAAAGCCGTGATACTACAATTTCACTAGTGATATTATAATTGTACGGTTGATTATCAATCGACTTCATTTCTTACAATTGAACGTGCCCGGTCGACGAGGCTCCTATTTCTGAGTGGTTTATAAAAAAATAACCACAGAGAAGATGGCGGGGTCTATTCGCTTCCTTTCAACCTAACCAGTCCGAGTCGGGATACCCTATGTCCCGAGCTCGCTTCGCTAAAAAGTTAATAAATAAACATTATTATGTGATTTTTTTTTCTGAAAAAAAAAATTTTTTTAAATGTTCGTTTTTTTGTGTAGATTAACAAAGAAAATATATAAACTTCGTTTAATGCTTTAGCAAAGATTCCTTCAAATTCTTATATGTAATAAATTAATACGCTACGTACGTTACGTACAATGTATGAGAAGATTAGTTAAAAATTTTAATGTTGCTAAACTACCACATACCAATTGGTGGGAAAGAAAATCGTCAGTAATTATTTAAGGCACTACTAGTCCTTTTACTGTCTTGGTTAACAAGGCAACCAAAAAAAAAATAATAACCACTACGCGTTTACTAGGAGTTTCTTCCTCTTACAAACGTTAACTTCTAACTTCTGGTGGAACTGTTTACCACCGGCAATTTTTCCGGACCGGTACGACTTTGGGACCTTCAAGAAAAGAGCTTACTCCTTTCTAAAAGACCGACAACGCACCTGCCATTCCCATGGTGTTGCTGTTGTTCTTGTACGGCGGTAGTTACTTACCACCAGGTGAGCCGCATGTTCGTCTTCTATAAAAAAAAAATTACCACCCATATTGCATGAATCTATTTTTATTAGCCAAAATAAGTAACTGCCATTTCCTATCTGAATTTCCTATTTAATTAAATGTAACAAAAATTTTATAGTATTTTAATGTTCACTTTTGATTAATAAATTGATTCTATCGAAAATGAGTGTAAATTGCACTCTAATTGGCATTTTATAATAACTTGCACTAGATAGTTCGTTGAACTAAATTCTTGACATACTAAAATTGTAATGACCCGTATGTTTAATACAACAACCGCGTATTGTACCATGGAATTATTATTACTAATTAAAATTAACTATAGCTTTTATGCCTACTATCCCTCGTAAACATTTGGTGTTATTTAAAACAATAACTATAATTTTTTTCACATTTAAAGGTTACAAAAAAAAAGCCGGCTATGTGCGACCCGAAAGGTCCACACGACTAACTTCCCAGTAGAAAGAATAATCATATGTTTTAATATTTTATACAATTTTTCGTTCGGCACAAAAAACGACTTGACCAATTTTGCTCAAAATTTTATGAGGTCTAAGTTACATAATTATGCGTTAAATGAAACTGGTCCCAAGTCAATATCATTCTTTGTTCTCGAGATACACGAAGCGAAAATTGAACACACGGACTACTTCTTAAAAACCATACTATTCGACTCTAAAGATCTTGAAACGTGGAGATATGTTAAAATTTCCAATTTGCAAATTTTAACCCATTACAATAACTTCCCACTGGGAAGTTAATAATACATTGTTTCATTGACCGTTTAAACAGAGATAGACAACAAGTTTGAAATGTTACGTTTGGTGTCGGCATGAGACAAAAATGGCAAACGCCGGAAATATGTTATCTTCCTATAGAATAGGTGGAAGGGTAATAACCATCTCACGCCAGGCGTAAAATACCAAAACCAGCGACGGAAAACAGCGTTAGGGTCAATTTACTTTGCGATGGAATGGAATGGAACGGAAGCGTCAATATCGTCGTGACGCGCGGGAAGGCGCACGAATTCGGGGGAAAGCTGGAGCATTCCCGTGACTTCGCCTACAGGCTATACGATCGCGCGAATTCCGTTGACTTCGCTGACAGTAGCTACGGGAATCCTCGAGAATTCTCCGGAGGACGCGTGACTTCTTTTTTGGCTCATATCTAGTTTGTGCGTTAAACAATTAACATAAGACTCATTTTACTATGTACAATTTCGTTATAAAATTCGCTTCCATTTTCCGTTCCACAGCAGTGTAAATTGAGCCTTAATGATGCGAGACGTTTGGAACTGTGATTTTCAATCCGCCTGCCAAACTTGACGATAAATGCAAATCCTTCCTACCTCCCTACAATAGGTACAATAGATTTTAGGCCTATGTCAAATATCGGACTTTACGGTCTGTAAATAATTAAGAAATTTTATATTTTTAATATAATTGCAAAATATATAATAGCCATTGGTTTAATACCTCTGGTTCCAATAACTTGAATCGAATAATGAAGAATAGAGGTAATGATACAATATATAAACATAATACAAATTTATCTATTGCAGAACTCTAATAAACATTATGATCTTTTCTACTGCGTTATGTATTATTTTCTGTTCGTCGTTTCTTTTGGCGGGTAAATAACCATATATCTATCTTTGATAGTTATTTTTTTTTGTAATACAAAATTTTATTGAACTTTATTCTAAAAATTGGTACGATAATTTGCAGATCATAATGAAAAACCAGAAACAAAACTTATCGGTGGACATGAGGCTGTTCCTTACAGTCACCCTTACATTGTATCTCTGCAGATAAGGTTTCTGTGGTTTCGATTTCATATTTGTGGTGGTTCAATAATAAGTAAAAATTGGGTAAATTACAAACATATTTTTAAACAATAAAATAATATAAAATAACATAAACTCTCATGCTTGTTACCTTGAACCTGACACCCCTCGCGCTTCAATCGCATCCGTATGTCTACGCATATAATATGTTCGTCGGTTAAGAGTACTCTTATCGTAGTCAATTTTAAGTATATGGTCAATAAACTTCATTAGAAATTAAAAATAAATCAAGCGCATGTGAAGTGCTTCATTAATTTTTAATTTAATTTAAATTTAAAGAGGAACGAGCACTGGTAAATGGACTGCTCCATCACGTCCTCAGAAGGATGAATTCAAAGCAGTCCCAATGTTTTATATAAAGTGTTATAAATAATAATATAATTATGTACATCAAACAATTTACATAAATACTCCTTTCCTATATTAAGGATTTATGGGTTAACTATTACTTGTTTTAATGAAAATGTTATGTTAATAATTATGGAAATGTGTTAAGATATTAGTTTATTTTTTAGGTATTAACAGCTGCTCATTGCGTATCGGATTCGTTCCTCACAAGCTGGTTACCATTAGATACCATTGCAGGAATTCATAATAATTTTTACTTTGGATCCAAAGCTCAAATAAGGACTATATTTAGACAATACCCGCACCCGAAATATAATGGGTAAACTATAGTATTTTGCATGAATATAACAATTTCTTTATGAAATAATATTAATAAGTAACATTATAATTAATTTTAGAGGAATCGGTTCCCATGATATTGCCATGCTTTTCACATTATCTCCATTTAAATTTACTAATGAAGTGAAGCCAATCAGTCTTCCACACGATTTAAAAATTCAACCCCAAGTGTTAAGTTTATCGGGATGGGGTGTACTGGGTACAAGCATTCTTATGTTAGATTTGCCCGAAAAGCTACAAGAGGTCGAAGTGACATATCTACCTTATGACGGTAAAAATCCAAATTTATTTATTTTAAATGAAGATTAATATTCACTTTTACACTTATCTATGTAATATACGTATTTTGACATTTTCAGATTGCTATAAAGCAGTAGAGGAAACAAAAGACATTGATGAAAATAATCCTCTAGATGATCAAGCTCATATTTGTACTGGACCTATAACTGGTGGCGTCGCAGCTTGCAGCGGTGACTCTGGTGGACCTTTAGTTTTACATTTCAGAAAAACAAATACAAGGAACTTAACCAGTGATAAAAGAGATGATTATAATAGGAGTGTTGCGGATAGTGATGATGACAATGTAAGCTCAGTGATTATAGGAGTTGTTTCATGGGGTGTTTCACCATGTGGTAAAAAAAGGAGCACCAACCGTTTATACAAATGTTTCCACGTATCTGGATTTTATAAATGAGTACATGTATAAGTACTTAGATCATATTCCTGAATAGATATAGTGAAATATATTGTTATGAAAAATATACTGTTCATTTAAAAGCAGTGTTTTATAATAATCGTTCATAAGTCTGATATCTCATTTTACAATACAACATTAAAATTTTTAATTCTGCCTACCGTTTATAAAATTGTTTTTGTTGTTGTTTTATTAACCAATGGACCACCATATGGAGGTTTTACGCTATGTCTTCGTCATGAACCGTCTTTAATAATTCATTTTTATTAAGTAAGCAACTTTAAATTTAGATAAAAATGGGGGAAAAGTTTTTAACGCAACTATTTATACATTCTAGTTGTTACTTGTGATAATCCTGAATCTGACTAAAAGGATCAACAAATTGATCTTTTTTTGTAAAATAAGACTGACAATCGAGCTCACAGTCACAGTAAGTGGACGATGTGGCCCATAGAAATCTACATTTATCATTGATTAAAAATCAAAATTCAGATGCGTTGTCACTACTGAGGACTAAAATGGAATGGCTCGTTTCCAGTAAAAAAGGGTCTCCGCCCATTTTTACTTCAAACGAGGCATTTCATCTTGGAAATATTGGAAACGAGACATCAATATTTATTGCCTCTTCTCAAATACTGATATTTTTTTATAAATCTCTGTTAAAGAGCAAAAATGCAACGTTTGTTTTGATTTTGTATCATTCGCAAGGCGAAATTTGGATACTTTTTAATGAAAATTGCACTAAATACAACGAAAGTCGTTTCTTATTTTATTTATGTTCGTGGTCTGATACGTCTTGCCATATGTTTATGTAGGTACGTGCTCTGAGCACAGAAGGGCCACGCTAGTAGTTCTCTAAATCACTTAGAAACTTTCGTTTCCGTTCCCAACTAAGTAAAATATAAAAAGGTGTTAGAGAAAAATAAAAAAACCGAACGGAAAAAACGTATGTGTGTGATGTATGTACGGAATCCCGAATCGGAATTTCGAAACGGAATCTCAAAACGGAAATCCTTATGTATGTGACCGGCCTTAATATCAATAATGTGTTGTAATTTTATGGCGGTTGAAAGAAAAAAATTTCAATAGAAGTTTATTTTTATTTATTGAATGCGGGAAATAGAGTAAATGGGGCCTTGCACTCTATTGTGAAGAGTCAAAATGTGTCGAAAAAGGCACGTATGGCAATTCACAATGCTGTGTTGGTCCCTACTTTAACGTATGGTAGTGAAAGTTGGGTGTGGCAGAAGAAGCACGAGAGTAAAATAAACGCAGTAGAAATGCGGTCGTTAAAGAGTATGTTAGGGCTGAATCTGAATGACAGGGTAAGAAATTGTGAAATAAGAGAAGAGTGTGGTTTGCAAGATGATGGTGTGACCAGGATTAAGAAAGGAATGCTTCGGTGGTTTGGTCATGTGGAAAGAATGAATGAGGAAAGAGTGACAAAGAAAATTTATGGTGCAGAAGTGAATAACAGAGTCGGAAAGGGACGTCCTAGGCGAAAATTTATCGACCAAATTGGCGATTTATTGAAAACGGGCCAAATTAGGACTTAGGAAAAGGACTAAACGGTAACCAGCTGCAAAAGAGAAGTGTACGGGACCACCCCACGACTTCCCGTAGGAAGGAAGAACCGGAGACTCTTCGAAATGAGGCATTCCATCTCCCCCCCAAAACCTGTCAAACCCTCAAGACTGTGTGCTCCACCCTATCCTATAAAAAAAATCCTTAACCGACGAGCATGTATGCGTAGGTGTATGGATGTGAAGGAGGCAAGAGAAGTGTGTCAGAATCGTGCCAAATGGAAGTCTGTAGTCTCTGCCTACCCCTCTGGGTGACAGGCGTGAGTGTTTATGTTATGTTATGAATGTATTAATTTGATATTCGGATAAACGTCCAATTACTAAAATTTAAATTAATCTTTCAAACTGTAAACAATGCACTTTTAAAATAACATACGAAATCCCATTAACTGATGAATACTGACTGACTCTGACTACTGAATAATCATAAAACGATAAAATACTATTTCAAGATACCAAACCATAATAATAATCTCGGGCTAGTGATGAGGAATATCATAGCAAAACTAATAATGTAATAACTTATCCATAGATTCTCATCTCGACCTCTAGGTTTTGAGACCCAAGTCATTGACAATATGTTCATTTTTGCACGTATACTTGCGACAGTTAGGCAGAGGGCAAACAAAGTTAAATAATATAAAAAGTCTTTAAAATGTTTATATCAAATATCACATCTTCATTATCATCTCCGTGTAGTGGCGGCGTAAGATAATCCACTACCCCATATCATAACGTGGGTGTCTTAAGAGGTAAAGAGGGTAATGAAATAGAAAATGAGCAGCAGTATCTTCATCATAACAACTCAAGATATTATAAAAGAACTCGTCGACCAGTCGCCTGCCAAATAGGCTCTAATGAATTAATTTATTCTCAGCCCGCATCATCTCTTTTGAAGAACTTTATTGTTTGAAAACTCCCAAAAATATTCCTGCTAATAGGCATGTAATTTATTCCCACTTATCACTTGTCACTGGGTGTTCACACGCACTAAGCACTTGTCATTTGTCAGTTTCACTTGCCACTCATACTTGGCACTTCTTAAAATATAAACCGGACTTACCACTCGCACTTGTCACTTCAAAAAAATGTAAACCGAGCTGCAACTGACAAATGAGAAGTGGGAATAAAATACGCCCTTGTCACTTCTTACTTGCCACTTATCACTTGCCACTCGCACTTGTCACTTCTCAAAATGTAAACCGGGCCTTATTCACACTTATCACTTGTACACTACCTGTTCACACGCACTAAGGCCTAAGGCCCAGTTTACATTTTGAGAAGTGACAAGTGCGAGTGGCAAGTGCTACTGACATAGGATAAGTGCTTAGTTCGAATTTCATTCACATTTATCACTTGTTACTATCTGTTTACACGTACTAATCACTTGTCATTTGTCAGTTGCACTTGCTACTCGCACTTGTCACTTCATAAAATATAAACCGGGCCTAAGACTAAAATCCATAATTCTATCAGCGGCCAAGCGAGTTGGGAAGCACATAACTAACGCTCCCGCACTGGCAACACTGCTCAATATCTTTTAACAGTCTGTGGGATCTCGACATTTTTGAATAGATATTTTTACAGGAGTGCAACACGTTCAGAGTTCAAGGTTGACGTTTGTGAAAAAAGATTAATAGAGTCAAAAGATATTTTGCGGGAATCTATTGTATCTATTGAATCTATTAACAAGCTTAGATCCGCATGAAAAATAAAAATGACGTGTTTTACTTAATTTGAAGAGCACCGCCTCCTCTCCGTCAACTGCACACCTATATCACTATTACCACTTATCACAATATCACTACCTTCAACAATAAAACACGTGTTTCTTATCTAAACAAAAACAAAGAAATTAATTCAACGGCTGACCGTTTCGCTAGTAAAACAGGTTCCGCAAAATGCCGATGATATTAAAAAGTTATGGTCATATTGCGTTATTTGTTCGTTTATTTTCATCTTTAACAAAACAATAAAATATTAAAACTAATTACTCAGTCTATTCTGTATGTTCAGTTCAAAAGCACATCAACAGGTCTGTAGCTCCCGCATTTCGGTAAAACATCAATGACTGCTTTTGGAATTTTTTGAGGGACGTCAATGAGTATAGCTGCTGGTAACGAGAAGAAACTGCAAGACCTACACTCGAGCATCCAACTTCCACCTTCATCAGGTTTTAACCTTATAATTGTATATCCTTTGTTTGGAACGACGATTGTGTCTTTCAGTGGCGGGTTTTGTATATTTCTGTAAAACAAGATGTTTTATGACTTAAAGGTAAAGAATATTGTTGGTTTAATGAAATCTAAAAAAATACTTTTAATTAAAAACATACCTTTCTATTTTACCATTTTTATCAAGGAAGGAAAAATCTCTTTTAGAAATAGGTTTCCCATTAGAAGTTCGTCCCGTAGCTACTACTTGAGCAGAATATCCATGTATATGAAACGTATATGAATCGTTACTACCAAAACCTAAAATTTAAAAAAAATTATTTAATTTATAGTGGAATATTAATGCATGGTACACGCCAACTGTGTGGGTGCATGCTATATTATTATTTTCACTGTAGTATGTGAGGGTAATATGGTCATCCGGTTAATATGGTCAATTCCTTGTAACTCAAAAACTACAGCGTTGTTTGTATAGATAGCTCTATGATACTGTTGCAAGCCATAATTGATGCCCCTAGCGCCATCTAGTTTTGGTGGAAAAGGCCTATATAAAGCCTTTGAGGGCCGTGACCGAGGCAGTATTGAATTAGCGATACGAGCGAAGTTTTCGGAGCGAAATAAAGTGTTAAGTGTGATTAATTATTAGTGTGATTTAAGTTTTAATTGGTGTTCAGTAATTAAAGTGTCAATTTTGGGTAATTCAATAGAATGTTTTTATTATCACTAACCCTAAGCTCGTAACAATACGATGGTTCTTTATCAGTCTATTCGATTTGGTTTTATAGGGCGGCAAAGCTCAAGGTGACCATATTACCCTCGCGTACCTTATTATAATTACTTGCTTAATTTATTCGTAAAAAAGTTCAAAAATCCTTATTGAAATCATTATCACATTGCATCTTTAAAGCTTCACCTAAGTCATTGTAGACTACTAATTTCATTTTTAATCTACAATGTTTAACTTTTATGTTTAGTTTTATGTTTAACTTTTAACTTTGTTAGTCTGTCATTTCGAAAGAAGACCACGTAAATGTCAGTTTTTATTTCTTACATCACTTTTACAACGCTCTATATACGATAATTAGCTTGCCAGGTAGACGTTGTTCTGCCCTTTTCGACGACCCTTTGTCATGTCCTATTAAAATCCTTGAATTCGCAAATAGACTTTTAACATTTGCTCTTTTTCTTATTTATTATCTTAATTTACCATTTACAGAAATTAAAAAGGTCAGAATAGATAAATTGGTCTCCTTTTAACTAATTTAAAAACTAACCTAGTGAACAGGGTGAAAACTTCCCTAGTAATGGATCCTAGCTGGTGCATTCTTCGAAAGGCCTGACTCGAGCTGTGGACTATAAAACGCTATTAATGGGTGCGTTCGGCAGAAAAAAAAGCGCTAGCAAGCGCTTACTAGCGCTAAAATAGTTTTCGGCCAGGACACGATTGCTACTTCAGTAGCGCTGACACAATCCGCCATTTTGCTTATTTAATTTGTTTGTTTAGAAATAGAGTTTATAAGTTGTTTTTTTTGCAATATTAGTTTTAGGTAATATAATGACATGAATAGACATATACGTGTTATTAAAAATTCATGATTGGTAAGTTTTTAATATGAATACTTCACAAACATATTATATTTAAATTAGGTTAGGTTCCCCGGTTAAAACTAACATCGTGTCCTAGAGGAAAATAGCTACTTACGATTTGACAGCGCTTACCGCTTACGATCGCCATTTTGATTACAAGCGCTTGCTAGCGCTTTTTTCTGCCAAACGCACCCATTGTGATATGATTCAATCCGTTTTACCTGGTAGAGCCATGCTGTAGCTATATTAGTAGTATACATTCCTAAAATAGCATCTTAACGCTGCTGTGTTTCGTGTGATAAGTGTAGAGAACCTGGGGAACCCTTTTACTGGAAACGATGCGTTCTATCATAGTCCTCACGAGTAACAACGAATCTACATTTTAATTCGTAATTGAGGATATATGTAGATGTACATAGGCCGCAGCAACCACTTACCATAAGCTGGATTGTGTGCTCGTTTGTCACACACATTCTATAAAAAAATCCATAACAAAAGTTTCTAAGAAATCAATACTTTGTTATAAAATACCTTCGTTAACTAAAGCCAGTTCCACGACTTGTTGGTCACGTATTTTCAAAAGCTGTAAACACTGGAGCTGTTTGTGATTTGCTTCCTCGCCAACATTACAAGCCGCATCTGGATTCACATTTTGTGGCTTGAGTAAATACAACCCATTCGGATACAGGAAATTTTTATTATTAATTTGTACCACTCCATAGTCTTGCAATGCTAAAACATAAAAAATAAAAATATTACTTTAGTCATCATCAGTAATCGCGATGCTCGTATACACACAATGAAGATTATTCATCGTAATTGCTTCGTTCAGATCTGCATGTGCTCCAACATAAATGACGTGCTACGTAATACATAACTAACGATCTTGAAACAACAAACAGATAGCTTTATCATATATCAAAGAAGACCGCCAAAATTTTACAATATTTACGATATGAAACTCGGCGATGAACTTTCTTTAGCGATAATATGTGGATCTTAGTGTTCGCCCAAAATATTTAGATGACTTCATCATTCATCATCATATCATCAGCCCTTCACAAGTCCACTGCTGAATATAAGCCTCCCCCAAGGGATGCCACAAAGCACGGTCCTGAACCACCTGCATCCATCGACCTTCTGCAAGTCTTATCTATCTAATTTTATATAGATCTATCTATATAGATAGATAGCCTACTGCTGAAAGATGCCTCCTCTATAGATTGCCTTATATATGGGAATTTTTTGGGTTGTTATCAAGAAGATGATGCGTAGCAAGATGGGCAATCTTCTGATTTATTTTCCCTCTACCGCCTCTCACGACACCGACGGTATATGGAGTAGTGGATATTGTTACGCCTCGACTACTCATTGATACCCGTTAGAGTAATATAAATAAAAAAAAAATATATTAGTGATTTAACGAATTTATGATGAAAATTGAGCATAACAGAGAAGACTGGGAGAGATGATAATGGGAACGAATGCCACATACATTAAAATGTATTACTTACATACTGCAGCGGGATAAAAGTTTTTCTTAGGCACGCCATCGCTGATATATCGATAATCGTTGTCGTTATCTTTAAACGGAACGACGTGTCTGTCAATGCCTAAATATATTATTTTAACATCTTTGTTATATGTTTGGTCCTGAAGAGATAACAAATGTTGACCTTGTATGATCGTTTCACTATTTAAAAGTTCGATACTGCTCAGCGTCTGAAATTATACAAAATAATACATTGTACTTTGACAAAAAATATATATTTATTTAAACTAATTAAAATTTACTGTTATCACTTTTATAAATAAGGCAACTAGTAAGGGTAAGGGGAAAAACCGTAATGCCTATCAGCATTCTCCGACAACATCAGTCTAAGGTGTGTTTAAATATTGTGACAGGTGCAATTACATACATTCTTACTGTGATATACAGATAATACACGAAATCTATACAAATAACGTTGTTAAAGTTACAGCCTATATACGTCCCACTGCTGTGCAAAGGCCTCCCCTCATTTCTGATGGGGTTTTAAGGAAAGGAAGTATCCGCCGCGTTGCCCCAATGCGTGTCGGCAAACTTCACATGTCTTCGAAATATTCGAAATATTTTCTCAGACATGCAGGTTTCCTCACGATGTTTTCTTTCACTGCCGAACACGTGGTGAATCAGCACTTAAAGTTGCAATTAACAATTTCATTGGTGCCAGCTGGGATCGAACCCGGGTTACTCGCGTTCTGTTATATTTACAGCAAGCGTTAACCCTCTGAGCTACGAATGCTCGTATAGTAACGTTGTTAGTATATAAACAAAAACTAGTTTAATATATATACATATTATCAATACACAAATACATAAAATGTACACGTTATATATAATAATAAATAGATATATTAAAATCGCAAATCATAATACATCACAAGATATCCACGATATTCATATCATCCAACATCACTTTGTTTCAAGATGTAGTCGTGTCGCAAAAATATCTTATTAGCCAAATGATACCATTATTCTTCGATTTAAGGTAATGTATAGACATAATAAAGCAATATTCTGTATTTTTTAATATATTGGAAAAGTGTTTGGAATGAATTGAAAACCAGTCACAAACAGATCGTCTGATTTATGCCTCTGCAGATTTCAGCAAAATTTTCAATTACCTTAAATCTTTTGACATTTTGATAAAAGTTTATTGATTTTTTTTCACACACACGCGCATATTATAAAGAATCCATTTGATATTACATATTATTAATAAAGAACGTCTTAAAAGCTACCTAGAACTTTCAAAGTCGAAGTATAACCTTATTTTATTCAATGAGGACTCGTTTAAAGCTCTTAAAGAGGTCAAAAGCTACACCGGTTCGCCAAACAAGATCTCAAAGAAAAAGCAGCAAGAAATTTTGGGGTATTATTAACGTCTTGTTAAAATTTTTAAAACCAATACTATGTCAAGTGTAATAAATACCAAGTGGAAATATGACTCATTATTGTTCTCAATAATATATTGATCAACTTCATAGTATGGCTTAAATATAAGGATAGTTCAAAAGTTTTAATGAACTTTCCTTAAGATTTTTTTACTTTTTATTTTGTAACTCGGAATTAATTTACAGCAAATACATTTCTTCCTGTCTTATATTTTTAATTACTCATACTCGAACAGCACAGGCCACAAAAGATAAGAATGGTTAAATTGCGTAAAAATCCGTTGAATTAAAAAGTAAAGTACATTCTTGCAACAGTTGGGCTCAATCCATTTCTGAGGGGATTATGCCAATTAGAGTCGTGGTAGCTCAGATGGTTAACGCTCGCTGTAAATATAACAGAACGCGAGTAACCCGGTTTCGATTCCGGTACCAATGAAATTATTAATTGCAATTTTAAGTGCTGATATACCACGTGCACGGCGGTGCAGGAAAACATCGTGAGGAAACCTGCATGTCCGAGAAATGGGAAAAAAATTTTTTTCGGGGACATGTGAAGTTCGCCAACACGCATTGGGGCAGCGCGGTGGACACTTCCTTGCCCTAAAACCCTCTCAGACATGAAGGGAGGCCTGTGCCCAGCAGTGGGACGTATATAGGCTGTAACTTTAACTTTAGAATTCTATTTCTGACTAAGAGTGTTGGTACTTGTATGAGAGCTTGGATTATATCAGGTATTATAATCAAAGTGTGGGATCTTGTAGGCTGTAACATTACTTTACTTTTTTTATGAACCTGTGGCGCCGCAAGCGAAACACACCGAAGCCTAAATCACGCTATCAAAATTCCGAATCATAAACAGTATATAGAGCATCTCCAAACTATCACACGGTGTGTTGGCCGCTCCCCGGGCAGAACACCTTGCCCGGCGGTAGATCTCCCCTTTTCCTACCACAGACACAATTAATCTGCCGCGCTCCAATGTGTGTTGTAAAATTAAAGTAAAGTAACAGCCTATATACGTTCCACTGCTAGGCAAAGGCCATCTCTCACTTCTGAGAGGGGTGCGTATGTGCTGTATGTTGTGTTTTGTTTCCCTACACGTCTGAGGCAGCAGTATAGCAACTCATAAGATCAACTACTTAAACATAAACTGACCATTGACCTAAAAAAAATTTTAAGTGGTAGAGCCATACTACATATAGTTGTAGCACAAATGGGTCGGCTCGACCGGGAGAGAACCACACTCTCACAGAATACCAGCGTAAAATAGCAGATTAACGTTGCTGGGTTTTGTATGGTGAGTGTAGAGAACCCGAGACCCTTTTTACTGGAAACGATACATTCCATCTTAATCTTCACGGTTAACAACGCATCTGCATTTTGATTTGTTATCGAGGAAAGATATAGAATGTCTATGGGCCACAGCAACTAGTTACCATCAGGTGGGCTGTGCGCTCGTTTGTCACCATTATCCTATAAAAAAAAGAAATAATTTCCATCACAATAAAGAACCCGCCATCAAAGCAAGAATTTATCTTAGAGAGTTTGATATTTATATGTCGGAAAAGTACGAATGCTGACTTGACAACAAGGCGGAAGTGTTGTGACCCAACCCTTCGACGGAGTCTAGCTGGGAGGATCGCGTGAACCCGTGAACCGGCACGGCACTTCGTTGCTAGCAGTCGAGCGGACCACACGGTGCTTGGAGACTTCACACGTTGTGTTTTGTACCAGTTAAATTAGTTACGTGATCTAGATTACTTTGTTTGTTGCTCCTGACCCTATTGCGCCCCCACATTATGTTTTCTGAGGAAGACACCCATGCTGATCAACCACATCAACTGACATATATATTTATCAGTTAATGATTACTTCGTTAATATATTACGTTTATTTTAAATTCAAATTTTAGAAGCAAATTGAGTTTTGTAGTAAAATTTCCGGTAAAAACAAATTACCTAGTCTAAACTTCATTTCAACTTAAATTCTTGTAAAGACGACACAATACGTTTGCCATGGTGACACATCAAAAGATAGGTTCTCAGTAAGACATTAGAAAAATATTTTCGTCTGTAGTGTTCTAATTTTAATTTTATGCTTAAAATAAATCTATCGTCCCAGTCCGTTTCGCGAGTGTCGTAAGTGGTAACAATGGAATAAGCCAAAGAAACCTTATAGATTCTGATAGCTATCGATATAACCATTTCTTTCATCCTCATCACTCTCTGAGTATTTTACGCTATAGGGGTAAAACCTGGCGTTAATGCACGTGGCGTAAAGTAGCCAGACCGTATATATGAAGCAGCGTCAAATGCGTCAAAATGAGACGTCTGGTTCTGCGATCGTCAAACCGACTGCCAAAAGGGAGCCTGAGAGTTATTAAATTAACTATTATAGCAAATCCCTTCTGTAATGAGAGAAAGAGAGAGAGTCTTTTGTGGGCTGATAATGAGGTGCTCCAAGATGCAATGTTTTAAACCAATAGTTGGGCCATCATACAAAATGCGGCAACATCATGATGCTCATTTTCGCTAAAATTCTAATAAATGGTTATCCTAATGGAATCAGTCAGTGGCTTCAATGTGACTCTGCCATGTAATATTTAAGATAAGTATACAGACAGATAATAAATATAGGTAATACCAAAGTAAAAAAAGTCAAGTTCTTAATTAAAGAAAAAGATGACAACAAATATTTAAATGTGAAAGTATGGGTAATAAATGAGAAATTTGATAGTTTTTTTTTTCTAAAACGAAATCAAACAGCAGAACGAGACAGTATTTCATGCCGACACATCGCTTGCAATTTTCGAAAGCGTAAGTTTGGCCGCACATGGAATACTGTTCTCATCTCTGGGCCGGGGCACCGTAGTGCCAGCTACTCCCATTTGACTGCATCCAGCGCAGATCTGTTCGAATCGTCGACGACCAAGTTCTTTCTAATCGTCACATCACGTCAAAATTCACAATACCATCCTCATAATCCGGATGTTTGACGGTCCACCACTGTGCGTTTTACAAGGAGTTTTCTTCCTCGTACTTCTCTGTGAAATTGTGTACCACCGGCGATTTTACCGGACCAATACGACTTAGGGACCTTCAAGAAAAGAGCTTACTCCTTTCTAAAAGGCCGCAACGCACCTGCAGTTCCCCTGGTCACCACGGTTGTTCGTGGGCGGCTGTAGTCACTTACCATCAGGTGAGACGCATGCTCGTATGCTCCCTGTTCTATAAAAAAAAAAGCTGAATCACCAAAAAAAAACAAAATGTATAATGAATAAAATACTACGTAAACGTTTCACAATTTTTATGAAATGAACCTAAGTAACTTAGGTAGATTAAAATATACGTGTATTTTTAATTTAAGTAGGTAGGTACATCATTATACAAACATTTTATCATCGAGGTAAACACCGAAACAACCGTCACCCACGAATGAATCCCAGTCGTAGGTTGTCCTATTAGTTAAAATATGAACTCACTGGTATTTCATAACTATGAAAACTGAAGATGACAATTTTGGTTCTGCATCCTATAAAAATATTTACAACTAACTTCAAACTCAGAAGGCATTGTCGCCTGATGATTGAATTCTAAGGATTCTCAGCTTATCTGTGCTAGTGTCCTGCCCTTTAATATTAACAGAGCAGTAGATGCAGTGTTACATAACGGAATAGAACCATCAAGAATGAAACTTTTTTACATTGAATAAAGGTGACAAACCAGCACACAGTCCACCTGATGCCAAGCGTATGCTGTGGCCTCATGTGGATTTACCCTCGATTAGAATCAAAATGCAGATTGTCACGCCGGAGGACTAAAATGGAATGTCTCGTTTCCAGTAAAACGGATGTCCGGTTCTTTACAATATCATATGAAACACAGGAGCATTTAGCTGCTATTTTAGGCTGGTATTCTGTAAGAGCGTGGTCCTTCCTCGGTCGAGCCGACCCATTCGTGCGACAACCATAATATAGCTACAGCGTGGCTGTTATAAACGTAAAAGTACTTATTGTCATTATTTATCTTACCGGGCCTTGTTGTAATAAAGATGTGTAATTGAACCCGGAGTACAAGAACATTCCATGGGCGATCAAGCCTTCACAAATGCCTAGTCCGTGAACGTTTACCCAGTATCCACCACTTTCGCGTGCTGCGTTCACAACTACATCCATACGCTCCCCTGAAATTAGAAAAAGTGGTACATTTTAAGTACAAGCTTATTTATTCAATCTATTTCTCCGAGTCTTAAATTCTTCAAAGATTATCTACCGCTTGAATTTATACTGAATAAACGACATATTTCTGCGAGCTTATGGTCTTTATCTGAATAATTTTAAAAGATTATGTACTGCTTGAACTTATGACAGACATTAAATCTATTTTGGAATCGTAATTACGTAATTATTTAATGCACAATTATTTTCGTTACGCCTACTCAATATAGTCATCGTCATCATCACAGCCCGTTAAAGTTCGCAGCTGGACATGGGTTTCACTCACAGTAATGAGGAATCGCCTTAATCATCACACTTGGTAGTCTGATTGATGATCTCAGTACCAAACGTGAGCACCTTTGACGCTGCTTTATGTCGCCGGTGTGTGTATTTTACGCCTGCCGTTAATGACATTTTTAACCGCCATCTATAAGCATCCCTTTGATCCGTATCTGTTTGCAGCCATTTTACGGTAGGTTGAGTTTAGATACAGGTTTTACCTAGTTTAGCCATCAGTTTTTACCAGCTGTGGTAGCTCAGATGGTTAACGCTCGCAGTACGCGAGCTAGAACGGGGTTCGATCCCCACCGACACCAATGAAATTGTTAAATGTAAATTTAACGAAAGCATCTTGAGGAAACCTGCATGTCTGAGAAATAGAAAAAATATTTCGAAGACACGTGAAATTCGCCAACACGAATTGGGGCGTCGCGGCGGTCACTTCCTTGCCCTAAAACTCCCTCAAAAATGAGGGGAGGCCTGTGCTCAGCAGTGGGACGTATATAGGCTGTAACTTTACTTTTAACTTTACTTTTTTCACTTATCTAGAGTATTGTTTCAAATATAAGCATATATTCATTATTGCTCTCTTTATATTGTATATTGTGCTTGATACATCGATAGCCTCAAAAAGTTCTTTCGCTAGTATAAAGATTATAGTAAGCTTCTTTCTCGTAATTTATGCCCTGGGTAATCGCCTGGATACGAGACTTTTTTTAGAGAATATGAGTGATAAACGAGCACGTAGTCCACCTGACGGTAAGTGGATGCTGTGATCCATAGATACCTACATTTATCCTCTATAACGAATCAAAGTGTAGAGGTGTTCACCACTGACGACTAAGACTGAATACCTCATTACCAGTGGACGGGTCTCCAGTTCTTTACACTCACCGTACGATATACAGCAACATTAATTAGCTATTTAACGCTGATATTCCGTGAAAGCGTGGCCCTTCCCCAGTCGAGCCGATCTATTGGTGCTGCAGCCATATCATAACTAGAGCATGGCTCTACGAGATAGACACTTCCTGAAAGTCCAGTTTCTAGGAGTGGTTATTTAAGACTTCAGACCTAGAACTAGAGCACTTAATATGGTTGTATGTTAATTTTAATAAAATAAAGTAGAATGTAATTTAATTGAATTGAAGGTTATGATGAATGTAAATATTGTTTGTGCATAAAGTATAAAAAATTACTAGGGTTCTTTTCTGTCCGCTAATTCCTGTACATTAATGAATCTGGTATATTTGGGTTTGTAGACTTAGCACATTTAAGAAGAGCAAAATCTGAGTACTCGAGCCAGTAGAAGAAAATGGTACTACCAGTCAAACCCAGAATACCAGTTTTGTAAGACACAATGTCGTTAAATCAGAAACGTGGTCTATTCATCTCTGAGAGGTGCCAATACACCTGATTTCTAAAGCTTTCTCTTTTTGTAGTACGGTGTATTACAGTAGATGGATAATGCACTCCCCTTTATTGTAATACACCGACCGCCTTCTGTCGAGATTTTGTCGATAGTACCTAAGTCCAAAGCAAAAGCAGTTATATTATATAGTTTGGGGACCTTGAGAAAGTACGGTGGTACTTCACACTGAGCAACCTCTGAACCTGTATTTTTTATGTATAACATTTAAATAAACCACCAGGTATTTAAATTTTCCTTTTTAGTGGAGGCGTCTTACATACATAAATTTCACATGTTCAAACATTACCCGAGAAAATAATTTATAAGTCATTAAAACAATTGATCTGTATTATTCGAAGTATTCGAGCATCGAAGTATTCTGCAGTATTCGAACCCGTAGCAACGCGGCGTCGCATCTAAACGCTTAGCCACAACGAATACTGCTCAAAGCATAGGCTAATGCTTTTAAGTCAGTGGAGAAACTTTGTCAAGAGAGATTAGTGCCCCGCATTTATTTATATTAAACTGTAGCAGTTATAGCGTTTCGCTTCATTATTTTTAAATCAGTTTCCAGTTTTACCATCAAATCGCAAAGTGAGTGTCTAAAATAGTGAATAGGCTTTTAGCTAAATACTTAAAATCTGATTGTATGTAGGGTACACTACATAAAATCAGTTGGACTTATCGTCAAGCTTTAACTTATTATAAATTTAAATATATTAAAGCGAAGTCGACAATTGAACATGGTAGAATCTATACTGATCAAATCCCCTACGTGATAATGTCCCCTATAAAAAGTTTAAGATGAAAAACAATGAATAGTTAAAGGAAAACCAATCATAGGTATATGAGACATACAACAAAGAAAATTTATGTTATTAAATAATAAACAACCATAGTAACTTCAAGGAAAAGTGTAATTCTAAAGATTTACTTAGCTTTATCAGAATTATTAATTACTTTTAAATTAATCAAAACGAGGAGTCATTGTTAATTCTAGTATAATATTTTTAATATTTATTAAAATAATATAAGAGCCGTGGTAGCTCAGATGGTTAGCGCTCGCTGTAATTTCACAGTACGCGAGCAACCAGGGCTCGATCACCTCCGGCACCAATTAACTTGTTTATTGCAATTTTAAGTGCTAATTTACCACGTGCTCGGCGGTGAAAGAAAACATCGTGAGGTTTTAAGTGCTAAGTTACCACGTGCTCGGCGGTGAAAGAAAACATCGTGAGGAAACCTGCATGTCTGAGAAAAAAAATATTTCGAAGACATTTGAAGTCCGGCAACACGCATTGGAGCAACGCGGCAGACACTTCCTTGCCCTAAAACTCTCCCAGAAATGAGAGGAGGGCTGTGCCCAGCTGTGAGACGTATATAGGAGAGGACGTATATGTAACTTTGACTAACTTTAACCAAGATTAATATGAGTGTCATGGATAAGTTGTCTCTTCTATAACAATAATTTGGCTTTAAAAAGAGTAAATAAAAATAATAGACTAAAAGATTTCGAAATTCTCTATTTAAAACTTATATTTGTTTATAATTTTTGTTTTTCATCTCTTGTTGGTACTAAGAATCAAACATGTCTACTTTAAACCAGTTCCTCTTATCCAAATAAAATTCGAGGCAGTTACCTTTTCTAAACTACTCAGTTTGTCTTATATAGGGGATATTTGAGATAGTTGGCACGCATGTCAGGCGGGCTTGCGACTGCAGTTTTTTATATTCCATTTGTTAGTAGGAAGATGCTGCTACCGATTTCCTGATTTGCTTCCCTCCGTCGCTTACAACACCCACGGGATGAATTGGAGTAGTGAATATTCTTACTCAGCACCATCAATTATTAACTTGCGAAAAATCTATTCAAAAAGGTTAAAATCAAATTTTTCACACCGAATGAAAATTATCATTACCAGTTCGACTTAGAGCTTTCCGACTATTGACGCACTGTAGGCTGAACCCACGCAGTGTAAAGGGTTTAACAACCTCTTACCTTTTTCAAATTAGTTCGCATGATCTACCCCCAAACTACGAATTGTATGATGTATAATAAACCCAAACAAAATACGCACATGACTATTAAATTGATAGATAAAAAAACAACCTTAAGCAAATAAATGACTATGTAACAACTACCTTTAAAATATGCACATATTGTTTATTGAATACAATAACTGTTTAGAAAGCGAAATTATGCTGAGCGAAGCCGGTTTTATTCCGACCTTAAACTCTTGAGTGAACCAAATGCAATGACATCGCTCATGGCAGCACCTTTCTCCTCTCTCTTTCATTGTGGTCTTGATCGCGAGATGCAGTGGAAACGTTAATAATGTTTAACACATGATTCAAACATGAGATTGAGAATACAACATATATATAGGTATACATGGACAAATTTGTTTGTATTAAAATAATACAGAAGTACAAAAAAGATCAGATTGTTTTCTTTGTATTTTCATATTTCGTTGATATATTTTTCAAAAATATACTTTTGCGATTTTAAATTTTGACAGTTTTTGCAAGTTTACTTTTCAAATTTGTTAAATAAAATAAGTACAAGAAACGAGAAGGTTCTCCACACTACGTAGTTCTTTATATATGTATGTCTAAAGGTGGTTGTGATTTTTTATTATTTAGTAGGTACTTCGGGGGAAGTCCCTACTAGCTGATACCCGCTCGCATCGCTGGGCGATAATATTTTATTGTGGAACCTAAATGTAAAATTACAAGATTTTTATCGTAATTTTTTTTTCTTAATTAGCGTCTAAAAATTGTTCTTAGTTAGCGTCTACATAGCGAAATAAGCAAGTCAATCGGGTATGCAGTTTTAGAGATCCCGTGATGAGTCAGTCAGTCAGTGGTATTTCGCTTATATAAATATACCCAGATTACAACTTCACACCCTTGGAGATTCAATTACTAAGTGTAAAAAAACAGTAGCTTCTGAAGTACGAAGCAACGACTTTAGAAGCTATTATGTGGAAATTTCTTAATTCTTTTTAGTTTTTGAAGTCGGTTCTACTTTTTATTAAAATCTTAATTACCTAGTATAGTATAATTTCCTTTTCACATTATCCTACGATACGAGTATCACTTTGCTATCTTTGTTTTACGTTTATTTGTTATATAACCACAGTGATCATCACTGACACAAATATCAGATTTACTTGCGACATTACTATTAGCGTTTGCAAAAGTGTCGCAAATGCAATCTACTGTATACTCTGTGTTCGCAACTTCCTTATACTTATTTCACCATCCAAATTACTCTAAGATCCAAATTACTTACGTGGTAAAGCCACGCTGCAGCTATATTATAGTTGTAGGGTCATGAAAGGGTCGGCTCTACAGCGGAAGGACCACGCTCTCACAGAATACCAGCGTAAAATAGCAGCTTGACGCTGCTGTGTTTCCTATGGTGAGTGTAGAGATCCGAAGTCACTTTTTTACTTGAAGCTAGGCATTCCATCTTAGTCCTCAGGGGTGACACCGCATCTGCCTTTTAATTCTTAATCGAGGATAAATGTAGATGTCTATGGGCCACAACATCCACTTACCATCAGGTGAACCGTGTGTTCGTTTGTCACCCCTATTCTATAAAAAAAGACTTTGGAAAAAATGTCTTTTAACATTAATTTCTTAGAATGTTTCTTCCACAAATTATCTATCCTAAATACTACTAACTCTAGATCAATAATATAGGGAAGCAGTGTCAATCTTATCATTATTATTGTAACGCACAGTTACATTAGAATTCATACACACTTTCATATTTCAACCTTACGTGCGACAATTTTCAACTATGTACAACATTTAGTTAGCACTAGCGTTCCGCCCCGGATTCGCACGTGTGATTTCTGAATCTCGGCAATAGCACCACCTAGCGGGTCCAATGGAGTTTTAAACCATCCAATACACACACAAAAATCATCAAAATCGGTCGAGCTGTTTTCGAGACTAAAATTGACTGCAATTGATTTTTATATAGTTTACGAAATTCGAATAATCAAGAATTCGAATATCGAAATTCGAATAAAGCGGTCCAGTACCTAAAAGGTAAACTTGAACCCTTATACTTATAATATCTTACATTATTTACTTTACATCATTTAGTTCATATAAGTACCTGTAGTTTAGTTTCAACCGAAAACCAAAAATAGGAGAAGGTTCTCAATTCAACTGCATGTTTTTATTTGTGTTACCTCAGAAATTTTTTCTAGGTGAATCCATTTTGATGATCGTTTTTGTATTCGAAAGATGGTCTTCTCATGTAGTCCCATATAAATTTGATCAAGATCTCACCAGTATTTTATGAGCTTTTCGTATTAATGCGTATTTAATTGACTTCGACTACATTGATGATGTTCTCATTTTATTTATATTGAAGTCGGTTGTACAAAAATTTTAATTTTATCACTTGTTGTTAACAATTATTTTTAAAGCCCGCTATTCCGGGATAGTCTAGTCTAAATTTCATAGTAGGCAACCTAACCGAAACGAATCCCCATAGGAATCCGTTACCATTGTAAATTCCAGTTTAAGTGGCGAAACACAATGTGCGCGATGGTTAATGAAAACTTCGCGAGGAAACCGGTGTGTTAAAAAATTTATAAAATATTTTTATAACTGATGACTTATTAAAAGCATCGGTTCAGCGCGACTTTATCTTCCTTTTTCTAAGCTTTCTCAGATACGACAAGTCTGTGGCCATAAGTGTGGCGAGTGCCATTTGCGTACTACACTGCACTTCAAAATTTTATTAATTAAGGAGTAAACAATTTAGTTATTAACTATTAGTACAATATTAAGTACCTGGATATAGCAGCACCTTATTAGTCGATACTGGCCTTACAGGTTTACTGTCACTTGCAATTACGACCATATCGTGCTGTTCTATGTCAACGGCTAAAGGGCATTCAACTGCTACGGCGTTGATTAATCGCAGCCTGTATGCATACCCCGGAATAACAAATATCCTGAAAAAATATCAGATTAACATAAAAACGGTAATGTTATGATCCCATTAATATTAAAGCATAAGTACATTTTTGAACAATTATGGTGACAAACGACAAGAGAGTTCACCCGATCCTCATCGTACGCAACAGCAGCTGTTATTTTACGCTGGTATTTTGTGAGAGTATGGTCCTGCCCCGGTCGAGCCGACCCATTTGTGTTACAACTACAATATAGCTGCAGCGTGGCTGTACCACGAAAAAATATACCCACATATTTTTAACAAACGGAATAGAGAATGGGTGCGTTTGGCAGAAAAAAGCGCTAGCAAGCGCTTATAAGAGCTAAAATAGTTTTCGGCCAGGACACGATTGCTACTTCAATAGCGCTGACACAATCCGCCATTTTGCTTATTTAATTTGTTTGTTTTGAAGTAGAAATTATAAGTTGTTTTGTGCAATATTAGTTTTAAGTAATATAATGACATGAATAGACATATACATGTTATTAAAAATTCATGATTGGTAAGTTTTTAATATGAATACTTTACAAACATATATTTAAATTAGGTTAAGTTCCCCGGTTAAAACTAACATCATTCCTAGAAATAGCTTAGATTACCGCTTATCGCTTACGATCGCCATTTTGCTTACAAGCGTTTGCTAGCGCTTTTTTCTGCTAAACGCACCCAATGTGTTGTCACAATGAATATGAATGTCGCTAGTACTAGCGACGTAAGAAAATCCATTACCTACGACTACTTTACAAAAAGCGTTTGGTGGCAAGATACTTTGGTAAACCTCTTATCTTGGGGGTACATCCCCAAGAGAGAGCGGCATCGGAGGCCGATGAACTAAGTGGCGAAAGTATGAGTCTCTAACAGGTGACTACATATTTGTGGTATTTGCCGTTAGTTGAGAATGTCGGCCTGTGGGGTTCATGTGCGGTGAAGTTCCTTTACCAACTTTACCAACCGTATTCTTTTTATAGGATAAGGGTGACACGCGAGCATACAGTCCATCTGAGGTTAAGTGGTTGCTGTGGCCCATAGACATCTACATATATGTGCGAATCAAAATGCAGATACGTTGTCAGGCGCGAGGACTAAGATTATCTACACTCACCATACGAAACTCAGCAGCATTAAGCTGCTTTTTTATGCTGGTATTCTGTGAGAGCGTGGTCCTTCCCCGGTCGTGCCGACCTTTTCGTGCTACAAATATACGATTAATATAGCTGCAGAATGGCTCTACCACGTTGTCCACGACTTATCTGTTCCTTTTCTCGCTTAAAAGCTAAGTAGGTATATCTATTCAACAATTAAATACATTCAATATTCTTGGCACTATACCGCGAGTACAACTATATGATTATTTAAGTTTTTTTTAGTCTATTATTATGTTTATAAATATTGTTTTTAGTTTAATTCCTGGAATTACAACAGAAAAGTGAACGACTTTTTACAGTTGGCAGTGCGATTAAATACCGTCACCACTTATGGAGTGACGACCTGGTAAGACATGCAGGAAGTCTATGGATGCAGGTGGCTCAGGACAGTGCTTTGTGGCATTACTTGGGGGAGGCCTATGTTCAGCAGTAGACTTGTGAAGGGCTGTAATGATGACGTCACCACCTATCGCTAAATGGGATTTTATTAAGCACTGGCTTTTCAATTAAGGAGAAAGTATTCAGATCACATATTCCATCTAGTTCTAGGCAGTCGAACTGTAAAAAAACAATGTACTAAAATAACTTTTGTGCAATTTCAAGTCGATGATTTAGTGTCTTCTATAATCATTGTATTTTTTGTGATAAGGAAAGAAGTTTCAAGATAAATTTAGAAAAAGTGAAAGCAGTTACTACACTTTAATAGTTGACAACCTATAAACAAATGTTAAAACAACAAAATCAATAAAACTATTAAGTTTCCATAAGTAACTTAATGATTAATCAATAGCCGTTGGAATATTAAATGCGAGTTTTTGACCGTGGAAGTTAATACTATAGAGTCTCGGTGATATGGCATTTTACTGGCTCATCTGGGCTCATGTAATCCTAGCTGATATATTTCTTAATTTTTAAGAAATATTCTTTTCTTTGAATTTCAATTCACTAGTAGTTCGGTCGAGATTCAAATCATGTATTTAATGGCTATATTTAACGAATACAAGACGATAGCTCGTGTCCGGCTTGATTGAAGATTTCTATACTAAAGATCACTTTTATGGGGATGGTACATCATTAGCAGTGGACTACTTACTCGTATTTTTTTATAGAATAAGGGTGATAAACGAGCGCACAGTCCACCTGATGGTAAGTGGATGCTGTGGCCTATAGATATCTACATTTATCCTCGATTAAGAATAAAAACACAGATGCATTGTCACCCCTGAGGACTAAGATGAAATGCCTCATTTCCAGTAAAAGAGTCTCCGGATCTCTTCATTCATCATACGAAACACAGCAGTATTAAGCTGCTATTTTACGCTAGTATTCTGTGCGTACGTACGTGCGTGCTACAACCATAATATAGCTGCAGCGTGACTCTACCGCGTATAAGAATTATTTACGGGTTGATAAAAATAAATTAGATAATTATTTCCTAAGAAGATAACTTCTCATCGAGTGAAGTTCACACAGAAATCTAAATAATAAGGCAATTATTTAGATTTCTGTGGTAGTTCACAAGTAACGACATAGATGAGTTGAGGATGAAGACACAAAGGAATTCGATGAGTGCAGGTGGCTATGGACTTATTTTTAGGAAAACTCTTTGTTTAGAAATAGACTTGTGATGAACAGGAATGATGATAATGATGAAATAAGTTAGTTTACTAAGCAGTAGGACCACTTGTCTGCCAGGAATCTATATATTTGGGTACGTACTCACACTTACCTTTTTCTGCTGCTGTACAGCAATTCTTCCACTGTTGTCTTCCAGACTGAAGGGTATAGAGAACCACTATCACCTAGCATTCCATCTTAGTGCTGAGAGGTGACAACGCATTTGATGTCTTCTTTACTACCATAGCCACTCACTTTTAGTTCGAACGTACTTTTAATACTTACGTAGTCACATATTTAAAAAAAAGTACTGATTTCGTTTTGGATCAAGGTAAGTCCAAGGCAAACCAGTTCATTTAGTAGTTCACGAGAGAACGTGAATATGATGAAACAGAAACTATGGCATTGATTTTAACTCACTTGGAACTCTTTTCATCGCCATTAACAAGAAGAGAATCCGGTCGCAGGTGTTTTCCATTTAAATTTCCAGTCAACAGTTCCGAAAATCTTGCACCCAGTAGAATTGTATGATCCTTGCTTTTATCAAAATCATACAGCGACGAATGTGGTTCCAACGGTTGGGGTTGATCCACAATTAAAGAACCATAAACACCGTCGCTTTGTTGAGAAACTGGAAAATAATTTGCGTTCGTAGAAGGTAAAAAATACATGTTTGTGTTTTTAACCAACTTTAAAAATGGAGGAGGTTATCAATTCAACTCTATTTTTACGTGTGTTACCACAGAACTTTTTTCTAGGTGAACCGATTATGATTATTCTGATGATGAAAGCTGATGCTTCTCATGTGGTCCCATATAAATTTGATCAATATCTGACTAGTAGTTTTTGAATTAACCTTAATAATGCGTATTTACTTCTACTACATTAATGATGTTCTTATTTTCTTCATACTGAAATCGGTAGTACAAAATTTTTAAATTTTACCACTTGTTGATAACATTGAATGTTCAACATTCATTCTTATTATATAAAAAAATATGCTACATTGAATAACTTTTCGATTTCGTGCGTTTCTCAAAAACTATATTATAAAATAAAACCCCCTCGATTCTTCCTTCAAGTCTAGGACTGAGTGTAGGTACTCTGAGTAGGCCTTCTATAATATTTAAACTAAATGTTTGCGTGTGACTGACATATTTATATTTAAAAAAAATAGAGCAAATTTTGTTCTATATGCTATGTTAGCCAGACAGACGGCTGGATGCATTCTTGCCTGATTCATGTTGGCACCATTGGATTTATGAATCACAATAGTTCTAAGTGCTAATTTACGCCACTTAGTTTGAAGGAAAACATCATTAGGTGTACTACAATCTAAAAAATTAAAAAATAAGGATCTGTGAAGCCCAACTGTATATACATCGCGGTAACGTAATGGAAATTTTCTTGACACATGCTCATGTAAATGGTGAGAGTCTCCGTAAAAATAATGTACCTATTTATAAACATGAGTTCTATATATTTTAGTAAAGCGGTAAACACACATTTTAAATATTAATATTCAGTGACAAAGAATCAAACCTATGAAATATTTCTATTCGATTTTGGACCACGGCGTCTTCTTACTTCTGACCGCAGACATGCGCAGAAAATGGGTAGGTATATAGCAACTTTATAAATGTCTGTTCAATGAAACGCCTTTATGTCTAGATCGAAGGTTGGCCAGAATCCAGTGTCACAGACACGTATAGTGTGGATGTTTTACGACTGGAATCTTGAACCTAAGATCTAGATCTGAAATATAATCTGAATACGACTTTCATTTAGAATATAAATTACCTGAATCGGCATGATAGAAGAATGTTCCCGGTGATGATGCGATAAAAGCATATTCATAAGTTGATCCAAACCCTATGGGACATTGCGTCACCATTGGCACACCGTCCATGTATGGAGTCCCTTTTTGCTCTACACCATGCCAATGTAAAGTTATATCTTGACCTGGAACTTTATTCTGCACCTTTACAATAACTATATCGTTCACACAAACGTGAATTGGTGGTCCAGGGGTCATAGCGTTAATAACCAAGGCCGGTTTTCCGTCCGCTTCCAATGATGGCTCTATTTTGAAATTATATTCACATCGTCTCGGTTTCACGTTGAACTTGCAAGGTCGATAGCACGATTTGTCTGCAAAATGTTACGAAAGATGTAATGTCTTGGGTTAGAATGTTTTTATTCGGTTTCTATCTAATGCTTTGCAACCGCACCGTACAGTTACAACCTATTAAGTCCACTGCTGGACACAGGCCACCCCCATAGATTGCCTCATAGGGGATATTTCACATAGTTGCCACGCTTGGGAAGCGGATTGGCAACCGCAGTTTTATCTATCTAATACCTTTAAACGAGCAATTCCTAAAAAAAAAAAAAAAAAAAAAAAAAAAAATATATATATATATATATAATCGTAATCTCGGAAACGGCTCCAACGATTTTCGTAAAATTTAGTGCGCAGAGGGTTTCAGGGGCAATAAGTCGATTAAGCTAGGATTTATTTTTAGAAAATGTCGTTTTATCCGTGTTATCAGGCAATGAAAAACTACTACAATATCGTTAGAATAAGGAGGTAAATTTTAATTGCGCGTTAAAGATTATAACAGCACAGTTGGTATTGGGACTTCGGGTAGTCCCGAAACCGAAGTTACCTTGGTTCGAGTCCTGACTTCGCTCCGACTTTTTTCCCTTGTTTTTCAAGTACCCTTCTCTTTTGAAAAAATCTATTATTTCGAGCCCTTTTTTATATTTTTTTTAAAAACACGATAATTTTAATTAAACTAATTGCACTCATTATTTTTTATTCAAATAACGAGTTCAGTTTTTTCTATTATGTCGGTGAGATCAAAAAATATTATTTATGTTTCATCAGTATGTAATTTGTATCTAAATATAATTTACAAAACACATAATTTAAAAAAATAAATACCGAGCAAAGCTCGCTCATCTAGGTACCTATTTATTTTTAGTCGTTATTAGAAAGACGTTGCTCCCATCTCCTGATCTGCTTCCCTCTGTCGCATCTTACGAGACCCACGGGATGATATTATATAGTAGTGAACATTCTTACAATGCCACTACACGGTAATACATTTATTAATGTCATTAAATCAATATTAAATAGTTATACGGATTCGCCCACGGTGTATAGTATATTTACCTGAGTTTCTCGTTGTGTCTGACAGAAGAACGTTCGTCGTTGCCGGCACAATCCTTTCAATTGACGCTTTTCCATTATTACTCACATTAGCAATAATAATTAAACAAAAAGCAAGTAATTTCATTTTGATATCAAACAAAACAAACGAAAGTTCTTGTACTTTATCTCTAGTAAGAGTAAATAAATTCGATTTTCATTATTTAGTGAACCAATAAAGTACTAAAACCATTAATGTATATACATATTACACAACTCAATGACTATAACATTATTTACAACGTATTTAATAAATAATTTATTATGATTCGCGGTAAACTGCATGAAAAGATCGCCAACACAGCGTATCCGTCGACGGTGCGATCCAAACTACCTAAGTGAGTTGGATTGTAGGCTTTGAGGCGTTTCCACTGCATGCTGAGTTGTTATTTAGCATGTCCGGAATTTCACTTGACTTCTGTTGCGTTCAATTGCATTATGCTTAGATTAATATTCATTAAATATTAAGATTATTTGTTTCTCATAGCAGGAAATAGAATACAATATTTTCAACGAGAATCCAAAGAACTTGCTTCGATCCGTAGTTTGTCCAAGGTTAAGTTCAGATGCGCTTGACCTACTCATTACATAGATTACTGTGTACATACTAGAGAACTCAGTATAACAGTTTAAAAGAATGTAATTTATGTATTCTTGAGTAACATATTCATCATCACTTCGATATAACAAACACAAACCGCACTGCTATTGAAATTTATTGGCTAACATTTTCATTCATAACAGCCTATTAATAGTCCTTCAACTGTTACACCTCCCTCATAAAATAAAAAAAACGTTAAGGTAACAGCTTATATACGTCCCACCACGGGCACAGGCCTCCTCCCATTTCTCAGAGGGTTTTAGGGTTTTAGGGAAATGTCCGCCTCGCTGCCCCAATGCGTGTTCGCGAACTTCACATATCTTCGAAATATTTGTTCTTATATCTCAGACATGTAGGTTTCCTCATGATGTTTTTCTTCACCGCCGAGCACGTGGTAAATCAGTCTCCCCCATGGGTTGTCTCATTAGGAGGGATTTTTTAGTAGATGACACGCTCCATAGGCTGTTCAACAACATCTTTTTTGTTATTTTCAATTGTTATCAGGAAGTTGTTCTATGGATAATAACGCCATATGTAAGTAGTTACGCTGTATCAGTTCTGGCTCACTGAGTCCGAAGCGGTACAAGTACGACGTTCGTCGACTTACGATACTAAAAAAAAAAGGTTTTGGCATGCTCTGATCACGAATCTGCGGTCCATTTTTGCGTAGGATGCACGGTTCCTGAGATGTGCAGATCAATTAACTCTTATCTAATTGATATCCGGTGCGGTCCTCCACCGTCATTAGCGCCCCATTGTTCTTATCTACTTATCTATTGTTCATTGAATACCGTCATTATCTATGTTATAATATGAATATGTTAATATGTTGAATCAAAATTTTGGAAAGTGTCCTGCTAATTTACACTTAGGGTTACCATCTCAACTCTTTCTATATTGCGACATTATCGATCCTCAGAATGTGGGTGATGTTATGACTCCTTTACTAAGAGTCATTTCATTAGATCCTACAAAATACATTTATGGTGCAAATAAAATGCACGTTTTCTCTCAACCTCACTACTTACCTGTTATGCGAAGAGAGTTCGATACGCTGGAAATAGTTATAAGATCGAGCACAGGACAAAAAATACCATTCCAGTTTGGAACCGTGTGTATTAAACTACATTTCCGAAAATTATAATAATGAATTCTCTTCGTGATCATCATAGATGTCCATATACACATTAAGCTGGGTCAGAAGTTGGAGTTATTTATAAGGGTTCACCATACCAACGCGGTCATGGTATTGGCAGCTTCTTAGGGGGGTTATTTAATTCAGTTTTACCTTTACTTTCAAGTGGTGCTCGAGTGATTGGTAAGGAGGCATTAGGCGCTGGAGTAGGACTTTTATCGGATATGGTTCAAGTGCGTCCTATGGAAGCCTCAATAAAAGATCGTGTAAAGCAAGTTAGTACGAATTTAAAACGAAAGGCTGATGAGAAAATTGATCAATTTAACATGACAGGATCTGGGTATAAAACTAAAAGAAAACGATTGACCTCGTTCATTCCACCATTAACTGCTAAAGTGAAAGCTGCGAAAAAACTTGGTCTAAAACCAAAAAATATCAAAGATATATTTTCAAATTAAATATATCTTTCCTTCATAATCATTCTTGTGAGTGCGTTAAGTCAGAATTGGATTTGTTCGCACTACCGTCTACACAAACTAGCATTGAAAATGGATTGTGGATTCATTATAAACCAATTTCATCTCTTGGTGATGATGGACCTATCGAGTTTCAAGTTCCTGGGACAGGCGATGACTAAATAGATTTGTCTCATACATTACTCCACATAAAGGCAAAAGTATTAAATCAAGATTCAACTAACTTGATATCTACTACAATAGTAGCACCTGTAAATAATTGGCTGCATTCACTTTTTAGTCAACTTGATGTTGTGGCCGTGGAAGGAAAAGGGGAGATCTCCCGCCGGGCAAGGTGTTCTGCCCGGGGAGCGGCCAACACTCCGTGTGATAGTTCGGAGATGTTCTATATATGCTGTTTATGATTCGGAATTTTGATAGAGTAATTTAGGCTTCGGTGTATTTCGCTTGTGGCGCGACGACAGTGCCGCCACATCACCCCCCTGCTCAGACCGGAGGTCGATAGTGCAGTCGAGTTGTCGACGAATGTGCACTGCCAGGAGATTGCCTTGTAGTCTGCGGTGAGTCGAGAAGAAGGCAAGTAATCTGCGAGAGTGCCGTGAAGCAGAGGCGAGAAGTAAGGCTCAGAGCCGTGCCGAACACTGCATGGCGCAGAGAGTAGCTTGAAGGAACAGGAAGCATTATTATTCCAGTGCTGCGACGAACCTTGTGAAGCTAGATGGCTTGCATGATATGAAGACTGCAGACGATATCTGTTCGGGAACGAATGGGTGGGGTACTCTATTACGTTGATGAAGCTTGCATTTTCCGAAGGTTGTTGGTTGCGTGTTCAGATCACGTCGGGTGGTCACCACTGTGGCCGTGGAAGCAAAAGGGGAGATCTCCCGCCGGGCAAGGTGTTCTGCCCGGCGAGCGGCCAACACTCCGTGTGATAGTTCGGAGATGTTCTATATATGCTGTTTATGATTCGGAATTTTGATAGCGTAATTTAGGCTTCGGTGTATTTCGCTTGTGGCGCGACGACAGTGCCGCCACAATGTTTATTTAAACCAGAAACTTGTATCACCACCTAATAATACCTATGCTTATCGAGCATACATGGAAACCCTTTTAAACTATGCTCCTGCTGCTAAACAATCTCATCTTACTACACAAAACATCAAAGTGAAAGTAAGGAAATAGAAATAATTGGTCATCTTCACGGTGACATTTTCAACCAAGATAAATTTTTAATTAATGGTGTTGGAATGAGTGTTA
Source organism: Parnassius apollo (assembly GCA_907164705.1). Taxonomy (NCBI): domain Eukaryota; kingdom Metazoa; phylum Arthropoda; class Insecta; order Lepidoptera; family Papilionidae; genus Parnassius; species Parnassius apollo. The sequence continues at coordinate 3,314,625 of CAJQZP010000851.1, forward strand.
AATTGGTTAGATCGAGAGAGAGCTTTAATTTAATTGCTGGGTCAAACGATGTAAAGTTTAAAGTTTGCATTACGGATGCAACTCTTATTGTTCGACGAGCACGAATTAATCCAAGTGTATTACTCGCACATCAAAAAGTTTTAACTTCTACCACTGCTAAATATCCTATTACTCAAGCTGAAGTAAAAGTTTTAACAATTCCATCGGGTGTTCAAGGAAAAACTCTTGATAATATATTTTTAGGGCAGGTACCGAAAAGACGTATAATTGGATTTGTGAACAATTCTGCATTTAATGGTTCCCTTACTAAAAATCCATTTAACTTTGAAAACTATGGTATTAATTCTTTCAGCTTATATATTGATGGTCAACAAATACCTTCAAAATCTTTGCAACCATCTTTTAATAATAGTATATTTACATCAGCATATCATACTCTATTCTCGGGAACTGGTATTCACTTTCTTAACGAAGGAAATGGAATCTCTTCTGAACAGTATGCCAAAGGTTACTGTCTATTAGCATTTGACTTAACTCCTGATTTATCAGCCAACTCATCAGCTCATTGGAATCTCATAAAGCATGGTAGTGTAAGATTAGAAGTACGATTTGAATCCTCACTAATACAAACAATTAACTGTATAGTTTATGCTGAGTTTGATAATATTATTGAGATAGATAAAAACAAAAATGTTACTGTAGACTATAGTAGTTAAGGTTATAATATGTGTTGTGTGTTAGATTTTATGACTTACGTGTAATGCATTTTGTATGTATGTAACTATGTGAAACGTTATAAAATTAAATAAAACAAATTGTATGCAATATATTATTTTTTATTTCTTTATAAATATTCTATTTAATCTAATACAAAACTCTGTTCAAGTTTAAATTTTACATAAGCACACTTTTAAACCACCACCACAATGGAAACACTTGGTCCTGTCTGCATGGCCAGTATAAAAGAAACCGGCTTCTGCAAGATCTTCAGGTTTCTATCGCATAACGAGAGGCCAGTTTTCGAAACTGAGCAACCGGCTAGATTTTGAACTGAAGAATGAATATTCAGCTCTTGAGTACTGCATATTCTTCTCGTTTTCTTCTCCACTCAGTGTTGTAGTTTTGTTATTCAATGATGTGTTCTGTACACGTATGCCACACTCATCTCTTCCTTCTGCTCTTGTCTTCCTGTAATTTAAGTAAACAGAATCACATTCACTAATGATCAGCTAATGACTGTCATTGTTAAAAAAGTATTTTTTAACTTTTTCACTTTCTGCTATTGTCTTTGTAATATTGTATACGAGGGCGTTTGTGTTGTCGTAGATGCTATCCTTATTAGTCTTTACGTAATATTTAATTCTCGTGGAAGCATGTTTCCAATGATCAGTAGTTGGAATCTTGGATAGCTTCTTCATATCGTACATTTCAATTTTGATGAGATGCGTCGCTTGGTCTCCGTCGTCAGAATTAGTAGAAATGTATGATACACCATCTCTAGCGGCTCGTGCTACGGTAGATGATAACAGCTTCCTCTTTTTTATTTTTGATTCAGCTTCAAAAAAAAAGATCAATCGATTGCTATTTTCTTTTTCCACCATCGCATGTGTTATTATTAATGACGATGTCATCACTCTCTTCTTGAGGGGAGAGTGGCGAGTAGTAATACTGTTTATAGGTATTTTCATCGAAGCTCAATGATTTCTGCAACAACACAGTCATCATGTTAATATCAATTTGTTAACACTTAATCATAAAAGTTAAAAAAGTTAAAGTTAAAGTTAAAGCCTATTAAAGTCCACTGCTGAACATAGGCCTCCTCTCATTTCTGAGAGGGTTTTAGGGCTAGGAAATGTTCGCTGCGCTGTCTCAATGCGTGTTGGCAAACTTCACATGCCTTCGAAATTTTCTCAGATATGCAGGTTTCCTCACGATGTTTTCCTTCACCGCTGAGCACGTGGTAAATCAGCACTTAAAATTGCAATTAACAATTTAATTAGTGTCGGCGGGGATCGAACCCGGGTCGCGTACTGTGAAATTTACATTTTGCGCTAACCATCTGAGCTACCACGGCTTAATCATATACACACACAATATTTAAATATAATTTGTTAACACTAAATCATACACACGTAAGAAAATAACAGAAAGGAAAGTAAGTTTGTCAATAGAATAAACACACACATCCATGGCCTTTGATGCGTTGAAGTAACACAAATGTAGTATTGATAGATCCACTGCGGTCAAACGACCATACACTAACTCAATGACTGCAGTTGCTTGGTCTTATATAGTACCAGTAAGTGATAATTCTAATCTAAAGAATTTCTGCAGTGGAATTGATAATAACTTTATGCGTCAACAAGCTTATCTCACATTCTGTTTCTTATCTCAACATTCCTTCGTCCTTCGTGTCGTGTCTTGTTCAGTGTATTGATGACTCAAATACGTTTTGTATAACACAAAGAATGCAATTTAATATTTAGACATGACTATAATTGATCATTCCTATGTTAGTCATTGAGTAGATTGGTACTGTAATAATCTACTAATAGCAGTAATATCATGGATACACTAGATGTACAACAACATCTGAAAAAGATTCACCCCACTCTAGAAAATAATGTTTATGCTGCCAATAAACTGCCCATGTACACCCACGTACCAACGTATATAATATGCAATTTGGATACAGATGATAAACCAGGGTCACATTGGGTAGCTTTATATATCGATACGAATGACGTCGGTCAATATTTTGGTCCATTCGAACGGGCACCTGTACGATATCATCTAGAGTTTTTAAAAATAAATTGTAAAAGATGGAACTGGAATGTTGATAGGATTCAGAATGAGTGGACTTCAGTTTGTGGCGAATATTGCTTAATGTATTTGCTATATAAGTTTCAGGGATGTTCAATGCATAGTTTTACGAGTATATTTACAGGGAACACATTATACAACGATATTTTAGTGGATGAGATGTTTCGCTCCTATTTTATAGATAATAAGTAATAAGATTTTGTATTTTGTAAATAAAAATTTTAACAAAATTAGGTAATGTGTTTTATTGATGAGTCAGATTAGTGTAGATAGGAACAAAGGAGTATAATACAATAGCACCACGCTGAGGAAGAATAGATAATGACGGTATTCAATGAACAATAGATAAGTAGATAAGAACAATGGGGGCGCTAATGACGGTGGAGGCCCGCACCGGATATCAATTAGATAAGAGTTAATTGATCTGCACATCTCCGGAACCGTGCATCCTACGCAAAAATGGACCGCAGATTCGTGATCAGAGCATGCCAAAACCTTTTTTGTTTCTTTTTTTTAGGATCGTGAGTCGACGAACGTCGTACTTGTACCACTTCGGACTCAGTGAGCCAGAACTGGTACAACGTAACTACTTCTGTCAATGTCAGTTATCTATATCCTTATCATATCTCTCATCCCGGCTAAATATAAAATAAATGAATAAATAGGTATAATACTGAATAAATAATACCTAAATAAGAGTTATCATCATCATTAGACCGCGAACAGTGAACTCCAATAGAATTTACCTTAAACACGTTTGGCGATTGTAGTTTCAAACTAAACACACGCCTCAATAACCATAAGTCATCGGCGTCCAACGGCGTCATCACTTCCGACACAAATGAAAGAAGTGTCAAGATGTCAATATTATTTTATTATATGTGTTTATTATGTTATATACATTTTTACAAAAGGCACTCGGCGTTTTTTTAATAAATTTGGTCAACTTAATAAGTTACTTCTGGTGAAAGGTTACTTTCGACTGCGTTCCCCATCTTTGCCCATCTTAAAGTCAATAGGAAAAAGCACGCTGATTGCTGAGTCATTAGCCTTGAACTCGAATTGGAAAAATATAAGCTTTTTAAATTCTTGTTAATATAACATGTGATTGCACCGTATCTCAAATCTCGAACTGAACCTGCGTGATGCTCCAGTTGGAAAACTATAAGTTATGAATGACTGTCGTGGCGCTTTTGAGTATAATTTATATTCGTAAAAAGAACTAATGTTGGATTTGAGGACTAAATTAATCTTAATCTAAGAATATTTCTGTTATGTTATCTCATCATGTTTAATTTCTAAACCTAATTTTATCAAAAAAATATTTTTTGTTCCGGTTAAAGATCTGTTCTAAATATAAATTTAATTAAATGAAAATAATTTTACGGATGTATTGCGCTTAATTTTTTTCAATTCCCGACGTTTCGGGTGCTATACAGCACCCATGATAGGTTAGCTCGACTACCGGTGGCGCTTTTAAAATATAAATTTTTAGTCCGATCTACGCAGAACTAGCTTACAGTATTTTTTTATAGAATGAGGGTGACATGAGCACACAGTCCACCTGATGATATGTGGATGCTGTGGCTCATAGACATCTACATTTATCCTCGATTGAGAACCAAAACGCTTTTTATGCTATTGTTTTATTTTTATGTTATTGTATTTTCCGACTAAAATTTTGGGTGGTGTTGAATAAAGAGGTATTATTTCCTGAGTCAAAAAACAAGATACCTTTTTTTCATTATGTGCGAGCAGCTATGCAGGTCTAGGGAAAGAGACCAGTATCATTGCGACCTAGAAGATCTATTGTGATTGCTGCTATGGCTATATTTCACGGCTAAGCCCTATGTCTTCCATGAATAGAAGAATTTGCTTAGCTGCGAGCAATTTCACTTCTTCTGGGCGGAGTACATAGCTTCCCAGATGAGTGTTACGTATGCGCATAAGGGTCCGCCATCAGTTAGGATGTGCAGAGGCGTTTCTTCCGTTATGGAACAGAACCGACACATCCTTGAGTTACTTAGTCCCAGGATGGACATGTGCTTTTTAAGACAACAGTGTCCAGTTAGGGCTCTTGCCAGAATGCGCAATTTATTTTTACTTAATCCCAGGGCTTCTGAAGTGAATAAGATTCTAGAATGTTTTAAGCCTGGTGTGTCAGACCAGATCTTAAGTGATTTATTATGATAAAGAATTTCAAGGGTCAATCGGGCTAGGCTTCTTGAGATTCCACAAAATGGCTCAGGTCCAAATTGTGTGCACTTTGAGCCCTCCCGTGCAAGTTTGTCGGCAAATTCGTTGCCTACAATACGATATAATTATATCTGAAACGCAGTAAACAAAAATAAGATAGACTAACGTAATAAATATAAACAAAAAATATAATTAATATCTAAAGTACAATAGTTGACCAATGTTATCGATAGATGGCGGTGCTGTAATACATAAAGGCAGGTTGTATATTTCTTTCCTGTAGAGGTGTCTTCATAACAAACAAATTTATTTTTAAAATGTTTAATTAGAAGAATTGCTTAAAATTTTTTTCTTTACCGTTGAGTATACTAAATAAAATTTTGAAACATAAAAATTTATCCTCAATTAAGGATCAAAATGCAGATGAGCTGTCATCCCTGATGACTATTGCCTCGTTTCCAGTAAAAAAGAACCTCTGGATCTCTGAATCTTTACACTCACCATACGAAACATAGCAGTATTAATTTGCTATTTTACGTTGTTAACAATGAGGGCATTCACGACTTTTTGTGCCACCAGGGTGACGCCACTTAAAATGAGGTGTAATATTTGACAGATTTCATAGTCGGGAAGTTAATTTGTTCGAAAATTGTAAAGGCAAATGTTTCTTTCTGTAACCATTTGTTATACTTTGTATTAATTAGATTAAAAGTAAATAAATCAAACCACAGATATTCATTATAATAGAAAAAAATTGTTAGCAATGTGCAAACAATTAAAGAAAAAACCATAGAGGCATTGTTTTGTGTATTAATATAATACTCTAGAAACTGATAAACTTTTATTAAAAATTAAATTATCAATTAAATGACATTGTGTAACAAAAACTTCACGTCAATGTCAACTAACGCCATCTGGTGAGCGTAAGATTATTTGCCCTCATTACGTTGGTTACGGCTAGGATCAAACTTTCTTCTTTGCCTACGCTACTGTAGGAATGATTTGTTCAGCAGGCACTGATTTAAAAGCTCTGATATGTTTCATAGAATGTATCAATCACGTCGAAATTTTTCTTTTATTTTTAGAATTGATATTAATAGCGCCATCTCTCTTTAAATGTATACCTATAATAAAGATGGTGATTACCTGTGTCTATAGATACAATATAATATTATATTAGTGATAAGAATCATTAAGAGGACTGAAAATAAGTAAATAAGAACATTTTTATAATTTTTAATATTACTGCAGCATGGCTTTACCACGTATTAAAGTGTAGTAGTAGTGTAGAGATATTCCATGCCGACAACGAATGGATCGCTTGCGGCAATGAGTGCATGCTCAAAGTTTGCAGCTTGGATTGCGTGAGGCACGACCACAGTCCACACCAACCGTGCCTGTGGAGTGCGTTGGATCGTTCGGTGTGAACCAGGCTAATGGTTAAGTTAAAAATATCAAATATCTTTCTAAGTTCGAAAACTTTTGTCGGTTTAATTTAGCTTTACACAAGTTAAACATTAAAGGAATGTTATTGTCACCCTTTAAACGTAGTGATTATTCTATGCTCTTTGGTTTTCCACAAAGAATTAGTATTGTAGTATCTAGGTATGTATTAGTAATGTAACTTTTACTATGTTTTTTTTTTAATTTTTTAATCCTAAGAACATTGTGATGTATAGCTAACACATTAATCAAATCAAAGATTTAAGTTGTATAATTGTTTACCCGTGCAGTGGCGGTGTGAGAATATCCACTAAGTATACCATAGCATCCCATAAAATCAAACAAACCTGAAGATGGGTAGCAGCGTATTCCTAATAACGACTAAATTAAAAACTGCGGGTACGAACTCGCTTGCCAAGCGTGGCAATAATGACAAATATCTCCTTATGACGCCATCTACAGGAGAGACCTACGTTCATCTTCATATTTCTGAGAGGGTTTGCTTTTTGGAATGGGCAGAATTCATTGCATTACTAATAATCAATTTTTCAGTACAGTTTCAGAATTTTTTATAAATCATCCAACTGATTTTATAAAAAACTTCCCCTGTGAGGAAATATATGAAGAAGGGCTATGTTCAGCAGTATACTTATAGTATAGCCTGTAATGGAAATTGAGTTTGTTTCGTTGCTTCTTCGCTTGGCTCCAAATCTTTACAATGGTAAACTCAAATTAGTTTTTTTTTAAAGAATATGTTTGACGCAGATAACATTGGTTATTATGTAGACGATGAGGTGTTTAATCCCACGAATTTGCTTAAAACGTAACACCTACAACTTTGCAATGAAAATTAACAAAGCGACTCCCAAGAGTTGATCCGAAGTGTGGTGTGTGTCAGAGACGGTCGCATTACTCTGGAGGGGCTCAGTGTTATCGCATTACTTTATGACGCAAAAATTATCAATTCCTGTTCTATCCTTCATCATTAGCCTGTAAAGTCTACTGCCAGGCACGGATTTAGATGTGGACAGGCGTGTCGCTGCCGGGAACAAAGTCAATGGTGCCCTGAATGCGTTAGTCAAAAGACAAGGCGTAGTGAAGAGTGCACGCCTTGCAATACATAACGCAGTGTTGGTGCCGACTTTGTTATATAGCATAGAAACCTGGGTATGCCAGAAAAAGCATAAAAACAAGTTGAATGCAGTGGAGATGCGATCTCTTCCTAAAATGTGCGGCGTTACCATAGCCGACCGAAAGCGAAACGAAGAGATTCGCAATATGGCAGGATTGAAAGATGATCTTATCACAAAAATTGATAGGGGCGTACTCCTATGGTTTGGGCACGTTGAGCGAATGAGTGAAGACCGAATGGTGAAGAAAATATATAGCGCGAAAGTAAATATTAAAAGGTGTCGAGGTAGACCGAGACTAACTTTCGAAGACCATGTGAGCAAATTACTCGAAGAGGGGAAGGTCAAGAGTACTCGGATACCTAGACGTGCATGTATGAAGAAGTTAATGAACATGAAAGAAGCGAAAGAGGTATGTAAGGATCGTGACACTTGGCGATCTGTTCTCTCTGGCTACCCCGTTAGGGATTGTGCGTGAAGATAAGTAGTAAATAAGTAAGTAAGTAAGCCAGACATGGACCTCTCCCACTTCAGGACTGATTTATTATAATTTTCACGGTTTGCAAACAAATTGACGATCGCAATACATCTCGCATCTTTGACGTTCCTGGTCAGTGTGGGTACAACTAGCCAGTCTGGGTACGAATAACCAGTCTGGGTATTTTATGCCTGGCTCTGACGTAACTGATTTGTTTGTAGTGCCATATTTCGAAAGCCGTTATATTTTTCTGGCGATTCCCATAGTCGCCTCTTGGCCTAGCAAGATCCTCCGTTATGCCGTAAATACTGAAGAATTAATTTTGAAATAAATATGTGTATGGTAAAGTTGAGGATTAATGTTTAGTACTATGTTAGATAAAAACACGATTCCATAAAATTTTCTCGATAGAAAAAAATCCAAAATTACCTCCAAACTGAACAATAAATCGCTGGTATTCATAAAATACTTTCAATTAGATCATGAAACTTTGCATACTAACTGAACTTACTATAAAGCGGGTTTTTTTTAAATACCATTATTTTCAATGTAAAAAGAAATTACCTAAGCTATTGGTGTCTTGAAGCTTGTTCTTTGCCGCCCAATCAGTATTGCTTCGGCTTTCAAACGGAAACCCAGCAGGACAACGTAAAATTAAAATGGGATATAACCATAATAAAAATAAGAAGCGACAGGGTAAATAAAAAAATAAACCTAGTAAAATAAGTATCAAACGACCTATATACTTACAGTATTAGTGATTACAAACATATACATAGCATAGAACGACCGAGGAAGTTGGGGCAAAATTAGAATTTGAGCTGTGGGTAGGCCCTTAAGCAATACATTTCGTATTCATCTTCTTCTTATATATAAAAATCAATGTCTGTCCGTCAGTCTCGTAAAAACTCGAAAATGATTCGACCGATTTTGATGATTTTTGTGTGTATTTGAGTTGGTCCCTGGATGATTTAAAATTTCAATGGGACCTTATAGTTGGCACTGCTGCCGAGATTCAGAAATCATCCGTGCGAAGCCGGGGCAGATTTATGTAATAAGTTCAATAAAACTAATAGAATAGCACAGAATAATTTTGATGATTTTTGTGTGTATTTGAGTTGGTCCCTGGATGGTTTAAAATTTCAATGGGATCTTATAGTTGGCGCTGCTGCCGAGATTCAGAAATCATCCGTGCGAAGCCGGGGCAGATTTATGTAATAAGTTCAATAAAACTAATAGAATAGCACAGGAATAATTTTGATGATTTTTGTGTGTATTTGAGTTGGTCCCTGGATGGTTTAAAATTTCAATGGGACCTTATAGTTGGCGCTGCTGCCGAGATTCAGAAATCATCCGTGCGAAGCCGGGGCATATTTATGTAATAAGTTCAATAAAACTAATAGAATAGCACAGAATAATTTTGATGATTTTTGTGTGTATTTGAGTTGGTCCCTGGATGGTTTAAAATTTCAATGGGATCTTATAGTTGGCGCTGCTGCCGAGATTCAGAAATCATCCGTGCGAAGCCGGGGCATATTTATGTAATAAGTTCAATAAAACTAATAGAATAGCACAGAATAATTTTGATGATTTTTGTGTGTATTTGAGTTGGTCCCTGGATGGTTTAAAATTTCAATGGGACCTTATAGATGGCACTGCTGCCGAGATTCAGAAATCATCCGTGCGAAGCCGGGGCGGATTTATGTAATAATTCCTATAAAACTAATAGAATAGCACAGAATAATTTTAGTTTTATATACCTTGATAGTAAAAACACACGTTGTTAAAGGTTTATGGTTTTTTTTATGGTTTTTCCACTATTATAGGAAAAATCCTCTGACCTGGAAAGCACCGCCAAGATTCTCAGGGGTTATTATCAATTATGTACTCTTTATGTACCTTATTAAACAACTTTTTATTGGTATTTTACATCTGGCATGAATTAATACGAGATGGTAATCCCGCCATCTATCAAAAGCCACAAAATTTTCTAGGTATTTTTCTTTTGCTTAGTAAAAATTTTAAACTTTTTGTTAGATAGGTCGTGCATATTCTCTGGGACTTCATTGTAAAAGAGTATACATTGTCCCATGAAAGAACTACTGACTTTGAAGTCGAGTAACTGGTATAACTAGCTTGTGCTTTTACTAGTATTTACAGAATTTTCACCACTTTTTTGAATCAAATTATTTTTGTTGTTGGGTAACCAGCACGGACGTGTAAAAAATAATAGTTAACATTTACTCAAAAATAAAACAAATTCAGCAGTTAATGTTGGTACAATTCTGAAAGACATTGCTTTACTGCATTAGCCAAAAAGTTACTTCACCATTTGCCGGATCCATTATATCTTAAGGTTACTGTGAAATGGCAGATTGTTCGCTGGAGTATAACATTTGCCTAATGCAATGTAATAACAGAGACCAATAAATTATTTTTGTTCTGGAAATATATAAAAACAAATATCGATTTGACTGAAACAATACATTTTTTATTCCGTGTTTTTGTGTCGGTAAGGTTTATTTCATGTGGAAGACTTCAGGCGTGGCTTGGAAGAATAGGAAAAAGGTTATCGTCTCCTGATGAAGTGCCGCCAGGGGTGACTCACGCTGTTGGGGCTGAGAATGTTTGTTAAAGCATTCCTGTGGCTCTACTAAGACTGACATAGGCTTTGAGGTACATTTCACTCGAGACATTTATGACTTAGTACGTATAATCCACTGACCTCTATATATACAAGTACGCTGGACTGGCTATACCATACAAAATGTCTGTGCCAATTTGAAGCACTCCTAACGGTCGTCTTGGAAACTAAAATTGACATAATATGCCAAAGTCTGTTGTCTTATTTAAAAAATCCGTATTTTGAACTTATAAACTAAAAAATGAAAGTATTTTATGTTGTTTGATTGTGTATAATATTAGTTACATAATAAGAATTATTTTTAATTACAATGAGAGTGTGCGTAATCCGTAAAACTCGTTACCAAAAGGGAAGTGGTGTAACATTTCACAAGTAAGTGAATTTGCAGCTAATATTTAATAAATTAAAACTATTTGATAATATAAGTACTTAAAAATTTGTTACTAATCTTAATATCATATATGTATAACGACATGTTTGGCTGTATATTACTGAGTTTTGATAATCGGTAAAATTCAATAGGTTTATCGAGTTCCTTGTCTATAATACTTATCGATGTTCTTTCCTACCCATATCTGTTAACAAACAAAGTCGCCAACAACAGTTGATTATCAAATGTCTATTAATTAACAGGTTTCCAACTGAACCTAGACTTAAATCATGGCTAAAAGCATATATTGTGAATTGGCGTCCGAAACAAAATGATCATATTTGTTCAGAACATTTCACAGACTGTTTTATTAGACATGAGAACTGCACCACTTTGAAAAAGTGCAGTATTTCGACAATATTTTCTGGTAGTACCAGTAAGTATATAAGTGTTAGATTATTATTTCGAATGTTTTTTTTTTATTTCTTCTTTCCTCATTTTCCCCCAAACTCAAGGGCCATAGCCAAGTGTCGAAAGGTCGCCTGATGACGTCAAGTCACGTCGGATGTGTGTTAGTGGGCTGCGGCTAGAGGAGATTCCTCTCCCTGTACCGCTGTAGTCGAGGTGAAGTCGTCAGGGAAGAGGAGTGTTAGTATGGCGATTAGCGGTGCGATGCCACTCAACTATCCTTCGCGACTTTGGTGAGGCTGCACCACTTGATGCTTCCAAGTGCTCGTTTTATCCTGGCTCCATTCACATATCGGGCTCGGGGAGTCCGTAGTGCAGGTGGAGTCAGAGGCCGCGTAGGGCAGTGTGCCTTGTGTTTCTGGTGCGCCTTATCTGAGAATAAAAACGGGGGGGGGGGAGAAGTCAACAACTAAGGAGGAGCTGCCATTGGGCGGCTGGCGCCGGAGGAGCCACGGATGTGTATGAAAGCATTTCCCTGGCTCTGTCAATTTGCGGCGGAGGTAGAACACCATGGGGTTTTAGCAATTCGAGTCTAGAGATTTAATTCTCTCTCGAGTCTCAAGATTTAATTTGTGCTTTAACTTCGTAGTGGTCCTACTTTAGTTTATTTCTTATTTACAAATTCTGGCCATCGTTTACATTCACATTTCCTCTCGCGCAATATCCACCGACAAAGGCAATTAAGTGTTCGACCAAGAACCAATGGATTGCGATTTGTCAAGCCCCCTAGAATACGTGGCACTCCCGAAGCTGGAAAGCTTAGGAGGACAAACTTAGGAATGAGGATATCAGCAATAGAATCAGAGTGACCGACATAGCCCGACGGATTAGTAAGCTGAAGTGGCAATTGACCGGCCATATAGCTCGAAGAACCGATACCCGATGGGGAAAAAAGGTTGTCGAGTGGCAGCCTCGTACCGGCAGGTGAAGTATTTTAAGTTCCCCCACTAGATGGAGTTAAAATCTGGTAAGACATACAGGAAGTTGATGGATGCAGGTGGCTCAGGACCGTGCTTTGTGGCATTCCTTGGGGGAGGCCTATGTTCAGCAGTGGACTTGCGAAGGGCTTTAACGATGACGAATGATAGTGGCTTTATATAAGTATAATACATAAATGGAATGGACGTTACGGGTAAAGTCCATCTATCCATAGAGTCCATTCTATTTATTTAGGTATAGGTAGGGTATAGAATTTTTATCGATATATTTTGTCACACTGTCTTATCCCTATTATTAGTTCCGTGGACGTGCACTTCTGCTGTCAGCGCCAAAATGGAGCAAATCAAATTGCCTCATCATGTCACGGTTTATAGCCAGTCCAGCATACTTGTATATATATAGAGGTCAGTGGCATTATTCCTCATATGTGTTAACGTTTTTATAATTTTAAAAGCCATCAACAGACCATCTTCAATTCTAACTTCACTAACTAACGAAGAGAATAAAATTAAGCCTTAATGAAATGTCATAGACATCATAAAACACCCAGCTCCAAAATCCACTATTGGACTGCAAACAACCGGGCATGATACCGTCTGTAATAGGATATTAGTATTTTATTATTGGTATTTCTTCATCACACGATATCAATCCACTGATGATATAGACCACTCTTGTAGTAGGTGTAGAGATATCTACGAGAGGTTAAGAGGATGTGACGCCGCCATTTGAGATTTGTTTATGTTTTTTCACAAATATTGGCGCTGTGTTTGAAATGAGAACTCACTTTCTACATTAATGTATATTGGCTACAAAATCGAAAAGCCTGTCATCTTCAAAAACTATGCTTTTTGTTCTTCTGCTTGACGTATCGAAGATAGTTAGAGGATTTTGTTTTTAGTTATAGTACTAGAAGAACAATTAGCTAGTTTTAAGGACTCAGTGGTCGGGATGTGCTAGACATTAGGTTCATAGGGGGAATATTTTGCACAGTTGCAACACTTGGCACGCGTGGCTTCCTTATCATCAATCTGCTCATCTCCTGTTTAAATTTCTTCTGTTGCCTTTACCGACACCCTCAGGATAAAACAGGGAAGTGGATTATCTTACGCCGCCACTACACCCTACACTACACTAGTTCTATTTACTGTATTTATTTCAAATAATACTACATTAACTTTTCACATGAGTAGTCTAGCAATTAACAAGCCGAAAGTAAGCCTTTCACCTTTCAGAATATCGCTCATGGTCACTCGTTTCGCACTTGTGGCGAATGACCATGAGCAACATTCTCATTAATTACTAAACAGATGTGTGTGAACTTATTTAACTGTACTTTGTAGCTCAGATTCATAACCTATTAATTTGAAAAAGTTTGAACTTTCTTTCACTAAATATCTATAAAATGTAAAATAAATAATTTCATAAGTAAACAATCACTCTCACACACACACACACACACACACAAACGTGCACGCAAGCACGCACGCACACACCCACAAATATACACACCGTAAATGCCGTAATACAATCTGTCAACTATTATTAGTTACTTGCGACTTGCATCGAACTTATTTACTTCACAATTCATAGATAAATAGAAAATTGATGATACACGACAATATAAACAAAGACAAACTCTCTAAACAATTTTGTGACAAAAATGTTACTCTTTTTTTAGTATCGATAAATGTAGGTAATCGTTTTTTGAAATATCCTTTTACCTATAGTTTAATGTCAAATCTAAAAGGAAAAACCGGCAAGCGTATAATCACAGTGAACAAGTATAATTCAAAGGTCAATACAGGACTTGAGCTGACACTCCATAATTACAAGCTTTTCACCTATTATTAAATCGTGCTAGTGAAAAACACTGTACATAAAGTCAAAGCTAATAATTTCTTTGATTAAGTGTTAAGTATATAGTGTCTACCCGGTGTTTACATGGATACACAATGTATAATGAAATTATCGCTAATTTTTTCTGTCAAGGATATAAGAAATTAATTACCTAATATCTAATAATGGAGAGCTAATAAGGGAGAGCGAGAGAGCACCTCCCGCTCTCCCTCATTTGCGTGCACTATGCTATTTATTAATCTGTGGCACTGTCTCTGTCATCACTAATGCCAACAAAACTACTCCCGACACCACCCGACACTACTACAATAGGAAAGAAAAGACACTCCAACGTCGATAATACGGCTCGTGTTTCGCCTCTAAACAAGGCATCCTCAGGTATAGGTAGTTATTCTATTTCAGGATGAAGGTTTCGCCTTGATTGTAGTAATAACGTGTATCGATAGGCGCGTTTGTGTGTAACCGCGATTCGTTCGATTCACGATCGTGACGTAAATAAATCCGGTACGTTTACACTAAAACCGATTTTGTCGGCCGATGGCTTACACTGCAACAGTGTACCACTTGTACCGACATTGGACGTTGCCGGTATTCTTTTCTATTTTTATATTTTCAACATCCATGTTCGTTTAGGTAGATAACAACACTGACAGAAACAATAGAATAAACATAAATTACATTAATAAAATAAATACACTCAATTTGAACTGTAGACGCCGGCAGTCGGGCGAGAAATCCCAAGTTCGGACTCAACGGTTGACGGGCGTTTTCGTGCGTCGGATGATGACGGTCATGTTGGTGTACGCGCTCTCTTTGTTTTACAAGTGTTTGATTTGATCGTCCGAATTCGGCCGTCATCGCCCGAGCAAACTGCGGCCGATGACGGATTAGATGTATGCGAAGCGCTCTGTGCCCGAGGCCAACACACACAATAACACAATTCGTATGTGCATGGCTAACAACAAAGTTACACCTTGATTGTGATTTGTGAAATAGGATAATTATATCGGGATTAGTTGTGACGGGGATAGTTCACATAATAATGGCATGTGATAATAGATTTATGCAAAGTAACGCCTGATTCTATTAATTAGCAATATTTTAATTATCAATTAATTACATTAGTTTATTTCTCCTGCCAATCGTGAAATTTTGACGAACTCTCTAAACCAGAAGAGACCCAAAGCCAGCAATAGGCTTTTACGAGTGGGTGAAAAAGAGGTAGAAGAAACAGAAACCACTGAATTGATGCATTTCTCGCTACCTCAACTAGCATTTACAAAGAAACCACGATCAAAATATAGACAAGTTCCAAACACGTATTGTGAAACTTATCTTCGCCAAGACGACACACTGTATCACCTTATTCTACAAGAAAATAAGGTGATAGGGTCGATGCGCCGGTAAGCCGGCCGGGTCTAGATTTCGGCCTTTGGCACGAGCTGATGCAGTAAATTTGATTTAATAACAATTTTAATAAATATTATCGTAAGAAATACAGTTTAATGCATTTGTAAATAGTTTCACTATATCTGGTAGCATTAATTAATCAGGTAAACACAACACGCGATCTATAGTAAATAGTTTAGTTTGACGCCGACACTGAAGCTATCAAAACGGGTGGCGAGCGTTCCATTCAAAAGTAAGTTTCGTGCTGTATTTAATATAATTACTTAATATTGTGCTTATATTTCACTGTATAAATAATCTAATATAGTTATTTGACACTGATTATTATAATAATTTATTGATAAAGTTAATAAATTAAGTGGCCGAAAAGTGACACATAAAATTGTCCCATTATTTGGTTGTCGGCCATGCGGCCGAAAAGTAGCCTGAGTTTACCCTAAATACTTTGTCTCTTTCTTACTTATATTGAATCGTAGCGTGCGTAGACACTAACTTTCAGTTTTCGGCCACCATGTACTGCAATTTGAACAGTTAGTGATGAAACAAAATACCCATTTCAGTCGTGGCCGAAAAGCTTAAAATAAATAAATATGTAGCTTGCTACATATTTATTTATCTATGGCCGAAAACTGGATTGACTCTAAAATATATACAATTTAGTTTTCGGCCAACTTAAAATTGTATGAAAGAATACGGCGGCGGAAAATGGAATGCTGTCTTAGTTTACGTTTACGGCCATTTCATCTTATCATATCAAATATTTTATTCACATTGCGTTTTGGGAAGAAGATTCAAAAATAATTTTTTTTCTTCATATGGCTCCTCTTGGTTAGAGATGAGAATGGTTAGATATGGTAACAGATTTTGTTAAACTAAAATACTTATGAGGAAGTACAAAATACTCGTAAATGAGAATACTTGATTGCTATATTTAAAAGATTTTATTATTAGATAATGATTCAAAGAGAAATAATTAATCATGGTTATTATTTTATATCAAAAACACACCCAAAAAGAAAAAAATAACGTCACGGTTAAAAAATCGCAATCACCGACTGAGAAAACTGAATACACCGATTTCCCAAACCGTTTTGCCATTTTCTGATTTTACAAAAACACTTTTAAGCTTATAGTACCTCTTCTAATACAGTGGCCGAAAACTAAAATTCTTGTAGGCCGAAATCTAAAATTTGGGGCCGAAAACTAGCGTTTTGCATATTTTTCACATCAAAATTTATTATAAAAAATAGATTTCTTTTGTAGCATTAATGAGTTATCAAAATGAAAACTACATTACATAAGCTATAAATTAATATTAACAACACTAGGTCAACATAATCACTATTATTTTTTATAGTACCTTAAAGTTGACAACTCCACTAAAAGGCCGAAAACCAGCGCAACGACCCTATCGTGTGTATGATGGTACGAATCGATTGGCAAGATTGGAAACGGAAATGATCACGCTTCAACAAAATAACCCGTATAAAATATCAGCATCTTGCTGTATTTTCTATGGTAATTATAAGGTAAGGAAGCACTTCATCCTAGTCCACAGGTATGACAACTCATCTACATTTTTTTTTCTTCTTATTTTGAGTTGCTATCAGGAAGATGCTGCCGCCGATGTTTTGTTCCATTTGTCTATGTCGCCTCTTACGTCATCCAAACCCAACACTAGCTGACGACACCCAAGGGACGATATGGGGGGTAAAGGGTATTCTTACGCCGGCGCTATACGGTGAACAATCTTATTTCTTACCTTTCTATAATTAACAAAAGTAAAATGAAATCAAAACTTTTCCCATCAAGAATTCAACGAGTAAACACAAGCCTCCTCCATAGATTTTCACAAAATACGGTTCTGAGCCACCTGCATCCATAGTCCTGGTATAAACGAAAAATATAAGAAATATATAAAATATATATCTATTTTTAATGATATCTTACATTTACGCGAACACTACAAATTGAATAAAACTCTTTATACGGATTTTATCGAGATATTCACTTATTTTTAATTCTCGTCGTTGTGGGTGTTTTACAGCACCCATGGTCACGGGGGGACTGAGGTGTTTGACGTCCCAATGTCATAGTTAGCCCGGCTACCTTCAGTTTTTACATATTAATTTTTGGTCCGCTCTACCTACATCTTGAAGTTTTACGGTGGTATGGTATGGTTTGGATATAGGATCCCAAGCAGATGGCAGCACCCATTCATCTTCTCTATTGAAATTAGGATGTTTTTTTTTTGCGTATCATCCTTGGTAGGAATCGGTGTTCTTTAGCGAGGATTTGTGGTTTATCAAATCTGATGTAATGTTTGAGGAGATGTTGAACATGTTCACAGACTGCAGACTTCCCGGAGCATCAGTGCTTCACGTCAGCTATATGTTCTTTCACGCTGGTTTTTATAGATTTTTTTGTTTGTCCCATGTAAGAGTGACCACATTCACAATATAGCTTGTACACTCCTGCATCTTGTAGAGGAATATTACACTTGATGGGTGGTAAAAATTAACTAATCTTCTTCGGCAGCTTGTAGTATGTTTTAATGGAAGTTCGCTTCCAGATGCAGCCAACCTTGTCTACGCCCTTATGCTTATTTCTACATTATTATCCTTGTCTACATTCATATGTGACATACGGTAGTACAGCAGCCACACGCTGTGGCTGATACGCGAGGCTATTAAAATTAAAAAAACATCCTAATTTCAGTAGAGAAAATGGATGGGTGTCATCTGCTTGGGATCATATAATTAACAAAATTAAATCCAAACCCAAGCATACCACTGCAAGACTTCAAGATACTCTAAGCTTGTTCGGCGTAGATCGGACCAAAAATTAATATACAAAAACTGAAGGTAATCGAGCTATGACATTGGGCCGTCGAACATCTCAGTCTCTCCCCCGTGACTATGGGGGCTGTAAAGCTCCCGAAACGTCGAGTATTAAAAATAAGTTAATTTAACGCGGTAAAATCCGTAGAAATAGTTATATTCAATAAAACCCTAAACGAATAAAAAACTCTGTTGCCCATTTCGTGATTTGTTTCCCTCCGCCACCTCTTACAACACCCACGAGAAGATATGGGATGTTGGATATTTCATTATTATTGTTAGATATTAATCTAATAATTAATAGTATTAAATAATATTTATTCGGCGGACTTCGTTCGAGAGATTACGACACATCTTCTCGTCAGGCATTCCTCAAAACTTCAAAAGAAGATTGTACAACCCGTGCGTGTTGCCAGTGATGACCTATGGATCTGAGTCGGTCCTTCACTGCTGGTCGAATGAGGAAGCCCAAGGTCGCTCAGCGAGCTATGAAGAGGGTTATACTCGGGGTTTCTCTACGTGATAGAATTAAAAACGAAGATATCCTTAGTAGAACTAGAGTAACTGACATAGCTCAACGGATGAGTAAGCTGAAGTGGCAATGGACCGGTCATATAGCTCGAAAAACTGACAACCGATGGATAAGAAAGGTTTTCGAGTGGCAACCTCGTACCGGCAGGCGAAATGTAGGGTGTACCCGCGCTAGATGGAGTGACGACCTGGTAAGACATGCAGGAAGTTGATGGGTGCAGGTGGCTCAGGATCGTTCTTTGTGACATTCCTTGGGGAGGCTTATGTTCAGCAGCAGACTTTTGAAGGGCCGTAATGAATAATACTTATTTATAATAATAATAATCAATGAATTTTATTTCACATAACCACGGGTACTGCGAGGCCTTAGAAACGTCTTTACTTTAAATTAAACGCACTAATATTCATAAAATAACTTTTACTCAAGACATAATTACAATACATTATGTTTTAGGCTTTTATATTGCAAAATTGCACAAAAGATTGCACATTGACAAGTTGTGCATAAATTTAAGCGTGTCGTTGATAACGTGGCTATTCGAGAACCTGGGAAAAGCATATAATTTTAATTTTATTGATAAGCCTTTGTATAGCTTGGTATAACTTTTTAAAATTTTACTACGGTTACGAATTTAAACATTCCTTGTAAAGTTCTAGCAAATGTGTATATATTAACAGGTACAATATCAGCAGCCAGCAACTCGACAGGTTTTTGAGCTTGCATGAACATCAAATATATTTGCCTCATTTCGTTTAGTTGAAAATTCTCCCAACCACAACAGTAGACAGACCTTTCAAACTCTTCCGAGGCGTTAATCAACCTTTGACCAAGGAAACAGTACAGAAAATATACTAAGAAACAATAAACTAACACTGGCAAAAACTTAACCCATTCTTGTAATGGTAAGTAAAAAAATAAACACATACAAACGGCATTTGAGCCAAAATTTATCCCAATAGGCATACTGTACAATAATTTTAAATCGTCAACAATTTCCAGAGTCAAAGAATGCCGACGGATTAAAGAAGGTACTCTTTCTTTCACTATTGTATTGCTGCCGTGTTCCGTCGTGTTAAAAGCCGTCATCTCTTCAGCCATCAATTCATACATAGCAGTAGTATGAGAGATCAATAGCATCAACAGTGCCTGGTAATTAAGCACGACAGTTATTAAAGTAACTTCTTGAGTAAAGAGTATGGCTAAACAAAATTCTTTATTCGGTGTCTTAGACAACGGTTCCAGACCTAAAATATGAGTAAACTGTTAAGTTAACGCATCTGAATTAAGCACAAAAGTTTTATTAGCAATTAATAATAATTAATTCCCTTACCCACACATGGTGTCATAGAATAGTAATTATTTTTTACGTCAACTCGATGTGGTAGATATATGGTGAAAACGTTAATTAAGTTTAAACCGTAGAAAGCTAGCAACATTTTCTTGATCACCGACATTAGTTTATTGTGGCGATTCAAAAGGAAATCCGATTGACAAGACAACTCATCGTTCTCAATAACCTTTTTCAACACTGTTTTAAACAGCAACCTTAAATATAAAAATAATACTATTAACAGATAGGTACTATTTTTTATATGTACTACAAATTATAAGTACAGTTTTATTCAATGTGTAGCATTCGCAAACAATTATTATAAATGAAATTTGCTAAATGAAACTCTCTGAAAACTTTAATAGAATGGAACTAACCTCTTCATCAAGAACCAATAAGTACCATTTGCTGTTAATGTGAGTATTGATATATTTACATAACTTTTTATAAAATCCCCAGCACCTTGTGCAAACTTCATTTGATAGACAAGACTTCCGGTTCCATAAACGTAAATAAGAAGGCATGAATGCAAAATCCAAAATGGTGCTGTAAAAATTATATAAATTTTAAACTTTCGTTTATTCGTCCCTGTGACAAGTACCTACATGCGAATTATTGTAGGTATTTAGAACAGTGAATACATACCAGTTGCTTTAGACAATTCCGCAATAGATGGTATTAAATTCACCAACCATAACAAACTCTTGAGATTATCTTGCCTCAAATGGTTTATAGCGTTTAATATAGTATTTTTTAAAGTTGTAATAAAATTCATTTTATTATATATTGGACTTAATCTTTTTTAAGAATATTAAAGTGGAGACGATGACTTACATCAAGTGAACTAAAACTGACTGTAAGAAAAATATATGAAAGTATTAAAAGACTAGTACTAAAAGAAGAAATGTTTAATTATTTGCATACCTACTACCATTTACAATGACCGTGAATTCCGACATTGCTTGAAATCTTTATATTATATTTTCTACCAGCCTTTATTATTAATCAATTAATCATGCGTAAATTAAGTAGGTATTAATTATTATTTGTTTAACTGTCTCTTACTATTATCATTTAGTGAAAGAAGGAAGCGCAACTTTATGCAATTTATAAATTCACGTCGTTTTAAATGACAATTTATAAAATAATTTGAATTTAGAATTATTACGGTAACAAAATAACATTGTTTTAGTTAGTTTCTTATTTTGATGTTTTCGTTACATTTAAGTATTTTTTTTATATATATATATATATATATATATATATATATATATATATATATATATATATATATATATAAAAGAGGGCAAACAAGCATGCTGCTCCGCCGACGGGAATTGCAGGTGCATTGCCGCTCTTTCCAAAGAGTAGACTATTTTCTTGAAACAGAAACTTTTTTTATGCAATATACAGGGGTTTTTGTAATCGGCCAAATTTGCAGAGAGGGAAGAAAAATTAATTTAAAAATTTCAAACATTCTGTCCTTTTTATCATTTGTAAGGTCGCTCGTTAGGCAAAAACGTTGTTGCCCATAAATCACATTCAATTTGATATAAATTCAAATAATAGTAGAGGCCTTATTTATTAGTATTTTCAAAAACTGCAGTAACGGTATATCATTATTTAAATATTTTAACATAAGTTTAAAATGTTCCTGCTCTTTTTAAAAATAATTCTGAACATTATAAATAATACTTATTGATAAGGTCACTGTTTTGTTCAATTTACCGCTGGTTTGGAAAAAATCTCTGTCCTGGGAAGAACCAGGAAGAAACCCTAGTCTTGAAGGTGTCTAAATTGTATCAAAGTGACAACAGAGTAAAAAGCTTTGTCTATGAAACAAAACAAGGCTAGGTTGCCACCTTTGAATGCTGAGACACATGTTTCAAATTTAAATTTTACTAGCACCTTATGTCCTTTAGACTGGAAAGTAACAGTGGATGTACAATTTGCAGCAGAAATAGGAGAGAGGTGTAATACATACCCTCATAAAAAAGAAGCACTCCTACCAAAGATCTTTTATTTTTGTTATATTTTTCTTTTAAAGTTCTATTTATTGTACTCGTATTTGATTTCATTACCATCAATCATTAATCTTATTTATATAGATATACCATATTAAAATAGGGCTTGTAAATCACACGATTGCATATGTAAGTAGTTACGTTGTACCAGTTCTGGCTCACTGAGTCAGAAGTGGTACAATGTTCGCCGACCCACGTCCAAAAAGAAGGTTTGCATGCTCTATCACCTCGTCTTCCACGATCCGGAGATGACAATCAATTAACTAATATCTAATTGTTATCCGGTGAGGGCCTCTACCGTCATTAGCGTCCCATTGTTCTTATCTATTGTCATTGTCTATACTTCCTCGGCGTGTGCGTCGGCTTATCAGTGCTATTGTATTATACTTCTTTGTTGCCATCTACAACGCTAATCTGAATCATCAATAAAACACATTACCTAATTTTTTTACAATTTTATTATACAAAATCTTATTACTTATTATCTATAAAATAGGAGCGAAACATCTCATCCACTAAAATATCGTTGTACAATGTATTCCCTGTAAATATACTCGTCAAACTATGCATTTAACATCCCTGAAACTTATATAGCAAATACATTAAGCAATATTCGCCACAAACTGAAGTCCACACATTCCGAATCATATCAACAATCCAGTTCCATCTTTTACAATTCCTTTTTATAAACTCTAGATGATATCGTACAGGTGATCGTCCATATGAATCAAAATATTGACCGACGTCATTCGTATCGATATATAAAGCTACCCAATGTGACCCTGGTTTATCATCTGTATCCAAATTGCATATTATATACGTTGGTACGTGGGTATACATGGGCAGTCTATTAGCAGCATAAACATTATTTTCTAGACTGGGGTGAATCTTTTTCAGATGTTGTTATACATCTAGTGTATCCATGATATTACTTCTATTATTAGATTATTACAGTACAAATCTACTCAATGACTAACATAGGAACGCTCAATTATGGTGATTTCTAAATATTAAATCTCATTCTTTGTGATATCCAAATCGTATTTGAGTCATCGATTCATCGAAAGAGACGCAAGACGAAGGAATGTTGAGATAAGCAACAGAATATGAGATAAGCTTGTTGACGCATAAAGTCACTCGTACGATCAATTCCACTGCAGAAATTCTTTAGATTAGAATAATTACTTACCGGTACTATATAAGGGTAGGTAAGTAACGGTACCAGGTAGGTAGGTAAAGGTACCAGGTTAGTGCATGGTCGTTTGACCGCAGTGGATCTATCAATACTACATTTGTGTTACTTCAACGCATCAAAGGCCTTGGATGTGTGTTTATTCTATTGACAAACTTACTTTTCTTTCTGTTATTTTCTTACGTGTATATGATTTAGTGTTAACAAATTTTATTTAAATATTATGTGTGTATATGATTAAGCCGTGGTAGCTCAGTTGGTTAGCGAAAGCTGTAAATTTCACAGTACGCGACCCGGGTTTGATCCCCGCCGGCACCAATTAAGTTGTTAATTGAAATTTTAGGTGCTGATTTACCACGTGCTCAGCGGTGAAGTAAAACATCATGACGAAACCTAAGCATGTGCAGAAATGAGAGGAGGCCTTTGTTCAGCAGTGGACTTTAATAGGCTGTAACTTTAACTTTTTTAACGTTTATGAAAGCAGAAATAATTGAGCTTCGATGAAAATACCTATAAACAGTATTACTACTCGACACTCTCCCCTCAAGACGAGAGTGATGACATCGTCATTAATAATAACACATGCGATGGTGGAAAAAGAAAATCGCAATCGATTGATCATTTTTTTCGAAGCTGAATCAAAAATAAAAAAGAGGAAGCTGTTATCATCAACCGTAGCACGAGCCGCTAGAGATGGCGTATCAAACATTTCTACTAATTCTGACGACGGAGACCAAGCGACGCATCTCATCAAAATTGAAATGTACGATATGAAGAAGCTATCCAAGATTCCAACTACTGATCATCGGAATCATGCTTCCACGAGGATTATATATTACGTAAAGACTAATAAGGATAGCATCTACGATAACACAAACGCCCTCGTATACAATATTACAAAGACAATAGCAGAAAGTGAAAAAGTTAAAAAATACATTTTTAACAATGACAGTCATTTCTGATCATTAGTGAATGTGATTCTGTTTACTTAAATTACAGGAAGACAAAAGCATTCATTCAACCCGGGTCGCGTACTGTGAAATTTAAAGCTTGCGTTAACCATGTGAGCTACCACGGCTTAATCATATACACACATAATATTTAAATATAATTTGTTAACACTAAATCATACACACGTAAGAAAAAAACAGAAAGAAAAGTAAGTTTGTCAATAGAATAAACACACATCCATGGCCTTTGATGCGTTGAAGTAACACAAATGTAGTATTGATAGATCCACTGCGGTCAAACGACCATACACTAACTCCATGACTGCAGCTGCTCGGTAATGTGTTTTATTGATGATTCGGATTAGCGTTGTAGATGGGAACAAAGAAGTATAATACAATAGCACTGATAAGCCGACGCACACGCCGAGGAAGTATAGACAATGACAATAGATAAGAATGGAGCTCTAATGACGGTGGAGGCCCTCACCGGATATCAATTAGATATTGGTTAATTGATCTGCACATCTCCGGAATCGTGCATCCTACGCAAAAACGGACCGCAGATTCGTGATTAGAGCATGCCAGAACCTTTATTTTTTATTTTTAGGATCGTGAGTCGACGAACATTGTACCACTTTTGACTCAATGAGCCAGAACTGGTACAACGTAACTATAAGTAGTTACGTTGTACCAGTTCTGGCTATGGCCGGCTGGTATACAAATAAATACATAATAATCCATATATAACAATTATCCTTAATACATATATACACATAGGTAGCAGTTACATTGACATTATACTGACGACATTGTTTTCGAAAGATGTTCTCGGACCAATCTTTTGAAGGCTATCTTATTTAATGCTTTCCTTCTTCTTTGCTTGGTAAGGAGTTCCAGAGTAGTGTATTCTAAACAGTAAAAGAATGTATACTAGTAACAGTTAGAATTAGTATACAAACAAACATACAATTCTCACAAATCTATACAGTAACATTGTATCTCGACATCAAATAATACAGTGTGATATGCAATTTAAAAAAAAGCATTTAATAAACTCTTCACCTATGATTAAAGACCTAGTAGTAAACCCTGTACTTAAGGCAGAGCAAGAAAGTTGGTATAATTATGTACTTTCTTACACATCTACAGCGGCCTATTTATATTTATAATAATTCCCCCGGATAGGCCTGCGGTATGCTTTAATGAAAGGCTTTATAAAATTTTCCAAAAAATCTGGTTCAAGAAATTGAACTTTTAATGCTTCCTCGAACCTGAACCTTATCCCACAAAGATAACCTGGTAAGATTGGACGTCATTTAATAAAGGGTTAAGCCCTCTATACTTAGCTAACGAGCAATGACAATAACCAGCAGTACAGTGTGTTTCCGAGCGGGAGACCACACGGAAGGAGAAAGAGCTCCACGGGAGGTTCTACAAGGATCTTCATGAGCTTTTCATAGACACAGTTGCCTCCCTCCATTGGCAACGTTTTGATGACCTCTTCGGTGAAACCGAGGGTTTTGTTTGTGCAATATAGGATCAGGTTATTAAGACCAACAACTATCGGAGATACATCCTAAAAGATGGCACCGTCGACATCTGTCGAGCTTGTCGCCATCCCGTTGAGTCACTTAGGCATCTCTGGTTTTTCGGCGCTTTCTACCTCTGAGTACTTGCACAGGCACAACCTAGTAGCCGGAATTCTATACCAGGAGCTCATTCTGAATTACGGTCTCGTGAATCGGAAACTGCCTTATTATAAGTACTTTCCGGAAGCCGTGCTCGAAAATGACCGCGTCAGGCTCTACTGGGACCGGGCCATCATCACAGACAGGACCATTCTTGCAAATAAGCCTGACATTATGCTAAAGGACCGGGCACATTCAAGAATATTTGAATGTTTTGGTCGACATTACCATTCTATATGACAAGAACCTCATGAAAACCGAAACAGATTGTAACGTTGCACGTACATGTATGCATAATTATAATTAAACGGTTTATTAAAATTAAATAAACATTTAATAAACTAAATAAAAATAAAATAAAAATTATTAACAAAAATAATTCTATAATTAACTTAGGTATCCTATTAATAAAACAAATCAGTAAACTAAAAGAACGAATTAAATAATAAATCAAATATTAAAATATTGTATTTCGAACAAACACTCTGACGCTTCGTTACTCTATGCGCTTTGCAACTCTCGCGTCAGAGTTTTACCCGGCCGGTATCATTCCACGGCGTCGCGCTCCCGGTCATTCTCCGCCCGAGCGCCCTGGGAGGCGCACACTACCACTGCAGCCGCGTTCACAAGCTCTGCTTTGTGTCCTCGTACGCGCTTGCAAATTTTAATCCCATTTTGGAAAAAGTTTAAAATAATATAATAATTCCGGCACTGTGGCCGTATAGTTTTTTCGTTAATTCTCGTCACCGAGACCTCCGTATCGTCTTGCACCCCGTAAGGGTAAGTGTTGAAACGTTACCTAGTTTTAAGTAGTGAAAGTGTTTTATAGGTAGTGTAATTTGATCATGCCAGGCTGTTTGCTTTTAGCTATTTAATTGCCACGTTATTAGTGTTATTTGCATGTAAGTAATGTATGTAGCCGCTGTGTGCGTTGGCAAAAGTACCGTTACAAAATGGCGTCTCATACATTTCGCACCGCGATCAAATATCGCAAGTCACCATCATGTTTCAACCAATGCACAGCCTAAATTAGTTATCCTGGTACATTTAAACAGTATTTTACACTTGCCGAAATTTTAATTCATGTGTATTTTAATTTGCGCCTCACCGCTATGACGCTTGCCTTCCATTCCGCCTTGTAACTCCGTTCTGATTATGAACACCCGCCAGCTACTCTCTGTGCTCCCATCTACTGCTAGCCTGCGATATACCGGGGGTTCATAATCGGCGGCATTTTATTACCTGGACCTAAATGTGGACGACGTTGTTTCCAGGGTGCAATTTTACGACTACAACCGTGGCGGTCGTCCTTCTTAAGAGGGCCTAGGCCTCCCCTCGACGCCGCCACCGCCACAGCCAGCTGCCCACGGCGCTCCCCGTGAACAGTCCAACCCCCCCGGCCCTGCTCGACCACCTCGCGGCCACATAGGGGAGTACCTGACCCTGCCAGTGAAGCCAGACGGGCACTTTTTTTTAAATTATCGGAACCACGCCCACGACCTTTTCTTTTACCAATATATAATTTTTTTTATGACTGGTTGTTGCCTTATTTTAAACTCCAACCGTTTCACTGGCGCCCATAAACGTGGTAAAAAAGGTCTGGTTTCACTGCGTAGGAGTAGTTGGTGTTTGTGTCGTTTTGTGTTTGTGAAACGTTTTTGTTTTTTTTGTTTTTTGGTTGCAGCAACTAATGTGTACGAATTTCATTATTGTGTTTGTTTTAGGAATTTTATTGAATTTCAATTGATTTATTTATTTACTTGTATTATTTGAGAGATCATAAACTTTAATCCCTAACTAAGAATTTGTTTAGTTTCGAATAACTTTTCGTAATCACTCTATGCCGTGCACTACCCTATGTTGTTTACGTTCTATCATTGTACAGAGTAGTTAGCGTGCAGAGTGGTCACTGTATAATCTGTGATAGAGTAAATTTAATATTGTTCCGAGGTATTACTATTCTATTCTGCAGTAGGTTTTTTTTCTCGTGGTTTTTTTTTCTGTGATATTATTATTATTGAAATTTTATGAATTGTAACTATTCCCTATTGTTGCTGCAGAACTCTAGTTCAGTTGAGTCACGCATGCGTTGGTAGTATTTTAAATTATTCAATCAATTGTTTTTTATTTTAATTCTTAGGCATATTATTATTATCTTGTTGTTGTTTTATTTAATTGTTCGAGTACACATTAGTTGCGTATTTTAATTTTTTGTTGCGCTGCTTCTTTTATTTTGGTGGCAGTTGCTTTATTCTTTTTACTGCTTCTTTTATACGCCAATCGTTTTAGTCAACCAGAACGTTCTTAGTACCTGATATTATAATTGTAACGGAACGGAGTAGATTAAGTCAGTAACGACTCAACACTTACCTCTTTGCGGTTATACGCGTGTTATAATGGCGCACTCGGTTAAATTCCTATCGTTGCAAAAGTCGGAGTTAGAATACGAAGTTGCCATTAGAGGTGCCACCCCGGCTGACACAGTCAGAGAGTTACGCGAGCAGATTGCTAAATTAGGTCCACTCTTTCCTTCGGAGGACATTCTCGAGAGCGTTTTGTCTGTCGGCGATGATTTAAAGGGAGTCAGCGATGCTTTAATTAAGCTAAGAGCATATATCGAGGCGCCTAGCGATGGGAATGCGTTGCTTCGTGCTCGCAACCTCATTAACCACCTCCATCATCGACTCAACCGTATAGTTTGTGATAGCACGACCCAGCAAGGGGTGGTGGATACGTGTGTTTCGGAATACAGGCAACTTTTGGAACGCTATAATGCTATTACTGCTACTGATTCCACCCCTTCTCTGGCATCTAGAGACCCTCAGTCTACTGCTGCTTTACCTCTCAACGTTAACGTAACTTGTGAGCGCGGCGTGGCTAGTGAGTTCACTAAGTTTAAGTTCGACGGCAAATCTTGCGTTCGTGCATTTATCCAGCGCATCAATGAATACAGCCAGTCGAGGAATATACCGGGGGAAAAACTGCTGTCTTACTGCGCTGAGATTTTTACCGGCGATGCCTTGCATTGGTATCGTGCCATTCGGGACCAGGTATCTAATTGGGACGAGTTAGTTTCCCTTCTTAGAGAAGATTTCGACCAGGCCGATTATGATTACAGACTCTTGTCGGAGATTCGGGCCAGAACTCAGGGCGAGTCTGAAAATATAACTATTTACATTTCTATTATGACTGGGCTATTCTCACGTTTGTCCAAGAGCCTGTCTAACGAAGACAAACTTGAGATCATTTTACATAACATCCGCCCATGCTACGCCAGCACCTTAGCTTCTGTCCCGAAGATCTCAGACCTCGACACCTTGCGTTCGCTCTGTCGTAATTACGAGAACATTCAGGCTCGCCTAGTGGGATTCCACGAACCTCCGAAGGTCTCTTCAGGAACACTGGCGCCAGAGTTTGCTTACGCTGGTCAGTCTGCAAGTAGGTTTAATCAAGGCAGCGGCCAAAGTTTCAATAAAAGACCTTACAATAACTTTTACAATAGAAGCAACAATAATTACAATACAGGTAATAAAACTTATACTAAAAATAATAATTATGTGCATGCGGTGCAACAGCAGTACCAAAAGTCTCCTTATTGTCCTAGGTGTCGTAATAACACCCACAACCTTCGTCAATGCAAAGCAAATAGGGATAGAATATTTTGTTTTGTTTGTGGCCAGGAAGGCGTCAAGTCACCAGACTGTCCGAAGTGTGGCAAGGATAAACCGAGCACTTCAAAAAAACTGATAGACCAGCAGAATTGTACTGAAGTCCTGCCACCCAAGTTTGACCAAGAGGATTGGCAGAGCTGGCTTAACACTGTTAATGTTTTCTTCAATTCTTATAAAGTTGATACAATTCTGCTGGACAAACCATTGCATGATCCTAGACCTTACGCTTGTGTACAAATCAATGATTTTAAGCTATTTGGCCTCTTAGATTCAGGCTCAGCTGTGTCCATTTTAGGTGATAAAGCTTATAGGAAGCTAGAGGAACGGGGTTTACAGCTGCATAGGGACAACTTAATTACAGTCACGGCTGCTGGGGGTCAATCTATGACCAGCATTGGCTATATGTTTCTCCCTATAAACTTTGAGAATGAGTACCATATAATTAAGTCATTTGTTGTGCCAGACATCAATATTGATCTCGTGTTGGGGATCGATTTTTGGCGCGAGTTTAACATTTTTCCTAGACATTTCTCAGGCATTACATTTTCTAATGCCGCAGTATTGAATGCTAGCCTTAGTACCGATTCTACCACTTTCATACAAGCGTATGACCACTTAACTGTTTCGGAGAGATCAGTGGCGGATGACATCATTTCTCAATTTAGCGACATTTCCGCCGAACGTCGGGGTTTGGGCGAGACGAGTTTGGTCACTCACCGTATTGATACGGGAGATGCTGAGCCAGTTCGTCAAAGGTACTATAGGTTGTCTCCAGAGAAGCAGCGGATCCTTGCCGAGCAGGTCGACGAGATGCTGGCTCTGGACGTAATTGAGCAGTGCGAAAGTGCTTGGTCATCACCAGTTCTCATTGTTACGAAGAAAAACGGTCAGCCTCGGTTTTGCCTCGACAGCCGCAAGCTCAATTCCATCACGAAGCGCGACGCCTATAGTCTACCCTACATTTCCGAGATCTTGGATAATCTTCGCGATGCTCGCTACTTATCTAGTATCGATTTATCCAAAGCCTTTTGGCAGATACCTATAGCACAGGAGGACCGGGACAAGACTGCTTTTTATGTGCCTAATCGCGGTACCTATCGTTTTAAGCGCACTGCTTTTGGTCTAACTAACGCCCCGGCTACACAGCAAAGGTTGGTTGATCTGTTATTTAGGGAATTTGACCTCAAAGTCTTTGCATACCTAGACGACATTATTATCGTCTCAAACGACTTCAATTCCCATGTTTCCCTGTTACTTCGGGTTCTTAATAAGCTGAAACAGGCCAACCTCACTGTAAACCTAGAGAAATGTCAATTCTTCCGCAGTCAGCTCAAATACCTGGGTTACGTCGTTGATAGTAGTGGTTTACGTACCGATCCTGAGAAGGTGGAAGCAATCCACAATTACCCGACACCTACATGTCGTAAGGACGTTAAGCGCTTCCTCGGGACTGCTACTTGGTATCGTCGTTTCGTCCCCAATTTTAGTACCATTGCAGGCCCCTTAAACAAGTTAACTTCGAGTAAGAAGGGTGGACCACCTTTTGCCTGGTCTGCCGAAGCTGATGCTGCCTTCAAGAAACTTAAGGAGTGTTTAGTTTCCGCTCCTGTTCTTTCCTGCCCTGACTACGATAAGCCATTCGAAGTACACACCGATGCCAGCAATTACGGCGTGGGTGCGACTAACTAATGGTAAGGAGCACCCCGTTCTACAAGCTTGCCTTAACAACGTGAGACATTAGCTGCGATCGCCCTCACATTCTTGGAGAACGGTACCATTCACTGTCTATACTATACATCGAAAATGTTTCTGTCTCTCAGGAACCCAGTAGCTCCTAGATCCTCATTTCATTTAGAATTCAAGCATCGTAAGGGTGTCAAGTGATCCCCGATGCCCTGCTGCTTCTCGAAATATTGCCTAATTTTCCCATTAAGAAGTGCTACTGCCACTACAGTCACGAAGTTACTGCAAGAGTCTGTTTTCCTCGTCCATGGTGTCCCTCAGACCATATTTTTGGACAATGGCGGCCAGTTTATTTCGAAGGTCACTGAGTCACTTTTCCATCGTTATAAGGTCCCTAACGTGTTCTTCACGCCAAAGTACACCCCTCAAATTAATTTGGTAGAACGACATAATCGTTCAATTATCACGTGTATCTCAACTTTCGTGGACAACGATCATCGCAGTTGGGATACATATATTCCGAAGGTTCAGTTCGCCCTCAACAATTCGGTGAGTGAGGCGACTGGTTTCACTCCATCCTTCCTGGTGTTCGGCAGGGGGAGCTCGTTACATGTGGCTCGCATTATTTAGATAACGATTTAGGCGATGAGGTTTTATTCCTTCCCCGTGACATCTACGCGGAGGATTTGGGTTGTCTTAAGGAAGTTTTCGATACTGTAAAGGCCAAATTGTGGCATGCTCATGCTAAAAACTCAACCCACTATAACCTTCGGCGCAAGCCTATGGAATTTAACATTGGTGACACTGTAATGAAACGCGCATATGTTTTAAGTGATAAGGATAAGTTCTTTAGTAAAAAACTTGCGCCAAAATTTATTAAATGTCGCGTCATCGGTAAAAAGTCACCCCTAGTTTACATCCTGGCTGACATGTCTGGGAAAGATATTGGCACCTGGCACATCAAGGATTTGAAATTAACAGGACACAATACTTAGTCATATATGTATACACTTTTTTTTAAAGTGGCACTTCCCCGTGTGGTGTCGGGTTAGAATAGCACCACCCCATTTCTTCCTGTGGGTGTCGTAAAAGTCGACTAAGGGATAGGGTAGTAGTGTGTTGTGGGAGATGGGCTAGCAACCATCACTGCAATATCACAAGATCTCCATGTTACACCTACAAGTACACTTAATTAAGTTGCATGTGTTCTGCTTGTTACTTAGGAATACACTAGCGTTATATTTATATATATACATGGTGCTCGTTTTACCCTGGTCACACTTTTACATCTTTAGCTCTAGGTATTCGTATGGGTCTTCCAGTCTAACCGATGCTGGAACACCTTGCCAAATGACAGGATGCGTCAACTACCCTATTGATGTTCGTTGACGCTGATATAATCGCGTGAAGTATGAGAGATGTTGTATAAAAGGATAATGCGAATACATAACAATTTAGAGCGGATTTTATTAATTAAGAATAATAAAATCCTTATGTAGCGCGCGGGGTACTGTAACGTTGCACGTACATGTATGCATAATTATAATTAAACGGTTTATTAAAATTAAATAAACATTTAATAAACTAAATAAAAATAAAATAAAAATTATTAACAAAAATAATTCTATAATTAACTTAGGTATCCTATTAATAAAACAAATCAGTAAACTAAAAGAACGAATTAAATAATAAATCAAATATTAAAATATTGTATTTCGAACAAACACTCTGACGCTTCGTTACTCTATGCGCTTTGCAACTCTCGCGTCAGAGTTTTACCCGGCCGGTATCATTCCACGGCGTCGCGCTCCCGGTCATTCTCCGCCCGAGCGCCCTGGGAGGCGCACACTACCACTGCAGCCGCGTTCACAAGCTCTGCTTTGTGTCCTCGTACGCGCTTGCAAATTTTAATCCCATTTTGGAAAAAGTTTAAAATAATATAATAATTCCGGCACTGTGGCCGTATAGTTTTTTCGTTAATTCTCGTCACCGAGACCTCCGTATCGTCTTGCACCCCGTAAGGTTAAGTGTTGAAACGTTACCTAGTTTTAAGTAGTGAAAGTGTTTTATAGGTAGTGTAATTTGATCATGCCAGGCTGTTTGCTTTTAGCTATTTAATTGCCACGTTATTAGTGTTATTTGCATGTAAGTAATGTATGTAGCCGCTGTGTGCGTTGGCAAAAGTACCGTTACAAAATGGCGTCTCATACATTTCGCACCGCGATCAAATATCGCAAGTCACCATCATGTTTCAACCAATGCACAGCCTAAATTAGTTATCCTGGTACATTTAAACAGTATTTTACACTTGCCGAAATTTTAATTCATGTGTATTTTAATTTGCGGCTCACCGCTATGACGCTTGCCTTCCATTCCGCCTTGTAACTCCGTTCTGATTATGAACACCCGCCAGCTACTCTCTGTGCTCCCATCTACTGCTAGCCTGCGATATACCGGGGGTTCATAATCGGCGGCATTTTATTACCTGGACCTAAATTTGGACGACGTTGTTTCCAGGGTGCAATTTTACGACTACAACCGTGGCGGTCGTCCTTCTTAAGAGGGCCTAGGCCTCCCCTCGACGCCGCCACCGCCACAGCCAGCTGCCCACGGCGCTCCCCGTGAACAGTCCAACCCCCCCGGCCCTGCTCGACCACCTCGCGGCCACATAGGGGAGTACCTGACCCTGCCAGTGAAGCCAGACGGGCACTTTTTTTTAAATTATCGGAACCACGCCCACGACCTTTTCTTTTACCAATACATAATTTTTTTTATGACTGGTTGTTGCCTTATTTTAAACACCAACCGTTTCAAGATAAGAGAACAAAATATCTGGACCTGGCTCACGAGGTGACTGATATGAGGGGTGGTCTGCAGACCGAAATTATCCCTGTAGTCGTCTCTGCGAATGAGCTAATCGCGGTCAGCCTCATGTGAGGCGACTGTGACTCCGTGAGGGACCGCTCTGAGCTAAAATGCAGAAGGAGACGTTACTCGACACCGCCCGCATCATCCGCCGGTTTCTTTCCCCTTAAGACGCGGTGAATAGACGACTTTTATGTACTAGAGGGGGGTGAAGCAGATGAGTGGGGGAGGAGTAGTCTCGCTCACTGCGGGGTGCATACCGCACGAATTTCGCAGATGTGCGACGTTCATTACATATAAATGCGTAATTTCGCACCTGTGTGTGTCACATTCCGCCTGTGGCATCGCTTCCGAGCGGTTGCATCCAGGTAGTCCGCGCTTTCGTTCCTGTACGGTAGTGCTCCCCGCTCTCGCGCCCCCGCTGTCCCGCTCGCGCTGTACAGCGCCGACGCAGTGCTCAGTCCGCCGGCGGCACCGCTCTCGGACGGTCGCCTCCTGGTGGTCCGCGCTCCCGTACAGTACGGTAGTGCTGTCGCGCTCTCACGCGCCTCCGCTGTCCTGCTCACGCGGAACAGCGTCGAGGCTGCCGGTGAGTCACTTTTTCGCTACAGCTCTTGCCCCCCTGTCTTCGGGCAGGGAGGTCTAACTGACTTCTGCTTTTCATTTTCATTTTTCATTTTTTTTTTTTGTGTTCTTGCTATTCTTGTATTACGTGTATAGTGTGTCGTAGTACGTCTCGCGATCTAGTCCCTGTTCTACCGAGAGCAGGGACCCGTCCTCATCTTTATTTATACATAGCTCAGCTTGCTTACTGACCCAAAATGGCCACACCCAGTTTCACTGAGTCCCTCGCCGCCCTCATTAACCAATTCGGGTTAAATGGCAATGAGACGGTCCTCGCCGCCATCGCCACCATCGCCGCCCAGGCTTCCCTCCCTGCCCCTCAGGCACACCAACCACCGCCGGTAATCGCATCTTACCTCGAAACGAGGAACTCTTTTGCCCCGCTCGAATCTGCCCCACTAGAAATGGAGTACGCGTGCTCCGAGTCCTCGGCGCCGTCCTCCCGGAAGAGGCGCGCCACTACCTCAGGCTCCGGTTCATCGGAGTCCTCTGACTCCGACGGAACCGGGGAGTCCAACTTCACCACTGTCACCTCCAAGCGCAACGGAAAGCGCGCCGCGATAAAACGCACCCCCCCCCCCCCCCCACTTCAGTGGCCCCTGCCGCTCCTTCAACCTCCGCAGCCCTCGACGCTGCCCCCGTCCCACTGATGTCACTAGACATCCCCACACCATCGAAACCAGCCTCTCGCTGTGCTCCAGTACTAGCGAAGAAGCAAGTCCCGCCCCCTGTCTTCCTAAGAGACAAGGCTAAGTTCACCCACTTGTCAAAGACCTGCTACGACGCAGGTATTAAATACGATCATGCCGTCAACCTCGGGGAGGCGATTAAAATCATCCCAACCACGATCGAGGACTTCCGCGCAATCACCCGGCTATTCACAGCCGAAAGGGTCTCATACCACACGTACGCTCTCCCTGAAGAGCGTAAAGTTAGGGCCGTCATCAGAGGCGTCCCATTCGAATTCTCGAATGAGGAAATCCTCGAGGACCTTAAGTCCCAAGGTTTCCCCGTAGAAGCAGTGCACAAAATGCACAATAGAACGGGCAAGAGATACAACCTTGCCCTAGTAATCCTGTCAAACGTGCCGGAGGCTAAAGCCATCTTCCGGCAGGTACGCACAGTGTGCGGCCTGTCAAGGGTGAAGGTAGAGCCCCCACATAGGCCCGGCTTCCCGGCGCAGTGCCACCGCTGCCAACTTTATGGTCACGCGGCGGCCAACTGCTCCGCCCCACCCAGGTGCGTGAAGTGCCTGGAACCTCACAACACAAAAGAGTGTCCCCGGCCCAAAGACGCCGAATCCCCGCCCGCCTGTGTCCTGTGCAACCAGACAGGACACCCGGCGAACTACAAGGGTTGCCCACGCGCACCTCAACCTCGCCCCAGTAGGAAAGCTCCACCGCCGGTGAATGACCGATCTTTTCCGGCCCTCCAACAACGGCCCCGTCAGGGCCCTTCTCAGCCTATCCAGGGCTTCCCTCGACCCTCTCAGGGTCCCCATAGGCCCCCTCAGGGTCCCCCTAGGCCCCCCTCAGGGTCCCCCTAGGCCCCCTCAGGGCATAATTCGGCCCCCTCCGGGCTTCTCCAAGCCAATGCAGCCTCCAGTCTTTCCCTGGGGGCCCAAAAAGGCAGACCCACCGCGGACAACCTCGTACGCTCATGAAGCAGAGCCCACAATCGACGACTACAACACGCTATATTCCGCTATTAGGAATATCGACGTTAGGGAAATAACAGTTGTATCACGCAAACTGCGCGCGGCCAAGTCCCCCCAAGAACGTCTCCTCGTTCTTGCGGAGCACAATAACCTTTTGTTAGCGTTGTAAGTTAGGTTAACTTAATTAACTTAACTTCAATGACTGAGAGAATTAACCTACCTAGATCTCACGGTCGTATCAAACCTAAGGGTTTATCGCTTGTATCATTTAATATTCGCGGCTTGCGAAATAACCTCCCAGAGCTCAAGCTCTTTCTTCGGAATCGTGAAGTTGATTTCCTCCTCCTACAGGAAACTAATCTCAAAGCTAAGGACACTAGAGGCCTTTCTATTAAAAACTTCTCTCTTCTTCGTAACGACAGACCCGACCGCCGAGGCGGCGGAACGGCCATCTATTACAAGAAGACACTTCGTTGCTCGCCCATTTCTACTCCGCAGCTTACCAACATGGAAGCCACGGTATGCAGGCTAGCTATGACTGGACATCAGTCCATCCTCATAGCCTCCTGTTACATCCCTTCAGGAACTAATCCCCTCAAAAAGGATTTTGAGGCCATTTTATCTTTAGGCAATTCAGTCATTATGTTTGGAGATTTTAACTCCAAGCATACTGAATGGACATGCCGCACTACGTCCCCTAGTGGCAAGATACTGCTCGATATCACGCAGTCTCTTGATATTACCGTCCATAGTCCTCTCGGTGTTACTCACTTCCCCGATAACACCGATCACGCCCCCGATGTGTTAGATTTTGCGTTACTCCAAGGAGTTTCTCTCAACCTCGGAGCAATCGAGACACTAGACGATCTAGGATCAGATCACCGACCGGTTTCCCTCATTCTTGGCCATCAGCCACCTCCCCCAACACACACGAAAACCTTCACTAACTGGAAGGGATTCAAGGAGTCCCTAGCTAAAGCTTTGGACTCACAGGACTCTACCATCTCCCTACCGTCGGACTTAGATAGTCCCGAAAAAATCGACACCGCGGTCGACTCACTCTCCACCCTTATTAAATCCTCCCTTAAGGAGAACGAAAGGGTCGTCCCGGTTGCTAACAATAGTGGGCTTCCCCTACATATTAGCAACCTATTAAAAGCCAAAAAAGCTGCTTTCCGGAGAGCAGCAAAATATCCCACCCCTGAATATAGGCGCGCGGCCAATCGTCTTCAACGAGAACTCCGCTTCCGCCTCTCTGTATTTCGAGACCTCGAAAAGAGTAAGCTCATGGAGAATATCTCTCCATCTCACACAGCGTACTATCAGATGGCTAGAGCCCTCCGCATAGACGCTATCACCCACACTCCCCCTCTCTCCCGTCCCGACGGCACGGTTGCCTTCGAGGACGAGGAAAAGGCTGAGTGCTTTGCAGATAGCATTGCCGCTCAATGCTCTCCCAGTTCTCAACCCGTCGACCCCTCACACGTCCAGGCAGTGGAGGATGAGGTCCGCCGCCGGAACTCACCCCCCACGGCCTCCGAACCTATCTCTGTGTCCAATGATGAGATATCATCCCTCATCAAAGGACTTAAGCCTAAAAAGGCTCCGGGCGCGGATGGCATCTCCAACCAAGCCCTAAAACACTTTCCCGAGCAGGTGTTAACCTTTTTATCTATTATCTTCAACGCCTGCTTCAACCTTAGTTATTTTCCCACTACGTGGAAAGAGGCTACTGTGATTGGAATTCCCAAGCCAGGCAAGCCTCTCAACCTCCCCCTCCAGCCATCGCCCCATTAGCCTCCTCAAGGCAATGGGCAAGCTCTTCGAAAGAGTCATCCAAAGTCGTATGAGGCGCTACCTGTTTCCCACAGACGGCGACCCTCTTATCATTCCCCATCAATTCGGCTTCCGAGCCAAACACTCATGTCCCCAACAAGTTCACCGCATTGTGGAATATATCCTCAGCGGTTTCTATCCTCGTCGTCATAAGACCATCGCGGTCTTTGTTCGATATAGCCAAAGCTTTCGATAGAGTCTGGCACACAGGCCTTATCTACAAGCTCTATAAAATAGGTCTCCCCGATCGTCTAGTTCGTCTCGTGGCCTCCTATTTAAAACATCGTACCTTTCGTTTCAGACACGAAGGCACGCTCTCTTCACAGCGAACTATCAAGGCTGGTGTCCCCCAGGGCTCAGTACTTGCTCCTCTGCTGTACATCCTATTCACCAACGACATTCCCATCCCGTCGAAAGGTGTTCAACTCTCCCTCTTTGCAGATGACACTGCCATCTACTGCAAAGGTGTCTCACTACCCCTTATACGGAACAAGATCCAAAAGTCAGTTGATGACCTAGGAGCTTGGTTCAAAAAATGGCGCATCGATGTGAACCCGGAGAAGAGCTCCGCCGTCCACTTCGATTATAAACGACGCCGTCTCAAAAACACTCCACCAATACGTATGCTAGGGACCCCTGTCCCCTGGCATACGTCCGCCAAATATTTAGGTGTCACTCTAGACACAGGGCTCACTTTCAAGCCCCACGTCAAAAGAGTAACCCGTCACGCACGATTCTATCTGAGTAGGCTCAACAGTATGTTGGGCCGACACAGTAAAATGTCCCTTCGAAACAAGCGTACACTCTACAAGGTATGTATACGACCAGTCATGTCCTACGCGGGCCCCGTCTTTGCCCACGCAAACCCTAACATTTTAAATGAACTCCAAATAGTTCAGAACCTATTCTGTCATCGAGCTGCGAACGCACCGTGGTACGTCCGCAATGCCGACCTTCATCGGGACTTAGAGCTCCCAACAATTCAACAATTTCTTAAAAAACTCTCTGAGAACTTCTTCAAAGCCTCAGAGTCGCACCCAAACCACTTAATTCGTGAGGCAGCTTCTTATGCAGCCCCACCCCCCTCTCGCTATCGTGTCCGCAGGCCGAGAAACTCTCTCTCGGACCCGCCTAATAAACTTTCAAACGACCTGAACTGTCTCCTGGCAGCTCAGGCCAACTCTAATTAAATAAAATTATTGTAATATCTAACATTAACTTGCCTTCGTAGGCACTCCCTCAGCGGCACTTAGCCGCCTGCGCCCTCTTTTCCCAAAAGAGGGTCGCTTATGATAAGGCACAATAGAGCTTAATCAGCCGGTTGCCTGTCCCCAAAGGCGGTTTTTAGAGGGTATCACTTAGGGTCCCCGGTAGGACAGTGAGCCCCTCATAACCACGATAGACCGGCTATCGTGGTATGCGTAATGCATTTTCCGCCTCCCTTCGTATAGGGTAGCCCTTTAATTGCTTCGGGCGCAAAAAAAAAAAAAAAAACCTGTGTGTTATATACGTTCGGCCCAGCGCGCCGCTGTCAGTTGCGAGGTACCCCGGTGGCTGGCGGTTCAACTCCCGTCGCACGCTTATATTTTTGTATTCGTATTTTTAAAATGTTCTTATTATTAAAACATTTCTATATATTTGTTTTCTTATTTTGAAAATATTATGTACCAACATATTTTCGTATTATTATTTTTAAAACACGTAAATATTTTTTCTTAATTTAAAAATAAGTATTAAATTTTCTACAAAAATTATTGTGAAATTATGTAACAGATTCTTTAGACGAATAACAAATAAAATGGCTGATGCAGAATGGTCAATTCTAAAAATGGTTTATTCTCGAAACGGCTAATTTTCAAAAAAATTTGGATTCATAAAAACATATAATTTTTTACTATAGATACAATATACTTCTTCAGAATCAAGATCAAATTAATAAAAATAAAATAAAAATACGAAGACATGGCCCAAGAAAGCCACAATAAAAAAAAAAAAAAAAACCAGGGGGGCTTGATGGTTGATTATGGAGAAAAATATTAATAAGTAATAAAAATAAAAAATATTAACTATGTTACAAAAGAGTGTAGTAATACCAAAGGCAGACATTGTACACATCGTTATGAAAAACTTTTATTGTGGTGTGTGTGGCCCTAAAACCGAATAGAATGATTTTTTATTCAATATAGATCACATGTAATTGTCATTGAAAGTAATTTTTACTTTACCACTGGTTCGGAAAAAAACCTCTGTCCTAGGAAAAACCAGCTACAATATGATTGGTAACAAACTATTTACAAAATTTATTTTAGAAACAACTTTGAAGCGACCACCTCATTCCCAGGGTTTATTATCAACCATGTATTCATTTATATTATAATAACCCTTTTGATACAGTTTTTAATTAATTAAACATATTTAAACTTATTAACAGCCAATCCTTTTTTCTCCCATGAGTGACATTGGTAAGAAATGACAATTCTAAATATAACTATGACTGGATATAATTCACAGCTGCTGGATAAAATGCATTATGTACTACTCTTTGACTGGTTTAATTGGTGGTTCTAGAGATTCAGTCGACGGTTTAATCAATAGCACATCGTCAGTGATTTCTCTGTAATAAAAAAACGAAATTTATTTTTTATTTAATTACAAACAAAAAATCTAAGTCATGGCAATTACGCGGTATTTACGAATAGTACTTACTTATCATAATTTGGTTTGGCTCTGGAGTTACAACTGATGCAATTGAATTCGTGCTCAGAATCTTTTTGTAATCTAAAATTGAAACAAGCTTTTAAATTGAAATACATAGTTATTTTTATATCATGTGTTTTTTTTTTGTTTTTTTTTTTTTGAGAAAATGAATTCCAACAATTTGCATTTTGAATAATTTGCATTTGGCATTTAGAAAAAGCGGATTTATTCAATTTATATCGTAGTCATTTTGGTAATTTATATCGCCTAAGCCCACTTATTCATTTTGAGAAGTAATTCTGAGTTGATAAAATTAGAAATATTCTGTAACACCATGTATGCAAAAGCTATCGATCATTCGTCTGCTGACGGATTGCATGCCAACCGTTTTTTTTTTTTTTAAAAAAAAACAATAAAATTGGATTATGATCGTATTAAAAAGAAGAAAATAAAAAATAATAATTTGTGAAAAATTATTACAAACAAGAGAACCGTGAAAAAGTCAATCAGCAAAAAGCGTGACCGAATAGTATGTGGGACTAGAACCAATACACATCGACACAAGAAACTAACTCAATGCACGGCTCCGCTAGACCAATCGAACTACTGACAGGGTGTTTAAAATTACGCATATCATAGATAATCTATATAAATAAAATAAAGTATGCACAAAAATGTAGATACTTACTTTACAACTTCCATCGCGTGTTTTTGTTTCATCGAATAAGATCTCTTTATTGCCCGGCGTTTATTTTTTTTTGTTGCCCATTTTTATAATGTATACACACATTGATTGTTTATTTTATAAAACTTAGGACTAAAACCTAAATCGCAAAAAGTTTAGACCAACTTATAAAAAACTAATTGTATATTTACGAAACGTATCACTAGAACCGAAACCGAACAAAAGTTTTACCAACAATACAACATAAAAATAATCACAAAATAAAATATACACAACTTTCAACAACAAAACATGCGTAAATAATTTTTGAGTGGCGAGCGAAACAGGTCTATTTAATAGACACGGTAATATTATATAGATAATATTACCGTG
Organism: Parnassius apollo; assembly: GCA_907164705.1. NCBI lineage: Eukaryota > Metazoa > Arthropoda > Insecta > Lepidoptera > Papilionidae > Parnassius > Parnassius apollo. The sequence continues at coordinate 3,357,032 of CAJQZP010000851.1, forward strand.
GCATAGATTACTGTGTATATACGCGGTCAGTGTCGCTCCGCGTAGAAATGAAATAGAAGCAAAAAGACGCCAAGATGATGCGATGTTTCGTTGGACTCGTTCGAGTTATTAATCATTAAATATGTTAATACTTACAAATATCTTATTTTAATCGATAAATAAAAAGAACAGTTCCCTTTATTATTATATATTAAATTACTGTTATTAACTTAATCAAGATTTGTTTATAAATAATCCAGTTATAATAATTTCATTTTTAATGGATTTTTTGTGATTTTTTTCTATCGAGAAAATTTACCGAAAACGTGTTTTGAACACAATGGTCCTCCAATATATATGATCAATCATCATCATCATCATTATCATCATTACAGCCCTTCACAAGTCCACTGCTGAAAATAGGCCTCCCCCAAGTAATGCCACAAAGCACGGTCCTGAGCCGCCTGCATCCATCGACTTCCTGCATGTCTTACCAGGTCGTCACTCCATCTAGTGAGGGGTCGCCCTACACTACGCCTACCGGTACGAGGCTGCCACTCGAGAACCTTTCTTCCCCATCGGTTATCGGTTCTTCGAGCTATATGGCCGGCCCATTGCCACTTCAGCTTACTAATCCGTTGGGCTATGTCGGTCACTCTGGTTTCACTGCGGATATCCTCATTTCTGAGTCTATCACGCAGTGAAACTCCGAGCATAGCCCTCTCCATAGCTCGCTGAGCGACCTTGAGCGTCCTCATACGGCCAGCGGTGAAGGACCACGTCTCAGATCCGTAAGTCATCACTGGCAACACGCACTGGTTGTACAACTTAGTTTTCAGAGATTGAGGTATACCTGATGAGAAGATGTGTGGTAATTTCCCGAACGCTGCCCAGCCGAGTTGAATCCGTCGATTGACCTCTCGGTCGAAGTTGGACTTACCTAGTCGGACTATTTGTCCCAGGTAAACGTACTCGTCAACAACTTCGAGCATAGTGCTCCCAACAATTACCGGCATAGGTGTGACATGGACATTAAACATGATCTTTGTTTTGTCCATGTTCATCTTAAGACCTATCCGTTGGGAGACACCATTGAGGTCATTGAGCATAGTGCTAAGGTTCTCCAGCGATTCTGCCATAAGGACTATATCGTCGGCAAATCGAAGGTGAGTGATGTACTCGCCATTGATGTTAATACCGTATCCTTTCCAGTCCAGTAGCTTGAAAACGTCTTCCAACGCAGCGGTGAAGTTTCGGGGATATAACATCACCCTGTCTTACACCTCTCTGCAGTTGGATAGGTTTCGTACTCTGGTTCTGTACTCGGATAGCCATCGTAGCCCTACTGTACAAACACTTCAGCACTTCAATATACCGACAGTCAACTAGGCACCGCTGAAGAGACTGTAGCACCGCCCAAATTTCGACGGAATCAAAGGCTTTCTCATAGTCCACATACGCCATGATCAAGATTAACATATATTTTTTGCAGCAGCAAAGTGGACTTCAAAAAAATGTTTTTTGAAGTCTACTTTGACTATGTACAGCGCCTTAACCCTAACCCTCGGCCGTTTGGTCTCCCCTGCCGAGGGTTTCCATTTGGTTGGGTTTTTTTATTTATCTATGTATTATTTACTTATTTATGATAGTATATTGAATATATATTTATGTATATTTCTTTATTATATCCTTTTATATATTTATTCAGTGCAACCAGATGGGAATACTTTATAAATAGCCTCTATAATTATAATAATTTATTTGCAAGAAATATGGTGGTTACAGACATTAAGGTTAAAAATAGTACAGTCATATTTCTCCAGTGGCATGCAAATACATAATTTTATAAGGTACGTGAAGGTAATATGGTCACCTTAAGCTTTGCCACCCTATAAAGCCAAAACTAGGAGGAGAACAGATACAAAAACACGAAGTCGTATACTATAACTAAAATATTAACAAAAAAAATAGCAAACAAGCTCTGGCAATAATTAGGAACACTTCTAATTAAGTAGTACCTAATAAACGCGATAAAACCCGTAAAAGTGGTTTTATTCAATAGTAGGTTTTACGATTGCTTTTATACGTAAGCTTTATAATGAATGATAATGAATGCTAATACGATATATAGAGTTTTAAGCACACAGAAACTTACAGAATTTGAAAAGAAACAGAAAATATAAGTAACACAGCATTTTGGAAGTGGGGTTCATTATTATTACCTCTCCTACCTGTGTCTGCCTCCAAACTCTGCATCCACTGTTGTTCCCAGTTTTAACGGTATGGAGAGCTAGTATAATTTAAGGTTTTGAGACATTCTAGTCTTCAGAGGTGGCGAACTTTTACTTGTTTTATTTCATAAGCCTTATCATAGCCACTTACTCCGTTATTACCTACTTTAAAGTCATGAAAAAAAGAAACCAGCAAAACAACGTTATTTTGTTACCTAGATTTAATCTTAATATAATAATTTGTAATGGGAATGTTGCACAGAAGCTGAACACAACATAAAGTAGTTAGATTTTTTGATGCTTAATCAAAAAATCGGCTAAATATCATGAACAATTAAACAATAATATATTGTTATAATTGACAGAAATTAATTGTTTAATTACATCGTAATTAGAGAAGTTAATTAAGTCGTTTAACAAATGATACCTGACAATGTAGTTTTAATTAGCTTATTATAAAATCAAACGAGTGTTGTATTTTTTGTGTCAGTTCACATGATAAGCGTCATCCTCAACAGCTTCTAATACGAACTACTGGAGACATACGTAGCAATTTCTAAAAGAGCATTTGCTCAAATACGAGTACCTACTTCTAGACTGTTGCTCACCGTCAATAATAGTAGTTATTGATATACTGTAACCGTTACAGACTATTACAACCGCATAACTAGTCTTAATTGTTAAACGGGAAAGAAAATATAATAGGTTTTTAACCTATGCATAAACTAACTATACTAGTGAGCACCGCGTGGACTTGCACTTTGACTGAGGGGAACGCCTGCGTATGGCTACGCCCCTCCAATCCGCCGGTGGCCCATGCATGCTCGTATATGCTCATTTTTATCCTTTGAGTCCGTTTTGGTAAGTTCCACCCTCTAACCTATTTCTGAGGTCAAACAGAAGTGTTTTTTTCATAGATTTTGGGTGACAAATGAGCACACAGTGTACCTGATGGTAAGTGGATCCTGTGGGCCATAGACATCTACATTTAGCCTCGATTAAGAATCAAAATGCAGATGCGTTGTCATCCGTGAGGATTGAGATAAAATTTCTCGATTCCAATAAAACGAGTCTCCGGTTCTATACACTCACCATACGAAACACAGCAGCAATTTTAAACAATCTGCTATTTTACGCTGGTATTCTGTGAGAGCGTGGTCCTTTCCCGGTCGAGTCGATCCTTTCGTGCTACAACAATAATATAGCTGCAGCGTGGTTCTACCACGTATATTTCACTTGTGTGCATTTGCACTTGTGTGTTCCGGTGTAATGTGTTGGTAAACCGGTATAATTACAGACTGTGAGGCATTCCGTCTTAATTGTTAGATGTGACAACTGACTGTTGCAAATTGTATTGCAGGATGAACTGCAGTGGCCGCTTACCGTCTGGTAGACTGTAATTTAGTCATTCATATGAATATTTTTGAAATAACGATAATAAACGAGCACACAGTCCACCCGATAGTAAGTGAATAATGTAGACCACAGACACTTATATTTATCTTCGGTTTAAAATTTTAATGCAGCTGCGCTGTCACCCCTGACGATTGAGATGGAATGTATTGTTACCAGTAAGATGGGTGTTCGGTTCTCGCCACTGACCATACGAAACACAGCAGTATCATACTGCTTTCTGGCTGGTATTCTGTGTGATCGTGGTTCATCCGCGGTCACGCCAACCCATTCGTACTGCACACGTCAATATAACAAAACATCCCATTACACCGGTGATTCTTACAAATAAAGATTTATGATATATGGAAAAGCCCTAAAACACTCGAGGTATTCGACGAATGGCGGACTACCACCTTGTATATACTAGATGTTAAATACCCTTCTGGGTACGATCGCTAGTGCTACGTTCACCCATTCCAAGTGGATTACGAAACGTTGTCGCAAACCCGAGCGTGAATATTACGTCAATAATCGTCGTAATTCGTAATAAAAATGTCCAGCAGCGAAATAATACGGGCTGATGAAGAAGAACTCAACTAAATAAGTTTATGATGAAAATGAAATGAGTTTTTTGGCATGTATTTCAAATATAATTTTAACCATAGGCGCCTTTAAAATTGATGAAACAAAATTTACATTGAAATAATACTAGTTTTTACGGAATTTATCGCGTATATTTAACTTTTTAATTACCCGACGTTTCGAAAGCTTTACAGCACTCATGGTCACGGGCAGGACTGAGATGTTCAACGTCCATATGTCATAGTTAACCGCGGTTACCATAGATTAAAATTTAACTTTTGTTCCGATCTATGCAGTATGAACTTATGGTATCTTGAAGTCTTGCAGTTGTATGCTTGGGTTGGCATTTAATTTTATTTATTATAGGATCCCAAGCAGATGGTAGCACCAAGCCATCTTCTCTATTGAAATTAGGATGTTTTTTGATTTCAATAGCCTCGCGAATCATCCTTGGAAGGAATCGGTGTTCTTTAGCGAGGATCTGCGGTCTATCAAATCTGATGTAGTGACGGGGGCGATCCTGTACGTGTTCACAGACTGCAGACTTCCCGGAGCGTCGATTCTTCACATCAGCTATATGTTCTTTAACGCAGGTTTTTATTGATCTTTTAGTTTGTCCTATGTAGGAGAGACCACATTCACAATCAAGCTTGTACACTCCTGCATCTTGCAGAGGGACATTACACTTGACCGATGGTAAAAACTGACCAATCTTCTTCAGCGGCTTGAAGTATGTTTTGATGGAAGCGCGCTTCAAGATGTAGCCAATCTTGTCAGTGACTCCTCTAACATATGGCAGTACAGCAGGTACACGTTCGACTGTGGCAGGCTTCACTAGTTCACTGTGACGTAGGAGCGGGACTCGAAGCTTGTTGTCATGCAAAACTTGCTTGACATGGTGGAGCTCTGCAGCCAGGTGTTTACTGTCACAGATCCCTCGTGCTCTCTGAAACAAAGATTTACCCACGGTAGCTAACTGTGAAGGATGGTGGTGAGAATCACCGTTTAAATATCTATCTGTATGGGTCTTTTTTCTATACACAGTATGGCTCAAGGTGTTATCAGGATTCCGAATTACTAACACATCTAGAAAAGCTAAGGAATTGTTTGCCTCTAACTCCATTGTAAACTGAATTTTAGAATTTATAGACTTAAGATGGTCTAAAAATGCAGTTACTTTATCTAAAAGTAGAATTGTGAAAGTGTCGTCTACGTACCACTTGTAGAACCTTGGATTTATGGGAGAACTAAGCAGGGCTTTCTCCTCAAAGTCTTCCATGAATATGTCGGCGACAATGGAAGATACAGGTGAGCCCATCGCCACACCATCTACTTGCTTGTAGAACTCCTCCTTCCACAATAGGTAGCCAGATGTAAGGCAGTGTCTGAGTAATACTGCATATTCTACGGGCATGTTGTTTTCTTCCAGCCTTCTAGTTACAATTGAGATGCAGTCTTCAACAGGTAAGCATGTAAACAATGACTGCACATCAAAACTGACCATAGTTTCATTGTCTGCCAGATGTAGGTCTTTAATCTCGCTGACAAAATGGTAGGAATCCTTTATGTGTGCTCTTGTATGTCCCCTGAGTGGTGAGAGTATTTTCGCTAAGTGTTGAGCCAATCTGTAAGTTGGTGAATCGATTTGGCTCACTATGGGACGTAATGGAGCATTGGGCTTGTGTATTTTTGGTAACCCATACAATTTTGGTGATTTGGCGCACGTAGGTATTATCCATTTTACGTCCAGATTTAATTTTTCGGATTGTTTCTTTATGAGGTCACTAGTTGTTTTTGGTGTGCTATTTGTTTGGTCGTTTTTAACCTTTTTTAGAAGTACTTACATCCGACAAAAGTTCTTGTATTTTACGAAACGTCGGGTAATTAAAAAGTTAAATATACGCGATAAATTCCGTAAAAACTAGTATTATTTCAATGTGTAGTGTTCGCGTAAATATAAGAAATCATTATACAAAATTTACACTTATAGCAATTGTATATTCCTCTAAATTACACGATGTCAAAGTTAGAGACTAAATACATATAAAATCTTCAACTTTAATTAATTAACAAAAAATGAAGATTTATCATTACGTTAACGTAATGATAAATCTTCAACTTTATTTGCTTAACACTAACATATCTCATTTTTGCTGTGCAAACAAAATTAGCAGTGTCTTGCCAAATAGCATCTGAAATTGGCCTCCGTTTAATCATTTATAAGTTTTTAACAAGTTTTATTAAGTCACTTTCTTCTTAGTCTGTTTGTCTGTGTGTTGTTCCGGGTGGAATATAGTAGATGATTTTCAACTAACTTCTCGATGAGCTGGAAACTTGAAATTTTGAATACTAGTTAGCTATAGCTCAAATTCGGGAGACAATGCACGAATGTATTAAAAAAGTAGTACATTAAAGAAAATACATTTTTTTATTTTGCTTGTTCTAGCTAACTTCAAAAAATAAAGAGGATAACAATTGGGCTGTAATTTTTATATGTACAAGTATGTACTGCAATATCTTAGTCAATTATTGTGAATCAATTTTAATGATTATATTTTTATTAAATAGGTTAATATTTCAAGGGAATATAACCTTAACCTTACCATAAAATATGGCAAAAAATTCCGCCCCTAAGAGTGGCAAAATAGGGTTGAAGTTTTTAATGAAACTAGACTGTAATATTCCGTTCCCAATAATATGGTAATATGTTATGAAATTGTGATATTCCTAAGTCTACTCAAAAGGCTAAATACCTTTTAATAAAATGTAATAGCCTACTTGAATAAAACTAGTTTTTACGGATTTTATCGCGTAAAAACTAGTTTTATTTAAATGTGCAGTGTTCGCGTAAATGTAAGAAATCATTAAGTTAAAGCCCCTTTCAAACAACTAAAAAGAATAAATATAATTTTTTAATTATTAAATCAGGGACCTCAACTCTTCGATGCAATAATTCTTAGTGCAAACTTCAGAATTATAATTTATTTTTATTCTTTTTGTTGTTCGAACTCGGCTTTTATTTGTTATTAAGAGTTTTTTTTAACCACTGTAATGACAAAATATATTAAGTAAGTGTATCTGATGGTAAGTGGTATGTGCAGCCTATGAGCCATAGAGGCATGTCTGTCAGCCATTTCATATTAGTCCTCATCATCAGATTGAGGACTAAGATGAAATGGCTCACTCACACTGTAATCATACCAACTCCATTTTTTTCAACTCCATTACCCATCAAATAGGAATACAGCAGTTGCATTGCTGCTTGGTGATGGAGGCAGAAATAAGTTATAGATATTGTTACGAGCTTGAGGTTCGTGACAATAAAAATTGCCGATAAAATTACCTAAATTAACACTTTAATTTACTTTACACAAATTAAAACTTAAAACACTAATAATTAAACACACTAATTCACTTTATTCCGCTCCGAAGCTTCGCTTTTTTCGCCACTTCAACACTCCCCCGATCGCATCTTGCAGCGCCTATTTATATAAATTAGCAAAGAAGCATCCGGAATATTCAAGTAAATGCGCGCAAAGGGACGAGTGTGCGAGTATAGATTTTCTAGAAACTTAGTTCTTCGGATGGCGCTGTCGCTCTCGATCCTGACACTAGATGGCGCTAGTGTATCGTCGACTTGAGCGCGTAACACTGCCCCCTCCTAAGACATGCTCGTCCCGAGCATTATCGACCCCATAATAACGCGCCAAGCGATCCACATGGACGATCTTAGGAGTCCCTCTTGCGCCTTTCTGTAACGGCTCCGCAATGTCAAGGGCTGTCCTATCCCGTGGTGCACCAACATTGTACAATTTCGGTGCTCCTCTACTACGTGTCTGAGGTCCCCGCACGGCCGCACAACTTGTACATGTACGACACCAATCCTCGACATCGTCACGATAATGTACCCAGTAAAACTGTTCTCGGACCTTCAGTAGAGTTCGTTTAACTCCCAGATGGACTCTTGAACGACCATTATGGCACAGCTGTAGAACATTCGGCACTTTAGCTTTAGGGACAACCATTTGCAGACGACAGCTGTCTCCTCGACCATTGTCCCATTTACGGCACAGGACTCCATCCTGAAGCAGCAAGCTGTCCCATTGGGCCCAATAGCTTTTCGTGGTTGAACTCATCGCTGAGACGTCCCTCCACTTAGGCTTGGTAGCACGGGCCTTCATCCATCCCAGAATCGGCTTGATGTCCGGATCTTCCTGCTGTGCATGTTGTAAGCTGTCCTTCCATTCGTTGCTGAGGTGGTCTGTCCTGAGCATCCTCACGGACACCACTTCCTTACTCTCTTGCCTACTGCAATGGTTGCAATCTTCAGGAAAAGGTCTTCTTGACAATGCATCTGCGTTGCCGTGAGATTTCCCGCTGCAGTGTCTGATAGTAAAGTCGTATTCCTGCTGCTGCTGGGCGGTGCTGTTAGCCGCACTTCCTTTCTGAGACCGTTCACCTTCCCTTCCTAGGGTGTGCTTAGGGCAGCTGGACCGAATATGGCCCCTTTCCCCACAGCCATAGCACCTAGGACTGTATCTTTTATTGTGGTCGCGAACCGTAACTGCTGTAACCCTCCTAGCGTGAGGTGAACGATGATCCTGTCGCCACCATGCAGTGCCGTTAGCTGCACTACTCTCTCGAGATCGATCAACTCTCCTTTCCACGGTTCGTTTAGGGCAGCTGGATCGAAGATGGCCCTTTTCCCCACAGCCATAGCACCTAGGGCTGTATCCTTTGCTGCGGTCACGGACTGTAGCGGCTGCAACCTCCCTGACGCGATGGGAACGATGACCCTGCCGCACGGCTTCCACCTCCAGTGCATGGGCCAAGGCGTCCTTAAGCGTCTCGTGGTGCCCCAGCCTCACAGCAGCTCTGACTTCAAGGTCGCGGATGCCGTCGATGAATGTCTGCACCAGGTTCCCTTCAATGAGCGCAGGTACAGACCGGTATGCTTTCCGCACCAGCTTCTCCACCTCTAGAGCCCACTGCTGCAGGTTTTCGTTGATGCGCTGCACGCGATCTTTAAGCTGCGCACGAAAGACATGTTCTAGGTGAGCGTCGCCATATCTCGCCTCCAATGCCTCAAGGAGTTGCTCATAAGTCACTTCCTCCCCGAGAGCTTCCAGAACTGTTAAGGCCTGGTCGCGCAGGCCTAGTGTGAGAGCAGTCATTGCCTGACTTTTATTCCAGCCGTTCGCCTTCATAACAGCCTCGAACTGGATTTTGTAGGCTGACCAGGAAGAAATTCCGTCGAACGGTGGCACTTTGAACCCACGTAGCGAAGGTGTAGTAGCTACTACGGGAGCTGTAGTTCCATCACCAAGTTTGAGGTCGTCCAGCGTTTTCTTCACGTCAGCCACCACGTAATCAACCCGATTGTTCACTTGGTCGATTTGGGTTTTAGCTTCCTTGATTTGGGTTTCAGCTTCCGACAGGCGGTTGTCATGTTGAGCAACCCTATCCTTCACCTCCCTTATCTCTTTCCCAAAGGTAGCATGAAGGTCCTTCATAAGGAGCATCTGCTCTTCCGACCGACGAGCCTGTTCCGCCTGCTGATCTTCCAACCGACGGGCCTGTTCCTCCTGTCGGCGGGCCTGTTCCTCTTATCGGCGGGCCGGTTCATCCTGTCCGCTGTGCAGCTGCTGCAGCATCACCATCAGAGCACCTAAGTCAGGTGCTGCAGACGGACCTGCACCCGGTGGCTGGCCCTGCGACGTCTGCGGCGTTGCACCACCAAATCTTCGTTGGTCCATCTCCTTCTGGCGTTGACTTCGGGTACGGACACCCTCCGTTTCCTCCTTAGGTAAAATCGGCATGATTTTATCCCACTTCTGACACCAATTGTTACGAGCTTGAGTTTCGTGACAATAAAAATTGCCGATAAAATTACCTAAATTAACACTTTAATTTACTTTACACAAATTAAAGTTAAAAACACTAATAATTAAACACACTAATTCACTTTATTCCGCTCCGAAGCTTCGCTTTTTTTCGCCACTTCAACACTCCCCCGATCGCATCTTGCAGCGCCTATTTATTTAAATTAGCAAAGAAGCATCCGGAATATTCAAGTAAATGCGCGCAAAGGGACGAGTGTGCGAGTATAGATTTTCTAGAAACTTAGTTCTTCGGATGGCGCTGTCGCTCTCGTTCCTGACACTAGATGGCGCTAGTGTATCGTCGACTTGAGCGCGTAACAATATTGTTGTCACAGACGAAGGTATATTTATTTCATAATATGTAATTTATTTTGGCAGACTGTTTAGTTGTTTATTACTTTTTTTTAAACTAAGTTCTACTGTTTGTTCTGTATCAACTGATACAGTTCATTAAAACTCTTCTTAACTCACCAATTTAAGACGTTTTAGTAATTATATATTGATCATATCTCCGAATTTCGCAAACAGCTCAAGTGGCTCCCGATCCGCCTTCGCAGGAATACTCACATACTCTCCGCCTTGTTTTGTGTGCTGTTTAATCCTTCTACTCCTCTTTATTTAAAAAACCGTTTCCAGTATCTTTCTCTTACCCATAATCAGTTCCTTCGATCCTCCGTCAATCTTTCTCTCTCTACACCTTTGCACTCTTCTTCCTTTTTCAAGAAATCCTTCACTGTAACCGCTGTACGATTGTGTAACTCCTTACCTCTCCATATTCGTCGTGCTAAATCTCTTCACTCTTTCAAAAGTCTTGTTAAATCGTATTATTTAGAACGCTATTAGATAAATTACTTTACCTTTCTCGTACTCTTTTCATTTAATCTACTATATGATATTTTATATATAACTTTCACTTATTTTTATTTGTATGTATTATTATAGTATTGTGTTTTTTTATTATTATTTTGTATGCCCCCTCTATTTGTAACTTTTGTTTGCATCATTCCTCTACTCAAAGGTTGTCTGGAAGAAATCACTTTCGGAGTGATAAGACCGCCTATTGTACATACTTTAATTAGTTTTAACTATATTGATGTTTCTGTATTGTGGTGTACAATGGTGTGTGGTGTGTACAAAAAAGAATAAATAAATAAATAAATAAATAAATAATAGCCATATTGTAATTTTCCCATTTAGCCAATTATTATAATTAAATTTCTTGTCATACAACGAAATAAAACATACACATAGTATTATGTAAATGACTTAAAATTATTTTAATGTTATATTAGCAATCTACCCTGACTTTGCTTGAGTAGGATCCCTTCACGCAAAGGCGGACTTACACATTGGTAGGCTCCGGGCGGCAGATCTTTGCCCTTTGTCCAAGAACTTGAAACTTTTCGACAAGCGTGTGAGAAGTTGGGGTTGTTGGAAGATGATAACCACTGGGATGCCACAATGGAAGAGGCCGTGCTGTGTCGCTCTCCTTCGCAAATAAGAGAACTATTTGCAATATTGTTATGCACTTGCGGTTTATCCAATCCTCTTCAACTATGGTATAAGTATGGCCCTTTATCCTTCGTGAAAAGTGTGTGATGCGGAAGTAGGTCTGGTTGTTTGGTTTAGTAAAAGTATAAATAAATTTTGAGTTTTAATAATTTTACATTAAAAAATTTACATAATTAACAAATACAGATATAGTAAATTTTAAAATTGATGTGTACTGCTTTTCCTAAGATTAAAATCTTTATTAAAGCACAATAATCTAACGAATGGGCTACGTCATTTTCGATTTAAAGAATAGCAAGGGCTGAAAACCTATTATGTGTCATCGTATTCCTCAAATATGTTTTAATAATTATAAGCCTCGAAAAACTCCTTTCAGCAACTGTAACAGGTTTGGTAGCAATAATTCTCAGGACTATTTCGATAGTGAGGTAAACGTCAGTTAATTTTTTTTCTATTATGTATTTCAGCACCGAGATAATGTCGTCGTTTACTTCATACATACAAAAGGATGAACATATTCAGTTCTTCGTACAATTCATGTCCATCAATATCACATGATTCTCCTACTGTTTGTAGATATTAGCAAGTCGCTGCATTGCTTCGAAAGTTCACTATCACTAATTTCCTTTAATTTTTTTATATTATACATGAAACCAAATATGCTCTCATGATATTTAAGAGCCTCAAGCCTGGGATAGTAGCTTGCGCGCACATTGTGGACAATGACATAAAAATAGTTTATTTTGAAAATTTCTTTCGCATTCAATTCATAAGCTTCATCTTTCCCTTCTTAATCAACATGCCTTTATTTACGACTTCTTTGAACTGTCTATCAATATCATTTTCCTCGGCTATTTCTCTCGCTGTTACAAGGGATGACTGAAACATAGGCGGCGCAAGGCGTGGGCGACGTGGGCGACCGCCTACGCCCTTGCGGCCCCAAGGGCCTCACACCCTGAAAGATCATAGAATTTTCATTGCAGAAAAATATAAAACTAGGACGATGAAACTTCAAGACATCTACAATAATCTTGTCTGTGCTTTCTGCAACTAACATGCATGGAGCTGGAGAAATCCTTTTTATTTTGTAGTTTACTTTAAAATTTGGTATAGTAATACTTGTTCCGTGGTGGCTTAGCGGCTAAGCACTCGCTGCAAATTTCGCAGTACGCGAGCAACCCGGGTTCGAACCCCGCCTGCACCAATGAAATTGTTAATTGCAATTTTAAGTGCTGATTTACCACGTGGCCGTAAAAAAATATAATGAAAAAACCTGCATGTCCGAGAAATAAGAACAAAAAAAAATATTTCGAGGATAACATGTAAAGTCGAAATAAAAATTTTAAGGATTTTATATGGGTGCTATGCTATCGACTATCACATTGACAATTTAGATTCCACATAGTGTTTAGTGTATTTTTATAAGCGACAGAAATTAACACACTAGGCAAGTCCACCTTCAATCAAGTGGTCAACCGACAAATAGAACACGATTGTGAAGTCCAATAACCCTCAAAATCTCAAAATAAGTGTACAACCAGTGCGTGCTGCCAGCAATGGTCTATAGGACACGGGGCCGAGACATGGTCAATTACTTTTAGATGCATAAGAAAGCTTAAACTCGTTCTGCAAACAATGGGAAGGGTTGTGCTTGGAGTTATTTTGCGTAACAGAATCCGTATCGAAGATACCCGCAGCAGAACGTATCGAGCAGACCAGTATCGACGGTATCCCTTAAGAACTGACAAACTATGGTGAAGAAAGGTTCCCGAGTGGCAGCCTCCCGGTAAGCGGAGCGACGTGACCTCCCACTAAATGAAGGCCGAACGTCCAGGTAAAACATGTAGGATGTTGATGTATTTAGGTGACTCAAGACCGTGACAGTAGCTAGTCCATCTATGTTCAGCTGAGGACTTGTGACGGGTTCATTATATGTTCAGCTGAGGACTTGTGACGGGTATCCAAAAAAATGGAAATAATTATTCGTCGCCAGGGGCCTCGCAAAATTGATCTTGCCCACACTAAATCTCGGCACTCGGGGACTGCCGCGGTAAAGCTATTGCATAGCATTTTGTATCAACTTATGCAATTATAATTATTAATATAAGGACTACGTAAATATTCAGTACAGCAAGATTGGAAGAAAAATGACGTCTAAATATTTTTTCGTATTTAGTAAACGAATAACTAGTTGGTAAATTAATCATGATATATATCTTTTTTTTTCGCCGGAGACTAAAATGATATTGCTTTTTTTCGTAACTGCAGATTCTGTGGATTTATTTCATTATTTTGAACAATATACGAAATTTAAGTGACTAAAATTAAATCTAATCTGAACCAGAATCATAAAAACTGTATTATTCGTGCTAAACGAATCTAATAAATATCTGTTATTTTTCTCTCCTGCGAAAAAAACAGACTATAGGAATCTATCGAATACCTACATAAACAAAATATCGCCTATAAATAAAATATTACAAAGCGGAATAACTATTTTAAGAGTGGCAACGTCGCACTATACAAAGGAATTGCGTAGGTGGCACAAGTCGCGGGCTCGAACTCATTGGTAGGCGCGGCCAAAAAGCATGTTGGCTCACCTGGCATCGTGCCACTCGTACTAAATTATTAGGCGCTGCGTTATCGCTTTATACTATACCTCTATGGCTCTATAGATACCTAATATAGATTGCTTATTTTATTATGTTTAGTTTTCCCCGGGTGGTCATGCAGCGATCACTCAAGAGTTTACGACGCCGAAGTATGAACTGGAACAGTCATCGCAGTTTATATCCGTACTAGGCCAGCGGCTTCAAACGCGTGAACTCGAAAATTATCCCACAGGAACGAAATACCTGAATAAACGGTATCAAATTTGTTATTCCAGACCAGGATAACCTATCTCTGAGCTAAATATCATCCAGATCCCTTCAGCTGTTCTGGCGTGATTGAGTAACATACATCTATCCATCCAAACTTTCGCATTTATAATATTTAGATAATAATTGTAATTAGTTCTGCCTACCTATAAATTGTTTTCATAAATACTTACCTGTCTTCTTACTTTTTTTATATACACACAATATCACTAGATGTAAACACATGTTTTTATCAAGACAAGTGACCCGTCAAGACTGTTTCCTTAGTACCGACGTACTTAGGCAGGTAGGTAGGCATTTTAGATTTTAGTGTCCACGACGCAGCGACAGTTTGTCAAATTTTGTTGTAGTAGGTTATGGGTATCTAGGTAATAACAGTAGGTAGAGTACCTATCCACCGTCAACGCCGCGCAAGTGATTCTCGTCCCACCTGTCCGCGCAGTAACTTTTTTTTACGACCGCGCGAGACTGTCGCAACAAAAACGATTACTACTGAAAAACTAATATAGGTACCTACCTAACATTCAAATAAAAATATTCTCAAAAAGCTCAACGAATTCAGAATTTAATTTTGTTAAAAGAAAATTGGTCAAATAAAAAATAAAGGATGAAAATAAAGCATAATATGGGGATATAAAAATAAATCGTATTTATTTTTTATTTCGAGTTTTACAAGAAAAGTATAATAATTACTGGAGACAATTATTTTATTATTATAATAGTACATGATATTCCCTTTAAAATGACACCAATATGAATAATATCTTATATCTATATCTACAAATAAATAAAATTGAAGTGTCTGTTTGTAATGTTAAAACAACAGCTTTTTATTAAATGCATATGAAAGTACTAGTAACAAAAACAAAATTTTTATCTGTCTGTCGGTCTGTCTGTCTGTCTGTTTGTTCCAGCTAATCTCCGAAACAGCTGGATCTATTTTGACGGGACTTTCACTGGCAGATAGCTGATGATATAAGGAATAACTTGAACTACTTTTGTTTTAGAAAAAGAATTAGGGTTCCGCGCAAAAAAATTAAAACCCATGAAATCCATATTCCACGCGGGCGAGATCGCGGGGAACAACAAGTACTCAATATAGATAAATGTATACTTATTTTTATTTATTTATTATTTTAATAAATAAATAAAAATAAGTATTAATAATTTCTAGACACATCTCAACAGATATTTCGTTAATAAATTGCTATCAATACTGAAGCATTCTTTTATATTTAGCATCCATTTAACACAAAAAACTAATAAGAATACTTTTTAAACAACATATAATCAATAAACGATAATCGCGTATAGTGAATTTCGAGGTAAATTATTATATGTAAACGTTTTTGAATCGTCGTAATGATACATATTTCCAAAAGAAAATATCTTCAAAATTAATTTGATGTAAAATAACATTAGAAATAACATATAAAAACGGAGAAATTATCAAATTTTTGATCGAGTTCCTAACCAGTACACAAATAAAAATGGCGAAATGTCATTTTCACATTTTTTTTCTATATAGTTATTTGTTACAGAGTACACAGATAAAATTCACTCTCATAGATGACAAATTTCAAACACCACAATCTCTAATTTTTTACTCTGCTATCTTCAGCGCTGTACACGAACGGAACGATGTCGTTGAGAGCCGTGGTTGCTCACATGGTTAGCGCTCGTTATAAGTATCACAGTACGGGAGCAACCCGGGTTCGATCCCCACTGGCACCAATGAAATTGTTGCGTGCTGATTTAGCTATCAGTTGGAAAGTCTGTTTTTCTGGGCCGTTTTGTTTTGTTACACTGACATCTCGCAAGTCACCTAG
Source organism: Parnassius apollo (assembly GCA_907164705.1). Classification (NCBI taxonomy): domain Eukaryota; kingdom Metazoa; phylum Arthropoda; class Insecta; order Lepidoptera; family Papilionidae; genus Parnassius; species Parnassius apollo. Next base: position 3,373,321 of record CAJQZP010000851.1, read on the forward strand.
GGACCTAGGAGGTTGTCGGTTGCTTATTTTTTATTTTTCTTTAAAATTTTCGTCGGTAAAATAATATATTTATAAAAGTAAAAAAAAGTAAAGTTACAGCCTATATACGTCCCACTGCTGGGCACAGGCCTCCTCTAATTTCTGAGAGGGTTTTAATGCAAGGAAATGTCCGCCACGCTGCCTCAATGCGTGTTGACGAACTTCACATGTCTTCGAAATATATATTTTTTAATTTCTCAGACATGCAGACCCGAGTTCGATCCCCGCCGGCACCAATGAAATTGTTAATTGCAATTGTGCTGATTTACCACGTGCTCGGCGGTGAAGGAAAACATATTGAGGAAACCTGCACGTCTGAGAATATAATTATAATCGAATGTAAATCAAATTGACATAGGTAAGTACAGATAAAATTAGCGGAACATTAATAAAATTTTGAGATCGTTTTTTTTTTCAAAATTTTATTTATATTCCGCTATTTTTGTCTGTGCTTATATCAATTTGATTTACATTCGATCTCTAAATTGTAGTTTGCGAGGGTAACGGGGATCTATCAGCTCCGGCAAAACACATTTCTGATAAAAGCTATCTAATTTTAAAATTTTGTCTGCCGTCCAAAACGCATCATCTCTTTCAATAATATCAATTTCTATGCCAAACAGAGTAGTATCGAAATCCAAAGTTCAAGCAGGGGTCAATGTAGCGTAGTAATTTAGAGCGCAGGTATAGCTATAGTCATACGAACGTCACAGGCCGCAGCTGACTGAGTCGAATAAAACTAGAATAAGCGCGCGTCACCGCGCATGCATGTGTGTGTAAGTGTCGTCCTCCCGCACCGCACCGGGGGGAAACATTATTCAGTGAGATGCACGATAATTCATATAAACACGCGCGCGTAAAAAAATACGAAAAAGCCTTTGGAAGAAGGGGTTTTATGAAAAAACCACTGCATAAATCAATTACAAATAAAATTTATTGAATTCTTCGATAATTGAGCTGTGTCGGTACCGACTTTGTCTTGGAAATTTTACACTGCTTTTATTACTAATTTACGCCCAAAGTTGTGTTAAAATTGGCAATAAAAACGAATCTTTGATAGCTCGTAACTTTTTAATGACTTTTTATTTTACTATTCTGTTTCCGTACAGACAAAATTAATAATGAGACAAAACGATATCATGTTTAACTGTCACTTGTATGTACTGTTGATGTACACTGTCAAACAGCGGAGTAAAACCCCTCCGAAATTTCTATGGAAATAATGTCGACTAGTGTCACCTTAAGCAGGAGAATGAATTAAAAACTATGTATATTACGGGGATTCTGGATAATTTGTAATATGGAAGGGAGTCCTGATTGGTTTCCCTCCGTCTGGCAATATACGAATATTTGTATATCGATATATGGTAAATTTTCAAAGAAATGAGTTAAACACTATCTTTGAAATTGTTTAATGGACCAATATTCGCAGTCATAATGTATTAAAATTGCTTACAAGTGGTGGACGCTACAATAATGCGAAATGAAAGGACGTAGAATCAATATTGTGATATATATATATATATATATATATATATATATATATATATATATATATATATATATATATATTAGAGATGGGCCGAATGTGATTTGAACCGAATCCGAACTTCGGCCGAACTTCGGTTCATTTTCGCACGCTTTCTCGAGAGCGACGCGTCGTGACTTGTTTACGCATTTACTTCAAATACCCCGCCCGCACACCGCAGGAAACATATACCTACGAAAAAAAACGTAACAAACTTCTGCCAGATAAGGCAGATCTTTGGTGTTTTTGCACCATAACCTGACTCTGGTAAATTTTAAATATGACTAGATAGACAAGAAAAGTTGGTTTAATATGATTGTTGAAAACAAATACCCTTTAATTGTAATAAAAAATACTTGAGGTTAGAATGAATGTTGAATCAAAAACATTATTTTTTTATTTAATTTACGGACTCCTATCCAGATTTTTACTAGGAGAATACAAAGTTTATTTCATTTTTGTAATATGGCTAATTATTAATTAGGCAGGGATTTCTAAGATTAATAACTAATTAACTAAGATTAAGGTTAAGAACTAAGATTAAGATTAATGATAAGATAGGAACTGATTTAATATAAGGTTTACATTTACAATGTTCCGAAATAAATAAATAAATAATTGACCATGAGTGAGTAAAAATAATATCTTTTATTTTACAGTATCTAATGTTGTTATATAAGGTGCTTCTAAAATATATGCCACGGTTGTTTGTATGGAGACTTGGCCAATCAGCTGACCGATTTCCATACAAAGTGCAATTTTTTTTTGAGAATTGACTATGGGTTCCTTGGGGAAAGTGGTACAGTATCATGAGTAGAACCACCAGTTGCAGCCATAGCATATTGTAGTTTAGAAGCACCTTATATTTCAGTTAAAATAAGTGCAAGTATGTATTATTTTTCTTGTACCGAATTTCGGCCCATCTCTTATATATATATATATATATATATATATATATATATATTGAGAATCTAAATTGAGAATTTAAACTATACGCGTGTGTGTGTTTGTGTGTATATAAAGAGGGCTACTTTTAATATCGCTCATTTTAATATCAAAAATTTAGGTTATCTTTATAGCAGTATTATATTTTCAATTCAAAATTAGTACTGCATTTGTGATAATAATAAAATGTATGTTTATAGAGTACTCACTCATTTTCTTTCACTATTATTTCGTAACTTTCTTCATTAATAATAAATGCACTTTGTTCATTCATATTCAAAACACTTTATACACAAACACCGTGTCGAAGACTGTCGAAAGAAACGACGTTAGACAATGCACGGCCTTCAAGCCACACTTCCGTGCCCGTCGGAGTGGGGAGCGTGAGGTTTTTCCGTTACGGCGGAATAAATTTCTGGATTCGGTCCCCACGCTCAAGGCCCGCGATAGAAGCTATGCAATAGCTTAAAAATGTATTTTGTGAACACATTCTTGATTTTGATGAAAAAAAGACTTATCGTCGAGTAGAATGTCTATTCACAAATAACTTGATGTAAAAAAAATAGTAGAAAAAGAATTTTTTATTACGAGATGCTTAAAAATCTGACTCAAGGGAGAGATTTTCGATATTTTGGAAAATTAGATATAACTTTAAATAAGTAACATTTTGAGAAACATATAATGTAATGTTTTGGTATTCATTGACTCAAGCTATCACCCCCCGCACTATGTCGTACTATGTACTGGACGCCTTGTATATATAGAATGTAAAGAAAAAAAAGTGTACGATGTTATTCTAATAGGTTGAAGGCCTTGTAGCCACACACAGAATATAATAACGGATTTTTCAGTTGACTACCGGCGGCCTGCTGCTCAAGCCTCATCGTTTCAATAATGGAATCCATTTCCAACGATGTCGACATGATTTTTTTGGTCCACGATGCAATTTCGCATGTATTAAATTATTGCACACTAGCGATCCACTCTGGCTTTGCACGAGGGATTTCTGGATCACGACAACAGCGTCACCTATCGTATCCCACTGAGTTTGTAAACCATCCAGGAAATTCAAATACACACAAAAAATCATCAATATCCGTCGATCGTTTTATACGTGGTAGACCCATGCTGCAGTTATATTAGTAGTATAGTTGTAGCACGAATTGGTCGGCTCGACCGGGGAAGGACCACGCTCTCACAGAATACCAGCGTGAAATGGTAACTTGATGCTGCTGTGTTTCGTATGGTGAGTGTATAGAACCGTAGACCCTGTTTACTGGAAATGAGGCATTCCATCTTAGTCCTCACGGGTGACAACGCATCTGCATTTTGATTCGTAATCGAAAATAGATCTAGATGTCTGTGGCCCACAGCAACCACTTACCATCAGGTGGACTGTGCTCGTTTGCCTCCCTATCCCATAAAGAAAGAGTAATTTTCGAGTTTTTAGGAGACTAACAGATTTTATATATAAGAAAAGTTATGAACTACTATTGAAAACGATAATCTTGGACCTTTCACCCGCCTTAATTAACAAATCTTAACAACAAGCAAGCCATTCGCGTAGCAACAGTGACACCATCCCAGGAACTTCAGTCGTGTGCGACAGTGGTCAACACGCAGATGAAATGACATGACACGACAGCGATTCTATGTCGTATACCGATATATTATATATACAGGATTTATGGTCAGCGCAGAGTTCGGCGAATAAATATAGACAAAATGTCTTAGCTATCTCTTTTTTTTTACTTTTACTAGTTGTATCTCCCCGAGGCATGTAATAAAAATGTGACTACAAAAACTCCTTTCAGAGCTGTGATTATAAGTAAAATTAATGATTTCCTTTCTTAAAGCCACACATTCTAATAATGCTTTACTAATAATGCAGCTCTCCTTTTTCATATGCGGCGGCTGATCGTCGGTCCGTATTGCCGCTTCCACTCGCTATATGAAAGACCTCTATTACTCCCACCTTCACTTCACCTTACACTTTACTCTCACTTGGTACTACCAGTGTGTTTATGTTTCAAACATTATGCCCCAAAGGGCGCATTTTTTCGCTTTGCCCGCCATCTTGGAAATCAATTCAAATTTCAAATTCATTCCGTTTGACATTTGTTTACGTGATGTGTTTCTTTGCTTGTAATCATTGAAGTAATATGTACTTACGTACTAGAACAGCTATTTCAAACAAAACATGTGCGCTACTCTGTGTTCGCGTGGTTGTTTTTTTTTATCATAGAATAAACATAGGTAGAATGATCAGTAGGTAATAATAGATTGTATTGTTAAATAGATGAATTATATCGAGAACAATTTTCAAATTTTGTCATTTATTTTGTATATTATATTCGCTTATTTAATATAATATTACATAATATTATATCACAATTACATTTTAATAATATTTTTATCTCAATATTTTAAAAGGTTTCTATCTCAAATATAAAAAAACATACTAAATGTATGTTTAACAAAACTTGTTAATATAACATTTAAATTACAAATATATTTATTTAAATTAGAATAAGAGCCGTTCATAAATACTGGGCACGCGAGAGTTAAAAATTGACGAATTTATTCCACTTTGACTTTGATGTGGAAATCTAAAAATAAAATATAAAAATTTGGCCTAATTAAGATAACTCATATATGTTTCTGCAAAAAAAAAATTGTGTATAATAATATATTCGTCCTATATTTAAGTACCCACAGAAATGTCGCATCTGAACAAATTAATATAATAATCTATATTACGTGACACAAGATGGCGTCTTAGGAATAATTTGTTTTATTACTAATTTATAATACTTTTTTTATTGATTAAGTATCTTATTAACCAATGAAAAGTAATTCCTTGGTTTTTACTGACATTTCTTGGATTATTTGTGCAATATCTAAGTACGTACGACGGCATATTTTTATGACGAGATTTTTTTTTAAATCAACACAACACGTGTCAACTCTACTAGCGCCTAGCGAGTGACTGATTAAAGTGCGGTGTATGCACTGCAGTTGAATGGAACATAGTAGCTGAATGCAGTGTCGCCTCTAGTACGTAGTACATATTAGCTCAATGCTTGTAATTGTGGATTTTTGTGGATTTTTCGACGATTTTGGCTTGCTTTATGGACTTCGTACCTTGAATATATTTACGTTAACTCACGGACTTCTTTTCTTCTTCTTTTCTGATTACCATGGCTGCTGAAAAAAGATGCTGTGTACCTAATTGCCAAAAAACCGTAAGTACCTATTTATATCATAAAATTATTACAAGGTACAAAATTAAAACCTACTTGATATTATTTGTTTAAACGTCGCAATTGCGATAGCCTGAACATGTACCAGGTTAGTTTTACGTGTTGGTCATAAAGAAATATAAATCATTTTTAAAGTACAAAACAAAATAATAAATTATTTAATATAAAATAAATGTTGTTAATAAGCATGAAATCACTTATCTCTATTAGAACTTATTCATATCCACTCAATATAAGAGGATTGAAAATCTCGTTAAATTAGCATTATATAATAATACTATTTAATTTATTTGTTGTTTCATTATCGGATAATGTTGTATTACTTATATTTCCAAACCCAAGCCAACATGCTGATCGATTTCGTTCTTGGGTGTATGCCATTGGTGGAGACATTTTAGCAATGAACGGTGACAATATATTTAAAGTACCACAGAGTATGTCATCTCCACTTTGAGTCGGAGTGTTACACGTGGAGTAAAAGACTTGCACCTAATGCAGTACCAACTTTACATTTGCTAAGTAAATGATGTTCGATTGAATGTGTGATGAGGCTCAATAATTTTTGGTATTATGTAAATATGGTTTATTTTGAATATTATATTCAAAATTTTTCATTCAATCTGATTTTAGTTATGAATATGCTATTTATAATTATCATAAGAGTCAAACATTACAGAAGAAACCATTCTTGCATTATTGTCATTTCCAAATCTATGAACTGTGCTCGTACATTGTTAGTGTCTCAACTCATTGTCATAACTAACCACCAAATTTTATAGCGTTGTAGTGGTATAAAAATCTTAACTATCCTATATTTTTCTGTGGGTGTTATAAAATGTGATAAGAGGGAAATAATGTAATAATAATAACAAAAAAATCCTGTGGTTGCCAACCAAGCATGACAACTATGGCAAATGTACTGCCTATGAGGTAATTTATGTGAGAGATACATTAGCCAAATAAATAAATAAATTTTGTAAAGGTAGTTTTATTAAGAACTTAACCATTTAATAATTTTATCATTAAATTTTTTCCGAAACATTATTATTTTTTGATGAACTGTTCGACTCTTTAAATGGGAGCCACGAAAATAATAAGAAAAGATGTGGTAAATCTCTTTTAGGTGCTTTAACCCCAACATCATCTCATCAATTAGTGTGGGAATATAATTAGTGTGGGTAGTATCACTGTTAGTAAATAATTTAAATAACTCGCATTCACCAGGGGCCAATTGTGAGAAAGATTCCTGCAAACCATTGAAGTCATTGTACAAGTTAGATATTGATCATATTAATAATCACGAGATCTTGACTGATATATACATTAAACTAAGTAAACCTAAAATTAAGTCACAATTAGAATATATTAATGGATATGTACTAAAAAAATTAAAAAAAATCATTTTTGAAATGTAAAACATGCTTCACTTTGTGTGATGAAAAGAGATCCAGTGAGTACATTAGATTAAAAGATTATTTCAAAAAACAAAAGAGCTTGACACATCCATCTCAAGAATTTATACATTTATTTTCGTCGTCCATTCAAGGTGTCGTGACTTATATCTTAAGGGCTAATAGTAATTTGGATAACATTAAAAATTATTTTAAAACTAACTAATGTGTATAGTTTGCGATTTCAATTTCCTAACTTGTGTGACACATAAAAATGAAATTATAGAAGATTATATTAGATATTACTTGCAGGTTCTTTCTACATAGTTGGATCAATAATATAAATAAAATATTAAAAGGTGCAAGAATTGATGTTGATAAAGTTGACGTAATGCAATCTCAAGCCTTTAATTATTGCTTAAAAAGAAAAAATAAACTTCTAAACAAATAAATATATGTAGTTTTATTGCGGTTTCAATTTTATTCATGCCAAATATCATTACACAATGTTTTAAGTACAATTCAGACTTAAAACATTGTGTGTAGGTGTAATTAAATATAATAAATAAAAGTAGACCTCTAATATCCAACTCATGTAATTATACGTAGTTATATGTATATTCAATATATTTTTTGTTCGCATACAGAATTGTAGTGGGCGCTGGAGTCGCATTACTTAACTGCCAACGTAAACAGTAAAGTTGGGAATTTGAAATAAGATAACACAAAATGCGAGACCTCCGTAAAAATAGGCATATAATATATTTAATTCTCGTAGATGCATATATAAAAATTTTAATCGTTGATCAGAAGATTGAGTATAAAAAGGCGACATCTTTTTTTTGAATATTTTAGTTTAACTTTACGGATTCAAAACAGCGGTTTTTATAACTGTTATCGTATATATAACTAGATGGCGCTTTAAGTAAAATGTATGTCTTCATAACTATCGCAATAGATGTCTCTCTTTCATAAACAAGAAAATTAAAAAGTAAAGTTACAGCCTATATACGTCCCACTGTTGGGCACAGGCCTCCGCTCATTTCACCATAAATTCGTAATTCCTAATTCTCAAAGAGTATAGTGGTAGTTCTGTATCAGTGCCACGCGCAAAATCATTTTATAAAAATCGCCCAACATGTTGCAAATTAGTTTTTATTCCTCTTAAGTGTAAAACAATGGTAAACTATTGAAATGAGTCATACCTAGCTAGACGCGTTTCACTTCACGGCACACACCGCACAGTTATCACAATATCCTATACAGTCAACTAGGTACTTTCACCTTTGCAAAATTATATAAACATATTATGTTATAAACTAAGCGATATTCCTAACTTCTTTCAGATTTTTATTTAAACGTACAATAAAAATAATTTAAGAAAGGGTCAAGATTCCCACGGCGCAGCGTTGCGATTTTATTTGGGAACTAGGTATATAGCTTTATACCCACGTCTTCGCTCGCGTGGGCTTCCATTGAGGAATATCATTAGGTATATATACTGCTCCGTACCAAAATCAGCAAAGTTGGATCATTTGTAGAGTCTCTGAATTATCTGTGTTTCTATATTTGTTATCTTTTATATTCTTCAAAGAGATTTAAAATATATATGGGTAAGGTCGTAAAAAAGTGTAAATAACGCACTGGAAGATATAACACACGGTAACACAATAACGTACTGGAATAATATAAAGGTTCACTTGGAAATAGGTTCCAGTAAAATCCATTTTAAAATTTAAATTATTAACAATTACCTATTTTCATGAAATTAAGATTAAATAAACAAAAACGAATCTTAGACTAGGTATGAATAGCTTGCATGTTTGCGAAACAAAACACCAAAATAACACAACACAGTAGAAAACAATGTGCCTAGAAAAAACAGTAGGTACTAATCAAATTAGGTTATTCATAAAAGAAACATAACGAATTTAACAAATATTTGCTTATAATTTACAATTAGTACAGACACTACAATTATTACCATTTATCACAGAATTTTGTTTTACTGTTTTTTTTTTTTAAATTATAAGGTCTATCCCATTTGACACTATTCGCGTTCGCACAGAGCCATATTTAAAAAGAAATTGAAATTTAAAAATGCGTGTTTGTAATTTAATCAATATTAATAAGTAATGATTTAAAAAAAAACTTTTTGTGTATATCTAATAAACTCAGCATACAAATATAATAAAGCCACATTAAAAAGATGTGTTTTTAATAATAACTTAATTATATTTAGCCAATTAATAAAATTTAAAAAAATGCTTCTTATCATTTAAACATTTTTATAATATAGATAAACGGACCTAGTACGGCTACTGAGGGAACACTAGTAATAATAAATCAGAATAGTATAACACTCCACTCTTATGTAGGTACGTCAGAATAACATGACACCTTTTTCATTCCACCGTAGTCGGTGAAGTTATATGAACAGCCTCCTTTATAATATTCCAGTGTGTGACATAACAAACACCATAACACACGTAACGAACTGGAACAAACACGCTCGAAAATTCAAAACTCAACATTGAATACTGGTCATAAATCATGCGTGATTTACTTAATAAAACTTGACATACTCTGGTAATTTACTATAAATTTCGGATCAGGAACCTAGTAAACGATATCTTTGTACTTCTCACGTAGAATTCACATATACGCTGCCCAAAATTTGTGCTCTAAATTATGGAATTTACAATTGTTTACGGTCACGACTACAAATGAAAAAAATATGTCAAAACTGACATTTGACAGTAAGCCTACGGCGTTGCCTCATCGAAATAAGGTAAATAATGTTGTTTAATGTCTAAAACAAAAAATTTACCTCATATCGAATCGGAGTAACACACTGGATAACTTTTGGAGACACAAATTAGAATAAGATTTTTTTTCCGCTAGCATTGTATTATTGCAATATATACATTATCACATCTTTATTGCTTTCAAAGTAAAACACAATTTTAAAACCATAATGCTATATTATTTTATTTGTTGCATTTTTTCGTCCTGTAAGTTGATAGGAGACAAATAAATATCGTATGCAGCTTAATTTTGGTGATTCAAAAATATTTTTTATTTTTTATGTTTAAGCCTCTTGAATATTCCGGTAATTTCTACATTATTCTAAAAATGATTAACAATGTTTTATTAATTAATAATATTATCATACTTTTTGTTAAAAAAGTATGATAATATGAGAGCCGTGGTAGCTCAGATGGTTAACGCTCGCTGTAAATATAACAGAACGCGAGTAACCCGGGTTCGATCCCCGCCGGCACCAATGAAATTGTTAAGTGCAATTTTAAGTGCTGATTTACCACGTGCTCGGCGGTGAAGGAAAACATCATGAGGAAACCTGCATGTCTGAGGAATAAGAAAAAAATATTTCGAAGACATGTGAAGTTCGTCAACACGCATTGGGGCAGCGCGGCGGACACTTCCTTGCCCTAAACCCTCTCAGAAATGAGGGGAGGTCTGAGCCCAGCAGTGGGACGTATATAGGCTGTAACTTTACTTTTCTTTTACTTTTTGTTAGCGTATGGTATTCACAATCAAACATGGGCTCACTCAAAACTTTTAAAAAGTACAATTTTTTACGACCTTACCCATATAATATTATTCTTAGAGACTAAGTATTAGACGTAGATTTTTTTAGAATTGTATTAATATCATAGGTATGTCTAGTTACTAACCGAAATTTTTATATCGGGCATGACTTCCGATGTATCTCTAAGAAAAGTAAATTGTTTTGGATTTTAAATTGCGTTATTTACTTTATACATTTTAATTCATAATTTAACGTAATTTATTTTGCCCAAATAATGTCGAATTTCATGGTTTTCTATTAATGTACATAGATTTTTTTTTGCAATATTTGTTTCATTCAGTGGCCCATTTAATATTGATTGGCAAATTGTTGCATTTATTTTTTACGTTCAAGTAGACTAAAATTTCATAGGAATAGAAACTTTTTTTTATTCACTATGTACAATATAAATAATACTTTTTGAACTTTGAGTATTCTACCAACTGTAGAGGCTATGCGCGTTAATTCCTAAACAAAAATTCTGTCAACATCATGGGGGTGCAAGCAAACCACACAACTGTATACTTAAGGCGATATAGTAAGTCAGCTCAAATTCTTATTTCGCCCCCACTTCCCCGCGCGTCGTATGCTATGTACCGACATGTTTGTAATCACTAATACTGTAAGTAGATAGGTCGTTAGATACTTATTTCATTAGGTTTGTCATATTTATGCCTGATTCTTAACGCCAACCCAGTCGCTTCTTATTTTTATTACGGTTATTTCCCATTTTAACTTTACGTGGTCCTGTTACGTAATGTGTATTCCGATCGTAAGCGACACAACCTCCCCCTTCAAAGGCCGAAGCGAAACTGACTGGGCGAGGCGGTAGGAATCAAACTTCAAAACGCCGATAGTTTAGGTAATTTCTTTTTACAGTGAAAATAATGGTATTTTAAAGAAAGTAAATATCGTAAGTACTGCTTTATAGTTAGTTCAGTTAGTATGCAAAGTTTCAAGATCTTATTTAAAGTATTTTATGAATAACAGCGGTTCATTGTTTATTTTGGAGGTAACTTTGGATTTTTTTTTCTATCGAGAAAATTTTACGGATTCGTGTTTTCGTCTAACATAGTCCTTAATATTAATCCTCAACTTTACCATATATTTATTTCAAAATTAATGCTGCAATATTTTCGGCATAACGGAGGATCTTGCTAAGCCATTTGAGGTTATATTTCCCCTTAACAACAAATGCAAAATTACATCGCGTCACTATAAACGTACACTACAGCATTTGTGTTTGTGAGTGCCTCGAACCCCACAACACTAAAGAGTGCCCCCCGGCCCAAAGACGCCGAATCCCCGCCCGCATGTGTCCTGTGCAAACAGACAGGCCACCCGGCTAACTACAGGGGCTGCCCCCGCGCACCTCAACCTCGCCCCAGTAGGCAAGCTCCACAGCCGGTCAATGACCGCTCATTCCCGGCCCTCTACCAACGGCCCCGTCAGGGCCTTTCTCAGCCCATCCAGGGCTTCTCTCGGCCCTCTCAGGGTCCCCCTAGGCCCCCTCAGGGCATAATTCGGCCCCCCTCCGGGCTTCTCCAAGCCTATGCAGCCTCCAGTCTTCCCCTGGGGCCCCAAAAAGGCAGACCCACCGCGGACAACCTCCTACTCCCATGAGTCAGAGCCCACAGCTGATGACTACAATACACTGTATTCCGCTATTAGGAATATTGATATCAGGGAAATCACGGTAGTAGCACGCAAACTGCGCGCTGCGAAGTCCCCCCAAGAACGTCTCCTCGCTCTTGCAGAGCATAATAATCTCCTGTTAGCGTTGTAAGTTAAGTTAACTTAATTAACTTAACTTCAATGTCAGAGCAAATTACTCTACCAAAATCTCACGGTCGTATCAAACCTAAGGGTTTATCGCTTGCATCATTTAATATTCGCGGTTTGCGAAACAACCTCCCAGAGCTTAAGCTCTTTCTTCGGAATCGTGAAGCCGATTTCCTCCTCCTACAGGAAACTAATCTCAAAACCAAGGACACTAAAGGCCTTTCTATTAAAAACTTCACGCTTCTTCGTAACGACAGACCCGACCGCCGAGGCGGCGAAACGGCCATCTATTACAAGAAGACACTTCATTGCTCGCCCATTTCTACCCCGCAGCTTACCAACATGGAAGCCACGGTATGCAGGCTAGCTATGACTGGACATCAGTCCATCCTCATAGCCTCCTGTTACATTCCTTCAGGAACCCATCCCCTCAAAAAAGATTTTGAGGCCTTTTTATCTTTAGGCAATTCAGTCATTATGTTTGGAGATTTTAACTCCAAGCATACTGAATGGACATGCCGTACTACGTCCCCCTAGTGGCAAGATACTGCTCGATATCACGCAGTCTCTTGATATTACCGTTCATAGTCCCCTCGGTGTTACTCACTTTCCCGATAACACCGATCACGCCCCCGATGTACTAGATTTTGCGTTACTCCAAGGCGTTTCCCTCAACCTCAGAGCAATCGAGACACTAGACGATCTAGGATCCGATCACCGACCGGTCTCCCTCATTCTTGGCCATCAGCCACCTCCCCCAACACACACGAAAACCTTCACTAACTGGAAGGGATTCAAGGAGTCCCTAGCTAAAGCTCTGGGCTCACAGGACTCTACCATCTCCCTACCGTCGGACTTAGACAGTCCCGAAAATTTCAACGCTTTCGATTCACTCTCCACCCTTATTAAATCCTCCCTTAAGGAGAACGAAAGGGTCGTCCCGGTTGCTAACAATAGTGGGCTTCCCCTACATATTAGCAACCTACTAAAAGCCAAAAGAGCTGCTTTCCGGAGAGCAGCAAAATATTCCACCCCCGAATATAGGCGCGCGGCCAATCGTCTTCAACGAGAACTCCGTTTCCGCCTCTCTGAATTTCGAGACCTCTAAAAGAGTAAACTCATGGAGAATATCTCTCCATCTCATACAGCGTACTATCAGATGGCCAGAGCCCTCCGCATAGACGCTATCACCCACACTCCCCCCTCTCTCCCGTCCCGACGGCACGGTTGCCTTCGAGGACGAGGAAAAGGCTGAGTGCTTTGCAGATAGCATTGCCGCACAATGCTCTCCTAGCTCTCAACCCGTCGACCCCTCACACGTCCAGGCAGTGGAGGATGAGGTCCGCCGCCGGAACTCACCCCCTACGGCCTCTGAATCTATCTCTGTGTCCAATGATGAGATTTCATCCCTCATCAAAGGACTTAAGCCTAAAAAGGCTCCGGGCGCGGATGGCATCTCCAACCAAGCCCTAAAACACTTTCCTGAGCAGGTGTTAACCTTTTTATCTATTATCTTCAATGCCTGCTTCAACCTTAGTTACTTTCCCACTACGTGGAAAGAGGCAACTGTGATTGGTATTCCCAAGCCAGGCAAGCCTCTCAACCTCCCCCTCCAGTCATCGCCCCATTAGCCTCCTCAAGGCAATGAGCAAGCTCTTCGAAAGAGTCATCCAAACACGTATGAGGCGCTATCTGTTTCCCACAGACGGTGACCCTCTTATCATTCCCCATCAATTCGGCTTCCGAGCCCAACACTCATGTCCCCAACAAGTTCACCGTATTGTGGAATATATCCTCAGCGGTTTCTATCCTCGTCGTCATAAGACCATCGCGGTCTTTTTCGACATAGCTAAAGCTTTCGATAGAGTCTGGCATACAGGCCTTATCTACAAGCTCTACAAAATAGGTCTCCCCGATCGTCTAGTACGTCTCGTGGCCTCGTACTTAAAGCATCGTATCTTTCGTTTTAGACACGAAGGCACGCTATCTTCACAGCGAACTATCAAGGCTGGTGTCCCTCAGGGCTCAGTACTTGCTCCTCTGCTGTACATCCTGTTCACCAACGACATTCCCATCCCGTCGAAAGGTGTTCAGCTCTCCCTCTTCGCAGACGACACTGCTATCTACTGCAAAGGTATCTCACTACCCTTCATACGGAACAAGATCCAAAAGTCAGTTGATGACCTAGGAGCTTGGTTCAATAAATGGCGCATCGATGTGAACCCGGAGAAGAGCTCCGCCGTTCACTTCGATTATAAACGACGCCGTCTCAAAAACACTCCACCAATACGTATGCTAGGGACCCCAGTCCCCTGGCATACGACCGCCAAATATTTAGGTGTCACTCTAGACACAGGTTTCACTTTCAGGTCTCACATCAAAAGAGTAACCCGTCACGCACGGTTCTATCTGAGTAGGCTCAACAGTATGTTGGGCCGACACAGTAAAATGTCCCTTAGAAACAAGCGTACCCTTTATAAGGTCTGTATACGACCAGTCATGTCATACGCGGGGCCCGTTTTTGCCCACGCCAACCCTAAAATTATTAATGAACTCCAAATAGTTCAAAACCTTTTCTGTCGTCGAGCTGCGAACGCACCTTGGTACGTCCGTAATGCTGACCCTCATCGGGACCTAGAGCTCCCCACAATCCAACAATTTCTCCAAAAACTCTCTGAGAACTTTTTCAAAGCCTCAGAGTCGCACTCAAATCATTTAATTCGTGAGGCAGCTACTTATGCAGCCCCACCCCCCCTCTCGCTATCGAGTCCGCAGGCAGAGAAACTCTCTCTCGGACCCGCCTAATAAACTAACAAACGACTTGAACTGCCTCCTGGCGGCTCAGGCCAACTCTAATTAAATTAAATTATTATATTAACTAATATTTACTTGCCTTTGTAGGCACTCCCTCAGCGGCTCGTAGCCGCCTGCGCCCTCTTTTCCCAAAAGAGGGTCGTTCACGATAAGGCACAATAAAGCTTAATCAGCCAGTTGCCTGTCCCTAAAGGCGGTTTTTAGAGGGTATCACTTAGGTCCCCGGTAGGATGTGAGTCCCTCATAACCACGATAGACCGGCTATCGTGGTATGCGTAATGCATTTTCCGCCTCCCTACGTATAGGGTAGCCCTTTATTTGCTTCGGGCGCAAAAAAAAAATTGTGTTTGTGTTCATCGCGTTTACGCATACCATCAAATTGTACACGTGTCGATACACTGATCTGATGGCACTGTCAGGCCTCTGTCACTCTTGCTACCTGCGTGAAATAATTACCTAAAATCGCTGGGCGCCCTGGGCGTTATACGCAGTCGGGACTAGCGCGATGTACGCGATTCAATGTGCTGTTTACGTAAATAGTTTTATATTAATACTTGTTGAAATAGTTTTTGTTTAGTGTTTAGTATATTTAATTGTAGGTAAAAATAGTTGTTAGTTTTGATGTATTTTAAAAATTATTATTTGATAAATTATAATAAATTATAATAGCAAAACGTCGTTCCTACTATAACTGTTGCGTGGATGGATACTAAATGAAATGACCAACAAAAGAATTCATTATTCTTTAAGTTACCGAAGAATTTTGGAAGGAAGTTATGAAAAGTTGAATTTATTTAATAGGGGCGAAAGTATGGTCAGTCGATCATAGTCAGAATAGGTACTTCACCTAAGTAACATAATTAACATTTCGCAATGTATTTTTTTACTTTCTATTGACATCCCTTAATAACCATGAAAAGTCCGCCGTGACTTAGAAAGCGGAAAAGATGTAAAGTAATATGGACACCAACGCGTACCGATAAAGTTTTATTTGGCTTGCGTGCGCGATTTATCTGATTAATATTAATTATGTAGGCTATTAAACGTCGGCAAGCAGTGCAACTTCTGTACGTAGTACCACGGTAATATTATCTATACAGTATTGTAACTCGGTCGTATCTTTGAAATAAATACCTACAGCCGCGCGGTACGTAAACATGCGATAGGGCTCCCTATTGAGTTATACAATACTAAATCAATGGGGCTGCCTGCCTCCAGCATTTTTACATTTGCCTACTTTGTGTTTCCATTTAGTTTTATGATTGTAGATATACTTTTTTATATAAACACTAATAATAGGTACTTTGTGAATAGAAAAGGAAGTGTTCAATAAAAATGCGTGTCGTTTTTTGATTGGTAGATTTAATTAAAAAAACCACATTTATGTTTGAATAACAAATCATTCTTATGAATTTGCGACCGAAAAATATTTGCGCCTCGGCTGAGACGTACGAAATGCTTTATTATTATTTTTTTAAGTATAAAAAATCCGCACTCTAATATAAAGCCTAATTAAAATTGTTTTGGGACATGGAACATGGACAAGGTGGAGAAAAAAATATCTTTTACTTGGTTATTGAGGTATCTATATTTTATAACCAAGTAAAAAATATTTTACAATTTATATGTTTGGTTTTAAATGAAGGTCGGATTTATTATTTATTTGTTTCTCTTCTATTATTTATATCCTCCTTTTCTATATATTCCCCAAAATCATCACTGCGGCACAGTCACGACTCTGTCTGCATGCCGAGCACATGCCGAGATCGAGGCGCGTAGGTATATATAGATAAAATTACCGTGGTAGTACTATTATTTATTCTGTGGCGCTGTCTAAATGCGTAAACAACGTAAGGAGTGGACTGTAGAATGTCGATATTTCTATCGATAAATAAATCACCATAGTCCGCATAAGTTTTTATTTGATTTTAAGTAATACATAGATAAATAATACCAAGGTGTTATTTAAAATTCTTTTTTTTTTAAGTATTTAGAAACGATCTTCGGAAAAAACTTAGAAATGATTGAAAATAAGTTTATTATTTTGCTACAGGTTTATTTTACATTATGCAGGATAAAATTTAAAACATTTAACAAATCGAAATTGGAGGTTTAGTTAACTTATTTTAAAAATCAGATTTGTGAAAAAGAAAAGTCCTATCAGTTTATCGTCTTAGATGGTGTTAACCAAGTTTTTGTTTTTATTATAAGGCTTCAATCACAAAACCGCTATTTAAAAAAATTGTTGATTTTCAAGCATTATTAAATGAACTATCTGGAAAATATTTAATAAATTAGGAAAACAAAAAAATTTTACAGTATATAATAGTTTAACAAAGTGAACTTTAAGCAGATAGCTGCTTAAAAATAAATCGTGACATCTACCTAGGGCTAAGTATTCCCCAGAAAGATGTTTTGCTTTAACTTTACATTACTATTCACCGAAAGCTTAACGATATGTGCGAAATATCAAAAGTTTAACAAAGTGAACTTTGAGCAGATAGCTGCTTAAAAATAAATCGTGACATCTACCTAGGGCTAAGTATTCCCCAGAAAGATGTTTTGCTTTAACTTTACATTACTATTCACCGAAAGCTTAACGATATGTGCGAAATATCAAAAGTTTTAAAATTGGTTGCCTTCATCACATACCATAACAAAGTGGTACAGTACAATTGATGGCCGACTTGGCTACACAAAAAAGCGTTAACTATTTTAAAACTTAGAGAGTAACCCTGACAAGAAATTATATTGTATATTAGTGATAGATGAAATGAAAATAAAACAATTGACAGAGTACCATGTAAGTTCTAAAAGACATTTTGGTTATATACATAATGCCTTTGGCTGCTAGCATGGTATTCTGTCAATTGCCTAATTTTCTTTTCATCCATTACCAAGGTACAATAATTTTTTTTCAGGGTTACTCTACGCTCTCAATTTTAATGCCATCAGCGCTTCTTGAGTAAACCCTGGTCGGCGATCGATAGTAGCGTACCACTTAGTTAATCTACGTGGTGCAGGCAAACATGGTCCAAAAGTTTTACGTACATAGTACACACTCCATCAAGTCTGGTGGTAAGGTCTCATCATAACTAACAAAACGAACCCAAACTCGGCACACCTAGTTCTACAAGTCTAAGAGTTCCACTTGTAATCACCGAAATACACCTTCAGGTCACTCCATCAAGTTCGGTGGTAAGGTCTCATCATAACCTACAAAACGAACCCAAACTCGGCACACCTAGTTCTACCAGTCTAGGAGTTCCAGTTGCAATCACCGATTTACACCTTCAGGTCACTCCATCAAGTCCGGAGGTATGGACTCGTCATAACTAACAAAACGAAGCCCAAATTCGGCACACCTAGTTCTACTCGTTCAGAAATTCCAGCAGTAGTTACTGAATTACCCCTTCAGGTCACTCCATCAAGTCTGTTGGTAAGGTCTCATCATAACTAACAAAACGAACCCAAACTCGGCACACCTATTCCTACAAGTCTAGGAGTTCCACTTGTAATCACCGAACTACACCTTCAGGTCACTCCATCAAGTCCGGTGGTAAGGTCTCATCATAACCTACAAAACGAACCCAAACTCGGCACACCTAGTTCTACCAGTCTAGGAGTTCCAGTTGCCATCACCGATTTACACCTTCAGGTCACTCCATCAAGTCCGGAGGTATGGACTCGTCATAACTAACAAAACGGAGCCCAAATTCGGCACACCTAGTTCTACTCGTTCAGAAATTCCAGCAGTAGTTACTGAATTACCCCTTCAGGTCACTCCATCAAGCCTGGTAGTAAGGTCTCATCATAACTAACGAAACGAACCCAAACTCGGCACACCTAGTTCTACTGGTCTAGGAGTTCCACTTGTAATCACCGAATTACACCTTCAGGTCACTCCATCAAGTACGGTGGTAAGGTCTCATCATAACCAACAAAACGAACCCAAACTCGGCACACCTAGTTCCACTAGTCCAGGAGTTCCTGTTGTAATCACCAAATTACACCTTCAGGTCACTCCATCAAGTTCGCAGGTAGGTAAGGTCTTATTATAACTGACAAAACCAGTTCAAAGTCCAGAGCTAACATCTCACTACCAGTAGAGGGCTTCCAGTGCCAAGCAGTTTCTGGAGCAGGTATTCGTATTTCGTATCGAAGTATATTTCTGAGGTAGGTATAAGAAATGAAAAACAAATTCAATCTTTCAAATTATCAAAATAATTTCATTTGACTACGATTCCCACAGCCAACCGTGCGTACACTAGTGTGTGTGTGACTTTTGTCAATGTAGTAGTGCAATTCTATACCTATCAATTTTGTAAACGCGTCCTTAACGGGTATGAGTAGAACTCCCGTACCTTTTACAGAGGGATATGCCTTGCGATGCCGTCTTCTTTGGTTCAATATACTCAAAGTTTTTGAAACTCACTCTTATGTTTAATTTACCACTGATTTGCATACACCCACAAATTCCTTAATATTATCATCATCATCATCATCATCATCGTCATTACAGCCCTTCACAAGTCCACTGCTGAACATAGGCCTCCCCCAAGGTATGCCACAAAGCACGGTTCTGAGCCACCTCCATCCATTGACTTCCTGCATGTCTTACCAAGTTGTCACTCCATCTAATGGGGAGTCGCCCTAAACTTTGCACGAGGCTGCCACTCGAAAACGTTGTTTCCCCAACGGTTGTCGGTTCTTCGAGCTATATGGCCGACCCATTGCCAGTTCAGCTTACTACATTTACATTTTACGCAATCTTTTTTTTATATAAAGTTTTTAAATTTGCCAGAAGTGAGATCATAAATGTAGTTATATTTACGGTGAACGCGATTGGACCTACATTCATAAACAGAGGCAGAAATATGTTCAATATTTCTAACCCACCCATTCATGAGGCCTTTATATTGACGGCGAAAACCAAACCAATACTTCATATCTTCTCACGGATCCTCTCACGAGAGGCGACAGAATTAAACTGGATTAGGCAGCAGGATCTTCCTCATAACAGCTCAAAATAATAAAAAGCTGCGGATGCCAAGCCGCCTGCAACACATAGTAACTACGACAAATATCCAGCATACTTGGTAACCAGTGGGGAAGACCTTTGTTCAGCAGTGGACTTTTGACCGACCGTAATTATAAAGATGATGAATTTTTATATATCTTCGCTACTCGTAATGTTTACGGCAGAATTAAAACAAAAATTTTACATTTTCGAAAATATGAATGAAATAAAAACTGCATAATAACCATTATAAAAGCAAAAAAGTAGCAGCCAACATACATTCCACTACAAGGTTTTTGGGTTTAAAAAAATCGCAAATGCTGGATGATGGAGTTCACAAATAGAAATATTTTTAACTATTCACGTAATTTGTAGGTTTCCTAACAATGTTTTCGGTAACGGCGTGGATCGAATTCTGCTTGCTCGCGTTCGTACTGTTACGAGCTTGAGGTTCGTGACAATAAAAATTGCCGATAAAATTACCTAAATTAACACTTTAATTTACTTTACACAATTAGAGTTAAAACACTAATAATTTAAACACGCTAATTCACTTAATTCCACTCCGAAGCTTCGCTTGTTTCGCCCAAATCAACACTGCCTCGATCGCACCTTGCAGCGCCTACTTATTTAAATTAGCAAATATCCAGAATGTTCAAGCAAACACGCGCACGATCCCGAGAGTCCGAGTATAGATTTTCTAGAAACTTAGTTTCTTCGGATGGCGCTGTCGGTTGTGATGTCATTCACTGCAAAGCCCCCCTCGCTCTCGTTCCTGACACTAGATGGCGCTAGTGTATCGTCGACTTTAGCGCGTAACACTGCCCCCTCCTAAGACATGCTCGTCCCGAGCATTATCGGCCCCATAATAACGCGCCAAGCGATTCACATGGACGATCTTAGGAGTCCCTCTTGCGCCTTTCTGTAACGGCTCCGCAATGTCAAGGGCTGTCCTATCCCGTGGTGCACCAACATTGTACAATTTCGGTGCTCCTCTACTACGTGTCCGAGGTCCCCGCACGGCCGCACAACTTGCGCATGTACGACACCAATCCTCGACATCGTCACGATAATGGACCCAGTAAAACTGTTCTCGGACCTTCAGTAGAGTTCGTTTAACTCCCGGATGGACTCTTGAACGACCATTATGGCACAACTGTAGAACATTCGGCACTTTAGCTTTAGGGACAACCATTTGCAAACGACAGCTGTCTCTTCGACCATTGTCCCATTTACGGCACAGGACTCCATCCTGAATCAGCAAGCTGTCCCATTGGGCCCAATAGCTTTTCGTGGTTGAACTCATCGCTGAGACATCCCTCCACTTAGGCTTGGTAGCACGGGCCTTCATCCATCCCAGAATCGGCTTGATGTCCGGATCTTCCTGCTGTGCATGTCGTAGGTTGTCCTTCCATTCGTTGCTGAGGTGGTCCGTCCTGAGCATCCTCACGGATACCACCTCCTTACTCTCTTGCCTACTACAATGGTTGCAATCTTCAGGACAAGGTCTTCTTGACAATGCATCTGCGTTGCCGTGAGATTTCCCGCTGCAGTGTCTGATAGTAAAGTCGTATTCCTGCTGCTGCTGGGCGGTGCTGTTAGCCGCACTTCCTTTCTGAGACCGTTCACCTTCCCTTCGTAGGGTGTGCTCAGGGCAGCTGGACCGAAGATGGCCCCTTTCCCCACAGCCATAGCACCTAGGGCTGTATCTTTTATTGTGGTCGCGAACCATAACCGCTGTAACCTCCCTAGCGTGAGGTAAACGATGATCCTGTCGCCGCCAGGCAGTGTCGTTAGCTGCACTACCCTCTCGAGATCGATCAACTCTCCTTTCCACGGTTCGCTTAGGGCAGCTGATTCGAAGATGGCCCTTTTCCCCACAGCCATAGCACCTTGGGCTGTATCCTTTGTTGCGGTCGCGAACTGTAGCTGCTGCAACCTCCCTGACGCGATGGGAACGATGATCCTGCCGCACGGCTTCCACTTCCAGTGCATGGGCCAAGGCGTCCTTAAGCGTCTCGTGGTGCCCGAGCCTCACAGCAGCTCTGACTTCCAGGTCGCGGATGCCGTCGATGAATGTCTGCACCAGGTTCCCTTCAATGAGCGCAGGTACAGACTGGTATGCTTTTCGAACCATCTTCTCCACCTCAAGGGCCCACTGCTGCAGGTTCTCGTTGCTGCGCTGCACGCGATCTTTAAGCTGCGCGCGAAAGACGTGTTCCAGATGAGCGTCGCCATATCTCGCTTCCAAGGCCTCAAGAAGCTGCTCATAGGTCACTTTCTTACCGAGAGCATCCAACACAGTTAAGGCTTGGTCGCGCAGGCCTAGGGTGAGTGCAGTCATGGCTTGGCTTTTATTCCAGCCGTTCGCCTCCATGACGGCCTCGAACTGGATTTTGTAGGCCGACCAGGAAGAGGTACCGTCGAACGGTGGCACCTTGAACCCACGTAGCGAAGGTGTTGTAGCTACTACGGGAGCTGTAGCTCCATCTCCAAGTTTGAGTTCGTCCAGTGATTTCTTCATGTCAGCCATTACGTTGTCAACCCGATTGTTCACTTGGTCGATTCGGGTTTCAGCTTTCGCGATTTGGGTTTCAGCTTCCGACAGGCGGTTGTCATGCTGAGCAACCCTATCCTTCACCTCCCTTATCTCTTTCCCGAAGGTAGCGTGAAGGTCCTTCATGAGAAGCATCTGCTCTTCCAACCGACGAGCCTGTTCCGCCTGCTGACGGGCCTGTTCCTCTTGTCCGCTCTGCAGCTGCTCTTTCAACTGACGGACCTGTTCCTCCTGTCGGCGGGCCTGTTCCTCCTGTCGGCGAGCCTGTTCCTCCTGCTGCTCTTTCAACAGACGGGCCTGTTCCTCTCGTCCGCGCTGCAGCTGCTCCTGTAGCATCGCCATCAGAGCACCTAAGTCAGGTGCTGCAGATGTAGGAGCCCGGAATGACGGGCCCGCAGCCTCCGTGGCTGGCAGTTGGCCCTCCGACATCTGCGCCGTTGCACCACCAAATCTCCGCTGGTCCGTCTCATGCTGGCGTTGACTGCGGGTACGGACACCCTCCGTTTCTTCCTTAGGTAAAATCGGCATGATTTTATCCCACTTCTGACACCAATTGTTACGAGCTTGAGGTTCGTGACAATAAAAATTGCCGATAAAATTACCTAAATTAACACTTTAATTTACTTTACACAATTAGAGTTAAAACACTAATAATTTAAACACACTAATTCACTTAATTCCACTCCGAAGCTTCGCTTGTTTCGCCCAAATCAACACTGCCTCGATCGCACCTTGCAGCGCCTACTTATTTAAATTAGCAAATATCCAGAATGTTCAAGCAAACACGCGCACGGTCCCGAGAGTCCGAGTATAGATTTTCTAGAAACTTAGTTTCTTCGGATGGCGCTGTCGGTTGTGATGTCATTCACTGCAAAGCCCCCCTCGCTCTCGTTCCTGACACTAGATGGCGCTAGTGTATCGTCGACTTTAGCGCGTAACAGTACTATGCAATTTACGTTTGGATCGGTTCAATTACCGACTTTGACAATGAGACTCCCAAAATTGTATCAGTGAATTTCTACTCACAGTTAAACTAAAAATAAATCTGCATTTAAGTGAAATTTGCCTGCTTTTTATATTTTTAATACTTTTTCGCAAGAGCCTGTTTATTTACTGAATAGGCATACCCAAGTGAGCTATGAAACTATTAAATGTCTGAAAATATAAAAACAAAGTCTCATTAAAAACAAAAAATGTGAAGTAGCAGCCCACATAGAGGAAGTGCAGCACATCTGAAATACTGCACTAACTACCTACATAGCATGGAGATTATATCCAATAGTTTTTTTGCGTAAATCGTGAATATACAGACAGAAGAAAGACATTTAGTCCCATGGACTTGTTTTTTCCAAGAAATATTAGAATTACAGACACGCTTTTCAACAAATTTATTATATAGATTGAAATTTTACAAAATTTTTGATTAGCTATCTACATTCTCTCGTACTAAAAGGTGGAATTTGTGTGACTTATTCAATGCAAAATTATGGAACGGATGCCGGCACTTCAAACTAAAACACAAAACTAATTGCATGCAATTTTTTTTATTTCTCTCGTTTCGTAAAACTTTTCCATAATACCACTGTATTAATTGTACACATGATTAGCTAACCAGAGTGACCAACATAGCCCAACGGATTAGTAAGCTGAGGTGGCAATGGGCCGGCCATATAGCCCGAAGAACCGACAACCGTTGGGGAAAAAAGATTCTCGAGTGGCAGCCTCGTGCCTGTAGACGAAGTGTAGGGCGACCCCCACTAGATGGAGTGACGACCTGGTAAGACATGCAGGAAGTCGATGGATGCTGGTGGCTCAGGACCGTGCTTTGTGGCATACCTTGGGAGAGGCCTATGTTCAGCAGTGGACTTGTAAAGGGCTGTAATGATGATGATGATGATGATTAGCTAAAAATAAATAGACAAACTTTTTACACTAATTCTAAACATAGTTATTCTTTACTGGCTGGTCACGTAATTAAGAACGATAAATAATTTCTACCTTTATTCAAATTTAAATAGAGAACACTCAGTTGATTTGTTACTGTTTTTATAATTTTAGCGCCATTTAGTGCTGTAAAAGATTGAAAGTGATTGCTTCTTAGGAAAAAACAATGGGAAAAAATAAAAGTTGTGATAAATCTACAAGGGAGGTAATAATAAAACTTCGCCGGAAAAATTGGTCTTATAAAAAGATAGCCGACCACCTGCAACATTCAAAAACTATGGTTTTCCACGCTGTAAAGCATTTTGTTACGTATCAACTATTCGAAGTTACGTGTACCTAAACAGAGAAAAACAACTCCTCGAGATGACCGAAACATCGTTCGTATAACAAAACAAAATCCTTTTAATGGATCTATTGAGCTGAGAAAAGAATATTTTGGGGAAAACAACCCTTCAGCAATTTCAGCACGCACTATTCGAAGACGTTTGGTAAAAGAAAAATTGCACGGTAGGATAGCAAGATAGGTGCGAAAAAGTATGTAAACTGGACTTTGCGACAGTGGAAAAATGTACTTTTTTTCTGACGAGACGAAAATAAACAGAGTATGTTCTGATAGAAAACGATATGTACGACATCCCCCGAATACAGCATTCAAACCTTAAGTACACGACAGTTACTTTAAAGCACGGTGGTGGAAATTTGAAAATCTGGGGGGTGCTTTTCTGGATACGGTGTTGGACCTGTAAAGTTGATAGAAGGTAACATGGATCAGTTCCAATACAAAAATATACTGGAAGAAACAATGTTACCCTATGCTGAAGACGTTCTACCGGTTATTTGGACGTTTCAGCATGACAATGATCCAAAGCACACTGCACGCACCGTAAAGGAATTTCTTACAGCGCAATCAGTTTCTGTCTTAGACTGGCCAGCTAACAGCCCAGTAAGCCCAATAGAGAATCTGTGGTTCGAAGTAAAGAAAAAGGTTTCGATGACGTTTTTTTAGAAGAATGGAACTCTATTTCTCCTGCTAAATGTCAAAAATTAATAGAGTCAATGCCTCGCAAAAGAGAGCCCGAGAACCCAATAAAAAACGGTGTAAAGCTGTAATTAAAAGCCGTGGATATGCTACTGAGTATTATTTTTGGTTAAAAACCTATTAAATTGCTTTTTAAATTTTCCGCGGAACATATTATTGTGATTTTTTAAATTAAGTGTCATACAAAACAATTTCCGAGCAGTTTAATTAATCCTTCTTAATTATTTGTCCAGTTTCAGTATTATTTGAATGAGTTACTTTTGTAAAATAAATAAAATGTGAAAAAAAGATAGCGATTTTATTTTTTATTCCTAAGCCACGTTGCTCTACTAATGTGGCTATTTTATAACATAACTAGTTGCTTCTCAGAAGGTGCACGACTACGACATGATTTAAATAAAAAACTTCTAAAGCTTAAAATCGTTCTAAATTATGTGACCACAACTATAAGTACTGCGTAGTACATATATATCGAGCGGCACTCCAGTGCTCTACTTATCCTGACGTAGTATGTTTTTATGTGGCTTGCCAGAAACAATTACAGTTATTATTTAAAATCAATTGGTAGCAACCAAACAAACCTCACAAAACAAACGAAACCTGCATGTTTGAGAAATAAAATATTTTGAGGATATCTGAAGTACGCCAACACGCACTAAAATTTAAAAAAATAGCTTATTATTGCTTTAGCATCTGGGAAATGTGCCCCACTGTGGGACCTTATAGGATGTAGCGTCTCTTTACATACTTAGTCATATGTCTTGTATTGTTCTATTTGAATGATCCAAATCAAAATGTCCCTAACTCCACTTAGGGATTTTATGCACTAGCATCACAGCCAGTTAAGCTCTTCATTTTCTATGGTTTAGTCATTAGTGTATTTGTTTAATTTTTAACACATCCCTACTGTTTTTTTTAAAACACCATTAAACTCTTAGTCCAGTGATTTGATTTTAAGAAATCTCTATGTCCATAAAGTCCCTAGGTATAAGTAGTATTTCACAGAATACCAGCGTAAAATAGCAGCTTAATGCTGCTGTGTTTCAAATGGTGAGGTGAGGTGAGAGGTGAGGAAGAGAATCGGAGACCCTTTTTACTGGAAACGAGGCATTCCATCTCAGTCCTCAGAGCTGGTAACATATCTGCATTTTGATTCTTAATTGAAATAAATGCAGATGTCTATGGTTCACAGCTTCCACTTACCATCATGTGGACTGTGTGCTTATTTGTCACTTATTCTATAAAAAATCTATAGAATTAAAAAAAATGTTTTAGAGATATAAATAATGAGAGATAAATATGACTAAAAACTACATTTATGAAATATAAAAAGGGTAAAAAATTATACTACCACAACAAAACTAAAAGGAATATTTTTGGAAAATAAATTAATAAGTTATATATTTAATGAAATAGAGCAACTTCACGTGCGATCTCGAACGTATTTATGCACGGGGGAGAGCGCCCCCCTCTAATGGCTGGGAATGTAAAACAGCACAGCTAGACGGAAGCCTTAAGTAAAATTTTTAATATTTTAGTTCTAGAGAAGGAATGGTACCTACCGATAAAAATAAAAGGTTTTTTGTCTTTGAGATATTTTACCAATATTAGGCTGATCAATAATAATGTGAAAAATCTTAGTCCTAATGTTTATTTACTACAATCCTTAACTCCAACTGAAAATCCCTAAATCCCACTTAAAAATCAAAAGTCCTAAAGGTTTTGTCCTAACCATATTTTTAGTGCTATTCTCCCATTAACATTAAATATTTTAGATTTATCAGACATTATTTTTAAAGAACTCCCAAAATATTATTTCTTGATAACCATTCCTATTTTAAATTTTTTACAATATCGTTTTAAGGACCAAAATAAAAGTTTATGTGCAAAAATTCCAAAGTAGAAAAAAGTACTTAGGGACTTCTTGAACTTTGCCATTTATTTCTTCTTCAGCCTGTAACATTTATTTTCCTGATAAGAAAGGGTATAAGAAAACTTACGAGTAGTAAAAAATGTCTCCCATGTTTGACTTTGTCGTATTGCACATTCCCGTATACATATTTGACACTACTTTAGAAGTCCTCGAGTAATAAATATCAGCACATAAATGAGCTCTAAATATGAGCCTATTCTTTTGTAGGAAGAAATTGGGAGGCGGATTAATGAACGCAGTAGCAGATAACTTGTATTTTCGATACTGTTTCTCGTCATCGGTCTGGTAATTTTAGGCCTGGAATAATAAGATGGCTATACTGTTCCCAAGAACGAAAATGAACGCGTAACATCACCATAGTCGCCCCTTGCGACCCCCACGGGACGAAACGGGGTGATGGATTTTATTACGCCCTTATCACATGGCATGTGTTCTAAGCGGTAATAATATTTTTAAGCATCATGGACTTCATCAATAATGAAAAACTTTATTTTTCAGTATTATTTTATCAGCTGCTCTGCTTACTGCTAGACATGGGCATGGAAAGAATTGTATTGTAATTATAAATTATAATCATCACCTAAGACCAGATCTTTTCTTATCATATCATAGTTGTGTCTTACGTTAACCACTATTTGAAATGGGCTGATGAGTTCTGGAACAGTATCATTAAATCTTAACATATGATTAAATTGCAGTTTTTTTAGAAGTTTCTCTCTTCTCAATAGTAAAGTAGCAATGATGAATCAATCAAGGTCTTTAAAAAAAAAACAAATAACATTCGATATTTATATAATTCAGCACATTATCAAAGCCATAATTGACCACATCGTTTGAACACCAACAAGCACGCCATTTAGGTAGCATTATCATTTACACGCTACATAAAATTTGTAAAAAATATTAAGAATTTTCATAAATACTTAAAGAATACATTCAATTGTATGCTTAGTATAAATATACTAGTTAATAATATATTCTTATAAATAATAAACGCTTTACCATAATAACTTAAAGCTTGAACTTGTCACTCTAAACGCCGGGGAAGTCCCGGTTATTTCCGTGTCAGCTGTGTTCCGAACCGACGCTGCGGACCCTTCGTAAAAACTCCTCAACTTTCTTATAAGGACTTTGACATCTACCTTGATTAGAGTCTATGAGGTATAAATTGTTCTCTTCGCCTTCAGACAAATGACGCCCACTGGAATTGTTTACGACAGTTTTATCCAGAAACGGTTCCATGTCAGGAACAACCGTAACAGGTTTTGCTAGGGACTTGTTCGCATCTTGGTTGCCCGTCCCTTCTGCTTGTCTCTGGCGCAACCAAACTGGAGAGTTCACGTAAATTCTCGGTCTTTCCCTCAAAGCATTACACCGTTCTAAAGCAGGTCTTCTTACTGGCATGGGCGGTCTGTAAGCCGCCGGTAACGGTACGCCTCTTCCAATAATATTACAAATCAGACCTTTTAATGCAGCCCTAAAATCTTTAAGGTGATATGCATATAATAACGGATTCATAGCTGAATTTAAATGAGAAAATATTATACAAAAATAGGTGAGCGGGTTGGGAATGTCTAGTTCTGGGAGGAATGCTTTTATAGCGTTTATCGTGTATAGTGGAATCCAACAAACTATGAAAAAGAAGACAATGATGGCGAGGTTCCGGGTCGCCTTGACTTCACGTTTTTGAGCGGCTCCTAGAACTCTGAGCATCGTACCGCTAGTGTTGCGACCATGGCCTCCTTCTACCGTTACTACGGCGCTCATCTGAAAATACATACATTTATTTTTATATGTTAGCTTCACAGAAATCTAAATAATAAGGCAATAATTTATATTTAGATTTATGTGGTTAGCTTAGTACATTGAAATTTGTTTGCCAGTTTAAGGCTATTTTAGTCGGTTACTGACTTTTTGTTTTATGTTTATAGAATAAAGGTGACAAACGAGCACATAGTCTACCTGATGGTAAATACATGTTGTGGCCCATAGACATCTACATTTATCCTCAATTAAGAATCAAATGCGTTGTCACCCCAGAGGACTAAGATAGAATGCGTCTATTCCAGTAAAAAGGGTCTCCGGTTTTCTACGCAAACCATACGAAACACAGCACCATTAAGCTACTATATCACGCCGGTTACCCGTGAGAGTGTTCCTTCTCCGATCGAGAGAACCTAACCGTATTAGTGTTACATTTAATTAGCTACAGCATGGCTCTACCACGTGTAATATGGCCTTTGACTTGCAAATTACTGTACGATAGTTTAATCAGTTGATGGAGCCGTCCATGGATCCGCTGATGGACGGCTAGCCCTTTAGTTAAACGCTAGCGTTAATTGAAATTGAATGAGAAAAGGATGCTTAACAAAATTGTTTCACGAAACATTTAATAAACAAAAGCCGAATGAGAATCAGGCAATGTTCAGCCCACTTTAATACGTGGTAGAGCTACGCTGCGGGTACATTATGATTGTAGAACAAATGGGTCGGCTCGACCAGGGAAGGACCACGCTCTCACAGAATACCAACTTAATACTGCTGTGTTTCATATGGTGAGTGTAGAGATCTGGAGACCCTTTTTTACTGGAAACGAGACATTACATCTAAGTCCTCAGGGATGACAACGCATCTGCATTTAGATTCTTAATCGAGGATAACCGTAGATGTCTATGGGCCACAGCATCCACTTACCATCAGGTGGACTGTGAACTCGTTTGTTACCCTTATTCTATAAAAAAAAGCCATCTATAACAAGTGTGTGCACGTGGGTTTCACTTTGCATCGTCACTCTAGCCGCAACTCTGATCATTTAGTTTATGGCGGTAACAGCGGTACTCACAAACCACTCGCATTATTTCAGTTAATGTCCTGAGGCTTAGACTTGCCCTTATCACGCGGTTATCAGTAGTCGAGCAATACCTAACATCAAAACATTGTTTATCATCTACCCACCACCCGTGAGTATATCAGAATCTGCTCACATCGTACGCTCAACATGCTTTCATATTTTTTTTTAAAACTAAGGTGACAAACTAACTTATAATCCACCTCATGGTAAGTGGTTACAGTAGATGCAACCAATTTCTAATGAAAAAGGCTACAGATGAGTATAACCCGTAATTATACTGGCGCTCTACTGAACGATCTTTTTTACCTACAGGAAATAATAGGGTGTAACATGTGAACGGAGTAGAAGATGTTGAAGTAAACGTTTGAATAGTTTTTTTGAACAATTACTTTGGCCTTTGCTCTTGAGTCAATGATGCCTACTGAATTAATTGTATTATTGGCGTTCGTAAAGTAAGTAAGGTGGATATGATTTTAATTTCGATAGATTTTAACTTATTTAATTCAAAATTTATGTTTTTATATTTTATAAAATATCTGTGCCATAGGCTTCTACTCCGTTCACATGTTACACCCTTTTTTTTCCAGACGGTAAAAAAGTCACCAGTATACTCTTCAGCACGGAACAACAGTGCGACACAGTTTGGTGGCAGCAATCGTTAAGAGATTGGTATACATTGTACATTGAGCTATTACTACTACGTATAGTACCTAATATAGTTCGATGTACATATAGCTACACAGACGGATTCCTGTACATAACAGCAGTCCTATAGCTTTTTTTTTTCGAATTTCTTTACCGTTACTATTTTGTAGTTTATTTAGTATTTTATGGCTATAATTGCGATAATTTTTATAATTTCTAAACAAATATTATATTCTTAAAATCACTGAGGAATCGGATTGTTTTCTGATGCAAGGTTTCATTCACATCGCACGTTACGCGACATAACTCTGAATTCCATTTACATCACAAGACGGTTGGCGGCCCGACACTATGCGTGTTTTCAGTTTTCTGCCTCACAAGACAGAGGTTTAGGGATTTTCAAAATTACAGTATAGGAATTAACCCTAAACGGCCGACAACGCCCTCGTAATTGATCCGTTGTTGTACATGTCCATGAGCAATTCAGCAATCAATTACCATCTCGTTTAGAAAGAAATCTCCATACCATATAAAATATTTTTCACATCGCAAGCTCAGTTTAATAGGTGTCATGGAGTGTTCATTATAACACCTGTATACACATTAGCATTCAATAAAAACCGCCATATAAATTTCTACAGACAATAATATTATTCACCTGTTTCACTACGACACGGTAAATGTGTGCGTAGAAAGCAGCGAGCAGCACACTCGGCGTAACGATTGTAGCGAAGTATAAAAAAAGCAAATAGTTGTAGTCCATCACTTCCACGAAGTAGCAACCCGGCGCGGGACCCACGGCCGCGTGCCAACCGAATAACGGGAGCAACCCTACACCTGCTCCCGCCACCCAGCATGCCGATATGATCCCTGAAATACGAACAATATATACATTTATTAAAATATAATAGCCGTGTTGTGATGGCGTAAGAAAATCCAGTTCCCCATAATATTACCCGGGGGTGTCTGCAGAGATGACAGTTTTTTTATTCACTATAGATTATAAATAATACTTATTGAAAGTCACTCTTTTGTTGAATCTGCCATTGGTTCGGAAAAACCTCTGTCCTGGGAAGAACCAGCAAGAACCCAACGGGACTTTAAGAAAAAAACAGCTTACAATCATGAATGTTACACAATTAATCAAAACAAAACAAATTAGAAAAAACTTGGTAGCGATCACCCTTCCCAGGGGTTATTATCATCCATAAATTCCTTAATACTATTATAACCCTTTTTATACAAAACATAGTTTAATGAAATTTTTGAACTTTGAGTAGGTCAAACTCCGTGATAACAAGTCAATAATAGTAAAAAAAGCGTTCGATTAATGCAAATGTCCCCGTATGTATCGTGAGAGCCATATAAAAGATATTATTTTTTTTTCATCAAAATTTCATTTACGTTATGATTTAAAAAAAATGCTCATGAGACGTGCACTTTTGGATTTCCCGAACTTGTTTTTTTTAATAGGATATGGTGACAAACGAGCACACAGTACACCAGTAAGTAGTTGCTGTGGCCCATAGACATCAACATCTATCGTCAATTACAAAGTCAATTACCTTTGAATATTCAACCAACTACTCAAAGTCAATTACGAATCAAAATGCAGATGCGTTGTACCCGTGAGTACTAAGATGGAATGATTCATTTCCAGTAAAAAGGGTCTCCAGTTCTCTACACTCACCATACGAAACACAGCAGTATTAAGCTACTATTTGACGCTGGTATTCTGTGAGAGCGTGATCCTTCCCCGGTCGAGCCGACCCATTCGTGCTACAACTATACTACTAAAATAACCGGAGCCGGAGCATGGCTCTACCACGTAAAAAATCATCTGTCCTGGGAATAACCAATAGGAATTCCAGCTGGAACTTTTTTCCTCGGTAAAATAGGTTAGGTGTTTTTGCAATTTACAAAACTCAAATAAGAAACAACTTGAAAGATATCACTTTATTCCCAGGGGTTATTATCAAACGTGTCATCATTTACATCATACCCTTTGTTTAATTGTATTGTACAAAGTTTATTAATTATTATATCCACTACACATCGAATAAAACTACTTTCACCGCGTTTAAGTTACTTAATTTTAATATCCGATTTTTTGGATTCTTTCCAGCACCGTGATCACGACTCTGAGAACTGAAGTGAATCAGTCTGATAAATCAATCAGCAAATCCATCCGTAAAAACAATCAATTCGTAAAAGTACTTTTATTCAACGCATGCATATAGTTATAACACGCATTGTGCGTAATACATCTCTATGAACAATGTTATGATAAATTAGTAAAAGATTTTTGGAGAGAAATAATATCAGCATAATAAATACTATACAAAGCATGGTATAAATAAAAATAAACGAGATTTAATAGAAAATTAACGAGATTTAAACACGCTTCCCAAATTCTCACCCAATAGGAACAGCACTCATACGACGAAATAATAATAATAATAATAAATTCTTTATTTGCCTCAAATCTTTTAATAATTAAATGGAATTCTGGCTTCTAAACTAGTTGTAATAACTGTATTTTAGAAACCAGTGTCTTCACCCGTTAGTGGTACAATTACAATAGATTCTGGCAACTTAAGAATAATTAGGATTCAGTTAATAATTAACTAACATGCAGTAAATGAAAAACAAGGAATGAGAAAAAATGCGTGGATAGTAGTCGTGTGACGTGCGTGCGTGTGTGTTCAACAACACACTTTTCACGACTCTTTATTAAGGTGAATCCCTGACCAAAATGTTGCGAAAGTGCGTTTTTCAGACTCTATTATCTCATTAGTTATGAAAAATAAACTACATCTAAAAGTACATTATTAATGTTAGATATTTTATCATCGCATTCCACGTTCTAATTTATTTTTATGTGCTATAAATACATTTAAAATCAACTTTTAAAAAATGACTAAAATTCTTGATTACATGCATCTGTTGCTAAACGCAACGCTCTAATCATTTGAGGATAACACTAATGGATAGATAATTAAAAAATCTATATTCTCCACGTTTTATTTAAATTTTTAAGTTCGTTTTTTCTCTTTTAATTGAAATAATTCCGAAAATTGTGTGACTTCTATGATAAAGGGGCGTGCGCAGAGTGCGGGCGGCATTACGCTGTATGCGTTCATTCGAGGTGGCCGCGTCGCTGGTCGCCGCGCGTCCGTATTTTGCCGCAAACATAATATTATTTGAGTACCTACCAACCGATGCGCTTACGTCACGGTATATTGTAACTCGGCCGTATCTTAGAAATAAATATTACAGCCGTGCGGTACGTAAACATGCGATAGGGATGCCTGCCTCCAGCATTTTTACATTTGCCCATTGATTTATGTGTTTTATAACTCAATGCATTTTCCTACTTTGTGTTTCCATTTAGTTTTATGATTGTACTTAAATATAATGTTTTATATAAACAAATATATAATAGGTACTTTGTGAATTGAATAGGAAGTGTTCAATAAAAATGCGTGTCGTTTTATGATTGGTAGATTTAATTAAAAAACCAATGTTTGAATAACAAATCGGTCTTATAAATTTGCGGCCGAAAAATATTTGCGCCTCGGCTGAGACGTACGAAATGCTTTATTATTAAAATTTTAAATATAAAAAAATCCGCATTATAATATAAAGCTTAATTAAATATTGTTTTGGGAAACATGGACAAGTTGGTGTAAAGGAATATCTTTTACTCGGTTATAGATACCTGCAGCTACTTTACAATTTATATGTTTGGTTTTAAATGAAGTTTGGATTTATTATTTTTTTTATTCTATTTTCTGAAAGGGTCCTAGGAAAGGAATTATCACTGCGTGTTGGCGAACTTTGCATGTCTTCGAAATATTTTTTTTTCTTATTTCTCAGACATGCAGGTTTCCTCACAATGTTTTCCTTCACCACTGAGCACGTGGTAAACCAACACTTAAAATTGCAATTACAATATTATTGGTGCCGGCGGGGATCGAACCCGGTTTGCTCGCACACTGTGAAAATTTTAGCAAGCGCTAACCATCTGAGCTACCACGTCTCCTCTCCTCTCGAGCTAGAGACTTTATTTTATTTATCGTCAGGCCTGTTGGTCTAGTGGTTAGTGACCCTGACTGCTATGCTGCAGGTCGTGGGTTCGATTCCCACCCAGGACAAATGTTTGTGTGATGAGCACGATCATTTGTTCTGTGTCTGGGTGTAATTTATCTATAATATTTATGTATTTAGAAATATATAAGTATGTTTATCAGTTGTCTAGTACCCATAACACAAGCTCTGCTTAGCTTGGGACTAGATGGCGTTGTGTGATAGTTGTGGAATATTATTATTATTATATTATTATTATTGGGGTATCTGTATAGTTTCTCATCTGGTTGGTTTTTATAAATATAAATTAAAATGAAAAGATAAATATACATAAATATCAATAAAATAAAATAAATACAAAAAATATACAAATAAATAAAGATCCAACCATATTAAATAAAAAATAGTCTCCTATCTCTCTCTCTATGTTTTGATCTCCTAAAACGAGTTTGAGTTGGTAAAATCAAGGCAAACTTAGGGTAGGGTTGTCAATTATTATTTTGATAATAAAACTAGTGAAATTCCGCGGTTTTATATGCGCAAGCGTGAACGTAGTTAGAACATAATATAACCTTTATGTTTTACATAAATATCCTAAAAAAACTTATTATTTTAATATTTTACTAAGTACCTATAAAATTAACAAGTTTATTGCATTTTTATTTGAGTAATTTTTTATGCAATTTCTTTATCTACGTCTATTTTTAGGAACCTTTATTTAGTCTGAATCATACATAACACTATATTACTGATTTACTTACTTATACGTAGTTTTCTTTTTTTGCAGTTACAAATATCTTGTGAGGTTGAAAAAGGCAGTAATGAAAAAATAATAAGAATAATAATAATTGACGTCAGCCACTTCTTTTCATAAAAATTTCAGATCATGGTCCATTAGGTTGCAGCTTCAGCGAACCACAACTTATAATAATAGTAATAACAGTAATAATATAATATTATTTTGTATTTATTTTATTTTATTGATATTTATGTATATTTATCTTTTCATTTTAATTTATAATTTTTATATATTTAAATATTTATATAACCGAACCAGATGAGAAAATTATACGGCTCCAACGATTTTAGCGACGAACGCTTGGATTTATTTTTAGAAAATGTCCTCTTGTCCATGTTTTCAGGCAATAAAAAAACTGCTACAATATAAGAAGGTAAATTTCGACAAATCATTAACGGTCGTTATAGCTCAGGTGGTATGTCGGTCGGGCGTGATATCGGAGTTCCGTAGTTCGGGTTTTGGCTTTGGTCCCGCTTTTTTTTCCTTTTTTTTTTCAAGTTCTCTTCTTTTGTGATAAAATCTATTATTTCAAACCCTTTTTTTTAGTAATTTTTAAAAATACGAAAATTTTAATTTTAAAAATTTAAAAAATATATCTATTTATTTACTAATGCTATATTTATTATTTTAATAATTACCTACCCAGTAGGTAAATATTAAAATAATAAATGTAGCATTATAAAAAGTAAATCTCCCTCAAACTCAATTTACTAATATTGTTCCTAAATAAGGAATAGCAGATAAAAGATTAGTAGGTAATAACTATTGCTCCTCAAAATTATATTTGACCTCAAGGTAAAACGTATCCTAAAATTCAGTAGCAAAATCAGAAAAAATAATAATAACTACTATTCAAGTATATTTTCAATATGTAAGTAAATGAAAATAACAAAAATGAAGCACCATTAGCATGTAAAGTTCGAATCCATAATTAATATTTCGACAAATATTATAATTTACACTATAAAAAGCTAATTCAATATTAGCAGTATAGTATATAGTTAAAAATAATCAAAATAGTCTTTTTTATTAATTAGATAATATATTAGAATACATAATTCTAATATAATGCAAC
The DNA here is from genome assembly GCA_907164705.1 of Parnassius apollo. Lineage (NCBI taxonomy): Eukaryota > Metazoa > Arthropoda > Insecta > Lepidoptera > Papilionidae > Parnassius > Parnassius apollo. The sequence goes on from CAJQZP010000851.1 coordinate 3,410,627, forward strand.
TAATATATCGAATAAAGAAAATTAAAATACATTTATCATTGTACGCCGTGTCTATTTCCATAGAATAGTTCATTGACATCGAAAAAATAATACTACGTTCGTAGCAGTAGGTGGCGTCTTTTGGCGATTTCTTACGCGATATATTGTAGCGAGCTTCGACAGACCAAACGCTCAAGGTCGTTCGCTGGAGGTAGCGCCTTAACTTCACCTGATCTATATTTAAATTAAGCTACTCGCCGTAATATATTTATAAACTGTGATATACACTAGTGACCCGCAGCGGCTTCACTTGAGTTAAATCTATTACGGTGGCATTAAGATTTTAGTTAACCAAAAACCGTTAATAATATAAATTTTTCGTTCTTCCGATAAAATATAGCCTAAATAACTCCTAGCCTTAGCAGTTTTCCAAATGTTGTATAGAATAATCCATCAAACATCGTTTTGTGGGCACGGACATCAAATAAATTGTTAAAACTATGTCAATCTAAATACAACACACAAATCTAGAACATGCAACTTGCGCGATACTGTTAGCACTCACTGCAAACCCAAGATAAGAAAAAAATTAAAACTTTAACTTTTATTACATTTATGGACAGCAATAATTAGGTCGTTGTTTAGTACTTCACGGTTTAGATTAATTGGAATTGATTGTCTATTGTTTTAGTAAGATTAGTCATTAAGTAAATAGAATCAAAGTTCTTAAAATTTCCTTAAAATGTGGTACCTACTCGTATCTCTCTGTAAATGATATCGATGTTATTAAAACCATACGGTAATGAGGAACTTTAGCTAACTACATTTATTTTAGGCAGTAGCAGGCAAGGTGAGAATAAGTCATACCTGACCATAAATTAAAGATAGATTTTTCCAACCCACGTCACAATATCCTATATGGCTTAATTTTACATTTCCTTTTTTTTTCTTACTTATTAGCATTATCAAACCAACGCTGGCGATAATTCTTTTTGAAAATATGTAAATAAAACGACTCTATAAAGATATTATACTTAAAGTATATGAATACTTTCTCAGAATACGAATGTAAAAACCGACATAACGCTGATGTGTTCGTACGGAATGTGACAAGAACCGAACTTTCCAGCACTAACATGTCACTTACATGTCAATTCCCACCTATAAATGTCAACACAATCAATCGTTTCCAATTTTCGTGTCAAGCGTTGCTGCATACAAATTATTTGAAAAATGGCAAATTGTGCAATAATTACTTGTCGAAAGAACAGCGGGAAACGGAATTTAAATAAAGGAGACATATTCACAACCAGTTAGTCAATACTATTTATATTTTGGGAATATGAGAATCAAAAATAAAGAAATATTTGTGTGTCAAAAACATTAATCAAACGTCTAAAATGTGTTTGTGGTAGTAATAATTGATAACACGATGAAATTGGTTGTATGTGTGCTCCCGGCGACGCCGATCCTCGTACAAAATAAGGTTATAGTTATCTATGGGCAGGAGCGTCTTTCTAATCAAAACTAGAAATTAAAAAACGCAGTTGCAACCGCCTGTCATGCGTGGCCGCTATGACAATTATTATATAATTATTATATGTATAATTAGGGTGGGCCTATTTTCAGCAGCGGGTTTTGATAGGCTTTAACGAATGAATGAAAAAAATAATTAACAAATGTATGAAAGAAAAAACTTCCCTCATACTATATATCTCATTCAAGTCCTTTAGTTATCTATTTGTCTTTTGAAACAAACAATTAGTGGTTCTGTACTTTTTTACTAATTGCTCTACGTAACTTCCGCAATTCGCAAGTAAACCGGATTCGATTTTGCGATATTATTAAACATAAAATATTTCAAGGATATGTTGAAGTCCGCCAACACACATTGGAGCAGTGCGGCGGAATTATTTCCCTATAATTAGATTTGCCAGATGGTCGGGATTCGTCTGTATTTTCCCGGCATTTTAAATGATTTTCAGACTCCCGATAAAACTTAAAATCTCCAGACAAACAGCTTCTCTTCATATCACAGATAATTTTGATTTACTAAAATCTGAGTTAGTTATTAGAGTGAATTTTGAAGTAAATTGTTTGATTTTTAAATCTTTTCTGAATACTACTAAAGGATCCAAATTGGTGGACTCTAAAGTCCAACGCCAAATGTATGTCATAACCTTAAGGACGCGTTTGCAAATCAACCAAAATTAGGGTGTTTTTCGGTAGATTTTGTGACAAAACTAAACCAAATCAAATATAAGTAAAAACTACCATGTATAGATTGGTTCTTCATCTGCAAATGTCTGTAACTCTTTTGTTGAAAATAGTAGTTTTTTATATTGTAAAAACGAACTTTCGTTGCCATTTTCTACAAAATTAACGATACCGGCTTGTGTTTCGGTACATGTTTTGGTCTATTATCAACATATTAAAAAAATTTAAAAAATACTATAAGATGACAGACATATTCAATTAAAAAACCCTGGGTTTATTTTTTAACAAAATGTCACAAATAGTCGTAAAAAAAATAAAAACTGATGCACATTTTTTCACATATTTTGGTAATACGGATGAATCATAATGTATTGCAATAAGGGCTATTTTATTGTTGGTGCCTGCTTTGATTTATTGTACAAAGATTTCGATGAAACCACAGTCCGCGCTCGGCCGCCGTCGTGAGTGGACACTGTATCGCCTGTTTGCAGCGGCTCATTCTGAAAAGATCGCTGTACATACACAAAATATTAGAAAAAAACAAATTGGAAACATAAGTACTTGACAAGTGATAAAATTATTATTTTTATACTCACAGTTTTTATTTAGCTAAAAATAAGTAGGATATATAAACTTACCTACTACTGCAACTCGTGGACGAGCGGAACTAGGTGTGCCGAGTTTGGGCTCGTTTTGTTGGTTATGATGAGACCTTACCTCTGGACTTGATGGCATGACCTGAAGGTGTACTTTCGTGACCGCTATTTGAACTTCTTGCAGAGTAAAACTACGGGTGACGAATTTGGGCTCCGTTTTGTTAGTAATGACGAGTCTATACCTCTGGACTTGATGGAGTGACCTGAAGGTCTAAATCGGTGATTGCAACTGGAACTCCTAGACTGGTAGAACTAGGTGTGCCGAGTTTGGGTTCGTTTTGTTAGTTACGATGAGACCTTACCACCGGACTTGATAGAGTGACCTGAAGGAGTAATTCAGTAACTACTGCTGGAATTTCTGAACGAGTAGAACTAGGTGTGCCGAATTTGGGCTTCGTTTTGTTAGTTATTATGAGTCCATACCTCCGGACTTGATGGAGTGACCTGAAGGTGTAGTTCAGTGATTACAAGTTGAACTCCTAGACTTGTAGAACTAGGTGTGCCGAGTTTGGGTTCGTTTTGTTAGTTACGATGAGACCTTACCACCGGACTTGATTGAGTGACCTGAAGGTGTAATCAGGTGGTTACAAATGGAACTCCTAGACTAGTAGAACTAGGTGTGACGAGTTTGGTTTCGTTTTGTTAGTTACGATAAGACCTTACCACCGGACTTGATGGAGTGAAATTCGGCACACCTAGTTCTACTGGTTCAGAAATTCCAGCAGTAGTTACTGAATTACCCCTTCAGGTCACTCCATCAAGTCTGGTGGTAAGGTCTCATCATAACTAACAAAACGAACCCAAACTCGGCACACCTAGTCCTACAAGTCTAGAAGTTCCACTTGTAATCACCGAACTATACCTTCAGGTCACTCCATCATGTCCGGTGGTAAGGTCTCATCATAACCTACAAAACGAACCCAAACTCGGCACACCTAGTTCCACCAGTCTAGGAGTTCCAGTTGCAATCACCGATTTACACCTTCAGGTCACTCCATCAAGTCCGGAGGTATGGACTCGTCATAACTAACAAAACGGAGCCCAAATTCGGCACACCTAGTTCTACTCGTTCAGAAATTCCAGCAGTAGTTACTGAATTACCCCTTCAGGTCACTCCATCAAGTCTGGTGGTAAGGTCTCATCATAACTAACAAAACGAACCCAAACTCGGCACACCTAGTTCTACTAGTCTAGGAGTTCCACTTGTAATCACCGAATTACACCTTCAGGTCACTCCATCAAGTCCGGTGGTAAGGTCTCATCATAACCAACAAAACGAACCCAAACTCGGCACACCTAGTTCCACTAGTCTAGGAGTTCCTATTGTTGTAATCACCAAATTACACCTTCAGGTCACTCCATCAAGTCCGAAGGTAGGTAAGGTCTTATTATAACTGACAAAACCAGTTCAAAGTCCAGAGCTAACATCTCACTACCAGTAGAGGGCTTCCAGTGCCAAGCAGTCTATGGAACAGGTATTCATATTTCGTATCGAAGTATATTTCTGAGGTAGGTATAAGAAATGAAAAACAAATTCAATCTTTCAAATTATCAAAATAATTTCATTTGACTACGATTCCCACAGCCAACCGTGCGTACACTAGTGTGTGTGTGACTTTTGTCAATGTAGTAGTGCGATTCTATACCTATCCATTTTGTAAACGCGTCCTTAAAATATAAGTGTACTTAAATTAGCTATGTTTTAACAATGTTAATCCCTTTTGTAGCCCATTAATTTTTATTTATAATATTTGTTTCTCCCGACAACCACCTCAAATTAAAATTTTCTCCAGATATTTTTATCTTCAAATCTGGCTTCCCTATCTATGATCCTCTCAAGAATGAGATGATGCCTGAGACTGCTAGCAGTGGGACGTTTATGGACTGCAAATTATGCATTTTTATGAATTTCGAGTAATATAGTGTTTATATCGTGTGGTGTCGGCGGAAATAAATCCAAGTCAAAGCTCCAAGACGTATTACCGTGTTTGCTAAACCATCTGTCAAGTATAGAAAATAAGGCAAATTCTCCCTACAACGAGAAACTAAGAAGAACGATATAGTGCTTGACCCATATTCCACCTTATAGTAAGTAGTGATATAGCCGAAGATGGTTAATCATATAATTATACGGTTAGACACCAGATATTAGCATATGCGCAGAATATGTAATAACACCTAAAGTCCTTACACAACCGCTATTTTTCTGCTTCTTTCCATATCCAATACTCCCATTTCCATTTCCCATACCATATAATAGCAAATTAGACAATTCGAAGAGTGGACGGAGTACCCAAAGACTCGAAGAACAGCCCTAAAGACAGACTAGAAGTCCAGTTAATTAGTTAATATTTTTGTAAGATATTGTGGTAGGGCCACGCTGCAGCTATATTATGGTTGTAGCACGATGGGCTCGACCAGGGCAAGACCATGCTCTCACAGAATGCCAGCGTAAAATAGCAGCCGTTCACCTGGTGAGTGTAGAGAACCGGAGACCCTTTTTACTGGAAGCAAGAATACATTAGACCTCAGGAGTGACAACGCAATTGCATTTTAAGTTTGGTGGTAACCATCAGGTGGACTGTGTGCTCGTTTGTCACCATTATTTTATAAAATATATAATAATTTGTTAATTACCTACGAATTTAGTGATTTTTCTGCAAAGAAGTAAAGTTTTACAGAGGTCCCATACACTTATAATAATATAATATTTAACAAAATATTAAAATAATCCTATTAATACAAATATAAACTTTTGTTTTATTTCAATTCCTTTGAAACAAACATAAATTATATCCAAATAATTGAACGCTGAATTCCGAGGAGGAATTACGTGGTTTGTGAAGCATTTAGTAGGTCATGACAATTTGTTCATTAAATTAAACGTAAAGTTTAACCCGGTAGCGTATTGCCAAACTGTATGCTGACCCAGACACCCATAGTCTGTACTGAACTACGTCGTGCTCATTGAAATCACAAACAAATTGGAGCACAGTACATACGAGCTCAGAGCATTCTGAGATTGTATGCACTTTGCTCGCTTGTATGTAAAGCAAACTCTGACACGCGAATATCTGTAACTGACTACAATACGGTATAATATACGGACGTAGCAATAGCACAAAGCTCATTGATACAACACCAATCACGACTTATAAAACAAACTTTATTTATAAAATTTTATAAAACGAACGGATCGAGGTGAAGGTTTCTCTTAGGTTGGCTAAAACCGGAAAGTATTTTCTGATTCAATGCATATAATCTTACGATAAAAAAATTAAAAATTTAATGAAATTACTTAAATTAAGCTTTCAGACATTAATTTAAAAAAATACTCTAGGAAAATGTTGCTAATAAAATAGATCATTTTATTAAAGACAATGAAATGATTAGTTAAAATAACTCTTATCTGCACATAAAACCAAGCCCTACTGCTCGGCTGTATATTGTTAAAATTTACTTTAAATATGTATTATCCTATCACATTATATTTATTTAATTATAAGTTATAAATGAAATTGTAATATGGTCTTTAAAAATAAATTTAAATAAAGACCCCAGAGTTTCTTACCGGTTCCTCTCTGATGGAACTTGTTGCGAACCGGTTTAGATTTTAACATTCGGCAAGCCTTATTTGAATAAAAAGTTTTGACATTGTCCTTGAGTTTAAAGTTTAAGTTACAGCCTATATACGTCCCGCTGCTGGTCACAATTCTCCTCTCATTTCGGAGTTTAAAATTATTTTTGGGTTTTCTCTGCGTCGATACTGTTTTATTCTGCGATCTTATTAAAGTGACTAAGAAATAAGAAATACTGCTATAACTATAGCCAGTTGCAAGCTCACAAAGCATAAGAATTGTAAAGAAAAGGGATATAAAAAATAACCATCATAATTGTAATTTTTTTTTTAATAGAAAGTATAATTAAAATCTGGCTCACAATCCACCTGATGGTAAGTGGATGCTTAACCCATAGATACCTACATCAATCCCCGATTAAAGAATCAAAATGCAGATGCATTGTCAGCCTTGAGGACTAAACTGGAATGCTTCGTTTCCATTAAAAAAAAAGTCTCCGGTTCTCTACATTCACCATACAAAACAAAGTAGCATTAAGTTGCTATTTCGCGCTGGTATTCGGTGAGAGCGTGGTCCTTCCCCGGCAGAGCTGACCCATTTGTGCTACAACCATAATATAGCTGCAGGGTTAAAAATGATAATAATTAAATAAGATAGATAAAAATACTGACATGCATTTCAAATTTATTTAAAAGTGTTAATGTTTTTTTTAGCGTTAAGCACGAAATTAAGTGAATCAGAAAACCTTGGTGTCTATAGTCAGTCTGTCCTTGAGCTAGCTCCGAACCCTAATTAATGCTCAATGTAGTGTAAAATACCCAGACCGACGACCGGGAGCAATAAATAGTAAATAGACTCAAGAAATTGATTAAGAACACGTCATCAAATCATGCAATCGTCAAAGGATGTTTGTCCTTGTGCAATTTATGTTTGTAAACTGCCCCTACGATACAAGAGAAAATCTTAGTGTAGGGGTAACGTTTTTTTTTAAAAAAAAAGGAATAACAAAATAATACATATGTTGTGATATTTTATATGTACCTATTTTACCCACCACAAAGTATTTGCTTGAATCGAACACTTCATCATAATCATCATCATTACAGCCCTTCACAAGTCTACTGCTGAACAAAAGCCTCCCAAGGCCGGCCCAAGGAATGCAACAAAGCACGGTCCTGAGCCACCTGCACCCATAGAATTCCTGCATGTCCTATCAAGTCGAGGGTCGCTCTACACTTCACCTACCGGTACGAGGCTGCCACTCCAGAACCTTCTTTCTCCATCGGTTGCCAGTTCTTCGAGCTATATTGCTGGCCCATGTCCCTTCAGCTTACTAATCCGTTGGGCTATGACGGTCACTTTGGTACTACTGCGGATAACCTCTTTCCTAAGTCTATAACGCAGAGAAACCCCGAACACAGACTTCTCCATAGCTTACTAAGTGACCTTGAGCTTCTTCATACGGCCAGCAGTGAAAGACCACGTCTTAGATCCATAAGTCATCACTGGAAACACCCAGTAGTTGTACAATTTCGTTTTCAAGTTTTAAAGTATATCTGACGAAAATCCATCGTTTAAAGTCTGTTAATATTGTCGTGACTGCCTCGTTGGCAGTTGTCTGGTTCGTAAACACGACTAGTGATTATGAGGTTTGAATTCCGAGTCGGGCCAAAATGATCAGTTACTGAGTTTTTCTGTCCAGAAATTTACAGCAGCAGCCTGGAGTCAGGAATTGGGTTTTGTTTTCACCGCCGTGTCTCGGCAAGCTCGTAAAGCCGTTGGTCCTGCGCCTGATCCCTCTCCGTTCGAACCACGCTGCAGTTATATTAGTAGTGTAGTTGTAGCACGAATGTGTCGGCTCGACCGAGGAAGGACCACACTCTCACAGAATACCAGCATAAAATAGCAGCTTAATGCTGCTGTGTTTTGTATGGTGAATGTAGAGAACCGGAGAACCTTTTGACTGGAAACGAGGCATTCCATCTTGGTCCTCACGGATGACAACGCATCTGCATTTGATTCGTAATCGAGGATATATGTAGATGTCTTTGGGCCACAGCAACCACTTAGCATCAGGTGGCCTGTGTGCTCGTTCGTCTCACTATCCTATAAAAAAATCCCATTGGACTATGAGAATGAGGGAATAGAGAGTGCACCTATGCAGATGGCTAGTCTCCGTTTAGACTGACCGCCGTGACTGAAATTCTGTTTGGATGACATTATTATAATCTATTATTAATATTGTCTTTTGTCTCCATGTGGTAGTGGCTGTAGGAATGGATGTTTATTTTAAAAACAAGTTACGTAAAACGTTCATCAAGTTTCTCTTTTTAAAATCAACTAGGAAAAAAAACGAAAAGTCACAACGATTCTCCGTTAAATTCTTTGTAGTTAATTTAAAACTCAGTAGATAGACGACGTTTGTTGAGTCAACGTCTGAGGTGCGAATGCGAAGACATCTAGAAGTGTTAGCGACAATCTACCTGCCCAGCGTGGCAATTAGAATTGCTCAATACTGTTGTAGAAATTAATTTCTAGATGTGAACGTTTTACAGGAATGGAAAAATTATATATCATAAAATAATTCATGCCCTTAAAGTTTTTCTGTGCATGTTAATTATATTAAGGCGTTTTTATTTCCTTGAATGTAACTATTTGTTAAAGGTTATGAACTTGAACCAAAAAAAAACAAAAAGACAGACCTTGCGCTGCGAAAATTTCAAGTGACGCCGAAACCTAGCAAAAACAATGCACTTAAGCTTAACGTATCGTATGTACCAGCACAATAGTCTAGCGGTGACCGTTATTGCGCGTAAGACGAATAAGGTATCATGGTGACATGGGGTAGTAAGCGAGCCGCGGGCCGCGGGGCGCTGATTGGCTGAGCGTATCGTTCGCATGCGCTGATTGGCTACTGCTACTTACGTACGGCTACGGCTATTGGCGACATGCGCAGCTATCCCCTCCACGTTTCGTTCAGCGCTAGACTTACGTGCCGCGACTTGTAAGAACAATTACTTACACACACGTATATTCTATCTAAAATCATTTGCAACCAACTACAAGGTTTTAGGTACTCAGTACATCTAGCTTTTTACGAGATGTTAAAAAAAGGAATTAAATCTGTCAAGTTGTGCATCATTTCGGCGTCTAGGTAGCATCATCATCGTACATAACCACCTTTTAAGTCCACAAACGAAGTCAAGCCTTTCCAGCTCCAGCGTCGGTCGGTTCGACTATAATCATCGCACTGTACCAGCAGATTTTAGACGGAAGCCTGTAGAGACACGTTGCAGATACATTATAATTGTAGCATCAATAAGTTGTTCAATATAAATGTATTGTATTTTTTGTATCTATATATGCAAGTAGTATATGTATGTTATGTGTATAAATCTGTGTATTCTTTTTTTCACACCAATTTCCCCTACCCCTGTCATCTTCATATATCCATTCATTTGTTTCTGGGAGAAATTGCAGTCAACAATATGACCGCCCATTGCGTACGTATTTTGTATATATAATCTGTAATGTATTGCGTACTTATTTTGTGTATCTGTTTTGTATGATGTGCAATAAAGAATATTAAATAAAATAAATGAATAAATTGGCTCGACTGGGGAAGGGCTGCGCTCCAGAACACCAGCACAGAATAAACAAAAATAGTAAGACGTTACACCAGTAAATACAAAAGGTAAAATATGACCAAAGTTTTGTATGATTAGTGAGAGAACCAAAAACTCTTTATACTGTAACAAGGCATTCCTTTTATTATTCACGGATGTCAACGCATCTTTGCGCATCTGCATTTTAATTCATTATTCATTATGTCATAGCATCCACTTACAATCTGGAGGACTGTGTACTCTTTTGTTACCGTTATTCTATAATAGGTACAGATATATATTATAAAAAATAATATTAATATATACACCTATACTTTCACACTGGACAGCTGTTTTTTGTCGTCTGAACTTCGTTTGTAAGTCAGCATACGTGCAATAAGGTTCGCACGTTAGAAAAACGATGTTTCAAGTTCCCCTTAAGAGGATACCTTGAAAATAAATCGTAGTTTTGGGGGCGTGGCTTATTCCTCTGTCGGTGAAGCTCACGGACTACTGAGGGAGTGTCAAAATGAAAGTGATGCAATGACTTCATAATACCTTGGGGGAGGCCTATGTTCAGCAGTGGAGCTTGTGAAGGGCTGTAATGATGATGATGAGATAGCTATAACGAGCACACGCTCGGAAAAAAACTAAAGCGCCAAACAACATTTTTTTTTAACAAAACTACGTTATGAATTAAAAAAATGGTTTATGAGAACTTAGATACGATTATTTACTATGCCTTAAAAATAATTCCATGAACTTATTCGTAAAATTATTGTGGTGTCATGGAAAAATTTAACTAATTAGAATGCCTACCTTGGAATTTTTTTCTATAGAGAAAATTTCATGATATCGTGTTTTCCTTTTATGCAAATAATGTGATGTCTAGATACTGCGATCGTCAACCCGTCTGCCATGTTCTCTCTACAACGAACTGGTCGACCGCACTATTATAGATTAAAAAACCTACCAAGAGCGTGTCGGGCCACGCTCAGTGTAGGGTTCCGTTGTTTCCCGTCCGTCACAATAAGTGTTCCCGCTTATGAGTTTAAAGGTGGGTATCCATTATGTTCGCGCTCCAGCAGCGCTCCGCGCTCCTGCAACTGCTCCCGGTAGTGGGTACTGTTGTTTCCATCCAAGTTCAAAATGATTTTCCTAGAAAGTCCTTATAAAGTTCTACTTTTCAGATTTTTTTCATATTTTCTAAACTTATGGTTCAAAAGTTAGAGGTGGGGGGACACATTGTTTTTTACTTTTGGAGCGATTATTTCCGAAATTATTGACATTATCAAAAAATTATTTTAGTAAACCCGTATTCATTTTTAAATACCTTTCCAACAATGTATCACACGTTAGGGTTGAAATTTAAAAAAAATCACTTCCTACTTTACATATAGGGGGGGCTACCCTAATAAAACATTTTTCCAATTTTTATTTTACCACTTTGTCGGCGTGATTAATACACATATTGGTACCAAATTTCAGCTTTCTAGTGCAAACGGTTACAGAGATTAAGCGAGGACGGACAGACGGACAGACAGACATGTCGAAACTATAAGGGTTCCTAGTTGACTACGGAACCCTAAAAAGTAGTTAATGACCATACTCACAACATTGCAACTGTCAAAATGGGGTCGATAAAACAGCGCCTTTTGACCTTATATTATTTGATTCACTGATGAACAGCTATCGTATCACAAAGTCATCTACTTATACAAATAAGGCTATAGTTTTTGAGTTATAAGAAAGTGACCATATAATTTATGGTATACCGGATGACTATATTATTACCCACACGTATGCTATATTATGTATAATTATGTTTTTACACTTTATTATCAATTTTAGCATCTGTTATACGAGCAATAATATAATTGAACGTATTTAAATACAATTTATATATGATAACAGCAAAATTGTTTTAGTTAAGACGGTCACAAAATGACACGCTTTTAACAATAAAACCAAATTAAATATTTTTCAATGTACGAGTAAGTTGTACCTGTGTACAGTGTATTGTAAAATAAATTTATTTTGATGTTAAGGGGAAATATAATGTCAAATGGCTTAGCAAGATCCTTCGTTATGCCGAAAATATTGCAGCATTAATTTTGAAATAAATATATGGTAAAGTTGAGGATTAATGTTAATGATTATGTTAGACGAAAACACGATTTCGTAAAATTTTCTCGATAGAAAAAAAAATCCAAAGTTACCTCCAAAATAAAAAATAAACCGCTGTTATTCATAAAATACTTTAAATAAGATCATGAAACTTTGCATACTAACTGAACTAACTATAAAGCAGTGCTTATGTTATTTACTTTTTTTTGAAATACCATTATTTTAACTGTAAAAAGAAATTACCTAAACTATCGGCGTCTTGAGCTTGATTCCAGTCGCCCCGTTACCCGTTAGTATCGCCTAGGCTTTTGAAGGGAGAAGTTGTGTCGCTTACGATCAGAATATACATTACGCAACAGTACGACGTAAAATTAAAATGGAAAACAACCGTGATAAAAATAAGAAGCGGCTGGCTTGGCGTTAAGAAGCAGGCATAAATATGATAAACCTAATGAAATAAGTGTCTAACGACCTTTCTACTTACAGTATTAGTGATTACAAACATATCGGTACATAGCATACGACGCGCGGGGAAGTGGGGGCGAAATTAGAATTTGAGCTGACGCTCTATCCTCTTAATATATTAAAAATGTTAATATTATAATTTGTTTCGTTTTTATTACAGTCATTCCCCGTTTTTCCTATTTCTTAAAATTTTAATCTTCCTCACGGTGTTTTTGTTTTATAATTAATAACAAAGAGGAGTATTACAAAAAAAAAACGCGAAATTACAAGGATTCCTCGTTAAAATCATATGTTTTTCGTTCGTTGCTTGAAATAACAATTACTTGATAAAAATAGTTCGTTTTTTCTACAAAAATAAGCTCAGAGCAAATTTTAGATAACTTATTCATTTATTTAGTAATAATCACTCTCCCGATGCATGTTTAGGCCAAAACTCTGAGACATGATTTGGGAGCTCTAATTTGTAGTTTCGACTGAATATCGATCATCAAAAAATATTTTACACATTTTCACGTAAGGGAGAAAACTGACATAATTCAATTAATGACCGAAAAATCTCCGATACAAGCCCCAATATCTCCGAAGTTCTACATCTTATGTCAAAATAATCATTTTGATTGAATTTGTACCAAAATAATCATCAACATTTGCTTAAACTATACTATAATTTTTACTTTTTAAATCGTTACTATTATTTTTTTTAATTAAATAAATAAAAGTACCATATATTTCACTGCGCCGACCATCTGAATTCATTACCACCCCGTCAGGGTAAATGTGTTCTGTGATTACCACGCAAGCGGTTCTCGAGGTTGGACCTGTGTCACTTTATTTCGCGCGTTCCATCTCGTTTCGATATTATCGTAATGTACGTCGAGTGCCGCGTAGCGCTGCTACTTGGTGCAGCTAGAACATCGTCAACTGTCGTCAACTACGCCCGCTGTTTTAATCGCTGGAAGTATTTATTTTCGTACTGTACATTTCAATTAGAATAAAGTTCGCACATTATTATTATACCAGATAGTTAACACAAAGTTATTTTGATTGTAGCTGAGCTTTCTTACCACTCGGAATGGGGAAAAATAAATACTAAAAATAAATAAGTATCAATGTGTCACTAAGCGTAAAAAAGAAATACCCTATCTCTGGAGAAATAATAATGGAGAATAAAAATATCTGCATGCTTGTCATATGGACTGGCTCAGATTGTGCACAGTAAAAGTACTAAAAATCTACAAAGACGACAAATTTTGGATTTTGAATATGTTACCCAAGTTACAAGCGTTTTATAAAAAGTGTGTGCTGCCTGAAATTCCATATCCAGAAATTTAATATAAATTCCTACTGGATAATTCATTATAATCATGTTTCCCTAATTTAGAAACTGCTTAGCGCATTTATTGACTCTTGAGAGCAATAACTGCAGTGGTGAACGTTCATTTTCGACATTAACCGTGTAAATATTCATTTAGAAAGAAAGAAAGAAAGAAAATGTTTATTTCACCACATAGGCACAACGCCATGTTGTATATAGTTGTTTTATTTCTAAGGTTGAAATTATAATATTTCAAATGAATATAATAGACGTTGCCAAATGTGACGAAAAGGGGACACACTCAACATTTGGCGTGGCGAACCACGGCCGCTGTTTTTCAGTGTGGCCCGTTTCGACTCTTTCGAGGCTATACTATAAATTGTTTTCTAAAATTACTAAGCTTAAAATCTAAACTAAAATGGAAGGACAGCAACGGATCCAAAATATAATCAAAGCAATAACAGATAGTTAAAAAATAATAATAATTAAAAAAAAAGAAAAGGGAAAAAAACTAAATGAAACACAAATAATATAAAAACCGGCCAAGAGCGTGTCGGGCCACGTTCAGTGTAGGGTTCCGTAGTTCCCGCCATATAAGTATTCCTTAAGATTTTAGTGGATTTTTCTAAAACAGCGCCCCGCCGGACGGCCCCCCCTCGGCCGCCCCACCCCACACCCGCAAAGAACCAAACAACCCCCCTGGAAATTTAATTTTTTCAATATATCACACGTTAGGGTTGAAATTAAAAAAAAATCACTTCCCACTTTACATATAGGGGGGCTACCCTAATAAAACATTTTTTTCCAATTTTTATTTTACCACTTTGTCGGCGTGATTGATACACATATTGGTACCAAATTTCAGCTTTCTAGTGCTAACGGTCACAGAGATTAAGCGAGAACGGACAGACGGACAGACAGACATGGCGAAACTATAAGGGTTCCTAGTTGACTACGGAACCCTAAAAAGAATATAGTAATATTATTTTTTTATATTCGCGACGTTTCGAGCACTTTACAGCATCCGGCACGGGGAGGACTGAGATGTTCAAGGTCCCGATGTCATAGTTAACCGCGGTTACCCACAGATTAAAATTATTTGTTTTTGCTCCCATCCACACAGTTTGAACTTACGAGTATAGTATCTTGAAGTTTTGCAGTTGTATGCTTGGGTTGGGATTTAATTTTATTTAATATAGGATCCCAAACAGATAGTAGCACCCAGCCATCTTCTTTATTGAAATAGGATGTTTTTTGATATCAAAAGCCTCGCGAATCATCCTTGGAAGGAATCGGTGTTCTTTAGCTAGGATTTGTGGTCTATCAAATCCCGAAACATAGAATACAATAGAAACGACCCGAATATAAGAAAGTTAATATACGCGAAACTTCACATGATTTTGAATTTATAACATTAT
This sequence comes from Parnassius apollo, assembly GCA_907164705.1. Classification (NCBI taxonomy): domain Eukaryota; kingdom Metazoa; phylum Arthropoda; class Insecta; order Lepidoptera; family Papilionidae; genus Parnassius; species Parnassius apollo. The sequence continues at coordinate 3,425,987 of CAJQZP010000851.1, forward strand.
AATATACGTGTTAAGTATTAAATCGTCTTTGTTCACCTGCAAGAAAAAGTATGTATAAGGAAAACTGATCAAAGCATCCTCGCGTTCTTAAACTCAAGGTTATAAGACCAAACAATGAGGTTTTATATAAAGAATAAAGAGGCGTTGTATGTATAAAGAATAAATGAATATATTCATTAATTTTAATTTTAATTTAAAATTTAAACTGATCGTAATGTTGTCCGAACTAGCTTTAACCACAGCGACACTTTGTCATTATTTAACTGCAAATTGTTATCTCTGGAAAATAGTACGTATTCATAGGCATTAAGTCCTAACGAAATCACTAGAGATGACATAGGTATAGCTTATTGGACGTCAGTGTTCAAACGTGCCAAAAGGTTCATCGGTACTTTAATACCATTAACCAATTTAGGAACAGGCGCAAAGTAGCCAACCTCTCAGACTCTCAGTATTCTACGAGATACATTTTAGTTTACACAGTTAAAAAACAACTATCGGTCGTCGTAGGACTGCACGTCAGGAGTGAAAACTTCTTAGCTTACACACACATCTGTACATGTGTATATGAGCGTGACGGTAACGCGAGTTCTGTGCTTTTTCCCTGAGTTTTTAGTGGCACAAAAGTATTTCAATAGACAGTTTTTCCCATATTACATATGTCTTATGGTTAAGGCTAAGCTCGCACTGCACACGTGATTGTTTATCGAAATTTTGTTACATAAGAATCTTAGTACATACTCGTATGTACACGCATTGTTGGCAATTTAAAATGTGTGAAAAAAGAATGTGGTTTGATAGAAATTTTACGCGCTGCGATGCGGATTTAATCTGCGCGAAAATTTAGTGCAACATGGATTTGCATGTTGATTATTGTATCGCGACAGAAAATTCCTAAAAATTAATGAGAAATATGATTTTTGTAAATCTGGCAAAAATTTTGAGGACTTTTATTAGCATTAATGTGTGTAAACATTATATGTGATTCGGTTTATAAAATTTACTTACTCCGAACTGTGATTTACTGTTTTATGTCTGTGGATTCAGTACACGGAATATACCTAAATCGCGCAGTAAATACTCGTATTACGCGACGAGATATTGCATTGCGGTCTAATGGACGACAGCGACACACGGTCAGTTCAACTGATCAGTTCAAACTAGGAATGTTAGGACAAATAAACTTATATATAAAACTCCGTTATTAATATATTTATAATTATTGATATATCGAAAATCCGATATTTAAAAAAGTCCTAGTTTGAACTGATCAGTTGAACTGACCGTGTGTGTCGTCCATTAGACTTAAATTAAATTATCTGTTATTTTTAGGCGTCGTCCTAATTGACAACGATCGTACGAGCAAACGATGCGATTCATCGCACGACGAGATTAAACACACACACACATTTCTTTGTCTGGTTTCTGATGATGTTAATGCTGTCGGCCTTTTGGCTTTCATAGCTTCATAGGTTTCGGGACTCCTATGACAGTGTATAGTGCACGAGGGTGAGTTGTCTAACGGCCGTCCGGGAAAGGGGTGATGAGCCCCGGCTCAGGCTCACTCGTATCGTTCATCGAATCGTGTCCCAGTGAGCCAGTGATGCGGGTGTAAGCTGTGTGGAGGGGTGTGCGGCGCGCCCGTTTGCGGAGTCGCTACATCCCATCCGTTGACCTAACAGTATTTGTGGCACTAGGTTAATGTGTAGTGTCTGTGTGTGACGGGCCGGCGACATTTGGGTTGTCGAAATCTAACGGAACTGGAGGTTCAATTTAAAGCGACAGTAGCCTAACGGCAGATCGCGAACCGCGAACTCATAAAGGTCGTGGGTTCGAATCCACCATTCGGCTACTGGCGTGAACCACTCGTAACACAAGCAGTTTAAGCTTACCGCGAGTGGTTAAGGGGAATATTAGTAATGTTTATAGCATTGTTAATATTCTTTTTTTGTATTAAATCGTTACGGGGTCTCCGGAGACTGTGCTTAACGTTTGGACATTTCTTTAGCGTCCTAATAGAAGCTTGAAAATGCTTAACCAAAGCCACAAATCTCTTTTGAGTGTCCTACTCGTAATTGTATTGTAATGTCACATATTTTGATACTCTTTAACTCACTCATCAAAACCTACTCAGTACTTGTGCCGTTAACCTAGTACATAAGTATAAAGAAATTTGGAAAGAAGCACAATCTCAAAGCACAAATAAAGGAACATTCCGAAAATCCGTCATTCATGTTTATATCACAAAATTAGGTTTTTTAAGATAACAAATTTTGTTTTCCAGTTGCAATATCGCTCGCCATGTAGAACAATGTAAGAGAGAACATTTTTTTCACTGCAAAGTTTACCCGCAAATCCGTTTATCTTCTCGGTAATTTTCGTTTTTTTTTTAATAGAATAGGGGTGACAAACGAGCACACTGTCCACTTGATGGTATGTGGACGCTGTTGTACATAGATATCTACATTTACTTTCGGTTAATAATCAAAACGCAGATACGTTGTCACCCCTGAGGACTAACCTGAAACGCTTCGTTTCCAGTAAAAACAGGTCTCCGGATCTTTACACTCACCATACGAAACAGCAGCGCTGCTATTTTACGCTGGTATTCTGTGAGAGCGTGGTTCTTTCCCAGTCGAGCCGACCCATTCGTGCTACAACCATAATATATAACTGCAAAGCGGCTCTACCACATCTATATATTACCTTAGCTATAATTCCCGGGATGGAGAATATTATTAAGTTTATACAGAACAACTTCTAGCGCGAGACCTATTCGCATTTGTCCGGTTTTTTATGATTCCTGTATATTTTTAAATATCAATAATTATACTACACTTCATACGACATACAAATTAGCATAGCTGTTAAGTAGAATTAACGTTACGTTATATTCATAGATGTTTGGTAGAATTAATTTTTATTTTTATGTCAAACAGACTTTTAAAGAAAAGGAAGAAAATATTTATTTGGCCACATCATCACAACGCCATATTGTAAATAATGTTTTCTTAGTTTTGTGACAACATTCGCACTCATTTGATGTGGCGAACCACAGCCGCTGTTTTTCAATGTGGCGCGTTTAGTTGTTGTAGGTACCCACAGCAATTATTAGCACGACGTCAACCGTGAAAAATATGCCACACATAAATAGACAACCGCCTGTATGAACACTGAACGCATATTGTACATTCTACCAATGAAATAAACATCGTAGAAAACAAAAACAACACATCACCAAAACCCAAGAACCAGTTGAGAAAAAGGTAAATTTTTTTACACAGTGTCATTTAAGTGAGAAGTTAGTTTTAAATAAAAGTTTATCAGTTTCTAAAGTATTATCTATGTTAATTCACAAAACAATGCAGAAAAAGTTGTTGATGAATCTAAGTAGTATATTTGAAAATTTGTAAAAATACAACATAATAGACGAAAGTTTCGCCTCGAAACTAGTCAAGACACCTTATATCATCAATAACTCAAAAATCACATTACTGTGTCGTGATTAGCGGCGGCTTAAATATATTCCAAACGGCCCGCAATAACACCTTGCCTCGGTCGCCCAACTACTGGGCCCGAGTAGCAAACTACTCATGTGGCTGTCAACTGTCAAGGCAGGAAAACCGTGCGTGAGTTTGTCATGCACAACGTACTACCACGTTACACGCTCAGACAGACATCACTCAGACCGTATATATTTCCTTAACCTCTAATATGTGAATCTATAGCCTAAAAAGTTTACTGTTGAACATAGGTCTCCCCCATATATCGAGGGAATCTCCCCCATTGTAGAGCCACGCTGCAGCTATATTATAGTTGTAGTATGAATGAGTCGCCTCGACCGGGGCAGGATCACGCTCTCACAGAATACCAGCGTAAAATAGCAGTGTAATGCTGCATGCTTGTTTCGCATGGCGAGTGTAGAGAGCCGGAGGTACTTTTATTACTGGAATCGAGGCATTCCATCTTAGTTCTTAGGGAAGACAATGCATATGCATTTTGATTCTTAATTGAGGATAAATGTGGATGTCTATGGGGCACAGCATCCACTTACCATCAGGTGGACTGTGTGCTCTTTTGTCACCCAATGCTGTAAAAAAGTATTTTGCCAGCTACCACGTTTTGCAGGCGGATCGACAAACACAGTTTTTTATAATTTTTTGTTGATATCAGAAAGATCCAGCTGCTCACGTTCTGTTTCAGTTTATCTCTGTCTTTTATAACGACACCCACGGGATGATATGGGGTAGTGGGTATGCTTGCACTGCCACTACTCGGTTAATAATCTAATGAAAAAGTCATAGCAGCTACAATATTACGCTGCAGCACCGGCTTAGTTAGATGTTAGTCCTTGGTAATATTTCTATAGAGAATCATCGTGCTACAAGCTGGTCTTGTATCAACAAATTACATGGCTTCGGATATGAATGATCATGAGGGTTGGAGGTTGGGTCGAAGAATCTGTTATCCCCGTGCCTCGGGAAGCAAGTAAAGCAGTTGGTCCTGCACCTGATGTTTCTCCGGTCGTGTTGGTGTGCCGTTCCATCGAACTATGAGAGTGACGGAATAGAGAGTGCAGCTGTGCTTGCGCATACACTCATCAGGCATTGATCATCCTGTCCTGCGCAGCTGGTTAGTCTAAGGCTGACCGCGGTGATCGAAATTCTGTCGGGAGCACATTATTTTTTGTTCACATGGCCCCCGCCACTTTTTGCGAATGATCCGATACAATAAATACAAAATATCCGCCGACCAAACAAGTTTGTATCGCTTCGTTCCGTTACATTTTTGTCATATTATTATACCTGTGATGTGAAAGCGAAATGATACATTTACAGTTGTCGGAGGTTGATGACAGATGTGCCCAGTAGCACTTTCTACGAAACGTTTACGTTCAGAAGTGAACTCAAAATAGATTGTAATGATACTCGTATTTATTTTGTGAATGAAATACTTAGCGAATCTTAAAAATACTTCACTATCTTTTAGTTGTACATATTTAATTACATTATACAGTGGTATTTATACGTTTATATAATACGAAGGTTTCAAGTTGTAGCTACATGTACTTTATTTACTTATTACCTATAACAGGATTTACATTATCGTATCTACGACATTACGTTTATGAGAAGTTAAGTATTTAATTCTTTGGTATTTTTTTCAAATGGTGTAATTATTTTAATTAATACACGCCAGTGATTGACGCAATCCCACCTGATGGTAAGTGGTGACGAAGCGCCAAATGGTAAATCAGATTGTCTCAGCGCATCAAACGCCTATTCACTTTTAGACACCGACATTGTAATCGAACTGAAGGACAGACGCCGTTAAATTGTTTCGCTAACCTATTACGATAGTTAGACGAAGCAAAATCGCTTGGTTGTCCGATAGTGGAATTTCCAACACACGCTAAAATGCATCTTAAGCTTTTATATATAGAGGTCAGTGATCTTAAGGAATACCAAGCCGGGGTTGGCTACTCTGCGCCTGTACTCGAGACTGACAAGATTGATTTTAACCAGATCAAGGTTACTTATAAGCAAGCCTCTCTACCGAGTCCAACGCTACCAGGTTACATTTTGCAGCACCAGTTCTATGTGACAATAGTTATCTATGCCCGACTTGCCCTTTATTTGAAAGTAGTAGTAATAGTATAGTAGTAATAATAGTAGTAGTAGTTTTGAAAGTAGTAAGAAGTCATCAATCCATCTATTACAACATATTAAAGTCCACTGCTGAAAATAGGCCTCCCCTTACACAGTCGGACATAACGGTGACTGCTGCACGTTTGGCTGGCGGTGGCGGGATGGTAATCGTAGTTTTCTATGTTTTAGTTGTTACAAGAAAGACACTAAGGCCTACCTCCTGGTTTGCTTCCGTCTATTAGACGCCCACGGGACATGTGGTAATGGTATTTCTTACACCGCCGCAAAACAGTAAGAAGTAAAAAAATTATAGTACGGAAAAGCGATTTATGATAGCATCTTAACTTTTACAAAGATGTTAGAAGTGGAAATTCCAAGAACAAAAACCTAAACGACTCAGGTTTAACGATCGCTCTACAAGTGCTTTGTTCTCGTGAGCTAAAAGTATTTAAGTGTTTTTACTCATTTACTTTGTCTTGATCATTCGAACTTAATATTTCCAAAATACTTTATTAGCAGTTTATATTTTATATAATAGAATAGAATATATTTATTTTCTCGTCGCAAACAGGTACAAAATTTATGATGACAAACTGGTTAAACTATAAAAGTAATGAACCCTAGTTTGTGTGGGACTGGTGGCTAATAAATTTATTTATTTATTTAAAAAATTTATTGCTCATAAAATGCACGATTAGCGGACTTAATGCCTTTAGCCATTCTCTACCAGTCAACCACGAGCTAAGCAGAGAAACTTAAGCAGGTACCATTAACACTTCACTTTCACGTCCAGTTTACACACACAATAGTAAGAGAATAGTAATACACGAGACAGCGAGGATTAGAAGTAGGGTTAAAATATCAAAGTATGTATATAAATATAAATATTATAAATGTATTTAACAAATGCGGTGTTCTATACGTCACCAAGTCCCACCTCGTTTGTAAAATATACTGAAGATCATTTAAGGGCATTTAAACAAAATGATGATAAATAAAGTTTAATTAAGAAAATACTTACTTTTTCATACTATCGCATATAACAACATAGATAAAAGACCCGCATTTAAGATGAATCAAACATATTTGCTATTATTTTGTTGTCTCTTCTCTCTAATATAATGATTGATTGATATTCTAAAACTAATAAATATACGTAATAGGGTTATATAAATCATAATAAAATAATAATTAAATATCTCTGTGGTTTTAAAGTTGCATAAAAACTAGTCTTAACCTTGACGGTAACAATTCGACTGGTATAAGTACCTACTTTTAAACAAATATTATGATATTAAATGTCCAATGCTGCCAGTTGCATAACAAAAAAAAAATCACACATAACATTAATACAAAACGACTGCAGCAAAAACAATACTTAGAATAGTGATGGACGGTATATGTCTCGAGGCAGAGTTACGGCGAAGAGACTGGTCAGCGTATGTCTGTAACAAGCCGCATGGAATGCTACGTCGCATGTTCGACGTTGGGGAATTCCGTATCACATAGCATTTCATACCGGGGGTAACATCGATAGGTTTCCCTTTCACATCCAGCGCGTCCGTCACCGTTGTGTTTGTTGTGGTTACTGACGTCACGGATGACGTAATCACGTTGCCCCCTGATGAACTGTTGTTGGTATTAACTGTATTATTCACTGTCGTGGCATTGGTTGCATTCATCATTGTGGCATTGACCGGCACTAATGTACCATTAGGTAACATAGTGAAAAGTGGGTAGGAATGTTCTGGAACCGATGGAGAATGCGTCACATCTGGAACTAAATTCGTTGTGTTCATTATCGTTACGTTCGTTACAGTAGTTGTGGTGATAGTTGAATTCGGAGCCACACTGTGCGCCTTAGCTTCCTCCTCGAATATGAAACTAGTTATCAAATGACAATCGATTTTAGTCTCCTGATAGTCCCCATTATCTTTTCTTATTCCTAATTTGCAAATTTCACCTGGCTGTGGCTTGTAATTCGAATGTCTGTTTGCGTAAACACTGCCAGCGAGAGTTCCAAGGTTAAGCAGCGCCAAACCAGCGAGCAATGTACCATATTGGCTGCCGGAATTCTTATAATTGTACACGTAGGTTGGAGGGGGGCCATGATACACTGGATAGCTCATCGGAGGTCCCCCATGCACAGGCGTGTATGAGATTCTTTGAGGGGGGCTGTAGTTATAGTGGTAATGCACATTGGTTGTGTGTCCAGTATTGGAACCAGAAAGTCCCTTGCCTGCTGGATATCCATGGCTACCCGAACCTGATAGCCCACCTGAAGGATACCCGTGACTATTTCCCGATGATGGGTATGTATGACTTCCTCCTCCTGACGAAGGATATCCGTGACTTCCACCAGACGATGGATATCCATGGCTTCCTGAACCTGATAGCCCACCTGAAGCGGGATACCCGTGGCTGTTCCCTGATGATGGATACCCATGACTGTTTCCAGAAAGTCCTCCGGAACTCGGATAGTGATGGCGGCCACCACCTGAAAGGCCACCAGACGAAGGGTAGCTGTGCCTTCCACCAGAGGATTTTCTTGCTCTCACTGTATCGAATACACTGAGCACTATAAGTGCAAGACACAGTATTTTAAAATATCGGAACATTTCACAGGTATTTTAATGCATTCAAAAAAATAATAACAAAATACACGTAACACATCAGGACTCGTGCGCACTAAACTGAAGTCAGCTGTGATCCACAATTTCACAATTCACGTTCTACAATTGGTAAACAAAGTAAGTAAAATGGCGCAAGACGCACGTCGCGTGACGCATCTATCTTAATTGCCATTAATATAAATTGAAATTAGCCGAATATTCATTTTTATTAACTTTTTTAATTTAGTTTAATATGCTTTAAATCACAATTATAACTATAATATATTAAATTTTGAACTTTTTATAACTAAGGAGGAGAGTTTTGTTATTTTTTTTAAATTTTACTGAAGTTTTCTTCCTGGTACTACATACTTCATTATGGAATCGGCTATGAACAAAGATCTTTCCGGACCGATACGACATAAAACCTTCAAGAAAAGGGCCTGCTTCTTTTAAAAAGGCTGACAACGTACCTGCGATTTCCCTGCTATTGCAGTTTTACATGGGCAGCGGTAGTCACTTAACATCAAATCAGCAACCATGCCTGTTTGCCCCCACTTTTATAAACGAAACCTCAGTTTCTTAGTTTACTGCAACCAATTTGCATGTTGTTTTTTTACGTTAACGAATTAATAATGGATATAATATAAATAATAAATAAATATAAAATATAAATATAAATAATAAATGAACTAAAATCCGTTCTAAATGAACGTCTATACTGCAAAATGAGTAACTATACTAAATTTCAAGTCTATCGGGTGTATAGTTTTAGAGACCTCGTGATGAGTCAGTCAGTCAGTGGTATTCCACCTATATAAATAAAACTACTTCAAAATCTGCTTCAGTTTTTGTTATATACTACATGTAAATTGTGAAAGCTTGAGGGGAGAAATACAGGTGCTTGCAACATTGTTGAAAACTCAAAATACAGGGCTGCCAGAAGTAATAATTTCATACGCAATTGGTACAAAATTGTAATCTTACGTAATCTGTTTGTATATCAAATTACTTTGTATAATTCGATACAAAAAGAAGAATAAAAAAATTTAAATAAAATTTTGCGAAGAATTATGAATTCCTTCTACATTGCGTTCATTTCGTAAGTTCGCCAACGTTAAAGCATCGAGATCGAGAGATTAAATGTTCCTAAATAATTGATGATAAGCAGTAGCTTTTTTTTAAATATAATCCTATCTTTATCTTTATGTTAGTATTAAAAGTATAAGTGACTATTTTATGCCATCTGCGGTATGAACTGTTTATTTATAAATTCGAAAGCCTACTATAATTCAACTCGTTAATATAATATTGTTTTACTATATACACTAAGTGCTTATCATAAAGGATAGACATATAATAACTAGTCTTTACCCGCGGCTTAGCTTGTATGGATTTCTATTTAGGAACAATATTAATATTGCTCCATGTCAGAATTAGCAAAACTGTATCACTTGTAGATTCACTTCAGTCTTTGTATCTCTGTGTCTGTTAGGCACAGGATTTTTTTTAAATTCACAAAGACTGTAGCACGTAAACAATTGAAACTTATCATGGATATAATATGCTACAGGGACACATAAGTGAGCTTAGAGCGTGTAAGAATAGCATTAATAGCATACGCATAGCAACACCTACTACTTTTTATAGCGGCTTGTCTTCCCATGTTCCCATTATGAAAGGTTAATTGTCTTGGAATCACCATATATTAAAATATTTATACAAAATTATGTTTGTGAAATTATTACTATGTCGATAGACACCCAATTTATTCAACTAAAGAACTTCTCTCTTAATCACTATTTTGTGCACACAGTAGCCAGTATAACAGCTTAGTTTAGTAATTTTGCTAAGCGTGGCAATTACTGTACACCATCTTGATAGTATCCTCCGGACTGAATATTCAAGTCTGACTATTTTGAAGCTGAAATAATAAGTATTCAGTACAATTATATTTATTATTTTATTATATCGTATACTTATAAATGGTTTATTTATGAAATGATTGACTACTTTATGATATGGTCAATTTTACCATCTGCCCATAACCTAAATAAAAACCGCTTTATTTAAACTATAGGAATAATGAGAATTTTGCAAGAATCGCAGGCAGAACAGTTTAATCAGTTTATTTATATTTTTGCATAGTAATAAAACGATCATCTACTTAAATGATAAGTCTGTTAAAAAGAATTAACGAAAGTACTGAGAAATTAAAGTTATAATTTTCAAATCATTTTAGATATATTAAAGTATATTATTTATCATATTTTATTTGTACCTGAAGGCAATTTTTGCATTTTATGATTTCTAACGGAATCATATACTTATAATAGGAAATTAATCTAAAAAGGGAAGTAAAATATTTAACCCTTCTTCGAATAAAAGGTTGCCTATAAGTTGCACCGGATCATTAACTACATCTTCATACAATATTTCATGGAAAGCAGTTGAGTAGTTCTTGCGTCAATTGTTAATACACAGACTGACAGACAGACACAAAAAATGCTAATAACCGCTAATTTGGCTTCAGTGTCCTTTATTTAGTCCCCTGGACCATTTTAATTTCCAGGAAATATTAGAAGAAGAGCCGTGGTAGCTCAGTGGTTAACGCTTGCTGTAAATATAACAGAACGCGAGTAACCCGGGTTCGATCCCCGCCGGCACCAATGAAATTGTTAATTGCAATTTTAAGTGCTGATTTACCACGAGCTCGGCGGTGAAGGAAAACATCGTGAGGAAACCTGCATGTCTGAGGAATAAGAAAAAAAAATATTTCGAGGACATGTGAAGTTCGTCAACACGCATTTGGGCAGCGCGGCGAACACTTCCTTGCCCTAAACCCTCTCAGAAATGAGAAGAGGCCTGAGCCCAGCAGTGGGACGTATATAGGCTGTAACTTTACTTTACTTTTTAGAAGACACGACTTTTCTACAGATCTATATGTTTCTCATCAGGTTTGTACAATAAGATTTGGTTTTGTATAATTTCAGAGATCCAGCGGTATTAAATATGTCGACTCTACTGGCAGCACTGTCAAATTTTGTAAACTGTCAGACTGTCATTATTATTTATTATGTATTGTCAATGTCATTCTTTATCTTTGTGACTTTAATAATGTAAATAGTTTATTATTCCTAATTTTTTTCGTACAATCTTATCAAATGTTCAATGTTTAATGAAATATTGAGTTAGTTTTTCTGTTTCACTTAAATGAACTGAGAAATGTAAATATGAATATTCATTATATCTGCAGATCGTATGATTTTAAGCATTTTTTTTTTCGTAGAAGGAATGTGCCATAATATAATAATGTAGTTTGACCTAGAACACTACTAAACAAGTACTTCAGCGCTTAAATAAAATCCAGCTCTAGTGTTTATGCCATAACGTAAGAGCTTTCATCTCATCATGGTCTCCAACTATTATTTGCCAGTTAAATGCAACCATTTATTAAGCTTACGTTTGGTAGGCAGTTTATTACTTAGTGATTTATGCACCTAATATTGAGGTATTTCAATAATTGTTATTCTCGTCTTTCTAAGCTACACCTTACACTCTAGTTGTGCTAATACTAGATATTGGGCTCACAGAGATTGTCTTCTGTATTTATTTTATTTAAGAGATATCAAAATATAGTTTTGTATATTTTATATTTAATGAACCATTTTATTAACTATTGATGCTATTTTGTTTATAGAATTTAAACATGAAATTGATAATATATGATTATTACATATCATAGGTAATTCTTAAATTACCTATCTTATATTATTCATTTTTTATAAAAAATATTTTAAAGTCATATTTTAAAGTTTTATGCCTTATTATAACCCCTTCTGTCATAGTTATTTTCAAAATATTTCAAGACTATTTTTATATTAAAAGATGCTCTTTATGCATTCGTTTATCAAGTCATAGCAACGTATTGTACAAAAATGAATTGAAAGTACCGACATTTTTGCAACTTCCAATTAAAGACTTACAGACTTTGCAGGTTATACTTGTGACCAAATTTCTGGTGTAAAAATATGATAAATATAAATATTTTAAATTTTAGTTTGGAAAAAACTTGACGTTGTCGTTACTCCATGTTTTTTTAAATTTAGAAATGTTACATAGCTTAGCTCAATCAACTATGTAAGTATGTTGTTTATTTAAAGGTAAACTAAACATACTGAATATCTAGATTTGTGAGTGCAGCCTGGATGAAAGAATGCATCATCATATATTTTTTAGTACTCTGCTCTCCTGCTTAGTAATTGAACTCCAAGAAACATCCCATCCATATCAATAAACAAGCTTTGATACCCAATACTTAAATCTTAAATAACCAAAACAAAATTTTCAGTTACAATCATTCACAATTGTACGGCTAGTTTAGTTTAATTTACGATGGGCTCATTTCTGCAACTCCACATCTAAACGCGTATTTTGTTTGTTAATTGTGCGGCTAACGGTTGTACCGTGGAGTATATAAATCATGCTCCATGATGCAGTAGCTTAGCTATAAGTTATAGCGCTGAGGGCCACGGGTTCGTTTCCCTCATGGAACAAGTATTTGTATGGCCTATAAGTAATTATTTTGGGTCTGGATGTTTGTCCTTGTGCAATATGTCAGGAGAAAATACTAGTGTAGGGGGAATGATTTTTTTTTTAAATTAATAAAAAGCTGCGGTTGCTAAGCAGCCTGCCAAGTGCGCAACAATGGTAAAATCCCATTCATAAAGCAATCTATAGCGAAGACACATGTGTTTACCAGAGGACTTGTAGGCTGTAATGGATAGATGGATGTCTAAGTGGGTAGCAAACCAGCAAACTTCCTATGTATGTATAGGTCCTGGCTTTAAATATCAATCACAGCAAGTATCTGTATATATAAGTACCAAGTGTTAGTATTATAATAAAATGTAACATTTCTTACTCAATTGACATTTCCTGTTTAATTCAAGTAGACTTTCTGTCTTCTCCAAGAAAATGAATGATTAAAAGCCCAAGCTGTTTGATTGTTTAACTTTTGTAGCTTACCTTTCTTTTATGTCGTAAATTCACTGTTTTTTATGAGTATTTTCAAGATATGCATATTTGTTGATCTGCAGTCATTTGTTGAATGAGGAAAATGAACTCAAACCTAATTGGTATAAACATTCAAGATAGACTCAATGAAGTTACTCTATATTAATTACATATTTGATGTCCGTTTTGGTCCAATTTAGTAATTGATTTTAAACTAATTTCTCAATGAGCTACAGACAGAACTTTGAATATAGAATATAGAATCGAATGGCAATGTAAAAGTATGAGAAAAAGAAAATTGGTATATTAAAAAAATTTATTACATAATTTATAAAATTTTCACATGTATTTTAATAATTTTCATTTTATTCTGAGATGTGGGCCACAAAGATATTAAATTGGGATTTTAAACAATAATATATACTATACATTTCATGTACATCTTTTAAACAAGTTTTGCAAATACAATTTATCTCATAACTAAGAGCTAATTATTGTTACATTGTTAACATTGATAACAAAACACTTATTTTTGTATTTATATAATTACTCAGAGACAGTAAAAATCTTACTTTTATCTAAATAACATAAACATGGAGTTAAACACGTCAAAGGTTTGTACATGAATATGTGGGCTATCTGTCTAAACTAGTACCTATCTTATTTTATTACTTGTTATAGAGTATCAAGCGTATTTTTTTCTTATTTCGCTAACTATTTACACTGCAATAAATAATGACAGCCACCAAGGAGGGTTAGCGAGCCATGATTTCATTTTACTTCTCGATGGTAAAACAGCGCTCCCCGTTTCTATTACTTCATTATTTTCAGGCATCTTAGCATATTGTAATAAAATATTGCAATCGATTTTATTTCTTATACGATGATCTTTCGTCATAATATCAACTGTACATTCCATGTTCTTTGCGTTCACTGGAGGACCCTTGACCTTAAGAGGATCGGTAGTATTTGAAACTGTTGTGCATGATGTAGTGTTCACCATTGTAATATTACCAGTTGCGGACATTTTAGAGTTCAGTGAAATAACAGAAGCATTAGCTGTAGTGTTTTGAGAAGAAACTGAAGTTTGCATGGAAGTGTTTTGAGGTATAATGATGCCCAGTACTGTAATGTTTTGAGAATCTACGGGAGCTGTAGTTGTAAAGTTTTGTGAAGTAAACGATTTTTCTGTAGAGTTAACGGGAGCTATAGATGCTTGTTCTGTAGAATTTTGACCTATAATAGAAGAATGTGTTGTAGATTCTTGAGAGATGTTGGAAGATAATGTTGTAGTGCTTATAATATTAATTGAAGCATTTGCTGGTATTTCTGTTTTATTGTCATTTGTAATAGTAACTTGTGTAATACAAGTAGTAGATTGCGTTTGTGTTTGTGTGTAGTTTGAACGATTTCCGTCTTCTACAAATGTTGAGACGATTGCACATGGTATCTTTAATACTTCTAATTTTTCGTTTTCTTTAATTCTTAATGTGCAGGTAGCTTCATCTTTAGGAGACGCACTATGTGTATAACTGTTGGTGCTGTATCCTCCACTGGGTGAATTATAGCGGCTTCTATAGTAATCATCGTAATAATAATGATCGTGGTAGTGGCTGTGAGAACGCCCCATGTTGTACAATGTCAAACCAGTTAATACATCTCCAAAACGGCTTCCTGAATTCCGGTATTCATTAACGTAGACATACTGTGGGTGCGCATGATAATTTGGAGGAATAATATACGTTGTATGTGTATTACCGCCATAGCCATGATTGTACGACCCTGATCCATAAACGCTGTGTGTATTGTAGGTGTTGCTGGGGTGATAAGAAGTATCATATGAAGGTTTGTAATTATTTGTACCATAACTCCCTGATGTTCCCGATCCAGACAGCCCTGTCGACGTCGGATACCAAGGTCGGCTTCCAGATGATCCAGACGATGATGATGGGTAACTGGGCTTTGAGCCAGAAAGCCCTGAAGATGAAGAAGGGTAGCTGGGCTTGCTTGATCCTGAACCAGAAAGGCCCGATGATGAAGAAGGGTAGCTGGGTTTACTTGATCCTGAACCAGAAAGGCCCGACGATGAAGTCGGGTAGCTGGGTTTACTCCAACCAAATCCAGACAAACCTGATGATGACGATGGATAACTAGGTTTAGAAGACCCGGAACCTGATAGTCCTGACGAAGATGATGGGTAGCTGGGCTTACTCCAACCAAAACCAGACAAACCTGATGATGAAGATGGATAACTAGGTTTATAAGACCCGGAACCTGATAGTCCTGACGACGATGATGGGTAGCTAGGCTTACTCCAACCAGACAAACCTGATGATGACGATGGATAACTAGGTTTATAAGACCCGGAACCTGATAGTCCTGAAGACGAAGATGGGTAGCTGTGCCCATAACTTGACGATGGCTTCCAACTAGAACCGGAACTCCAGCTTGAACCAGAGCTATAACTAGACGAAGGCTTATAGCTCGAATGGCTACTGCTCGATCCCCATCCTCTTCCACTAGAGCTTGATCTTCCGGAGCTTCGGCCGCCGCTTCTTCCAAACTTACAATATGTTAAGTCTGTCGCCACACACACTATCAACAGGCACAATAAAATTCTGTTAGCCATTATGACGGGTCGGCACTGCCGAGACCAACACGAAACTGGCTTTTAATTGATACGTTTACGGTAATATTGCCCGAGCCTGACGTCAACGAGTATATAGCGGGAATGCCAACACGTTATTCGCTTGCTCGTTCCAGCAACTGATAACTTCGGGCTAGAGGTGAAGTAAATATTATGATATTTCGATAAGTCCATGGCCTTTTATACACACATTTTATTATCAGCCACTTAACCCAACTTATTGGTACAGTATGATATATTTTAAGTCAAATAATCTTTGTATAACATTAAGATTTCTTATTCTTCCGCTCTCATGGCTATCATACTTACTCTGGAATGAAATCCCTCTTGAAACTAAAAAAGCTCTGCACAAGTTTTATATATTTATATATAGAAAAAGGGCTTTGCCGCTAAAGCGATTATGTCGCCAGTTACAACAAAATTCTTAAATAGGATAAATACCAACAGATAAACTTATTAATTACTTAATCTCTTATTTACTAACACATATCTCAACAGGTTTAAAAAATGGTAGTAACAAGGTTTTAAGGTTGGTGAACCCTTCTAAGCGATAAAAATTAGGTACCAGAAGATATTATGCTTCAACGCTCTTTCTGAAAAATTATAAGTAGGTATACCTGATATTGACTTGCAGTCGTTATAAGTTTTTGTCACAACTTCATAGATATATTTTTCATTATTATCCCGTCATAGGTACATAGTAAAATTATAAGTATATTTCACTTTTTTAATACATCCTTTTTTATTCACAGCTTTTTTATATCGTTTCTTATGTTTTTCATATTATGTAAATATCTTCTTGAAAGTGTAATATATTATGATTGTAGCACGAATGGGTCGGCTCGACCTGAGGAAGGACCACGCCCTCCCAGAATACCAGCGTGAAATAGCAGCCTAATACTTGCTGTGTTTCGTATGGTGAGTGTAGAGATCCGGAGAACCTTTTTTTTACACGAAACGAGGCATTCCATCTTAGTCGTCAGAGGTGACAACTCATCTGCGTTTTGATTCTTAGTTGAGTATAAATGTAGATGTCTATGGACTACAGCATCCAGTTACCATCAGGTGGACTGTGTGCTCGTTTGTCACCCTTATTCTATAAAAAATAATAAAGTAAAAATGCTGAATAATAAAACTAATACCACAAGAGTGCTTTATTTTGATCGCTTTTAACCGAATTCAAAAAAAATGAGAAGATTCGCTGGGTTTTGTACTCGTATATTTAAGTTCACGAATGAACTCTGAACACGATTTCTCGGAAACAGCTGAAACGACGATGGGGTGGTCCCATATAAATTTAAAGAAAAAACAATATTGTGGAATTTATGTACACTGTGTTCAAAGTGGAAATATGGGGATGAATGTTTTAATGTAACTTTTACTATTTTATACTTTTGTGTAGGTATCTACTTTTTATTTAAATATAAAATACGATTATTCAAATTAGGTACTAACATAATATATCGCTCTCTGTACTCGCAAACGCGTAGTAGTAATGAAAATCAAAATATGAATAATACGTTTTCATCATCAACATTTTCATCCATTGCTTAATATAGGAATGTCACATAGCATCGTCCTGAGCCACCTGTATCCATTGATTTCCTGCGTCTTACTAGGTCGTCATTTATATGCCTGACTGACTACGTCAAACACTTTAGTTATCCCTCCCTCACGCAACCTAATCATAGTTACTACAAAACATTTAAGTCAGGCAAAAAATAGAATCTATAAAATTGATGTATTTAACTACCTATCTATAGTACATACTGGAGATATAGAGTTGCCAGTGTAAGTGATTTTTTTATAAAATTGAGGCTTACAAAAGAACACCTACTCCGTGTCCTAACGCTAATTGCCGTGCTACTTAGACACCTAAATCTATCCTTGATTAAGAATCGAAATGCAATTGTGTTGTCAAACCTGAAAACTAAAATAGAACGTCACTTTACCGGTATATGACCCCTTTTTATTGGTAACGAGGCATTCCATCTTAGTATATATGCACTAATCTATGATCTTAGTACTCAGGGGAAACAACGCATCTGCAATTTTATTCTTAGTCGTGTGTAAGTGTAGATGACTATGGGCCGCAGAATCCACTTACCATCATGTAGGATATGTGTACTCGTACGTCACTCTTATTCTATAAAAAAATATCTGGATCATTCACCATACGAAACACTATTATTTAGTATCCAGTGCATGGTGCGAGTGTGGTCATTCCCTGGTTGAGCCGAACTATTCGTCTGCAGCCATGATGCACTATAGCATGGTTTCAACACGTACCAAAACCGGGTTGAAAATGTATCCAGACGTAACTAGATATATACCTAATGTGTACACGCAGATACATTTGCTTACAATGAATGATCGGAGTTAAGCACGGTGTAGATTAAGGACGCGTTTACAAAATGGATAGGTATAGAATCGCACTACTACATTGACAAAAGTCACACACACACTAGTGTACGCACGGTTGGCTGTGGGAATCGTAGTCAAATGAAATTATTTTGATAATTTGAAAGATTGAATTTGTTTTTCATTTCTTATACCTACCTCAGAAATATACTTCGATACGAAATATGAATACCTGCTCCAAAGACTGCTTGGCACTGGAAGCCCTCTACCGGTAGTGAGATGTTAGCTCTGGACTTTGAACTGGTTTTGTCAGTTATAATAAGACCTTACCTACCTGCGGACTTGATGGAGTGACCTGAAGATGTAATTTGGTGATTACAACAGGAACTCCTAGACTAGTGGAACTGGGTATGCCGAGTTTGGGTTCGTTTTGTTGGTTATGATGAGACCTTACCACCGGACTTGATGGAGTGACCTGAAGGTGTAATTCGGTGATTACAAGTGGAACTCCTAGACTAGTAGAACTAGGTGTGCCGAGTTTGGGGTTCGTTTTGTTAGTTATGATGAGACCTTACCACCAGACTTGATGGAGTGACCTGAAGGGGTAATTCAGTAACTACTGCTGGAATTTCTGAACGAGTAGAACTAGGTGTGCCGAATTTGGGCTCCGTTTTGTTAGTTATGACGAGTCCATACCTCCGGACTTGATGGAGTGACCTGAAGGTGTAAATCGGTGATTGCAACTGGAACTCCTAGACTGGTATAACTAGGTGTGCCGAGTTTGGGTTCGTTTTGTTAGTTATGATGAGACCTTACCAGCAGACTTGATGGAGTGACCTGAAAGGGTAATTCAGTAACTACTGCTGGAATGCCTGAACGAGTAGAACTAGGTGTGCCGAATTTGGGCTTCGTTTTGTTAGTTATGACGAATCCATTCCTCCGGACTTGATGTAGTGACCTGAAGGTGTAAATCGGTGATTGCAACTGGAACTCCTAGAGTGGTAGAACTAGGTGGGCCGAGTTTGGGTTTGTTTTGTAGGTTATGATGAGACCTTACCACCGGACTTGATGGAGTGACCTGAAGGTGTAGTTCGGTGATTACAAGTGGAACTCCTAGACTTGTAGGACTAGATGTGCCGAGTTTGGGTTCGTTTTGTTAGTTATGATGAGACCTTACCACCAGACTTGATGGAATGACCTGAAGGGGTAATTCAGTAACTACTGCTGGAATTTCTGAACCAGTAGAACTAGGTGTGCCGAATTTCACTCCATCAAGTCCGGTGGTAAGGTCTTGTCGTAACTAACAAAACGAAACCAAACTCGTCACACCTAGTTCTACTAGTCTAGGAGTTCCATTTGTAACCACCTGATTACACCTTCAGGTCACTCAATCAAGTCCGGTGGTAAGGTCTCATCGTAACTAACAAAACGAACCCAAACTCGGCACACCTAGTTCTACCAGTCTAGGAGTTCCAGTTGCAATCACCGATTTACACCTTCAGGTCACTCCATCAAGTCCGGAGGTATGGACTCGTCATAACTAACAAAACGAAGCCCAAATTCGGCATACCTAGTTCTACTCGTTCAGAAATTCCAGCAGTAGTTACTGAATGACCCCTTCAGGTCAATCTATCAAGTCTGGTGGTAAGGTCTCATCATAACTAACAAAACGAACCCAAACTCGGCACACCTAGTCCTACAAGTCTAGGAGTTCCACTTGTAATCACCGAACTACACTTTCAGGTCACTCCATCAAGTCCGGTGGTAAGGTCTCATCATAACCTACAAAACGAACCGAAACTCGGCACACCTAGTTCTACCAGTCTAGGAGTTCCAGTTGCAATCACCGATTTACACCTTCAGGTCACTCCATCAAGTCCGGAGGTATGGACTCGTCATAACTAACAAAACGGAGCCCAAATTCGCCACCCCTAGTTTTACTCTGCAAGAAGTTCAAATAGCGGTCACGAAAGTACACCTTCAGGTCACGCCATCAAGTCCGGAGGTAAGGTCTCATCATAACCAACAAAACGAGCCCAAACTCGGCACACCTAGTTCCGCTCGTCCAGGAGTTGCAGTAGTAGGTAAGTTTATATATTCTACTTATTTTTAGCTAAATAAAAAACTGTGAGTATAAAAATAATAATTTTATCACTTGTCAAGTACTTATGTTTCCAATTTGTTTTTTTCTAATATTTTGTGTATGTACAGCGATCTTTTCAGAATGAGCCGCTGCAAACAGGCGATACAATGTCCACTCACGACGGCGGCCGAGCGCGGACTGTGGTTTCATCGAAATCTTTGTACAATAAATCAAAGCAGGCACCAACAATAAAATAGCCCTTATTGCAATAGATTATGATTCATCCGTATTACCAAAATATGTGAAAAAATGTGCATCAGTTTTTATTTTTTTTACGACTATTTGTGACATTTTGTTAAAAAATAAACCCAGGGTTTTTTAATTGAATATGTCTGTCATCTTATTGTATTTTTTAAATTTTTTAAATATGTTGATAATAGACCAAAACATGTACCGAAACACAAGCCGGTATCGTTAATTTTGTAGAAAATGGCAACGAAAGTTCATTTTTACAATATAAAAAACTACTATTTTCAACAAAAGATTTACAGATGTTTGCAGATGAAGAACCAATCTATACATGGTAGTTTTTACTTATATTTGATTTGGTTTAGTTTTGTCACAAAATGTACCGAAAAACACCCTAATTTTGGTTGATTTGAAAACGCGTCCTTAACATAATTAATAATAATGTCTACAATTTGTGTATTAATAAAAATTTACGTAGGGTCGTTCATTGAAGAACATAGGGTGTGTCTAAATCATCATTCCTTCAAAAGTCCACTACTTTTTTACTATTATAAACCAGTGCTGGACTACTTTCCTACCTTATGGTAAGAGGTGAAGAAGCCGAAGATGATAAAACACATTGGCCTAGTTTAACAAAATCTTATTGACTCTTGCCTTGAAGACATTTACATTATAAACGGATGGAAAGCCAAATGTAGGCAAATTATTCCACTCCTGTGCTGTAGGCATTATGAAACCAAAATCAAACCGTTCAATTGCGAGGTATATCGATAACGAAGAGGTTAAGACCAGCCGAGTGTCTGGCAGTTCCATGGTGGAACGTAGAAGGAGAAATTATCTCCTGCAATTCCTGCGTAAAATCCCTGAAATGTATCCTAATGTAAATTTATCCTACTACTGACTAGGGATTACATAAAACACGGTTCTGACGTTCTGAGTCACCTGCATGCATTGACTTCCTTATCCGCATGTCTTAGAACCTTTCATACGTATCTCCTTAGACGTTGGTTGGTTAAGACCGCGTTTTGGGGCTTTGTGGCTACAGTGCGGTCCTGACCAATCTACGTCTATCGAGTTCTTTTATAGCCTATAAAAAGTCATGATAATCTCGACTTTAACCTCATACTTCACAGTATCAAAATTTGTGTAATATCTTAATATAATATATGAATTACGTGTCACGTTGTTTGTCCGCGATGTACTCCTAAACTACTTTACCGATTTTAATCAAATTTGCACACCGTGTGCATTTTGGTCCAACTTGAGAGATAGGATAGTTTTTTTGCCCATGAGTGACCCATAATATTTTTTTTTGCGAATTTATGGATTTTTAGTAGGACATGACAAAGGGTCGTCGAAAAGGGCAGAACAACGTCTGCCTGGCAAGTTAGTCTTTATATAAACATTACGTGTACCACATTGTTTATCCGCAGTGAACTCCGAAAGCACACAACAGATTTTAATTAAAATTTGTAAATGTGTATTACTTGCTCCAACTTGAGAGATAGGATAGTTTTTATCCCGAATTTAAAGACATTTTAGAGGGCAAAGGGTCGTCGTCGGAAAGGGCAAAACATAGACTGCCTGGCCAGCTAGGTCTATGTTATATTGTCTATATACTCAAATTTTGTCTATAGATACCAGCTTTAGTGGACTCTGGAGCACTCGTCGTATGTACACTGTTTATTATAACATAATAATTAGCTTAAGTATATATGCTTTTACA
Organism: Parnassius apollo; assembly: GCA_907164705.1. NCBI lineage: Eukaryota > Metazoa > Arthropoda > Insecta > Lepidoptera > Papilionidae > Parnassius > Parnassius apollo. The sequence continues at coordinate 3,448,329 of CAJQZP010000851.1, forward strand.
ACTTTAGAACGTGACTAACCCAATTTTGGTACTTTTATTTTTTATTTATAATTTAAATCGAGTAGTTTTTATTTTCTTTCATACGTCTATGTCGAAATAGGTATATGACGTGATGCATTTTGGTTATAGCATGAATGATTCTACTCAACCGAGGATAGACCACGCTCTGACCTCTGACAGAATACTGGCGTAAAATTACTATTTTGTGTTTAGGTGTAGGAAACTGAAGGTATTCCATCTATAGACCTTATGGGTGACGACAACGCATCTACATTTTGATTCCTATTTGAATATCTGTGTAGATCTCTATGGGCCACAGAATCCACTTACCATAGCTGTGTGGTCGTTTGTTACCCTTATTCTATAAAAAAAGTAATGAAGGGAACCAAAAATTGGCAGGCATAAATTCAGTTTGTTTTTTGTTTTTATATAAAATTTTCATGTTTCTCTTTGTGCTTGTTGTTGAAAAAAACATCGCATCGCAAGGAATCCTACATGCATAGAGAAATATTATATAGTCTGCCTACATGTCTAAGAAATAAAAACAATAGATTTTTTCCACCGCAGCCAACCTACTTCTTTCATAAATACCCTACTAGAAGTTATGGTGTGATTTTACATCGAATTTATTTTTATTAACACTCTTTAATTAGCTTCTCATGTATTTATCTATCTACATAACGGAATCTTTTAATGTAATTTTCAAAAATTTGTAAATGACCGATTGACTTTCATATTCGCACTTGTATCGTGCCCGATGACAATACAGTAATTTAATAACTTTATTCTAGTATCCTGGAACTCCGAGATAAAATAAAATAATTAACAGGAACATCACAGCGCATGATCAATGCGTGTTGTTTTTATTATTTTTAATACGATTTTCTTATCTTCGCGTGTATCCACGAGCGTCTATACATATATTATACCTACTACACTTGGTGTCATAGATTACTGAATATACTAGAGATTGGTATAATTTATTATTTTAAAAACGGATGACAACAGATTTTTTCTTTCTTTGGTAACGAACTCCTACGATTGTACTTTTGCCAGATCCAAGTAATTAAGAAATTATCCTCACTAGCAGACTTATTGAAGCGATGGCGTAGCTTCTAAAATTTAAAAAATTGTTGCGTTTTTTTTTGCTTTAGTAATAGACTTTTACAGTTGTCCTTTGCCAGAATCGTGAAATAAGAAAAAAAATCCTTTATTATAGTTTGTTTAAAAATTTATTCACAATATGTTGATGCATCACATTGCGAAGTTTTTGGGAATATTTTAAAGGCGTTTTGAGCCAGCAGACATTCGATTATGAAAGTATTTCATGGCGCTAAGCATCATTTACATCATCGTTTCCCCTAATAGTTCACATGCGCAAACATATAATACACAAAATAGCACCAATTCTATGTATAAACATTCAAAATTCACATCATATAATCGTTTAAACAAAACAATATACAAGTAGCAATTTGTCAGTGGTCAAGTTCTCGCCAAAAACCAGAATTTTATATAAGAAATCCGTTTCACGTGGATGACGTCACTCGAAGATTACTGCGTGGCTCACTGATACTGCGTTGTTGTTTTCACTACCAAGAATAAATATAAATATTGTGGTGACCCGAAAAGAATTTTGACAAAATGGAAATTAAAATCATATACCTACACATATACATAACCATACATACATCTGCGAATGTGTAGACTCGACTGGGTTAGGGCCTCGTTCGAAGTGAATATTAGTGTAAAAGTAGCAAATTGCTGATGTGTTTAGTACGGTGAGTAACGAGAACCGGAGGCCCGCTTTACTAGAAACGAGGTAATTAATTATTCCTAGTTGTTTAACGAGTACGTTGTCTGTGTCACAGCATCCACTTTTCACTGCGGAATTTGTGCTCTTTAGACATCAACACTTTTTAAAATGTACTTAACTAGGTACTTAACGTAAAAAATATACTTATTTTAGTAAATAGTGTTATTCTAATTCAATACAAGTAGCGAGCAAGCGATATTTCATCTACTTTTAATAATAGTTTACTGAGTCGTGGTGGTGTAAGAATTTCTACTATCCAATATTGTATTTTAATAATAATAAAGCAGAATAATATGTTTGAATTATCAACTTCAACGACATCGTACAGCTGTGCTCGTGTAAATAAAGATTATTATTATCTTTGGGGTATTTATATAGTTTTCTAATCTGGTTGGGCTGTATAAATACAAACAGTTCATTCAGATAAAGAATGGGATTAGAAATGGCGTCTTATCGAACCTGTACCGTCAACATGCACAGTACCAATATCGAAAACCCGTTAATAACGGTATATTGTTATAACTTTATATTATTCGGTTAATTGGAAAATTTTCATTAATGAGGTAATTGAAAATAATTGTATAAGCAAGTAGATACATTAATTCAGATATATCATTTATAACTAGTGAGCTGCTCTGGTTTCGCCTGGGTGGGATTTATTAATGTGGTGTTATTTAGACTTAAGATAATGGGTGCGTTTGGCAGAAAAAAGCGCTAGCAAGCGCTTGTAAGCAAAATGGCGATCGTAAGCGGTAAGCGCTGTCAAATCGTAAGTAGCTATTTTCCTCCAGGACACGATGTTAGTTTTCACAGGGGAACCTAACGTAATTTAAATATATGTTTGTAAAGTATTCATATCAAAAAAATTTTAATAACATGTATAACATGTTTATTCATGTCATTACATTACTTAAAACTAATATTGCTCAAAACAACTTATAAACTCTACTTCAAAACAAACAAATTAATTAAGCAAAATGGCGGATTGTGTCAGCGCTATTGAAGTAGCAAACGCGTCCTGGCCGAAAACTATTGTAGCGCTTGTAAGCGCTTGCTAGCGCTTTTTTCTGCCAAACGCACCCAATAATCATTAAAAATAATTTATTTTATGTTATCAATACTTCTATTTTAATAAATTCTCAAAATTCTGCGGATAAAATTTAGTCCAGATCACTCCTGGTATTAGTCTCTATTTGTTCGTGAAGTTACATTAAGTACAATCGGTTCGTACATTCCCAAGATGAGCTCTGAGAGACAAATGAAAATTTTAAAAATGGCTGATATATATATTTTATACAAAATATTAACAAGCAAAATCAACAATAATTATGAAGAAAACTCTCAGAACTTAAATTAGCGAAACCAGACTAATTTTTTTGTCGTTTATGCCATTTTGTTATCATTGATTCTAATGACAAATTTTACTGAAGTTATAAAACGTACGAAAAACTCATATAGCAAGGTATTTTTTGCACTCTACCGGCGGTATGAGTATAGGTAGCGATAGGGTGTGAGCGAAAAATTAATAGAGACTTTGCAATTTTCAATCTTATTCTTTAACGGAACGGGTAATGAATGAAAATAATAAATATACTCAAATCTACAGTAATAAAGTAAAATAAATTAAAAAAATACAAATAAATAAAAACCCAACCAGATAGAAGCCCTCGGCAGGGAAGAGGAAGCGGCCGAGGGTTAGAGAGATGCGGACGGTTTCGAGGAGCACTGCCTTTACATTTGATCTCTGCATTTCAGCACGGAGCGGTCCGTCACCCGCAGCCTGTTTGCGGAAACAACCACAGGAATAATTTCGGGGGGCCGACTCCCACGAGTGTCGATCACCTCATGAGCAGGGTTCATTATTGTTATTATTACATATTATATCATCATTGGGTGCGTTTGGCAGAAAAAAGCGCTAGCAAGCGCTTATAAGCGCTAAAATAGTTTTCGGCCAGGACACGATTGCTACTTCAGTAGCGCTGACACAATCCGCCATTTTGCTTATTTAATTTGTTTGTTTTGAAGTAGAGTTTATAAGTTGTTTTGTGCAATATTAGTTTTAAGTAATATAATGACATGAATAGACATATACATGTTATTAAAAATTCATGATTGGTAAGTTTTTAATATGAATACTTTACAAACATATATTTAAATTAGGTTATATTCCCCCGGTTAAAACTAACATCGTGTCCTGGAGGAAAATAGCTACTTACGATTTGACAGCGCTTACCGCTTACGATCGCCATTTTGCTTACAAGCGCTTGCTAGCGCTTTTTTCTGCCAAAGGCACCCATTCAGTGGGTGTCGTAAGAGGCGACAGAGGGAAATAAACCAGGAGATGGGCAGCAGGCAGCAGCGTCTTCCTAATAACGACTACAAATAAAAAACTGCGGTTGCCAACCTGCTAGCCAAGCATGGCAACTATGGCAAATATGTCGAAGGTAATTTATGGGGTAGGTCTATGTTCAGCAGTGGATTTTAATAAGCTGTTATCGGTAAGAGTAATAATTCCGGCTGTATTGTGATTGCCATTTCTTACAAATTATAGAACATTCAAAAGGCGACCTTTTTGTTATAGATACTAGTATGTTGCCTAGCATTCAGTAGAATGCTGTTTTTTTATAAATTAAATCAAGCAGTATAGGTATATAAAAATATAGTATACTGATTCAGAATTTTGAACGAATGACGACGCGTGTACATTATCAAGACATATCTCATAATTTTAATTTTAAGCATTATTTTAATAACATTGCAAGTATTAGGTATTAGTAACGATCTTAAAATCCACTTGTTGCTATTGCTACATAAACATTTTAAAAAGAATTGCAAGGCGAAGAAGTAGGAACATCCCTTCTATCACATCGTATTTTACTGTCAGGGTGCAATCATTTACAAACGTCAAAACAAAACTTTCAAATTGAAATTGGTAATTGCATGCTTGATAAGGATCGGCTTCTAATTCATGATTATTTACCGTAGTGCTAGGCTTCCTCGTGGTTCACTTAAGTCGAAAATTCCACTACGAAAGCGGTTACACCAAAAGCGCACAATGCGCTCGTTAGTCGCATCTTCTCCAAACGCAGCGCTGATATTGAGAACGGACTGAACTGCGTTGACCCACGACGAATCGTCGAAACTTATTCGATAATTATTCTACTTTTTATTTATTAAACTATTTTATTCATTTAACTATTTTTAAAACTGAATCTACAAACAAAAGTCAAGCAATAAAATGTGATGCTTGATCTTAGAAACGTGATCAAAACCTTTTTTTTTATAATTTGTTCACGTATCTAAGATCATGCAACAAAAAAAAGGCAACTTAATATACTTTAACCCCTAATATTGATATATTTATGGAGAATATAATTACTCAGCGATTTCTACTGATTTTTTTTACACATATGTTTCTATTAATAACATTAAAGTAATCACACGTCCCAAACAATGAGATATTTATCCGCAGACTCATGATTCTTTTCCATCTATAATTGCCACTATGAAGGTCAACCGACCCTGTACGTCTTTGCAGTAACATATAACCGTCACGGCGACCGCTTAGTTCCAATCATGATGTTACAACAACTGCACATATAAAATGTTGCTCGGTTTCCTGTTAACAGTCACATTACTCTCGAGCGTTAACAGCAACGAGGAAAGTAACAAAGTCACAAAACCTTATGTCGTTTTTCCCGTACCATTTGATTTGCCCAATCGAAACGATCGTGCAACTCAGTGCTGGCTGCGGATCGAGGATGTTGAAGTGGTTGAAACTGTTGCTGTGTACTGTACTATAGCGTTGACATTTATACGTTACCACATCCATGAATATAACTCCAGGAAAATGACGGAGGACGGTGTGGACGTTAGTCTTTGGCGAGAAGAGCCTCTGTCCCCTAAGGATTTCGTGTTAACCGCCCCGGAGGTAGGCGAGAGCAACGGTAAGGATTGGAAGGTATCTACAGTGTTGGACCCTATTACTCGCATGAGGATATATGTGACACAGAAAGCGGATTGCAAACTTATTATTTACAGTAGGGAAGGAGTGTCTAACTACAAAGTGGATTGTGATAGAATTTTGTATTATGTGAACAGTCAAATGAGCAGTGCAACAAGCAGCCGTGGACAAGTGAACTTACTAGTGTTTATGTTAACCAGTGTGTTATTTGTTGTTAAATAAACCGGCATCTTCACTGGTTTTTGTAATTAACGAATTGTTTATATGAGATAAATATGCCAATTCGTAATACTTTACCGTAAGGGAAACTACGAGCACACACATTTTTTTTTTGGTAAACATAATAGTGTAATTATTAAATAAATGATAATTTTTACTAGGTTTTACTACGTTGAGAAACAGTGTTTGTGGTGATTATTATTTACTTCAACGAATTATAATTTGGTAAACGAATTATAAGTAGGTAACACCTGTTTTATGAAGGTCGTGGTTTAAATACTAAAGTGAATAATTAACGAATACCAGACATTTGATAAAACTAATTTTACGGAATATTACGCGTTTAATTGAACTTATTTTTACCTATTTTAATACACAACGTTTCGGGTGCTTTACAGCACCCGTGGTCACGAGCAGTCTCCAGTATATGTTCAGTAATCTATGGTCACGTGGGAACTGAGGTTTTTAACGTCCCGATGTCATAGTTAAGTCCAGCCAGCCCTGTTAAGCACCCAAACATAAGCACAACAACAAACGGGAACTAGAATAAGTAAAAATAAATTCAATTAAACGCGATAAAATCTTTAAAATTAATTTTATTAAGGTGTATTTTGTCAAAAAGTAGTAGAACACGTATGTGACATTGTTATTTACGTCGGACGCATGTTTAGTGTCTACCCGACGAGAGTCCACAGTTAAACCTCATTTGGATCTCATTTTTAGCCGACTTTAAAAGGTGGAGGTTCTCGATTCGACTGTATATTTTTTATGTATGTTACGTGACATCTTCGCAGATTATGAACCGATTTTAACGACTTGTTTCAATCATATATTTTAATTTGTTTTCGTGATCTAACACGTTTAGTTATTAATTGCCCCTGGTTTTATATCACAAGTGTTACACCGGATGTAAGTCAGGAAACATAATTAAATCTGCACTACTGACATTACCATTCGGATATGGAGAGTCAATAAAATAACAGACTGTAAGGCATTTCATTATTGTCCTCAGTGGTGACAAACCATTTCTAGCCTTTTTTACTTTTTGAGGTTAGCCACTTACCATTAGCACGGTAATTTTATCTATAAGGATATATATATATATATATATATATATATATATATATATATATATATACATATATATATATTACCACAGTCTAAAGTGAGCGTATTTATTTATTTTATATCAGAAAATACAGATTTTTAACAAATTTTAAAACATGCAGGCGATCTTCGCAATTAATTATTTTTGTTTTTAAATGTGTAGTTCCAAATAAAAATATACCTACGTTCTGTTGTACAAAACACCTATAAAAGCATATATTTACCGAAATCTATTTCTTTTGGAAACAAAATGCGCATAGCAATTTCAAATTTAAATTTACTAAAAGTCTATACATCTTAGTATTATGGAAACTAATTACAATTAGGTACATAAACAAACACTATCGTTTAGTTTCAAATTTGGACAAAAAGAAAATAAAATCTTTATTAACTTCGTAGAAAAACTGACAGAGTAGACAAAGCTAGTCAATGAAACTATAATTAATTGGGTGACGGCGTGTCAGCTTAGCAAGAAATACTTATTTCATTTATGTAACATTTTTCTTTTGACTTTTAATACACCTACAGGTAAAAAATTAGTATTGTCACAAGCTGCTACACGTTTATTTTTTACTGCACAATCGGCATATAGCGACTACGTTATACTTTTGGCTAGTCTACCAGGCTCCACCTGAAATGAATATTTAGGCTTTAGGATCTCCATTAATTCTCTCCTTTATCATCATAAACAAACATGTTTCTTTTTCGTGGTAGAGCCATTACGCAGCTATATTAGTAGTATAGTTGTAGTACGAATGAGTCGGCTCGACCGGGGAAGGACCACGCTCTCACAGAATACCAGCGTAAAGTAGTAGCTTAATGCTGCTGTGTTTCGTATGGTGAGTCTAGAGAACCGTAGACCCTTTTTTTACTGGAAAAGAGGCATTTCATATCAGTCCTCACGGGTAACAACGCCTCTGCATTTTGATTCGTGATCGAGGATTGATGTAGATGTCTATGGGCCGCAGCAACCAGTCACCATCAGGTGGACTGTGTGCTCGTTTGTCACCCTCATCTCATTAAAAAAAATTAAAAAATAATCAAATCAAAATTCGAGTTGTATATTTTTTATAATTATAACAAATTGCATACTTATTGTCTTTAGGTTAAGTAATTTCACCTGTTGTTCATGTAAAACGAAAGGGACGAATATACAATGAGATTAATGTAGTTATTGAGCTCATTCGTGCGAAACGTCAACCAACCGTAAAATACACAATAAAAAAGTTTACTACGGGTCAGATTACTGGTACTAGTTGAGACATACATAAAATATAGTAGTAATTTATACACTCTTTGCTAGCGTATTGGGAGTCCAATATTAGACATGAAAGTAAATTAACTTGAAGCGTCTTCAGAATTTTGCCATAAAGTTCATATTCGGCCTTTGCAAATATGATCATGTTTCAGAGATTCGTTACAACCTCAAGTGTCTCCTAATTAGACTTCGCCGAAATACCCACTTATATTCTACCGTTGGGTACTGTACTATGTAGTATTTGATTCGAAAACACCGAGATAATATCAAAGCAAAATTTGAGTTCTTGGGTACGAATAAAGATTATTCTTTCAATTTTTCCTTTTTTGTTGAAGCTTTATCATTATTGAATTCACTTACATTAATTTATTAATATAAATACATATATATAATAGAAATAAATTAAAATTCTGCTTAATATTTTAATGACGTAATATTTTTATTAATGTGATTTCCCAGAAACGGCTCTACAGATTTAAATTTATCTCACAATGTGATCCCCTTTAACAGCCTGGCCACGGGACATTCGCCGTAGCGCGAACGGCGAGGCGTCTAGCGACTAAAACAATTGTATAGAAATGTATGGATCAAGCCACGCGGGCTTATCGGGCGAATTGCGCGGGTCGTCCGCGGCGGCGCCAGCCCGCGGACGACCCGCGAAACAAAGGTATGAATCAGTACGATGCAAGTGCAAGCCACGGAGTCGGGCGGCAGACGCGGCGAAAACCGGCGAATAGTATAGAGAACAAAATATTTTTGTTGTTTTCGCCGCGAAAAATGCCGGGCCGACAAAAACAACTTCCCGTGGCCCTCAATTCACGTTTGCCGCCGCGACCAGTTAGGCCGAGAGTGAAATGTCTTTATCAAAGTTATCCCGATATTGCTTAGAAAGTAATTGTTTTTTGATTCAAGACATAATATTTGGAAGAGATTGTGGAGTACATGATTTGAACAGGAATTGGGTTATAGATGGAGAATTCCACAACAAATAGAATGCATCTAGAAAAAGTTTTCGAGTAAATTCAAAATGAGTGTCGAAACCTGCGATTATATTCTTGTTAATATTCAACCAGAATTGTAGATAAAAATCAATGCGGATAGAATTTTAAGTTGTTTTTGTCGGGCCGGCATTTTTCGCGGCGAAAACAACTAAAATATTTTGTTCCCTATACTATTCGCCACGTCTGCCGCCGCGTCTGCCATCCGACTCCGTGGCTTGCACCGTACTGATACATACATTTGTTTCAGTCGCCCGCCGCGCCGCCAGTCGCCCGCGCGATTCGCCCGGTAAATTTCTCGCGTCGCCACTCGCCGCTACGCGTGGCTTGCTCCATACATTTCTATACATTTGTTTTAGTCGCTAGACGCCTCGCCGTTCGCGCCGCGAGAATTTTCGCTACGGCGAATGTCCCGTGGGCAGGCTGTTCCCCGTGGCCAGGCCGTAAATTTGAAGGAAAAATTCTACCTCTAGAGCTAGTGTGAAACAACTGGGATAGGAAGTTTTTATTGCAATCATTATTAGACGGCATTCTAGTCGTTGTCAAGGTAATCAAAAAGCAATATCATAAGCTCAATTGAGTCGAATCGAGCTGGTGATATTGCTTAGGCCACTAAAAGGGGTAGTAAAATTAAACATTAAATAAAAAGTAAAAAAAAAACAAAAACAACTGAAGTCGGGGCTTTAATTATTTGATACACTGTCGCAATACCGACAAAATTATGATCCGACTTAATTTTTAATTATTTGATACACTGTCTTAATACCGACAATTATGAACCGACTTAATTTTTAATTATTTGATACCATTGAGTTATACAAAACTAAATCACCTAATCAATGTTTGATAGACAATCTTTAATTTTTTTAATATATAATACCGATAATTATGAACCGACTTAATTTTTTTTAAATATATGTTTATACTTATGCAGTGGTTCCATATAATTTTGAAGGATTTTCACTTCTCAGGGTGAAATAAATGAAAATTTTTTCGATATAACTCTCTAGATGACAAGAGTTTGTAGTATTCTATAGTTTACTCAAAAGGTCAAAAAATTTAAACTTTTAATGAAAAGCTTCTGAATGACGTTGCTTGTGAAGTCAGAGCTATAAAACTTTATTAACCAACCATTTAATATATTATTTATTGTACACATTGAAATTAAAACAAAATGAAATAAATTAATTAAATTAATTAGAAGGTACAATCTATCTCTCAATATCTCTGGAAACGATTTCTTCCCTACAAATTTTATACTTTATGTCTTAGCATCGATTTCTAAAGCTATTACGTGGTAATTTTTTTAAATCGGCTTTTAGGTTTAGTTAAGTCGATATTTACTTTAAAAAATTAACTTAATTACTAATTTTTGTTATACTTATATGGTTTCTTATGTATGTATCTAAAAATTTCATTGGTACCGGCAATTATAGGCATAAACCAAGTGCTGGACAACGTAGAAAATATCATAACAAAACGTATACTTAAGAGAAATTTTAAAAAATCAAGACGTAAAGCCGGCCAATTTGAATTAAAGCAGTGCAGGAGGCTTTCTTGCTCTATAGTTCTCAGAAATGGAATAAGGCTGTTAATTGGCTGCTTTTGTTAGTATGGTGCCTGAAACAAGAAAATTATAACAATCTTAAGCAGGATTCATTATACCTAACGTCATTTACTAGCATGACATAATTTAATAATTTAGCACTGTAGTCTGTGCCAAATCGATTGAGAAAAACGGACAATGACCTCAGATATGAGCCGTGTCAAAAGGCGTAACTTACAAAATCTCAATTTAGAAGTGATAACAATATTTAAATATTGATATTATTCACACTTATAGATCAGCACATATGTTTTGTTTTTGTTACTTAAATAATGTTGTCTGGGTTTCCTATAAACGTAGTAAAATCTTACGATACATCGCGAAAAATGTGTTATATTTTATATTTCAATTTATGGTAAGTAACACAGCAATTCATTTAATACTTTTTCTTCTACAGCGATCTTTTACATAACTTTTTAATAATAGTTAATAAATATATATTATAACAGTCATTATAAAAAATCATTATAAATAAAGAAAGTACTACATATAAAAAGTGCCTATATATTGAAGGTTTGTAGCCCCTGGTTAAACGACCGAAAGGTCATTGTTCGTTTTTCTCAATCGATTTAGCACGTACTACAGTATGAAGGTACTATACCGTGGTAGATTAAGGGCTAAGCGCTTGACGTGAATTTCACGTTGCTCGCCTAACTGCGTTTGATTCCCGCCGGCATAAATAATTCTCACCCGCATGAACGACTGGGGATGGGCAAGTGAAAAAAATATATATCGTATCGATATTTTTAAACAGTATCGATATATGTCGCGTGATAAATATCAATATATCGATATATCGTCATGTTTTGTATGATGTAGTAAGATAAGTCCTTACTGGACGGTTGGACGACGAAATAAAAGACAACACGGCACATGAATGCTTTTATAGCTACTTTAGTTGCTTCCTATTTTGTCGTTTAATATAACATTTTAAAATATATCGAAATTGGTACGAATTCGACACTTAAAAATAAATATCGATATATCGCGATTTAAAAATATTGATACTTTTATGAGAAAATAACGATATTATCTTTCTTATTCTATATATCGATATTTTTTACCCAAGCCTATGAACAACCAGTGCAACGGATAATTTGCTCCATGACCCAGCCGTGGGACGAATATGGTCTGAAACATTACTTTATCTTGGCGTAATTTAAAAGTGTGACAAATAAATTGTCATTATTTTGGGCTTAAAATAACTGATAAGCTAAGCCTTTTCGCAGACCGATCAAGTCCCGACTTCAGAATGTGAAATAACTTTATTCTTTTTATTGTTTGAAATCAGCATTTACTTTCTATTCAAAATTATTGTTTTACCCTCTTGAGTGTACGCAGGAATATCACAATCTCATGGTCGACTAAATAGGTCCATTAAAAACTTCATCTCCTATTTTTATCTATATGTATTATGAGGACCACCTAGGGTTGCCAGGTCTTAAAGCCGAAAAGCCGGACAGACCAGCGAGCTTAGCCGGAGATTTTGGTAAAAAGGTCGGACACTCTTTTTTTTTTCCTTAGTAAAGACATTTTTTTAAAAGTAAAACTATGTTTATTATCATTTACCGTAAAATCTTAAGTTCTAAAGTCTTCTTTATTATTAATTATTCAATATTCATTACAAAATTAATTTCAATAATTGCAATAATATGTATGTGAGTATATGAAAAATGTAAAGATATGGTCAAATTTAAAAAGCCTTACAAAAGCCGGACACCGTCTAATTTGTCCGGACACGGAACCAAAAACCCTGAGTGTGTCCGGCTTTATCTGGACGCTTGGCAACGCTAGGACCACCCCTGAAATATAATCTATTTAAATAAAAATAATCATCAAAGTCTATTATAACACTTGACGAAGATATCGTGTCACATACATACAAAAAAAAAACATGTACTCGGATAGTTAACCTACTCCTTTTTTGAAGTCGGCTAAAAAACCTAACAATGTACAAAAAATTTGAGGAGACTTTCCCATACTTTTATTCAATCGCTAATCGTATTCCTGTAAATCGATAATAGCCAGCGTTTTTAACCGATCTATCACTTTACGAAATGTGTTTTGAGAAAAAGTCATTTTTTGAAGTAAACAAGCGATTCCTGGATCTTAACAACAGCGCCACCTACCGGGTTCAACCAAACCGCGACCCACTCAAACGCTCACACTAAATTACATCAATATCGTTCGAGTCGTTTTCGAGTTTTAGCGATACTAATCGACAACAATTGGTTTTTAGAGGTACCTACTTGAAATTGACCCTTGTGAATGCAATTCTCTGCAATTGAGCATTGTTGTAATGACGTTAAATCGTCACAAAAACCGTTTAGTTCCAATCACGATGTTGCTGCAATCGCACATTTAAAATGTTACTCAGTGTCTTATTTAAAGTTTCATTGCTCACTTTCGTGATTTGTCATGAGGTGACTGTTAAAGACTTTAAAACAATTTTTCCTGTGCCATTCGAATTGCCTAACCGCAACGATCGTTCAGATCAGTGTTGGCTCAGGATCGAAGATGACGAGCTGATCGAGACGGTGACCACTTATTGCTACATTGCTCATGCGTTTCTTCGCAACCACATCCATGATTATAACTCGAAGAAAATGAAGGAGGATGATGTCGATGCTAGCATATGGGATGAAGGAGCTCGATCTCGGGGAAATACCGAAATTCAGGTGAGAACTGCTGTGAACGATCAAAAAAACAGGAAAGACTGGAAAGTCACAACAGTGTTGGATCCTACCATAAACAGAAGAATATATGTCTCTAAGAAAGCAGACTGCAAATTAATTATGTATAGCAGAGAAGGAATGACGAACTATAAAGTGAATTGTGAAAATATTTTGTATTTCGTGAATAGTCGTACATCTGGCACAGTGACGTATAGTGCGGAAATCAAAATAATTTTGTTTGTTGTTTTAGTTTTTAACTGGTTATTAAATTGGATTTCTCGCATGATTTAACTATTAAATTTTATAAATTAACATCGTATGACATATCTGCCAATTCATTATCGTCATCATCATCATGTTTCACAAGTTTCTTGCTGAATAATGGTCTTCCACAAGAAATGCCACAAAGCACGGTCCTGAGGCACCTTCAACCGTCGACAGTTAGAAATAGAAAGAAAGGTTCTAGAGTGATAACCTCGTACTGCGTAGTGTCGGACGGCCCCTACTTGATGGAGTGATGAACTGATACCTAAGCACACAGGAAGTTGTGTGGGAATTATAATTGAACTACGTTCAAGGGACTAATTAGATATTAGATTTATTTTTCTGTGTCATTGTCAGTCACGATCAGCGCTGATAAACAGTATTGTTAGAAGAATAAATCAGACAACAAAAAACAACATCACATAAAATCGTAAAAATGTACATCCTTAATAATTATTGTGTGATTAAGTAATTTGTTGGCAGGCGTATGATGTTTTTGTGGGTATTATAATTTAAGCAAGGCCATCAAAAGGAATTGATTTAAAAACGTAATAGCTTTATTTAATTTATCTAAATATAAAAAAAAAACTATGCGGTATTTTCATAACTAGTTTAAAGCCATTAATAAGCCACATTACCGTATCTCTATAGTTGTTTTTGTAATAATCTTCAATGTATGAAATTAAATGTCATTGTTTTCAACCCATTGTCTAACTTATAGGCCAAACATTCGTTATATTTATTGAACAAAACAATTGGCATGTGAAGGCTGTAAAGACGAAACAATTTTATTAGTCCGTAAGAAATGCAGAGACAAAAATATAATTTTCCTATAATGTACTTAACGTGACATCCTTTAGATTGGCAATCGTCGTGAAACTTTGTTTCGTTATTTATTATTGGTTTTCGCATATAACTATGTACTGGATTACCTTTTTTACCGTCTGGAAAAAAAATAGAGTGTAACATCTGAACGAAATAGAAGCCTATGGTACTGATATTTTACAAAAAATAAAAAAACAAAAAATTTGAATTTTGATGGTTGAGATCAGGCGCAGGACCAACGGCTCTACGTGCTTTCCGAGGCACGGGGGTAACACACCGTCAACTTCCGCCAACTTTTGGCCCGATCCGGGATTCGAACCCAAGACCTCATTAACAGCAGCCGCACTACTACAATCACTAGACCCACGAGGCAGTTGAGGCAGCGAGGCATAACTATATATATATATATATATATATATATATATATATATATATATATATATATATATATATATATATATATATATATATATATATATTATATACAATATGTAACGTAACTAACGCACACCCTCAGACACCCCAATTAGTATATTATGTTATAAGCCGTGTAGTGGCGGTTAAGAATATCCACTACCCCATATCTTCCCGTGGGTGTCGTAAGAGGCGACAGAGGGAGACAGGCAGGAGATGGGCAGCAGCGTCTTCCTGATGACAACTGTGACGTAATAAAAAACTGCGGTTGCCAACCCGCTCGCCAAGCGTGGCAACTATGGCAAATACCCCCCAATGAATAAATACACAAACAGACGGCCCCCAGTCCCCGGCGGCCCCGCTATTCCTGGCTACGGTGGCGACCATGGTAACGGCGGGGCAGGGGGTGCTAAGAATCTCCGGTGGAGGTTCGGTTGCCACCTACGACGACTCGACAACGCTCTCTTAAAGAACTACAGACCGATTTCCCTTCTGAGCCGCGTCTACGTGCTGTTTTCGAGAGTCATTACGAATCGTCTCGCACGCAGACTTGACGACTTCCAGCCTCCCGAACAAGCCGGTTTCCGAAAAGGCTTCAGTACCATAGACCACATACATACCCTGCGGCAGATTGTACAGAAGACTGAAGAGTACAATCTGCCACTTTGCCTGGCGTATGTGGACTACGAGAAAGCCTTTGATTCCGTCGAAATTTGGGCGGTGCTACAGTCCCTTCAGCGGTGCCAAGTTGACTGTCGGTATATCGAAGTGCTGAAGTGTTTGTACAGTAGGGCTACGATGGCTATCCGAGTACAGAACCAGAGCTCGAAAGCTATCCAACTGCAGAGAGGTGTAAGACAGGGTGACGTTATATCCCCGAAACTCTTCACCGCTGCATTGGAAGACGTTTTCAAGCTACTGGACTGGAAAGGATACGGTATTGACATCAATGGCGAGTACATCACTCACCTTCGATTTGCCGACGATATAGTCCTTATGGCAGAATCGCTGGAGGACTTAAGCACTATGCTCAATGACCTCAATAGTGCCTCCCAACGGATAGGTCTTAAGATGAACATGGACAAAACAAAGATCATGTTCAATGTCCATGTCACACCTATGCCGGTAGTTGTTGGGAGCACTATGCTCGAAGTTGTTGACGAATACGTTTACCTGGGACAAATAGTCCGACTAGGTAAGTCCAACTTCGACCGAGAGGTCAATCGACGGATTCAACTCGGCTGGGCAGCGTTCGGGAAATTACGGCATATCTTTTCGTCAGGTATACCTCAATCTCTAAAAACTAGATTGCACAACCAGTGCGTGTTGCCAGTGATGACTTACGGATCTGAGACGTGGTCCTTCACTGCTGGCCGTATGAGGACGCTTAAGGTCGCTCAGCGAGCTATGGAGAGGGCTATGCTCGGAGTTTCTCTGCGTGATAGACTCAGAAATGAGGATATCCGCAGTAAAACCAGAGTGACCGACATAGCCCAACGGATTAGTAAGCTGAAGTGGCAATGGGCCGGCCATATAGCTCGAAGAACCGATAACCGATGGGGAAGAAAGGTTCTCGAGTGGCAGCCTCGTACCGGTAGGCGTAGTGTAGGGCGACCCCCCACTAGATGGAGTGACGACCTGGTAAGACATGCAGGAAGTCGATGGATGCAGGTGGCTCAGGACCGTGCTTTGTGGCATTACTTGGGGGAGGCCTATGTTCAGCAGTGGACTTGTGAAGGGCTGTAATGATGATGATGATGATATTCTTACTTCTTAAATCGAATGATGAAAAACAATGAAATGAATCAGTAGGTATCTATAAATAAATTTAGGTATTCTTTTTATGTTGTCTGCCATCAGGGGGCATCAAGCAATTAAAATGTGCGATGTTGATCTTTCCTCAGTGTAAATAGTTTCAAAGTTTTAGTTTTACTCCACGAGCATCTGTAAACAGTTCACTACTGGACATGGCTGCTTCTCATACTGGGAAGCATTTACGAAAATATATTTATTAATAATCTTTTTCAATCATTGTTTTCGAGATCACGTGAAGTTTGTAGACAAACAGTTTTTTGTCATCATCCAAGGCCTCAGTAGAAGTTAAAGTCAATTAATAATCAAATAAATGTTTAGTAATGTAAAGTTTTTAATTATCATAGGTAGTTCAGAATTAACTAGATTTCAAAAAAAACATTGAGGTCATGTCCAACATTACTCCATAAACAACATCAACCATATAATATATTTTATACGTGGTAGAGCCACGCTGCAGCTATATTATGGTTGTAGCACGAATTGGTCGGCTCGACCGGGGAAGGACCACTAACATAATATAAAAATGTAAAATAGCAGTTTAATACTGCTGTATTTCGTATAGTGAGTGTAGATATACGGACACCCTTTTTTACTGGAAACGAGGCATTCCATCTTGCTCCTCAGGGGTGACAACGCATCTGCATTTTGATTCTTAATCGAGGATAAATGCAGATGTCTATGGACCACAGCATCCACTTACCAACATGTGTGCTCGTTTGTCACCCTTATACTATAAACAAAATATCACAATTATTTAATTTGCCCAATATCTACAACAAAACTTAAAATAAAACGACTAAGGAATAAGTTACTTATGAATTTCTAAAAATCCCTACACCTTGATGTTAATAGTACAGGTTATGTAGATAGGTTATGGGGCTCTGATAATATGAATGAAAAATGTTATAATTTTGTGAGGTTTTTCATATTTTACTAAGAGCATTCCGTGTTAAGTAAAAAAATTAAAAAAAAATCGTATTAATAGATTACATCGGTCTATAATAACAGTTTATGAGTATTGCTGTTGATCCTGTCACTTTATATTACAGATTGAGCAATATACATTATAATATGAGAATAGCGAGCTGCCATGTGTACGACGCCATGCCAAGAGGCTGAAATAATAACAATGAAATGACATAAATTACTTACATCTCAGATATTAAATAATAATTAAGGTACGTGATGGTAATATGGTCACCCCCTATATAACCAAAACTAGGGGAGGACAGAGACAAAAACACGAAGTCGTATACTATAACTCATATATTAAGAAAACGATAGAAATACTAAAAAAAACTTACTACAGTACACCATACTAAAATCGCCTAAAATATTAACTATAATGTCAACTGGCAATACAGCGTCGATAAAGCATCACCCTTACGATCATTTAGTTTTTATTGACCGATGCAGAACTATCGTATGCAAACAAAGCTGTAGTTTTTGAGTTATAAGAAAGTGACAATACTAACAGGATGACCATAATATTACCCTCACATACTATGACGTAATATTGTTTTAACAGATCGTATTTCCATGTTTAAGTGCTATTTAATAACAACATGACACAAGTGATTAAATTGCCTAAATATTTATTCAGGCGTCAGTAATAAAAATTATATCTTTGATATTATAAATCACTGGTAAATGGCGGAAAGCATCTGGTTATGTTTTTGAACAGATAAAAATAATGCATATTTATAAAAGTTTCCGCAATCAATACCAGAAACACAATTTTTGTAATATGCAAAATTGATTTTATTTAATTGCGTAATTGAATTAATGAATACGAAATATCTACCTGCTCTGTCTGTTAAGTCATTATTACCTACGAAATTGCCATGTTTATATCGAAACACCAACAACATATCCACAACTACATCGTCGTTTGCAATTCTAGACTACACATATTTCCTCTGTTGTTAAAGTGACAGCCTGCGTCCCATTGCTGTGCACAGGTCTCCTATCATTTCTGAGAGGGATTAAGGGCAAGGAAATGTCCGCCGCGCTGCCCAATACGTGTTGGTGGACTTCACATCTTCGATTATTTTTTCTTAGACATGCAGGTATCCTCCCGATGTTTTTCTTCACCGCCGAGCATGTGGTAAATCAGCAATTAACAATTTAATTAGTGATGGCTGACCACTGAACTGAACCGGGGATGCTCACATACTGTGAAATTTACAGCGAATCCTTAGCCCCTAAGCCACCACCACTCTCACCACCACCACCCCTGTAATACGACTCTTCCCTGTAGTAATTCTTGCCAAATCTCACGAAACATTTTACCATCTTTAATTTAAATCTCATGAAGCTGGTGAAAATAATATCTTCCCAAAAGTCCACTATTGCAAATTGGCCTCCCCTAGCTTGCCTGATATTTGACATAGTTGGCACTGTCCTATGTCGCCTTTTATGACACCCACGAAATGATATATGGTAGTGGATTCTCATAAACATTTGCTACACATCATCATTAAAAGTCATATTTAAATTTAATAAAAAAAATTAACAAGAGACATATTTTTAATAAATATAAACTATATGCGGTGGTAAGGTTTCGTGGTTACCCAGAAAATCTCGAAAGATATTGCTAACACGCTTGTATTTCATTGTTTAGAGGCTTCCTTCGTCGTTTTCTACTCGAGTTACGATAAGCACGAGTTTTTGTGATAAAAATATACGCTCTTTATATACACGACTCGTAAAATCTCCTGCTCGTTCTACTCTCCCATATACGTCGTACAACAGCCGTAGTTGTATATCAAAATGTACTATGATAGTTATTTTATAAGGTATCCTAGCATTATGGAACTTAAAATATAATGTGATGTTTCATTTGCTTACTAATTATCTACCAACGGTAATATACGGGTTCCGAGCTTTTTATTCCGCAGAGTATGTTATAGTACGGCAAATACGAGTATATACACGCAAACTAATGATACAAGTGCCTGGTGTAATTTTTTCCGATAAAAATCGGTGATATAAGTACTCTAATGCAATGTCCATTAGAGTATATATATATAATGCAAGTTGTGTTTTTCCACAAATTAATGATTTTATTCAAAAACTGTAGCGGGGATGTTCCACCTTTTTCCCCTAATATCGTCTTCACCAACACATGTTTTAACTAGGTACTTACTAACGCACTAGGCTTTGGTAAATCCTATAAATGACGGTAAACCTATTCGAAAACGTCCAACCCGGATTTGACAGACTGGTTACTGACCGGCAAGATTCTCACAAAAAATACTTGATACAGGTAAGTGTCCCATTTTCAAATTTGGCAGTAAATATCCGGCATTTACGACGATTTATAGCTTGCCAACTATCAAACAAATGAGTCTAGTAGTATCTAGATTCTTTTGGCATGTCCCTTGTATTTATTGTGTATTTGTCTTAAGTATACATAAGCAAGATATGCTTGTGTACATTCTAAGGTATTTATATATATCCTAACCAGATAAAAATCCCTAAAATAGAAATGAGCAATTTAGATATAATTCCGACGAGACACAAAAATAATATTCAAAAAATGTTTTTTCATGTCTTGGCGCTTTAAAAGCATTCCCTTAAGTCATTAATCATATGCTCTGCTTGTCTCGCGTTCTATTATATTAGGCAATATATTGTTGCTTATTTGAATGAACTTCTATTACGATGCTGGCTATGAAAAAAAATAATGGAATTTTCATTTTTTTTCAATTTTCATAATTGTCTTTGTATATTGTTTGAATTTTTATCAATTATTTATAGTACCATTTAAATTGCTACTGTGTAAATAATAAACCCATATCAAGCATTTTTTTCAGGCATTTGGTCAGGACGTTAACATTAATATTTGCGCAGGATGGTGATTATAGTTCTACCACAAGCTGTAGCGGAAAAGAAATGGGCATTCACCACACTAGACTTAGGTACTTAGTATTGCTTATTGGTGCTAACAATAGAAGAAAAATTCTGTTACAATGTTTCTTTTAATATGTAGTATTCGAATATATATAATATTAGCAATAATTTTTAAATACACAGTTAAATGAAAACATTAGTTCTCATTTAATTTGATCTGTTTTAATATGCTTCAATTAGGTGTTTTCACAGCTGCTCCGCAAGACAGTTCGTCCATTCAACCCGCAAGTATTTATTATTAATGTAGTAAAACAAACATGAATTCTATTTTATCATGTTATTAATTGTAATATAGAGCTCTGGATAAGGGCATTCACTTTATATTTCGGATTTATTTGCAAAGTGAAAAATAAAGCACTAAAATAAACGATTAGAGAAATTGCTAAGACTTTCTCCTGCTATAGTTTTAATGTCCTATAGTTAGCAGCGTTACTGCCCCCACAAAAATAAGGGCTACCTACTTGGCGCTACGTTCATAGGCACGTAGCTTATTACCATCATTACTATTATTTTATATAAATTTCTTAAATACCTCACAAAGTAATGACTTCTAATTATTTAATAACGTGTATACTGCCTAACTTTCGAAAATAATATTTAATAACGTAATAATAATATAATAATTGCTAGAGCCGTGGTAGCTCAGATGGTTAGCGCTCGCTGCAAATTTCACAGTACGCGAGCAAACCGGGTTCGATCCCCGCCGGCACCAACGAAATTGTTAGTAGCAATTGTAAGTGCTGATTTACCACGTGCTCGATGGTGAAGGAAAACATCGTGAGGAAATCTGCATGTCAGAGAAATAAGGAAAAAAATATTTCGAGGACATGTGAAGTTCGCCAACACGCATTGGGATAGCGCGGCGGACAATCCCTTGCCCTAAAACCCCCTCAGAAATGAGCGGAGGCCTGTGCTCAGCAGTGGGACGTATATAAGGCTGTAACTTTACTTTACTTTACTTTATAATAATTACTGATTAATTTTAGCTTTGCAATTACCGTTATAGCCTATAAGTCTAGTACTTCAGTAGTAAGGTAGTAGACCTCCCTTAAAATACAATAATTGCTAGCTTTGTTTATATTTTATGATATTCGTTAACTCCAATAAACATCCAAATATTCCTTAAAGTTAAGCGAATATTCTAGAGGATTTTACATATGAATTTAGTAGATATTAAATGGTACACGACCTTGACTTTTGTTGCATGTTTCATTAATTTTCCACAACCATTTCATTAATTTGTCTCCGGGGACATTGACTTACAACGTCACGGCACCATCAAGTGGCAATTAACTGGTGAGTCCTTAATGATTGTAGATACACTGCCTGATAACATTTGCAATTACTCTCTACTAATCTAAAAATAAAAACTATTAAATTTACTTCGTTAACAGCTTAGAACCCATCACCTCAGTACCTCGTCCCGCGGGTGTCGTTAGTCCATCAAGGTAGTGTTAAAAAAAAGTTACAGCCTATATACGTAACTCCTGAGCACAGGCCTCCGCTCATTTTTGAGAGGGTTTTAGGGCAAGGAATTGTCCGCCGCGCTGCCCCAATGCGTGTTGGCGAACTTCACATGTTTTCGTAATATGTTTTTTTCTTATTTCTCAGACATGCAGGTTATCATTCATAACCTATTTCCGAAAACCATCGGTAATTGTTGACTTTAATAATAAAGTCCTCCAGACCGAGTTCCGGTCACGGCACCCAATCTCAATGACTAATCTTCATTGGACTGACTTATAGAGCACGAGTGTATGCGCAAGCACCGATGCACTCTCTATTCACATACTCTCATAGTCCGATGGGTCGGTAATCCGACATGACCGAAGATAGATTAGGCGGAGGATCAAGGGCTTTACGTGCTTCCCAACGCACGGGGTGAAACACCACCTACTTCCTGACTCTGGTCTGCAATTGAAAATTTCCTGACAGAACCCAAAAACTGATTTTGGCCCGAACTGGGATTCGAATCTGGGACTACATGATCAGCAGTTACGTTTACGACCACAAGACCAACGAATCAGTCTGCTGTACATACATAAGCCCATGCAGAAAGTTTTAAAGGTTTTTTGTACAAGAAATGATTTTTTTTATAGCCGTATTATACATTTTTCCCTCCTCAGTTTTAGGAGCTAAATTAAATTATTGTATTTCATTAATGATTTTAACGATTTCAAATGTCGCTGTAAGCCGCAAGAATCATTTGAAAGACTTCAAATGGAATTTTTGGATTTAGGCTGTTATGAGAAAACTGTGTAACGCTGATATAACAAATTTCAGTACGGTCGACTAACTTTGAGAAATGAACAATGAAGTTTGAGAAATGTTCGTTTGTGAAGGAAACGTGCTTGGATTGAAAAATTTAATTAAAAAATAATACATAGGCGAATTACGTTTTAAGAGATTTAACACATTTTGCAGATTAGATCGGGATGCCTTCACGAGATTTTACATCCCATGAAGTAGATACTTTCGCGCTGGGTGCCGCACAGGCTCGTCTCGGCGTGTTTACGACATTATTACTGGTGATGAATCTTGGGTATATCAATACAATCCAGAAATTAAGAGCCAGACGACGTTTTGGATTGTCAAAATGAATCAGCACCTATCAAAGTGAAACGATCGAGAAGTGCAACAAAAATTTAATGTTTTTTTATAGCAGGGGGGCGAATGATCATGCGGCTCACCTGATGGAAAGTGTCGACCGCCGCCCATGAACAACTACAATACCAGTGGAATTGCAGGTGTGTTGCCGGCCTTTTAAAAAACAAGGAAGTTGAAAGTCCCTGACTCGTATCGGTCCAGAAAAATCGTCGGTGGTAAACGATCCACTAAGTAGTCGTGCGAGGAAGAAACCTCCTAGTAAACCGCACAGAAGCGGACCGCCAAGCAACCAGATGATGTGGTTTGTGATTTGATTGGTTGCAAAAAATTTTCTCTTTGACATCTATCTAGTGTCACTTCCTTTACGAAATCAAAGTGGCATCAATGCTGAATAATATACCTACTTCCAAATGCTTGCCACTGCTGTGAGCTACAATCAACCGAATACGGGATATCGCGACCTATTGCTTCATACGCGCCAGCGCACTCAGTGCTCCAAATGGAGGGCTTTATAAATAACCCTCAGGTTAACCCTTTGAGTCTCCGTACTGACCGGATTTGGCATCGTGTGAAATCTGTTTATTTCCTAAAACAAGAAATCAGCTAAAAGCGATAAAGTTTTCATTTTCGGAAGATGCACCAGCAACGTTTTAGCAAGCCGTAGAAGATTTTTCTCAATCGCACTAGAAAACATGTTTCGAAAATTGTTTCAGTTCAGACGCATGAATATTTGTATAGATGCTGGTGGAGAGTTTATGAATACTTTTATTATTAAGAACTTTAACTAAAACTCTCTGAGTACTCCACATATCATAGCAGGGGTTAAAGGGGAATAGGTATGCTAGCTTTTTTAAGAAACGCCAGCCTCATATTTTTATATTGTTTTATTTATTTACTAGCGGTTCCCTTCGGCTTCGCCCGCACAGAATTTATTTATTTACACTTTATTGAACTAAAGGTACAAACGGCGGACTTAATGCCATATGGCATTTTCTACCAGCCAACCGGAAAGTTAGTTGGAGATGCGTGTACTGCAGTGGGCTAGGATGAAACCTAAAATTGATAAATTTCACATATGTGTATGTGAAATTCACCCCCCCCCCCCCCACACACACACACACACACCACACACATACATACTCGTCGCTCAAACTTAATTAAATATATATATAAGGATCTAACAGATTAAAATTATTTATATTTTTATGTGTCAGATGAACCTAAATAATGTTCCTTTACTTTTGTTTTAAAAACCCACTTGTTAGGGGATTTTCTTATTGCTAGGGGAAGCGCATTCAAGAGTCTGACAGTTGTAACAGCGAAAGAGTTTGAGAGGAAACCAGTATGGTGAGAGGGAGTATGGAGCACGAGATTGTTACTAGAGCGAAGATTGCAATCGTGGGAAGAACCCAGGTATTGAAACTTACATTTCAAATACTCTGAGGCCAATGGATCGTTAAGAATAGTGAACAAAGCACTAAAAATTCTAAAGCTCTTGCGTTGTGGGATATTTAACCATTTAAGTTGAGAGCGATAGAAACAGACGTGGTCATACTTTCGAAGACCGTAAATGAAACGGATACGGTTGTTGAGAAGCCGGTCCAATTTATTGACCAAGTATTTGTCTGCATCTAAGTAACACACATCAGCATGATCAAACATAGGAAGAATAAGCGATTGAATTAGAAGTTTCGAGGTAAGATATTTTTATATCTGTACAATTGTCTCAACGTAGTACAAACTTTACGGCTAACTTCCTCAACATGACTGCGCCAAGTAAGTGAACAATCCAAGGTTAATCCCAAGTCCCTAACATGAGAGCTGTAAGGAATTACCTCGTCATTGTAAATCAGATGATCGAACGATGTATGATTAAGTTTACCTAATTGACGTGCACTGCCTAAGACTATAGCTTGGCATTTGCTTGGATTAACAGCGACCCCGTACCTTCTTGACCAATTAAGAATCCAGTTAAGATCGGAGTTAATCATAATTTATGATGGTTGGATATCACGACTTTTATTTTTCTAAAATCAAAGTAGCCTGGTCCATTGGCAGTAGTTACGTTGTACCAGTTCTGGCGCACTTGTAGAAAGGTTGTACCAGTTCTGGCGTACGACGTTCGTCGACTCACGATCCTAAAATTAACTCTTATCTAATTGATATCCGCTACGAGCTTCAACCGTCATTAGCGCTCCATTGTCCTTATCTACTTATCTATTGCTGATTGACTACCGTCATTATCTATTATTCGTCCAGCGTGTGGGTCGGCTTATGCTATTGTATTATACTCCTTTGTTCCTATCTACAACACTAATCTGAATCATCAATAAAACACATTACCTAATTTTGTTAAAATTTTTATTTATAAAATACAAAATCTTATTACTTATTATCTATAAAATAGGAGCGAAACATCTCATCCACTAACATATCGTTGTACAATGTGTTCTCTGTAAATATACTCGTAAAACTATGCATTGAACATCCCTGAAACTTATATAGCAAATACATTAAGCAATATTCGCCACAAACTGAAGTCCTATCAACATTCCAGTTCCATCTTTTAAACACATTACCTAATTTTGTTAAAATTTTTATTTATAAAATACAAAATCTTATTACTTATTATCTATAAAATAGGAGCGAAACATCTCATCCACTAACATATCGTTGTACAATGTGTTCTCTGTAAATATACTCGTAAAACTATGCATTGAACATCCCTGAAACTTATATAGCAAATACATTAAGCAATATTCGCCACAAACTGAAGTCCTATCAACATTCCAGTTCCATCTTTTAAACACATTACCTAATTTTGTTAAAATTTTTATTTATAAAATACAAAATCTTATTACTTATTATCTATTAAATAGGAGCGAAACATCTCATCCACTAACATATCGTTGTACAATGTGTTCTCTGTAAATATACTCGTAAAACTATGCATTGAACATCCCTAAAACTTATATAGCAAATACATTAAGCAATATTCGCCACAAACTGAAGTACTATCAACATTCCAGTTCCATCTTTTACAATTTCGTACAGGTGCCCGTCCATATGAATCAAAATATTCACCGACGTCATTCGTATCGATATATAAAGCTACCCAATGTGACCCTGGTTTATCATCTGTACCCAAATTGCATATTACCTATCATATGTCATAAATTCTATCACATGTTTAATGTAAAATAATGGAAACAAGTTTATTCATTATGTAACCATTTATATACCAAAATGAACTTAACAAAACATAGATTCTTATGACACTACAGTTTATTCAAAATGACCTCCGTAATTTTGAATACAGGCCTTCAATCTGCGCGGCCAATCGTCTATCTCACCACGAACGAGGTCCATGTCATATCGGCGGCTGCCTTAATTAAAGATGTCTTGAGTGACTCGAAATTGGGATGAGGCTTTGAGCACGCCTTTTCCTCCAAGTGTTACCATATCTTGTAATCTAACGGATTCAAATCTGGACTGGTCTTTGTGTCGGATGAAGTCGATTTCACGCGCCGCCAGCCAGTCTTTTTTTTTTTTTGTTTTTAAAGAACGTTACCTCCACACTAGGTTTTTCTCCTGTATCGTGGGGGCAGTTTACAAACACAAATTTCACAAGGACAAACATCCAAACTCGGAACAATTACTTGTAGGTCGTACAAATACTTGTTCCGTGCGGGATTCGAACCCGCGACCCCCAAGCTAAGCCACTACGCCACGGAGCTGTCAAAAGTCTTGTGTGCTCTTCGCTCTATGAGCTGACGCCGAATCTTGTTGGAATACCCAGTGCCTGTTATTGAACATGGTATGAGAAACAGGTTACACAAGGTTCGTCAGGACTGTATTTCGATACACAACTGCATTCGTTTTTAACCTTTCTCACAAAAATGTACCTCTGTTAAGCCCCAATAAGAAACTCCCAACCATACCATGAGCGAGGATGGAAAATGACCTCGTTGGACACGCGGAATACGGTTGCTCGCTTCTTCACTACTGTGTGCGTACACCTTATCATTTTGTTTGTTGTAGCTCTCTTCTACGGTAAAAATTTTTTTATCCGAAAAAAGAATTTCCCGATATTTTTTCCCGCGTACCGCTTCACCAAAGCGCGGCATCTCTTCAGTCTCAGATCCATTAGACGAGCATTCAAACGATGTCCTGTTTTTCTTCGATATGCCCGAAGCTCTAAGTCTTCATTTAACGCCGTGGTTCTGCTTAACCCCATCTGAAGGGCCAACAGTTTCTGCTTACGTTTGGGATTTCTTTGAATTCGCACCTTTACAGCTTTTATCACTGCTGGAGTCCTAACAAATCGAGGGCGACCACTTCTTGACCTGTCATCTACACTAGAGTCTTCATTGTATCGTTTGATGGTACGATAAACGAATCTTTTGGTTATATTCAAATTTTTTAGTATATCAAAAAATTTTATTGGCGCGTAATCGCAACTGCAACACGGTCTTTTTTAAGCGTCCACTCCATATGTAAAAATGAGTAAAATTCTAAAAAGTATACAGTTTTATTTTCATGAACAATTCGAATTCAATAAACTTTTTTGTGGCCAGCATTCTAAAAGAAAAGTTTTTACTGTGTGACAATACTTATGACCTGACTAGGTATATACGTTGGTACGTGGGTGTACATGGGCAGTCTGTAGCAGCATAAACATTATTTTCTAGACTGGGGTGAATCTTTTTCAGATGTTGTTGTACATCTAGTGTATCCATGATATTACTGCTATTAGTAGATTACTACAGTACAATCTACTCAATGACTAACATAGGAATGATCAATTATGTGATTTCTAAATATTAAATTGCATTTTTTTCTGTTATACAAAACGTATTTGAGTCATCAATACACTGAATAAGACGCAACACGAAGAATGTGAGATAAGGTTGTTGACGCATAAAGTTATTATCAATTCTATTGTAGAAATTCTTTAGATTAGAATTATTACTTACTGGTACTATATAAGACCAAGCAACTGCAGTCATGGAGTTAGTGTATGGTCGTTTGACCGCAGTGTATCTATCAATAATACATTTGTGTTACTTCAACGCATCAAAGGCCATAGATGTAAGTGTTTAATCTATTGACAAACTTACTTTTCTTTCTGTTATTTTTTTACGTGTGTATGATTTTGAACGACAGGCCTGTTGGTCTAGTGGTTAGTGACCCTGACTGTTATGCCGGAGGTTGTGGGTTCGATTCCCACCCAGGACAAATGTTTGTGTGATGAGCACGATCATTTGTTCTGTGTCTGGGTGTAATTTATCTATAATATTTATGTATTTGTGGACGAATAAAAAAAATTGTTCATGGGGGGTATATTGCCATAGTTGCCACGCTTGGCGAGCGGGTTGGCAACCGCAGTTTTTTTTTGTCGTACAGTTGCTGTTATCAGGAAGATGCTGCTGCCCATCTCCTGCCTGTCTCCCTCTGTCGCCTCTTACGACACCCACGGGAAGATATGGGGTAGTGGATATTCTTAACCGCCACTACACGTCCACAAGTCTCTCGTCAACAACGTTGTACAGATTGAGAGTGTGTCGACGAGGGTCGCGTACCTGATACTCAGAATCACCAAACGGTATTCGCTGAAGGTCATACAGGTTTACGCACCAACGTCGGCACATTCCGATGAGGAGGTGGAGGAAATGTATGAGGATATTTCCAAAGCCATACATTCCTCCAAAACCCACTACACGGTGTTGATGGGAGACTTCAACGCAAAACTAGGCACAAGAGAAAGCGGTGAGCTGAAGTTAGGGAAATTTGGAGTAGGGCAACGGAACCGAAGGGGCCAGCAGCTGGCCGACTTTATGGAGAAAGAGGGACTCTTTATGATGAACTCTTTCTTCCAGAAGCGGCCCCACAGGAAGTGGACCTGGTCGAGCCCCGACGGTTCGACAAAAAATGAGATTGACTTCATTATGACGACCAGACGCCAACTGTTCAGTGATGTCTCAGTGATCGCAAGGGTGAAAACTGGCAGCGATCACCGAATGGTTAGAGGCACACTGAACCTAAACGTTAAGTTGGAGAGGTCTCGTCTAATGAAGTCAACGCTCCGTCCCCCTCGTGCTCCGATCCAAAATCCCGAAAACTTTCAGCTCGAGTTACACAACCGCTTTCAGTGCCTACAAGATTGCAATGCAGTGGACGATATGAATGACAAGCTCGTGGAAACTGTCCATGCGGTCGGAGCTAAGTTCTGCAAGACCCGCCGCAGAAGAACACAAAAACTCTCCGATCACACTCTTAATCTCATGGCTGTTAGACGGGAGATGAGGCTGCAATCGTCAACAGATTTGACAGCATACAGGCAACTGAACAGACAGATCTCCAAATGCATGCGGCGAGACTTACGCAACTTTAATACTGCTCGTATTAAAGAAGCGATCGAGCGGAACCAGGGCTCCAAAGTCTTTGCCAGAGATCTATCTGCCAGAAAGAGCCAACTGTCAAGGCTGAAGACTGAGTGTGGCAGCATCGTTTCCGGGGCACCTGAGATTTTGAGTGAGATTGAGAGGTTCTATGGTTCTATTGGAGCCACACGCAAGTGTGAGTAACGATCCAAGAGCAAGTCTTATCCGACACTATTCCGATGATATCCCGGACGTCAGTCTAAGCGAGATTAGAATGGCTCTCCAGCACCTTAAAAACGGCAGGGCCCCAGGCGAGGATGGAATTACAGCGGAGCTTCTGAAAGCGGGTGGAACACCGGTACTTGAAGTCCTTCAGAAGCTCTTCAATTCCGTCCTCCATGGTGGCACTACTCCAGAGGCGTGGAGCAGAAGTGCGGTGGTCTTGTTCTTTAAGAAAGGCGACAACGCTCTCTTGAAGAACTACAGACCGATTTCCCTTCTGAGCCGCGTCTACGTGCTGTTTTCGAGAGTCATTACGAATCGTCTCGCACGCAGACTCGACGACTTCCAGCCTCCCGAACAAGCCGGTTTCCGAAAAGGCTTCAGTACCATAGACCACATACATACCCTGCGGCAGATTGTACAGAAGACTGAAGAGTACAATTTGCCACTTTGCCTGGCGTATGTGGACTATGAGAAAGCCTTTGATTCCGTCGAAATTTGGGCGGTGCTGCAGTCCCTTCAGCGGTGCCAAGTTGACTGTCGGTATATTGAAGTGCTGAAGTGTTTGTACAGTAGGGCTACGATGGCTATCCGAGTACAGAACCAGAGCTCGAAACCTATCCAACTGCAGAGAGGTGTAAGACAGGGTGACGTTATATCCCCGAAACTCTTCACCGCTGCTTTGGAAGACGTTTTCAAGCTACTGGACTGGAAAGGATACGGTATTAACATCAATGGCGAGTACATCACTCACCTTCGATTTGCCGACGATATTATAGTCCTTATGGCAGAATCGCTGGAGGACTTAAGCACTATGCTCAATGACCTCAATAGTGCCTCCCAACGGATAGGTCTTAAGATGAACATGGACAAAACAAAGATTATGTTTAATGTCCATGTCACACCTATGCCGGTAGTTGTTGGGAGCACTATGCTCGAAGTTGTTGACGAGTACGTTTACCTGGGACAAATAGTCCGACTAGGTAAGTCCAACTTCGACCGAGAGGTCAATCGACGGATTCAACTCGGCTGGGCAGCGTTCGGGAAATTACGACATATCTTCTCGTCAGGTATACCTCAATCTCTGAAAACTAAAGTGTACAACCAGTGCGTGTTGCCAGTGATGACTTACGGATCAGAGACGTGGTCCTTCACTGCTGGCCGTATGAGGACGCTCAAGGTCGCTCAGCGAGCTATGGAGAGGGCTATGCTCGGAGTTTCTCTGCGTGATAGACTCAGAAATGAGGATATCCGCAGTAAAACCAGATTGACCGACATAGCCCAACGGGTTAGTAAGCTGAAGTGGCAATGGGCCGGCCATATAGCTCGAAGAACCGATAACCGATGGGGAAGAAAGGTTCTCGAGTGGCAGCCTCGTACCGGTAGGCGTAGTGTAGGGCGACCCCCCACTAGATGGAGTGACGACCTGGTAAGATATGCAGGAAGTCGATGGATGCAGGTGGCTCAGGACCGTGCTTTGTGGCATTACTTGGGGGAGGCCTATGTTCAGCAGTGGACTTGTGAAGGGCTGTGATGATGATGATGATGATGATTTATGTATTTAGAAATATATAAGTATGTTTATCAGTTGTCTAGTACCCATAACACAAGCTCTGCTTAGCTTGGGACTAGATGGCGTTGTGTGATAGTTGTGGAATATTATTATTATTATTATTATTATTATTTAGTGTTAACAAATTACATTTAAATATTTTGTGTGTGTATATGATTAAGCCGTGGTAGCTCAGATGGTTAGCGCAAGCTGTAAATTTTACAGTACGTAACGCGGGTTCGATCCCCGCCGACACCAATTAAATTGTTAATTGCAATTTTAAGTGTTTATTCTATTGACACACTTACTTTTCTTTCTGTTATTTTCTTACGTGTGTATGATTTAGTGTTAACAAATTATATTTAAATATTGTGTGTGTATATGATTAAGCCGTGGTAGCTCAGATGGTTAGCGCAAGCTGTAAATTTTACAGTACGTAACGCGGGTTCGATCCCCGCCGACACCACTTAAATTGTTAATTGCAATCATGTCTGAGAAAATTTCGAAGGCATGTGAAGTTCGCCAACACGCATTGAGACCGCGCCGCGGACAATTTCCTAGCCATAAATACAAAGACAATAGCAGAAAGTAAAAAGTTAAAAAATACTTTTTTAACAATGACAGTCATTAGTTGATCATTAGTGAATGTGATTCTGTTTTCTTAAATTACAGGAAGAAAAGAGCAGAAGGAAGAAATGGGGTGATGGGAAGTAATGAAGAATGAATTGTTATGTGAAGTTTGTTGGAACAAACATATTTTAGTCACGTGTAAATACTTTTAACATTTTGGTTCAAAATGACACAAAATCTAAAAAAATATTAGATACATCATCGACATGGACGGATTTTACATTACATATCCTCATAAACATTTTCAATGTAGAGAAATGGCTATTATAGACGTAAAACTATCTAATAAAAATGATTCGTTTATCGATCATTATTTGTTTCAGCCAAGTTATCCTTTCAATTATTTGTCGCCAAAAGACAAAAAAACTGTTCGTTATTGTGAAATACACGTGCACGGCATTCCATATTTTGATGTGACCGAAGAATTAAAATGTGCCTACAAACAAGAGAACATCATTCCCATATTAAATTGGTATATTAGAAATTTGTGCAAAGACGAAGTGATCGCATACAAAGGTGGTTCAACAGAAAAACAATTTTTAAAAATGTTGACGACGAATGATAGAATTTTTAATATTGAAGAATACAAATGTCCAAAATACAATGATTTGGTAAATGTCATAAATTTAAACAAACGTTATGTGTGTAATAATCATATATTTGCAAAAAAATAATCACAAAATTTTACATTGTTCTTGTGACGAAGTGTGGGTTTTTTACAAGTGGTTATTACTTGAAAATAAAATTTTAAATTAATCATAAATTTTGTTTGATTTCCAAAAAACATTAGACAAAATTGATTCAACAGAAAAACAATTTTTAAAAATGTTGACGACGAATGATAGGATTTTTAATATTGAAGAATACAAATGTCCATAATACAATGATTTGGTAAATGTCATAAATTTAAACAAACGTTATGTGTGTAATAACCATATATTTGCAAAAAATAAACACAAAATTTTACATTGTTCTTGTGATGAAGTGTGGGTTTTTTACAAGTGGTTATTGCTTGAAAATAAAATTTTAAATTAATCATAAATTTTGTAACTAATGTTTTTGGGAAATCAATCTCTACCAAATCTAATATATAATATTTTGGACATTTGTATTCTTCAATATTAAAAATTGTATCATTCGTCGTCAACATTTTTAAAAAATTGTTTTTCTGTTGAACCAATTTTGTCTAATGTTTTTTGGAAATCAAACAAAATTTATGATTAATTTAAAATTTTATTTTCAAGCAATAACCACTTGTAAAAAACCCACACTTCATCACAAGAACAATGTAAAATTTTGTGTTTATTTTTTTGCAAATATATGATTATTACACACATAACGTTTGTTTAAATTTATGACATTTACCAAATCATTGTATTTTGGACATTTGTATTCTTCAATATTAAAAATTCTATCATTCGTCGTCAACATTTTTAAAAATTGTTTTTCTGTTGAACCAATTTTGTATAATATAGTATACTATAACTAATGTTTTTGGGAAATCAAACAAAATTTATGATTAATTTAAAATTTTATTTTCAAGCAATAACCACTTGTAAAAAACCCACACTTCATCACAAGAACAATGTAAAATTTTGTGTTTATTTTTTGCAAATATATGATTATTACACACATAACGTTTGTTTAAATTTATGACATTTACCAAATCATTGTAGTTTGGACATTTGTATTCTTCAATATTAAAAATTCTATCATTCGTCGTCAACATTTTTAAAAATTGTTTTTCTGTTGAACCACCTTTGTATGCGATCACTTCGTCTTTGCACAAATTTCTAATATACCAATTTAATATGGGAATGATGTTCTCTTGTTTGTAGGCACATTTTAATTCTTCGGTCACATCAAAATATGGAATGCCGTGCACGTGTATTTCACAATAACGAACAGTTTTTTTGTCTTTTGGCGACAAATAATTGAAAGGATAACTTGGCTGAAACAAATAATGATCGATAAACGAATCATTTTTATTAGATAGTTTTACGTCTAGAATAGCCATTTCTCTACATTGAAAATGTTTATGAGGATATGGATATGTAATGTAAAATCCGTCCATGTCGATGATGTATCTAATATTTTTTAGATTTTGTGTCATTTTGAACCAAAATGTTAAAAGTATTTACACGTGACTAAAATATGTTTGTTCCAACAAACTTCACATAACAATTCATTCTTCATTACTTCCCATCACCCCATTTCTTCCTTCTGCTCTTTTCTTCCTGTAATTTAAGAAAACAGAATCACATTCACTAATGATCAACTAATGACTGTCATTGTTAAAAAAGTATTTTTTAACTTTTTACTTTCTGCTATTGTCTTTGTATTTATGGCTAGGAAATGTCCGCGGCGCGGTCTCAATGCGTGTTGGCGAACTTCACATGCCTTCGAAATTTTCTCAGACATGATTGCAATTAACAATTTAAGTGGTGTCGGCGGGGATCGAACCCGCGTTACGCACTGTAAAATTTACAGCTTGCGCTAACCATCTGAGCTACCACGACTTAATCATATACACACACAATATTTAAATACAATTTGTTAACACTAAATCATACACACGCAAGAAAATAACAGAAAGAAAAGTAAGTGTGTCAATAGAATAAACACTTAAAATTGCAATTAACAATTTAATTGGTGTCGGCGGGGATCGAACCCGCGTTACGTACTGTATAATTTACAGTAAAATTTACAGCTTGCGCTAACCATCTGAGCTACCACGGCTTAATCATATACACACACAATATTTAAATATAATTTGTTAACACTAAATCATACACACGTAAGAAAATAACAGAAAGAAAAGTAAGTGTGTCAATAGAATAAACACTTAAAATTGCAATTAACAATTTAATTGGTGTCGGCGGGGATCGAACCCGCGTTACGTACTGTAAAATTTACAGCTTGCGCTAACCATCTGAGCTACCACGGCTTAATCATATACACACACAAAATATTTAAATGTAATTATTAACACTAAATAATAATAATAATAATAATAATAATATTCCACAACTATCACACAACGCCATCTAGTCCCAAGCTAAGCAGAGCTTGTGTTATGGGTACTAGACAACTGATAAACATACTTATATATTTCTAAATACATAAATATTATAGATAAATTACACCCAGACACAGAACAAATGATCGTGCT
The DNA here is from genome assembly GCA_907164705.1 of Parnassius apollo. Taxonomy (NCBI): domain Eukaryota; kingdom Metazoa; phylum Arthropoda; class Insecta; order Lepidoptera; family Papilionidae; genus Parnassius; species Parnassius apollo. The sequence continues at coordinate 3,483,771 of CAJQZP010000851.1, forward strand.
CATCACACAAACATTTGTCCTGGGTGGGAATCGAACCCACAACCTCCGGCATAACAGTCAGGGTCACTAACCACTAGACCAACAGGCCTGTCGTTCAAAATCATACACACGTAAAAAAATAACAGAAAGAAAAGTAAGTTTGTCAATAGATTAAACACTTACATCTATGGCCTTTGATGCGTTGAAGTAACACAAATGTATTATTGATAGATACACTGCGGTCAAACGACCATACACTAACTCCATGACTGCAGTTGCTTGGTCTTATATAGTACCAGTAAGTAATAATTCTAATCTAAAGAATTTCTACAATAGAATTGATAATAACTTTATGCGTCAACAACCTTATCTCACATTCTTCGTGTTGCGTCTTATTCAGTGTATTGATGACTCAAATACGTTTTGTATAACAGAAAAAATGCAATTTAATATTTAGAAATCACATAATTGATCATTCCTATGTTAGTCATTGAGTAGATTGTACTGTAGTAATCTACTAATAGCAGTAATATCATGGATACACTAGATGTACAACAACATCTGAAAAAGATTCACCCCAGTCTAGAAAATAATGTTTATGCTGCTACAGACTGCCCATGTACACCCACGTACCAACGTATATACCTAGTCAGGTCATAAGTATTGTCACACAGTAAAAACTTTTCTTTTAGAATGCTGGCCACAAAAAAGTTTATTGAATTCGAATTGTTCATGAAAATAAAACTGTATACTTTTTAGAATTTTACTCATTTTTACATATGGAGTGGACGCTTAAAAAAAGACCGTGTTGCAGTTGCGATTACGCGCCAATAAAATTTTTTGATATACTAAAAAATTTGAATATAACCAAAAGATTCGTTTATCGTACCATCAAACGATACAATGAAGACTCTAGTGTAGATGACAGGTCAAGAAGTGGTCGCCCTCGATTTGTTAGGACTCCAGCAGTGATAAAAGCTGTAAAGGTGCGAATTCAAAGAAATCCCAAACGTAAGCAGAAACTGTTGGCCCTTCAGATGGGGTTAAGCAGAACCACGGCGTTAAATGAAGACTTAGGGCTTCGGGCATATCGAAGAAAAACAGGACATCGTTTGAATGCTCGTCTAATGGATCTGAGACTGAAGAGATGCCGCGCTTTGGTGAAGCGGTACGCGGGAAAAAATATCGGGAAATTCTTTTTTTCGGATAAAAAAATTTTTACCGTAGAAGAGAGCTACAACAAACAAAATGATAAGGTGTACGCACACAGTAGTGAAGAAGCGAGCAACCGTATTCCGCGTGTCCAACGAGGTCATTTTCCATCCTCGCTCATGGTATGGTTGGGAGTTTCTTATTGGGGCTTAACAGAGGTACATTTTTGTGAGAAAGGTTAAAAACGAATGCAGTTGTGTATCGAAATACAGTCCTGACGAACCTTGTGTAACCTGTTTCTCATACCATGTTCAATAACAGGCACTGGGTATTCCAACAAGATTCGGCGTCAGCTCATAGAGCGAAGAGCACACAAGACTTTTGACAGCTCCGTGGCGTAGTGGCTTAGCAATGAGTAGCTGCGCTTGGGGGTCGCGGGTTCGAATCCCGCACGGAACAAGTATTTGTACGACCTACACGTAATTGTTCCGAGTTTGGATGTTTGTCCTTGTGAAAGAGGTAACGTTCTTTAAAAACAAAAAAAAAAAGACTGGCTGGCGGCGCGTGAAATCGACTTCATCCGACACAAAGACCAGTCCAGATTTGAATCCGTTAGATTACAAGATATGGTAACACTTGGAGGAAAAGGCGTGCTCAAAGCCTCATCCCAATTTCGAGTCACTCAAGACATCTTTAATTAAGGCAGCCGCCGATATGACATGGACCTCGTTCGTGGTGAGATAGACGACTGGCCGCGCAGATTGAAGGCCTGTATTCAAAATTACGGAGGTCATTTTGAATAAACTATAGTGTCATAAGAATCTATGTTTTGTTAAGTTCATTTTGGTATATAAATGGTTACATAATAAATAAACTTGTTTCAATTATTTTACATTAAACATGTGATAGAATTTATGATTCGTGATCAGAGCATGCCAAAACCTTTTTTTTTTTTTTTTTTTTTTTTTTTTTTTTAGGATCGTGAGTCGACGAACGTCGTGCGCCAGAACTGGTACAACCTATCTACAAGTGCGCCAGAACTGGTACAACGTAACTACTATTGGCCCAGACATTTCGGAGATTAACCGGAACAAGCAGACGGTTAGACGGATACAGTAGTTAAATGTTTTCGTTAACTTTGTTTGTGTTAATACCAAATAGTAAGTGGTTGCTGTGACCTATAGACATCTATATGTAAAGCCATGATGGAGCTGTATTAATTGCATAGTTGTAGCTCGAATAGGTCTGCTCGACCGGGATCACGCTCTCACAGATTACCAGCGCAAAATAGCAGCTTAATGTTACTTGTGTTTCGTATGGTGAGCGTAGATAAACCAAATGTGAATCTAAGCCATCTAGGGGCACATTCAAACACTCAATTTTCTTTACCAAAAACTTTTTGGAGTTTAAGTTTAAGTTTAACGAATGAGGGACAGCAATTGATTTTTGGATACAGAGATAAATAAGAATGCACAAAACATACTTGCTATAAATATTTACAAGTATATCAGCAAGTAAAACGGCAATTATCAAATTTCCAGTGGTGCCAACTTCAAGAAACGAAATCAAATCGCCTATCCAGCTATGTAATGACGGCGTCAGCTGTGCATTAAAGTAAAGTAAAAAGTAAAGTTACAGCCTATATACGTCCAACTGCTGGGCTCAGGCCTCCCCTCATTTCTGAGAGGATTTAGGGCAAGGAAGTGTCCGCCGCGCTGCCCAAATGCATGTTGACGAACTTCACATGTCTTCGAAATATTTTTTTTTCTTATTCCTCAGACATGCAGGTTTCCTCACGATGTTTTCCTTCACCGCCGATCACGTGGTAAATCAGCACTTAAAATTGCAATTAACAATTTTTTTGGTGCCGGCGAGGATCGAACCCGGTTTACTCGCGTTCTGTTATAATTACAGCGAGCGTTAACCACTGAGCTACCACGGCTCTAGCTGTGCATTAGTAGTGTAAAAATATCCACTACCTCATATTACCATCCTTTTTGTGTCGTAGTAGGCAACGGGGGAAACTGAAACGACGGAAAACTACAATTGCCAACCCGCCCGCCAAATGTGTCTACTATGACTAAGGATATGAGAGGAAATGAGATTGTCGAAGGCCGCCGACTTTAACAAACTATGCAATGAAAAAATGAATAAATAAAATTCCGCTTCTTTACCATGTTTAAAATATAAATAAAATACTTGATTAAAAATACACTCGTTTATAACTCATAAACATATCCGAAAGGCGTATGACTATTTCAAGGTATTTCTAAAATTGAATCACAGTTCTGAACGAAGGAAATTGCCAATAAAGTAATTACAATCGAATTAAATCCACACGAATGGAACCAATACGTCCCATTGTCAGTTTCTAGATTTTAGTTCCAACCGCAACCAATATTTTGTTCAAAAATTTATTGAATTTCTGATTTAGCTTCAACTACGCACGTCTGTTCCTTATTGTGTATTTTCTATTCGTAAAACAGGTAAAAAGTATGTCATCTGTATGAAGCTGACTGCAGCTTGACTCATGTGCTGCAGGTGACTATATAGACTGCAGTACATTTAACGTTAGGTGGTAACTTTATTATGGCTGTAGTACGAGTGATAACGCTCGTACAAAATACCAGCTTAAATTCTCACGCCTTTTACCCCGAAGGGTAGGTAGAGATTATTGACTTCCATTTAGCATGATCCTGACAACACTTTCTCGCTTCTTTCAGATCCATAGCTATTTACGTTACAGAGTCATGCTGCAGCTATTTATATTATGGTAGTAGCACTAATAAGCCCTCAAGAAAGGTCCACGATCCAACAGAAAACCAGCGTATAATGACAGCTTAATGAAAAAAATAGGTAACGCCATCTTTTTGTAAATTTGATGTGGCAGATTTCTTTTTACAGTGGTAAACTGAACAGCCCATCACTTCTTTCTAGATCTAGTCTAGAGAGCTGTGCAGCTGCAATCAGTTTTATTGTAAGCTCAGGATCGCGTAGACTTTACTTTGACTGAGGGGAACGCCTGCCTATGACAACTCCCGTCCGATCCGCCGGTGACCTATGTTGCTCTATGACTGAAAATATAATCCACATTTAGATTCATGATCGGCGATAGATGTACCTGAGAATTATTATAAACTGACTTAAGAAAGATGTTCTGTCAATGTTTCACCGACAACGGCGCCACCTACCGGGTCCGTTTGTGAATCTAAACCATCCAGGGCTCATCATGCCTCGAGATCATGCTAACTCAAACAAACAAAAATCTTCATCAAAATCAGTCCTGCCATTTTCGAGTTTTAGCTAGACCGACGGACGGCAATTGTTTTTTATATTTATAGAGATGTCCTATTAAAGAAATGTTTAGTGTTTTAGGCGACAGTAGCCTAAAGGCAGGGCACGGACCGCAAACTCAAAAAGGTCGTGGGTTCGAATCCGCCATTCACCTTCTTTTAAAAAAAATATGAAACTTTATTTGTAAAAGTTTTGTGGAGCAGAGAAGAGCCGCGAGGCTATAGTGTTAGCGATGGTGTTGGAGTACCTGATACATTCTCGAAATATTCTTTAAATCTCATATGGTATTCTCAGTATATATCGCTCATACTTAATCAAAAAGTGACAAAATATAGGCAGTGACTTAATAAAAACTATTATTTCTATGAAGCATTGAGGCAACTGGCAATTCACTTTTAACAACGGAGAAGCTATAGGTTCTTGGAGTGGAGTGGAATGGAGTATATTACCTAGTTATTGTAATATTATATTTAATATTATCATGATCACAATCACCAGGCTATGGTGATATATTAATCTTTTTCTGCTCATATGGTTACCGTAATTGTATTATTGTAATTTTGTTTTATAACTATTTTAAAACCGTAATAATTGATAGCGCACATAAAAACCCTACCATGATCCCGACATTAACTTTTGCTCACCAAAACGCAGAGTAAAGATCGTTTTCAGTAACATTTTAATAATTTTCATTTTTATGAAAATCTATATAAGTATACACATATTATACATACTTACACATTTATGACATAAAACATTTACCAATGAATATAACGATTCGTTAAGAATGCAATAAATAATTTACATGAAAGTTAACAGCCATTTATATTATTTATTTGCTTATAAAAGATCTTTCGTACATTTAAATCCAAAGGGATTTTTATTTTGTCAAAATGAACTAATATTTAGAATTTTACGCTGTAAAGCCAATCAACCGGGGAAAGATCATGCTTGCGCAGAATATCAGCATGAAATAGCAGCAAAATGTTGCTGTGTTTCATAAGGTGGGTGACAACCGGAGACCATTTGTTTTTTTCATAGAATAAGTGTGACAAACGAGCTAACAGTTCACAGCTAAGGAGGTATTCCACTTTAGACAAAGATGTTGTAGGTGACTAAGAGCCGTGGGCACATTTGTCACTCACACTTGCTTTTACTAAAATAAATTCAAATAATTTTATAAAAATTATATTAAAAAATAAAACAACTTAAGCATGACTTAAATAATTAAAAGTTAAAAATCTCGGACTTCACATTTCCAAAATATTTTAATTCCACGCATGCAGGTTTCTTCAAGATGTTTTCTCTCGCTGCCGAGCACGTGGTAAATCAACACTTAAAATTACAATTAACAATTTAGTTGGGGCTGTGGCGATCAAACCCGGATTGCTCGCATACTGAGAAATTTACTGCAAGCTGCTACGGCCCTTAAACTCGAATACAAATATAATATTATTTTTTTGTTTAATCTTGGAGTTAATCTTTGAAGTCCAGTGACCAGTAAATTACAAATTACGAAATATGCTAAGCACTTGCGTAAAAAAGCAGGTCAATACTGCTGTGTCATCATCATCATCATTACAGCCCTTCACAAGTCCACTGCTGAACATAGGCCTCACCCAAGTAATGCCACAAAGCACGGTCCTGAGCCACCTGCATCCATCGACTTCCTGCATGTCTTACCAGGTCGTCACTCCATCTAGTGGGGGGTCGCCCTACACTACGCCTACTGGTACGAGGCTGCCACTCCAGAACCTTTCTTCCCCATCGGCTATCGGTTCTTCGAGCTATATGGCCGGCCCATTGCCACTTCAGCTTAATAATCCGTTGGGTGTGTACTGTTGTGTATTACAGCTGTGTACAAATAAAAAATATAGAAAGTCGCCTGCCAATTTTCACATGCCCATCGATAAACCTCTTATATTTATATAGTATGTGAATATACCTTCATACATGAGACATTTTCATCACCGGGAAATCAAGCGGTCGGTGGGTCTTCACTCCTTCGTTGTCGATATTCCACGCATTCGAAACAAGCGATTTGGTTCGTCTTGGTAAGTGTAGAGAACCAGAGATCCTTTTTACTGGAAACGAAGCATTCCATCTTAGTCCTCAGGGGTAACAACGCATTTGCATTTTGATTCTTAATTGGGGAGAAATATATTGTGTTATATTCTATGGGCCACAACCTCCACTTACCATTCGGTAGACTGTGTGCTCGTTTGTTACCTTTATGCTATAAAAAATATTTCAAAATAGAAATTTGTATACGGGATTAAGTCAATAAACTCTCAATACGATATTTGGTATATTCATTCACATCTGTTGCTCAACTACGACGCCAAAGATATTGACTTCCACCAAAATTGTATATTTTACATTGTGGCTTTTACTGCATACGTGCAATATAAATGATTCTGTTTTGAACGTGAGTTCAATATATAACTTTCAATTAAAAAACTTCTTTACATAACTTTGCTCTACACTTTTAAAATGCAATAATTAAAGAGTAAATAAGTTAGTGTCGAGAAGTTGCTAAGGGAAATTCATCATCCCATTTTAGAATTTATCTAATATCATTCTCTAAAATTGGTTTATTATATAAAAATATTTTTTTTTGATTACTGGTTACATTCAAAAATAAAAATAAATTGTAACTTAACATCTAAGTTTAAGAAGATAAGCAGTTTATTTTAAACAAATAGGTTTATAGTAATTAAAAATTAACACATGAAAAACTTCCATAATTTTCGCCAAATATAGGTTATTCGTCAGATACTGAACGCTACGGCGTACTAAGGGACCAAACGGTACGTCCCATCTCAAAAATCTATAACTTTTGTGTTTCTTGACATTTGAATTGAAATTTTGTGTACGTATTATATTCCTTAATACTTATGTTATTAGATAACTGAAACTCCATCACTTTAAAAACTATATTGGTTTATTTAAAAAAGTGATAAAAATAAAATTCTCAACATCTTTATAGGTATAAAAAAAGAATATTGTCAAAATAGTTCTCACAATAATGCTGTAGCCAATACCAATTATAATTTCCAAAACAGATAAGAAGTACGCAACATCGTTTTTATCATACGTGTGTTTAAAATGATCACCGCAAAAAAGAAATTTCACGTAAAAATATTTTTCCAAATAAATATTAAATACCTACTTGTATGTTGTGTATAATGTATGCTATTTTGTGCTCACTTGTCAGATAAAACGTATTTTATTGTAAACAAAGAATAACAAGTATTTTATTTTTTGTATCCCACATGTCATAAATAAGTGCAAATAACGAGAATGTCATAAATAAGTGCAAATAACGAAAATGTCGTAAACAAGTGCAAATAACGAGAATGTACTTATATAAGTGCAAATAACGAGAATGTCATAAATAAGTGCGAATAACGAGAACGTAAAAGTGCAAATAACGAGAATGTCATAAATAAGTGCAAATAACGAGAATGTCGTAAATAAGTGCAAATAACGAGAATAGTCAATCTATTTTTTCCCTCGGTCGACCTTTTTTGCTTCTGGCTCCAACAGTCGATTTCTTTTCTTGTTTATCTGAATAGTTAACGAATCTCAAAAATTAAAAATGTCATTAACTCGACATCGGCAACAAGGAAACCTCTACTTGAAAATCAAAAAGACGAAAAATTTCCTAGACACTTAAAATTAAATAAAAATCAAAAATTATTATAACATTCTTGTAAACTTAAGATCCTAAGCAATGAAAAACTGTATGATAGTTATATATGTCCATAAAAAACTTGAAGAATGAGGAATGTAATTAATATTTAATTATCGAAGTGCAAAGTTTGGGTGTAATTTTTTATACCCTTCAACTGATAATTTTTTTACTATTATATCGGATAGGTTTATATTCTTAGAATATAAAACAGTCAAAACGTTTATCAAACGGTGCTTTTTTTAGATTTAATGAAAAGCCTATATAGTAATGGCCTGCGGAATAGTCTAATCTCCATGTCCCCCTCTGTCACACTAGTTTCCTGAAATCTTTTACGTCTCAGGCGGTAAGATTGTGGAACGAGCTAGCGAGCAGTGTACGTGCAGCCACGAGCAAGGCGTCGTTCAAACGCTTGCTATGGAATCATTTTCTGGCATTGCAGGAGTAGTTTGTCGATTAACATTTTTTATATTCTTAAATTCTAACTGTTCACTTTTCCTGTTTTTATCTCAAATATTTTATAGATGTTTGATTGAGAAACAGCTATATTTAAATATGTATGTACTATATATGCACAATATATACACAGGCCATATTAAGCAAATATATGTATATATTTATATATCATGTATGTATATCTATATAATAATATATATGTGCAATTATGTTTATAACATGTGTCGCAACTCGCAATATGTAATGTGTACTTATAGATATTTTAACTCTGTAGCACTTAGCACCCACAATATCTTCTCTGCTTAGCCTGGAGGTAGACTGGTAGAGAATGCCTTGTTGCATTAAGTCCGCCTTTTTGTACTCGGTGTGCAAATAAAGCATAAATAAATAATACGCCGTTCCACTTTTCGCGTGATCGCCGCACTATGGGACGAAACAAAGCATTTCATCTCAAAGCAATGTACTGTTCTATAACAAAGACGTAAGTGTAACTTACAAATATAGCGCAATAATTCAAATTAATTTAAAAACACGAATTGGATACATAAAAATATAAAAAAGGCGTCTGTAAAATCAGAAATACAATAGCTATGAGTATACAGGCTTATTTTTCAAGGAGTAGCTAAATTTTAAACTTAAATTCAAATATAAATAATGATATACAATTATCGCAATTTTTGAAAATGCGGGTAAATAAAGCTTCTACTTTTATTGAAATTATCCCAAATTGAATGTGACTTATGGGCAATAACGCATTAACATACATTACTACGCATTTGGAATTTGAAAGATAAAATGGACGGAATTTTAATTTTTTTTTAAATAAATTTTTCTTCACCATTTGCCTTTATTACTTATTCTGAACCTTATCTGCAAAATTGGCCGGTTATAGAAAAATAACCCTGTATGATATATATGGCCACTGGCCACACGCCTGCCAATTTTCACATGCCCATCGATAAACCTCTTGTATATAAATGGTATATGAATATACCATACATGATACCTTTTCATCACCGGGAAATCAAGCGGTCGGTGGGTCTTCACTCCTTCGTTGTCGATATTCCACGCATTCGAACCAAGCGATTTGGTTCGTCTTTCGTAAAGCGTACGTCAAGGGAGTGGATTAATTTGCCAACGGCTGTCTTTCTATCTGATTACAATCTTGGTGTCTTCAAGGCGAGGTGGAATAGGCTTATATCATAATACAATGCGATTTACCATCTAGTGCTTAATCGCCATTTACCATCGGGTGGGATTTATACAGGTTGTTAGTGTAAACACCGTTATCCTTGAAACCAGTGGTTTGGTTTCACTTATAGAACGTAAATTCAATGAAAAATAACAACATTTTTTTTAGTAATATCTCAATTTTTCAAAAAACACAAAAGGTAGGAATTTTCGCCTGTCCTAATCCAGGATGAAAATATGAAGGAAAAGTTACATCACAGGTTATGTGTACCTATTGCGTTTTTATTGGAATGTTGTGTAGGTAGCTAGGGCGGACGGTGATCTTTACAGTGATTACGTCACTCAGGCGCATAGGGTATCCATGAATTTACGGACGGTGTCGGACAGAAACTTTTTAAATTTTATGAAAGAAAATAGCGTTTTTTTAAATTCGGTTAAATATTTGTATATTAAAGCCCTATGGTTTTAGTAACAACGGTGTTTACACTTACACCTTGTATAGTTAAGCACTAATCTCAATATAAAATTAATTAGAAATCTAATGCAGAATTGTTCAAAAATCCATTACTCTTCCTAAACCAGTATAAAGATATGATTAAGTAAGAACAGAAGCATTTTCGACTTTAAGACTTAAAATATAGTGATAAATATAGTGACGTAATATAGTAAAAAAAGACAAAAAAATAATTAAAATTGTATGGCCATTGAGATGACACAGTTGACTTCTGCATATGGACCTTTTTCTCCCTTAACGATTTTAGATGATAGCAATAACTATATACGAGATGAATAACTGTACCGGCATCTATTGGGGAACATTAGGTTGTGACAAATTTTCCATGACTCTTTACGACACTCATTGGATGCAACACGGACATCGTTATAAATTATAACGCTGCCTTAATACATATTAGGTGAATCCTCAATGTAACAAAAATGAATAGAAATTACATTACCAATTTTCCTGCTTCAATATACAGTCAGTGATTAACACAGTAAAAGTTGGGTATTTACGAACAATAACCTGGACCCAACTTTTGCCGGATAAGCCATGCCTAACGAATTAGGACTGGCAAATATTGTCACAATGAAAATGTTCTACTGGAAGCTAATCAACAAAGAGAGCGTGATATTTCATTGCTATGAAATGTTCTCCATTTTCAATGGTTGTTATGGAATGTATACTGGAATGTTCATAGACTTACATAGTCTTTAACTTAAATCCAAAATAATCTTAATTAGAAGTTCGACTAAATTATGTTTTCTACCTAAAGATACCTTGAGGCGAACTTGATGGTAAAATTAACCATATGAATCTAAAGTTTAGATAAAGTTTCTTGTGAAAAATGGTCCGGTAGTGGAGAGCTTTCTCGTTATCGTATTGCCTAGGTCTAGACTTAGTGGAAAAAGTACGTGACTACCGAGTCCTGGGTTTAAATCCCCACTGGAGCATTATAAAATTAAAGTAAAGGTTATAAAGTAAAAATGATCTAAAATAAACTTAATATGGCCTTTAAATAATTGTTCGCGTCTGTAGGATTATCTTTATGCTTTTTATGTATTAATAGGATCAGGCGTTACTTTGCGGAAATTCCTTCGCGGTCAGCCATCACAGAGTCTATTTTCCTGATTATGCGTTTGGAAGAGAAACATGTGTCTTATCCTCCACGATGTAGAATAAAATTCTAGTGTGATGGTATCGTTATTAATTTATAAAAAGGTCGAGCTGTACTCTAAATCAGCCAACTCATCATATCACAATTCAAAAAATACGGCAATACTACGATGTGATCAAGATGGATAGGCGTCGGCGGCAAGATGCACATGAATTCAGTTAATAAAGCAAATCATCTCGTTCACAATTCACAGATTCATAGAAAGCCGCATCCAGCGTTATTACTATTATATTATGAGATATAAAAAGAGAAAAAGGTGGAAAATAGAAAAGGATAAAGAGACATGAGACTTGAAAACCACTACTCGTTCGATTAATCAATATTTCTACGAATCTTAATCAGGGTCGTGATTCTGTCTTAGTTATAAGGTGTGAACATTAAAGTTTAAATATAAAAATAAATTAATTTGGTTTAATATGTATCGAGAACTACATTTGAATATCATAAGAAAGTAAAATCTAATTAAAGATTTTATTTACATTTAGATTATTAATAAGAGTACCCTTAACCGACGAGCATGTGTATATGCGTAGGTATATGGGGGTGGAAAAGGCGAGAGAGGTATGTCAGGATCGTGCTAAATGGAAGTCTGTAGTCTCTGCCTACCCCTCTAGGTGACAGGCGTGAGTGTTTATATTTATGTTAAAATCTAATTCAGCCGAAACTTGTATATATCAGTCAGTGAGCAGAAAGTTAATTGGAAAACAAGATAACCATTATTCACGATAACGTCCTGGTCTTTACTGCCCTTTACATTTCGAAGGGCAAATATCAAAAGTCGACCTTCTGTGGTAATAAATTACATTTATCTTGACGTGGGTTTAAGTTAAATGACATGAGAAAATTTCAAGAGCAAATAAAATTGGCGAATATTGAACATTGGGATTCTCATCAATGAGACTTCAATAAATGTTATGGTGAAAGTTAAAAACTTTATGATGATTTTCTTATCCACTTCTTGTTTGGTAAGATTTTTTAAATATTTTTGCGTTGAAAAAGCGAACCCATTACAACAACTTCCAAATGATAAGATTAAAAATTAAAATGTTATTTTTGTCCACAATAACCACGATACATGTTATTATAATCAATTTAACAATTTAATAAGATTTTATTGTTTTAATCAGTTCGGTTACATTTGAAAATAAATAAAAACCTCAGTTATTCATAGCCGTACAATGTTGACTCAACTTTTGTGGTTTGGGCTAAGAAAACGTGTGTTAAATAATATTTTGTGAAGCTATTTTACCGTCGCGAACTATAATGTAATTTATAAAACTTTTCTTCTCTAAATAATAGCAGAGTTAGTTGTCACGTTTCATTGAATAAAATACTGATTGAAGTTTTTTCTCGATGCCGCTTTAAGAAAACCAAAAAATTCTTTAAGACCCTCTTATAGAACGGTGTGCAGGTATGAAAACGATACCTCACTCCCCGAAACTGTCGAGCGAATTGGAACTAAAGCGGGTAGAATTAAAAAAAAGTATCCAAAATGCCACCCTCAAAAATGTCTCGGCTGTACAAAGTAGATATTTGATCTGAGCGGCCACCGGTTGGGGCGTCTCAGAGGCGCGAGTGCTTGAACTCGATTTTAGAAAAAAAAAATATTTTTTTCGTTATTATGATTCGCATTTCTGTCTTCACACAACCCTTGTCCGTAGGTTCAATTATTGTATTGAATTGATTTACATCATCATTATCATCGTCATTACGCTTTTCACAAGTCCACTGCTGAACGTAAGCCTCCCCCAAGCCCCAAGGGATGCTTTGCATATCTTACCAAGTCGTAACTCCATCTAGTGAGGCGCCACCCCCCACTTCGTCCACCGGTACAAGGCTGCAACTGAAGAACCTTTCTTTCCCATCAGTCGCCAGTACTTCGAGCTATATGGCCTTCCTATTGCCACTTCAGCTTAATCCATACCAGTTACTCTGGTTCTCCTGTGGATATCCTCATTTTTAAATCTATCACGCAAAGAAACCCCGAGCATAGCCTTCTCTATAGCCCGCTGAGCGACCTTGAACTTCTTCATACGGTCAGCAGTGAAGGACCACGTCTCAGATCCATAAGTCATCACTGGTAATATGCACTAAATGAACAATCTTGTTTTGAAAATTTTGAGATATACCTGAAGAGAAAATGTGTCGTAATCGCTCGAATGCTGCCCAGGCGAGTTGAATCCGTCGATTGACCTTTCGGTAGAAGTTGGACTTACCTAGTCGGACTATTTGTCCCAGGTAAATTATACTCGTTAACAACTTTGAGCGTAGTGCTTCCAATTCCAACTACTTACCTTTTTTTGTCTATGTTAAGACCTACCCGTTGTGAAACACTATTGAGGTCATTGAGCAAAGTGCTTAGGTGTAGTCCAGTGATTTGCCGTAAGAACTATGTCGTCGGTAAATCAAAGGTGAGTGATGTACTCACCAATGATTTTAATATCGTATCCTTTTCAGTCCAGTAGCTTGAAAACGTCTTTCAATGCAGCGGTGAAAAATTTCACCCTGTTCTACATCTTTTTGCAATTCGGTAAGTTTCGTAATCTGGTTCTGTATTCATATAGCTACCGTAGACCTAAGTACTACACGAACAAATCAGCACTTACGATATACCGACACCGCCAGGAGACTGTAGTACCGCCCAAATTTCGACGGAATCAAAGGCTTTCTCATAGTCCGCACACGCAAGACAAAGTGGCAGATTGTGCTCTTCGGTCATATTATGCCGTGTATGTGGTCTATGTCTATGTGGTTCGGTAGGCTGGAAGTCATCGAGTCTGCGTGCGAACCGATTCGTAGTGACAGTTGGAGAACATTAGACGCGGCTCAGCAAGGAAATCGATCGGTAGTGCAACAGAGCGTTGTCGCCTTTCTTGAAGAACAAGACAATCGCTCTTCTTCTTCACGCCTCCGGAGTAATACCACCATGGAGGATGGAATTAAAGAGCCTCTGAAGGATTTCTAGTTTAAATTGATATATGACCTCACACTCCACCTGATGGTAAATGGCTACTGTCACCTGCAGTCAACTTTAAACAAACAAGGCTTTAGATGAGTTTATACCTCTGAGGACTAAGATAAAATGTCCCACAGCCTATATGTCGTACATACTGGTCGTCTATACTACTAAGTTATTTTCTTGAACAAATGCCAGCTTCAATATAAAGCAAAGAAAAAAAAAACGCTGTAATCGAAACTAACTATGAACCCAGCGAAAGATTCTTTGTCGTCAAATGGATGTAACGTTATAATAACTATTGTTTAGGTATCTTTAATCACGTATAGTTTTTCAAAATTTTTAATAAATAAATAATCTACAAATACATACTACAATAATAAATAAATAGTCTAAAAATACAAACTTGGTTTGAAAGAAGAATAGGAAATTTTTAAACTTTGTTTTTATTTTTGTAGTAAAATGATTTATTCCCGGGATTAACATATTTTATTGCATCTTAAAAAAATAACATGAAAAAATAAAACATAAAAAATGTTTTATTCTCAAAAAGTCGCCACAGTAAAATGATAAAGTATATAATTAGTCTGTTCGCGATGTGAAACTATCGTATCTTAACTTGGTGCGATAAAAATAAAATAGAAATAAGATGTGTAAACATGTCATCGGAGTTTGATCTTGGTAATTGAGGCCTTGTCGCTGTTCCAGATTTATTTATAAATTACAAATCATGGAAGTGAACAGTGAACACTATCATAACTGAGACATATATTGGTGTCATCATAACAAATCCCTTTATTTATGAAATATTATTCCGCTTGTTTTATTTTAATTTTGGCTGCAGCATGGCTCTATCACGTGTATGGTGGTCGCGTCAATCAAATAAAAAAATCTAATATGATATTAAATCATTTCGGAACGTCATATTATGAGGGTAGATAAAGGCTAGAAAGGCCTTATCCGTCTAATAATCATATACTATATTTTGTATATCCTAGACATAAAACACCGGCGACATATTAGTACTCCAAACTTGACGAATATAGCAAGACCTTCCTTCAACGCGCCGTGTAATACGGCGAAGGAATCCTCCACGGCATAACTTCTCGTAGGTGTCGTGAGCGAGAGCGATGGAGGGAAATAAAACAGGAGATAGATATTTTCTATGAAGACTTTTATAGGCTTTCATGAAAATGAATGACTGACAATTAATATATAACGAAAAATATAATTATCGCTAATATTAATTTGTTATAAAACTTTATAACCGAAAAAGTAAAAGAAGATAATAATACAAGATACATTCGCGAGGAAATATTTTTACGACTGTTCACAAATAACGAAAACATGTTTCAACGCCAACCTTCATCTCGCATGGCGTTGAGAAATATATTAGGGGAAATTACATTAAATTATCTTCTCACAAAATATTTAATTTCAGGGTTGTGTCTGTACTTTCTTCGTCACACTTTTTATTTTGACGTGATTTCTAAATTGTGTCCTAAAAATATACAATTTAGAAATAAATCTTACAAGAAGGTTATTTTATTCTTTTAAATCACTAAGCCAATTAAAAGTTGGAGAACAGTTAGCTGGGTTCAATAAATTTTCAAATAATTGACATGCTTTTTTATTTGAAAATCAAAGTACTTTTACCCAATTTTTCTCTATTTTGTCTTTAGCATTTGAATGATGTGTATAGTTCAGTAAAATACAGTTTAATTTAAAAAAAAAAAACAATGTAAAATCTTTGCTTTATTCTACATCCCTTTAGTTCAAACTACGAATATTAATATATACATGTATATCACCGAAGTTTTTTTATAGGATAGTGTGACAAACGAGCACACAGTCCACCTGATGGTAAGTGGTTGTCGTGGCCCATAGACATCTACATCTATCGTCGACCACGAATCAAAATCATTGACATTGTCACCCGTGAGGACAAAAATGGAACGCCTCGTTTCCAGTAAAAAGGTCTCCGTTCTCTACACTCACCATACGAAACACAGCAGCATTAAGCTACTATTTTTTACGCTGGTATACTGTGAGGGCGTGGTCCTTCCCCGGTCGAGGCGACCCATTCGTGCTAAAACTATACTACTAATATAACTGCGGCATGGCTCTACCACGTAAAAAGTTCAGATAAAGGCCTCAAATCTGTGTAAAAAAAATCTAAAATTTTTCAAGATGTGATATAGGTAGTGGTAGTGACAGGACCAGTGGAAAGTTTATTAATGCAACATGTGGCGCCAAAGGTCATGTTGATATTTTAGCCCTATCTGCCAGTAAAAGTGTTCGTTTCTATTTATTATGATTTATGAATAATAATACACATTACATCTGTTTGCCATGAAATTATAAGATATAATATGAAAATTTCAACAGTCAATAGTAAATACAGTGGTTTTTAATACTTCTAATTTGTGAAGGAATATATTTTTAGCTTGTTCATGTTAATTTTGATTTAGTTATAAATGCCAACGAACTCTAAATAAGAGCTTAACAAACTTTAATTAATCAAAATATCTGTCTAACTATTCACACATTCTTCCCATTTTATGGGCAGTTTGTTGATATTCTAGAGTATATAGTAAGTCGGTAGTAAGTGTGCTTCACGAGAGCTTTTACTGCTATTCGGAATTGATTGCCTCTCACAAAGCTATCTAAACTTCGAAAAAAGTGGAAGTCTGTTGGAATAAGGCCTGGAAAATATGATGAATGAGGAAGAGCTTTAGTTCTGCAAATTTTATGCAAAGTGAACAACACCAAAAGCACACCACTATACTGTCACCAAAGGCTTCCTCTGGCTAATTTTTCGTTTCGGGTGCTATTTAGCTTGGACAACCAGATCTAACCATTGCAATGAATGCTTACGATTGTCGTATGTCCCTTTTTTCTTTATTGGTTCAGCAATATTATGCCACCTTAGATGCGAGCCTACCGCTGTGCGTAGGTAATTTGGTTCCTGAGATACCCATTTGTCAAACATATTTAATTAAACAATTTACCCCAAAACATCTAATTTTCTTTTGATACCTGCATCTAAAGTCGAACTTATGCTTCTTTTCTTATATTGGAGATATCACACATATGCATCTGAATTTTAAATGCATTCTAAGATGTAAAAAAAAGTTTCAAATCATAAACACAAATTATAAGTCAAAATAATTAATGCTGCAGTTTGTGAATGTTTTTTATTAAATGTTATTTTGCAAGCAACTCGGACAACTACAAGTAAATAAAATACTCGTAGATGTAACAAATTACGGTTAATATTTATCCAATTCTTATACATTAGTTGTAATAAAGTTGTATTAAACTTTAATTTAAGTTCTGGAACGTATCACGGAAAATCACTACAGCGCAAGCAAATGAAATCTCATCAGATTGCATAACATCGTGTTTGATGCAACTTCTAATCTTATTGCATGAGTTTTACAAAGTCTACGGGTAGCTTAGGACGGAATAAAATCTATCTGCGAACATCAGCTTTATGTGAGTGTGCTGCAATTAGGCAGTAAATAATTTACAATATGATTCCTAAAATTATTGAAGTTATTACCATCTAATCATCAGCAATATATTATATATATACTTCCTTACAATAAGTTTACAAATATTAAGTTCGGTTTGTTACTGCCGGCTGTACTAGGCCGAGCCTGTATCACAGACGGCAGTTCCTTTCTCTATGATATAAAGAATATAATATTACTAAATAAACTTGGTGCTTAACACCCATAACCAGGTTTAGTTACCGTGTCACTCGCGCTGAGCCAAGAGGAGGCGAGGCTTTTGGCCTTAGGTAAAGAGCCGATGAGAGATCACGAGACAAAATTGCCAATGGGTGGCCAACGCTTGTGTGGCCCTTTGTGAGTGTAAGAACAATCCCACGACCAGGCCGATTTGGAACGTTGATGCAACGCAGCGAAATTTTATATTTAGTTGATAAGAACTCTATATAACTCTATCTACGTATATTTATAGCCATGCTGCAGCTATATTGGTTGGGCTGAAAAGTTCGTATCGTCTCTATGAGATGGCGCCACTAGAATAAAATCCATATCATTTTTAGGCAGTACCAACCTTCAAAAGAAACGTGTATAAATTTGACAGCTGTCTGATTATTAGTTTGTGAGATACAGCATTTTGAGTGAAGCAACTTTTGTTATTTTGAAAAAAATGGATAAAAAGGAATTTCGTGTTTTAATGAAACACTATTTTTTGATGAAAAAAAGTGCTGCTGATACCAAAAAAGTGGCTTAATGAGTGTTATCCGGACTCTGCGCCGGGCGAAGCAACCATTCGTAAGTGGTTTGCCAAATTCCGTACAGGCCATATGAGCACCGAAGAGAACGCAGTGGACGTCCAAAAGAGGCTGTTACGGACGAAAACATAAAAAAAATCCACAAAATGATTTTGGAAGATCGTAAATTGAGGTTGATTTGTATAGCTGGCACTCTAAAGATATCAAAGGAACGTGTTGGACATATCGGTATTGAAAAGTTGGAAGATCGCTATAATCGGTGTATCGCCCTCGATGGCAACTATGTTGAATAATAAAATACGAATTTTGCCAAAAAAATGTGTTTTTCTATAAAACGATACGAACTTTTCAGCCCAACTGTTATATTGTGGTTGTAGTACGAATGGGTTGGCTCGACCGACGAAGGACCACGCTCTCACAGAATAGCAACTTAAGCTCTTGTGTGCGTGTGGTGAGTAAAGAGAACGGGAGACCCTTTTTACTGGAAACGAGACATTACATTTTGGCCCTCAGGGGTGACAACGTATATGCATTTTAATATTTAATCGAGGGTGGATGTAGATGTCTATGGGCCCCAGCATTCGCTTACCATCAGGTGGGTGGGTATTTCCAATAAAAGTGTATATTATGCAATGCCAAAAACACGGAGACATATACAATATAGCAAAGTATTCAGGTACTCTTACCAGGCAATTCCCAATGACAAACTTGTCATAGTTTTTCTTATAGAAATGGGGGCAAACGATCATGCGGCTTACGTGATGGAAAGTGTCGACCGCCGCCCACGAAGAAGTGCAACACCAGGAGTAGTGCAAGTGCGTTGCCAGCCTCTTAAAAAAGAGTAAGCTCGTTTCTTTAAGATCCCTAAGTCATAACGGTAAACAATTCTACAAAGTATTCTTGCGAGCAAGAAAACTCCTAGTACTCGTAAATCTCGCACAGTAAATTTTAATATGATGCGTAAGTCAAACCTATAGTTGATTAACTTACGCATCAACCACAGTTTTTATCGTAGCAATTAAACGACTTTTATAAGACCCACGGAATGAATAGTTGTATCGATCTATTTTCGCTATTCAGATTTCAGAGTGAGCTAATGCTATATATTATGGAATGTCTTCTTCTAAAAATCGAGAAATGTACTAAATTTTACAAATAATAACAATCTTTTTTACAGGATAGTGCCGTAAGCTGCAGATGTACAATGAATGAATGACTATTCCACTTCTTTCCTGTACGTATCTAATAAAAAAATATCCTTCGAATCTGGAATATCTATAACAAAGGGGTGAAGAGTAAAGACCCGCCTGCCGCTTAGTTGTTCGATAGTAGAAAGGGGAAGGAGGAATCAAGGCGTGTAATACCTGCACACAATCTCCGATATGCATTCTATAGAATACCGATAGTCCGGCAATTCTGCGCCTGTGCTCGAGGCTGACTATATTGTTTTCAACCAACTAAAGCTTACTGATAAGCCTCTTATCATGTCTCTTCACTGAGTCCAACGCTGCTAGGAGGCAGTTTGCCATACCATCCCATTTTTTATTGGTAACAAAGCATTTTGATCATTAATTGAGGTTACTGAGGTGGAATGTGTGCTCATTAGTCACGTTGTCGTATAAATAAAAAGGTAAAATCCCTTTATATCCCATATCTCAACCATTATCCCAGCATAATAAAATATTTTACGACTGCGACACTGAAACAAGGTTTGCTATTTATTACTTTACTAAATAGCACATCCAACTAAGTACTAAAAGTAAGTGAAAAATACTTACAATATATTATGTGCAATACAATATGCGTCCTACACAATTAAAACCAATTTGTATTCTTTCATAATGTCGATGGTAATATCTTTGATTCACTCTGTTTCGGGAGTTTCAGGATATACGCACCGGATGACCGAATATTTCAACAAATGATGTACTAAATGATATTTTTTATAGGATAATAAACTGGCACACAGTCCACCTGATGGTAAGTGGTAGCTGTGGCCCATAGACATCTACATCTATCCTCGATTACAAATCAAAATGCAAATGCATTGTCACCCGTGAGAACTAAAATGGAATGCCTCGTTTCCAGTAAAGAGAGTCTCTGGTTCTCTACACTCACCATATGAAACACAGGAGCATTAAGCTACTATTATTAATCTGTAAAAACGTGGTCCTTCCCCATTCGTGCTACAGATACACTACTAATATAGCTGCAGCATGACTACCATGTAAAATACACTAAACGATATGATTCTACTTAATCTTTGAAATATTACAATGGCTTTACATATACTTGAAATATTTCAATTTTTATAATATAATCTATAACATAATAAGCTGCAGAAATTTTTACTTTTACTTTTTACCCAGTTTCTGAAAGAGCTTTATGTTTCTTTACGACTTGTCGTCACTCATTTTTTTTAAGGTTTTTTCGTAACTTTTCTCTGTTTCTGAAAAAAGTTACTCGAATAAAGTTTGGTTGCTACATTATATTAAAGAAAAAATTAGAAAAAAACTGTTCTCTCGAATTTTCAAATATATTTTATACGTAGCGGTAACGCTGCAGTTATATTTAATATGTGTTGCCTTCAAACGCATTTACTTGGAGTAGTCAAAGCCCTGGTTTTTTCGTAAGATATAATATTTTTTGTGTGGTAGAACCACGCTTCTGGGGTTGAAGCTGCAGCACGAATGCTCTCTCAGGCTACTAGCGTAAAATAATAACATAATGCTTCTGTGTTACGTATGGTCATTCTGGAGAAACGGGTACCTTTTCTGCTTGTACGGGGCGTTCTTATCTTTTTTCCATCTTAGAACACCTGCATTTTATTCTAAATCGAAGATAAATGAAGCCTCCTATGGGCCACAGTATTCAATACTTTTTAAAATAAATTATGTCATGCGAAACCAATACCGTCTTCTAGTTACGAAATTGGTTTCAAATAAAATGTCAAGAAAGGCTCGGCTTCAAGACAAATTGATTTAGTTATAAAACGATATATGATTTATGCGACGTTAGATTTTAAATTTCAATTGTATAATATTAATTTGGTATCTACGTGAGAAAGAAGAAGAAGGTAGGAATATAATTTAAAGAATATCATTGAATAATAATAATTTTATGGATGTTACAGCATTACATTTAAAAAAATATTCAGCCCAATTTGGCTTTACTGCAGACATGATCACAAATTTAGTTTAGTGACCACTTTGGTAAAGTAAATTTGATTCTAAACCAATTACCATCATTAGTCAAGAATGACTATTGGTATTTTTTGCGTATAGTCCAGTCATTTAAGCTTAAATTAGGTAATAATCTCGGAATTTGAAATACCCAGCTGTAAGTCTGTAAATACTTGTATATTGACACCCTAAAAGTTGTCTCAAAACCTACATATGGTAGGGTGTACGCAACTATTAAATAAGTCAAAGTTACAAATTTCGGTTTTTTGCGCTTTTCTTGTAAATATTTTATTTCCTATGGGTTTTTTGCTATTTGTATTAATTATCAATATTGTAGAATACAAAATTCTCTACAAATTTTGTTTAATTTTTTTTATACGGTGAACCGTTTTCGAGATAGAGGGCGGAGAGCGCGTGGTCACAGCATCACTTTAGGTCAGTCTCCGATCGAAAACGCGCCATATATGGTTGATGAACTATCGATAAATCAATAATTATAAATATTTGTCAATTTTTATTAACTATTATATTATATTCTATAATTTTTTCCTAACCTATCCACTTTTTATTCACTATTAATTTATTTAACAACACTTACCTGCCCATGTAATTGCAGAATTGTCAATGAAAATATAGGAATTATATTAGAATTATAATCTAATTAATATTAATAACTTCTTACATGATGACATAATTTAGGGTGTCAATGTATTAACAGACTTACAGCTGGGTATCTCGAATTCCGAGGTGAACTTACTATAATGACTGGACTAGTATGTTAGTGGTTTTGTTAATAAAATCCAATGAGAAGCGAACTCACAATGCACCTCCGAGTACTAACACCTAGTAGTTTACGGAAAAAAAAATCTTTTTTTCCCCCCCCCCCCCCCCCCCCTCCATAACTCAAACGGTTCGTCGGTTTTTAGAAGCCAAATATTTTCTGACGTACCAGTATATATTAGAAATACGGTATAATTCTTTTTAGTTGTTTTTGGGAAGGCGCTGCTGCCTATCTCCTGGTTTGTTTCACTTTATCGCCCCTTACCATGTCCCACGAGTTATTTTCTCGAGCTATGCTTTGTATGGAATAAAATTCTCGTATGCATACGGTGAGCAATCATTTAATTCATACGTACATGGAAATTAATTTGATTCGAAATTAATATGATTTATCATGTTAATTTAAGGCGTCCATTACACGCTCATGCAGGCTTCAATCAATTCCATCAATCATGATTGATATAAAACGGATGGTGATTGATAGGCGTTCATTACGCGCTCGTGCAGGCGTCAATCACTGCATTACACGGTAGGTTATTCGTCAATCACAGCCGTGATTGTTGTAAAACTGACAGCCTGTATGAGCGTGTAATGTACGCCTAAGATCATACGTATGTACCAATATCGGGCCTCGGTGCTTGCCTCAGTAACCGAGCTTATCTCATCGGGGTTGGAACTGCTCGTCCAGGTTGTGTGACCTTACGAGATCGTCATCCCACGTCACTTACCTCGACCGACCGACGAGCCCCGACCGATGAAGACTGACGTAGAATAATTGATAGAATCAGGCGTTACTTTGCGGAAATCCATTATGATAAAGAATGCCCGTTAGTCAACACAATAAATTTTATAAAATTAACTGCCTTTATTATTACACATTCAACGAAAAAAATAAGTTAATTTTAATTATAGAATTTATACTAGTACATTAATAACTTTATAATATATATATATATATATATATATATATATATATATATATATATATTAATTATAAAACTAGATAGATTAACTTCTTTGTTATTTCCGATCTTATGATTCGAACAACTATTCTAATAAAACGACATCGTTGACGTCTGTTAAAAGCTTTGTGTTTTACGAGCTCCTTAATACTTTGAATAAACATTAACTAAACATTCACCATTAGACATGACGTCAAATGAATTTCAATAATATGAAAACATAGTCGTAATGAACATAATGTACATTCATGTGATAAGTAATAGTAAAGTAAGTAAGCCGTTTGTCCCTTCAGGTTTATAAGAAGAGCATGTTTACGAATTTAGATATTTTACTCAGTTGCACAATATTTTTATAATATTTATGTTTATGAGGGCTCAATAAAGTACCAGATACATTACAATTGAATTATTTGATAAAAAAGGATGCTCTGAATGTCATTTTCTAATTAAATTGTATATGGATAAGCTTTCACCGATAAAAATATAAACACACACACCTTTACCTGCTCTATCTGTTCCACAGTCATCATACTGAATTTTAAATTTTGTTATATATATTGGATTTAGTTCATTCCTCGGATTTGTCAACGGCCTCAACTACTGAAATAATTATGTGATGTTTATACAATAATAAATCTATATGCCTCCATCCATAAATTTAAATCAAGACATTTATGTGCTTAAATATTGCCACTTAGTTTAGTTTAGTTTACGACGGGCTATTTTTCGCAACTCCACGTTTAAGTGCGTATTTCGCGCTTGGGTAGGGATAATGTGATGAACCATGAAATCTCCCTGAAGAAGTTCAACAGTCTTTGATGTTGCAAGCAACTTCGGGGAGCGATTCTGGCGTGTCGAGATGTTTAGCCCTGTATGCAGCGACCTCCGGACATATCAGCAACACGTGAGCCGCCGTTTCTTCCTCCCCCAAGCATGCCCTGCACAAGGGGCTATCTGTAACACCTATGGTAAATAAATGTATGTTAAAGGAGCCATGTCCTGTGATAGATAGCACTTGTTATTATCCTGATCTGTGGCTTGTTCCAGATCCCACACCTTCATTTGTTTTAGAACCATCCGTGAAGAATCTAAGCTCTTTTGGGTTTAATCCCTTCGGATGTTCAGTTTCATTCAATTGTATTTTGTACTTCTTATCGAATACAAATTGTTTTGGGATTCTGTTGTACTTGGCTTGTAAGATAAGAATTTTTGAGTAAATTCCATCAATTATACCTGTATGGGGGACTCTATTTTTACTTAAAATGTTTAGGGTAAAAAATTGCTTGAAAAAGAATTCATCAGGAGAAAAGACTGTCCAGGAAATTTTTGTCATATAATTTAAAAACATCAACATTATTTTTAAATTTTTCTGACAACCAGTATAATTGTCTTCACTCGGTTCCGTACCAGCTAAAGTTGCTTCTTGTTGTATATGTAGATAAGGCGGTGTTAAACCTAGTATAGCCTCTAAAACTGCTGTTGGTGAAGTTCTTTTGCAGCCCCTGGCATCCACACATGCCAATCTCTGGTAACGCTGAAGCATTTTTATAATGGTGGATTCATTAGTTTTGGTCCACCATACTAGAGAGCCGTATGTGATCATGGGCCGAATCACAGTTTTGTACAGCCACAGTATAACTTTTGACGTCAAACCCCTTTGTTTACCAATCAGAAAGTTATACTAGCCTTGTTGATTTTGTTCTTTATCTGTTTATTCATGTTAAGTTTACTGTCCAAGGTAAGACTAAATTATTTTACCTCCGAGGGTAGCTGAAGTTATGTGCTGAAAAGATTTGGGAGATGATAGTTATTCAGCATTCGTTTTTGTGTGAACATTACTGGAACCGTTTTTTTTGGATTAACGGTTAGGCCATATTCCCTGCACCATCTCTCCACTACACGGAGAGCCGCTTAGGTCATTCTGCCTTATTTCATATTGCCACTTAAAACATTAAACTCAATGGATTTTTGTGTAGTGGCGGTTTAAGAATATACACTACCCTATATCGTCCCTTGGTTGACGTAAAAGGCGACAGAGGGAAACAAACGACTAAAAATAAAACAACTGTGGTTGCCATCCCGCTTGCCAAACGTGGCAATTATGGCAAATATACCGCCTATGAGGCAATCTATGGGAGAGGCCAGTATTCATTAGTGGACTTTGATAGGCTGTAACGGTACCGGTAAACTGAATGGAAAATTTATTCCTTATTGAACAAATAACAGCTTTCAACTTTTCAGTCACTTTATAAATTTGTTATTGCTTGAATTACCTTTTTAAAGTATTCAAAATAATATCCATAACCGTATTATCATAGTGGCTACATAAAAGTTTCATATTTTGCATTCGACTTGGAATTTACAAAATGAAATTAATTTTAAAAGCTATGATATTGGCTTCAAAAATCTCTTGTTCTTATAGACCAGTTCTCTATAAGCGTTATCCGTTAAAAATTAATTGCAAATAAGTGTTTATTATAACATTAATATGTTAATTTATTAATGCTACAGAAGCGAAATGTTTACTATGATAGCACCATAAAAATAGATTACCTAACCACATTATCGATAAGATCAACGACTTTCATCTGGCGTAAAGTTTACTAAATACTTGCAATTTTATAATTTAATTGCAGTATTTAGTAATTTATTTTTATAATTAGATTTATATGTACTTTTCTAAACAGAACAATAGTTTAAGTTTAAAAATTAGCGGCAAATAGACGGTCCATGTGGTACCACAAAAACTAAAGAATATACTTATAAAAACCTACACCAAAAATAATTAGGAAAGACGCATTACTGATATGCATAACTATATATTTATTCAAAAATGTCCTAACATAACCGTTTGCATCATTAAATTTACGAGCGAAATACCTAGTTTGATTTAACAATAGTCGTACTGACTTAAATTACCCATAACGGATTAATTTATTCGGCGCCACTCGTAGTGATAAAATTAAATCTGGACTTTTACCCAGTCAATAGATATTATTATGTACTTTTTTATAGTATATGGGCGACTAACAAGCACAAAGTCCACCTGCTGGTAAGTGGACGATGTGGTCCGTAGACATCTACAGTTAACCTCGAACTAGAATCAAAATGCAAAAGCGTTGTCACCCATGAGGACCAAGTCACCATACGAAACAGCAGCATTAATTGCATTCTGCGCTAGTATTTTATATACAGATATTCTTTCCCAGCATACCAGGGTAAATTTCGACATCATTCTAGAATATTTCGTGGTGAGTTTAGAGAAACAGAGACCCCATTTAGTGGTTATGGGGCATTTCATGTTCGTCCTCAAGGGATGGCAACGCTTTTGAATTTTGATGCCTATGCCATGATGAATGTGTTTATGGGTCACAGCGTCCACTTACCATCAGGACCGTGGATGGATGTGCCCGTTTGTCACTCCTACTTCAATATAACCCGAGTTAAGGTTCAAGTCCCGGGTGTGTCAATATCAATTATTGGGTGCTTCTGTCAAGCTATTCTCAGTAACAGTTTCTAGCCAGGAAGTAGACAGTGTTTTACAACCATGCCTGAAAGCACGTAAAGCCTTTGGTCCTACATCTGATCTCTATCCGGTCGTGTCGAATATCCATCCCATAGGACTATGAGAGTAAGGGGATTGAGAGTGTCTGTTTTTACACACACACGTGCACACGATTATCCTGTCCTGCACAACCTGTCTCTAGGAGACTAGCCATTTTTCTTTATGGTTTCCGCGGAGGGTACACCCCCACCGACGGGAGTATATTGTCAGTTTCCACAGTTTTGGTCACTTTTTAAACAATGTTTTACTTATTTCTATGACACATGGAGAAGGTTACGCGTTTCTGCTATTCGATGCATATTGCGTATGCCTTCTCTTTAATTAATTTAATACACACTCAGACAAAGTTGTGTAAAGACAGCAAAAAAAGGAAGGAACAAATGCACAGGGTAATCTTTATTCTATACATATTACAGTAACAATGGTTTAATAAAATAATATAGTGACAATGAAATTTAGTGAAATAAATAAACAATTTTAATTCTAGGTATAGGAATAAAAATGGTGAATAGCACAATAAGGTTGAGACAGTTTTAAGAAGAAAAACAATGGGAAAATTTGTTTCAAAACAAACTAAATAGTATTATTACATAAAATAACCAAAATAATATAACAAGGAGAGGATAATCTTATTTATAGACCCAAAGAATGATAACAGTTAAAATAAAAATATTAAAAACACAAAAGTTAATCTTAATTCTAATGATAATCAATCATGTATGATAAGTATAGAGAACCAGAGACCCTTCTGACTGAAAACAAGGCATAGGCATCCCCATTAGTCTTCAAGGCCGATAACGCATCTACACTTTTATTCTTAGTCGAGGATAAATGTAGATGTCTATGGGCCGCATCTACTAACCATCAGGTGGTATGTGTGCGTCAGACTAATTCTTAACAAAATTCTTAACGGAGACTAGCCATCTGCGCAGGACAGGATTATAATGTCAATCCCGAACATTGATCAGTCGATGGACTAATGACTTTATGTGCCACAAATGTATAGTATGCATATCTATACACACAAAATTCTGTAATATTGAAAATAATGGTTTCTTTTGAGACGATTATTCTTGTCAGATGGTATGCAAATATAACGACTGACATAAATAACCATTTTTAAAGTTTTTACACTGTCAGAGCTAATTTTCGAAACGGCTGAACCGACTGCAGGTAATGATACTTCACGAACAGAACAACGCCAGGAAGTATCTGGGCTATATCTTATCCAAAAATCATGCAAAAATTTTTCGTTAAATCGAATCGAAAAATTATGAAATAATAGAATGGATCAATAATTGCTGGGGATAGATAACGTGCTTTAATGATTATATTATGGGATATATGTACATATTAATAAAAATTTCGTACAAATATTTTAGTTTGCAATTTTACACAAAATGGCCTCTACACTTCTATTTCATATAGTTAGTTACATATCTTTGTACAACAAAGTTATTGAATTTTGAAGGATAAGGAGATAAGACCCATTTTATGTGACATTAAATTACCTAATAGATCTTCATCTTATTTTAAACCTTTTCCTATACACGGTTCTCGAGAAAATAGCAATAAAATAGGTACATGGTTCTCGAGATAATAGTAAATTAACTTTGCGCAACCAAAAACCATAATTACTTTACATGTGTATATCTGCAGTTTTTTTTAAAGTTCTACGCGGACAAAGTCGCGGTAAATTTTATTTTTATAATAAAACTTAGTATAATATTCTTTATAAAAATAACTATTATTAATAGGTAACATGTGCGCCAACAAATATTCGTCGCAGGTAGGGTTACGTCTTAATCTCATTTCAAATTGTATTCTTATTATATTAGTATTATACTATGTACCTAATTAGTTTTTAATCTAAAAAACTTATTAGACATCCTCATAAAGTGCTGGCGATTGGGCCTGTCCTAGCAGCCGAAAGTTCAGAACATTTTTGAGGCTTTAAACCTTTTTCATAGTCAAAAATAATCGTAGCGCGAAAATCACGTTTTGGCATGCATACATACATAATGGCAACAAAAATAACATCTAAAGCGATTGAATCAACCTGATGGTGGTGATATGTTAATCCTAATAATTTGAACTTAAAATGTAACATACCCAATGTTTATTGTTTTACATATTTCATATTGACTTAGTTTTTTTTTCTGAACGATCATTTTTGTGATACCGTTATCAATCGTCAGAGGTGAATAGCAATCTAAAGGTGTTTTTAGATTTCTATTATCCTTTTTTAACGCCTATTTATGTACGCTGACTTAATATCATTTTTCATTTGTTTGTCAAGTTAAGACTTTTTAGATATTTTTTAAATTTAACATTTAAGTAAACACCTATTTGCGAAATAGCCACCTTTTAGATAATTATAATATTCATTAATATGTTTTATTAAACAATAATTTTATTTTAAATTAAAAAAACTATCGATGATTTTAGGTAACTACTTAAAACTGTCAACCATTGTTTAAAAACCGTGTAAATCTAATAAATGCATCGTAAATCATTAAAATATCCATTCAGAGGAAAATAAAAAAGGGAAATATGCCAATCATTATTTTGGTTGTGCTAACCTTGTTAATCTTAGGGTATAAATAAGCAAGCTATACTTATAAATACAGTAAGTTGTTAATCTAATCCCTAATCCGCGCCCAATGTCACGAGTAATTAATATAATATAATTAAAAAAACCGTTCCGTGTAAACTGAATTATTTACGTAGATAGTTCACCCATCCCGGATATTATATTTAGAGTAAACACTGTACATTTCTCTTACGAAAAGTTAAGTTGGATTGAAGGACAAGTGGGAAAAAAAGGTTCTCTAATACATCGGTTTACATCACGATCGTTCCAACTGCAAGAATAAGTTTTAATTTAAAACAATATTTTACATGGAATATAAATACAAATTATGGATTTTCGGACTTTTTTTTTACTTGTGCTGTGAGAACAGGCTTCTTGCCAAATTTCACGATTCTAGATCAACGGTTAGTACCCTATAGCTTTTTGATGGAGTGAGTTTGCGGGTATCAGAGTATGTGGCATAAAAAGCCGTATATATCTTTTAATTGTGCTGACTGTGAATTCACGTTTGCAAAGGTAAAAGTAAAAGCTACCTGTTCCTAAGAAAAAGGATTTCGACAGACGTATAGACGTACGGACAACAAAGTCATTCAATAAAAGTTCCGTTTTTTCCTTTCGTGGTACGCAACCCTAAAAACGTGTTTCAGAGCATCATCAAGGAAATTATATTTTATTTATTTAATTACGCTTATTTTTTCCACTCATGATAGAGCCATGTAGTCATCATAATTATCATTACATCTCTTCACAAGTCCACTGCTGAACAAAAGCATTCCCAAGGAATGCCACAAAACACGATACTGAGTCACCTGCATCCATTGAATTCCTGCATATGTACCAGGTCGTCACTCCATTTAGTGTAGTCATCTTACACGATCCATGTAGTAAATTATGATTTCTAATTTTTAAGTAATAGGGCTCTTCAAAAGTAACTCTCTTTTGCTTCGAAGTCCATCTGAGAAGCAACTACCCTCTAATGTATTACCATCTCAAGGCAGCAATTGCTGCGGTGTCCTCTTACCATTAAATGAAATGTAAACTCGTTTCTCTTAAACAAAATGGGTGACTCGATTGGAAGAAAACTTTATTTTTCGCAGTATCAGTAATAACGAATTGAAAAAAGATGCTATCAACGAGATAATTCTTAGTGGAACAGTATCACAATGGCCACTAGGTGGATTTATAAATTTAAATACCGTCAGAAAATTAATACAGGTTATAAGCCGATGTAAAAACTTTGAATTTATGGAACCGATAATTATTTAGCCGGTGACAGGCGTCGACAGCTTTATTTTATGAAAGTTATATATTTAATTAATTGATGTATTGGTCATTTTTGGCGATGCTTTTTTGCCATTTTAAAGGCTAATCGATAAATGATTTAAACATTTATTAATGCTGACATTACACTAAACGTCGTCCGAAAGGGTCCTTTAACAAGATAATTTGATGTTATTATAGTGCAGTCTACAGAACTACAAATATCCGCGCGATCGTTTGTATTCAAGGCTATAAAAATATCTAAATTTTGTATATGCGGATGCTAATTGTTAAGAAAGTCCATTAATTTTTTAACAATTACTATTGCATTATCTAGCGATCAGTAAAATGGAGGATCTATCGCATTGCATTTTTAATCTAAAACATAAAAAAGGTAATATTTGAACTTTTTCTTCAACTTTTGCTTATATTACTTACTATGAACGTTATCTGCAAATTTGGCCAGTTATTGCAAAATAACCCTGTATATGACTGCGGCACAAATCGGTCAGCTCGAACGGGATAGGACTGCGCCCTAACAGAATATCGGCGTAAAACAGAAGAATAATGCTGTGTTTCGTATGGTGAGTGAAAAAAACCCAAGCTTTTTACCGAAAGCGAGTCATTGCATCATAGGTCTTTAGGGGTGACTACAAGTCTGCATGTCTAATCTAATCGGCTACATCATCCGCTTACCATCAGGTGGTGGACATTGCTCCTCACGCTTATTTTATAAAATATTATAAATATTAATATATATATACATGTAATAAAATTCCCGTTAACTGCGTTATCAGAATCAGTATCCAAGCGTATAGAAATAATTTTTATATGTGGTTTTATTTCCTTTAAATCACACGAGTATCGGTAATACAGGGTCTTTGACTTGATTTTTTTTTTACATTAAAATTAATTTTTTTAAATGTGTTTTTTTGAAAAAAATATATTTCTATACGCTTGGATACTGATTCTGATAACGCTGATATATTATCTCCCTTTTTAAATGATGATAAACCACAAAAGCTCTTTATAAGCAAATAGTGACAAGCATCTTGTTAGCCAAGTCAAAGTTTGACAATATTAATTATTTATAAAACTATTTAATTTATCTATAAAACTTGCCCAGATTTTTTTTTCTAATCCTCTAGTTAGGAAGCTTGAAATAACACGCTGCAAACGTTTTCGCATAACGAAATAGCCAATTTGTCTGCCATACGATCAGAGCTATCATTTCTCTTGTTTATTGGAATCTATATTTTATCTTTGAGTAATGTATGGATGAAATAAATTATCATAAAATGAAATTTTAATTAGATCCGATGGTAACTGATGTCGATCGATCGAAGGTTTAATTATATATGTATTTTATTTCAGTATTTAGTAATTTGTTTTTTATTGTGATGACCTGGTAAGATATGCAGGAATTCGACGGATGGACAAGGAACGTGCTTTTTGGCATTCGTTAGGGCAGGCCTATGTTCAACAGTGGAGTCGTGAAGGGCTGCAATAATAATAATTATTATAATGATGATGATGTACTAATTACTACTAAATGCGAGTAGTAAAATAAGGTACAGCGGGTAACAAACCAGGATATGGACAGCAACGCCTTCCTCATAACATCAAATAAACAGCGGCTGCCCACACGCCTACTACTACTGTCAACTGCGCCAAATATGTTCATCAGTGGACTATTGATAGGCTGTAACGGTAACGGTAACGGTAACTGAAACTGAAAATTTTGTACATATAAAACATGTGATGGTATAACAGCAAAAATTACTAAAAAGGCATTTTTTCTTTGTTATTAAAGCTAAATTTAATAAAAAAACTTAATAAAATATAAAAGACATTATATATATATATATATATATAAAACAGGAATAGGATATCTGTTGTTCAAAAATGATCAGATTTCAAGTCATTTTTCGTATAATAACAAACACTTATAGTAAAAAAGGTAAACTATCAGTAACATATCTATGAAATGAGAACATACTATTCTGAAGTTGTATTCATTCAATTCAAACAACACATTCAAACACCGAACTCCTCTACTAATAAACAAACGACAAAACGTTTTCGACGACGTATTCTAAAACAGTTCCATTTTTTGAGGTGTTGAGTTTAAAATTCACAGATCTCGAAAAGATAATATAAAATACATGTTACTTACTTATTTTCTTAATTAATCCTTTCCTAATTATTTAGTTATTAAAGTAAAGTAACAGCCTATTATAAGTCCCAAGCCTCCGCATGGTCACTCGCATTCTTGAAAGGATTTTAGTTTGATGAGGAGTCCGTGAGCAGCTGTCATGCCATGACGGACTTCACAAGTGGCCAGTTACGATGTTTTACTTAGTGAAGGCTAAGATAAACATCGTGAGGCAACCAGTGTCGGGCGACAAACGCCAAGACAGTGGGAGAAAAACTAAACTTTAAGACGAGCGCTTAATCCTGGAAATATCCTCAATCGATAGGGATTCTCCGTTTGAAAGTACATTCGAAATAAACTCTCTTTTGCCTATTTTTCAGCTAAGCAATGCTTGAATAAAGAGAAAGAAATAAAGAAAGTTTATTTTTATTACTCATTGAAATGGAATGGTAAAGATCACTTTAAACACATCTGCAAAACGAAAATACATTTTTATGTCTTTAGGATGCTTACAGAATACATATTTCGGCATTATATCGGTCATCGTTCATTTACCACATTTTTTTTATTGAACTATAATGTATCTTTAATGAGTTTCATGAATTTGTGGAAGAGCCCTGTGGCACCTATATTATGGCTGCAGCAAGAATGGGTTAGTTGATCGAGGTCGGACCAATTTGCACAGAATACTTACGTGAAAAAGCAGCTTAATGCTGTCATGTATTGTTGAACACCGAGTTGAGTGATGAGAACTGAAGACAGTTTTTACTGGTAAAAAGGAATTCCATTATGCTCCTCACGGGTGGCACATTTTGAATCCTAATCTAGGGTGGATGTAATTTTTTTTATAGAAGAGGGGGCAAACGAGCATGCGGCTCACCTGATGTTAAGTGACTACCGCCGCCCATGATCAACCGCAACACCAGGGGAATAGCAGGTGCGTTGCCGGCCTTTTAGAAAGGAGTAAGCTCTTTTCTTGAAGGTCCCCAGGTAAACTATTCCACAGAGAGGTCGTCCGCGGAAGAAAACTCCTTGTGAAACGTACAGTGGTGGACCGCCAAGCATCCAGATGGTGTGGATGGTATCGGGACGTTTGCCGCGTAGTGCGTTCACGAAATTTGGCGGCTGGCATTAATCTGAACAATTCCTCAGAGCACTCCCTATGGTATGAGATGCTGAAAGCTGCGATGAGATGCAACATCTCTACGCAGCGCCAGTGAATCGAGCCGATCAGAAAGCACTCGGTCGTCGACGATTCGAGCCGCTCTGCGCTGGATGCGGTCAAGTGGAAGGAGCTGGTACTGGGGAGCCCCAGCCCGAGATGGGAACAGTATTCCATGTGCGGCCGAACCTGCGCCTTGTAATGTTGCAGGCGGTGTGCCGGCATGAAATACTGTCCCGCTCTGCTGAGCACGCCAAGCTTTAGATGTCCAAGGCTAAGGGCCGTAGTCAAAGACTTCCATATATCGGTACTACTAGACGGGTTCTGTGGCCTTAATACATTGCGCAGTAAGTTACGGTGAATTATCTGGCCTTCTTTCTCTCTCGACTCCTTTAATCGACTGCGATCGGGCGACAAGACTAGTTTTTTATTTTGTAAACCGCAAACGTTTTTTTCGACAATGTAGTACGGATTTTATTAAATGTGACTAAGAAAACGCAGTCACTATTTATGTGCACACTTTGTAAACGTGATTTGAAGTTTATTTCACATACGTATGTTACTTTATTTCGCCTAAAACAGCAACTGTTGTAAATAAAAATAGTTTGGAAAATTCAAAAGTGCGCGCCGCATGGGTGTTTCATTTAGTTATATTTTATTAAAATATATTATATACGTGTTTTAAATTTAGCGCTCTATTATTTTCACAGGTAGTGTCACTTACAGGGAAAAAGTTAATAATCTTTACCAAAATAAATCGATTACACAAAGTATAAAATCGATACAGGCTGTATGGTACATTTGTCCTTTGTCTTTATAGGGCTAAAACAGTGTATGAAAGCGCCTTTAAATTATTAATAGCAATAAAACTTATAAAAGTACACAATCATTTTACTAACAAACTACGCGTACTAGGCTATTGATGTAAATGGGAACTACTTGATGTAATTCTGAAGCTAATAAAAAACCCGGTATCGATACGTCAATTTTTTCGGGAGTCATCGTGACCGCATACAAAATTGACATCCGGACATCCACGTAATTTTTTTTTCAAAGTAGCAACATAATTATTTATTAATTTGAGTGTTTTGTTGATATACGGATACTCATATTATCGTATATGTGCAATATGTTTATGATAGAGGCATTTTATGGACATACCATTGTTTGACCTTAACGTGTCGAGAGTAAAGCACCACATGAGAAACCGTACAGAGACAAAGCTTCTAAGAAACTGTCAAAGTTTTTACCTATTTTGGTCATTGAGTTATATGTACCTACGTACTATAGAAGCTACTCCAAACCAAAAAAGTTACTTTACTCTGTACACATGCGCGGGAAACAGTAGAGTCGCGCATGCGCAGTTGATATAAACGCGCCAAAATTGTCATATTAAATAATTGTTTATTTAGATTGTATTGTTAATCGAGTACTTTTTTTTTAATTTTCGTTTATTTTGCATATGTGCTAACTGCTAATTTAATATAAAATTATTATTAGCGGCGCTCCGCACTGCATGAATATCAAAATCGAAACCACAATAACAGGTGTACGGATTGCAGTACAGTTCAGTTGAACATAGTGAGTGTTCGGAATGCCAAATCTAGTGCGTAGTACATTTATCGATGATTTTGGTAGTTAGCACAGGAGGATAAAATTAAATAAACAAATAGTTTATCAACTTTTATTATATACTTAAAGATAGAATATTTTTTTACAAACTACTTATTCTAAATATTTTATTTTTATAATTTTTGTTCTTCAATAATTTGTTGTGCCTTTTAACTACATGGTGAATTCTAAATGTAATGTAATTTTCTTTTAAATAATCTATTGGAAAGCACTCACATGGCATAAGAAATATACAACCTTGCACACGTTTAAAATCAGATCAGAATAAGAGATCAAAATATTCGTGAAACTTTTGCTGAAGCAATTCATAAATACATTTATTTTTCAGAAACATTCTCAAATTGGCTGGAACTCGAACAAACACCTTCATTTGGCGGCAAGTTGAGTGCTGGAAATGCTTTTTCAGCAACCAATAACTATTTTACTATCTTTATTTAGAAAACCTTACACAGGATTTTTCGAAGTGATCCTCACAGATTCTACATTGTTGTCTTTTTTATGTTCTGAAAGGAGATCTTTTCGTCTAACAGTTTTTAACCACTCTTGTCGTCTGAAATAATAATTAAAAAAAACATGAAGTTTATATCCGTAATTATTAAATTATAAACATTGTAAAAATAACTACTCAATCACAGGTACTACGTTTTATGTCATGTATCATGTAATAATATAATATACTTACCTCAATATGTGTGAAGTATCCATCTACCACAATAAAAATAATAAATTTTAGTCAAGTTACTATTTACCTAGTGGAGTATATTTGAAAAATAATATATTTTATTTTGTTCTATTATTGTTCATACAAACAGAAGAATATTCGTATCAAATTTTATTTTTTAAAGAATCAAATCAAATATTGTAAAAGTGTAAATATGGTTTACTGTATTGTTTGTATGAACCATAATAGAACAAATTAAAATATACCATTTTTGATTATCCTAAAAAATCCACTGGGTAAGTATAACGTTACGTAAATAATAACCGTAACTTGACTATCGTTTCTTGACAATAGCATGTAGTGTACAATAAATACAATACAATAATAAGTACAATAATAAGTACAATAAAAAGTTCACTACTTCGTCGTTCTCTCAAATCTGCAGGTTTCATTCCTCTGATTTTCTAAATGAGCCCCCTGTTACATCACTTAATGGAATAGAATAGAATAAAATAGTATTTATGTAATTCCCAAAATATGGTATAACATAACAATCTTAAATATAAATTGAGTACACGTTATTCGACAGAATCAGTATGCAAAATTTCAATGTAGATAAAAGCAATAACATTATTTTAAAAATAACATCTTAATATACTAGACACCCAACAGCTGTGCACCGTAATAACCATAATTTAAAAATCTTTATGACCAGAGAAATTAATAGGAAGTTGTAACACCATATTATCATTACAAAGTGACAACAAACTCAGCTGACATAACATAAAATGACTTTTTAGGATTGCATGAACGCGGGCTGTGGGTTCACGACGTGCAATTTTCTTAGCAAATTATGTTAATTGAGAGACACGAGGGAGAAACGGCTACAGTTATCTACATTTTATACCGTGTTTGTTTTTCCTCCAATTATTTTATTACGTATACTTGGAAACATGAGAGCCGTGGTAGCTCAGTGGTTAACGCTCGCTGTAAATATAACAGAACGCGAGTAAGCCGGGTTCGATCCCCGCCGGCACCAATGAAATGGTTAATTGCAATTTTAAGTGCTGATTTACCACGTGCTCGGCGGTGAAGGAAAACATCGTGAGGAAACCTGCATGTCTGAGGAATAGGAAAAAAAATATTTCGAAGACATGTGAAGTTCGTCAACACGCATTTGGGCAGCGCGGCGGACACTTCCTTGCCCTAAACCCTCTCAGAAATGAGGGGGAGGCCTGAGCCCAGCAGTGGGACGTATATAAGCTGTAACTTACTTACTTACTTGGAAACAACAAATGTATACAATTAAACGAATAAATGAGCATTTAAATGCAATTTATTATACTAACAATCGTAATAATTACCATCACAAGCTCAGTCAACTATTGTGATATTCCAAAAACATCTTTGCGAAATACCATATTTTGTACAATAATGAATCTCTCTCTCTACGAGTATCTATCTCTCTCTCTCTCTCCTCTGCAGTTACTCTTCTCACATGGTGGTGGGTTCTTCTGTCTTTCTAATTTTCTGCCTCCATTTAAATAAAACTAGTTTTTAGGGATTTTATCTTATTTTATATTCCTAACGTTTCGAATATTTTACAACTAAATCGAATTTTTCAAATACTTTAAAAACTATTAAATGTGCAGTAGTCGCGTAAACATAAGATATTTCTGCTTCTATCTTTTGCTTTATTCATTATAGCACTTTGCCCTGAAAACAATAATGAATAATATGCATAAAACATACTAGCTTTTCCCCAGGCTTGGACTTCGCTTTACCAACATTATTAGTGTTCCATGCCAAAAAGTAACACTTACTCAATAAGCTCGGTGTTTTTCAGAATGTCTGCCGGTCACAAATTGATCATTAACTTTCTTCTCAGAAACTTTTAACGTTGATGGTAAAGTTCTTAGTCGTAAAATATAGATACCTGCCAAATACGAACATGAACTATAAAATTTCAATGCTTTAGGGTTTAGCTTTAGGAAGAAAATAGGAACACTAAAACTTTTTTAATAATCGTGTGAGATGTTAAATAAATGATTTTTGCATCACCATTCCATATATTTTTCATTTAAGTTGTTTTCACACTTTTCTGGACAAATGCTTTAAAATCAATCATCGATAACCACCGTACAAGTGCTTACAATAAATCGACTTTATCATTTTTATACCAAACCCACACTACACGCTAACACGTAATGAAAAGCACATTAATATCAAGAGGAAACACTTATAAGCCGGATGCTTTTATTTTTACAATATTTTCCATTTAAAAAAAGTTCAATAATTTTTATTATCGTCGCCATCCGTTTATCTGTAGTTCAAAAATAGGATGTAACCTAAATATCTTCTGGAGAACGACTTAACGAAATGATGTGATATTATCATAAATCTTCAGAAATATACAAAGTCGT
The DNA here is from genome assembly GCA_907164705.1 of Parnassius apollo. NCBI lineage: Eukaryota > Metazoa > Arthropoda > Insecta > Lepidoptera > Papilionidae > Parnassius > Parnassius apollo. The sequence continues at coordinate 3,522,811 of CAJQZP010000851.1, forward strand.
TTTTGTGTCGAAAATCACTTCTGTACTTCTTCTCATTCTTTTATAATAATTAATTGCTGCTAAAACCGAACATTCATACTGCAGTAATTTTTTGTTGACAAAAATTTTCAGCTACAATATTTGCTGAAAATTTTTCGAAACAGGAGGTTTGCCATGGCAATTTCTTCGAAAAAACGCGGCAGATCTAATTTTTTTAATTAATTTTATTTTTCCTTTTATAATCCATTTATTCTTAAATAAAGTTACTTTTATGTAAATGTAAAAATGTAAATACGAATAAATATTATTTACTGTTCCGCACGTTGATCTGTTGGTATATAGGTTAACACGATTACAAATAACTAACTTCAATTAATTATGGTTTTAGCTGCTGAAGCAATTAATCAACTTAGCTATCTCACCAAAAGTTTCCATATAAATTTCTCTTTAGATAATCTTTATTGAAATTAATTAATGCTCTTTCCCTTTGGATAATTTTTAATGAAATTTATTAATTAAATCTTTGTTGTTTACGAGCTATTTACGAAAGTCAATGAACTTAATGATAATAGTTGTTTGCAATTCTACCATTTATATCATAATTAAAAAAATTGAGGTTATATAGGAAGTATCGGAATGTGCTCTTTTGAATATTCCGAATTATAATATATTTCCAATAGAAACAACTATGACATAATATTTAATAGCATAATATTAAACCAACCAACTTAAGTTATAGTTATAATACTTATGCTTATGCTTATACATATTTAATTTCGCGTAACGGCACCAATTAAAATATGGTGAGACGAAATGTTGCAGACACTGGCCACGACAACGCATTAACAAATCAGTACAGCACGTGTCGATAGTAATACATGATCATACAACAACATCGTCCGCAGCACCCGCCACCACAGCATACACCACCACCGCAAGGTCCGCACATTTTTGGGTGAGTACAAAATCCAAATTAAACAAAAAATCTGAAATGATGTAGGAGATTAAGTATTTTGGTTTTATTTTGGGACAGATAATTCTTTTTTGGTCTTTTTAAGTATGTACGTATTCCGCAAGAGTCTTAATGCATGCTGTGTTTACTAGTAAGTAGTCACTACACTTAGCTTAAGAAAATTTTCTGTTATTTAAGATTGTTATTGTGTAAGTTGATTGTTAGTAAGCCATATGAATAAAATAAAAATAAATAAAGCATATCAATGTGGTAGAGCCATGCTGCAGTAATATTAGTAGTATATTTGTAGCACGAATGATCGGCTCGACCGGGGAAGGACCACGCTCTCACAGAATACCAGCGTAAAATAGTAGCTTAATGCTGCTGTGTTTCGTATGGTGAGTGTAGAGAACCGGAGACCCTTTTTACTGGAAACGAGGCATTCCATCTTGATCCTCAATGGTGGCAACGCAACTGCATTTTGATTCGCAATCGAGGACAGATGTAGATGTCTATGTGCCATAGCAACCACTTACCATCAGGTGGACTGTGTGCTCGTTTGTCACCCAATCCTATAAAAAAAAAAACAATTTTTTAAAGTATTAGTCAGTTTTATTCCTAACTTTGACTATTTCTGTAGTTCTATTCATTTTTAAAATAAGTTCTCCTTTCTAAAATCCTGTGTTCGATAAATCTGCCTTATAGTACTCCCGTATATTCATCCTCATTTTTCAATGTACTATCTTCCCTCTACATAATCGCTGTGCTCAATACTTTTTCTTCTTAAAAGTCTACACAAAGGTTATTAATTAGAACTCTTAAACTAGGGTGAAGTAAAGTAAAGTAAAGTTACAGCCTATATACGTCCCACTGCTGGGCACAGGCCTCCCCTCATTTCTGAGAGGGTTCTAGGGCTAGGAAGTGTCCGCCGCGCTGCCCCAATGCGTGTTGGCGAACTTCACATGTCTTCCAAATATATTTTTTCTTATTTCTCAGACATGCAGGTTTTCTCACGATGTTTTCCTTCACCGCCGAGTACGTGGTAAATCAGCACTTAAAATTGCAATTAACAATTTCATTGGTACCGGCGGGAATCGAACCCGGTTTACTCGCGTTCTGTTATATTTACAGCGAACGTTAACCATCTGAGCTACCACGGCTCTTAACTCCACCACGGCTCTTAAACTAGGGTATTACACCCATTTTCAAAAAGTTTTTAAATGAATCCTAGAGTGATAATGAACCGCTATAATTTTTATATAAATTTTATAAAACCATTTGTGTGGTGCCATAAAAATTACTTTCAATCTATCGTTTCGTTTGCCATGCTGTACAACTCGTGATGTCACTGCCCCAGAATTTTGCCGATTTTTAAAAAGAATAAGATACCCTTGGATGTTTAATAGAATACACCTCCAAATAGATCTAACCTAATTAAATATATGTTGTAAAGTATTCATATTAAAAACTTACCAATCATGAGTTTTTAATAGCATGTATATGTTTATTCATGTCATTATATTACTTAAAACTAATATTGCACAAAACAACTTATAAACCCTACTTTAAAACAAACAAATTAAATAAGCAAAATGGGGTTGTGTCAGCGCTACTGAAGTAGCAATATATTTAAATCTACCTTTTTTCTGCCAAACGCACCCAATGAGTTATCATCTTCATCACTGGTGTGTTGTGTCTAAATGCAAAAATACGAGCACGAGAACGTCGGGGAAGTTATGGGATTCAAATGGCAACTGATTTAAATATGAGAAATACTTAGTTAAAACTGTATATTTATTGCATGCAAAAAAATTTGACACCTTCAATGTGTTTATCCTTGATAGATTAGTATTTTCTGCTTTTATAAATATGTCTTCCATGATGCCTTGTCAATAAAATTCGGAACAAAACTCAACAATCATAATGATAACTTGAAAATTTTCGAAATAACACGGCACTTTAGGCACTTCACTTAACGAGTGACGTCACGACGATGTTTAATATGGCGGACAGCGTTTTGCAGATTTGAGGCACAGATAAAAGAAATTATTCTTAAAATTTAAATATAAAATTTAAATTTTTATAAATAGGAATCAATATTTCTACTTTACTTACTTTTTACAATATCTGTAATAAATATATATTTTTTGATATTTTTTTACATGGTGTAAAGTACCCTATACCCATAATACTTCGTGTCAGCATCTTGTGTTTTATTATTAGTATTTTATAATTAAATTACTACTTACTTACTTACTTAATTGTATAATTTATTCACATTTCCCACCTAAACATTCGTTGTGAACACTTTTTGTGTTACAAACTTGTCTGGAAGAATGCCCTTCCAGAGCTTCTAATGTTCCTTTTTATTTATTTAATTTTGTTTTGTTTCAACGTGTATTGGCGTACTGTTAAGAATATATTGATAAAATGGAAACCGCATCGAAATAGTTTACAACACTAAGGAGCACTATCCAAAAATCATTTAATACGTGTCACTGAGTTTTATAATCAAAAGCTTATAATAGTGTTGTTAAAGATATAATTGTAACATGGCAGAATTTCAAACAATAATTCATCTTTAATTTGAACTGTTCAAAGTACACGTATTTCTTAGTTTTAAATCCAATGCAAATTTTGTATCGATCCATATTATAAGGGTGTATAGGGCTAGATTATGTGCTGTTCGAAAATATTTATTATGCATATTAACTACTATAATTATGTTTTAAGTGTCTCCTCACCACCATTTAAGCTAGAAAGCCATTTATCCCCATCGCAAACAACCTTTATAACACGGTAGGCTTATGGTTAGTTTAAAGAAAAGTTAAAACAAAGCGTATTTCATTGGATTAAACAAAAAGTAATTGTACCATACAAATCGAGTATCGCCCCGTAAAATATAAAGGGAGAGAGAGATCGCCCCGTAAAATAAAAAGTGTCGAACTAACTTTCATTATTTATTTCAATCTCTGAAGGTTGAATTTTTCAAAATTCTTAGTTATTAAGTACGTAACAAAAGGAAGCGATATTATCACAATTTCATGCTTCTACGTTCAACTGTTTGTGCTGAGCGTCATAACAATATTTTTCACATACAACTTGCACCCTCTTTTTAAAACCGGGTAGATTTTATAAAAATAACAAAAATTTTTGTCTTATCTTTTTAATTCAACAGTATAATGCATAGATTTTAAAATTGAAAAAAAAATTAATTCACTGTGCTCCATACAAATAACACCTTCCTATGGCTGCTGTAAATGGTTGTTATGAAAAATCTCAAAATAGGTTTTTATTTATTTCATTTACAGAGTACTTTCAGTAAGTTTCGAAACAAACGCTCCGTAAAATGAAAAGTTTCTTAAAAACTGTACATACTATTTCCCCAGGTTAAGGGTAAAATTTTTCAAAATTCTTTCTTAGTGGATGCTTACGTCATAAAAGGGAGCTACCGTCCAAATTTCAGATTTCTACGTTCATCTTTTTGGGATGTGCGTCATAATACAATATTTTACCATATACTATTTTACTACACTACTTACTATACACACTTTGCACCTAATTTTAAGACCTTAAATGTAGATTTTTTAAGAAATTATACGTGTGAATTTTATTATTTTTAATTCCAGGGTAATGGAACTTTTAAATAATAGAAACCATTATCCATATAAATTGAACAACCTTCTGGCTCTCTTAGGAGAACCTTGTTTTGAGAAATCGCTCATCCGAATTAATTTATTTTATTTACATTGTACCTTTAGTAAGTTTCAAGTCAATCACCTCGTAAAATTAAAAGTTTTACATAAATAACCGCGTAGTGGCAGTGTAAGGATATTCACCACCCCCATATCATCCCGTGGGTATCAAAAGAGGCAGAGGAAACCTGAATCGGGAGATAGCCGGCAGCATCTTCCTAATAACGGCTGAAAAAATAAGAAATTGCGGTCGCCAACTCGCTAGCCAAACGTGGCAGCTCTGGCAAATATAATGCTATGAGGCAATCTATAGGGAAGACCTAACATTTACTAATTATTAATTTAAACGTGGTAGAGCTATTTTATAGTTGTAGCACTAACGGGGAAGGAATACACTCTCACAGAATACCAACGTAAAATAACTGCTTATTGTTTTGTATATGGTGATTGTAGAGAACCGGAGATTCCCATCTTATTCTTCAGGGATGAGAAAACATCAGTAGTACTTTAATTCTTTGTCGAGGATAGATATAAATGTCTATGGGCATCCACTTACCACGTGGACTGTGTACTCGATCCTCGCCCTTATTTTATAAAAATTAAAATTATTTATTAATTAATAAAAGTATAGTAAAGTAACCTAGTCTATAAACATTCAACTCAAAGACACAAATTTCCTGGCATTTCTAAAGGGTATAAAACTAACAAAATTCTCCACGTTTGTCCAGTACGGATTTACTTCACATTGTTTATTTCACTGTTGAGAATTAGAGAAGTCTCTATTTACATTTGTATTTTATGTAGTTGCATTTTTAATATCGTTACAGAAATCACAGTACGGACCCCGATGATGGAATTCAGGTTGCTTTACTGTGAGATTCAAGCTTTCTAAACCACCATGACAATTTTTTCTGTCATGGCCGCTCAACTACATTCGGCTACTCACCATGGTAAGTGGTGATATAGGCGACTACCACCAGGTTCACACTATTTACAGTAATCCAGAAGTGGCTTATTAAGGTTAAAAATAAGGCAAAAATGACATTTAATCGTAGTTTATAATGCCCACATAAAGAAAACACTGTATGTAGCCATTTTGCCATAAATATAGCTATTAACAGATTTACACTACTTTGCACTTTCTTTGTGTTTCTAATAAAGCGATATCTAGGTACTTACTTTGATTCGTGACTGCAATTTTATAATAATATCATTTCGTACTTACGTTAAGAGATTGTGACTGAATTTCGTACTAACATTTTGAAGTGTGGGGTGGCCCCTCACTAAATGGAGTGACGACCTGGTAAGACGTGCAGGAAGTTGATGGATGCATGTGGCTCAGGACCGTGCTTTGTGCCTTATTTTTGAGCCTATGCTCAGCAGTGAACTTTTGATGATGATGATGATGATTAGGAGATTATTAGTCCAAAGATTTAAAAACATATATTACTAAATACAATGTTAGAGTACGTTTTTATAGAAGTAATGGTGACAATACTTGAAGAATACAGGATTATTTTGTAATAACCGGCCAAATTTGCAGATAAGGTTAAGAATAAGTAATTGCAAATTGTGAAGAAAAATTAATTTAAAAAAATGTCAAACATTCTGTCCTTTTTATCTTTTAAATTCAAAATGCGTCGTAATGCATTATTTAACTGATTGCACACATTCGTAGGGTAAGGGCTGCACGCACACATTCGTAATGCTGGGGCTACACTAACAAGATACGTCAGTGCCCAAAACGCAACAATAATTGCCTTAAATTTAACGCGATAAAGTGAGTGGCTACAATTGAACGGTCAACGTCGTTTCAATTACAATGCCATTGAACGGCGTTAAAGTTGGCGTAAATTTTCCTTGAGGAATTTTTTAAAAGGTTACAATTGCATATTTCGTCGCAAAGCATCATTTTGCGTTGTAAGATTCTTAAAGCTTTTAAGTCTCGGATCCCATAAACATGACTCTGTTTGCAAAATCTCAAAAAACATAATAACTTTTTTATTGTTGTTTTTTATTGTTCCGTTCCATCATCGCCATACGTGCGACCCTGTTGCGCTCATCGTGCACAATGAGATAAAGTTAGTGCTAGTGTGGTCGCTTCAACGCGTTAATTCGTGCGTTAATCCTTTGATGTACCGCCACTCGAGTTATCACCAAACGGGAAACGGCATTGTTAATGCCGTTGTCAAATTATCGCGTTAAGTCGTGGCCACACTTACATTCAACAACCATCAACGCGATAATTAACGGTATTTCTCGTTAGTGTGGCCCGGTCATAAGGATAAGGGCTGCACAGGGTCGATCGGTAGGCAAAAGCGTTGTTGCCCATCCACATTCAATCACATTCAATTTGGGATAATTTCAAATAAAAATAGAAGCCTTATTTAGACATATTTTCAAAAACTGCAATAACTGTATATCTATATATTTGAACTTAAGTTTAAAATTTGGCTACTTTTTGAAAAATAACCCAGCACCATTTGCATAAATCAAAATGTGGATGCATTGTCACCTCTATGGACTAAGATGAAATGCCTCGTTACCGTAAGAATCGACTTCGATTCTTGTCACCAAACATACGAAGCGCAGCAACATAATGCTTATCTTACACTAGCATTCCGAAATAATATAAGTACTCTCGGCCGTGTCATTACATCGGCCGCGACATCCCGTAGGTATTGTAAATGACGACAGGGAAAAACCAGAAAATGAAAAGTAAACAGCGTCTTTTTGACAACAGCTCAAAATCAAAGTCAAAGTCTAAACGATAAAAACTGCGGTAACCCGTCTGCCAAACGAGGCATCTGACAACTGTAAAAAATATCCTCTGTCGAGATTACCTATTGAGGAGTTCTATTCAGATGTGAACGTTTAATAGGCTGGTGATGATCATTCTGTGAAACAACGGTTCTTCTCCAATCGTGCCAACGCATTCATACCGCAGCCATAGCACAGGTGCAGCTTGGTTCTACCACGGAAAAATAAGACTTCGTTAGGATCCGATTCCGATTATGTTCGATTGTTTTTTTTTTTCATTACCATAATTATCTTGAACAGGCTTCATCTTTATGAGTAATTTAATGTCTTCTTTTTCTACAACCCAAATCAGTTTATAGCTGAATTGTACCTTTGCTATACTAAAGAAGTTTCGCCAAAATCTTTACGCTTGATACACCGATATACAACTATACTAGTCGTCACTTCCCGTCGCCGCGCCGATCAAAATATTTTTCACATCTATTTATCGCATGGATGTCATTAAAGTTGACTAATCACCGTGCACGTTCTTGTATAATATGCCAAACGTAAAAATCTTCGTATAAAAAAGATGGAAAGATATTTATATTTATAAATGAATAGTTTTTGAAAATTGCCGCTGTCCATTCAAAAGAGTTCTCCATCATAATGAGAAAAACTAGAGAAAGATACTCCTAACAGCGAGTCCATCAACGGTGGAGTCAAGACAAGTCAAATACAATATTTTGACGCGCATCGCTACAATCTCGCCTCAATACTACCGTAAAAGCCACTTTTCTAAAATCAGTAAGTGGAACTGCATTTGATTTTAGACAACCTTAATCGATGTCGCCGCAACTGCATCGCAATTATACGAGGTAAAACACAAATTATACGTGGTAGAGCCACGCTACAGCTATATTATGGTTGTAGCACGAATGGGTAGGCTCAACTGGGGAAGGACCACGCTCTCACAAAGTACCAACGTAAAATAGCAGCTTAGTACTGCTGTGTTTTTTATAGGATAGGGTGACATACGAGCATACAGTCTAACTGATGGTAAGTGGTTGCAGTGGCCCATAGACATCTACATCTATCCTCGATTACGAATCAAAATGCAGATGCGCTGTCACCCATGAGGACTAGGACGTAATGCCTCGTTTCCATTAAAAAGGATCTCCAGTTCTCTACACTCACCATACGAAACACAACAGGATTAAGCTAATATTTTACGCTGGTATTCTGTGAGAGCGTGGTCCTTCGCCGGTCAAGTAAACCTATTCGTGCTATAACTATACTACTAATATAACTGCAGCGTGGCTTTACCACGTAAAGAGAGTGTTTCGTATGGTGAGTGTAGAGATCCGGAGACCCTTTTTACTGGAAACAAGGCATTCCATCTTAGTCCTCAGGAGTGACAACGCATCTGTGTTTTGATTCTTAATCGAGGATAAATGTAGATGTCTATAGGCCACAGGATTCAATTACCATCAGGTGGACTGTGTGCTCGTTTGTCATACATATTCTGTAAAAAATAAATCATTAGATCAGTAGACGCAATATTCTGGTGTGCTGAATACTACCTGGTTTTCAGCGGTTCAATCATCCCATTTCGACTCGTGGATGTGGTAGAAGGTGACTATGGAAGGATCTGAAATATACTTTTTTATCAGTCCATAAAATTCCGTGAACTTGTCCCATAGTCTAGTAGACTCTAATAGATTAACGAGGAATAAACTATCGCAAGATTTGTTAATCTATACACATCATATCAATATGCTACATAGACTGTGGAGATAACACAATATCAACTGTTATTATTTCGGATTTAAGCCCATTGTCATTTAATCCTTGTAGACGTGAGTATATCACGTCCAGGGGAATGAATAATAGTGGGACGAGTACATGTTTATTTTCGCCTCTTTTATTGCAAAACAGAGTTTATGTACGGATTATTGACCGTTGTTAATCTGTGATAACAAACAAATAATTCTAATAGGGGTCTAAAAGCAATTACTTTGTAAAATCTGCTGTTACCAGCGATTTTGCGGATCTAATCGATCCGTTTGAGGGACTTTCACTAAAAGATTCTAATTCTTTAAAAAGTCGGTAACGCATCTGCGATCCCATTGTTGCGAATGTTCATGGGCTTCAGCGATCCCTGATCCCATCATCCCATCATCTTTGGGAATGAGGTGATCGCTACTAAGCTATCTTTAATACGGTTTATATCAGTTAGCTGTGCAACATAATACATGATTGTAGACTTTTCTTTTTTTTTAAAAGGCCCGCTGGGTTTCTTGGTGGTTCTACCCAGGACAGAGGTATTTTCCGAATCAATCGTAAGAACGACTATTATGATAAGTATAAATTATTATCTAGGTTGGTGGAACAACGTTTTCTATTGGTCAATTCTGGCCTTTTCACGTGGGATATTTTGTTTCTTGCTTTTACAGGATTTTTACCTTTTCCATAGTAAAAAAATAAAATATAACAAAAATGTTGCTTTTCACTTATCATTTTAGAAAGAGTGCCAACCTTAAACTACAGCGTGAAATCAATCGAATTTTTTCATAAGCATGCCTTGATATATGAACTGTCAAAATATATAATGGTGCATAACCAATCAGTGTGAATTTGGCTGTGGGAAAAAAAGTCCTCTGTTAGGAAAAACCGAATTTCCTACCTGTTATAGGTACCTATGAACGTAGTATAAGTGTGTTTTGTATTATAAGGTTAAATCATGGACGGACCTATTATTTTCCTTCCTATTATACCTGTTATAACCTATTATATATAATCTATCCTATTATATATAACCTAACCTATTATATATAATTAATTAAAAAAAACTATTTTTATTTCTATTTCTATCAGGTATCATTTCTATCAAGCGTTCTATAAACTGTACTAATTAGGGCCGATCCTCAATATAAAATCATATTCACAGTTCGTTCTCAGTCCTATCTCAGTACGATAAAATATTATCAATTAAAAAACATGTGTGTGCATTCACCCTATCCGTAACAGTCAAGTTTCGCTCGAATCTCATTCCATGTATAATAAATAAGACCGAGATCAGACCGAGATCGAACCGAGAACGAAGTGTGAACGGCAAATGAGGATCAGTCCATATGCTGCAAGAGAAAACCAAGTTAAAAAAACAATCTGAAACGGCTCCTCAATCCATACGGATATGTGATGTGGGTATAGAACAACTAAGTCCCGATGTAAGAATGTGTAATTATTGATTCTTTTTAGTTATTTGAAGTCGACTCTTCATTTGTATTAATTTTATTATTATCTTTTGATTTTTATTTAAAAAAACGTTACCTGGGGGTAATGTTTTTTTTACTACTAGGATTGTCCACTGTATCGTGGTGGCAGTTTATATACATAAATTTCACAAGGACAAACATCCAGACCCGGAACAATTATTTGTAGGCCATACAAATACTTGTTCCGTTGAGGATTCGAACCCGCGGCCATTAAATGCTGTAACTCATTGCTAAGCCACTGCGTCACGGAATTGTCAAAAACGGACTAAAGAATAATATATCTAAAATATCTAAAATATAATCTTAATGTCGTCTAAATTTCAACTTCAAAGATTTTATGACTTCATCCTTTATTATTCCATTTTTTGGGGCGTAATTTTTCTTCATCTTTATATTGAACCGCCACTGAAATATAACCTATTTAAAAAAATCAGTTCTCAGTTGACGAAGATATCGAGAATACATACAAAAAGAACATGCACTGAAATTGAGAAAAAGCGTGACAAGCGAGCACACAGTCCAGCTAATGGTAAGTGGATGCTGTGGTCCAAAGAAATCTACATTTATCCTGGATTAAGAATCAAAATGCAGATGTATTGTCACCTCTGAGGACTAAGATGGAATGCCTCGTTTCCAGTAAAACGGGTCTTTGGTTGTCATATATACTCACCATACAAAACACGGCAGCATTAAGCTGCTATTTTATACTGTTATTCTGTGAGAGCGTGGTCCTTCCGCGTTTGACCCGAACCATTTTGCTACAACCATAATATAGCTGCAGAGTAGCAATACCACGTATAAAAAAATCTTTTTTGGAGTTGGATAAAAAACAGCCTACATTTTTCGGAAACGAAACAAAGCAGAATAAAAGTATACAAAGCATTGTAGGGTACATTCAAAGCGAAGGTTTCATGTTAATTATGTCAATGATTACTGCTCGGGGATAATGGATATTTGTGTAATAAAGTTTACTACTTGGCTTATGTATCGAGAATGTGTAGTGTGTTAAGCGAAGCTTATAATATTATTGTACGCTTGTTATTCCTAAGGCCGTCAGCGCGACTACTGATCGTGTGGTCCCGGATTCGAATCACGGATCAGGCCAAAATAATCAGTTATTGGGTTTCCCTATCCATAAGTTCTCAGTAGCTTTGAGTCAGGAAGTTTGCAGAGCTTTACCCTTGTGTTTTGGAAAGCAGGTAGAGCTGTCGGTCACGCTCCTGATCTATCTTCAGTCGTGGTGCCGTCCGGTCCCGTCGAATGAGAATGAGGGAATAAAGATTGCAATGCACACTGCACAGATGGTTAATCTTTATTTTATTATTACAAATGGCCTCTCTCTTGACCTCCATTTGGCCAGAGAGCAAAGGTGAGGTCTACGTTGGAGCGAGTTTTCCCAGGAGAAGCCTGTTAACATGCAACTTGAAAAGAGGTCCAGGTTTTAGGCATGCGGAAAAACAGATGCCGGCAGGGCATTCCACGTCTAGGCTAGGAAATATTCGGAACATCAACCAAGAGTAACTGTAAGTGGTAACCTGCATTACGTCTGTACCAGATTCGATAGCGTAATGTAGATGGTGATATGAGCTTATGAAGCTCATAGGCACACTCTCCAAAGTACCATCTGTAGAAGACCGACAAACAAGCAACTTGGCAGCGGTGAGCTAAGCTGTGTAATGCTTAGTTTCCACCAGCTTTTGTCACCGATAAACTTCTAGGCTCTGCGTTCCACTGAGTCGAGTGCGGCAATCATTTTTTGAGGTCACAGTCCACAGTTGATATTTTCCTTAGCTATCCCAAAGGTGCAATACCCCATGCATATTTGGATTGATTTATAATGTCAAGAAAAGCGAATGCATGGTCTTTCAAGCTAAAGGTAAAGCCTTGCCCTCGTATATACCACCCATTAAGTTATACGGTACCCCGTTAAGAAGGGTGTCACAGTTTAAGTACTTGGGTCATATAGTATCCTTTGACCTGAAAGATGATGCTGACATAGAGAGAGAGCGTAGGGCATTGTCTGTTAGAGCGAACATGATCGCTCGCAGGTTCACTCGTTGTTCAGTTCCTGTTAAAGTAACGCTATTTAGAGCTTACTGCACTTCCTTTTACACGAGCAGTCTGTGGGTGGATTACACGCAGAAACAGTATAGTGCCCTGCGTGTTCAATATAATAATGCATTCAGGGTGCTGTTGGGTCTGCCTCGTTATTGTAGTGCGTCGGGTATGTTCGCGGATGCGCGTGTGGATTGTTTCTACACCACCATGCGTAAACGATGCACATCCCTGGTGCGCAGGGTGCGGGCCAGTTCCAATAGTATCCTGAGGGCATTTTCTGACAGGTTTGATTGTCAGTACCTGAACCATTGTCATATGGTGCACGTGCTGACTAATCGGGCCTGTCTTAGATATAGTGTTGAAAATTAGGTAAATAGTTTTAAGTTTTACTAACATTAGTTTTAAGATTTGTATTGTTACTAACATTCTATGATCCTTGTGGTCGAAATAAACGACTTTTATTTATTTATTTTATATTTAAACTTGAGCTTTGTATAAATTTATAAGCTGTATACTATTTTTTAACTAGTTTCGCAATTTGTACTTTCGACTCAATGTTAGCGCCAAAGTTAAGGTTAGCACTCAACTGTATGCCCAGAATGATCATTAACCCTCTACAGATGTACCTCAGAAAGTAGGAGTCAAATCAAACGGATTCTGTTTTGCGGAGAACGGACAGGCCTGCGATTTGGCGGCGTTGAAAGTGACCAGTAGTCTACGTTAAGACTGGCCGCCATAGCCAGAATTGGGCCGGGAGGACATTCACAAGTATTAATCTTGATACTAGAGCGAATGGCACTTACACTTGTCAATAAACAATATACTAATGTTTTGCTATTACGCTTGGAGTGCACTCGGGTGTTGTTTGAGCTTTTTTTTTTTTTAGCAGTCTGTCGCAGTGGCAGTAGTATTATTATTTTGTTCCCTGTGTATTCATTATCAGTTACAGGTTAATTAGAGCCGTGGTAGCTCAGATGGTTAGCGCTCGCTGTAAACTTCACAGTCCGCGAGCAAACCGGGTTTGATTTCCGCCGGCACCAATGAAATTGTTAATTGCAATTTTAAGTGCTGATTTACCACGTGCTCGGCGGCGAAGAAAAACATCGTGAGGAAACTTGCATGTTTGAGAAAGAAGAAAAAAATATTTCGAAGACATATGAAGTTCGTAAACATGCATTGACACTTCCTTGCCCTAAAACCCCTCTTAGAGGGGTTTTAGAATCCCTCTCAGAAGAGAGGGGTTTTAGGGCAAGGAAATGTTCCCTCATTTCTATGAGGGGAGGCCTGTGCCCAGCAGTGAGACGTATATAGGTTGTAACTTTAAGTACTTTATAGTTACAGGCTGTGGGGCATTCAATCTTAGTCCACAGAGGTGACAAGGCATCTGTAGCTTTATATGTTTGAAGTTGATTGCAGGTACTCATAGGCTTCACACTTTTTTTGTAGAATAAGGGTGACTAACGAGCACACAGTCCACCTGATGGTAAGTAGATGCTGTGGCCCATAGACACCTACATTTATCCCCGATTAAGAAACAAAACGCAGATACGTTGTCACCCCTGAGAACTACGATTGAATGCCTCGTTTCCAGTAAAAACTCCGGATCTCTACACTCACCACACGAAACACAGCAGCTTTACGCTGCTATTTTAAGCTGGTATTCTGTGAGAGCGTGGTCCTTCCCTGGTCGCACCGACCCATTCGTGCCACATCCATAATATAGCTGCAGCGTGGCTCTACCACGTATAAACCATCATAAGTACTATAAGTTCGTATTATAAAAACGTGTAGTTCAGTTTTATAAAAAAAAAAACTGTTTTTCGAAGTCAGTTGCAGGTGTCTTTAGGTTGCAGATGCTAACCTACAAGGTAGAGTTACCGTTATAGGATTTTGGTATAATGGCAGTACAATTAAATTTTTAGCATCAATTTTACTGGAGAGTGATCCCCGGTGAAATTGATGCTAAAAATTTAATAATAACGATGGTTTCAAATAATACTAGCGTAAAAGTGCAACATAATGCTGCTGGTTTTTGTATGGTAAGAGACATAATGCGGGAACCCTTTTTGGGAACTGAAAACGTTGGCATTCCATATTAGTCGTTCAGGATAATAACGCTGTAGCATTTTGATTCTCAATCAGGAATAGAGGTAGATGTCTGTGGACAACAACATCTACTTACCATAAGTGGACTGTACGTACCCTTACGCATAAAAAATACGCTGCCTGCATGGGATATTTATTTTGTAAAATGTGTGCACGCATGTGAATTTTCATTGGTTCTTGAAACGCGTACAAAATTAGAAGTTATTACATGATAAGGAAATAAGTAAAAACAAGTAGTGTTCTTATGTAAACACATTTTACATGTGAATACAATTCTATTTTAAATATCTTGAAGGTAAGGATATAAAGGTAATAATGTCGAATGAAATTTTATCTTATTACGAGCCTTACAGCATCGTCTCACCTCGTTACATGAACACAATACAGTATTACAAATGGGAAAAGATACTCAAGGATAGTGAAGCAGTGTGAAAGTGTGCAGAGAAAAAGTGTAGAGCTTAATGCTAGTAAACATTTGAGTAGTGTTCTTCCGTTATTACTTTTACAGCGTATGATATTCGATTTACAGCTTTTATTATAGTCATCGTTATTATCATTATTTATTACATGCAAGCGAACCGCCACAGCTTTGCCTGCGTAGGATCTATTTATCAATTTTTTTTTTCAAAAAACATTTTATTTATTTATTTCCCACTATACAATTGTCTTTACAGGTTTATCACCTAATGCGATAATGTAGACAACTATTTTTACCAACTCCAACTACACCGTTACAAGCTAATAATTTTCGATTATAAATATGTACTTATTGCTATTTCAAACACAGTATCTATGTCACAGTAGGACCATAGCTAATTTCCAATAGAGCTCTTACTATGAACCTACCCAGAGTACACCAAAATAGATCTATGTCTTCTGCTATACGGTTGAGGATACGGAGGGCGCGCGTAAACGGCGCTTCAGTCACCAGCTTAGTGCGGCCGCAGCCGCCGCCACACGGTATCTGTCCGGAACACACATCTAGTTTTCGGATAAAATATAGCTTAGATAAATTTTTACGCTGCTCTATAATTATTCGTGAAGTTTTATTTTAATTGGTTCCAAATACGAGACTGACAAAATTTTACAGAAATACCCCCCCCCCCCCCTCCCACCTTATTTGAACTATAATGTGTAATGAGCGTGCAGCGTTAAAATTCTTGTAAATGTAAGGTTCGTGAAAACTTACTATACTAGTTAGGGCTAATTATGGTATTCTTATCAGCCTTTTTGAATCCACTGCTAATTGTAGTTCCTTTTCAACCAGCAGCTACGTATCATACTAACATGTGGTAAAGACTAAGCCAGCTGTCATGTATTACCTTTAAAAAGTTACCCATACTTATAATACTGAGTTGTAAAGTACAGAACCTATACTTTGGCACTTTTGATACTACCCACAAACTATAAGAAATAAGTTTGTTTGTTTCATGGTCTATTATCAGCCAATAACTTCAAGTCTCTCAAACATTTTAGTTTTCGGACAATCTGCCACTTTATGTGTGTGAACTACGGGAAACTAAGCTCGTGGTGGACTTTGGCGGGAGGGGTATTCTCTCCTCCTTCTCTCAGAAGCCAAGGTGGATTCGCGGGAAAAGTGTACCTAGTGTTGGTACGAGTATGACCATTATGCAGTTTTATTAAGTTTTTTTTAATTATTTGATAGATTTGCCTAATGTTCATCATATATGAAATGAGTCGGTCTATGTACAAAGACTTACTTGACAGGGAAGTTGTTAAAATACTATAATATTTGAGATATACGTTTAAGCAGAAGCTTAAAACTATTTTCGCATCTATAGTTTTTAGGTTCAGCGTTTCCCAAACGAAACAGGTTGCGTACGTTCATCAAAAATTAAAACCAGTCACATAATACAGAAATAAATTGTTATCAACATCAATGATTGCAACTGTTTACCACTGAATAAAAGATAATAAGTCGCTTAATAGCCCATTGAAGCTCACAATACTATCGCGGTGACGCAAAGGTATTTGGAAGGCATGATAATCAGTACCGTAACATTCGCACTGTTTTGGAATGCGACGTGCGTAGGAACGAGAGATAGTATTCGTGTACCTCTTTTATATTATCGTTTTATTCTACAAGATCACTTAAATGCGCAGAATACCAACGTAAAATAGTAGTATAATAACGCCGTGTTTGAAATAAACGTGAGTGAGTGACAACAACTGGTTACTCTTTTTACTGATTACAAAACATTCCATCATACTCGTAGTTATCGAGACAGAAAACGCGTTTTAATTTTGATACTTTTCCTTCAAAACTAAAATGATTATCATAATTACACTCCATCTCAGGGTAAGTCGGTTCCTTGATCTATATGCCCGGTCCATTGCTATTTCAGCTTACTAATTCGTCGGGCTATGTCGGTCACTGTGGTTCTGCTGCGGTTATCCTCATTTCTAAGTTTATCACGCAGAGATACCCCAAGCATAGCCCTTTCATACCTTGAGTGTTCTCTTACGGCCAACAGCGAAGGACCACGTCTCAGATCCATAAATCAATAACCGACAACCGATGGGGAAAAACGGTTTTCGAGTGGCAGCCTCGTACCGCTAGGCTTAGTGTAGGGCGACCCCCCACTACATCGAGTGATGACCTGGTAAGGTAGTGGTACTAACAGGTAAGACCTGGTAAGGAAGTCGATGGATGTAGGTGGCTCAAGACTGTGCTTTGTAGAATTCCTTGGAGGAGACCTATGTTAGGCAGTGGACTTGTGAAAGGCTGTAATTATGATGATGATGATGATGGTAAGTGGCTACAGCAATTCATGGAAAACTGCAGCCAATTTTATAGAAAGAAGGCTACAGATATGTCACCCTTAAGAATGGATGCTTCACAAGAATGAATGAAGAATGCTTCACAGCCTGTTATTATACTTACTGGCTTTCTATATCCTTCTGACTGGAACACGGCAGTGAAAACTGTTGTAGTGCTATTTGATGGCGGTAATATTGCGGAGGGTGGTATCCAGACGAGATTCCTAAGCAGAAGAGCAGTTCCACCACCTGTTTAAATTCTTAAATAAGTGCAGTTACGTTACACGTCATTCACGTGGACTGTGTGTTCGACTTTTTTCAATTTTACTCGTATGAAAGATATAACTTTCAACCAGATCCAATGATACGCTAAACACTGAACGCAAAGTTTCATAATACACGAGCAACCCGGTACTTTGATCGATCTCCACCGTCACCAGTGAAATTGTTATTTATAATATTTTACGCTAAAATCCACGTGCTCGGCTGTGGAGGAAAACATCGAGATAAAACCTTAAAAATGAAGAAAGATTTTATTTGTACCACATGCATCGTACATATAAAAGTATTTTGAAGAAATATTAATATTATCAACACTCACTGGAACAGCACAACTGCGCAACTGCGCGGATTGATAGCTCTATAACCCTTTAAAAATGATGAAGGGACCTGTACCTCGCTGTGGGACGCATAGAATACTATAATACATACACAATAGAACGAGGAGTGGGTGGAGCCCGCGTAGTCACTAACATGTCAATTCACACCTATAAATGTCAACACAATCAATCGTTTTTAATTTTCGTGTCAAGCGTCGCTGCATGCAAATTATTTAAAAAATGGCAAATTGTGCAATAATTACGTGTCGAAAGTACAAGGGAAAAGGAGTTTAATGATATATATAAAGACATATATTACAACCAGTATGTCGAAACTATTTAAATTTTGTAAATATTAGAAACAAAAATAAAGGAAAAAACATTAATCAAAAGTCTAAAATGTGTAAATTCGCTCAGTCTGTCAGTACAGTGAATCGGGTTTGTAAGTAGTAGTGACAATACGACGTAATTGCTTGTATGTGTGCTCCCGGCGACACCGATCCTCGTATAAAATAAGGTTGACAGCCATCTATTGTGTATTATAGAATTCTATGGTAGGACGTACATAGGCTGTAACTTTACTCCACAAAATAAATGAGCCCGGGTCATTTTTTTATTATAATATAGTCTTGTTTTAAATGGTTAACATCATCATCAACTCTTTACAAGGCAAAGGTTCAAAGATGTCCTACCACATGCTCTGTTACGTATGGTGCGTGTAGAAAATCGTAGGTTTTACTAGTAATAAAGCTATCCATCTTAGACCTCAGATGTGACAACACATCTTACTTTTGTTTCTTAATTGAGGATGATTGTAGGTGTCAATAGGCCCCAGCATCCACTTACCATCAGATGGATTGTATGCTCGTTTGTCACCCTTATATAAAAGAAAACTGTCGATTCCTTGTATGGGAATAATATATATATTACATCAGGTCGTTAGTCCATTTAGTATAGAGTCGCTCAACACAGTGTTCGTGTGTATAAGACACCATCGTCATCATCAGACGGTTCTCTCCCATGCTTAGGAAAAAATTACGTCCCCTTCACTTAGCGAATGAAATACAAATAAAACGTTTTTTAAACAAAAACATCGTCATTTTGGAACCCATTAAAATTCCTTTATTATAACTAAAGACAAGAAATCGCTTTACCCGTATTATACTTGCATTATATATACAATGACATTATTACAGACAATGTTTCTGCAATAGCCGAAACATTGTAACTCAAAACATTTGGCAACAATATCTTAAAGAATCAAATCCAACTAAAAATATCTATTTATATGTTGTTGTAAGTAACACATTTTCACTCAATGATATATATTAAATATACGAATAATACGTCACTGTTTTCACAACAGGCAGTTAACACAATTTCATTAATACATGGTTTCTTTAAATAGCATTTAGAAAGTTATTTTAAATTATGTATTTCAATTTACTCAAGTAAGGGACAGGGACAATTGAGCTCATCGATTTTAAAAGTAATTCTTTGAGAGTGGTTAGTGGTATGCACTTTGCAGTTAATAACAGTGTTATTTTATAAGAACGAGGCTTTTAAGTAAACAGCCGACCTGCATTTTACATAAATAAAGCTACAGGTGCATTGTCACTTCAGCGGACAAAACTTGAATATGGCAATGTATTTAATTATTCTGGTTCCACCATACCCTTTAAACCAGAATAGATAAGAATGTAACCAATTGACTTTTAATCAAAATAATTGGTGTTTTCAAACTACAGGCATGTTATCCAGTAGTTGGTTATATAACCATCTAAAAAGTACCAAATCTGAAAAATGTGTTTCGTACAGTGCGTTTAGAGAACCGGAGGTCCTTTTTAATGCAAATGCGGCATTCCAGGTGTCTTTTTTATCCTTAACTGAGGATAGATGTAGATTTCTATTGGTAACAGCATCCACTTACCATCAGGTAGACTATGTGCTCGTTTATCACACTTATTCCTATAAAAAAGGTTAGCACATTCAGAAATTTAGAAGTTATCGAAGGATCATTTAGAAGACAAACAAACTCTATTTTTCTCTGTAATAAATATTTTCATAAAGGAAATAACTCTCACACTTTAAACCTTATACTAAAATACATACATAAACATATAACATAAACATAAACACTCACGCCTGTCACCCAGAGGGGTAGGCAGAGACTACAGACTTCCATTTGGCACGATCCTGACACACCTCTTGCCTCCTTCACATCCATACACCTACGCATACATGCTGTCGGTTAAGGGTACTCCTAATTTGGCCCGTTTTCAATAAATCGCCAATTTGGTCGATAAATTTTCGCCTAGGACGTCCCTTTCCGACTCTGCCATTCACTTCTGCACCATAAATTTTCTTTGTCACTCTTTCCTCATTCATTCTTTCCACATGACCAAACCACCGAAGCATTCCTTTCTTAATCCTGGTCACAACATCATCTTGCAAACCACACTCTTCTCTTATTACACTTCTCTTATTATACTAAAATAAATTGTGAATATTAGAATAAGTTATAGTTTTATTTAGTTACGTTAATTAGACTCCGGCAGACCTCTGACATTTTACCACCTAGCAATGCCACCTCACCTTGTTACATGAAGCCACTAACGCTGTAGAGTTACGATAATTAGAATAAGATCGTTAAGAAGGACTAATATAAACATGTCATATTTATTTAAAAACATCACCTCGTTAGGCTTTTCATTGTTACAAAATGGAATTTACCGTGAAGATACAAAAAGTTTTTACATTTGCTTTTATTAATTACCATGTTTATTTGACACCTTTATTTGTTTTTGTGTTTAGATATAAAATTGAACTTTAAATAAAGAAGAAAAGCTGACTAAAAATATACATAAAATATTTTCTTTATGATGTTTTTTTTATAGAATAAGGGTGACAAACGAGCACACAGTCCACCTGATGCTAAGTGGATGCTGTGGCCCATAGACATCTACATTTATCCTCGATTAAGAATCAAAACGCAGATGCGTTGTCACCCCTGAAAACTGAGATGGAATGCCTCGTTACCAGTAAAAAAGGGTCTCCGGATCTCCACACCCACCTTACAAAACACAGCAGTATTAAGCTGCCATTTTACGCTCGTATTCTGTGAGAGCGTGGTCCTTCCCCGGTCGAGCCGACCCATTCGTGCTACAACCATAATATAGCTGCAGCGTGGCTCTACCACATATAACGTTTTCGAAGCCAGTGATAAAACCTAGCGTATTGTAGAGTTAAGCCCTCGCGTTAATAATAATAGAAGATAGAAAAAATATAGAATAAGAAGGAATATCACAAGCTCTAGGTAACAACTAGAAAGTTGTTTAAACAGTACATTAAACATTTAACCTCTGTTTTTCCATGGGTGGAATATTTTCTTCAAGTTTGTGTGGGATCATCCTTGAAGTAAAACACATTTAATAAAAATCTAATCTTTAAAATTGATTTGTAATTGACGAAGATATCGTGCATGCAAAATGAAACAGAAAAAAACATATAGTACATTTTACACAAGTACATTTTATTACGTATTTTAAAAGTCGAATTCTATTCTAAATATATATTCTGTAAATGCACCTTTTTATAACTTTTCTTTATTTTGAATCCCATTCGAGTATAAATATAGAGTACCACCGCATACACCTAGTTAGGTAGACTGTATGCTTTTATTATACTTTTGGATAAAAATGTTAACACCCAGAGAGAGAGAGAGAGACCCACCCAAACTCGTAAAAGCTTTTGTTTTCAGCCCCCCTCCTCCACCCCGTCTCCCGTTACCATGGGTGCTCTTAAGTGTAAATTTCCACGTGTTGTATTCGCGTAAATATAAAAAATCATTATTTTATTCGTCGAGTAAGTATACATGTACTGTTACTGATGCTTTTGTAGTTGCGTCAACATATTTGGAGGTCACATTAAGAATTTATTATAGCACACATTAGGTGCTAATAACCCTGCAATTCCACGTGTAGCTGTTTTATTCAACAATATTGTGCACATTACACGAGCCTTATCTAATCGGATAAGATAGGTAAAATTAATTGTAAATGAATTGCCTAAAATTATTAAGGAAAATAGTATATTGTTTGCAGATGACATGTCAGTAATATCTGTACCTGTGACAAATGTAACAGAAATAAATAATAAATAATATTGCATACGTGACATGCTGTGAATATCCCCTTAAATCTAATACTTATCTAAGTCACAGAAATAAACTGTGACAAGAGAGCACACTCCCCAAGTGATGGTAAGAGAATTCTGTGCCCCACAGACATCTACATTTATACCAAACGGCCAAATTTGACCGCTTCGATATTCCGTCAAAATTCAAGCGGTCAAATATGACCGCACCCACCCATAGCACTTATATACTAAACCCATAAAAACTTATATTTAGAGACTACTTTTCTAAGAAGAAGTGTGGCATTATAGAATCAATATGAAATTTCCTATCCTCTAGTGGAATAAAAAAACAGTTAGTCTATGGATATTAATTTATATTCTACTGTACTACGTTCAGTACGTACGCTATTTTCATTTTGATGTTGTGTTGATTTTTGGATTTTTCTAGTATTTTATTAGTGTTCTACTATAGTGTTTTATTATAAAATTGTTATAGAAGTTTTTGTGTGAATATAATTTATCTTTTTATGTAAATAATTTCAATAAAAACAAAAGAACAAAATAATGCCAAATATCTTTATGGAAAAGTAGTCCCTAAATATAAGTTTTAATGGTTTTAAGTGCTGTGGGTGGGTGCGGTCGCATGCGACCGCTCGGGATTTTCCAGGCGCATGCGACTGCATGGGAAACTGCATTTATGAGAATTGAAGGGATAGTTGGTCGCCGCTGAGGATTAAAATGTAATGTCTCGTATCCACTAAAAAGGGTCTCCGGTTTTCTATACTCACAATATGAAACATAGTAGCATTGAACTGCTGTGGCGTTCGCCTGCACTCGGCCAGCTAGGCGAGCGTTGATGAGCAATAGCGAGGCTGGACAAATGGGCTGTCTATAAGTTGGTGCTCGCGTTAGCTCGACCAACATGTATAGCCGGCGCTGGCGTTACAGTGGTATTCTTTGAGAGCTTAGTCCTTCGCCGGTCGAGCTGACTCATTAGTGCTATAAACATGAAATAGCTGCAGCATGGCTCTACCGCTTACGTCTGCACAGAATGAAAAAGACGAAAAGCCTCGTGCAGCATGATAAAATAATTTAAAAGAAATAAAATAAGATCACATAAACAATTTCACTTTTAAACCTGTCAACAAAGACGATGCCTTCTTACGAGGCGAGGCTTCCCTACATACAAACTCGCTGCCCACAGATGTTTTACTTACTGGAACTCCCTCAATGATGTCCCGACCAGCTGGTCAGTTTTCAGGCGCCTAATTTTACAACAACTAGAGATGACAAACAACTTAGGGGAGTGGGCAGTGTGGTCAATAGAAACTCCTAACTTGGACCTTCTAGCAGTTGGCAGTTGATAAACAAATAGTTACGTGTAAAATTGTAAAATTAAGGGCCTATACTACCTCAGCTCAAATTCTAATTTCGCCCCTATTTTCCCGCGCGTCGTACGCTATCTACCTATATGTTTGCAATCACTAATACTGTAAGTAGATAGGTCGTTAGATACTTATTTCATTAAGTTTATCATATTTATGCCTGTTTCTTAGCGCCAACCCAGTCCAACCCAGTTTTTTATTGTAACTTTTTAATAATGTATACATTCGAATGTTTTGTAAATAAATGATATTTATTAAATATTATTTAGAGACAACGTTTACGTTACATTGCGTTCGCAAGCGATTTCTGGAATTTTGATGATATTTAAGCATGAGTTAAACAAGCAATTTTTACTTTTATTTTAATGCAAAAATTCCAAATGAACTCTCTAGATTACCTAGTATACTTATATCTGATTTTTTTATGTAAGCTTTTATAAATCGTTATAAATAAAGAATCATACAGAAATCATAACTCCGCGGCATGCTGTAGTATAGTTGTGGCACGAATGCTTCGCCTCGATTACCAGCATGAAATAGCAGCTCAACTTTGCGTGAGTGTAGTGTAAAGAACCGGAGACCAATTTTACTGGAAACGAGGCATTCCTATTTTGTTCCTCACAGCTGACAACGCAACTGCATTTTGATTCGTAATCGAGGATAGATGTAGATGTCTATGGGCCACAGCAACCGTTTATAGTCAAGTGTACCTTAGTTTTTATAAAATAAATCATAAAGTCAAACATTTTACCACAAAGATCTTTTGTATTAGCACAGAATAAATAAAATTAAAAAATATTAGGTCAAAATTATTATAATTCAAATTACACAAAGAATAACTTAAAAAATAATGTTGACAATGCTATTATATTAAGAAAATACTTAATAATCACGTTAGTCACTCTACCTAAGCTTTAAAATAAAGCAAATGCCTTTAAAAATTGTTCGACACCCGTCTTCACCTTTTGGAAGATTATCCAAATTTATACAAAAGGGAATGAGTCTATCTATCCACCGTACTCACCAGAGCTTGCTCACAGTTGTGGTGATAGATACGTCATTATTATTTTAAAAAGTCGTCTAGTGTGTAGACGAGCATATACTTGGAGAAATAGTTGACTATAGCTTGTTGTAGCATCATAGCCTGCAATTCTTGAATGTAATTGATAAAGCCATTTTGACCTGCAATAATATGAACACAAGCTGCTTCTTTTCACTCGATTTTCCTTTGAGACATGGTTATTAAAAAGGCTACTTTTTATCATGGATTATGCAAGCTTCAACGAGAGTTTGCTGTTTTTCTTCAAAAATTTCACATGGTACTCATATTCGTGCCATGCTATTTCTTTATGGGAAAACTGTTAGACGCAAATAAATAAAAAAAATCCGAGTGACGGGTTGAGAACTGTTGCTCACAAATGTAGTTTGAGTTGAATTTTGTTGCTTCTAGAGATTTCAATCCTCCGTATTCGAACTGAAACTCCAGTTATTCACCAGAGTCGTTGTTGAGAAAAATGCAAACGAGAAAAAAAATTCACAGCGAAATGATTGAACCATACACGTTGTTGATATTGCTTATGGAACTTATTATAGTGACAAAGTTATCTTACTTATCATAGTGAAAGTGATAACGTTACAGACCAAAACTCCACTGCTGAACATAAGGCCCGATTTACATTTTGAGAAGTGACAAGTGCGAGTGGCAAGTGTAACTGACAAATGACAAGTGCTTAGTGCTTGTGAACAGGCAGTGACAAGTGAAAAGTAGTAATAAAATGCGAACTAAGCACTTGTTATTTGTCAGTTGCACTTGCCATTCGCATTTGTCACTTCTCAAAGTGTAAAGAAGTGATAAGTGCGTATAATTTTATTCCCACTTATCAATTGTCACTGTCTGTCCGTTCACACGTTCTCAAAATGTAACCCGGGCCTATCTCTCCCCCATAGATTACCTTAGGGCGGTATTTACAGAAAGTAGTTGCTTTGCTTAGTGATGTTTTTTTTTTCATCGGTATTTTGAGTTGATATCAGGAAAATGCTACCATCCATCTCCTGATTCATTTTGCTCTGTTGCCTCTTAACAACACCCATAACTTTTAACCAGAGATATGAATACATAATTTTAAAATGCAAAATGGTTTTGATAATATTTTTTTAATACAGTTGCTCAAAAAGTGGCGTATTGCAGGGACGTATAGCGTGCGGGCTATGGGCTATTACAAACTCTTTACCTTTTCTGAACTCGTGCGTTCCCTTTCCCAACTGTCAAAATAATGTCTATTAAAAAGAAAAAACCAACCACGAAGATTTTACTAAAAAAAATTAGTAAAAGTAAAGTTTTTATGATTCCTGCAAATATTTCTAAAGAGAAGCTACTAATTTGTTTCAATATCACATTTAATGATTTTATTCAATGAGTTAGGTAAGGTTTCATTTCATTTCATCTCATTAA
This sequence comes from Parnassius apollo, assembly GCA_907164705.1. NCBI lineage: Eukaryota > Metazoa > Arthropoda > Insecta > Lepidoptera > Papilionidae > Parnassius > Parnassius apollo. Next base: position 3,548,972 of record CAJQZP010000851.1, read on the forward strand.
ATTTCATTTCATATCAAAAAATAATCTACTATTCGCATAGTTCCCTTTGCCTACCCAGAATGGGTGAAGAAAGCAAAAAAAATCTCTGTTTATATTCTTTTACGTGGCGCCATTTTCCAAAATTGTTCCTTACCAGTTTAGTTATTTGTTGCACAAAATGAGTAATTTCAACGATATTTTATTTGAATTAACACCACCGGACTACTGAGTTCCGGAATATATAGTATTCCGTGAATAGGTAGTAAGTGAAAACAGACTCAATAATATTAAAATTGTCATCCATGTAAGCATAAGTCCAAAATTATTTCAATATTTATCTAGTCTGGACATACATAATGTAAAAAAAGCGTTTTCGTAATTTTTTATAGGATAGGGTGACAAACGAGCACACAGTCCACCTGATGGTAAGTGGTTGCTGTGGCCCATAGACATCTACATCTATCCTCGATTACGAATCAAAATGCAGATGCGTTGTCACCCGTGAGGACTAAGATGGAATGCCTCGTTTTAAGTAAAGAGGGTCTCCGGTTCTCTACACTTACCATACGAAACACAGCAGCATTAAGCTACTACTTTACGTTGGTATTCTGTGAGAGCGTGGTCCCCGGTCAAGCCGACCCATTCGTACTACAAATATACAACTAATATAACTGCAGCATGTCTCTACCACGTATAAAAATATTACAGACATCGGGTAGTTGCGTACGAGGATTGGAGGGGGTAGGTGGAGGGGTTGTGTGCAAAAGCTTCCCCCACCCTACTCTTTCCCCCTTATGGAAATGTATAGTTTATGAGTAATGATTTGTTTTGTAAATTCATAACCTCACTTTTTACACAGGTATATTGACCCAAAGTTACTTCTGTAACAGCTTCGGTGCTGCGGGAAGTGCAGCCCTTTCGCGCTTACTCTGCTCACCTCTGCAGATTTGGCTTATTGGTCACCTTCGGCGACCAGCCTCAACCGCTACGGCTCGCACGGCCTGCAATTTACCACGGCGGGCGGGAGCTGCCCTCCCTCAGCGCTTTCGGCTTTACAAAACACTATGGGTAGATCAGACAAGACTATGTGGAAACGTTTAATTTTTAATTAATTTGACTTTAGAATAGATTCGACCAATTGCACTGCTATGATAGTGGTAAATGAAACAATGTAATGTGAATTTTTATAATTTTGTTTTCTGAAAAACCTCTTCACTGCTCTCCACTGCGAATACAAATGGTTCGTCTGGGTTTAAATGATTAACTTTTTTAAGAGTGTATCCGTGTAAAAGAAAACAAATTGTCTGTACTGAAAAAAATGACTGTATTTGCGTTTCGTTATAAGCAATTTTTAGTAAAATTATTAAAAAATGCATTTCCGACATATAAAACCGTGTAATAGGTTCAAGCTTAACCCAAAGAAGACTCCTAAACTAAAAACATTATTAAAATCAAGTACCGGACGTCTATAGCCAACCCAGCGTTTTTCTGTTGAATTCAAATCTGGAATGCGTCTATTACGTAAAGCAATTCGATTGATTTTTCACCGTAATCGTTAAATAACAATAAATATGGTGAGGGTGTTAAAGAAAATAGAAGAGTATTGCTTTGCATAAAGTGGGTATAGAGCAGACAGTCATCTATAAGATGCTTCAAAAATCAGTCATATGTTCTAGTTTTTTTTTTATAGAAGAAGGGGCAAACGAGCATGTGGCTCACCTAATGTTAAGTGACTACCGCCGCCCATGATCAACCGCAACACCAGGAGAATTGCGGGTGCGTTGCCGGCCCTTTAGAAAGGAGTAATCTCTTTTCTTGAAGGTACCCAGGTCGTATCGGTCCGGAAAAATCGCCGGTGGTAAACTATTCCACAGAGAGGTTGTACGTGGAAAAAAACTCCTTGTGAAACGTACAGTGGTGGATCGCCAAGCATCCAGATGGTGTGGATGGTATCGGGACGTTTGACGTGTAGTGCGTTCCCGAAATTTGGCGGCTGGGATTAATCCGAACAATTCCTCAGAGCACTCCCCGTGATAGATGCGATAAAATACGCAAAGAGATGCAACATCTCTTCGCAGCGCCAGTGAATCGAGCCGATCGGAAAGCACTCGGTCGTCGACGATTCGAGCCGCTCTGCGCTGGATGCGGTCAAGTGGAAGAAGCTGGTACTGGGGAGCCCCAGCCCAGAGATGGGAACAGTATTCCATGTGCGGCCGAACCAGCGCCTTGTAAAGTTGCAGGCGGTGTGCCGGCATGAAATACTGTCCCGCTCTGCTGAGCACGCCAAGCTTTTTAGAGGCCAATTTGGCCTTCCCTTCCAAGTGACCACAAAACTGCACGTCACTCGATATGTCGACGCCGAGGATTCCGATACTGGCTGAGGCAATAAGGGGAGTGCCTTGAAACTGAGGAGATACGACAAAGGGGTTCTTTTTAGCGGTTAACGTGCAAACTTGTGTCTTCTGTGGGTTAAACTGGACTAGATTTAGTCGCCCCCAATCCGAGACTCTGTCCAGCAGATACTCGACTTCAGACACAAGTTTATCCCGGCACTCGGAGACGTTTCTATCGTTAGTATCGCACTAACGATAGATACCCCAACAATACTTCTTGAAGACCATATAAATCAGTTGTGAACGATGTCAAAGTCAAAATTCCGACATAATAAGGAAAAATATTATCACGTGAACTCGAGATACCCAGCAGGAACCTAAAAACAACTTCCGCTGTAGCGGAAGAAAACATTTGTCCAAAACATTTGTCTTATTTGTGCGTTGTGTACAACGGACAAATAAGACAAATGTTTTGGACCCGGAGACAAATATTTGGATTTGGAGGGATCTTATGTTGATATTTTCCTACGCTCGAAAATGTATGTATATTTATTATTTTATGATATCGACGACAAAAATTTCCGAATAACCGCAAGCTATCAATCGCGCAGATGTAAACTGACATATAGGCAAACGTTTGTATTAAGCTATAAGTCTGTGAGGTTCAGAGATACGAGGGCTTTAACAACACAACTAAGCCCAAAAAACAAATTGTTGAAACCCAGGACCTAATGTAGCAGTGCGGTTAACCACCACGTGGTCGATAGTCCATACTAACATAATGAGGATAATATTGTCCTCAGAGAAAAGACCTTTGCGTGTATAATTTAACAAAATTAAACTTAAAAGTTTAATTATTATTATACTATATTAGTTATTAAAATAAACAATAAAAACCGACCTCGAAAATTAAAAAGAATTAAATTATCTCACAAAATACCAGCGTGAAATAGTAGCTTAATGCTGCTGTGTTTCGTATGGTGAGTGTAGAGAACCGGCGACCCTTTTTACTTTTTTCTTTTTTTTTATAGGATAGAGTAACAAACGAGCACACAGTCCACCTGATGGTAAGTGGTTGCTGTGGCCCATAGACATCTACATCTATCCTCGATCACGAGTCAAAATGCAGATGCGTTGTCACCCGTGAGGACTAAGATGGAATGCCTCGTTTCCAGTAAAATGGGTCTCCGGTTCTCTACACTCACCATACGAAATACAGCAGCATTAAGCTACTATTTCACGCTGGTATTCTGCGAGAGCGTGGTCCTTCCTCGGTCGAGCCGACCCATTCGTGCTACAACTATACATCTAATATAACTGCAGCATGGCTCTACCACGTATAAAAACTACTTACTACTATACTTGAAACGAGGCATTCCATCTTGAGTCCTCACGCGTGACAACGCATCTGCATTTTGATTTGTATGATATATATATGTCTATGGGATGCAGCGACCACTTACCATCAGGTGGATGCTCGTTTGTCACCCTATCCTATAAAAAAAAATTAAATTAAAATGTCAACAAATTTGTTTCCGAAATCCATGCTAATCAGCTAATCACAGACCACCCAGCCTACCGAAACCTAGGCTGGGTGGTCTGTGATGCTAAGACAGTGTATCGAAGAGTTAGAGACCCCTCTTCGGAAGCTATAATGTAGAAATTATGTTAGTTTTGGTTTTTGAAGTCGGATTTTAGCTTTTTATTAAAAGTTTATTTGTTTACACTTTACGTGAACTAAGTAATATTACAAGCTCATGGTAACAACTAGAATATCGGGTCACCTAAATAGTCACAATAAAAATGTCATCACACTTAACATAATATTTATTTAATGGAAAACAAATCATTTAAATTGATACAGCTGTTTCCCAGAAATCAGGTATTAATTATACATAATAAATATATGCGTCGAATACACAACCTTCTTCTTTCTAGATTAAACTGTTATGTTAACGAGTCTTGTAGCTCCTAATAGAGATAGGTATAAAAAGCCACTATATTTACATTTTATGAATAAGTAGTATTAGTACAACTTCTGTACCTCATATTTATTTATGTTTCATTCAGTCCCTATGTAGTACTAGCATATCGCTAAAGATACTATATACTACCTAATAACTAGTTTTATTTATTATTATGCGAATTAAAAAAAAAAAACAATTAAATACATTTTTAATATTTTTCTCACTAGTCAATTATTATCGAAATCAAGCTATAAAATACTTTTTTATTTTTTAATCTTTCTTTCCAAAATGACTAAACAGTCAAAGGAAACGAATAAATTAATACTTAATACATTTAAAAAAAAAACATTGTTATATATCTAATATCTTTTTAAAAAGCTTATTAAATTCTATTTATTCCCAAAATAAATGAGCTCGAATGCTGAGGGACTTAATTATTGTTAGAAATATAATTACTCGTCACAATTGGACTGCACGGAGTTTCATTAATAATTGTCTTAGGCTGTTTAAAACAACTTTGACAGAAAATGTAGATACCTATAACAGTCGCCAGTGTCAAAGGTAGCCAAATATACACTGGTATTCCGTGTGGTTTCATTGTATCGGCGTAATCTTTCAACAAAGCACAAGGTATATTCACTCGATCGTTGTTTATCGTGGAATTATGCCATATTACGCACTCCTGATTTTTAGTTACTTTGATAAGGGTCCCATTATTGTGGACTAACGCCTTCACGTTGATCTGAGCCGTTGTTATATCCAACGGATGAGGATCCTTCAATAAGTTACTGGAACTTTCTACGAATGATGACATCATAAAACACGGGAACGTAGTCTCTTCGAACAGGTTCCGATCTATAATCTGCATATTACACTTCTCGTCGGGGCGCTTTTCGTATAAGGTATAATGCCATTGCTCATTAGCCGCCCTGCCTAGGTTATATAAAGCCAATCCAGTCAACAGATCCCCATACCTGCCACCATATTCTCTATATTTGTAAACGTAGGTTGGCGGTATCCCATGGTATACGGGATACGCGACGTGTGAAGAGCAGTGTTTACATCTAAAATATATGTGACTAGGCGGATGGTATGTATAATGAGGATGGTAAGCACTCACATGGTGACCATGCGGTCTTCCATTATTGTCACTAAAACGTCCACGCGGTCCACCACTAATTTTAGCACACACAAGTAGTATATTAGAAAATAACGTGTAAACAAGGACTATACGATAAGGTTTCATAGTGCAGCGTTAAGGGCGGGTCCCGACGCGCGACTGGCTACGCACGGGGAAGTGAACTCGCTTGGCGCCAGGGGAGCCATACTGGCGACAGTCTGTCGCCCTAATTCACACGTCACGGGAAAAATGAATGAAGGGGAATACAGAGCGAATAGAAATAAAAATCAATTTTAAAGAAAACGCTTTTTTTCTTCTTAAGATTTTTTTAAGTCTTACGATTCATTCATTCATCACAGCTGATGGATATTAGCCATAGTTGCCACACTTGGGAGGCGGGTTGACAACCACAAAACTTTATTTTTCTATTTATATATCAAACTGCAGTCCACCTGAGAGTAAGTGGCTATTGCAGTCCAGGGACACCTGTAGCCAACTTCAAACAAAGAACTCTCGACTCGGACTCGAAGACTCGGAAGATTAAGAAGATGTCTCACGGCATGTAATTATGCTAGCTGCGACGACTGCGGTGTTCCTGCTTGAATTTTAAGATAGGTAGCCAAATAACCAAGTATAATATATGGATTCCTTTGTTGAACTTAGTTGCAAATAATCATGGGCTGCAGGCTCCGCTTGCCATTGCGTGAACTGGTTTTCTTGTTCCAAATATTATATCAAAAAAAAAAATAACTTCTCATACAAACTGCACTTGCGAAAACACAATATGTATTTCTGTAACCGTACAAAATGACCTTACATCATAGACGATCAGTGTACAGTATCGCTGATGATCTGGCTGGACAATGCACGCCTCTACGCAAAGCGACCGCTTCCTGCGAGGTATCAGATAGACAATTTCCTGAGCATTGTCGTTTGTACGCTACGAGCGTCGCTACGGACCTTTATCACGTCACCGAACAAAATGTTTATTATTTCAGTAGTTTAATACTCAATCTCTAGAAATTAAATTTGGTCAACAATAATGCCAAATAAATGTTACATGTAAAAAAAAATTACAAAAATTTTTTAGACATGTGCAATATCCGTAGCACGTATTAGTGCGTCGCGCCTAACGAATGCATTTAGATTCAGTTTATCTCTAGGACCTAGACTCTAGGAGCATTCGTGCTGCAGCTGAAACGCAGAAAAGTGATGTCTTTCTTGAGTTCAATATATTATATTTGACTAATAGTGACGAAATGTTAGGAAATTTTACGTTAAATATACCAATGTAAAGCAGCGTAAAATGTTTTATCCGCTACTTCGTTCCCCAATTCGCCATAGGAGACTGACGTTTACGGAAAATTGTTTATGTTAGGATAAACAAAGGTCCGATCATAATAAAATCATTAATCTAAATGTATCTTCATATTACATTTACTTTATTTGTATCATATTATGAAAAAATTCCGTAAAAATAGTCAAGTACAAATAAGGATAGAGATACAAAAACATTTTAAAATATACCTAACGTCAGAAAATTGTATTTTTATTTTCTGTCGATTGCGAATTTTACTACATAAGGGGGTATGTTCAATAAAGATTATATTGGTATTACATATAACTCATTTGTGACCCGAATGTTGTGTGGTAGAAAAGGTTAAAGTCATTAACAATTCCTGCTTAGAGTTTCTTTGGCTGATAAAATCGTAACGAGGACATACGCACTAAATACAGAGTAACTAACATAGGCCATCGGATAAGTAAGCTTAAATGATAATCGACTGGCCAATTATCTGAACACACCGGCAATCGAGGGGAAAGAAAAATATTTGTGCCAATCTCGAAATAAATTGGTGACTAGGACAACAGTATTACCTGCATGAGGGTATCATTTCTACGCTTAGCTGATTGTAAATATTAAACTGAGTGTCCCTCAGGAAACGATATTTCTTATTTTTGTTTTTGGTCTACATAAATGATCTTCCCAATATATTACAAAAATGTTTGAACCTTATTATTACTTGAAGTTAAAAGAAACGATTTCGCACTAAAACGGCCCAACTAAATAATGAATATTGTTTCTAAATTATTTGCAGCAAGCAACTTGTTAGTTAATGCAGAAGAAAAAAAAATTGCGGTTTACACAGTCTCATTCGCCGCAGAAATCTGTAATCGATTTGACAGGATAATAATTCAAGTCTTAAAAGTTCGACCGTATTTCTCGGAATTTCTATCGGTGTGAATACAAACTCCATTTGGAGCACACAACTTCTGCACTCTTCGCTATCAAAAGAATTAGAGTGCTGACTAATAAAACAACAGCTCAATTACTCAATTACTCTACTTTGCTTACTTTCACGGTATCAAATCTTACAGTTTGCGTTTGCGAAAGTAATCAATACAAGCATGCTCAATCTATAACTTGGGGCGTGTTAGAGTAACTCGCGAGTTGCTACGCTACCAATGGACTAGTATTTCGACCACAGAAAACTAAATGTGATTTTGACACTTCCTTTCCGTCGTTGTTTATTTTTGAGAACATCATGTATGTACATACAGATAATATATAAATATATTTAATGCTGGCAATCCTCATTTTTTCTTTCTTTTTTACGTCGTAGAGCCATGCTGCAACTATACTAGTAGTATAGTTGTAGCACGAATGGGTCGGCTCGGCCGGGGAAGGACAACGCTCTCACAGAATACTAGCGCAAGATAGAGAATAGTAGAGAACCGGAAACCCTTTTAACTGGAAACATCCATCCATTTTAGACATCCATTTTAGACAACGCATCTGCATTTTGAATCGTAATCGAGGAATGATGTAGACGTCTATGGGCCACAGCAATCACTTACCATCAGGTGTACTCTCTTTTGTCACACTTATCTTCTAAATAAATTTAGATTTACGATAATCAAAGACCATTTATTTTATTAAATTATAATTTATCAAAAAAAAATCTCCAACATTTACGAATAAAATATAGTAATAATAATAATAATTTATTGCTTTAAAACAGGTAGTAAGTTGTTACAATATTTTTGGGTACCCTCTTTTAAGTATAAATGTATTATATAGCCAAACTTCTATTTCTGCTCTCTATGTATTCGTGAAGTTGCATGACAATCCATTCAGTATTTTTGAAGATAAGCCCAGACAGAGAGAGTGATAAAATTTTTAAACATGGTTATTATTAATGTCTTATTGAAGTGTTAACAACCCTCTCACCTCAAAATAAGGTAAGCCATAGAAAACTGCTGTCTCATATTGGTCGCCGACCGCCGTGATACGCTATAGGTTCTTAAAGTTAGATTATTAGCTAAAAATAGAAAGTCTGTTTTGAGTAAATTCAAAATATTGCAGTAAAGTCATGTAAATATAATGATACAAAATAAGCAATGTTAAAAAGTCTACCTACTATAAAATACATCAATATATTGATGACGATGTGTGTAAATCAAGGAATAACTTACTCTGCACTTGCAAGTTCCCTGGATATGGATATCTATTATTTTGATAAAACTTAAAACTGACTTTTTTGCCTTTGAATTTCAACATTGAATTGTTTTATTTATTTTTTTAATTGTAATTTAAAATCGTAACATGACTTAAAAAAGACCCCACATTTTATGCCGGTTTTATGTCATAAGTTCTTGTTTTTGGGAACCGATGTAAATTCTAAGAGTTTGAAAGTCCTAAATTAAATTCAAAAAATTAACTTTGAAACAAGTCCTTTAAGATATATGAAGTCAAAAGGTGCATTTTTAAAAGGCCATTGTTGCCTAAAATAGACTGTTAATGAAGAAAAAATATGGTACTAAAGTATTTCATTCTAAATATATACACAGTTTAATTTATAAAATACATACCACAGTCGATAATTTTACGAGTTTGAAAGTAATTAAAGCTGTAGTTTCAAAGTTACACAATCGAGTGCATACATTTTTGCGGTCGGTATCTGTTTTTTATCTAGGCATAATCCGTAGATTTTGTAGCTTATTCTTAAGTAACGTGATATATATGATGCTATATATGCCATATGGGAAAGAAAGGTTCTCTAATGGCAGGTTGGCACCAGTTTAACGAAGTGTTATTTGGCCTCCTACTGGAGAAAGTAGGAGGCCAAACAACACTTAAGGTTTTGGCATGCTCTTATCGCGAATCTGCGGTCCGTTTTTGCGTAGCATGCACGGTTCCGGAGATGTGCAGATCAATTAACTCTTATCTAATTGATATCCGGTGAGTGCTTCCACCGTCATTAGCGCCCCATTGTTATTTATCTATTGTTCATTGAATACCGTCATTGTCTATTTTTCCTCGGCGTATGCATCGGCTTATCAATGCTATTGTATTATACTTCTTTGTTCCTATCTACAACGCTAATCTGAATCATCAATAAAACACATTACCTAATTTTGTTACAAATTTTATTTACAAAATACAAAATCTTTTTACTTATTGTCTATAAAATAGGAGTTAAACATCTCATCCACTAAAATATCATTGTACAATGTGTTCCCGTGTGTGGTGTTACTTCAACGCATCAAAGGCCATGGATGTAAGTGTTTATTCTATTGACAAACTTACTTTTCTTTCTGTTATTTTCTTACGTGTATGATTTAGTGTTAACAAATTATATTTAAATATTATGTGTGTATATGATTAAGCCGTGGTAGCTCGTGGTTAGCGCAATCTGTAAATTTCACAGTACGCGACCCGGGTTCGATCCCCGCCGGCACCAATTAAATTGTTAATTGCAATTTTAAGTGCTGATTTACCACGTGCTCAGCGGTGAAGGAAAACATCCTGAGGAAAGCTGCATGTCTGAGAAAATTTCGAAGGCATGTGAAGTTCGCCAACACGCATTGAGGCAGCGCGGCGGACATTTCCTAGCCCTGAATACAAAGACGCAGAAAGTTAAAAAGTTAAAAAATACTTTTTTAACAATGACAGTCATTAGTTGATCATTAGTGAATGTGATTCTGTTTACTTAAATTACAGGAAGACAAGAGCAGAAGGAAGAGATGAGATGATGGGAAGTAATGAAGCATTGTTATGAGAAGTTTGTTGGAACAAACATATTTTTAGTCACGTGTAAATACTTTTAACTTTTTGGTTCAAAATGACACAAAATCTAAAAAATATTAGATACATCATCGACATGGACGGATTTTAGATTACATATCCTCATAAACATTTTCAATGTAGAGAAATGGTTATTCTAGACGTAAAACTATCTAATAAAAATTATGCGTTTATCGATCATTATTTGTTTCGGCCAAGTTATCCTTTCAATTATTTGTTTCCAAAAGACAAAAAAACTGTTCGTTATTGCGAAACACACGTGCACGGCATTCCATATTTTGACGTGACCAAAGAATTAAAATGTGCCTACAAACAAGAGTACATCATTCCCATATTAAATTGGTACATTAGAAATTTGTGCAGACGAAGTGATTGATCATACAAAGGTGGTTCAGCAGAAAAACAATTTTTAAAAATGTTGACGACGAATGATAGAATTTTTAATATTGAAGAATACAAATGTCCAAAATACAATGATTTGGTAAATGTCATAAATTTAAACAAACGTTATGTATGTAATAATCATATATTTGCAAAAAATAATCACAAAATTTTACATTGTTCTTGTGATGAAGTGAGGGTTTTTTACAAGTGGTTATTGCTTGAAAATAAAATTTTAAATTAATCATAAATTTTGTTTGATTTCCCAAAAAATATTAGTTATAGTACACATATATATATATATATATATATATATATATATATATATATATATATATATATATATATATATGTGTATATATATATACATATATATATATATATATGTGTATATATATATATATATATATATGTGTATAAATATATATATATATATATATATATTAATTGTTTACCTACACCAACACTTTCATTTTTTATTTCACCCCTTAGAACTTGAGACGTGTGTAATGTTTCACTTTATATATCCGTTTACTGCTATTGTGGCAGGACCAAGTGGATGTGGGAAGTCAAATTTTCTAACAAATTTCATAAAATCGGTTACAGAAATTCGCCGTGTAGTGGCGGTTAAGAATATCCACTACCCGATATCTTCCCGTGGGTGTCGTAAAAGGCGACAGAGTGAAACAGGCAGGAGATGGGCAGCAGCATCTTCCTGATAACAGCAACATTACGATAAAAAAAAACTGCGGTTGCCAACCCGCTAGTCAAGCGTGGCAACTATGGCAATATACCCCCATGAGCAATTACACAAATAGATGGCCCCCAGTCCCCGGCGGCCCCGCTATTCCTGGCTACGGTGGCGATCATGGTAAAAGGGGGTGCTAAGAATTTCCGGTGGAGGTTCGGTTGCCACCTACGACGACTCGACCTGGCAACATTTAACGCACGCACCCTGAGTACTGACGAGAAGATCCTGGAGCTGGAAGAAGAGATAGACACGTTGCGCTGGAATATTATAGGATTATCCGAGGTCCGAAGAGAGGGGGAGGACACGGTGATTCTCGAATCCGGCAACTTGTTCTATCACCGGGAGGGCGACCATCTGTCCCAAGGAGGTGCCGGATTTATCGACTTCCAGCCTCCCGAACAAGCCGGTTTCCGAAAAGGACGAGAACAAATTAATCCAAGTGTATTAGTCGCACATCAAAAAGTTTTAGCTTCTACCACTGCTAAATATCCTATTATTACTCGAGCTGAAGTAAAAGTTTTAACAATTCCATCGGGTGTTCAAGGAAAAACTCTTGATAATATATTTTTAGGATAGGTACCCAAAAGATGTATAATTGGATTTGTGACCAATTCTGCATTTAACGGTTCCCTTACTAAAAATCCATTTAACTTTGAAAACTATGGTATTAATTCTTTCAGCTTATATATTGATGGTCAACAAATACCTTCATAAGCTTTGCAACCATCTTTTAATAATAGTATATTTACATCAGCATATCATACTCTATTCTCGGGAACTGGTATTCACTTTCTTAATGAATGAAATGGAATCTCTTGTGAACAGTATGCCAAACTCATCAGCTCATTGGAATCTCATAAAGCATGGTAGTGTAAGATTAGAAGTACGATTTGAATCCTCACTAATACAAACAATTAACTGTATAGTTTATGCTGAGTTTGATAATATTATTGAGATAGATAAAAACAGAAATGTTACTGTAGACTATAGTAGTTAAGGTTATAATATGTGTTGTGTGTTCGATTTTATGTATTATGTGTAATGCATTTTGTGTGTATGTAATTATGTGAAACGTTATAAAATTAAATAAAACAAATTGTATGCAATATATTATTTTTTATTTCTTTATAAATCATCTATTTAATCTAATACAAAACACTGTTTAAAGTTACATCAGACTCTCTCATTAGATCATCAATAATAACAAAATGTGGGTTTTCACCATCAAACATATTAAGATTTGGTTATCCTTGATGATAGTTAACATTTGGTAAATTATATAAAGGTTGCATTTGATCAAAGCAGTAACTGATTTTATGAAATTTGTTACAAAATTTGACTTCCCACATCCACTTGGTCCTGCTACAATAGCAGTAAACGGATGTATAAAGTGAAACATTACACACGTCTAAAGTTCTAAGGGGTGAAATAAAAAATGAAAGTGTTGGTGTAAACAATTAATATATATTGTGTTTACTAATGTTTTTGGGAAATCAAACAAAATTTATGATTAATTTAAAATTTTATTTTCAAGCAATAACCACTTGTAAAAAACCCACACTTCGTCACAAGAACAAGGTAAATTTTTGTGATTATTTTTTGCAAATATATGATTATTACACACGTAACATTTGTTTAAATTTATGAGATTTACCAAATCATTGTATTTTGGACATTTGTATTCTTCAATATTAAAAATTCTACCATTCGTCGTCAACATTTTTAAAAATTGTTTTTCTGCTGAACCCACCTTCGTATGATCAATCACTTCGTCTGCACAAATTTCTAATGTACCAATTTAATATGGGAATGATGTACTCTTGGTTGAAGGCACATTTTCATTCTTCGGTCACGTCAAAATATGGAATGCCGTGCACGTGTGTTTCGCAATAACGAACAGTTTTTTTGTCTTTTGGCAACAAATAATTGAAAGGATAACTTGGCCGAAACAAATAATGATCGATAAACGCATAATTTTTATTAGATAGTTTTACGTCTAGAATAGCCATTTCTGTACATTGAAAATGTTTATGAGGATATGTAATGTAAAATCCGTCCATGTCGATGATGTATCTAATATTTTTAAGATTTTGTGTCATTTTGAACCAAAAAGTTAAAAGTATTTACACGTGACTAAAAATATGTTTGTTCCAACAAACTTCACATAACAATGCTTCATTACTTCCCATCATCTCATCTCTTCCTTCTGCTCTTGTCTTCCTGTAATTTAAGTAAACAGAATCACATTCACTAATGATCAACTAATGACTGTCATTGTTAAAAAAGTATTTTTTAACTTTTTAACTTTCTGCGTCTTTGTATTCAGGGCTAGGAAATGTCCGCCGCGCTGCCTCAATGCGTGTTGGCGAACTTCACATGCCTTCGAAATTTTCTCAGACATGCAGCTTTCCTCAGGATGTTTTCCTTCACCGCTGAGCACGTGGTAAATCAGCACTTAAAATTGCAATTAACAATTTAATTGGTGCCGGCGGGGATCGAACCCGGGTCGCGTACTGTGAAATTTACAGATTGCGCTAACCACGAGCTACCACGGCTTAATCATATACACACATAATATTTAAATATAATTTGTTAACACTAAATCATACACGTAAGAAAATAACAGAAAGAAAAGTAAGTTTGTCAATAGAATAAACACTTACATCCATGGCCTTTGATGCGTTGAAGTAACACAAATGTAGTATTGATAGATCCACTGCGGTCAAACGACCTTACACTAACTCCATGACTGCAGCTGCTCGGTCTTATATAGTACCAGTAACTAATAATTCTAATCTAAAGAATTTCTGCAGTGGAACTGATAGTACGAGTAAATTTATGCATCAACAAGCTTATCTCACATTCTGTTGCTTATCTCAACATTCCTTCGTGTTGAGTCTTGTTCAGTGTATTGAAGACTCAACAAAAGAATGCAATTTAATATTTAGAAATCACTATAATTGATCATTCCTATGTTAGTCATTGAGTAGATTTGTACTGTAATAATCTACTAATAGCAGTAATATCATGGATACACTAGATGAACAACAACATCTGAAAAAGATTCACCCCAGTCTAGAAAATAATGTTTATGCTGCTAATAGACTGCCCATGTATACCCACGTACCAACATATATAATATGCAATTTGGATACAGATGATAAACCAGGGTCACATTGGGTAGCTTTATATATCGATACGAATGACGTCGGTCAATATTTTGATTCATATGGACGGTCACCTGTACGATATCATCTAGAGTTTTTAAAAAGGAATTGTAAAAGATGGAACTGGAATGTTGATAGTATTCAGAAAGAGTGGACTTCAGTTTGTGGCGAATATTGCTTAATGTATTTGCTATATAAGTTTCAGGGATGTTCAATGCATAGATTTACGAGTATATTTACAGGGAACATATGTACAATGATATTTTAGTGGATGAGATATTTCGCTCCTATTTTATAGACAATAAGTAAAAAGATTTTGTATTTTGTAAATAAAAATTGTAACAAAATTAGGTAATGTGTTTTATTGATGATTCAGATTAGCGTTGTAGATAGTAACAAAGAAGTATAATACAATAGCACTGATAAGCCGATGCATACGCCGAGGAAAAATAGACAATGACGGTATTCAATGAACTATTTAATAATACGGGCGCTAATTACGGTGGAGGTCCTCACCGGATATCAATTAGATAAGAGTTAATTGATCTGCACATCTCCGGAACCGTGCATGCTACGCAAAAATGGACCGCAGATTCGTGATCAGAGCATGCCAAAACCTTCTTTTTATTTTTTTTAGGATCGTGAGTCGACGAACGTTGTACCACTTCTGACTCAGTGAGCCAGAAGCGGTACTACCTATCTACTAAGCTCTCTGAAGTTTTGCTTATTTGTCAAATATGTGTGTGGCGTTAAAAACACAGAATCACGGTCAAATAAAAAGTCAACTAAAAGTACAAAGTCCGCTAAATAAATGTTTCTACCAAGTAATACCACAAAATACGGTTATGAGCTATCTCCATCCAACGACTTTCTGCAGCTAATAGGAAGTGGTACTACCTATCTACTGAGCTTGGTTTGGAAGTTTTAATGCATCTACCATATAGTCCTGACCATGCACCCTCAGATTTTCACCTGTTTCGGTCTCTTCAGAATTCTTTGCGTAGTGATAGGTTAACGTCAAGATATGACTTTCAAAACTATGGTATTTTTTGATTAAAAATCCCAATATTTCTACAGCAATGGGATTATGTCACTACTTACAGGATGGCAACAAGTTATCGAACAAAATGACATATATACAATATAATTAAATGTAATTAAACATTGAAAAAAATGTCTTGAATTTGTATATAAAATACAAAGAACCTTTTACCCCGACCTTATATTAATACGGGGAATAGTTGACAACCTTAAGTGCAAGCTTAGACCAATAAAGTACAAATTTAATGGTCTGAGATTGCAAGTGTATACAAAATATTTTGTGCTTTAAGCTATACTTAGTTGTATCAAATTAGCGAAATATATCTATTCAATATTGATTTTGCGTAGTAGCATTTCACTCCCGACCAGCGCAAAACCAGCCTCAATTTCATTACATACGTAATACTCATTTAACGTTATGCGCATGTAAGAAAAAATTGAGTAAAAGTCTGTTGCTCAACGGTTTTGGTGGTTCATCATCATCATTACAGCCCTTTACAACTCCACTGCTGAACATAGGCCTCCCCCAAGGTATGCCACAAAGCACGGTCCTGAGCCACCTGCATCCATCGACTTCCTGCATGTCTTACCAGGTCGTCACTCCATCTAGTGGGGGGTCGCCCTACACTTCGTCTACCGGTACGAGGCTGCCACTCGAGAACCTTTTTTCCCCAACGGTTGTCGGTTCTTCGAGCTATATGGCCGGCTCATTGCCACTTCAGCTTACTAATCCGTTGGGCTATGTCGGTCACTCTGGTTCTACTGCGGATATCCTCATTTCTAAGTTTATCACGCAGAGAAACTCCGAGCATAGCCCTCTCCATAGCTCGCTGAGCGACTTTGAGCGTCCTCATATGGCCAGCAGTGAAGGGCCACGTCTCAGTTCCATATGTCATCACTGGCAACACGCACTGGTTGTATAACTTAGTTTTCAGGTTTTGAGATATACCTGACGAGAAGATGTGTCGTAATTTCCCGAACGCTGCTCAGCCGAGTTGAATCCGTCGATTGACCTCTCGGTCGAAGTTGGACATACCTAGCCGGACTATTTATCCCAGGTAAACGTACTCGTCAACAACTTCGAGCTTAGTGCTCCCAACAACTACCGGCATAGGTGTGACATGGACATTAAACATGATCTTTGTTTTGTCCATGTTCATCTTAAGACCTATCTGTTGGGAGGCACTATTGAGGTCATTGAGCATAGTGCTTAAGTCCTCCAGCGATTCTGCCATAAGGACTATATCGTCGGCAAATCGAAGGTGAGTGATGTACTCGCCATTGATGTTAATACTGTATCCTTTCCAGTCCAGTAGCTTGAAAACTTCTTCCAATGCAGCGGTGAAGAGTTTCGGGGAAATAACGTCACCCTGTCTTACACCTCTCTGCAGTTGGATAGGTTTCGTACTCTGGTTCTGTACTCGGATAGCCATCGTAGCCCTACTGTACAAACACTTCAACACTTCAATATGCCGACAGTCAACTTGGCATCGTTGAATAGACTGTAGCACCGCCCAAATTTCGACGGAATCAAAGGCTTTCTCATAGTCCACATACGTCAGGCAAAGTGGCAGATTGTACTCTTCGGACTTCTGTACAATTTGCAGAAGGATATGTATGTGGTCTATGGTACTAAAGCCTTTTGGGAAACCGGCTAGTTTACTTTAAACCGGTAGTTCACTTTAAAGATATTAAATGGCATGTTAAAAATTTAATTAAAAAGCGTTTATGATTTATTGAAAAAAATTGCGAAGTAAGAATAAAAGGGAAGCGGCGACTGAGGGAAATAAAACAGAAGATGGGCAGATCAAAAATATTTATGGTTTTTTAAAATTTTTTTTAATGAATGTCGATTTACCGCGTGCTCGTGATAGAAAATATTATCAGAAAGGTTACTAGTGGTTTGCTCTCCTGTATTATACGCTGCAGCATATAGGTTACAGAGCCAATGAGTCGGTCGGTTGAACTGAGCAGAGGGTGATGCGGGGGCGCTGTCGTTGCGGCTCGAGCATAACGAACTAATGCCTAATCACGCTATCAAAGTTTCCGTAGTACGCTACAAACACGAAGCGTTGGTTACTCTCTGATTTGAACACCGGTCGCCTGCCAGGCGGGAGATCTCCCTTTTTTCGTTAATGGCCAAGCTTAGCGGATGACGAGAACTGGAGACCATTTTTACTGGTAACGAGGTATTCTATTTTAGACCTCAGGGATGGCAATGCATTCATAACAACAATAAATACGTGAAATAAAAGCAAATAAAAGCTCATGAAAAGAGAAAAGTAAAGATTACGCATGGTTTTATTGGTAACAGGAAATACCGTATTCTTGACTGATGAAATTGTCGTTTTCTTATGAACTCTCTCTACCTTAAACTAAAAAAAATTAAAAACGTGACATAAATTAGGTATAGACTTCTCTTTTTATATAGATTAGAGGTATAGAAAATTATACCTAAAAGTTCTTCACTTTACAGATGTTTGTACTTAGTCAATGCAAATCTAGTTTTTGTGTTAGGTTGTAAGTAATTAGTTAATTCGCTGCATGAAACATAACAATGACCTATTATTCATTATTCATTAATTTCAAATCACATTGTCGAAAAGTTTTTCTTTTCGTTTATTAATTAAAATAATTATCACGTCCACAGGAAATACGTCGTTGTGACGCGAAGCGTTGGAAAATAGAACCAGTGCAAATTTCGCTAAGTATGCTAAATAATATTGCGTAACTTGTTTATAGTACTCCTTGTAGTCTTGGGTTATGGCGACTCTTTTGAACACTAGGCATGTTCCAGGTTGAGGTAGGCTCTTGCTTAGTGCACTTACTGCGTGGGTGACCTTGGCACCCACGGTGAACTAAGAGGAACCCACATGGATGGGCCGAGGTGATGGGCCGGCCCTTGTTGACCACTCTGAGTAGGCTTGGCAAGGCAACTTCAGTTGTGTGTTTATTGACTGCAGGGAGAGCATTGTCCTCTCCTCCTACCGCCGCAGTGGAGGTGGAGTCGCAGAGGAAGAAAAATATTGGTATGTCGACACGTCCTCGTCCGCTCGTCCTTCGCGACTATGGCTGGGTCGCACCGTTTATGCGGTGTTAGTGAGGAAGGAAGCGGGGGGAGAGGAGTGACGGTATTGCAAGGCGCAGCTCTCCCTAACCCTCGTGGCCATATCTTTGGCGGCGGAGTAGCTACAAACCAGATCTGCAGCTGGGGTAAGGAAGGATAGCACTTCCAAGTGCACGTTTTCCTGTTTCCATGGCCTTCGCGCATCGGACCCGAGATCTCCCGTTGCGCAAGTGCAGTTAAAAGCTGCAGAGGAGTATGCGCTTTGTGTTCTGGTGCGCCTTACCTGAGAAGGAGAAGGACGAAGAGTAGAGCCCTCAAGAGAACGGCTTACCATGGGGTGGTCAGCGGCGGTGGGGTTACGGTTGCGAAAGCGCTTCTGTCAGTGCGAGTCCAAACCTGTCCTTGCCCCCGTAAGGCTAGTATGCGTAAGCGAATTAAACTACTTTTAAGAATTTCCTTGTGTTTAATTTTAACTTTTTTAATACTTTACAGCACCCATGGTCACGTGGGGCACTATGGTGTTTGACGTTCTGATATCATAGTTAACGAAGGCTATCTTGCAGTAGAAAGCTTGGGTTTGAATTTTATTTTATGACCCCAAGCAGATGGTAGCACTCTGACTTGTTCTCTATTGAAATTAGGATGTTATTTATTTAATTTCAATAGCCTTGCAAATCATCCTTGGTAGAAATCGTGGTTCTTTGGCGAGGGTTTATGTTTTATCAGATCTGATATAATGGTTGGGACGATACTGAACGGAATTCCCGGAGCGCCGGTGCTTCACATCAGCGATAAGTTCTTTTACGCGGGTCTTAAGGATCTTTCACCCAAAGATGAGTAAAAAATCCACGTAAAAAGGCAAAACTAAAAGCGATAAAATTTGTAAATTTCATTTTATTCCATGTGTAGTATTTGCGTAAATATAAGAAATCATTATAGAACTTCTTTACGAAATTTTAGTCTACAGCATTTATTTTAAGATGCTAATCAATATTAAATGAGACCAATGATATGAATAAAATATAGCAAATAAACATCATGCTGTAAATTAATGGACGACAATGAAACTCATCATTATTTTGTTAAAACTAATTTAACTTTAATGATAAAAGAATGTAAAGTGTAAAACATTCACATTTTACACTTTTCATTCTTTCATCATTTCGCAATTTTGATTCCAAGACAATTGACCTTTCTTACGGCGCCTCTGCACGTTGGCCAACATAGTGGGGAATGTAGTGGCCAATAGCATTGGCCAACGTGTAGAGCGGGTGTTTGGGCTTCATTGGTATGTATTGGGACGATGGCCCACAAGTTGGCGCGAGATCCGTGTGGTGTCGGTTTTTTACAAAAGATCAAAGGATTGTTGGCAGAGTTTGGTCGCCGCGTCCACACGTTGGGCGTGCGTTTAGTTTGCTACAAGCTCCCAGAGTGATTACACGCATCTGATTAAAATTTTACCACAAATTACCAGCCTTTTAGTGCCAATTTCAACTTTAAATATTCCTACTACTTTAATTAGCGCGATTTAATTATTCTTAAACATTTGTTTTAATCCATAAGCTATTTATCAAAAAAATAATGAACATTTATTTACAATCAGATTAATACGAGAACAATTTTAAAATGAAAAAAATGAAGCACGTCGTTTATACGTGGTAGAACCATGCAGTTATATTAGAAGTATAGTTGTAGCACGAATGGGTCGGCTCGACCGGGGAAGGACCACGCTCTCACAGAATACCAGCGTAAAATAGTAGCTTAATGCTGCTGTATTCCGTATAGTGAGTCTAGAAAGACGGACACCCTTTTTAAAGAAAAATCTCGTTTGTCACCCTACCCTATAAAAAAACGTCGATTTCTTATAATTTAATCGTGCAAGTTTTCGAATCATCATCATCATTACAGCTCTTCACAAGTCCACTACTGAGCATCCTGAGCCACTTTCCTTGTCATGAGTTTTTCATTTATGTTCTAAGTTATAATTAGTACCTATTATTAAGTCAGTGTTAATTATATTTATTCCTATTGTTTTTGTCTTTCTCAAAAAATAATTAAATTACCAAATTAATTATAGGGTTTTTTTATATACATCAAATGTCTGATAGAAAAGCAAGTACATGTTTTGCTAAACTTTAAAATCAAAACCCAATTTTAAAACATAGACTAATCGATTATAACTCCTTTAACTTTAAAATAAGTTAAGTTCTAATTAATGGTACTTATTCCAGTTTATGATGCATGTAAAGAATAAATAAAGCTAATCGTATATCTATTTACAGCCCTATTAATATTCACTATTCTTTTATAATTATTCTATAAAAACGTTTCCCCTACATTTGGATTTTCTCCTGTATCGCGGAGGCAGCTTACAAACATAAATTGCACAAGGACACACATCTAGACCCGGAACAATTATTTGTAGGACATGCAAATACTTGTTCCTTGCGGGATTCAAACCCGCGGCCCCCGGCGCAGCCACTCATTGCTAAGCCACTGCGCCACGGAGCAGTCGTCCAAAATAATATAAATTCGTCCGCACATTGGCCTGAACCGAAGCAAACTGAACGACCTTCCAACGTGTGGATGCCGTCACAAACTCTCGGCCAATATATTCGCCACTACATTCGCCACTGTGTTGGCCAACGTGTAGAGCCGCCGTTATATATACATTGGAAGACACACCTGATATAAAAATAGTAGGTGTATAGAGACATAAGATATTAGTGCAATTATGAAAAACTTATTTATCACGTGTTCCTCTAACATATTGTATCTATGTCAAATATCAATCATCTACGTCCAATGGTTCTCGTTCTTGAGAATTCAAAAAAAATTCTTTAACAAACAGACATAGAGACACAGACAGAGGTGACTCTGATAGTGATCGAATTTTGCTAAATATGGTACAGAACAACATTTACTAATGTTGCTAAATTAAAGTCCACGCGAGCGAAGCCGCGGGTAAAAAGCTAGTCTATAAATGTATTAGGTGCAACATTAGGATCTGGATCTTTCAAAACAACTTCAAAATCATAATTATCTAATTCGCGTTTGACTTATACAAGATTTAAATCACGGCTCCGTGGCGCAGTGGCTTAACAATGAGTGGCTGCGCTGGGGTCCGCGAGTTCGAATCCCGCACGGAACAATTATTTGTATGGCCTACAAATAATTGTTCCGGGTCTGGATGTTTGTCCTTTGTGCAATTTATGTTTGTAAACTGCCTTCACGATACAGCAGAAAATCCTAGTCTAGGGGTAAGGTTTTTTTTAAGAAAAAAAAAATATTTTTTGGTTTCCGGGGCATGACGTAGCCATTTATGCTATTTATACAATAACAGAAGAGTGCAACCAGCTTGCTTTTGAGCAAAGTATGGTCAAGATAGTTTTTCAAACAAGTCGGCTTATTATGAGCAAAAACCTAGCATGGCAAGAGAATTTAGGTATTCATTTAAGCGGTTGTCATGATTACCATCCTCAATATCAATGTTAACATCTCCCATTTAAACTATATTTTTATGAGCTTAGGGTCGATATTAAGTTTTCCAAGCTGTTCAGAAAATCGTTGTTGTCAGCATATGACGGAGAACGGCCAATGCAAATAACCGCTATGTCTGGTGTAACACAAGGAAATTTGCTTCACTGAGTATTGTAATTGGCTCGTAAATTTTAGACCTCGCCTCGCATAAAAAACAACGCCGTTGTTTTGTATAGCATTATTACAGTTAGAAAAAGACGCGAAACCATCAAGATGCGGAGTTGTTACAGCAGATTTAAGCCAACATTCGGTAAAAATCATAGTGATAAATTCATGAAAACTTTTGTTAAAAACTATTGTTACTACGAATGTTGAATAATTTTGAGTGCAAGATTTGGTTTAGTTAAGAAATCGAGACATTTATCCGCGGGCAGTTATAAACTGTCGCTACGGAAAATGAATCAATTTCCATAGAGATATGATTTATGTTAGTACCTTTTACTATTTTATTATTATTAATAATTAGATGATGCACTTGAATTGTTCGGAAAATAATAATTTCGTTGACAAAAAAAGAAACTTAACACTTAGAGCATGCAAACAACTAGACATTTCATTCAATATAGAACAACAATAAGCAACGTTACTGCATTGACTTATATATTACTAGCGTAAGGACCGGGCCGACCGAACAATTAAAACGGACCAATACGTTGGCCCTAAAATTACAGTTTAGGGCCAACGCGAATCGGTCGACAGTAGTGCGCGCGCAGGACAGATTTGCTTGGCACAAATATGTCTAGTTGCGTGGTAAAAGAATGCAAAAATTACGATACAAAGATAAGGGAAACATGGGATATCGTATCATCGGTAAATAACCTTATATTAATTTTGTTACAATTAAATTATTTTACAAACGAATTTATAAAGTTCTATTTTACAGTTAGTTTAGTTACGTTACCAAGATTAAGGCCAGGGTTGGATTCAAACCCTCAAAAATATTGTACATGGAAAATAAAATTATACAGTTTAAAAAATATATCACGTTTGACGTTTCATGTTTCTTTTTACCCATGTGCCAAGATTTTGAGGTCACGCATTTTTATTCCTGTTTAAATTTTTGTCTAAAGAACTTAGTGTAAGTTAAATTTTGAATATGGTACCTAATATATTTTATATTCAATAAGAGTAAAACGAAAAGAATTCAAAAGAAAAGGATCAATCGAGCATCGATTGACCAGAAAGGGAGCTAATTCTAATTTTATTAAAAAAACGCGGTACTCATGTACAATATAGAAATTCTAGATATCGTAGGGTTAATATTAAAACGTAAAAAGACCCAATAATAATACAAGTCGACCTTTAGGTAACATTATTGTATTTTCGCCTGGTATTAATATATGATGAAATAATGGTACAATTAGGATAATTATACTACGAAATCCGACCCTGGTTACGTCGTGTTTTGATATGACGTTTGTATTATGACATATGCGCTACTTTTTCTTGTATGAAAAAGTTATGAGTAAGTAAAATATTTAGATGGGCCTATCCTTCCTTTTGAAATCATTGCGTTACTGCTAATTAAAAAAGTAACTATATTACTTTTGCTCCTTATGGTAATTCTACATTCTAGTGTATAAAGCAAGACACTATTGTTAGGTTGCGAATAACAATAGCTCATTTTTAAGTTTTGTATATAGTTATTTTTACAAGTGATGCTGTTAATGTCATGGTATGTAAAAATATGGTATGTATTTTTACATACCATGATGGAGAAATAGACGTCCAACAGAAGGAGTATTGATGCGTTTTAGTGAATTCTCTAGCCAAAAAGAAAAGCTTCCTGGTTTTCGCTCTTAGGCCTTCGGAGATGGCGTGGATGTATTGTTTATTTCCAAGTGCGTTCTGTCAAGAGTATTTCCAGGATGACCCTTGTTAAAGTTTTTTACAGATTTTATGAAATTTTCCTTCAGTAGTATGCCACTAAAATGTACTATTATGGGTTTTTGATTCATAGTTTCAGTGTATGTTTATTGTGGTTGTTTATTAATTCGATAGACATCATCATAGACTTACATGCTAGTATATTCTAAGTTCAGGGACATCACTGATATTTTTTGTCTATGAGTAGATTTATTAGATTTCCTGTCTCGTATGATTTGCAGTAGGTCTTCTTCTGTCTCTTTCTGGTTAGGCGGTATATTACGTAACTAAATTGTTGTTGCTTTTGAACTGGGTTCTAAAATGTAAATTTTAGATTCCAGTGAGTTGATATATTCTAGTTGGTGCTTATTTTCATTTTCTAAAGAACTGACTTTATGAGTAAGTTCGTCATACTTTTGGGCTAAAAACTCAATGGATTTTTGAATTTCCGTATTTTGTTCCTTGATCTCTTTCATCGTGGACAGAGACTGTTAGTACTACGCATTGCAATGCTGGCTCGTCTTCTTGCTCTTGAGCGGTAGTCATGTTTGACTCCGATTCGCTATGATGGAGATAAATTGTACATGTCTCTTTAGATGCGTGCGGTGGGGTACGTTTTAGTGGTATTATAACTGTACACTCGCTTGTATTAAGATGACAGAAGAGTACAGGATGTATAAAAACCACCTGCTGACGGTACTGTCGCGGGGTCGAAGGTAAAAACAAGCGCTCTGATGCGCTCTCTATTACCAGAGTCAAATACAGGAGGTATAACTGGCAGATATCACAGCCGCGCGATGTCATAAGTGCCCTGATGCGCTCGTTTTCTAAGCGACCAATAGTTATGTCACTTGTTGAAGATGGTTTCTGATAATCACTTTCTCACACGCTTTATGCAGTTACTGGTACTAGGAAATACAAGAAATATACCGTGGACAATGGCATTATCATACGCTGATACAAATGTATGTTGTAAAACGCCATGGGTACCAGGGCAACAGAATAACAGAAGTATGCTGCTAATGGCGCCGTCGAATAATACGAACTCTCGCCTTTATGCTCTTAACAGTATCAGAGCAACAGAAGACGCAGAAGTTGTGCTGGTCGTAGTTTCTCAATCGCTCGGTGATTTGTTGTAGTGGTGTCACGAGCCTGCCGGCGCAGACTCGTAGATGTTAACTTACAACCATAGAATACTATATTACATACATAATAGAACGGGGGTGTGGGCGGAGCCCGTGTAGCCACTAAAATGCCACAAGACG
Source organism: Parnassius apollo (assembly GCA_907164705.1). NCBI lineage: Eukaryota > Metazoa > Arthropoda > Insecta > Lepidoptera > Papilionidae > Parnassius > Parnassius apollo. The sequence continues at coordinate 3,574,538 of CAJQZP010000851.1, forward strand.
TCAATTCACACGTTTCCAAATTTCGCATGCAAATTATTTAGAAAATGCCAAATTGCACGCTATTTACAAATAAATATGTATTAAAATCCGTCTGTCAACACAGCGAATCGGGTTTGTAGTAGTGATTAACTGATAATACGACGTAATTGCTTATATGTGTGCTCCCGGCGACGCCAAACCTCGGTACAAAATAAGGTTGACAGCCATTCTATTGTGTATTAAAGTATTCTATGCTTACAACGGCTTTGAGTATCGGGTGGCAAAGCACTTCTTGTTTATGGACCCTTATTTTTTAAGTTGATTTTTAGTTAATTTTGATTAGTTTTTTTTTTATAATATTAGTATTGCGAGTATTGGACACGTATTTTGGTCGACACGTCTGACCTCCTCAGATGTCCGTGGGGAGAGGACGTCGCCACACCATCGCACTAGGTACTTCATAATTAACACACACATTACAAAATACACACACAACAAATTCATATACCACAGCTTCTCTTGTGTAACTACAACCACCTTCTATAAAAAGATAAAATGCTTTACAGCCTGTCATTTATAGCCATATATCCTCTATAGGCTTTTACCTGGTAGAGCTATATTTCAGCTATATTATGGCTGTAGCATGTATGGGTCGGCTCGACCTGGGAAGAACCAGGTTCGAACAGGATACTAGCGTTAAATAGCAGCATAATGCTGTTGTGTTACGAATGGTGAGTGTAAAAAACCGAAGACCTATTTTGATAGAAACGAGGCATTCCATCTTATCGTTCAACGTTCCATCATAGTCTCAGTCGCTATATCTATAGCTATAGATGTACATGTCTATAGGCCATAACACTTACTGGTGGGCTGTGTGCTCGTTTGTCACCTTAATCCTATTAATAAATTGATTACATTGATCCTCATAAAGTTTATACCGCAACTCTGCAGTGACTAATGCAGGTAAAAGAATACCATGAACTCCCAGAAGAAATAAAAATGCTACCACGTAGTAAATTTTTATGGTTGTGAGGCGTTCCGTTATTACGTAAGCGTATTTCAACTAACTACTAAAATAGCGTCACCTTTTTCTCGACCCTAGTGTACGAGGCGTTCTCGCACATTATTTTTTTTAAACTTCATGTGAAAACACCGATAACCTTACAATCTTTTAGTCCACGAAAGAGTTCTTTCTCTAGCTTTACAATCGTACATTGGAGCACGTGGTGAATATAGCCGCCGGACACTGAACCTGCCTCGAAGCGATCATTCGACAACATTTGCTTTCTTGTAATAAAGTAGAGAGAACGTTTTTATCAAAAAGTTAAAAATAAAGTCCTTTATTGTGAATACTAGGATCCATAGATCGTTGAATAAAATCATAGAACGTCTATTTTCGTTTAAAAATCAAAATAGAGCTTTATTGTCACCTCTGAGGACTAAGCTGAAAAGCCTTATTAAGGTAAAAAGGGTGTTCGTTTCTCATTACTCACCATTGGAAACGCAACAGCATCATATTGGTGATAGCATGACAACGTGATACTTCCCTGGCCTCAGTATGACTCTATCACGAGAAATAAGAAATTAAATCCGTAGCACACTGAGAGCCGGTAGTAACATAGAGGCTCGGCGCTCGCATTAAAATTCACAGTATGCGTACAACTCGGGTCTGATCCTCGGCACTAATGTTAATTGTTAATTGCAATTTTAAGTGCTGCTTTATCACGTGCTCGGGAATTGAGGAAAACATCGTAAGGAAGTTTGCATTCACGAGGAATTAAATATATTGAGGACAGGTCATTGAGCTATTATGTACTACGTACTAGAGGCGACACTGCATTCAGTTCCACTCAATTGCGGTGCATACACCGCACTTTAATCACTCGCTAGGCGCTTGTAGAGTTGTCAGGTGTCGTGTTGATTTAAAAAAAATCTCTTGATAAAAATATGCCGTCGTGTATACTTAGATATTGCGCAAATAATTCAAGAAATGTCAATAAAAACCAAGGAATTACTATTCATCGGTTAACAAGATACTTAATCAATAAAAAAGTATTCTAGATTAATAATAAAACAAATTATTCCTAAGACGCCATCTCGTGTCATGGAATATAGATTATGAAATTAATATGATGATGCGACATTTCTGTGGGTACTTAAGTATATATAAGACGAATAAAAAAAATATAATATAATTTTTATATTATATAATAGGTATATAATATAATTTTTTGTAGAAGCATATATAAGTAATGATAATTAGGCAACATTTTTCATGTTTAAATCTGTTTATTATTCTTTTATTTTATTTTCATGTTTCCACACCAAAGTCAAAGTAGAATAAATTCGACCACTTTTAACTCTCGCGTGCCCAGCATTTATGAACGACTCTTATCCTAATTTAAATAAATATATTTGTAATTTAAATGTTACGTTAATAAGTTTTGTTAAACATACATTTAGTATGTTTTTTTATATTTGACATTTTGACCTTTTAAAATATTCAGATAAAAATATCATTAAAATGTAATTGTGATATAATATTATGTAATATTATATTAAATAAGCAAATATAATATACAAAATAAATGACAAAATTTAAATATTGCTCTCGATATACATAATTTAACAATACATCTACTATTACCTACGGGTCATTATACCTATGTTTATTCTATGATAAAAAAACCAACCGCACGAACACAGAGTAGCGCACATTTTTGTTTGAGATAGCTGTTCTAGTAACCGTGTCAAAAAAGTTTCTACTATACAGATACAAGTCATTTTTTTTTCAAAGTTTAATTACACTTGATTATAGGTAGTGACATAATCCTGCCTAGGAACTTTTGATCAAAAAATGCGACAACAAATTTTGATATTCATCTATTGATATTAATCTAACACTACCCAAAAAATTCGAAAGAGACGGAAACAGGTATAAATCTGTGGGAGCAAAGTGTGGTCAATCCTTAATTCCTCGGCTATGTCGTAACCATCGATATATTATATGTACTACGCACGCACTAGATATGGCATTCCGAACACTCACTATGTTCAACTGAACTGTACCGCAATCCGTACACCTGTTATTGTGGCTTCGATATTCATGCAGTGTGGAGCGGCGCTAATAATAATTTTATATTAAATTAGCACATATGCAACATAAACGAAAATAAAAAATATGTACTCGATTAACAATACAATCTAAATAAACAATTATTTATTATGACAAATTTCGCCATTATTCCTAAGACGCCATCTCGTATCATGGAATATAGATTATGAAATTAATTTGTTCAGATGCGACATTTCTATGGGTACTTAAGTATAGACGAATATATTATTATACACATTTTTTGTAGAAACATAATATATAAGTTATCGTAATTAGGCTAAATTTTTTATATTTAAATCTGATCATTATTCTTTTATTTTATTTTTAGATTTCCACATCAAAGTCAAAGTGGAATAAATTCGTCCATTTTTAACTCTCGCGTGCCCAGCATTTATGAACGACTCTTATTCTAATTTAAATAAATATATTTGTAATTTAAATGTTATATTAATAAGTTTTGTTAAACATACATTTAGTATGTTTTTTTTATATTTGACATAGACCTTATAAAATATTATAAGATACCTTTTAAAATATTTAGATAAAAATATCATTAAAATGCAATTGTGATATAATATTATGTAATATTCTATTAAATAAGTAAATATGTTTCTATGTTTACAATACAATACAATACCCTTTATTGAACACTAAGAAAACAACATAACAAGAAACAAAGAGAAAAACAAAAGGCGGTCTTATTGCTATGCAGCAATTTCTTCCAGACAACCTAAATAGGAAATAAAAGTAAGTGAAAAGTTAAGTAATGGGTAGAGTGCAATATAAATAATATTATAATATATAAATATAAAAGTAAATTAATAAACATGCCGGAATTTACTTAATTGACAGGAATTTTTTAATTAATAAAACGACAGGAATAGATAAAAGGAGGAGGGATGATTTGTAAGGAAAGATAATGTTTTAACTTGGTTTTTAAAGGAGTCTATTGTTTGAGCACGTTTTATAGTTGATGGTAAAAAATTCCAAAGCTTCACTCCAAGAACTGAAAAAGATTTACTGTAAAATGTATAAGAGTGCAAGGGACATATGTCCGAAGGGAAAGGTTTTCTAAGGATCGAAGGGAAATTTATGAGAGGAGCTGAGAAATTGGAAACGTTCTTTAAGGTAGGGAGGACTTGATATATTAAATAAACGCAGTAGAGAGCATAAAGGATATGAGTATTCCGACGAAGACGGATTGGAAGCCACTTGAGCTTAGTGCGGTATTCTGATACATGGTCATATTTACGAAGTCCAAATATGAAGTTTATACATAGATTTTGGAGTCGCTCAAGTTTGTTAAGTTGCTCTTCAGTAATGTCAGGTAAAGATAGCTTATGTCAGCATAATCGAGGATGGGGAGCAGGAAAGATTGGGCAAGCATAATTTTGGTGGAGATGGGTAAAAAGTAATTCATTCTTCGGAGTGAACCATAATCTGCAAACATTTTACGAGACACTGCGTTGATTTGAGGAGACCAAGAAAGGCTAGAATCTATCAAGATTCCCAAGTTTTTCACTACATCCTTATAAGAAATATGAACACCTGTTAGCGCCGACAAGTGAATTTAAAAACATTTAATCTCAATTGTTTCTTATTTGTGATCTAAAACTAAGTATAAAGACTAATAGCGTTAATACCAAGAAAGTGAAATAATAACTTATATAAGCTTCAATTCTTATTTTTAAAACTGCGTAACGAAAGTTTGTAACAAACTCTGTAACGAAAATATGAATCTAATTGCTTATTTAGGTTTAATTAGAATGTTAAAAACAAAATATGAGTTTAGTTACTTATTAGAACTTTCTCTTATTATAATTTTAAAGAGCTGTATTAGAGATATTAACATTTAAGTGTAAATTTAATGATTTGTTTAATTCTTTTTCTTTTATAGTAATTCAATACGATAATATGTCAATTAATCTCTTTTGTAATCTAATTTTTCATTATAAAAATAGATTTTAATTTAATAAGAAGTTGAAATATATTCTGTATAGAGTCTTAAGCATAGTATTATCGTGATAAGCGTTGTGCATTCCTGCTGCCTGGCGGCGCTACTTGTATGTTGAGCGGAAAAAGCTTAGCTACTCCGGAGCTAAACCGTAAGAAGACCGCGCCACTATTTTTATTTTTTACAGGCATAAATTAAGAATTTTAAGAATGTTTTATGTTCGGAATAATAAAGATAAGTCATATATATTGTCAGGAATATATAAAAATATTGTAAGGTATGTTTTACCACACTTATTAAAGAACTTTGTAAATTTCCTTTAGAAAAGGTTGTTCTGCGCTCTGATTGGTCGACGGGGATCATTAGTGCCGTGTGCAAAATTCATTAGTGCCGCGTGCAAATTTTCTAAATTCTGATTGGTCACAGCTGCCTATAAAAAAGGGGCGATTTTTGTGATAAAACATTCCAAATCCGGAAATGTAAGAATAAGGAATCAAGAAAATAAATAAGAAGAAACTCTGAAGAAGTGTTATTTATTGCTCATGTAACTGCAACTGCATGCTCTCCAGTTAACATCCCGCCAGCATAACCCGCTCCATTTACTAACATTCTCACACACGAGCATCAACAACACCATTAAATGTTATGGGGTTTAACTGAGTTTTATTTAATTTGGAGATTATTCTTGAACTACCAATAATAATAGCTTGGGATTTTATCGGATTAACAGTTAACCCATAAGATCGACTCCAGTCAAGAATACACGCTAGGTCCTTGTTTATATTACAAATTGTTTTTGGCAGATCCTCTACGGTGGTTTGTAGATATATCTGGAGATCATCAGCATACAAGTGGTAGAGAGAAGATATTCTGAAGGTAATGGAATTTATGAAGAGTGCAAATAAGAGAGGAGACAACACGCCACCTTGTGGAACGCCAGCAACGGTATCAAGCCACGAAGACATTTTGTCTTGTACCCGAACACGTTGGCGACGTCCATATAAGTAACTACGAAACCAGGCAAATGCAATTGGAGATATGTTAAGAGAACGCAGTACACCAATTAGTATATCATGATTTACATCATTGAAGGCATTGCTGAAATCCCGCACTACAACAACACACACATCATTGTGACTTGGCGGTTATCCATTCCGAAACGTATGTCGTCAGTGATTTTTAATAATGCTGTAGTCGTACTGTGTCCCGGCCTAAATCCGGATTGATATGAATTGAGGATATAATTTCTTGTGCAAAATGAATTTAATTGTTGTTGGACAAGACGTTCTAGGACTTTGGACAGAAAAGGAAGAATTGAAATGGGACGATACTCGGAATAACCCTAAGGATTGGTTTTTTTGGGCAAAGGAATGATTTGGGCATATTTCCATTGGGAAGGGAAGGAGAATGTGGATATAGAAAAATTTAGGATAAAGGTAATAATAGGTGTTAATATATCAAGTAAGGGAATAATCATTTTACGACTGACATCATCACTTCCGACAACGTCAGAATGGATAGAAAGTATGTTTCTCCTAACATCACAATCTGCAAATTGCCTAAACACAAATGGAGGATAGTCAGGAGTGGGTAACGTTGAAAGTTGAGTTGTAGTTGACTTTGCAACATTATCAGTGCAAGAAGTAGAAGAAAAGTGCTGATTAAGCAAATTTAAATCTATATCATTTTGAATCGAGCTTGAATGTGATTTCCCAACTCCAAGAGACCTTAGAAATTTTCAATTATGGCTTGGATCTTCGTTTTGGAACAGATTTATGAATATGGCATCGTCGTAAGTCTCGAATTCCCGAATCATGTCATTTGTAGGATCTGACTTGTGCCTGGTCTTTGCAGCATTCTTTTTCGCTATAAGTTTCTTAAAGTCTTCGGTCAACCATGGGGTTGGAGGATGGCGTACACGAACTGGACGAACAGGAGCATGTACATCGTAAATCTTAATAAGGAGCGAGTTAAATACTGCTACCTGCTCGTCAACAGTACAAGCGTTTGTTACAGCCCTCCAATTCGTATTCACAGCATCTTCTCGTAATTTGTCCATATCACTTTCCACAAAATTACGCTGCAGAAGTATTCTTGATTTGGCTTTGGGTGGTCTTATTTTATGAGAAAGATATAAAAGATCGTGATATGATAAGGCATTAGCAGCACATTGACCATATTTTTCAACATGGTCGAGAGAAAAAACAATAACCAAATCAAGGAGAGAGGGGATGCAGTTAGGAAAAAAATGAGTTTCAGAAAGGGGAAGAATATTTAAATTAGCTGCTTCAACCAGAGATTTAAGCCGACTTTCTTTAAGTAGGCAGATATTAAAGTCACCCATTAGCATAGTGTGTGTGTGTGTAAGATGAAGTAAGCTTTTCAAGGCGGCTATCCAAAGGCTGTAAAAAACACTAAGAAGTAATTTGGTGTCCGACAGCTGAACTGCAATAAATAAGTATTCTGCTTCGTTCTGATTTTGAAATTGAGGTGGTAGACGAACAATAGAAAATGGAATATAAGAACGAAGGTAAACAGCAACACCACCACCGCCCCGAACAGTCCGGTCGTTGCGTATTAAGTGGAATCCTGGAAGGGAATAGGAAATAGATGGCAGACATGGTTTTAACCATGATTCCGAAACTAAAATTGCATGAATGTTATTACCATCATACATTACATCATTACTTGGGGGAGACCTATGTTCAGTAGTGGACTTGTGAAGGGCTGTAATGATGATGATGATGATGATGATGATATTACCATCAAAGATGGCCAGCATATCGGGGTAATGAGCCGGAATACTCTGTGCATTTATATGCACAATATAAAAAAATTTGAAAAACTGTATAAAATGGGAGTCAAGAGTTTCTTTTAAAGATGGTACGCTTACAAAACTGTCGTTACTACTCAATACATCGGATGCTGAAGAGAAGGATGAGAAACTTCGATTATGATCACTCTCACCTAAAGACATGTTATTTTTACAAAAAAATAAATAAAACAAAAAACTACAAACTAATTAAATAATAATAATAAAAAAGGGAAAAAATCTTAAACTGAAATCAAAGTTTATTCTATGATAAAAAACCAACCGCGCGAACACAGAGTATCGCACATTTTTTGTTTGAAATAGCTGTTCTAGTACGTAAGTACATATTACTTCAGTGGAAAAATGGCGAGAAAGTGTTTTTTTATTTTTATTTTTCTTTAACTTTATGTTTTAATATTAAAACCAGCCGGATACAAACAGTACAACCAAAAGAGATTTTTCTTCAATTTTATACAAACAAAATAAGAAGAAACTTTTTCCCTGACGTTATTGTAAAGAAAATCTCAAGTATTTTTACAATACGATTCGAACGTAATTTTGTTAAAATCATGTTTTATAGACCGACAAAGAAAGATAGACGGAGAATTTGAAGCATTTCAAGTGCATTCAAAGACGGAACATTTCAAAACCATGCTCAACTTGCTGTAAGTACACGCAATCACGTATTCAAATGCATGCATCTTCAATCATTAGCAATCAACAACTTGATTTTACGTTGTCCAGCAGTTGATTTTAAGGAGTATTAAAGAAAAAAAGAAGAAAGATGTGTGAACGGTCAGTTCAACTGATCATTCCAACTGATCAGTTCAAACTAGGACTCTTCATAATTTTTAAAATATCGGATTTTCGATATATCGATAATTATAAATATATCAATATCGGAGTTTTATACATGAGTTTATTTATCGATATTTACCGTGTGTATCGTCCAAAAGAGTTAAGCGTGAATTCGGTGTCACTTGAAATGTACGTTCTCCGTCTATCTAGGCAGAAAAGCGATTAAAAGCTCTGTGAAATAAAATAGAACGTTGGTGAAATTCTAAATATATTGCAATAACTGAACTATTTAATAAAATACCCATATATATTTCTTGGACAACACAGGGATGCACATAACGATTAGGGTTGCCACCCGTACTATATATAATATCGTACTATATTTCAGTCAATTGTACTATATATTATAGAAAAATAATATAATACGAAAAATACTATACTCGTATTTTTATCCCTAATTCAACTGCCGCGCTTTTTTATATTAACTGTGATTGAAAATCCGGAACAAGAATTTTTACGTAAAGAATTTTTTCCATCATGGATCATGATTGTAAAATTGAAAGTAGAAAGATAAAGAGCAAGTATTAATTTAATTAAAAATCAATTGTTAAAAAAAAACACTATTGAACTAATTATTTTAAAGGTGAGGTAAAGCAAAGAATCATAACAAGTATATATGGAAAAATACATTTTTTTTATAGAAGAGGGGGCAAACGAGCATGCGGCTCACCTGATGTTAAGTGACTACCGCCACCCATGATCAACCGCAACACCAGGGGAATTGCAGGTGCGTTGCCGGCCATTTAGAAAGGAGTAAGCTCTTTTCTTGAAGGTCCCCAGGTCGTATCGATCCGGAAAAATCGCCGGTGGTAAACTATTTCACAGAGAGGTTGTACGCGGAAGAAAACTCCTTTTGAAACGTACTGTGGTGGACCGCCAAGCATCCACATGGTGTGGATGGTATCGGGACGTTTGCCGCGTAGTGCGTTCACGAAATTTGGCGGCTGGGATTAATCCGAACAATTCCTCAGAGCACTCTCCATGGTATATGCGAAATAAAATGCAAAGAGATGCAACATCTCCTCGCAGTGCCAGTGAATCGAGCCGGTTGGAAAGCACTCGGTCGTCGACGATTCGAGCCGCTCTGCGCTGGATGCGGTCAAGTGGAAGAAGCTTGTACTGGAGAGCCCCAGCCCAGAGATGGGAACAGTATTCCATGTGCGGCCGAACCTGCACCTTGTAAAGTCGCAGGCGGTGTGTTGGCATGAAATACTGTCCCGCTCTGCTGAGCACGCCAAGCTTTTTAGAGGCCAATTTGGCTTTCTCTTCCAAGTGACCACGAAACTGCACGTCACTCGATATGTCAACGCCGAGGATTCCAATACTGGCTGAGGCAACAAGGGGAGTGCCTTGAAACTGAGGAGATACGACAGAGGGGTTCTTTTTAGCGGTTAACGCGCAAACTTGTGTCTTCCGGGGGTTAAACTGCACTAGATTTAGTCGCCACCAATCCGAGACTCTGTTCAGCAAAGACTCGACTTCAGACACAAGTTTGTCCTGGCACTCGGAGACGTTTTCCCGAGAAATATTGGCTCGGCCGGTGTAAAGAGCATCACCAGTGCTGTCATCTGCATAGCATTGAATGTTACGGGTTTGCAACATATCATTGATATGCAGAAGAAACAGCGTTGGCGATAGCACGCAGCCTTGTGGAACACCAGCACTAATAGGCTTGCAATCGGAGCTTGCACCGTCTAACAACGACCTTGATGCTCCGATCTGCAAGAAAGCTGGTGATCCAATCGCACAATTTCTCGGGAAGCCCATAGGAAGGGAGCTTCGAAAGAAGCGTTTTGTGCCAAACCCGATCGAAGGCCTTCGCAATATCCAAACTAACGGCCAATGCCTCCCCCTTGGACTCTATTGCCTCCGCCCATCTATGAGTTAGTTAGACCAGAAGATCACCAGCTGACCGACCACGGCGACAACCGTATTGGCGGTCACTTATCAGCTGGTGATCCTCAAGGTACCACATGAGCTAGCAGTTTACAATAGACTCCATTGTTTTGGAGAACAAGGAGGTGATGGCGATAGGCCGGTAGTTGGACGGGTCTGAGCGGTCGCCTTTTTTAGGGATCGGGTGGACAAAAGCCGTCTTCCATGATTTTTGGACTACGCCTAGGGAGTAGGAGTACCGGAAAAGACGCGTTAAAACCGGTGCCAACTCTGGAGCACACGTCCTCAGCACAATTGGTGGGATTCCGTCAGGTCCACTCGACTTGTGGATGTCCAGGGAGAGGAGTGCTTTGCGAACCGAGCGCTGTGTGAACTACTAACTATACTTCCGGCATGGAGCACTCACACCGCGGAATGGTCGGCGGCGTACTCCCCCGTCATCGAGAGTCGAGTTGGACGCAAAGAAAGAGCCTAGAAGATCGGCTTTCTCCTTTGTGGTATGGGCCAGTGAGTCGTCCTCCCTGTGCAGAGATGGAAGAGATGGCTGACAGAAATTCCCCTGGACAGCCTTGGCGAGAGACCAGAATGCACGGGTTCCAGAAGGAAGGCGAACTAGTTTCTCGCCAATTCTGCCTATGTGCTCTGACTTTGCCTTGGCAATGACTCTTTTGAAGGACCTAGAGGCAGAATTATACTTCTTTTTTATAGCGCTGGTGTTTACATACCGGGACGCTGATGCGTCAGCCCAGGCTCGGTAGCACTCCTGCTTATAGCGTGATGCTATTTTACAGGAGCGACCAAACCATGGCTGAGATTTGCCTCCAATGGGCACCACAGAGGAAGGAATAAAAAGTTCCATACCCTGAAGTACCACATCAGCGACAGTATCCGCAACAACGTTGGGATCGTACGGCGAGAAGCAAACCCGCCCCCAAGGGTAGGATGCAAAGAAAGACCGCATCCCATCCCAATCGGCTGACCTATAGTGCCAAACACGGCGGCAGCCTGCAGAATGCAACTGCGATTTCAGCGTGAGTGGCACTACACTCCGGACAAGACAATGGTCCGAGGAGCCTAAAGGGGCTTCGACGGAAATCTCATATCCGTCCGGGTGAGAGGTCAGCAGAAGGTCCAACAGGGAAGGTGCATGATCCTCCACATCTGGAATCCGCGTAGGCGAAGTAATCAGTTGTGTCAAACCATAAGCCAAGACAAAATCATGAACAGATCTCCCCGCATGATCGGTTAAACGCGAACCAAGCCATTCGGCGTGATGGGCGTTAAAGTCGCCGAGGATCACGATCTCTGCGGAGGGGACCTCTGTACCATTTGGACGTGGTCGAAGAGTGGGTCTGTTTCGGCATTACCGCTATGGGACCTATAGAGGCACCCGTAGACGCGCGGATGGTCGTCGCTGTCTACGCGTAGCCAAAGGATGGATAGGGCCGAACCTTCAAGTCTGCCGAGGCGTCGAGAACAGATGTCCTCTCTGACGTAAACGCAAACTCCAGCCCGATGCACAAAGGAGTGTTCCAATTTGTACCCCGGGTAGGAGAGATACGAGACATCAGCCGGAAAGGACACCTGCGTCTCGGTCAGGAAGAGCAGAGCCGGCCTCGCCGTCTCGAGATGGTAGTGGACGGCGTTTAGGTTAGAGTGAAGTCCCCTGATATTGCAGAAATTCACGGACAGCGTGGCAGGGGTTGCCTTGGTCTTGTTGCTTCGTTTGCCCCGAGCAGTTGTAGTCTTGAGCGGAATTTTGCCCACCCCCAGAATACGCGGGGCAGCCTGAAATGGACGCTCAGAAATTGAGAAACATGGTCGTGGATGCTCAGCGAGGGATTCTCCAGGGGTGCTGGTACCCTCCCGGGGTAGTCTACATTATTTAATTCCGCTACCATGTTGATGGGGGGGGGGGGATTTGGGCCTCCGGCCACCTGCACTCACCAGACGAAACGCGGAAGCAGAGCTTCCACTTCACGCCATAATATAACTTAATAAGTTAAAAATAAATGTGTACTTTTTCTCCTGAATTTCTGAAAAGTACTATATTTTTGCATCTTTTTTGGAAAAAATACTACATTTGTTCAAAAAAAAGGTGGCAACCCTAATCACGATCCACAGTTTCACAACAAACTTGTTGCTAACAATTTGTTACAAAGAACTTACATATTACTATTTCTTCTCCGAGAAGCCATCTGTCGCGGTATTGTATTGTAATGTTTAAATAGATATAGTGAACAGAGGCTTTCCTTAAAAAAAATAAAAAAACATGTAAATAAAATTTTTATGAGGCTAAAGACAAAAAACAAAGTGAAGTAATAAGTATTGAGATGAAAATAAAATGAACTACTTACTACTATCTCAACCTGAAACATAATGACAACTTAAAAAACAAGAAAAAATTTAATAGCAATGAAGCGTTCAGAAACAGTTTTTTTTTTAATTTTATAAAACACGGGAAAATACATCTTAGACTATGTTACTCAAGCGTTCAACTACTTACGTCGAATGTTAATACCCTGAACGTAATTTATATTTCAATAAATTTTACCAAATGAATTTAATTTTCTATAAAATGAAAAGAAATTTGATATAGATTTATATCAATAATAATAGAGAATTTACATTAAACACTCATTGTGTAAAATTGCACGGTTTCATTTTATTTATTATAATTATTAATCTTGGCAAATATAAAAAAATATCTAGAGTATTAATTAATTTACTAAGACAAACAAAGAAATACTAAAGTCGAAACTTCCTTTAAAACTAAAGAAGAAAATTATGGACTTCTGTCTACTACCCTGTCTCACATACGGTGCTCAAACATGGGCCATCAATAAAAATATATTAAGTAAAATACGTTCTTGTCAACGCGCTATGGAAAGAAGCATCATGGGCCTTAAACTCATTGACAAACAAAAAAGCTCGGACATCAGAAATAAAACAAAAGTCATTGATGCAGTACAACACATACTGCGCTTGAAATGGAGATGGGCAGGGCATCTGGCTCGAATGTCCGGCGATAGGTGGACAAAACAAGCCACACTCTGGAAAGGTCCAGGAGAAAGAAGATCCAAAGGCCGACCTAGAAATCGATAGAGCGACGACATAAAAAAGACAGCGGGGAGCAACTGGATAGACGTGGCAACTAACAGGAACGAATGGAGGCACTTGGAGGAGACCTATACCGCAAGGGGCCATGAATTTTAAATATCATTTCTACACTTTTGAATTTCCAACCAATAGAAATTTAAAAAAAAAAGTTAAATTCATTATTAATTTTAATTCTTTTATTCTCAACTAATATGTATTCATGGTTTAATGAAAGGCTTATTATTACTATTAATTTACTATACTTTCGGAATGCTGCTTCATGCTGCTGTGTTTCGTATGGTAAGTGTAGTATAGTGAGTGTAGAGAACCGGAGACGCTTTTTACTGAAAACGAGGCATTCCATCTTCTTCCTCACAGCTGACAACGCATCTGCATTTTTATTCGCAAATGAGGATAGATTGTAGATGTCTATGGGCCGCAGCAACCACTTACCATCAGGTGGACTGTGTGCTCGTTTGTCACCCTACCCTATAAAATAAAATAAAAATATAAACACCGCTATTTAGCAGCACAAATAGAAAGCAGCAGAAAATTAATCCTCCTACCTATTAGCATTCTAAGAGAAAGTCAACTTTATGATGTACCCCGACGTTATTAGTTATAGAATCACTAAAGCATACAGAAATTTTCGAATCAGTGGTGCAGAAAACAAATTCATTTGAACATTCGTTGAAAAAACTACATTTTAACACTAGGATATTTTCCTGTAACATGGAGGCGACTTCATTCATTAGCTTCTAAAGTTGGGTCGTTAATTCTCAATACGCTTTGTGTTCACCGAATTCAGAAGCTATTAAATGGAAATTTTATCAGTCTTTTTAGTTTTTGAAGTCGTTTCCTTAGTGTTTAAAGATTTAATTGTTTTAGAATTTTAGATGGACTTATGAATATTACAAGTTAAAAAGAGTGAGTGAGATCCTTAGACCTGGTTTCTTTAAAAGAATTTCTCATTCACAACAAATGATATTGATACATATTATATATTTATACTTGGTGGAGCCACGCTGCAGCTATATTATGATTCTAGCACGAATGGGTCGGCTCGACCGGGGATGGACCACGCTCTCACAGAATACCAGTATAAAATAGTAGCTTAATACTGCTGTGTTTCGTATGGTGAGTGTAGATAATTGAAGACCCTTTTGACTGGAACTGAGGCATTCCATCTTAGTCCTCAGGTGTAACAATGCATCTGCATTTTGATTCTTAATCGAGGATAAATGTAGATGTCTATGGGCCACAACATCCACTTACCATCACGTGGATTATGTGCTCGTTAGTCACCCTTATTGTACAAAAAAATAGTATCTACATGTCAAGTATTCTAGTTGCTTTTATCTAATAATGGACGGCACTGTCCAACCGTATAACGAAATTGAGACCATAAGCACGCTTATGAAGTCAACTCATTTCATTTTCTTGTAAGGTTTTATTAAAACCTCTTTGTTGAAAATGGAACGTGCACTTTCCTACTTAATTAAGAAGTTCTGCAGACGTTATTGTAAAGAAAATCTCAAGTATTTTTACAATACGATTCGAACGTACATTTATTTTGTTAAAAATATGTTTTTGTATGGCTCGCGGACCAACAAAGAAAGGTAGACGGAGAATTTCAAGCATTTCAAGTGCATTCAAAAACGGAGCATTTCAAAACCATGCTCAACTTGCTGTAAGTACACGCAATCACGTACTCAAAGGCATGCATCTTCATAATAATTGTGGGACGATTGGGTCAGCTCGACCTGGGAAGGACCATTCTCTCAAAACGCAACAAAATCCATAAAAATAGTTTTTTTTTTTTAATATAATAAACGATGTTTTAATTTATAGACAACTATATTTATACCAACTGAAGATAATAAAACAACATCTTTTTTTTTATTTGTATAGAATAAGGGTGATAAACGAGCACACAGTCCACCTGATGGTAAATGGATGCTGTGGCCCATAGACATCTACATTTATCCTCGATTAAGAATCAAAACACAGATACGTTGTCACCCCTGAGGACTAAGATGGAATACTCTTCCAGTAAAAAGGGGTCTCGGAATCTCTGCACTCACCATACGAAACACAGCAGTATTAGTCTGCTATTTTACACTGGTATTCTGTGAGAGCGTGGTCCTTCCCCGGTCGAGCCGACCCATTCGTGCTACAACCGTAATATAGCTGCAGCGTGGCTCTACCACGTATAAATATATAATATGTATCAATATCATTTGTTGTAAATGAGAAATTCTTTTAAAGAAACCAGGTCTAAGGATCTCACTCACTCTTTTTAATAAAAAAATGAAATATAAGACCCGTATGTAACCCACCATAACTCAACCCTATTATATTTGTCGCAAAGGCCTTCATATTCTAAGCCGCTTGTTACAGAGATGAATTTTTTTATTCCAATGCCTGGTCCAATATTGCTAGGTCCTCGAAATTCATTATAGTTATATTTATCTTTTCGGTTGTGCTATCATCACTACACCCCTTCACAAATCAACTGCTAAACATAGACCTACCCCAAGGAATAACACAAAGCATGCCTGCACCTGCATCCATAGACTCCCCTCATGCCTTACCAGGTCGTCACTCCATCTAGTTGGGGGACGCTCTACACCACGCCTACCGGTACGAGGCTGCCATTCGAGAACCTGTTTTCCCCATCGGTTATCGGTTCTTCGAGCTATATTGTTTTTAAGAGTAATTATCCATCATTCATTCATTCATCCATTCAATCATTCATTCATTCGTTACAGCCTTTCAAAAGTCCTTCGCTGAACACAGACGTTGTGACGTTGGTCTGAGAGAGTTTTCCTTACAGGGAGGATATTTACCATAGCTACCACGTTTTCCAGGCGAGTCGGCAACCGCGGTTTTTACTTTGAGTTGTAATCAGAAAAATGCTACTGCTCAGCTGCTCACTCTCCTGTTTTATTTCCCTCTGTCGCCTCTTACAGCACCCACGAAACTATATGGAGTACTGAGTTTTTTTTATAGGAGAAAGGACAAATGAGCATGCGGCTCACCTGATGATAAGTGATTAGCGCCGCCCATGAACAACTGCAACACCAGGGGAATTGCAGATGCGTTGCCGACCTTTTCAAAAGGAGTAGGCTCTTTTCGTTAAGGTCTCTTAGTCGGTCCGTAAAAATCTCTGGTGGTAGTCGCTTCCACAAGGAAGTTGTGCGAGGAAGAAAACTTCTTTGAAATCGCACAGTAGTGGACCGCGAGTCATCCAGATAGTATGGATGGTATCGCGAGTTTTGTCGCGATGTGCGATGGTGAAACTGTGCGGCTGGAATTATTCGCTTACGTCGCGGCTACACAGCCCAAAAATACCTTTTTAGTAATATTTAGTACGATTGTATATTTCGTTACCACATAATATATAAACATATACGAGTATATGATATGCATATATAATCTCTCACGCCTGTCACCAAGAGGGAGAGAGGTAAAGAATACGCACTTCCATTTCAGGATCGTCCAATACAAATAAAATCAAATCATCCGGCAAACGGACGATACAATTTCAATCAAAGCAATTTAGCCCGAAAGACTATCAAATCCCACAAAAGCTATTAGTGGGGATAATGTATTCTATAAGTAGTGGCAAATCGCTTAGAATTGTATAATGATAAACACACTAAAATGAACGTTTGAATAACGTCACAGAATTCTAATAACTAGTACAGCATTTAATTATAAACGGTATATTTTTAGAGTATTCCAGTTCATATTAGATATCTGTACCAAGTTTCGTAATAATTCTCGCCACACTGGCCAAAATAACGCATTACGGCGCCTCTACACGTTGGCCAACACAGTGGCGAATGTAGTGGCCAGTAGCATTGGCCAACGTGTAGACGGGGTGTTTGGGCTTCATTGGTTTGTATTGGAACGATGGCCCGCAAGTTGGCGCGAGATCCGTGTGGTGTCGGTTTTTTACAAAAGATCAAAGGATTGTTGGCAGAGTTTGGTCGCCGCGTCCACACGTTGGGCTCGCGTTTAGTTTGCTACAAGCTCCCAGAGTGATTACACGCATCTGATTTAAATTTTATATTCAAGTTTTGTAGGATGGATGCCCCAATTACTAGCCTTTTAGTGCCAATTTCAACTTTAAACATTCCTACTACTTTAATTAGCGCGATTTAATTATTTTTACACATTTGTTTTAATCGATAAGCTATTTATCAAAAAAAAAAAAATAACGAACATTTATTTACAATCAGGTTATTACGAGAACAATTTTAAAAATGAAAAAAAAGAAGAAGAACGTCGTTTATACGTGGTAGAACCATGCAGTTATATTAGAAGTATAGTTGTAGCATGAATGGGTCGGCTCGACCGGGGGGAGGACCATGCTTTCACAGAATATCAGCGTAAAATAGTAGCTTAATGATGCTGTGTTTCGTATAGTGAGTGTAGTGTACCTGAGTCCCTTTTTAAAGGAAACAAGGCATTTCATCTTAGTTCTCATGGGTGACAACGCATCTGCATTTTGATTCGTAATCGAGGACAGATGTAGATGTCTGTAGGCCACTGTAACCACTTACCATTAGGTGATCTGTGTGCTCGTTTGTCACCCTAACCTATTAAAAAACGTCGATTTCTTACAAGTTTTCGAATCATCATCATCATTACAGCTCTTCACAAGTCCACTACTGAACATTCTCCTCCACAGACTGCCGCAAAGCATGGTCCTGAGCCACTTTCCTTGTCATGAGTTTTTCATTTATGTTCTAAGTTATAATTAGTACCTATTACTAAGTCAGTGTTAATTATATTTTTTGCTATTGGTTTAGTCTTTCTCAAAAAATAATTAAATTACCAAATGAATTATAAGGTGTTTTTTATATACATCAAATGTCTGATAGAAAAGCAAGTACATGTTTTGCTAAACTTTAAAATCAAAACCTAATTTTAAAACATAGACTAATCGATTATATTTAAAATAAGTTAAGTTCTAATTTATGGTATTTATTCCAGTTTATGATGCATGTAGAGAATAAATAAAGCTAATCGTATATCGTATATCTATACTACGGCCCCATTAATATCAACTATTCTTTTATAATGTCGCCTCTACACGTTGGCCAACACAGTGGCGAACGTAGTGGCGAATATATTGGCCGAGAGTTGGTGACGGCGTCCACACGTTGGAAGGTCGTTCAGTTTACTTCGGTTCGGGCCAATGTGCGGACGAACGACGGATCCGTGGCGCAGTGGCTTAGCAATGAGTAGCTGTGCCGGGGGCCGCGGGTTTGAATCCCGCACGGAACAAATATTTGTATGTCCTACAACTAATTGTTTCGGGTCTGGATGTGTGTCCTTATGCAATTTATGTTTGTAAGTTGCCTCCGTGTAATACAGGAGAAAATCCAAGTGTGGGGGTTAACGTTTTTATAAAAGAATTATAAAATAATAGTGATATTAATGGGGCTGTAAAATAAGATATACGATTAGCTTTATTTATTCTTTACATGCATCATAAACTGGAATAAATACCATTAATAAGAACTAAACTTATTTTAAAGTTAAAGGAGTTATAATCGATTAGTCTATGTTTTAAAATTGGGTTTTGTTTTTAAAGTTTAGCAAAACATGTACTTGCATTTCTATCAGACATATGATGTATATAAAAAACACCTTATAATTTATTAATTTAAGTAAGTAATTTAATTATTTTTTGAAAAAGACAAAAACAATAGCAATAAATATAATTAACACTGACTTAATAATAGGTACTAATTATAACTTAGAACATAAATGAAAAACTCATGACGAGGAAAGTGGCTCAGGACCATGCTTTGCGGCAGTCTGTGGAGGAGGATGTTCAGTAGTGGACTTGTGAAGAGCTGCAATGATGATGATGATTCGAAAACTTGCATGATTAAATTATAAGAAATCGACGTTTTTTATATAGGATAGTGTGACAAACGAGCACACAGTTCACCTGATGGTAAGTGGTTGCTGTGGCCCACAGACCTACATCTATCCTCGATTACGAATCAAAATGCAGATGCGTTGTCACCCGTGAGGACTAAGATGAAATGCCTCGTTTCATTTAAAAAGGGTCTCTGGTTCTCTACAGTCACTATACGAAACACAGAATCATTAAGCTACTATTTTACGCTGATATTCTGTGAGAGCGTGGTCCTTCCGCGGTCGAACCGACCTTCGTGCTACAACTATACTTCTAATATAACTGCATGGTTCTACCACGTATAAACGACGTGCTTCATTTTTTTTTTTTCATTTTAAAATTGTTCTCGTAATAATCTGATTGTAAATAAATGGTAATTTTTTTTTGATAAATAGCTTATCGATTAAAACAAATGTTTAAAAATAATTGAATCGCGCTAATTAAAGTAGTAGGAATATTTAAAGTTGAAATTGGCACTAAAAGTCTGGTAATTGGGGCATCCACCCTACAAAACTTGAAAATAAAATTTAAATCAGACGCGTATAATCACTCTGGGAGCTTGTAGCAAACTAAACGCGCGGCCAACGTGTGGACGCGGCGACCAAACTCCGCCAACAATCCTTTGATCTTTTGTAAAAAACCGACACCACACGGATCTCGCGCCAACTTGCGAGCCATCGTTCCAATACATACCAATGAAGCCCAAACACCCCGTCTACACGTTGGCCAATGCTATTGGCCACTACGTTCGCCACTGTGTTGGCCAACGTGTAGAGGCGCCGTTACACGAATAAAAACTGGTGAATGAATATTTATGATTATCAGTGTATGAGAAATATGCTTGCGAACGAACGAAATCAAACGAAAAGACAAACGAGCTCTCAGTCCACCTGATCGTAAGAGAATACTGTGGTCCGTAAGCACCTACATTTGTTCTCGATTAAGCATCAAAGTGCAGATACGTTGCCATCTAAGAAGACTAAGATGTCTCGTTACCAGTAAAAAGGATCTCCAGTTCGCTACACTCACTATACGAAACACAGCAAAATCATATTTCTGTTTTAAGCCGCATTTTAATTTGTCAGAACATAGTACATACGTCTCCAATCCAGTACTACTTTGATTACGGTAATGTATTAAATAATATCTCTTTACAAAATCTCAAGAGAAAACATATTACGTATTAGGTCCTTTAAAGAACAATGTTACCGTTAGAGCCTATTAAAATTCACTGCTGAACATAGGCCTCCCCCATAGAATGCCTCGTTAGGGGGATATTTGCCATAATTGCCATGCTTGGCCAACGTGTTGCCAACCACAGTTTTTTTTTTAATTTTAGTCGTTATTAGGAAAACGTTGTGGCTCATCTTCTGGTTTGTTTTCTCGCTTCTTACGACACCCATGGGATAAAATGGGGAAGTGGATGTTCTTAAGTCGCTACTGCACCATAGGAGTAGGAACAACAATGTAAAAACAAAATATCTAATCATTAACAACAGCCTTCTAAATGCACGCCTAGACTTAGGCCTTTCCAAGAATATAGCAGCTGGCACACATTAGTATTAAGATTTACCCAAACTCACCACATCGGGCGCTGGGCAGAAAGGTTTTTACGCGCAAAGCTGATACAGTAATAATGCTGCTAAAATCAGAAGAGGGAATCATGTGCTGGTTGGCATACTCTTTTTTTTTTCTTCTTTTTTATACTTCTCCATCCTCATCTAAAACGTCCACATCTGGACATTGACACTACCGTTGTAAGGAGTAACTGCCTCAATCGCCATGCTTGACAAGTGATTGCTGTGTCAGACGTCTCGCACCTTCAGCGCTGTAACTGAGTATTTGCGGCTGACGTAAACCTGTAGTTACCCTAAGTTACTGGTCCTTCCCATGGGAGCCGACCCATTCGTGCTGCAAACAAATAGTTACAGCGTGTCTCTATCGCGTTGAACGTGGCTCTACCACGAGTATGATAATGTATTGATAAAATTTGTATTTTGTCGAATTTCGTTACTTTTTTAATTAATGACCAGTAAACGCGAATAATACATAATTTTTTGTTATAACTTGCTATAATAACAAAACTAATACACCTATTCATTTTTTTTATAGAATAAGGGTGACAAACAGCACACAGTCGACCTGGTAAGTGGATGCTGTGGCTCATACACATCTACATTTATCCTTGATTAAGTATCGAAATGCAGAAGCATTATCACCCCTAATAACTAAGACGGAATGCCTCGTTTCCAGTAAAAAAGGGTCTCCGGATCTCCACACTCACCATACGAAACACAGCAGTATTAAGCTGCTATTTTGCGCTAATTTTCTGTCCACGCTCTCACAGATCGTGGTCTTTCCCCTGTCGAGCCGACCAATTCGTGCTACAACCATAATATCGCTGCAGCGGGGCTCTACCACGTATAATTTTTTTTGGGTATTGTCAATCCATTTCCACGTATAGCACGTCCTTAAACGATAGTTTAAAAATGCAAGTAACGTATGTTAAATAATGAAAATATGTATATTATTTACTATAAATTCACGGAACTTAGCAGCAACACTACGTACGTTGCGTACTGAGAAAAATTAAAAAACTTAAGTGTGCCCGAATGTAGCTTGGTTTATTCTATAGACACATAAAATGTAACTCAATGGATCAGTATAAAATAATTAGTCTGCAAAACTAATTTTATGTATAACCTACCATGTTAGTTATTGGTGACTATTGTATTCAAATTATAATATCAATTATAATAACCAATGACCTGTGATAAAATATATCGATAACTTTTCACAATGGCCAATTATACTATTTAAAGCAAATTTTTAAAAAAAAATCTCCATCATTAAGTTCTAAATAAAATGAATACTCACAAATAGCAGTCCTGGTGCGCACGTTTCTGGAGTAGCACATTGGGTAGAGAATAGCCCAGTACCGGTCTACAGAAACGGCAACTAGACAGAAGATACTTATAGTGCAAAGCATCACCAGTAATGACACCGTGAAAAGACAGGCGTGAAGATTTCTCGGTAGACCCACTGAGGCCAAAATGGCGAAAGGTATTCCCAAAAGTCCAACCAGTAAGTCTGCCACAGCAAGAGACACTATATAGTAATTTGTTCGGCGACGCAATCTTCGGTCACCGCGAAATACATGTATCACCATTGCGTTACCCACCACCGCCACCAAAGCCACTAGAATTTCCAAAGAAGTATACGTCGCGTGTAATTCTGGTGTTGGAGAGCGATGCGGAGCCGGGTCGGCTGTTGCCGCATCCGTTACCATTTCCTCAGACATTTCAACCACAACTTTATATTACAGCACCAAAGTATCGTTTGAATTTTGAACTCATTTTTAAGAACAAACATTTATTCAAAACTAACGTCGCCACCATTATTAACCATATCTCAAAAAAATTCGCTTTTGTACATTAAGATTTGTGTGTCTGTGAAAGCATATTTTTATATTTTTTTTCGGCATGAAATAAAACTAATCATAAATTGGACCACCGATTAAAGTTTTATCGTATATGAAATCGCGGTTGTGCACAAACCGTATTACGTGTCGTGTCCCGCTCGCGGGCCGTGCTTCCCATCACTGCGACCGCGAATTGGCGCGAAACGACAGGCGGCGGGACGCACGCCCTACGCGGTCTACGCCGACGCGTGTAGCACTTGTTGCGATCACAAACTGCCGCTTGCCCTTGATAACTGAATTGACCGACTTTATTAGTTCATTACATTTACCTATTGGTCTAAGAGCCAGTGAGCGGCAGACTTACGGTATTTCAACAAACTTCACGTTTTTTTTTTTTTTCAGTTAGTCCCCTATACCTGAGGTACGTGAAATGGGAACTCTTTAGTTTGACCGGTGGTTGTTATAGAGACGCTCAGGTGTTAAAGGTGTAAAAAATAACCGAAAAAAACGTAAAATAATAAGTCTGCCGCTTTGACATCTTAAAATATTTAATAGAAATTACCTAAAAATATACCAATGACATTATATTATAAATTAAGCAAAAGATTATTAAGGACATTGAACTAATAGTGAAAAAGTGTAGCGGCAAGCTTTGGCCTACGGAGTTTGGGTTTAGGACAGCGGAATATGAAAATAAGGCCTTTTTCCAAAACCCATTGCGATTTCTATTTATTGTTAGTTTGTAGAACTATAAGAACTTCCCTGTGTATTTAAACATATTTTACATACATACATACATAAACCTTACGCCTGTCACGCAGAAGCAAAGACTTCGGGCTTCCATTTGGCACGACCCTGACACTGTCTCGCCTCCTTTACATCCACATCTCTACGCATACGCGCTACATATTTTATAAATAGAATTATTATAATAATAACTATAGAGTCTAACCATAAATAATGTTACGGATTTTATAAAAAAAAACGATGTCGTGACGGTGTAAGTGTATCCCCGTACCCCATATATTCCGTGTGTGTGGCAAATGGTGACAAATGGAAAGGGACAACACAACAGGAAACAAACGAAGAGATAAGCAGTCCTATGGTGGCCACACGGTGGTTATAGTCATGGTCATCAATGTGGTCAGTTCAACTGATCATTCCAACTGATCAGATCTAACTAAACTGTTGATTTTTTTTAAATATCGTAAATAAATATTTTTAAATATAATAATATATTTTTCGATATATCCATTAATAAACTTATATGTAAAACTGCGATATTAATATATTTAGTACCCGGTTGACCGAGCTTTGCTCGGTATTTTTCGCTCGGTTTTTCTTTAATTCGTGTGTTTTGGAAATTATATTTAGATACAAATTACATACTGATGAAATACGAATAAAATTTTTGATCTTAGCGACATAATAGAAAAAACTGAACTGGTTATTTGAATAAAAAATCATGAGTGCAATTAGTTTAATTTAAATTTTCGTGTTTTTAAAAAATACTATAAAAAGGGCTCGGAAAAATTCATTTCTCAAAAAAGAAAGGAACTTGAAAAAAAAAATTAAAAAAAGTCGGTCGGTCGGTCTGGGCTCGAACCATGGTATTACGATTTTGTGACAGCCCAATATACCAATTAAGCTATTTGTAATCATTAATAAATTGTCAAAATTTACCTTCTTATTCTAACGATATTGTAGCAGTTTTTCATTGCCTAAAAACACGGACAAAAAGACATTTTCTAAATATAAATCCTAGCTAGATCGATTTATTGCTCCCGAAACTCCCTGCACACAAAATTTTATGAAAATCGTTGGAGCCGTTTCCGAGATTCCAATTATATATATATATATATATATATATATATATATATATATATATATATATATATATATATATATATATACAAGAATTGCTCGTTTAAAGGTATAGAATAATGATCGATATATCGAATATTCACTATTTAAAAAATATCAATAGTTTTAGTTTGAACTGATAAGTTGGAATGATCAATTGAACTGAGCGTGTGTGGCCAGCATTTCTCTAATAACTATAAATAAAAAAATGCGATGGGCAACTCTCCAGCCAAGCGTAGCAACAATGGCAAATATCCTTCTAAGGAAACCATCTATGGGGAGAGACCTACGTTCAGCAGAGGACTTTGACAGGCTGTAACGGTAACGGTTTATTTTACGGTTAATTGCACGACTGGTTGATTTTTGAAACTGTAATAATCAAACTTCATACGTGGTAAAGCCACGCTGTAACTGTATTAGTTGTAGCACGAATGAGTCAGTTCAACCGAGATAGCACCATGGTCTCACAGAATACTGACGTAAAATAGCAGCTTAAGGTTGCCGTGGTTCGTATGGTAAGTGTGGAGAACCGGAGACCGTACGTACTGGAAACGAGGCATTCCATCTTAGTTCTCAGGGGTGATAACGCATCTGCATTTTGATTCTTAATCGAGGATAAATGAAGATGTCTATGGGTTACGCACCACTTACCATCAGGTAAACTGTGCTCGTCTGTTAACCTTATTCTTGAACAAAAAACACGTGTACATTAAATACTAGGTTAATGTGTATTAAATGTTTAATTAAAACTAATTTTACGAATTATTTTTTTATTTTATCTATACACATATCTATAAAATTTTTACATTTAAATAAAATTAAAGTGTTTCTCTGTAATGTCAAAATATCTGCATTTTATTAGGCTGAGGGGATTACTTGCATGCCACGAGTACATGAATAACTTTTTTTTAATTTGGTCTGTCTGTCAGTCTATCTGAAATTGTAATGAAACTTCAGGTACAGGTAGTATCTAGGATCCAGGATAGGATAGGATAGGATAGGATGCCAGGTGGTATCTAGGATCTATATTTTACCGAAAACCCGAAAAGATTTTTTTTGGGAAATCGAAAATTGTTAAAAATAATTTATATAATAATTTATCTTAAATCTTAAAAACGCCAAATCAATAGAGCCTACCCAGACGAAGCCAGAGCGCATCGTTAATTAATATTAGATATTAAGAGTTATAAACTACTCAAACAGCACGCTTTGATCACGAACTGTAATGATCCCAGTGAGAATACTAGATCATAGCATTGCCAGATATATATTGTTACGAGCTTGAGGTTCGTGACAATAAAAATTGCCGATAAAATTACCTAAATTAACACTTTAATTTACTTTACACAAATTAAAACTTAAAACACTAATAATTAAACACACTAATTCACTTTATTCCGCTCCGAAGCTTCGCTTGTCTCGCCAAATCAACACTACTCCGATCGCATCTTGCAGCGCCTATTTATTTAAATTAGCAAAGAAATATCCAGAATGTTCAAGTAAACACGCGCAAGGTACCGAGCGTTCGAGTTTCGACTAGGCGCTGTCGGTTGAGTGATTTGTGATGTCATTTTCTCAATGCTCCCCTCGCTCTCGTTCCTGACACTAGATGGCGCTAGTGTATCGTCGACTTGAGCGCGTAACAATATTATATTATAAATAAATTACCCCTCTTGGCAGATTTTTTGGCAGCTGCAGTTTATATTTAATTGTTATTAGGAAGATGCTGCTGCCATCTCCATGTTTATTTCCCACCATCGCCCCTTGACGACGCCCACCGTATGATATGGGGTAGAGGATATTCTTATGGACAACACACACGGTCAGTTCAACTGATCAGTTCAAACTAAGGCTGTTGATATTTTGTAAATATCGGATTTTCGATATATCGATAATTATAAATATATCAATATCCGAGATTTATACAAAAGTTTATTTATCGATTTAACGAAATTGAATGATCAGTTGAACTGGCCGTATGTGTCATCGATTACACCACTGCTACACGGTCAATTTATTATCAACGATTTAATCCTATTTATTTATTTGATTTAAGTGGTTTCAAATAACTTTAAACTCCAGTACGATTCATTACAACATTTTGACATGTGATAAAGTATAATTATATCTTAATCATAAAACTCTCACTCTCATCTCTCATGCCCAACACCCATAGCTCACAGAGGCATGCGAAGACTACTGTTATCGACCAGTACCGGAATACTGGGTTCACTAGCTAATCTAATAATTAAGTTCGACTAATTACTTTAACAATTATTGGCATTTAAAGGATTTATAAGATAATTTAATAAGAATAATTAAATGAAGATTAAATAATAACAACTGATGTCCGCTTGTTAGATTCCGGCAAACCTACTATGATGTTTAAGAGGTGTATAAACAATTATTATCAATGATTTCTCGTTGAAATATTGATCAACAGTTGTTTTATGATTTATGATGCAATATTAAAGTATTTTGAATAATAGATAGATAGCTTACTCTTTATTGCATTTGAACAAATAACAGAAAACTTATGAACTAGAAACGGTGGTCATATCTCTACCTGACAAACCGTTTTAATAAATAATGTCCAGTCTTGGGTTAGTTTGAAATCATTAGAATCGTATAAAAGGCCGCTGTGATGAAAGTATCTGTTATGGTAACCACGAACAAATGAACAAGTGAAAAAGTTAATTTTGCCAGTTTGTGAAAGTGGAAACAACAGTATCATTTCTAACTGCAAGTAAAAGCACCTTGACTATTCCCCATCAACAATACAGACTTCTATTTATTACAATCCCAACACACTTCTCTTGATTTTTCACATCCATGTATCTATGCTTCGTTCGTCAGTTAAAGGTGCTCTTAATTTGGCCCATGCGCAAATTGTCTGCAACTAGCCGATAATCTTCGCAAGGCTTACGAGTAATTTTTACGTGGTAGAGCAACGCTACAGCTATATTATAGTTGTAGCACGATTGGGTCGGCTCGAACTGGGCAGGACCACGCTCTCACAGAATACCAGCGTAAAAAGGCAGCGTAATGACCCGGTGACCCCATGAGCGTCACGAAGACGAGGAGAACGCTTTGCAGAGGCGTGTTTTGAAGAAATCACACAATGGTGAGGGCTCTCTTATGTTTTTGGCAGAAATAAATTCGTTGGACCGTAGAATGAGTCTTTATCGATAACGGCACACTGACTGGACACCGATATTTAACAGAAAGTCGAATTCCTCATGCACTACCCGCATTGACCGTTCTCGGCGGAATCTCAGTTTTTATGGACAACGCTCGAGCCCACCGGTTTGGCGATGTGGAAGCTAGAGATCGAAATTCGTCGTTTATATTGGCTAGCTCGAAGGCCGACCTAATCCCATTGAGCATATCAGGAACGAGATATAATATACGAATATAGACTAATGCAAGCTGTGGTTTCAGCAAGAGGGGGTCATACTACTTACATGCTAAACTCTTATTTACGGAAACAACAAACAAAGTGTTTAATTTTTACTACCGAACAGTTACACTACTAGCACTTTGAACTTTAACAGTATCTCTCGTTAATTTACTAAAAATATTTAGATAAAACTGATGAAAACTATTTCTTGCTATTTAATTTACAATGCTCTGAGTACCTACCTAATATTATCAAATAATGTAATGGACGACACACACGGTCATTTAAACTGATCATTCCAACTGATCAGTTCAAACTAAAACTGTTGATATTTTTTTAAAATATCGGATTTTCGGTATATCGATAAAGAAACTTGTATATAAAACCCCGATATTGATATATTTATAATTATCGATATACCGAAAATTCTATATTTTAAAAAATATCAACAGTTTTAGTTTGAACTGATCAGTTGGAATGATCAGTTTAACTGACCGTGTGTGGCAACCATATTAGTAATACCACAGCCTAATGGCGGCTCTACACGGTGGCCAATGTAATGGCAAATGTTTTGGCCAATAGCATTGGCCATCGTGTAGAGCGGGTGTTTGTGCTTACCTTGTATATATTGGAATGATGGCCCACAAGTTGGCGCGAGATCCATGTGGTGACGGTTTTTTACAAAAGATCAAGGGATTATGGCAGAGTTTAGCCGCCGCGTCCACACGTTGGGCGCGCGTTTAGTTTGCTAGTTGCTACGAGCTCCTAGAGTGATTACACGCACCTGATTTAAATTTTATATTCACGCTTCGCAGGGTGGATTTTCTTATTACCAGCCTTTTAGTGCCAATATTAACTTTAAAAATTCCTGCTCCTTTAATTAGCGCACAATATTTTTAAACATTTGTTTTAATCGATAAGCTATTTATCAAAAAATTAAATGAACATTTTAAACTAAGCAATAAAAGGCGTTATGGCTCAAATTCCAGCCACCCTGCACAGAATTTCGCCCTCTGTGTACCTAATGCCAGCATAACATAGAGTTGTGCCTTATGAGTTTTTGGTAGATGTATCTATTGTTGAAAAGTTTTAGAGGCACAGTAATAAATTCGTTACTTTTAGTTTTGAATCAAGCGTGTCGCAAGCATGAAATACGTAAGTGTCAATCCAGACGACAACAATTATTTTATTTTAACGTTTCACAACTTACCTGTGTTTTAGTTTTAAGCAGTTCGATCTTTCTTTTAAAACTAATAATGAATTAAAACCAATTATGAAAAAATTAAGCACATCAATTTCTCTACAAGTTCCCTTCACAAATCCACTACTGAACATCCTCCTCCACAGACAGCGACAAAGCATGGTCCTGAGCCACTTTCCTTGTCATGAGTTTTTCATTTATGTTCTAAGTTATAATTAGTATTGCTAAGTCAGAGTTAATTATATTTATTGCTTGTTTATGTCTTTCTCAAAAAATAATTAAATTACCACATAAATTATACGGTGTTCCTTATATACATGGAATGTCTGATAGAAAAGCAATTACATCTTTTACTAAACTTTAAAATCAAAAACCATATTAAAAACATAGACGAATCGATTATAACTCCTTTAACTTTAAAGTAAGTTCTAATTAATAGTATTTATTTCAGTTTATGATTCATGCAAGGGATAAATAAAGCTAAATAAATAAATTAAATTCCAGTTTATGACAATACTGATTTATATTACATGGCTGAAATAAAGTACTTCTTATTAGGTACGCAAAACCAATATCAGCCTGACGGCTGACATTATGCACTTCATAAATTTCGTATATCTATTTACAGCCCCATTAATTTCCACCAAAAGAGAATTAAAAAAAAAACTTGTAAATTTAAAGAAAAATGACTGCATTACTATGTCTACAGTCTACACTCATGCCAATACTATTCATGCGAATCAAAAAGACAGGAGAACATCCTAGTGAGAACATAACATTTTTTAAAAAGCCTACAGATGAGCTAATGCAAAATAAGCTTAATTTTATAAAGACCAAAACTTGTTAAAAAAATAAGTAAATGAGCATTTTCGTACGCGTTTTGATTTTTAATTTAAAACTGTTAGCAACATCAGCGTCGTCAACATCTTCCCCGCAGGTGTCGGTTCGCCGACACTCATTACCAAGCTGGAGAAAGGCCACGCGAGCAGCTGATCGCTTCAACACTCCTGACTTAGTCCTAACGTCAACTACTCTAACTCTGCCGTCTGAACCTGGGTACACCTTTACAATAACACCCATTGGCCAACAGTTACGAAATAAAGATGGGTCGACTATTACAACAAGATCCCCTACTTTTAATTGCGGACCTTCCCTATCCCATTTACGACAAAGATTAGCTCTGGCAAAAACTCTTTTACTCATCTGCTCCAAAATAAGTCTGTCAACCGTTGGGCAATGCGCCACTGTCGTCTAAGATACATGCCTTCATCATCGAAGAACCCCAGTTGCAGGTAAGTTCAAAGAAGATCCTAGTAAAAAACGATTTGGAGGTTTATAACTGTGTGATATTTGAAATATGCTTTCCTCCAGTTACGATTTTTTCAGCTGATAATATTTGTAGTGAAGACTACTAGAAACCTTATTTACGAAGTAAAAAGACGAAAAGGCTGGAATTAGAAGCGTGGCTGGTAATAGGTCCTTACATATGAAATTAGCGTTTTGTACGGGAGGAATATATAAAGTAATCTTTTTTTTCTAAAATATATTTAATTAATCAAAGTATGCACCGTTGTTATCTATGCAATTTCGCCATCTCATAGGTAGTTCATTGATCCCTTTACTATAAAAAACATAGGGTCGAGAATCAATAAACTCTTTGAAGGCGGTTTGGACTGCCGCATCGGAGTTTAATTTTTTTCCTTGTAAGAAGTCCAAACTCCGATAAAAAAATGGTAATCTGTTGGAGCAAGGTCCGGGGAGTACGGTGGATGTCGCAGATTCCAATTGTAGCTCATCTAACTTAGTGATTGTTTGCTGTGCAGCGTGTGGTCTTGCGTTGTCGTGAAGCAGCTGCGGCCTAGAGCGATTGATCAATCTCGGTTATTTAGCAGCTAGTTATTCATTCATGGTTTGCAGTTACTGACAATAGATATCTGCCGTAATCGTTTGGCCAGATTTTAGAAAGCCGTAGCGAACGACACCGGCGCTAGTCCACCAAACACTCACAAGTAACTTTTTCTGAGTCAGTTTTCATTTAGCGCAGGATTTGGCTGGTTCTTCAGGGTTCAGCCATTGCGACGAGCGCTTCCGATTATCGTACAGTACCCATATCCACTTTTCATCACAAGTAATAATTCGATTTAAAATTCCTTCGTGTCTGTGTCGGTTGAGCAAAGTAACACAGCAGTCGACGCGTGTTTGCAAGTTCGATTCACTCAATTCATGAGGTACCCATCGTTCAAGTTTTTTTACTCTCCCAATTTGCTTCAAGTGTATCTCTGAAATGCTTTGTGATGGATCCGCTTCCACAATAGCCTTTAATTCTTCATTTCCCACTTTGGTCTCCAGCCGTCCACGGGGTTAGTTCTGAAGGTCGAAATTTCCAGAACGAAAACGTGGAAACCAAAAAAGTACCATGCTTTCTTTTGCGACACAGCGCCGTACACATCATTAATCCTTCGAGCTGTTTCTGCAGCACTGGTGCCACGGTAGAACTTGTACTCGTAAATATACCGATATTTCATGTTTTCCATTGTGCGTGCGGTAATAAGCGACGCCAAAGAAAAAAATAATGAGGAAAAAACAAATTAATGACTGTTTTCGAAACTCAAATGTACCATCTAAATGAACTTATAAATTTGAATTTGAAATTCTTAACCAAAGAGGACATATTTTAGATCAAAGTGGTCAGTACGATAAAACGCTAATTTTATATGTAAGGACCCAACATTAGGGGCATCCAACCTAACTAGTGTCTATAAAATAGCAATATCTAACAATGACCAATGAAGGAACTTTTCGCTTTATATACAAAGATTTAAAGCTCTACCAAGCCGAAAATTGTTTGTGGAACCCAAAAAATAAAAATCGAAAAAATAAATTAAAATAATATCTTATACAGCAAATTAAATACTACTACTACTACTACGTAGTAGCGGTATGTTGTGAATAAATAAACCGCAGCATCTGTTAGCGCCTCGACATCCATTTTAATAAATTCGTCCGCACATTGGCCTTAACTGAACCGAAGCAATCTGAACGACCTTCCAACGTGTGGACACCGTCACAAACTCTTGGCCAATATCTTTGCCACAAAATTCGCCACTATGTTAGCCAACGTGTAGAGCCGCCATAAGAAGAACATAGTCAGTCGTCGCGATTGATGTTGTCGGAAAAGCCAATGTAAACAATTAAATTGCTAGGGTTGTCACAACGGGAAATAATAAAAAGTAGAAACGGATTTTTTTTAATTCCACGTAGAAACAAATTAAATAACTTTAATTATAAAAAATTGTGAACTGTCTATAATAAGCAGTTTATAACGTATCTTTGAGTAATAACAACCGACTTAACACTATATTTTTTATTTGAATACATGTTTAAATGTAAGTGGAGACTTTCAGGTTACAAAATTACGTCATTAAGCTTATCATCGAGGTAAGTTAATATTGACGGTTTCTCCATTTTGCGGGAAGAAAACGGCAAAGAAAAATTTAAAGTATAACTTTAATAACGGCCATATTTTAAAGGATGTTAGTTTTTTTTTTTTTTTCAGCTAGCGTATTATTTTAAGTCTTGTTTTAAGTGGTGTTACATATTTATTCGTTTTAAACCTAACTCAACTAGCCTATGGAGATTACATCGAAACATATTTACAAATGTGCAACTGATATTTTCGATTTTTTGAACTACTTACTGGATTTTAAATTCCTGTTATACCGTCGTTACTCCGCACACGTAGTGCGAACTATTTTATTTATTTGCAACGTGACAAGACAGCCCTGCCGGACAGCTCCCGAAAGAATAGTAACCGTTCGGGAGCGCTCCGCCCGCGTCTCGCCCCGTCTAGACGGCCTCGATGACCGACTGTTCATAGTAAGTGGACTGTAGTCGTTGTGGTAACACTAATATTAGTATTTGCTTAGTTTTTGCCTTTTTTTGTAAAAGATTTTATAAATTTGATGACAAATAAAGAAAACATCACCATTCGCCATCAGGTAGGAATGGGATAGTAGTCGAGCGCTGGCTTACAATATTTTAGGAAATTTATAATTTTTTAAGGAAAGTCGACATGACAGTATAAGAGTTTTATTTAAGTAGGTAGGTTGTCAATTATAACATTTAAAATTGTACTTTTCAATGTCATACATAAAAAGAATATCGTAATTCCGTACACTTGTAGTGCAGAAGAAAAATAAATCAATTTTTTAAATTGTCACTAGTAAAATTATTAACTAAAGCTTTTAGAACATTATGCATCTTTTACTAAATAAAATGAACACTTCATGATCTAAATATGTCAAAAGTACATTAATGTAGTTAATTTCAAGACTAGTTATATACATTTATTCACATATTAAAGTAAATTATACCTTTATTGCGCTATATAAATACATAATATGTACCACCAGATAAATGTGTACACTAAATATTTATAGAATATATAATACACACACATTAAGCAATTGTATAACCAATTTTCACTGTGGCTGTAATCTATCAACAAGGTGAATGGGGATTCCAATATTTAAAAGAGTTTTTCTTTTAACTTGGTCTAAATTAGGATGAAAAGTCAACAAAGCCTCCCAGCAAATCTCACTTAATTTCGGTATACAAATCCAAACTTTATACATGGTATTATTTCTACAGGTTGCTTCTTCTTTTGGTTCAATGCCACCGAAAATATACATGCAGCCATATGAAGTGACTGTAGAAGAATGAAAGGAAAGTGGATGAGGTAATACAGTCTTTCGCATTAAATTCCATTGAAGATCAGAAATATTCAACCTCCACACGTCATCAAACATTGATTGTCCGTCTGAACCACCCACAACAAACACCTGAGGACCATTTGGTGTGTCAATTTGCACAGCACTATGACACTTTCTAGGTAATGGAGCTAAAGTATTCTTTATTGTATCATCAGCTTTTGGAGTTAAAACTGTCCATGTATTGGTTTCAAGGTCGTACATTGGTATTTCCATGAGTTCGAATGCCCATTCCCCAGTGCCACCACCAATAATATATATCTTATTCTCAACACGAGCTATTTCATGCCGATATCTGCCAAATGGTTCACCTTCCTGGCCAGTTCCTACAAATACTGGTTCCCAAGTCATAGTCCGTAGATTTAACCTGCATAAAGAATTAATAATCAATCAAAGTAACATGATTTTAAATAAAAAATTAAGCATTACTTCATTTATTATATCTAGCATAAACAATGGTAGCTTATAGGATAAGTGTACTAAACTAAACAAATGACAGGTCTCCTCTGGCACTTATGTAATTGTTATTTAGAGTGCTGTGCTGTGCTGTACTATCTATGCTCAACTAGCAATGGATAAGTCTAAAGATGAACATGGACAAGATAAAAGTCATAGACAAGGTCGCTTAGCGAGCTATGTAGAGGCTTATGCTCGGAGTTTCTCTGCATGATAAACTTAAAAATGACGATATGTGCTGTAGAATCAGAGTGACTGAATCTATTGACAGTAACTGTCATCCATTCAGTTCTAGCTATTTTTTTAAAATACATTAATTATTACTTTACTTCGCTTTTAGCACTAATATTATAGTAATACATAAATTTAGATGTTTATTATATTTTATTGTATAAATCATAACATTAAGTATACCCTTAAATTTAAATAAAACACGAAATTAAGTAAATTATTTCTCCCGGGTAATAAATGCAAGCCATTGCAGTTGTGACATATTGGAAATGACACTATTTAGAAAGATACTGTTGAAGGGTTATTTAAAGACATCAATAACTTTAAATCTATTCAGAATGTCAATGAAGTAGTTTCTTTTTGTTAAATATAATTCTAAAAAATACAAACCTATATATATCACAGTTGTATGCAAATCCATTTGTACCACCAATTGTATAGAAATAGCCATCATAACACAATATTGATTGCCCGTATTGCCCAGGTGGTCTAGTTCCCGTCACTTCTAATATTTGTAACTTTGCGTCACCGGGGCATGTACGCCATGCTAAAACATCATTGCTGCATTTATTGCCAAATGGAGCTCCTGTACCACCAAATATCTAAAATAAAATACAATCGATATTAGAAAGCAAGCAATATTTTTAAGTTTAATATTCTGTTTATTATATTTCGTCTCACCTAATGCATTTTATATCTAATGTACAACTTAAAATACCTAAGCACTAGCACAGTTTAAAGAGAGTCTAACAGTTGGGAAACAAAATTCGTGCTAGCGCACTCTACTAAGTCTAGTATACAATAAATGTCGTTGAGGCGAGCATGTTTTATAGTACTTATTTAACTAATTTTAAGTGTTGTTTGCAAAAAATATAATATCTATAGTAAATTACTATTTTAATTATATGAGTTACTAAGTAGTTGAATTCAAATGACGGCCATGCTAATGTTTCCCTCATGTTTTATTCATAAAATTGCTTATCGGATTGAGAAATATACTATATAATTAACATTAATAATCAAAAACTGAAAACATTTATAAAAATAAAGTGTCACAAAAATGTTTGGCAGTGCAACATTTGCAAATGTAAATTGATATTGTTCAATAAATGCTTTTAACTCATATGTGTAACATAGTGTTAACAAATGATAATGAGTATTATAATATCCAAAAAATTTTATTCCCATTTTGTGACAACATACACACTACGCCCGCATTGGTCTTTATGCAGGGAGCGGCATTACCTGACATCAAAAGCATTACACAACTTTTAGCACTTTAAACTAGCAATAGAGAGAGAGCTACTATAAAGGTATGTTAAAAGTTTGTTTATGGACACTGGACAAAATAGGCCTGGACTGTACATAATAACAAAATTGTAATTCATATGTAATATTTTAAGTTGAAAGCTGTCACCTCAAATAAATTAAGTAAAAATTTAAAAATTAATTTCTGGTGTATCGACAGCCCCTACAGGCCCATACTGCTCAGCTTGTAGCTTCTTCATTGCAATCGCAATCTAAATTTTTCAATAATGTACTATTAATATGCAGTAACTTTACCATCTGTGACTATATCACCATTAACCATCAAGTAATCAATAAAAAGGCAATAAAAACTATTTTGTTGACAAAAGTAAGTAAATAAAATAATAGGTTGGATTAACAAGTAAAAATTATATAAAGCAAAATTTAACAGGCATACAAATATAACAACAGTACACACAAAACATACACAAATGTAGGCTGTACACATAAAATGTCTTAACACAATTAATATGCCACAAAAATGCAGAAACTAGATGAGGTAAAAAATACTTATAGATAAATAGGTAGGTAGCAAGGTTCTTAGGTAAACAAAACAATTAACTTCATAAATTATACAAATTTATAATTTTTTAAAAATTAACTTTTTAAGTACCTATCATAAATTTCTTGATTTTTTTATTTTACTAAAGAATACATAGAACGATAGATAATTCCAAATAAAATTATTTACTAAAAACTATACGAACTTCCATTAGGTACTAGCATTAGTCTATCAAAAGTCCATTGTTGAACATAGGCCTCCCCCATAGTGCCTTATAAGGGAATATTTGGCATAGCTAAATTTTACTGGTGGGCTGGATCTACAGTTTTCTATTTTGTAGTTCTTATTAGGAAGATGCTGCTGCCCATCTCCAGGTTCGTTTCCCTCTGTCACTTCTTACAACTCCCTCAGGACAATATAGAGTAGTGAATATTCTTAAACCATCACCAGATGGCCGAAATGAGCTTACACAATTTATTAAAAAATCTCTCCTGATAAAAGAGACTTGAATCTTCTGGTAATGACATGGACTACTTACATATATCATTTAAGATAAAAAATACATGGAAAACAAATCAACTGTCAAACAAATTTTTCTTTCAATGACATTTTCTGACCGGGTAAAAGGACATTTAGCGCTCAGTGTGTAAAATGCTCCACTCCCTGGACTCTACTCGATGACTCGATAATACTACTTATAATTACTTCCTATGCGCCTGACAGATGATATACCGTTATTGCAGTCTCTTTATCAATTTGGAGTGTAAGAAAAGAGCTACAATGGCTATTAGTATTAAGAGAAGAAATTAACCTGTGGTTGTGGCCTATAGAGATCTAAGTAGTCTCCTTCTCACAGTTTGATCGCTTACTTAATAAGTATAAACTATATTATTCCACTCCTTACTTACAGATACATTGTAAAGAAGTATTGAGAGACGACTTAATAAGTCAAAGTATATATTATTTCACGCTATACTTACAAATACATTGTAAGCAAGTATTGTACTGTTAAGCCTTTATGTATAAGCAGAAACACAAACCATAAGAAATCTTCCATTCATACACATAGCATTAGATGCAAGCTCTTCAGGCATATTCTCGACAACTTCGTGTTGTTTCCATTTTCGTGTTGCAATGCAAAAACTCCATAATTCTTTAAACAAAGGCCGCTGTGGACTCCACGTCGGATTAATTCTCTGGATACTATTAAGTGGTAAAACGGGATTATAGCCACCGAAACAATAAATATTAACATCATCACATACTATTCTATGACCACTGCGAGGTCTAGGATATTCTGATCCCCGAAATCTAACCTCAGTAACCTTAAAAGGTTCAAAAATGTAGTCTTCTCCTGAAATCATAATGTATCTTACCCTTCCACATATAACAATCCTTTTCAGTTTATCAACATTTTATGTGAACTGTTATTGCGAATATCTCCAAAATATCAGTTTTCAGAAACATTTGGCAATTTTACCATCAAAATCGAAAAGGTTAATTATTAGTCGTCAGTGAGCTAACACAGCGAAATACAATTTGCATTTTGCATGGTAAACAGGGTAAACGTAGACGGCAAAAGCATAATATTTTATGTACTGCTCTTTTGGTTTTGGGTTTTAGGGCAAGGTGAAAAACAATAATGAAAATATTGTCAAAGAAACAAAGAATAAATGGTTTTATTGGTTATGTGGTATTGGTATTTGTATTTGGTAGTTTGTTTGGCTGTGGTACTTTCAGTTAGGGTTGCCGTTCTACAAATTTTAAAGTCCCTAGACTAACAGAAAAAATCCGCCAGAAACATGATTTTTCTTTTTCTTAAATTCCGCTAGAAGTCCCTAGGTACATTTTCGTGATACCTTTGGTCTAACTGAAAAATCTTGCCAAATGGTATACAAAGAATACCGAAAATATAAATCTATAAATTCAGAAAACCTTAAAAAGAGCGGACTCTATATCGAATAAATTAATTATATATAGTGTAGGTTAATGACATGACAACCAAAACAAAAATTATTCATGTGCAAAATAAAAAATATTGTAAAGAAATAAATCTCTTTAAACCACGTTTAAACATTAGTCATCTTATTAAAAATAAAACAATTAGCTCAGTACGTTTTTGTACCTAAATTTTAAAATTAATAGCGAAGTATGGATCCACTTCAAAAAGAACTTCAGCGGAAGTTGAAGCTTCGCCAATGTCCCCAGTTCCCATCTTTGGTTTACCTTTACCGACTTGGTTGACAAGATCTTCGGGAATATCATACGTTGCGCAATTCTTTTTTAATCCTTAACTGATTTATAATTAGACGGATGGAATTTAAAGGTTTTTCTGATTGCTTGTTTCACAGTTTGCTTTTAATTACATTCGTAGCACCAAATACGCGTTCAAATTCTGCATTTGAGTGCGGTAGTGATAATATTACTATTGCAAAATTACATAAATCTTCGAATATGTTTACTCCTGCTGCATTTATGTATGTCGAAACCTTAGAACATGGTCTCAGGTCGAAACAGAGAAAGTGAATTAACGACATTGCATTGTTGCTTTATGTTCGGGAATTCCCGTGAAATTATATTATATATAGAGTGCTACCAACGGTAGATTACAAAATTGGACATATGATAAATTACTTATTTGAAATGAATTACTTCATAAAAAAGTCGCCATCTCAAAAGTCCAAATGTCGCTAGAAGTCGCTAAATAATTATTTCTCCCTAAAACGATTTTTTTATCCGCTAAACATTGTTAAAATCCGCTAGATCTAGCGAGAAAGTCGCTAAAACGGCAACACTGCTTTCAGTATATTAGAAAGTACTCTGTGTTCGGTACATATGGCAGCAATTATGGCAGATTGGCAGACCAGCAGCGTTGCGACCAGTGTTGCCAGATGCCTTGAACCTTTTATCTGTAGTAGAAACGGCTAAAATCTGTATTAAATCTGTATGCTATTTAAATTCAAAATCTGTATAAAATCTGTATTTATTACCTTGAGTAAAATAAAAAAATAAAAAATAAAAATAAAAATTTAGAATTAAATAAAGAAATAAATTAAAATCTATCGAAATTTAAATCATATCCACTCCACTTTATCAACGGCAATAAAACAATAAATTTAATTGCCATCTTTGACCTTGTCACTTCGCAGGATCACAGGCTAGGAGGGACATTATTTGGATTTCGATAGAATTAATTAATTAATTTATTTAATATATTTTTATTTTTTTTTGTAAAATATCAGTGCCATAGGCTTCTAGTCTGTTCACATGTTACAGCCAATTTTTTTCCAGACAGTAAAAAAGATTATCCAGTATACATATTTCATCAATATCAATGTATTTTATAATACGCTTGTAATGCTCCCATACTAAATAATTACGTTGTGAAAAAATAAATTAACCATAAAGAATAGAATCATGCAATGATGTGTTTAACGCAGTATCTAGTCATGTACTTTGCTTCGTTCTGTTTTAAGTTGTATATTATGATAATTCAATCAATAGAGTTAAAAACTCTGTATAAAAATCTGTATCCTGTGTTAATCTGTATTACACGACGAAAATCTGTATAAATACGGAGAAATCTGTATATATGGCAACACTGGTTGCGACTGTAAAAAATTGAGTTGCCGTATCTAAAAACGAAAATTGCCGTATTTATGAAAAAAAATCACGAAATTGCCGTAAAGTATTTATTTCTACGAATAATTAAATAAATCACATAAAATCTGAAATTTCTTCACCATATAGGTTTCTGATTGATTGAAAACATCACTCGTTTGTTTATGTAATTAATATTTTTCTTTGCTTTTCATTTTATTACACATATCATTTGACATTTGAAATTTCGTACAACCTCCTTGATTTTTAACCGTTTGTCTTGCTAATAGAGCTCCGTTGACAGTGGATGTTATCTATTTATTTCTGGATTTTGTTTTCATATTGATTACTTCACTGAAAACTCTTTCGCAATCTGCATTGCTATGTTGTAGATAGACATAATACGTCTAAAGCAAAATTTGCTAATATTTTGCAGTCTGTACTATCTTGGACATTTGCCCAAAATTCATGTTTTATTTCTAATTCTGAAATTTTCTTTACATTTGGTAGCAACCTCCACTCGTCATCAATTCGTTGCTTATCTGATTCTCTCACAACTCTTGGCAATTGCTGGGCCAGTGGCGACAATGACGGAAAACAACTATGACGTCTTTGTCCTTTTCGCGTGTTTTGAAGTAAGAGTTTAAGCTTTTTGTAGAAAGTGCAGCCATTCCAACAAAAACAAATTGGATCCAAGTTTAATTTAATGCCAGAGTAAATACTACAAAAGTATCGTACACATCTTATAGTTCATAATGTTGTACATTCATTCAATAATATAAACAAAGTAAATATGTGTATCTCTTACATTCATTACTTCTATCAATGTCTACCATGTGTCATGTTCATGCCATCCTTGTTAGTCTCATAAAATAAAAGATGGAACGGTAATTTCTCGTCATAGACAACCACACTCTTTATTATCACTTAAGGGATGACGAAAGTGAAAAAAATATGGATCAATACAGGTATTTATATTTTTTGCTCATAATTTGCCATCGTGGTTTATCGCAAAGCTGAATTGCCGTAATACTTGATACGGCAATGAAAAGCCTGCCGTATGCCGTTATAATCTTAAAAAAAATCGTGGAATGCCGTATATTACGGCAATTGCCGTATCGACACGTATCGATCGCAACGCTACAGACCAGATCCAATGAATTTATTTTTATTTAAAACTGGCTTTACGGCTCTGGGTTCTAGCCCTTCTGAGCCTATCATTTCTTTCGAGATCTTCATTTTGAGAGATTTTGACGACAGCTCAACCCAGTATATATAGTCCAGTCGCGGAGCAAGAAGAATTTCGTACAATGACCTCTTTGCCACAAAGTGGTCGCAAACATTTTTGTGTTAAGTGTAGTTTTTATGAAATATTTGAAGGAGAAAGAATTAAATTTCCTATCGTATTAAATAAATTGTGGGTATTACATAAATTATTTATTTTCATTTTAGTATAAAAACAGTTGATTAAAACCACTTTTACGGATTTTATCGCGTTAAACTTTAAGTGATTTTTAATTTCCGACGTTTCGAGTGCCTACCAGCACCCATGGTCATGGGGGACTGAGGTGACTGATGTCCCAATGTCAGTGTTAACCCGGAGTACCTTCAGCTTTTTAATTATTGTTTATGGTCCGATCTACGCAGAATGAACTTACTGTGTCTTGAAGTCTTGCAGCGGTATGCTTGGGCTTAGTTTTAATTTTATTAATTACCAGTCCCAAGCAGTGGTAGTACTCAGCCTCCTTTATTTTAATCAATGTGTAGTGTTCGCATAAATATAAGAAATCATTATAAAAACAGTTATAAAAATCGCGTTGTGGTCGCCACACACGGTCAATTCAACAGATCGTTCCGACTGATCAGTTCAAACTAGAATTGATAACAGAGATAACTGTGTTTGAAAACTGAGCGATCACTAACGCATCCCAAGATGGAATGTCGTTTGTTCGTTACATAAAAATTATTAATTATGTCAAGCAAACCAAGGATTTTTGGTCGTGTGTCAAGGCCAACCAAATACCACGTGCAAACAAACCTTACAGTCTCAGGTAAAAGGTTTACAATCCCTGAGGATGGCGGTCATTGCATCCGTGGGAGCGAGACGCATTATACTTATGCGGGAGTGACAGAGACAGGTAATAACAGGTCAACGTACGAAATTCTTCCTTCTTCGCGTCCGGACTATAGTTGATGACGATAGTCACTCAAGTTCATGAAGCGCCTAAGCGATCAAAATAACTTGAGGTTTATATCAACATGAAAGCACTTGTTTCGTCGTTTTCTCTAACAGTTTACATGCGCAGATACTTAATTCACAAAATCGCAATCAAAATCCACTTCAAACCATTATTTAAACGATAACACAGGAGCAACAATCCGTCGACTGATGTTTTTTATGTTTCACGATTTGTTTTAAATCGTGTTTTTTTGTTGTCCAATTTAGTTGTTAAGCATCACAAAACACTATTACCCCTAGCAGAGAAGAACGATAACGTTATATAAAATAAAATAAATGTGTTATATACCCACTAACTCCATCCATAGTCAGACTACCGGCAAATCTCTCGTGTAACGGCAGCCCTTTTCTGGGGGGGGAGGCAAAATTCCGCTCAAGACTACAATTGCTCGGGACAAACGGAGCAACAAGACCAAGGTGACTCCTGCCACGGTCTTCGTGAATTTCTGCAATATCAGGGGACTTCACTTTAACCTAAACGCCATCCACTACCATCTCGAGACGGCGAGGCCGGCTCTGCTCTTTCTGACCGAGACGCAGGTGTCCTCTCCGGCTGATGTCTCGTATCTCTCCTACCCGGGTGTTGAATATTGATATACTTAGGGAGTGACAAGGGCGATACGTCAATTAGACAAGCTATTTAATTGTACACTGGTTTAATGAGACGGTGACCGTTCGGTGGGGGAAACAGCCCGCACGCCCTTACACACATAGACATACCCGACACCGGGGGTACAAACTGGAACACTCCTTTGTGCCTCGGGCTGGAGTTTGCGTTTACGTCAGAGAGGACATCTGTTCTCGACGCCTCAGCAGTCTTGAAGGTTCGGACCTGTCCATCCTTTGGCTACGCGTAGACAGCGACGACCATCCACGCATCTACGGGTGTCTCTATAGGTCCCATATCGGTAATGCCGAAACAGACCGACTCTTCGACCAGGTCCAAATGGCTACAGATTCGTTGCTACGTCGACAAACTAGTGCTTTCCGATCGGCTCGATTCACTGGCGCTGAGAAGAGATGTTGCATCACTCTGCATTTTCTTTCGCATATACCATGGGGAGTGCTTTGAGGAATTGTTCGGATTAATCCCAGCCGCGAAATTTCGTGAACGCACTACGCGGCAAACGTACCGATACCATCCACACCATCTGGATGCTTGGCGGTCCACCACCGTACGTTTCATAATAAGTTTTCCTCCGAGTAAGAGTACGACCTCTCTGTGGAATAGTTTACCACCGGCGAATTTTCCGGATCGAAACGACCTGGTGACCTTCAAGAAAAGAGCTTACTCCATTCTAAAGGGCAATTTCCCTGGTGTTGCGGTTGATCATGGGCGGCGGTAGTCACTTAATATCAGGTGAGCCGCATGCTCGTTTGCCCCCTCTTCTATAAAAAAATCCTTATAGTTCGATTAAAGAGATTTTTATATACGTCGTGGCCAAATCGTAGACTGATCATATCTTAA
The DNA here is from genome assembly GCA_907164705.1 of Parnassius apollo. NCBI lineage: Eukaryota > Metazoa > Arthropoda > Insecta > Lepidoptera > Papilionidae > Parnassius > Parnassius apollo. Next base: position 3,618,650 of record CAJQZP010000851.1, read on the forward strand.
AGTAATAAGTTTCGTGAAATAGTAGTAGTAATTTAACACTGTATGTTGACCGCGTTATAATTAAGTTGTTGAATTAATAAATAGAGTCCGTATGACGATATTAAACTCAAATAACTGAACAATATTGCTATTTCATGATATTATGGTCATAACGTCAATTCCAATCAAGCTTTCCAGTCGCAAACCTTCTATCTATATCTAATAGCAATTTTTCAACACTGAAAAAATACTTCGTTAAATAAATCAATATTGCTATTTCATGATATTATGGTCATATCGTCAAATAGATTTTCACCGCTTGCAGCGCTGATAGCATATTTTTAACACAGAGTTTTTAGCAAAATCAACGTTACTTTATACCTTATTTATATAATATATAGATAAATGTTAGCGGCTTTCCAGTCGCATCCCAACCTTATTACCTATAACCTATCGCTGATGTTACTAGATAGCATAGTTTTGGCTTGCATTTTTTCATCTAATAACAGCGCCATCTACTCATTGCTAAATAAACTAAATGATGTCACTATGATGATGATGAAATTAAATAATAGAGGCTACTTAATACTCATTCGTTTAGAATCAAAACTTTAAATACCCAAACCGGTGGCCATCATCGTGATGATTAACTGCAATTACCACGTTTGGGAAAATAACTAACGATACTGTTTTATTTAATACAGTTTACAGAAAACTGTTGTTATGAGGGAAGCTCTTTAGTTGAATATATGGGCGTAATAGTGTTCTGTGATATTGGTTATTTATCGGCATAGCTTTAATTTCACCAACTTCATTTGTTATCAAGTTATTTGCCGTATATAATTGAAAATTAAATGCAATGTTCAACTCTATTTGATGGAATAGTTCATGGCATCGTTGGATATCTAATTAGTATGTAGATATGGTTAATAATCGTGCAAAAGCTATGATTCAGTTTTTATGAATTTTATTTAAATAAATACGAGAGCCGTGTAGCAGGCCGTGAGATTTCATCATGGCATGGGGGCAAAACGTGTACGATTCCTTCGAGGACAAATAAATCTGTTATAGAAAATTTTACGTGCTGACTTATCACGTGTCCGGTGAAGTGGTGAACAATATCTTCGTGGGGAAACCTAGATGTCTGAGTAGTTAAAAAGTATTTTTATTGCAATTCGAAGTTTGTTACTGTTTGAATTTACCACGTTCGTGAGGAAAACATCATAGAGGAAACCTGCATATCTGGTTCTCCAGTTGAGGTCATACTGTGTTGGGGTCAAAGCAGCGAAAACTTTTTTGACCAAAATTTGTCTGCAGCCTGTGTCCAGTAATGACAATGACGAGATGTAGGCTGCTACTTTTTTACTTTTAAAGGGACAATTATCTATGCGTAGAACTCATCATCGTCATCATTACAGCCTATCAAATGTCCCCATAAATTGTCAAATAGGCTAGATATTTGCTATGACAAGGTGGCGGATACTTTTTCGCTGCCACAACAAGGCGAACATTTTTGTACTCCCGTTCATGAGTGTGAGCCTTCCACTCTTTCACTGTGAATAGATGTTTATTTGGAATTAAAATAATTTTAAGAATTTTATCGCGTTTAATTTTAACTTTTTTAATACTTTACAGCACCCATGGTCACGGGGGCACTGAGGTATTTGACCTTCTGATGTCATAGTTAAGGAAGGCTATAGTCTCTCATTAGTTGGTTTGGGTTTGAATTAAAATTTTGTTAATTATGGAACCCCAAGCAGATGGTAGCACCCTCACATGTTCTCTATTGATATATACTAGGTCTCAGAGACCTTACTAATTAATGAACAGCTGCAACTGGTACTTAAGGGATCATATCATATGTGAAGATTAATTTGAACATTGATATTAGGCTGAGTTCGAATATAATTTGTAAAACATATATAACTAGTTTTCAAAGTATTTAAAGTAAGGTTAGTGTTCAGCCACTTAGCGATCCTAGCAAGGACTTTTCAGCAGATCTACGAACAGAATCCGAGGAGTCATTGGTAAATATTATTGCAGTATCATCTGCATAGATCTTGATAAATCATATTTCATACCCCAAGTTATCAATAAAAGGAGGTTTAGCCGATACTGCTGTGCTAATCTTGAACTTGTGGGAGGTAATGTCTAGCTGTAATTATATCAATAGATGAAATAGTTTTATTATTACCCTTGACACTAATATTTTCTTTCTTGAAAATATTTTAGAATTTCGACAAGTTTACTATTGTGACTTCTTATATTTACGCGAACATTAAATTAAACTAATTTTAAGAATTTTATCGCGTTAAATTTTGACTTTTGATTCCCGACGTTTCGGGTGCTTTACAGTACGAACTTTAATGACCTTTGACAAAATGCGGCACAAAACAATCGTATCTATGCGAACAGACTGTACACAAAGGTAAATAAAACTAAAAAACGTTTTTATTGTACCTTGGTCACGGATGAAATGAAAATGCCATGCTAGCAGCCAAAGGCATTATCACTATGTCAACTACTGGATCGATATTATATCCGATAATTTCGATTAAGCGACTGACGCATTAGTGTTTTTATTGCTCGGTATAAACACAACGTGAAAAGTATCCATAGCCAACTTTTTGATTAAATTTGAGTTAAAATCCGAGTTTGATCAGACTTTCAAAATCTGGCCGTAATTATATTTAATAATAAAATCATAATTTTATATAACACTAAAAAGCCCTTCACTGCTGGCCGTATGAGGAAGCTCAGTCACTCAGCGAGCTACGGAGACGGCTATGCTCGGGGTTTTCTGCATGATAAAAATAGAAATAAGGATATTCACAGTAGAACCTAAGAGTCCGACATAGACCAAACGGATTAGTAAGCTGAGCTAACAACCGATGGGGGGAAAAGGTTCTTGAGTGGCAACCTCGTACGGGTGGGTGAATGCAGGGCTACTCCCCAATAGATGCAGTAACGACCTGCTACGACATGCAGGAAGTTGATGGATGCAGGTGGATCAGAACTGTGCTTTGTGGCACCCCTTGGGGGGAGGTCTATGTTCAGCAGCGGACTTGTGGTAATGGGTAATGAATGAAAAAATATTAAAAATCACTTTTACCAACGCTGAACTTATGCGAGCTGATTTGTTTATCGATAAATAATATCGACATAAGTCCACGCCTTACGTTGCTTACGCATGTAGACCAGTGTATCAACACGTGCACAATTTGATGGTTTGCGTAAATGCAATGAACACAAACACAAATGCTATAGTGTGCGTGTATAGTGACACGATTCAATTTTGCATTTGTGTTTCAAGTATATATAAATTGACAGACTTTTTTGTTTAGGAATTAACGGTTATTGGTTTAATACTGAATGTTGTCAGTTGGTAGTAAAAAAACCGACCAGAGGCAAAGTTGGTACTCAAACTTTGCCTCTGGTCGGTTTTTTTACTCATGCCACCACTTGCCTTGCCAATCGTTACCTCATTTAGTAAGGGGTCGCCATACACTCGGCTTACCTGTACGAGGCTGTCGCTACTCGAGAACCTATCTTCGACACACATAGCTGTGGGAAAATATTCCACCGGGAAGTAAAGCAAATGTATCATATGCATCGTAAACTAATGCATATGATACATTGGTGATCACATGAGACATATAGACTTTCCGTCGTGCCTCTGTGGTCAGTGTCACAGTTTGTTGGCAGAATATGCAGGTCAGGACCGTAAGTGACATTAAAGTCTGAGACCATTTACTTTTATGGGCCTCGAAAAGTGTCAACACAAGTGTGTGTCCCACATAATCATCGGTGATGCCTGTATCGAGGATGGATCTAATATTCGGTTAATGGTCCTAGAACTTCTTTGAGCAATAATACGCGTTTAGCCACGCGGCTAATAACTGCATAACTGATGTAAGTCCAAACTTGATAAATCTAAGTTGGGTTAACACAGCTCATACTTAGGATTAGTGCGGTCGATGGTATTTTTTTTAAATTCAAATAGAACGTTATCCTCACAATACTGTATTGTGGAGGCAATTTATAAATATAAATTGCTCGGGGACAAATGTCCAGAGAATATACAAATGCTTGAATTCGGGACCGCGACCCACAAAGTGGAGACACCAAAATTGAGACGGTTTATCATTTGTTTAGGAAATTAAACAAAAATATTGACACATCTCCTTTATTTCACAGTAATTTGCCAATACAAAGCCTTTTTTAATTAATTCAAGGCTTACACATAAGAAGTATAATTTTAACCACAATTGAGCCATCAACAGATGGATTTAAATTTCTATGTATGTATTCATTTAATTGAAGGCAGAATTTTTTTTTAAGTATATATATGTAAGTATATTAGAAGCAAAAAATATTTGGACGATTTTATACTATATAATGGCTATGCCTTCTATATTAGTATTTAATAGATATTATAATATTTTATTATGTAATGTTCATACTATGTAACACTCAGAATGTTATTTTAAGTCAGTCACTGTAATTCTAATACATCTATTTTTATAATGCCACTAACATATCAATGAAACGGCAACAAGAGAAACACGTCAGCCATATTAATGTTGATGTTAGACTATGATTAAACTGATTATTTCATTAGGACTCTCTAGAAGGAATAAGTATTAATTTTATAGCGATTATCAAATTTTAACCGATAACGAAAGCAGCTTGACAACAGGCTTTCATAAATTAATCAAACTTATTAATTTAAGCCAAGTTACCCCGAACAAACTTACATAACTGTATACAATTTTACTCTTTGTTCGATTTGGCCAATATCGCCGTATAGCTATACCATAACTTTGTCACCGCCCAATCTGGGTATTTTACAACTGGCATAAACTAGATGGCCGAACAGCTATTTATCGAGGGTCAAGTACGTCTGGTATTTTTAACAAATAAGGATTTGGACAGCAGAGTCTTCCCAATAAAGACAATAATAAAAAAATGCGATTACCAACCCGCTTGCCAAGAGTGGCAACTATAGCAAATATCCCGCCTACGAGAGGCCTATGTTCAGCAGTGGCCTTCAACAGGCTAAAACGGTAACGGTATGTGCGCCTGGCATTTCCCACAGTTGCCACTTACAACATCTAAAGTACAAAATTTGGTTTGACAAATACAAGTTCTATGACTGGAGAAACTCTGAGACCAATTTATAATAGATAACTATGTATATGTAGGTTCAAGTATTAGGTAGACTATGTTTTTAAGTCATGAAATGAACTATACTGTGACAGGTTGTAAGGCCATATATAAGTAGCGGCACGAAAGTCTAGCGGTGACCGTTATTGAGCATAAGTCGAAAACAAGTAAGCGGGTCGCGGGGCGGGCGTGCGTATGGTTACAGTAAACAGGAAGTTGCTGCTCCTCACCTCCCGGTTTATTTCCTTCTGTTGTCTCTTACGACATCCACGGAATGAGTAGGGAAGTGGATGTTCTTACAACACCACTACACAATTCAATACTAGTATGGTTAAAACTAATAAATCTATCGTCTTATTGTAACATTTTATATTTTATTAAAATAAGCAGACTACTTTCCCAATTTTGCAAATAAAATATTAACTGGCAAAACTAATGCTATATTAACACGCTTCAGTTGACTGACAAGCTATATAAGCAATATAAAATTAAAGAAAAAAAAGAGCAAAATATACAACGTATGAACATAATATATTAACTTTAAAATTTACACCAAATTTACCATTCCTTTATTTATTTTATGACTAAAAAAACCAAAATAAAAATGTTAAAACTTAATTTTTAATCTTTAATAACAAGACACAAAATAAAACTGATGCAGCTCATCGGAAGTTGTATTTTTAATACTAACTGCTATGTTTAATATATTATATGGGTAGCAAATATGTTAAAATAAGATGTTATTAATTCACCCAGTGCGTTGCATGCCAGTAGCAAACAACACTTTAGGTTTAGATTTTTTACTTTTCTTGCTAGAAGGAGAAGGTGCTGCATGTAATGCGGCTTCTATGGCATCACTTAGTACAAGAGCTCGTGGGCCCGAGGCTTCATCAGCGTCTGGCGGCGAAGGAGTCGGCGGAGCAGTTTTCCTGATGCGCCATGTGCCACTTGTACTTGCCATCTGCAATCATATTTATTTAATTACACTATAAATATTATTAATATACACTATGTGTTGGTGCAGTAAGAAAGTTATGAGAAGCATCAATGCTCGGTACTTCATTATAAATAGAGATAGGCCGAATATTCGTTTTATATTTGGTATTCGGCATGTTCGGAATTTTTACTGAATATTCGTATTCGGCCGAATATTCGGCTAAATCGCCGAACATTCGTTAAAGCGGTACTCGAAGTGTCCACTGTATTGAAATGTTGGAACTGAGTAATGCCATGTCTTTCATAATTTATTTGTTTTATTATGTTGAAAGTATATTTATTTATGGGTTAAATCTACTTGTATAGCGTTATGTTTTTAAGGCACTGTAGATTTAGTTTCAATTATAGCAAACAGAAAGCTTGATAAAATGTTTTTGTAATCAAACAAAAAAACATTACATTACATTAGTACATTTCACTTTACTTTGGTAGTCAGTTTTTCTAAATTAAGTCCAAACAGTAGATCACTTGCCACTAATTTTTATCATATAATTATAAAGGACATTGCTCAGCGCCCATACATTGTTTGCCCTGGAACCAAAAGAATCGAAAAATTGTGTTGTGTGTGTATGTATATGATCTTATTTTCATAGTGGACTAGCTGCAGAAAAGATATATTTCAAAAAAAGTATCAGATTTTGAGGTTATAATAGAACTACCAATGTTATGGTTTTTATCATTTGGTATGATTTTTAACAAACTGAAAAACAATATCGTGTAATATTTAACAATTTTAGTAACGTCTTTCAACAACATAAAACCACCAGCAGAACCGCAAAACACACAACATACACTTTTCATTGCATATGCGTAACAAAGAGAATATAATCACTACGTTTAAGAGGCAGGATTCCCTTAGTAAAAGTACATGTATGAAGAAAGGGCGCCAAACTACTCTACCAACATCAAGACATGAAATTAATTTTTTGAACAACAGTGCTGACAACATAGGCGAGTTATACTAGTTCTGGAAATGTCTGTTCCCGAATAATTTTATCGATATAATGTTTATCGATTTATTGTTTATCGTAATTTTTATATTAAAAATATTAGTTATCATAAACTCGTAAGTGATCGTTTAGTTAGAAGTAGTCACACGCTTTTCTGAACCATCATTAGAAAACCTAATCATGATGAAATAATTAGGTTTTGTTCACTTCAGCATTATTCTAAGTTCCTATTTATTTTGGAGTTTAACCTCATTCATTAGATATAGTAGGTTTTTTAAATTATACTCTTAGGAAATAACAAAAAGAAATAGTGATTGATTGTTTTTATTATAGTTTCTATTTACACTTTATTCGAAATAAATTCAAAATGTGATTCAGATTAAAAAATATGTAACTCGATCGAAAGATCGATTATAATCGATCGCGTCCCTAGTATTTTTATGCACCACATGACGTTTAGCGAAGATGGCGGCAATTAAGGTTTTATGTTGAATATAATACTTTTTAAAGTTTGTTTTGGCATGCAGCTAGTCCGTGTTATAAAAGTATTTGCAACTAATATAATATAAAATAGATAGTTAATTATCGTGAATGTCCGATGTTTTTATTGCACAGGGCGATTTTGGACATTGTCCTTTCACTAATGTCGCCTCTACACGATGGCCAACACAGTGGCGAATGTAGTGGCCAATAGCATTGGCCAACGTGTAGACGGGGTGTTTGGGCTTCATTGGTATGTATTGGAACGATGGCCCGCAAGTTGGCGCGAGATCCGTGTGGTGTCGGTTTTTTACAAAAGATCAAAGGATTGTTGGCAGAGTTTGGTCGCCGCGTCCACACGTTGGCCGCGAGTTTAGTTTGCTACAAGCTCCCAGAGTGATTACACGCATCTGATAAAAATTTTATATTCACGCTTTGTAGGGTGGATGACCCAATTACCAGCCTTTTAGTGCCAATTTCAACTTTAAACATTCATACTACTTTAATTAGCGCGATTTAATTATTTTTAAACATTTGTTTTATTCGATAAGCTATTTATAAAAAAAAATAATGAACATTTATTAACAATCAGATTATTACGAGAACAATTATAAATGAAAAATGAAATGAAGCACGTCGTTTATACGTGGTAGCTCCATGCAGTTATATTAGAAGTATAGTTGTAGCACGAATGGGTCGTTTCGACCGGGGAAGGGCCACGCTCTCACAGAATATCAGCGTGAAATAGTAGCTTAATGCTGCTGTGTTTCGTATAGTGAGTGTAGAGAACCAGAGACACTTTTTAAAGGAAACGAGGCATTTCATCTTAGTCCTCACGGGTGACAACGCATCTGCATTTTGATTCGTAATCGAGGATAGATGTAGATGTCTGTGGGCCACAGCAACCACTTACCATCAGGTGAACTGTGTGCTCGTTTGTCACCCTATCCTATATAAAAAGCGTCGATTTCTTATAATTTAATCGTGCAAGTTTTCGAATCATCATCATCATTACAGCTCTTCACAAGTCCACTACTGAACATCCTCCTCCAAAGAATGCTGCAAAGCATGGTCCTGAGCCACTTTCCTTGTCATGAGTTTTTCATTTATGTTCTAAGTTATAATTAGTACCTATTATTAAGTCAGTGTTAATTATATTTTGCTATTGTTTTTGTCTTTCTCAAAAAATAATTAAATTACCAAATAAATTATAAGGTGTTTTTTATATACATCAAATGTCTGATAGAAAAGCAAGTACTTACATTTTTTGCTAAACTTTAAAAACAAAACCCAATTTTAAAACATAGACTAATCGATTATAACTCCTTTAACTTTAAAATAACTTAAGTTCTAATTAATGGTATTTATTCCAGTTTCTGATGCATGTAAAGAATAAATAAAGCTACTTATCGTATATCTATTTACAGCCCTATTAATATTCACTATTCTTTTATAATTATTTTATAAAAACGTTACCCCCCGCACTTGGATTTTCTCCTGTGTCGCGGAGGCTACTTACAAACATAAATTGCACAAGGACACACATCCAGACCCGAAACAATTATTTGTAGGATATACAAATACTTGTTCCGTGCGGGATTCAAACCCGCGACCCCTGGCACAGCCACTCATTGCCAAGCCACTGCGCCACGGAGCCGACGTCTAAAATAAAATAAATTCGTCCGCACATTGGCCCGAACCGAAGTAAACTGAACGACCTTCCAACGTGTGGACGCCGTCACCAACTCTCGGCCAATATATTCGCCACTACATTCGACACTGTGTTGGCCAACGTGTAGAGGCGACATAAGAATAACACAACGAAATACTTTTTTCTCACACTAATAGTCATAACATAAGCATGTGCCGGCAATTTGCTCAGTACTAGACGATGCAATAACATGTTTGGTGTGGCGGGGGAGCGAGGGGCAGGGTCCGACGCTAATCACACGGGCTTTACGGTAACAAGTTTCGACATAAATTGTTTAGGTACCGAGGTGATCATGCCGAATAATGTAAAACTCGGTAAACTTTTTACCGAACCGAATGTAACTGTAACCGTATTAGGTAAAATGTTCGGCCCATCCACTAATTATAAACTCGATAAATTGACAACTCTACTACTGTCGGGAATTCAAAATACACTTACGACAATGATGTCGACCCTTTTTAAAGAAAATTTCCTATACAAGTCTTATGAGCAAAACTAAAGCGATCGCAATGCCTCCCGAGCAGGGACCACCGTGGAGCACCGAGCGCTAATGGGGCCGCGGATGTGTGCGAAAGCGTTTTCTTGGCTCTACTAATAGGCGGTGGAACAACTATGTGTAACTAACGTACAGTGGTGGACCGCCAAGCACCCAGCTGGTGTGGATGATATCGGAACGTTTGCCGCGTAGTACGTTCACGAAATTTGGCGGCTGGGATTAATCCGAACAATTCCTCAGAGCACTCTCCATGGTACATGCGAAAGAAAATGCAAAGAGATGCAACATCTCTTCGCAGTGCCAGTGAATCGAGCCAATCGGAAAGCACTCGGTCGTCGACGATTCGAGCCGCTCTGCGCTGGATGCGGTCAAGTGGAAGGAGCTGGTACTGGGGAGCCTCAGCCCAGAGATGGAAACAGTATTCCATGTGCGGCCAAACCTGCGCCCTGTAAAGTTGCAGGCGGTGTGCCGGCATGAAATACTGTCCCGCTCTGCTGAGCACGCCAAGCTTTTTAGGGGCCAATTTGGCCTTCTCTACCAAGTGACCACGAAAGTGCACGTCACTCGATATGTCAACGCCAAGGATTCCGATACTGGCTGAGGCAACAATGGGAGTGCCTTGAAACTGAGGAGATATGACAAAGGGGTTCTTTTTAGCGGTTAAGGCGCAAACTTGTGTCTTTTGGGGGTTAAACTGGACTAGATTTAGTCGCCCCCAATCCGAGACCTGTTCAGCAAAGACTAGACTTCAGACACAAGATTGTCCCGGCACTCGGAGACGTTTTCCCGAGAAACATTGGCTCGGCCGGTGTAAAGAGTATCACCAGTGCTGTCAACTGGATAGCAATACGGGTTTGCGACATATCATTGATATGCAGAAGAAACAGCGTTGGCCATAGCACGCAGCCTTGTGGAACACCAGCATTAATAGACTTGCAATCGGAGCTTGCACCGTCTACAACGACCTTGATGCTCCGATCTGCAAGAAAGCTGGTGTGATCCAATCGCACAATTTCTCGGGAAGCCCATAGGAAGGATGCTTCGAAAGAAGCGCTTTGTGCCAAACCCGATCGAAGGCCTTCGCAATGTCCAAACTAACGGCCAATGCCTCCCCCTTGGACTCTACTGCCTGCGCCCATCTGTGAGTTAGGTAGACCAGAAGATCACCAGATGACCGACCACGGCGAAAACTGCATTGGCGGTCACTAATCAGCTGGTGATCCTCAAGGTACCTCATGAGCTGGCAGTTTACAATGGACTCCATTGTTTTGGTGTTGATATATTACCATCAAGTGATGATATTGAAAATACAGAATGATGATTATAACCTTAATGCGTATTAATATTGTTATATTAATGACGATTTTTGCCATAGTTGCTACACTTGTGGCAACCAAAGTTTTTTGTGGTATTCTATAGGAAGATGCCGCTGCCCATCTCCTGATATTTTTATTTTACCCTGTCGACTTTTACAACACCATATGGGACGGGGTGGCAATTCACGAAAGGCCTGTGTAATATTTTACATTATATATTTAGTTTAGGAGGCCTATGTTGAGCAGTGGACTGTCGCAATGATGATTAATAATGATCAATTAAAATTGTAATGTTGTTTATTTTACCTATTTCAATTTTACTGTGTGCTTTTATTTTCTGTTATATATTATGGTATATGTGTAATTTATAAATAAACGCCGAGCAAAGTTGAATTTAATGCTCTGGCACCCTTTTTTATCTCTTTTAATTCACAATCTCCTTCTGATTTATAATTATATAAATGGGTAAGTATCTCTAGACATTATATTTTAATGATGTTTGGAATTTATACTTGCTAATAAATGAACACTTTAATAAACAAAGGGCCCGCACTGCACCTATCTACTGTGTTATTTTTAAGAAAGGACTTATAAAATGCCGACGATTTTTAGAATAATAAATGCAGTGATATTATACATGATGTTTGGGATTTATAGGACAGATGTAGGGTGCGCTTTGAGAGATGCCCTATTATTGTGTGATAAATAGTTGTATGATTCCACCACATATTTTTATTTAGCAAACACTGCAACGAGCTTTAAGTCGCACATATGAAGTTATATTATTTGCACTGGGAACATATGGATTCAACAAGAAAGGTCCTATTATAGTGAACATGTCAGGTTTCACAGAGGGTATCGAATCGAAGGACAGTTGGGTGATGTGCACATGTTATGACGCTTGTGTGGTACCTTGGGTGGGCCAGGCATCAGCCGACAATATCGCCAGTGCCAACATCACTCCTTGATGTTGTAGATATAAGAGAGGATGATGAATAAAAAGTAATTTTGTCTAGCCTACTTGTTTCATTAAAGTACTCCTAAATTATAAATTCTACCATTACACTTCGTTTATTCCCGTAACCTACCATTACTCGATTTTTCAATACATATGTAACTTTAGTATTGAAGACTGAAAGACAGTAGGTATCTATCGACTAACTCTCTTCAGCTAGAATTAAAATGGTCAAACTAAAAAAAAGCCTTGAAATCTTTTAAGAAAGACTTCGTGTGATAATAATTACGCCATCCTTGTTTTTTACACTACATACTGTGCAAGCTAGTGCAATACATGTAGGTGTAGTTTTATTGAATTATCGGTCATAATTTGTTGTCGAAACGGTCAACTTCACGAGATGGTTTGACAGACGGCCCTTTTTGATTTGACATCGAACTTTAGGGAGTATGGTGCACATACGTAGGGTGCGCTTTGAGAGATGTTCTATTATTGGGTTATCATTATTTTAACTACACTATTAGGCTACGTCACATTCGGAAAAAGCGTCCAAGCAAGGTTTTTCGTTAAAAATCAAAGTGTACAATAAATTGCCTTAAGAAATAACAAGACTTCGTTTCGACAAGTGACAAAAACATAATTTATGAATCACGCTTTCTATAATATAGAAGAATATATGAAATTTTCATTTTCTGACTTGCTTGACATGTAAAAATAATGTAAATGTATTTTGATTTGTAATTTTAATAATCTAATGTAATCTTATATCATTTGTATTGATTGTAATTTTGACATACCAATGTTATATTTTAATAAAATGGCCGATAAAAAAAAGTCAAAGGTATTTGTTGATTCAGCCTTAAAAATATTGTTGACGTTATTATAAAAAATCGTGACTATTTAGATATTATTTTTAAACTTGATTGTGTTTACAACATAAAAACAAACCAATCTAACTATAGTTTGTTTTGGGACATGAAAAAAAAAGTCAAGTCCAGCTCCTATAGAAATTTGGCCATCCTCCTTTTGTATTTAAGGTTTTAGGTCCCATGTTTTTCTGGGACTAATAAGTCTAAAGTTAGTGGAGACTAATAGGATATTGGGTTTGCAATTGTGTAGGCGATGGGCATGCCACCTATCACTTTTTTCACAGTCAGAGGTAAAGTCCAGAGGCAGCTCTTTGGAATCTACCTACACCCTTGGAAACGCTATGTATATATGCATCTATGTATGTATGTATATGTATTTCATATTATTATTAAGTAGGTATGTTTGGTGTGACTTATAATCTTATATATAATATATATTATATAATATATATAAATTACGTGTCACATTGTTTGTCCGCGATGGACTTCCTAAACTACTTGAACTTTAATCAAATTTGCACACCGTGTACAGTTATGCCCAACTTGAGAGATAGGATAGTATTTTGCCCATAATTTTTTTATGTGAATTTAAGGATTTTTAATAGGACATGACAAAGGGTCGTCGAAAAGGGCAGAACAACGTCTGGCTGGCAAGCTATTATTATTATATAAATCCTGAATTCTTTGCAAATTTTTAATTAAAAAAAAATTTTGAAGTTACCCAAAGTAATTACCTTTGCGAATGACAGTCCAGAAGAAGATGGGCTTGGATTTGAACTTGTTTGCTCAGATACTCCTACAGAATTAGAAGGTGACTGGCTACTTTCTGTAGGAGAAGCCGATACAGTCTCCATGAGAGTAGGACTGCCGAATGAAGTCGAGGCGCGAGGGAACTGCACTTCTGATGAAAAGTCGGGACGAGGCGGGCCCTCCATCGCTCGACGATACTGTAGCTCGCGACGTCTTTCCTTGCGTTCTAAATTGGCACGAAGACGTGCACGGCGTCTCAGTTCATCTGTAAGTGATTTATATGTATATTTTTATTAAAAACAAAGAGAACCCAACGGAATTGTTAATTTATTTGCAACATAGTATTACGGGGTAATTAGTAGTAAAGGCGCGGACGCCTGCGGCGTGGTACTGACTCTAGTAATAAATAGGGATGGGCCGAATATAGATTTCACCGAATACGAATATCGGCCGAACCGAAAATTTTTACCGAACCGAATATTCGGCCGAACATTATTCGGCAGGATTACCTCGGTACCTAACCAATTTATATCGAAACTTGTTACCGTAAAGCGCGCGGGATTAGCTCCGGAGCCTTCCCCTCGCTCCTCCGCCACACCCACACCTGACATATTATTGCATCATCTAGTACTGAGCAAATTGCCGGCACATGCCTATGTTTTGACAATTTTTTGAGAAAACAATTATTTCGTTCTTAGTGAAAATTGATTTGATATGACGAAAATAAGTGGCAGGAGATCTACTATTTGGACCAATTTTAGAGAAACTGACGATTGTAATGTAATGTTTCTTTGTTTGATTCCAAACAAATCAAGCTTTCTATTTGCTCAATTCGTACATTTCCATACAGTGGATACTTTGAGTACCACTTTAACGAATATTCGGTTATTTATCCGAATATTCGGCCGAATACGAATATTCGGTAAACCTGCCGAATATGCCGAATACCGAATACGAAACGAATATTCGGCCCACCTCTAGTAATAAATAAGTAAACAACTCTCAGAAACTACATATTATAATAAATACATATCGCCACGTTTTCTTTTTTCTTGAGATGTAACGCGTCAACTCCGAACCGCTGGATGTATAGACAGTCCATTATCCGACGGTCAATTACGATATTTTTATAATTAATCTTGATAATAATTGCGCTTTGAACAAGGCTACTGAAATTAGAGAAGCTGGCTGGCTGGGTGCTACCTTCTATTTAGGATTCCATTATTAAAAAAAAATACAAGCAAGACCTTAAGATACTGTAAGCTCGTGTTGATAAGATCGGACCAAAGATTCATATTTTAAATATGAATCTTTCGAGAGTCGATATTTAATTTCATTCATTTTCATTAACTATGACATGAGGATCAGGATGTCAAACATCTCATGCCCTCCAGTGAACATGGGTGCTGTAAGCACCCGAAAGGGGGAATTATAATCATTTAATTAATCGTAATTAACAGCAGCAAATTGTATTTTTATGAATTTTGTAATGATAATTCTAAATAATTAATGTATTATTTGTATCATCATCGTCATTGCAGCCCTTCACAAGTCGAGAGCTGAACATAGGCCTACCTTAAGTAATGCTACAAAGCAGGTCCTGAGCCACTGACATTTATTGACTTCCTGCATGTCTTACCACAAGTCACTGCATCTAGTGAGTGTTTCCACTTGAAAACCTTTATTCCTCAATGGTTGTCAATTCAGTTTCGAGGTATACGGCCAGTCCATTACCAATTACGGCCTCATATAGAATACTGTTCTAATCTCTGGGCCGAGGCACCCTAGTATCAGCTTATTAATTCCAGCTGTTGAATTCCACCATCGTACATCGTACACTGTAATTATTATCTCGACGGGTGGCGGTCCACTACTGCTTAACACGACCAAACTGTGGAATTTACTGTCGTCTGCGATTTTTCCGGATCCGAACGACAAAGTTATATAAAGGAAAAGGACAAATGTTATGTTTATCTAAACCAACATGCGAGAAATTTAACAAATTAATTGCATCAAGCAAAAAATTTATGACAAATACGTGGAATGGAATACTAGAACGCATGCAAGCGACTAGTGCATCGCTGCAATCGTCTAAATATAGATCTTAATAAGGGATATACACCATTTATGAATCATTGAAACAGAAACAGAAACTTTTTTATTCAATATAGATTATAAACAATACTTATTGAAAGTCAATTTTTTCCTTTACCACTGGTTCGCAAAAAAAAACCTCTGTCCTTGGAAGAACCAGCAAGAAACCCAGCGGGACTATTTTTTTTTTTCAAATAATAGCTTACAATGTATACAATTAATAATCATTATATGGATCATCATCATCATTACAGCCCTTCACAAGTCCACTGCTGTACATAGGCTTCCCCCAGGGTATGCCACAAAGCACAGTCCTGAGCCACCTGCATCCATTGACTTCCTGCATGTCTTACCAGGTCGTCACTCTAGTGGGGGGTCGCTTTACACTTCGCCTACCGGTACGTGGCTGTCACTCGAGAACCTTTTTTCCCCAACGGTTGTCGGTTCTTCGAGCTATATGGCCGGCCCATTGACACTTCAGCTTACTAATCCGTTGGGCTATGTCAGTCACTCTGGTTTTACTGCGGATATCCTCATTTCTAAGATTATCACGCAGAGTATCCCCGAGCATAGCCCTCTCCATAGCTCGCCGAGCGACTTTGAGCGTCCTCATACGGCCAGCAGTGAAGGACCACGTCTCGGTTCCGTAGGTCATCAATGGCAACACGCACTGGTTGTACAACTTAGTTTTCAGGTTTTGAGGTATATCTGACAAGAAGATGTGTCGTAATTTCCCGAACGCTGCTCAGCCGGGTTGAATCCGGCGATTGACCTCTCAGTCGATGTTGGACTTACCTAGCCGGACTATTTGTCCCAGGTAAACGTACTTGTCAACAACTTCGAGCTTAGTGCTCCCAACAACTACCGGCATAGGTGTGACATGGACATTAAACATGATCTTTGTTTTGTCCATGTTCATCTTAAGACCTATCCGTTGGGAGGCACTATTGAGGTCATTGAGCATAGTGCTTAAGTCCTCCAGCAATTCTGCCATAAGAACTATATCGTCGGCAAATCGAAGGTGAGTGATGTACTCGCCATTGATGTTAATACCGTATACTTTCCAGTCCAGTAGCTTGAAAACGTCTTCCAATGCAGCGATGAAGAGGTTCGGGGAAATAACGTCACCCTGTCTACACCTCTCTGCAGTTGGATATAGGTTTTGTACTCTGGTTCTGTACTCGGATAGCCATCGTAGCCCTACTGTACAAACACTTCAGCACTTCCGACAGTCAACTTGGCACCGCTGAAGAGACTGTAGCACCGCCCAAATTTCGACGGAATCAAAGGCTTTCTCGTAGTCCACATACGCCAGGCAAAGTGGCAGATTGTACTCTTCGGACTTCTGTACAATTTGTCGGAGGGTATGTATATGGTCTATGGTACTAAAGCCTTTTCGGAAACCGGCTTGTTCGCGAGGCTGGAAGTCGTCGAGTCTGCGTGCGAGACAATTCGTAATGACTCTCGAAAACAGCACGTAGACGCGGCTAAGATGGGACATCGGTCTGTAGTTCTTCAAGAGGGTGTTGTCACCTTTCCTGAAGAACAAGACCACCGCACTTCTGCTCCATGCCTCCGGAGTAGTGCCACCATGGAGGACGGAATTAAAGAGCCTCTGAAGGACTTGAACCGGTTTTCCACCCGCTTTCAGAAGCACCGCTGTAATTCCACCCTCGCCCGGACTTGCCGTTTTTAAGGTGCTGGAGAGCCATTCTAATCTCGCTCAGACTGACTTCCGGGATATCATCGGAATAGTGTTGGATAAGACTTTCTCTTGGATCGTTACTCACACTTGCGTGTGGCTCCAACGAAGATGTGTACAGCTGCCCATAGAACCTCTCATTCTCACTCAGAATCTCAGGTGTCCCGAAACGATGCTGCCACAATTAGTCTTCAACTTTGACAGTTGGCTCTTACTGGCAGACAGATCTCTGGCAAAGACTTTTGAGCCCTGGTTCCGCTCGATCGCTTCTTCAATACGAGCAGTATTAAAGGTGCGCAAGTCTCGCCGCATGCATTTGGAGATCTGACTGTTCAGTTGCCTATATGCTGTCAAATCTGTTGACGATTGCAGCCACATCTCCCGTTTAACAGGCATGAGATTAAGAGTGTGATCGGAGAGTTTTTGTGTTCTTCTGCGACGGGTCTTGCAGAACTTAGCACCGACCGCATGGACAGTTTCCATGAGCTTGTCATTCATATCGTCCACTGCATTGCAATCTTTTAGGCACTGAAAACGGTTACGTAACTCGAGCTGTAAAGTGTCGGGGTTCTGGATTAGAGCATGAGGGGGACGGAGCGTTGACTTCATTAGACGTGACGTCTCCAACTTAACGTTTGGTTCAGTGTGCCTCTAACCATTCGGTGATCGCTGCCAGTTTTCACCCTTGTGATCACTGAGACATCACTGAAAACTTGGCGTCTGGTCGTCATAATGAAGTCAATCTCATTTTTTGTCGAACCGTTGGGGCTCGACCAGGTCCACTTCCCGTGGGGCCGCTTCTGGAAGAAAGAGTTCATCATAAAGAGTCCCTCTTTCTTCATAAAGTCAGCCAGCTGTTGGCCCCTACGGTTCCGTTGCCCTACTCCAAATTTCCCTAACTTCAGCTCACCGCCTTCTCTTGTGCCTAGTTTTGCGTTGAAGTCTCCCATGAACACCGTGTAGTGGGTTTTGGAGGAATGCATGGCTCTGGAAATATCCTCATACATTTCCTCCACCTCTTCATCGGGATGTGTCAAGGTTGGTGCGTAAACCTGTATGACCTTCGGCGAATACTGTTTGGTGATTCTGAGTATCAGGTACGCGATCCTCGTCGACTCACTCCCAATCTTTCCAACGTTGTGGACGATAAATTCGACACCTCCTTGGGACAGATGGTCGCCCTCCCGGTGATAGAACAAGTTGCCGGACTCGAGGATTACCGTGTCCTCTTCCACTCTTCGGACCTCGGATAATCCAATAATATGCCAGCGCAACTTTTCTACCTCTTCTTCCAGCTCCAGTATCTTCTCGTCAGTCCTCAGGGTGCGTGCGTTATATGTTGCCAGGTCGAGTCGTCGTAGGTGGCAACCGAACCTCCACCGGAGATTCTTACCACCCCCTGCCCCGCCGTTATCATGGATATATCCAAACAATACATAACAAATGCAATAAACATTTTCAGACATTGAAGCAAAAGCCAAAAATCTGACAGGCTGTCATGAATATCAGTAACAAACTTCAAGACGACGCAAGCGAAACACAAAGTACGACCATTTTAGCGGTTCTAGTACACTTAACGGATTTGATGAAACAGAAACACCTGGAAAACAGTTTGAAATTGAAGTGTTTGTTGTCATTATTGATAACTTGCTATCTGCTTCAGATAAATACATGATAGCATACCACAAAATCTAACTGGTGTTTTTTGGAACATTTTAACAAGGTGTGATAGATCTCCAGTCTGTCTGTGCATCTACCTATGCTTATTGCTGAATCCAGACTTGCACTTGTCCAGTTTTTTGTTTTCAATAACCCAGTGACAGCCCTATGAACGTAGGTAAGTATTTTGAACTCTCTTAGGAAGCTTACATTTTGCTCGGTTTTATATTCTTATGATATAGAGTGATTCGTTTAAAAAATATTTTATCATAGGTACGTAATAAAAAGCTGGTAAGCATTTTGTTTATTTAATGTTATCCTCTTTTGTTAGTTAATCCTACCAAAATAGGTAAAAATTTTGAATGCTCCTTAGAAGAGACAAATCTCTGGTCGGTTTCTTTACTCATGTAGTAGTGGTGGTTTTAGGCTGTATGTTAAAACTTACCTGTAGATATGTGTTCTATATCTAAAGCGTTGGGTTGGGTGCATGTTAGCGACAATAAGCCGCGAATATTTTTAACATAAAGGCACAAGCACATGGTGTATTTATGGTCTATTGTTGAAACAGCAATACATTTTAAAACTCATGGGACAGGGTTAATTACCCCAAAAATTTCGAAGACTAAAACGAAATTATTTTTAGAATATAAATTCAAAATTAAATTTACACAACAATAATTTCAGCTTACCTGAAAAACTTTCTAATGCTGCAGTTGTAACAAAAGGTGGTTGTAAGTCGAGCTCTACTATATCAAAGGAACAGTAAACTGGCAGGTGAGCAGTGTATGGCATATGTTTTCTTGCCTAAAAATATGATAAACGAAATATTTTAGTAAATAATGACAAAATGCCATGCTCATTAAATAAAAGTCATGTTCAAAGTTTAAAAATAAGAGACTATCATCAAAGTATTCAACTATCTGATCAAGATAATCTGGATAGTAGTAATCCATACATAAACTAGTCTTAAAAAATGTAATAGTTGTATAATTACAACACAACAAACTGATTAAAAATATATAAACAAAACACATTTTTTATCAAATTCCAATAAATCTAAAAACAATAAGCGCACTTTTCTGACATTGGCACCTGAATAAAGTATTAGGTTTAGAATGTGCAACTTACAGAGCAAGGTATTGCAACTTTTCTGATATATTTATAGCCTATTGAAGCAATTTCTTGGCACAGGCCACATTGTATTTCTGACAGGGTTTTTACGGCAAGGAAATGTCCATAGAGTTGCCCATATGCATGTTGGCAAACTTCACATGTCTTCTAAACATTTCTCTGACATGCAAGATTCCTCACCATACTTTTCTTCATCGTCGAGCATGTGGTAAATCAGAATTAAAACATGTGTTGCGGGGTGTTGTGTTACATATTTACGGCGAGAGCTTAGTGTCGGAGTAACCACGGTTTATCGACTTAGAAAAAAGACTAAAGCAAGAAGGGGGCCATAAAGACAACACATAATTCTTCTGTTCTTGTAAGAACAGTTTACAGTCTGGAAAAAATAGGGTGTAACAGGTGAATGGAATAGAAGCCTGGCACTGATAATTTACAATTTTTTTTATATTAAGATATTATGAAATTGGTCTATTAATAAATACTACTCGCTATGATGCTATTGAACCCATGGGACTTGTGAACCGATGGTGCCCAATAAAAAAAAAAGGTTGATTTGAAGATTCCACTGGGTGGAGTTGATAAGATAAGATTGGTCTATATACATGATCGCAATTCATGGTAAAAAATAATGGTGAATGTTATTTTTACATACATGGTGGATATGATTATTGAAATGCCTGACACCTGCACGTATTCAGCAAAGTCCTATGGATCAAATTTTGTTTCGGCGCAGTGTTGCTTTATACTATTTACAGCAGGAAATGCGTAACAGGGACAAAGGGAGAGCGTGATTCTTCAAAGCTGACCCATTCATGCTACAACTATTATAGTTACAGCGTGGCTCTACCACGCAAATTAAAAATGTACTTACTGAGTCTAAATAATTTATATATGTTGAAATATATCATTTTTAATCAATCAGAATTACCTGATCAGCAAGGGACATTGTTTCACGATGTAGAACTCGACCGCGTATAACAGTAGGTGCTGCGACGAGGCCACCCCAGGATGCATTTAATATACGTACATTAAGACTGTTAAGGAATACCTGTTGTCCATCTTCAGCTGTAAATAATGTTTTGTTAATTACATATTACAACCAAGTTTCTGTACCTCATTTATATATTTTTACCTTGATAAAAATAAAAGTATTTTGCTTGATTTTCTTTGTCAATATCAGAAAATAAATTATCATTATTTACTGAGTCATCCCCTGGAGGAGCACATTCTATGAGTGGGAACTCTTCCGTTTGATTATTATCATTCAATTCATCTTGGAAAAAATCAACTGTTTCTGAATTCAAATCAGGATCAGTAACTTCTAATGATGCCATATTCTCTGTGATCACTTCAATACATGCTGCACCTTCTTCAGAAACATCAAACCAATCCAATTTCTTATCACTAATTTCTTGTTTTTCATACACAATGGGGGCCATATTTTCCAACACTTCTGGAGAATTCGGTTTCTCAACTTGGTTTTTAATATCTTCCTCTTTCAATTTCAGTAATTCTAATGCTTTTTCCAAATAAATGATTTCAGTTGTGTCAATTTCTGCCAGAATCTGATTGTTAATCTCTTCTCGCTCTTTTTCTAATATTTTGTAAACCTAAAAATATTTAATAATTTTTTCATTATACAAATTAATATTCTCACAAACTAAAATTATTAACAATTATGAATATTTAAATCACGTACTTGTTCCTTAGTAGCTGTAAAATATTTTGTAAATGGTGCATTGTTTAAATCTTCAAGTGGCAATATTGGTGTTGCCAAGATATTTTTTATTTGTCCACGAGGTGGAGCAACTTCCACTGTCGTTGTGCCTCTAAGTCGACGGACAAGACGCATTGTCACCTGTAATTATAAAATAATTATTCTGTGAATAGCGTTAATGTTATGAGTAAAAAATTTATTAAAATGCAAACAATAATAAATATGACCTCTCAGAAATGAGAGGAGTCTGAAGCCAAGAGTGGCACATAGATAGGCTGTAAATTTCCTTTACTTTTTCATACACCTTATCTATCAAACCACTTAATCAGCCTCGCCATAATCCTGCAATAATCAGTTGATGGGTTGTGTTCACATTTCTGCTCTGTAATTCAACCCACAATTAAATCTTTAAAAACATAAAATTCGGCAAGTAAAATTTTAATTCATTAAAAATAAAAGATTTTATTTCAAAAGAAATATGAGGCATAGAAAAAATATGGTAATAATACCCAAAAAGAAATCTAGGAGCAGAGTAATTAATTAAATGCAAAATGCTATGTATTAAAAATTACCTCTTCAGCAGGCGATTCCCATTGAATCATATAAGCTGGTTTCATTTCATTTACTTGCAAAGGTGCTGCACATACTGGGCAAGGTGGTGGTTGCTTTTCATGAGCTGCAGCATAATGTAGAACACAGGCCCAGCAGTACACATGACCACAATGGTCAACACGCCCAGCCACTGGAGTACCAAGACATATGGGACATTCTGAACGACCAGTGCTTCTTACAACCTGTTAAATTAGTCATAACAAAAGAATATTAAAAACGAAAATATGATTACTCATATGTATAAAACCTATAATGAAAGATACTTATAGTCTGACTTAGGGATGTTGCGAATATCCGCATCCGCATCCGCAAATGCGGCGCATAGATTTTGACTTCTGCATCCGCATCCGCATCCGCAATAATCGATGCGGATTTTCATGCGGATGCGAATGTAATACAGGTTGTGACAAGAAAGAAATGAACGGGGCCAGCAATGGCGCGTACCGTTTGCACGTGACAAATACCAATGGGAGCGAAAACATTGGTGGACAAGTTCCGACGCGTTTCTTGTGGTGCATTGTTTGTTTATTGTAAATAAATCATAACATGTTTGTTTGCGCTGTGGATTACTTGTTGTGTGGATCATTGTGTGTACTTAAATAATTGTTTATTGGGAAATCGTCAGGTAAATGCCATTATGGTACACCAGTAATACGTTTTACAGTAGGTAAAGCTTATCATTTTAAAACAATTTTCTTTATTTATCTAGTGAGGTTCCCGTTATTGTTAAATTATCTTACACGTTAATTAATAATGTCACCACCGACACAAAGTAATATATGAAATTATTTTGAACCAAATGAAGAGGACCTTGATAAGACTGATTGTAAAATATCCAATAAAAACTACTCGCAAGGGCCGAACCACCTCTTCTTTAAAAATCATCTAAAGTCGATGCACCCAGAAGAATTTTCCAAATATGAGATCATGAGTAAAGAAAATCAATTACAGAAGATAAAATCTTCGCTTTTTTAGCAAATAATTAGTCTAGAAATTTATCATAATATCATTATTTAAATAGGTAGTGATGTCGTTTTTAACATTTCTTTAGTCGTAGCTGTCTTGATACTTAATCCTTCCCATTTTACGAAAAAATAGAATTTAAACAAACAAACCTGGCTTGTACAATCCGACCAAATTAAGAAATACTCGTTCCTTTCGCTTTTTAGTTTCTTTGTAAATGTCGGTTAGTTATTTGTTTTATTTTTGTCGTAATTTAAATTTTATACTTATTAATTAACGTTAAACACTAAAAAATTTTATATCTTTAATAAATTTTTATATTTGTGATAAATAATCACATTTTGCTATGATAACAATCACAATAGATTTAAATTGTAAAAGCGACCTCAAAAGAACTCTTTTTACGATTTGTTTACATTTAGATTTAGATTCGTCAAGTGAAGATGAGAGTCAAGAAGTACCAGGAAATGGTAGCACTGAAGCTGTACTCAAAAAAGGAATTACTTTCATACCGTGCTAAAAAAAGAATCAATGTGGATGAAAATCCTCTTAAGTGGTAAAGTGTTCATCGAGAGGAATTTAAGATATTATCACCGATAGCACGAAGATTTTTATTCACTCCATCAGGCAGTGTTCCTAGTGAACAATCATTTAGTAGCGCAGGTTTAATTTACAAACCTCTGCGTAACCTCCTTGAATTAGAAAAGGCGGCAGTATAACTCGTTATTAAGTATTTTTAACTTCACTTATTAATATGAAACTTAGTAAGTGAAGTTAAAAAATATAGAAGCATTACACTTAATACTGATTTTCATTAATAAAAATGTTGATAATTACTTTATCATTAGGTTCACTAACTAATATGAAAATTAGTAAGTGAAATACTTAAATAAAAATTGCAGAATTATACTTAATACTAATTTTCATTAACAAAAATGTTAATAATTACTTTATCATTGTTTTAATTTTTCATTCATATACTATATTTATATAATATCTTAAACATCCGCATCCGCATCCGCATCCGCGGATGTGAACCTTCAAAAATCCGCATCCGCATTCACATCCGCGGATGCGGATGCGGATGTTTAAGATATTATATAAATATAGTATATGAATGAAAAATTAAAACAATGATAAAGTAATTTTTCATCCGCATCCGCATTCACATCCGCGGATGTGAAAAAATCGGCATCCGCAACATCCCTGGTCTGACTCATAATTAGATGTCCAAAATGTAAACCCATATATATGTCCCTTGTACTTAGAAAAATAAAACACATTTTAAATGGTATTTTTCAATTCTTGACGAAAATAATTGTTTAATATCTATATTATAATCTCTTTTCAATCCATATATTCTGACAAACATTAAAACAATTCACATTTTGCATTATATATTTTTATTTAATTTCATTTAACACATTAATTCTAATAAAATACTAAGTTTTAGGAAAAATAAAACACATTTTAAATGGTAGTTTTCAATTCTTGACGAAAATAATTGTTTAATACTCTTTTCAATCCATATATTCTGACAAACATTAAAACAATTCACATTTTGCATTATATATTTTTATTTAATTTCATTTAACACATTAATTCTAATAAAATACTAAGTTTTAGGTCGTAGATACTGGTAACACAATCGGGATCAAAACATTTTTGTGTTGCTATTTAGTGTTGCCATTTCGGTGTCTAACATACTTCTGAAAAATTAAGTGCTTATCAGATAATTTAGCGGTTTTTGAACTCTGATACAATATGGTTTACAGTGTTCTATACAACATAATATCCGATTCTCTTACAATATATCCCCCAGACCGAGCTACAGCTAGTACCTAGCCAGGCCGACTCCCTAGACAGAAAAGAAGTTCTCTATTAGACATTTGTTATAGATTAATTTCTTAAGTTGATTGAATAACAACAATCTAAACAAATAAACATATTTAAAAAAAATTGTTATCGTTTAAGAATACACTATCTAGTGCTTATTCATGTTTAATCTATATATATATATATATATAATATAATAAAAAAAAAAAAAAAAATATTGCCTTCCCACCTGGGTGTGATTGAGTGTAGACGTGTATTTTGTTATTTAAATAGTCATTTAATTTAAGCGATTGAAATAAGTTAAAATTTTAAATAAGTGCCATAGTACCAGGAAAACATAATTTTATAAAGAGTAATTTGCAACTGGATGTGTCTGCTACGACCGCTACGGCAAGCCACGCCCCACAGCACCTACTATCGCTACGCGCTACGTGATTCGTAAGTTAGTAATCTGCTACGTATCTTAAAACGATCGCTTAGTTAAATCTGTGCTCCTAGTAAGTCGCAAATTGAGCAGTCCATCTTAAAAGGTCTTGCGCTTACTTACTTTTATTATTATTTAAAAAAATGTCACTTAAAAGGACTCCTCCATCGCAACAGCCGAAGCCGGATACGAATCAGAGTTCAGCTGTTGCGACGGCCACAGATACTGATAATGATAGCTCTAGTAATGTTACCAGCAGACCTCGTGGCCGGAAGCGCCAATATGATGATAGGTTATATGCTTTTATATAGGATACAAAACAATCTTTTGATACCCTCAAAAATCAACAAGTTAAAATTCTAAGTAGTATTAGTGACATCCAGAAACAAAATGGGGATATTATTAAATCCATGGACTTTATCTCAAAACAGTATGATGAAATCAAAGATCGATTGTGTAAAATGGAAACCGAAAGAAAAACGCATTTAGCCTATATTCAGACCCTTGAATTAAAAGTGGAGAATCTCGAGAGATTTCAAAAACAGGCAAGTATTGAGATAAAGAATATCCCTGTCAAACATAATGAGACTAGATGACAGATAGTAAAAAAAGTTGATCTAGTTACTAACACCCATATTGAGGACTCTCTCATTCGCGATGTATTTCGCTTGAATGAAGATAAACGGGGGAATAGGCCGATAATAGTAGACTTTTCAACTGCTATTTTAAAAGAAAAGATTTTAACATCCGTCAAAAATTATAACCGGATTAATAATACTAAAAAACTAAACACAGGAGATATAATTTGAAGGACTCGCAAAGCCAATTTTCGTAACCGAATGTCTGACTCAAAAAGCAAAAAAACTATACTACCTCGCTCGTGAGTTTAGTAAAAGGTACTCCTATGCCTACTGCTGGACTGCTCACAGGAAAGTTTTCATCCGTAAAAAAGAAGGTGCTCCATCACATCGGATTGATTCGGAAAATGAACTAAACCAATTGCAGTCGCAATCTTCTTCGTGACTAAGCAATTTACTTCGATTTTTATATACTATTTTTAACATAATTTTATTACTCTCTAAATGTTTAAGTTATTTGTATCCTTTTCTTTACGTTGATTTAAAAACTTACTACATATTACCACAAACATTTATCATTGCTTTTCCTAATTGTATAATTTTTAATAATATATACTACTCTCACACACTTACACTACCTAACCTACATCCTAATTCATTAAATCTTTATATCACTAATACTGTAATTCAACATACTTCAAAATACAAGATTATAATAAATAATCTATTGAATGTAACAACGATATGCGCCTTTGAATATTCTCTTATTAATAGTTATACTTGATAATATCTCTAATGACATTGATTCAGTTTTGGTTTCCAATTCCATGATATGCACTCCAGAAAACCTAGTTAATCAAATTAATCAGACCAGAAATTCTTTGATAGTGTTTCACACTAACATACGCAGCGTAACTTGTAATTTTGATGCACTAGCCATACTAATGGAAAGAATTTGTATTCAATGCGACATCCTTGTACTGACGGAATGCTGGCTAAGCAAATTATCAGTTATACCTGTAATTGCTGGGTATACGTCTTATTCTTCTGAGTATAATAACCAAAACACGGTGTTCTGATATATATAAAATCTGAAATAAAGCATAGTATACATAAACCTTTAATTTCTGATGCGAATGGTCTTATCGTAAATTATGAAAATAAATATGCCATTTTAGCCATATATCGATCACCTTCACAAAAAAATATCAATAAATTTTGTGATAGCCTTGATCTCTGTCTTGCATCTTTAGCTTCTGTAAGATCAGTTATCTTGATTGGAGATATCAATATAAATATCTCTCCTAATAATAATGACCTTAATAGCAGTAAATATTTGGATTTAATGGCGCTCCACGGATATTTAGCAGCTCACTTAATCCCCACTCGTAACGAAAGTTGTATTGACCATGTAATGTTGAGATCAGATAGATATTCCGCAACATATATACTGGATTCGTTTATTACTGATCATGCTCCGATAGTGTTTCACTTAGATTGCAAAATTATAAGGTATCCATCCAAAAGCACAACTTTCAAAATTGATTATCCATCACTATTAAAACAATTATCTGATGCAGATTTTAGCTTTATATACAATATCAAAGATGCCAATGAAGCAGCTACCGATTTAACTAAAACTATTACTGATGCCATAACTGCTCATTCCAATAAAATAAAAATTCCTCGCCGTAAACGATGTATCAAGCCATGGCTAACTCCAGGATTGGTACGCTGTATAAGACACAGGGACAAATTGCACAAGAAAGCAAAACACGATAAAAACAATGTAATATTACATATTACTTACACGAGATATTGCAATTTTTGCAACAACTTGTTGAAAAAAATTAAAACCGCATATGAGAAAGCCGAGTTCTGTAAAAATAAATGCAATCCAAAGGGTACTTGGAATACTATAAATAAGATCACTAACCTCAAACAATATTCACCCCCTCCATGTGAATTACTAAATCTAACTGATGATCCTCATAAATCTGTCGATATTGTTAATAATTACTTTGCAGAAATTGGCCCATCTTATGCTAACTCAATATTAAAAACTCAGCAATACATTGACCACCCAAAAACTGTTAAAGATAGTGATGAATCTAACCGCTTGCATAAATCTATGGTATTGCTTGACACAGACTATTACGAGATAGAAGCTATTATCACAAACTTTAAAAATGATTCAGCCACGGGAATCGATAGCATACCTACCCTAGTCATCAAAACATGCCAAAAACAGTCTTATTCCCCCCATAACATATTTGTGTAACCTTTGTTTAAAAACTGGTGTTTTTCCAGATATTTTAAAGAGGGCTCTAGTTCACCCTATACATAAGAGTGGTGACAGAGACACTGTCGAAAATTACAGGCCTATATCTGTACTAAGTGCGATAGCAAAAATTCTTGAAAAAGTTTTAAATCTCAGATTCACAAATTTTCTTAAACATAACAATATAATTTCAGATAATCAATTTGGCTTTGTGAAAGGTAAGTCTACTGAAGATGCAACTTTAATTCTAACTGAGACAATCGCAAAACATCTTGATAATAAGTTGAAAGTTATAGGTGTTTTTCTTGATTTGTCAAAGGCGTTCGACACTGTCTCTATTCCCCTACTTCTGCATAACATGGAACTTATCGGCGTACGAGGAATTGCTTTAGATATATTTCGATCTTATCTATCTAATCGCACGCAGTTAGTTAAAATGGGTGATTACACTAGTTTACCTACTACTGTCTCGTTCGGTGTACCACAAGGTAGTGTACTAGGCCCAACTCTCTTTCTAGTTTACGTAAATACTTTATGCTCACTTACCTTGCCTAACTGCAAAATCATTTCGTACGCAGACGATACGGCTTTAATTGTATATTGTAAGGACTGGAATGAAGCCCAACACAATACATAATATGCGCTTGGAAGGGTCATGCGGTGGCTTAGTAGCAATCTATTGACATTAAATGTAAACAAGACTAAATATATTACCTTCACTCACCGTGCCAGTACCCAACCATCAGCGGAATTTTATATCAAAGCACATACATGTGAACAACATAGCTTCTGCAACTGCCCAAAAGTTACTCGTTCCACTAACATAAGATACCTCGGACTTATCATTGACTACTGCCTATCTTGGTCAGAGCATATAAGCAATGTAATCTGCCGTATTAGAAAACTGATACCAATATTCAGAAAATTGAGGAATTCTGCTGACTTTGAAACATTGATATGTGTTTACTATGCTCTTGCTCAAAGTTTACTACAATACTGTATTGTAACATGGGGTGGAATTGGAAAAACAACTTTACTCCCCTTAGAACGTGCTCAAAGAGCAATCTTAAAGGTAATGCTAGGTAAATCACAAAGATTTAGCACCGAACTTATTTTTAAGGAATGCTCTGTACTTACTGTAAGACAGCTTTTTGTCATGTCTGTTATACTACGTAAGCACAAAAATACAGAGTTTAAACCTAATTTAAAACGTAATAAAAATAGAATTTGTGACATGGTTTCTCATAGAACTACTTTAGCACGTCGTCAATATTATGTCACTAGCAATTATTTATATAATGTTGCAAATAAAGTAAACAATATTTACCCTTTGTCCCTTTATAAATGTAAAGATAAAATCCTAAATTGGTTGCTAAGCCTTAATTACCTGGAAACAGAGAAGTTAATCAGTATTTAAGTTCTAACACACACACACGCATACACACACATTAAACACACACACACACACACACACACGTTTGTGGTAATTAGAAAGTTTTCTCTTAATTTTTTTAAATTTATTATTATTATTATTTAACTTAATTAACTTTATTATTTTACTTCACATGGTTGTGTATTATATAGCGAAATAATCTGTAATTTTTTACTGTATTTGTATTGTACTACTCAGGGTGGAAGACGCTGACGGCTGTAACACAGTTTATACTAGTATGGCCGTTAACGTTAAAACTTTGAAATGCAATTTTGTAACTTTAAATAGATATAATACATAAGTATTACCTGTTAATTGAGAGTCAAATAAATTATTATTATTATGACAGAATAAATAATAGTAAAAGATCAGAAGGGTCACTCTCTGATAGCAAACTTGCGAGTTTAAACCTAGTTACAACCCTCGAGTCCCAAGCTTTGGAAGCGACGAAATTGAATTCTTTGATATTAGTAGAATACACCGAGGTGTTATGCAATGTACTAGTAATTTGCTGATAATAAGAACATGAGTGTTCAATGTGAAGAAGGTTAATATGGAACATATAGAAAAATTAAGATTTTAACAACATGAACGTCTTTGAAACTCAGATAACTTACTTACCATTTTCTGTTTCACTTTTTTTTTGCTATTTACAAACATGCGACACGCGACGGCATTATTAATGAAAGAGTGGCAATGGAATGTGCTACTATTTATTTTTATTATTATCTCTTTCGATTATTAACCAAGTGTAGAACTAATAACGAGTATATATGCTGATCTTGCATTAATAGGCAGTAACTAGTACTGGAAGGTTTACTTACACGGAACGATTATTTAAGGTCATAAACATTAAAGTAAAGTAAAGTAAAGTTACAGCCTATATACGTCCCACTGCTGGGCACAGGCCTCCCCTCATTTCTGAGAGGGTTTTAGGGCAAGGAAGTGTCCGCCGCGCTGCCCAAATGCGTGTTGACGAACTTCACATGTCTTCGAAATATTTTTCTTATTCCTCAGACATGCAGGTTTCCTCACGATGTTTTCCTTCACCGCCGAGCACGTGGTAAATCAGCACTTAAAATTGCAATTAGCAATTTCATTGGTGCCGGCGGGGATCGAACCCGGGTTACTCGCGTTCTGTTATATTTACAGCGAGCGTTAACCACTGAGCTACCACGGCTCATAAACATTATACGCGAAAAACTCGAAAACTGTAATCTGTGGTCGGGTCTCTAGTCAAATAATAAATCTGTAACTATGGAGCCAGTAGCTAGGTCCCTAAGGAGGCGTTAAAGTATTACGTAACGCAATATTTGTAGATTTCTGACCCCCCCCATCCCCCATGTAATGCGCCATAACGTTTTTCAGTACCCCCTCCCCCTTCTTAAACGTTACGTAACACCTAAGTGACCATTTTAGTTTAAAAAAGACCATTACAAGTTTTAATCGCGTTTGCGGTAATAATAAATAATGGTTTTGTGGCGGCGCTGACGTCGTGCCACAAGCGAAACACACCGAAGCCTAAATCGCGCTATCAAAATTCCGAATCATAAACAGTAAATATAGAACATCTCCGAACACCACATGGAGTGTAAGCCGCTCCCCAGGCAGCACACCTTGCCCGACGGGAGATCTCCCTTTTTCCATCCACGGCCACAGTTTATATATTATATACCTACCTACTCGTATATGAGATATTATTACATTTCAGCCGTAAACTTAGTTGTGTAAAATAACTAAGCATTGTGGCTTTCTTCTTCGTGGCCTTCACTTTGAACTTTCGTATAAAATTATTTATGTTCTTTTTTATTGGCATAGTTGCGCCGTCAAGTCAGCATGAGTATTTAAATGCCAAGAATAGCTCTTTTGGGGACATTACTGGATGAACTCACTTTAACTACACTGACTACAGCAATGTGCTTCTGCGTAAACACTAATTAATACTGACGACGAAAACAAAATAAAAATGACGTACAATAAAGTCGAGGGATTCCCCGTACAACATAGATGGAAAGAGTTGCCAATTTGGGAGAATCAAATAAAAATAACGTACAATACAATCGAGGTACATTAAACATAAGCGGAAAGGCTTGCCAACTTGGGATATTTTAATTCCCTACTTTTTTTATTTAAATTTAAAAAACAATGTTACGTAACGCATTGTTCGAACCTCCCTCCCGCCTCTGTAACGCATCTTAACATTTTACAAGACCCCACCCTCCCCCCAAATTGCGTTACGTAATACTTGAACGCCCTCTAATTATCTGGATACACTTATAAATAATAATATCTTAACTTTCAGTATCCTTACGAACATAAAGAATGAAAAGTCGACAATTCTATCGTTATTTAAACAATCGTATGCTATGCAGTACCTTTTGGCTTTTTGAGCGGCGATACTTGAATAAGAACTTAAAAATAAATATCAAAAGTGCCTAAATACTAAATACTTTTTTGTTAACTTAAGGCACGCGTCAGCACGAGTACTCGAGTGAAAACCTCACTGAATTAACTTCTTGTAGGCCAGGCCTGATATTATATATATTGTTGCGCGCCACAATTAATGCCTGGGGCATGGCGACACTAGTTACCACTAGCACCTTCTAGTAGCGAGTAGCAGAACTAGGAAAGTCCAAGTCAAAGTCAAGATCCTTCTAGAAATTTCCATGGTAGACTCTCTAGAACGATCGACACCTAGTCAGTCGGGACCAGTATGTAATTGAACATTCTGGAATCTAGATGTTTCTATAGTAGAAGATTCTGGAATTATATGAGGCCCTATATAAGGCCGGTATAGACCACGACCCAGGTCAGTGTTGAATTGGCAATACAAGCGAATACTTCGAAGCGATACAACTGCGAACTAAAGTGGTCAGTAGTACAATTGTGATTTGTTATTAGTGTGGTTTTAAGTTGTAATTAGTGTTATGTAATGAAAGTGTGAATTTTGGTAATTCACTCGGCAGTTCTTATTGTCTCGAACCCCAAGCTCGTGACAATACCACTGACTGAATAACTCATTATACGATCTCTTAAAACTATACACCCGATTGACTTGAAATTTAGTATAGTTACTCATTTTGTAATGTAGACGCTTAACTAAGAACGCATTTAACAACAGTCCTATATTTTATTTATTATTTATTATATTTTACACCTAGGTTCCGCAATACAAAATTACCGTGCGCCCAGCAAAGTGAGTGGGTATCAGCTTGTGTTTAATGTAGTTGATGTAGTAACGTATGCCACATAATTAAAAATTTGACGGTGGTAGAATCGCGCTGCAGCTATATTATGGTTGTAGCATGAACGGGTTGGCTCGCCCGGGGTAGACCACATTCTCACAGAATACCAGCGTAAAATAGCAGCTTAATGCTGCTGTGTTTCGTATG
This sequence comes from Parnassius apollo, assembly GCA_907164705.1. Taxonomy (NCBI): domain Eukaryota; kingdom Metazoa; phylum Arthropoda; class Insecta; order Lepidoptera; family Papilionidae; genus Parnassius; species Parnassius apollo. The sequence goes on from CAJQZP010000851.1 coordinate 3,652,139, forward strand.
ATGAGTGTAGAGAACAGGAGACCCGTTTTACTGGAAACGTCGTAGTCCTCAGGAGTGACAATGCATCTGCAATTTGATTCTTAATCGAAGATAAATGTAGATGTTATGGGCCACAGCATCCACTTACCATCAGGTGGACTATGTGCTAGTTTATCACAGACAATAACATTCCACATTTTTTTGTTTACATTTTAGATATTACCTAATTATGAATCAGACTAAAGGTGGCTTTTTTTTTTCAACAAATACGACATAATGACATAAGCGAACAATATGAAATTTTAATGTTTTGTTTTTTCAACTTTTTGCAAGAAGTTTTCCAACCTTAGTAACAGAATAACTTACAACTTCTTCAATCTGCTCCCATTTGATGGGCATATCTGGATCCATTAAATTAACTTCATAATCTCCATCTTTTTTGACTACGAACTGGCAACTGAAAAAAAAAACATACTAAAATGTAATTTCATGTATGTTTGACGGATCAAAAGGTAGATATTATGTACTCAAACATTATACATGGTTGAACCACACTGCAAATACATTAATTGTAGCACAAATGGGTCAGCTCGACTAGGGTAGGGCTGCACTCTCACAGAATACCAGCATAAAATAGATGCTTAATGCTGCTGTGTTTCATATAGTGAGTGTAGAGAACCATATTTTTACTGAAACAAGTCATTCCATCATAGTACAGTGACAATGCATCTGCATTTTGATTCTTAATCAAGGATAACTGTAAATATCTATGGGCCACGGAATCCACTTACCATCAAGTGGACTTGGTGCTCGTTTGTCACCATTATTATTCTATATAAAAAAAAGGTTGGCCATATCTGATATACATATATATTTATTATTAGCAATCTGCCCCGGCATTGCACATGTATTTATGGATCTCGACAACAGGACCACTTACAGGGTGGAATGGGTCCATAGACAGTTTATATTCCAAATGTAAATATAAACTGTCTATGCACCCATTCCAACACACAAAATAATTCATCAAAATCAGTTGGATGGTTTCAGTCTACACTCACCGGCACGGAAACTTGGCCAAGCGGTTATCTCGCGATAGCAAAAGCTTTAAGTGTTTCTGATGAATGTTTGTTATGCAAGTATGTCAAAAAATGTTTACCCTCAAGTTCAAGAGGGTAATTCATTATGTTTAAGTGCACCATGACGAATTCTTTAATTTTTAGTTGAATCGGGTCATTTGAGCGACTAAGTTCACATTTTAAATGTGTGTTGTGAAAAGTTTACTGTAAGGTTATTCAATTATTGTGATCTTGTGTCTTAATTAAATAACTAAAGGTGCTTTAAAGCCAATAAAAATGCCATTAACACCAGCACAAGTTGCACAAGCAGTAGCATTAATTGACCAAGGGCTGACACAGCGTGAAGTTGCTATTGTGCTTAACGTACCACGGTCCTCAATGCAGTATTCACTGAAACGATACCAGGAGACAGGCCGCTACACCCGCAGGCCAGGCAGTGGGGGCGTAAGGTGCACATCGGCCCGGGACGATCGTTTTATTGTTATAGAGATTTTGAGAAACCGCTACCTGACCGCTGTTGAGATACGCCAGCGGCTCCAAATCGCAAGAGGCGTTAATGTTAGTGAGCGTACGGTGAGAAGACGAATGGAGGAAGTGAATTTAAAAGCTCGTAGACCAGCACGAGGTCCAGAACTTCTCAGACAGCACCGAGTAGCCCGACTTCAGTTCGCAAGAGAACATGTCAATTGGACCCACGAGCAATGGGCTAGAGTGTTGTTCACAGATGAGTGTTGAATAGCTTTACGTGCTCCAGACGGTCGAGAACGAGTGTGGAGAAAAAGAGGAGAGAGGTTTCTACCCATTACCACAACCCAAACTGTGAGTTTCCATGGAGGCTCAATAATGGTATGGGGAGGTGTAAGTTCCGATGCACGTACAGAGTTGGTCATCTTCGATAATCATCTTACAGCTACTGGATACATCGAGGAAGTTCTTCAGGAGCACGTAATGCCTTATTCGGGATTCATTGGACACGACCAATTCCTCCTCATGCACGATAATGCACGCCCGCACGTCGCACATTGTGTAGAGGAATATCTGGAAGAGGTTGGAATACAAAAATTACAGTGGCCAGCTCGTAGCCCGGACTTAAATCCAATTGAGCATGTATGGGGTATGCTCAAAAGAAAGATAAAGTCCAGCTCCAAACCGCCACAAACTCTAAATGAGCTCCGAAATGCAGCGCTGGCCGCTTGGGACAGCATATCGCAAGTTGATGTCAGAAACATCATTCAAAGCATGCCAGATCGAATGCAAGCGGTTATCAGGGCTAGAGGAGGAAACACCCGATATTAAAACTGATAGACAATAAAGAAACAGACTTAATTTTTAACTTTGTAGTGTTTTTAAAGTGACAATGGAAAGATGTTAATTTTAGTGAAAACATGTTATCTTGAAAAGAAAAATTTCGGTGAAGTAAACATTAAATTTCTATGTTCTAAAACCATTAGAGACACTTATTGAATGCATCTACCCTTAATTTACTGTTAAAAAAACGTTTCAGTGCAAATAATCAGCAAATTCACGAGTGGCCAAGTTTCCGTGCCGGTGAGTGTATAATAGAAAAAGGTAGAAATTTTTTGAATTCTATATATAGTCCAGTCAATCTAGATATACAAAAAGCTAATATTCGGTGAAATTGTTCAAAATATAATTATAAATAAAATTTTGAAGTTACCCACCATTCCTGTGTATGGAAATTTTTTTACTCAAGGCCAAAGGTCAAAAAATTAGTTTTTCGCGATTTTCAGCAAAACTGTAAGTTTTATCATATAAATTACCCTAGACAAAAGTTGTAGATTATAAAATTATCTACAAAAAATTTATCAATACTTTTTTCCTACGGAGCCACAGTTTCCGAGATATTACGATTCAAAAAGTTGTTAACTTAATAATATTCACATGTTTCCACGCCACCTATGAGGTGTACTTAGCGCGTTTTTTTAACGTAGTTTCCCCAGTAGGCCTATTCCACGAGTCAGTTATGATCTTGTTTAATTTGTAACTATTGAAAAATAATGGAAATTAACAAAGATTGGAAAAAATTAAAGCGATATTTCATTTATTATAGCAGGTATATATTTATTATACAGAAAATGTATGAAATGTTTAAGATACTCCAGGCAAGACAATAACCAGTTTATGGGTCAACTCCCTGAAATCAGATTAAAGCCATCTCGACCGTTTGAATCAACCAGTGTTGACTTCACGGGTTATATAAATATACGCTTGTCACCCGGTCGAGGAGCCAAATCATACAAAGGATATATATGTGTCTTCGCGTGTATGATATCGAAAGCTATACATTTAGAAGCCGTCTCAGATTTATCAGTTTATCACAGCCTTTCGCCGTTTAGTGTGTATTCGTGGTCACTGTAGATGTATATAGTGATTACGGCACCAATTTTGTCGGCATAGATAAAGAGTTGCGCGAGATGCTTAATAGTGTCAAATCTAAGCTTCCCAATGAAATCAACAAACTGCATGCTATTGAAAGAACAATGTGGCTTTTCATACCTCCACATTCTCTTAATTTTGGAGGCCTATGAGAATCGGGAGTTTGATGCATGAAGTCACATCTGAAATGAGTGATAGGTGATTCAAAGCTAACTTTCGAAGAACTTTCTACAGTTCTAGCACAAATCGAGGCATGCTTAAACGTCCGTCCACTTTCCTATATAAGTGACAATCCAGAGGTTTTGGTGGGTGAACCCTTGATCATAGTATCAGAAGAAAACTACTCAAGTGTACCAATGAATGGACTACAAAAATGGAAATTCAATATAGAAAATTAAGATGGGCCGAATATTCGTTACATATTCGGTATTCGGCATATTCGGTAGCTTTACCGAATATTCGTATTCGGCCGACTATTCTGCTAAATTACCGAATATTCGTTAAAATGGTACTCAAAGTATACTGTATTGAAATTAAAAAATCAATATAACTGTAATGAAATGTACGTATTGAATATTGCCATGTCTTTCATAATTTTAGTGTTGAAAGTATATTTTAATTATGAGTGAAATCTAGATATACAGCGTAATGTTTTTGAGGCACTGTAGATTTACTTCCAATTATATCAAATACAATTTTTGGAATCAAAACAAAGAAACATTACATTAGTAGAACTCACTTTACTTTGGTAGTCCTTTTCTCTAAAGTAAGTCTAAATAGTAGATTTCCTGCCACTCATTATTATCATATAATTATCAATTTCCACTAAGGACAACACAACAAAATACCTTTTTTTTTCTCACAAAAATTGTCAAAACAAAGCCATGTGCCGTCAATTTGCTCAGTACTAAATGACGCAATAACATGGCAGATGTGGCGGAGGATCACGCGGTCAGAGAATCCGGCGCTAATCTCGTACGCCTTACGGTAACAAGTTTTGACATAAATTGATTAGGTACCAAGGTGATACTGCCGAATATTCGGTTCGGTAAAAGTTTTACCGAACTTTCGGCCGAATATTCGTATTCGGTGAAATCCATATTCGGCCCATCTCTAATAAAAATGGTAAACGACTTTTGGAAAAGATGTTCAGAAGAGTAGTCACGCTAAACTAAACCAAACATATAAATGGAATACAAAGGAAGATAAAACCTGAAATTGATGATATGGTAATAATAAAGGACCATAACCTTCCTCCAGCCAAATGGTTGCTTGGAAAAGTCATTGAAAAGCATCCTGGAGCAGATAACACCACAAGAATTGTATCAATAAAAACTAAGAATGGTGTTTGTAAGCGCCCTTGTAATAAATTTTATTTACCTAAGAATTAGAGAATGTTTGTTAATCTCATAGAGTAATTTTTTTGTATTTGTTAAAAAGCTTAATTAATTTTGTAGATAATTCCTTTTTTTATATTATGTCTCACGGTGGGCGGTTTTGTATATAAGTATTTTATTAGAGTTAGATTAATTTGAAATTTTGTTAAATTTGAAAAAGAACAAGTCTTTTGGTAAGTCTTTGGGTATGTCTAAAATTAAGACATTTTTGTTAGTAAATATTACAGTGACATATTATTGTCATGTATTGAGAAAAATATAGAAATGCAAAGTAATATGGACAGGCACGCAGCGATAAAGTTTTATTTAGCTTGCGTGCGCGATTTATCCAATTAATAATAATTATGTAGGCTATTAAAAGTCGGCAAGCAGTCAACATCAAGAAAGTTTAAAGCCGGCTATACATGTTGGCCGAACGAAGGCGAGAACCAACATATAGACAGTTCATTTGTCTAGCCTCGCCATTGCTTGTCGACGCTCGCCTAGCTGGCCGAGTGCAGGCGGACGCCAACGTGTATACGGTCCGTTTGGCGTACCTTGCCGCCACTCGGGATCGCTCGCTACGATTTGTCCACTTCGGAACAGTGTCGGTTTTTCTGCACAAATCAAAGGCACTCGCCTGCACTCGGCAAGTCGCGTCCACATGTCAGTTGGCGTCCGTCGCGGTGAGATATTGATTTAATTAAGTTGCAACTTTAAAATAATTTCGACAATTTCACTATACCAATAAGGACATCTTAAAGTTTTTTAACTTTACTGCGGAGTACACTGACATAATAATTATATGCACTTATTAAAAAAAAATCAGAAGCTGCAATAAATTTTACGTCGTGTCCATATCATACCAATTCTCAACGACGACTAATTACGGCCAACATGTAGACAGCTCCACAAAAACTCGTGAACATTGGCCTTGGAATTGGTCTCTTTCGAACTTGACCAACGTGTAGAGTGTAGCACTCGCCTTGTATAAATTTGCCTACGCTCACGTTGGCTGTGGTTTGGCCAACATGTACACTGCCGGGGTAACATGTAGTATTATTTATTCTGTGGTACAGAGATACTGGAGCAAACAGACCATTTTATTATAAGTGGATAATGTGTCACATAGACACTACATCTTATTCTCAATTAAGAATCAAAATGTAAATACATTGTCCTGCCGAGATTGGCTAAGATGACTTTACACTCACAATAGAAAATGGAAATGACTTATTTAAACATTAAGTCACAAGCTAGTCATGTGACTTAAGGTGGGTCTACGCTAAAAGAGCTGAGCATGAGCTAAGCACAAGCTGAACAGCTCTACTCGCGGTGCCATGTGTGGATGTACAATGAGCCTACAACAATCACTCTCCTTGAACTTAGTTTTCCGCAGTGTGCTCACAGCTCGTGGCGGATATGGACAAGTCTTGGTATATACAAGACCATGCATCAATCTTATCTTTTTAATAGTAATCCTCATGTTTATTCCCATATTGTTGGATTATTTTGAGATAATTCAATTAATTGCAAAAAATCATCTGTTTCATCATCACGTTTCCATGATGCTCAAGTGATACATAATCACTCAACACGTCTACGAGCGCACTGCGAGCGCATTGCAAATCCCTTTGTGTTCGTCAAAAAACCGACAATAGACAGAGCACAGTCGAGCTCGAGCCAAACGCTTGAAGTCTCTTTTTCGAGGCTTGTAAGTCAGTTCACACTACACGAATTAGTGCTCGGCTCATGCTCCGCTCGTGCTCGGCTCATGTAGCTTAGACCCACCTTTAGGTTGGTTTCATGGATTTTTATAGTTTTCTATGTTCACAATCATAGAATTTCATCTTGACTAACCCTGCTGAGAACTAATATAGATTATAAAAGCCTTGTTTAAAGTAAATAGGGTTTCCAGACCTCTACCAGGGACCTAGGAAGGACCATGCTTTTACAGGCCTTCTGTGAAAGCATGGTCCTTCCCTGGTCAAGCAGACCTATACATGCTGCAGCTATTAAAAAAAAACTAGAGTGATCTGAACACGCAACCAACAACTTTCGGAAAGTTCAAGCTTCAGCATCGTCATAGAATACCCCATCCATTCGCTCCCGAGCAGATATAGTCTACAGTCTTCATATCCTGCAAGCCATCTAGCTTCACAAGGTTCATCGCAGCACTGGAATAATAATGCTTCCTGTTCCTTCAAGCTACTCTCTGCGCTAGTGTTCGGCACGGCTCTGAGCCTTACTGCTCGCCACTACTTCACGGCACTCTCGCAGATTACTTGCCTTCTTCTCGACACTCCGCGGACTACAAGGCAATCTCCTGGCACTTGTACATACGTCGACAACAAGACTGCACTATCGACCTCCGGTCTGAGTAGGGGGGTGATGTGGCGGCGCTGTCGTCGCGCCGCAAGCGAAACACACCGAACCCTGAATCACGCTATCAATATTCGGAATCATAAACAGTATATATAAAATCTCCGAATTATCACACGGATTGTTGGTCGCTCCCTGGGCAGTACATCTTGCCTGGAGGGAGATCTCCCCTTTTCCTACCACGGTCACAACATAAAAAAAGGAATATATATTTAGAACTAGCTGGTACCCAGCCTGTTGCTGGCACAGAAGAAATAATTGTAAACATATTGTTTGAAATTTAGAAGTGTTATATTGTTTAATAAGAAACAGAAACTTTTTTATTCAATGTAGATTATAAACAATACTTATTGAAAGTCAATGTTTTCATTTACCACTGGTTCGCAAAAAAAAACCTGTCCTGGGAAGAACCAGCAAGAAACCCAGCGGGACTATTTTCTTTTTCAAAAAAATAATAGCTTACAATCATGTTTACAATTAACAACACAAGACAAATTAGAAATAGCTTGGTAGCGATCACCCTTCCCAAGGGTTATTATCATCCATAAATTCCTTAATATTATAATAACCCTTTTTATACAAACTTAATTTAATAAAATTTTTGAACGTTGTGTATGACAAATTTTGTATATTTTCTGGGATTTTGTTGTAAAAGCGTATACATCGCCCCAAGAATGAATTACTGACTCGGTGGAGTCGAGTAACTGGTACTACTAGCTTGTGTCTGTTCCTAGTATTTACAGAATGAATATCACTTATTTTTGCAAAACTACGTTTATTCTTGTGTATGTACATTACATTTTCATAAATATATTGAGAGGCCAGAGTTAATATATTAATTTCCTTAAATTTTTGTCTCAGTGACTCTTTTGGTTTTAAATTATATATTGCTCTAATGGCTCTCTTCTGTAAAATAAATATAATTTCAGTGTCATTCGCGTGTCAATAACTAAAGTAAACTATTCTTGCTGTTTCAACACTGGTAAGAGTTCTAGTGTGATTCCAAGAAAAATGGTGGTATCAACAAGACTCAGTTCTTCCCCATTTAAAATTACATTACATGTATTAACATGTTTGGCATTAGGAGTTACGAATTTTATACATTTAGTTTTAGTTCCATTTAAATGCAAATTATTAACATTGAACCAACTACAAACGACTACCTTAGCTATAGCATTATTTACTTCGTCGTAATTTAATAACTGTCGTTTTAATTTGAAAATTAATGAAGTATCATCAGCAAATAATACTATATCATGGTTATCACCTACTATGTAAGGTAAGTCATTAATATATACAAGAAACAGAAAGGGGCCGAGAATTGAGCCCTGAGGCACGCCCATTTGTACAGTCGACCCGGAAGAACTCATACTATTAATTACAACTTTTTGCATTCTGTCACTTAAATATGAAATAATTAATTTAAGAGCATCACTTCTTACACCGTGGTGTTGAAGTTTCCTGATTAATGTTTCATGGTGAACACAATCGAAGGCCTTGGATAGGTCACAGAATGTACCCAAAGCATACTGTGAATTCTCCCATGCATTAAAGATATATTATTTAATAAGCTCAAAACCAGCATCAGTTGTTGAGCGACCCCTTGTGAAACTGAAATGATCTTTATGAAGTAAATTATTTACATTAAAAAAATTTAACATTTGATCAAGAATAATTTTTTCAAAAATTTTACTAAGTGTTGGCAGTATAGAAATAGGTCTAAAATTAGCGGGCTTCAATGTACTGCCAGATTTAAATAAAGGTATTACTTTACTATGCTTCATTAAATCAGGAAACACACCAGATTTGATACTAGTATTAAAAATAATAGAGTTGAGGTGCGATTGCATCTATTATAGACGCAATAACTTTAACGGAAATCCCCCACAGATCGATGGTTTTCTTAATATCAATAGTCTTAAAATATTTTAGAATATCTTTTGATGACACTTTATGAAATGTAATGCAAAAACCTGTTAATTAATTTATTGTTAAAACTTAACTGATAGTTTGAATTACGAGAGCTAACCTTCCCAGTTTCACTATTAATTATACTCCATGTCATTTTAATTTTATTAGAAGCCGTCTTTATTTTGTTGCTCAAATACAATGACTTGGCTATGGAGCATACTCTTTTAAATATTTTGGAATATGTTTTTACATATTCGACAGTAGGATTATATGACCTTTCATTTTAAAGTTCATATAACCTTTGTCTACTCTTATGGACTCCTACTGTCGCCCACTCATTAAATGCCTTGCGATTGTTCAAGGAGAATGTTTTAGAAGTAAAAGTATTATTAAATTCATTGCAAATAAGCTTACATAATGTTCCATATAAAAAAATCTGGATTATTTTGGTATGAAAGTGATGGAAGTTTTTTTACTATATTACTTCTAAACTTCTCTAAGCGACGTGCATTTACTGGAACAAACACAACTTTTTTATTTACTTGCTTGTTGTGAACATAAGGAATGATAATTCATTCATTGAAGTTGAATGATATATAACTTTTAAATAATATGTTGGTACGATACATGCACCACCTACTGTATGTTAATTGTACTATGCCTATAACCTTCGCACAAGTGCAAACAAAAAGTTGACAAAGTTTTATCACAACCTGATGAAAGGTATGGCAGTGCATAATATACCAACAAATATTAATTTTTATATAACAGTAACATATTTGTTTACTTTTAGCGCTGATATTAGTTACATGGGTACAGGATAAAACAAGTTTAAATTTAAAATTTAATGTTATGACACACTTATTATACAATTTATCATAAAATGTCTCATATATGATGAAGTTTTGATTAGATACTAATTATGGCCAAATAAGAACTTGATTACACCAATATCGCTGTAATAAAAAAAAATTATAAAAGAACAAATGCACTTACTAAGCACGAAGATAAAGATCATGCTGATGTTTGTAAGCCATATTTTGAACAGGACGGCGTGGGACATTGCCCCTACGGTCGGAACCTCCACGTGTGGGATACATGAAGTTAAGCAAATGATTCAGGTTTTGCTTTTTGCTTCCAGGCTGATACACTGAGCCTATTTCAGGCTCTTCATCTTGTTCTATCCTGTAAAAATTAATAACATAAGCAAAAGTTTATTACTTCTGCTATAATGAATACATGCAGGTAGCAAATTATTTTAGGTAGAAATACAATGAGTAATAAATTATTAATAAAATTTGTTATTGACTTTACCCGGTGTTCTGCGTTCCACCCAAAATAAAATTAGTTGCACGAGCGCGAGATCGTTTGTCAATCTGACCCCTGCCTCTTTGTGATGGGGGATTTCGTCGAAAAGGATCATTTTTGGGAGCAGCACCAGATCCGTCACGTTTCTTATTATTCCGTAGCCAAGGTTTGTGCGTCAATTCTGCGTAATGATTTTATATGTAATGGTAATAATTCGGTATAGACATATAATTTCTCTAATGAATAAATAAAATATATATATATATGACCTTCAAATACTTACCAGTACTTTTTTTACAGTCGATGGCCGAAGTTCTCGACTGTGGTTGAGATAATCTGTTTATTGATTTTTTGTCCATCCTGGATTCCTCCAACATCCACAAAAACAACTGAGCGGGATACTCCGCAAGGAGACAAATATTTTATGTTCAGAGCCGACATTTTAGAAAGCCATGTTTATAATACAAAAACAAAGAGAAAAAAACACAATTTTTCAAAATATTTAATTTACCTCGCGGTAAATACACAAATTTTAAACTTCAAACACAAAAAGGGAGTAAAATCTACTCCCTTTCGCCAATGACGACGAAGGAAATGGAAAATATAGAAATTTCCTAGTTTGCCACCAATATGGCGACCTGCAGGTCCAGCCAGCCGGTAACCAGCCAGTAGCCAGATAAAGTAATTTGCGCACTTCCTTTAAAATAATAAATTAATATTTACTTCCTCATAAATTATATAAAAATAATTTATAATTAATATTTTATTTTCTCATGATATTATAATATGATCTGTTCAATACAGAAAATCTTTCTTATAAAGAGTATTTATCATGACTTTTAAAGATCCTTATAATTATACGTCCATGTTAAGCCCGGTATACACGGCAATGATAAAACTGCGAAAACGAACTACAGAACACTATTAAAACTAACTGCACAGTTCATTTGCGCAGTTTATCGAACGTCGGTAGTGCGTCCATACATTAGTGGTGGTTAATATATCATAGCAAAATAAATACCGTGCTTTTCATACATAACAAATAGCAAATGCTATCGTGGCTCTCACTTCTTGCTATTTGCTTAATGCTTTTTTACATCGCACTCTCTGTTTCTGTCAGTCGCGCATCACAAAATCGCAAAGCATGAAAGAAAGCAATAGCATCGCGGCGGCCAGTCGTCGCATGCTAGAGGTAGAGATTGCTTTCGGTCGCGTAAGTGAGTAAGTAATCGTTTTACGCACCGCTTGCGATTTTGCTAATCCGCGATCTCGGGCGGCTCACGTAATATAATATACGTAAATATTATTTTACTTCGTGCTTTTTAGTGTAAATAAACAGTGATAGGACACCTTAATATTTATTAGCTATAATTGTGCAAGTAAGGACAGAGTGAGATATCGTGTTGTTGTTTTGAGTGTAGGTATAATAACAGACGAAAATGTCTAGAAGGAACAGTGATTTGCCAATATGGAACTTTTTTGAAAAGCCTATTGATGGCCGTAAAGCTGCTACATGTAATTACTGTCGTCGAGAGTTGTCGTTTAAAACGAGTGTTACAAATTTAAAACAACATTTAAAACAAAAACACATTTCGGTGTACAATAATAATTAATTTTGGCAAAACCCTCGAGTCAGCAGCACCTGAAACAGTGAGTAACATTCCCTTGTCTGAAGTCGAAGGTTTGCATGTGGAAAATGTTGGTGATGGGAATAGGAAGAGGAACGCTGCATGCAGTGGTGGTGGAGAGATGGGGAGGCGTATTAATTGTGATGAACCTCCTAAAAAAATTCAGAGAACTATGCAAGCGTATATTCCAAAAAAGCTCAAACCAGACGAAAAGAACAAAATAGATTTAAACCTTTTAAAAATGATCGTATACGATTTTCAGCCCTTTTCAATAGTAAATGACGTAGGTTTTCGTGCGTACACGCATGCACTGAATCCGAATTATGAAATACCGGACCGAAAAACTTTATCAGTGAATCTTCTGCCAAAAGTTTATGAGAAGAGGCTAGAAGAACTCAAATCATTCGTCCAGATGAATGCAAAATCAGTGTGCATTACCATTGATTATTGGACTTCCCGCACTATGGATAGTTATATGGGTATAACAGCGCACTTTACGACGGAAGACCCCATAGAATTAAAATTGGTACTAATTCAATGTGGCGATTCAGAAGGGCACCATACAGGCATAAAAGTATATAGGGAACTGAGAAGTTTATTAGAAAACTGGGGCATTTAGGACAAAGTCAACTTTTTTGTCACTGATAATGCCTCCAACATGGAGAGTGCCGCAAGATATGCCGCAAGATAAATTGATGGCTGGGTTCATTTTGGATGTTATGCCCATAAACTTAACCTCGTCGTTCCAGATGCACTTGCCGAAATAAAAGACACAATAGAGAAAGTGCAAAGAGTTGTAAACCACTTCAGAAAAAGCACTATATCAAAAGAAAAATTATTAAAATACCAATCAAACCAACAGATCATAAACCAACCCAAATCTGTAATAAAATCGGTTCCAACACGATGGAACTCTTTGTACCTAATACTGGAAAGGTTCGTTGAGATAGGAGAAGCGTTGCGTGCCACCATTCCTAATTTAGGAACCGATCTTCCAATAATACCAATGGAAGAGTGGAAATGTATTGAACAAATTTGTGTCATACTGAAACCATTTTACGTAGCCACTGTCGAAATGAGTGCTGAAAATTATTTTGTCGCCAGTAAGGCGATTATTTTAACTTCAAGCCTCATAAACATATGCGCCAATTACACCATGTTGCAAGAATTATACCCACCTGTAAAAAAACTTGCCATAAAGTTAAAAGAGGGTATGACAAAACGATTGGGAAGTTTAGAAAAAAATGATACAATAAGTTTGAGCACAGTTTTAGACCCTAGATTTAAATTAAAAGCCATAAAAGACACAGCACGTATTGAAGACCTTAAAAATATATTGAAAATGAAAATTACAAACGAAATAAATAAATAAAAAAACCAGTAATCAACCAATTTAGAACAAGTTCAACCTGTACCATCGACATCAGCTGTAAATCCTGTTCCATCCCAAATTTTCGGATGCGACATGCCAACATACAGTTTGTGGTGTGAATTTGACAGCGAAGCCAACAAAGAGTTTCAACCTAAACCCTCGGATGTCCAGGCTTCCGAAGAGTTGGAAAAATATTTAGCGGACAATTTAATTAAGAGAACAGAATGTCCCTTTAAATACTGGCGAGAGCATAAATTCATTTACCCTGAATTGTATACCTTATTTATAAAACATTGCAATATCATGGTGACTTCGGTTCCTTGCGAACGTATTTTTTACAAGTCGGGGTATCTTATTAGTGATCGAAGAACACGATTGTCTACTACAAGAGTAGCACAGATAATGTTTCTTCATGTAAATAAAATGTAAATAAAAACTTAAAATAAATAGTGTAAATAAAAACTTAAAGTAAATAGTGTAAATAAAAACTTAAAATAAATAGTGTAAATAAAAACTTAAAGTAAATAGTGTAAATAAAAATTTTTGTAAATACAATCAATGAACTTTTAAGTACGCCAATAATTGCTTTAATTAAATACTAACATACTTTATTTCATCATAATACTTAATTAATTATAGACAGTCCTAAGCCTGAAAAGTATGAAGGAAAGTTCATTGTTTTTTTACTGTTCCGTATCGAAATAAATTCATAAACGCGATGCACCGCGGTTGCTACCTAAAGTCGCTCCCGCTCGTTTGGCGCCCGTAAAAGTAGGCCTATACCTACGCATGGTCGCACGTACGCAGTCGCAGACGTCGCAGTCGCAGTACGCTTATAAAAAGCATGCTTATAATAAAGCATATAAAATAGCTTGCTTAAAATATAAAGCATATAGCATTAAGCAAGTGATTGCCATATAGCAACTGAACTGAACACTGCTACCATACATCTACTATATCTGCGTCGATCATCAGTTTTCGGCAGAAACTCAGAAGAAAAACACGTCATTGAATTTGAAATTGAAAAACACGTGATGAAAGACGATCAAGCGCTTGCGCTAGCCTGGCTTGTTTTGTGCAAAAAGAAAAGAAAATCACGTAGTGTGTGGTGTAAGGATTGGCTACTTAAAAGAAAGTCATACTCTCACATATATTTATTAAAAGAGTAGAAATTTTCCCCAAAATACTGGCACAGTTATTTGACGATGAATGAAGAGATTTACTTACACCTCCTATTTTTAGTTACACTGCTAATACAAAAAAGCCATACCGTAGTGAGAGAAGCAATAAGTTCTCATGAAACATTGTCTGCAACTCTGAGGTTTTTAGCTACAGGTCGCTCGTACTAATGTATGAAGTTTTCTACGTTAATATCAAAACAGGCTCTCAGTCAAATCATTCGTGAAACGAACGAACTGAATGATTGTTCCGACTTCCGTACACACACTACGATAAAACTGTGCAAACGCGATCGACAACGATTTATCGAATAGATTTTAAACCTTGCTCCGATGGCTTGTACCAACCAAAAAATCTGCGCCGATTTTATACACACGTTCGATAAAACCGCACAAATGGTCTGCGCAGTCAGTTTGCAACGATAAATCGTTGTCGTGTGTACCGACCATTAAGATCCATTTCTATAAGGCTGCAGTACACTTCTCGCGAAGTTTCTCGCCCAAAGTGTTCGCCGAGGTCAGCCAAGTTACGAGGAGCCTCTGTACACAATCGCTCAACTTCGTAAGGAACTAACACAATATGAACGCTCACACGCTAGGCGAGATGGAGGACGTACAAGTGGCAACTGCGTTTGTTTTATGCACTGTTGCGCATTTTATCTGTGTGCGTATATTGGATACAAAATAAATAAGAAAAAATGAAGAAAGAGGGGGTGGTGGATGATTTCAATCTACCGAAATTTTTCATTTTTGGCTAAAGCAATTGGGATCGAATTGCTTTAGCCAAAAAAAACGTTTTTAAATTAAACAGCACAACGCTAACTTTATAGAAGTAATCGTACCCACTGACGATACGTCCATTAATCCAAATGGAGTGGTAATCGTCCAAAATCGTTCCGTGAATGGTAAAAACATAGTCCATTTGGATGGACTACATCCAATTCTGGATTTCCAAACGGATTGAAATCCATGCGTCCAGTCCAAATGGACGTCATCCACGACCGTCCGTCAATGCCAAAAACATGCGCCACGCCCACAGATTACCTCCTAATAGATACCGCATCATGGAATATTTGTTCTGTTTCGATTTCACCAAATTACGAGTTGCGGGGAACGTGTCAAATGCGCTGTGATTGGATAATTCAAGGTTGACCATAGATAAAAATAGTAGAACTTAGAATGCTCCGAACCATAGTGACGGGATAGGGTTGGGACGTTGATCGATACGTTTGGGATTTATTGATTATTGATAAATAAATGAATTGATCAATTTTATTTGAAATTTAAAAAATAAAACAGTGTATATAAATAAAAGAATATGTATATATATACAACATGTAACATAATTAACGCACTTTGAGTCAGTAGTTTGTTCAGAATCGTTTACTGAATCGATTCCTATCATTTTTAATATATTATAATATAGTGCAGTTTTATTTGTATTATTACTAATTCTGTCACTCAATAAAAAAAATGAACATTATTTCATGCACACTAAAGTCTTTGCGTTCGTGGATTTGTACTGTGTCCACAACATTCTTCCGAAATAAGTATAACTAATTTGATAAATAATCAGTGCATAATAATGTTTAACTAAAAATTCAGTGTATGTATTTTGATTATAACATAATATACTAATTGGGGTGTCTAAGGGTGTGCGTTAATTACGTTACATCCTACACTATTAAACGAGCAATTCTTGTATATATATATATATATATAATCGGGATCTCGGAAACGGCTCCAACGATTTTCATAAAATTTAGTGTCCAGGGAGTTTCGGGGATAATAAATCGATCTAGCTAGGATTTATTTTTAGAAAATGTCTTTTTGTCCGTGTTTTAAGGCAATGAAAAACTGCTACAATATCGTTAGAATAAGAAGGTAAATTTTGACAGATTGTTAATGATTATAAATAGCTTAATTGGTATAATGGGCGGTCACAGAATCGTAAAACCCCGGTTCGAGCCCAGACCGACCGACCGACTTTTTTAATTTTTTTTTTCAAGTTCCTTTCTTTTTTTGAGAAAATCTATTTTTTTCGAGCCCTTTTTTTAATATATTTTAAAAAACACGAAAATTTAAATTAAAATAATTGCACTCATGATTTTTTATTCAAATAACCAGTTCCGTTTTTTCTGTTATGTCGCTAAGATCAAAAAATATTATTTATATTTCATCAGTATGTAATTTGTATCTAAATATAATTTCCAAAACACACGAATTAAAAAAAATCGAGCGAAAAATACCGAGCAAAGCTCGGTCAACCGGGTACTATTATATATATATATATATATATATATATATATATATATATATATATATATATATATTTGTACATGTAATCTAATGATTTCTTAATTTACGCGAACACTACACATTGAATAAAACTATATAATTATATGGATTTTATGACATTTAATTAACTTATGGTCACGGGAGGGGGGGGACTGAGATGTTTGACATCTCAATATCATAGTTAGCACAGCTATCTTCAGTTTTTGAATATTGATTTTTGGTCCCGATCTACATTAAACGAGCTTTCTTGAAGTCTTGCAGTGGTTTTGGATAGATTTTGTTAATTATAGGATCCCAAGCAGATGGCAGCACCCATCCACCGACTGTGGCCGGCTTCACACGGAGCCTCATCATTACAGCCCTTCACAAGTCCACTGCTGAACATAGGCCTCCCCCAAGTAATGCCACAAAGCACGGTCCTGAGCCACCTGCATCCATCAACTTCCTGCATGTCTTACCAGGTCGTCACTCCATCTAGTGGGGGGTCGCCCTACACTACGCCTACCGGTACGAGGCTGCCACTCGAGAACCTTTCTTCCCCATCGGTTATTGGTTCTTCGAGCTATATGGCCGGCCCAGTGCCACTTCAGCTTACTAATCCGTTGGGCTATGTCGGTCATTCTGGTTTTACTGCGGATATCCTCATTTCTGAGTCTATCATGCAGAGAAACTCCGAGCATAGCCCTCTCCATAGCTCGCTGAACGACCTTGAGCGTCCTCATACGGCCAGCAGTGAAGGACCACGTCTCTGATCCGTAAGTCATCACTGGCAACACACACTGGTTGTACACTTTAGTTTTCAGAGATTGAGGTATACCTGACGAGAAGATGTGTCGTAATTTCCCGAACGCTGCCCAGCCGAGTTGAATCCGTCGATTGACCTCTCGGTCGAAGTTGGACTTTCCTAGTCGGACTATTTGTCCTAGATAAACGTACTCGTCAACAACTTCGAGCATAGTGCTCCCAACAACTACCGGCATAGGTGTGACATGGACATTGAACATAATCTTTGTTTTGTCCATGTTCATCTTAAGACCTATCCGTTGGGAGACACCATTGAGGTCATTGAGCATAGTGCTAAGGTCCTCCAGCGATTCTGCCATAAGGACTATATCGTCGGCAAATCGAAGGTGAGTGATGTACTCGCCATTGATGTTAATACCGTATCCTTTCCAGTCCAGTAGCTCGAAAACGTCTTCCAACGCAGCGGTGAAGAGTTTCGGGGATATAACGTCATCCTGTCTTACACCTCTCTGCAGTTAGATAGGTTTCAAACTCTGGTTCTGTACTCGGATAGCCATCGTAGCCCTACTGTACATACACTTCAGCACTTCGATATACCGACACTCAACTTGGCACCGCTGAAGGGACTGTAGCACCGCCCAAATTTCGACGGAATCAAAGGCTTTCTCGTAGTCCACATACGCCAGGCAAAGTGGAGATGGTACTCTTCGGTCTTCTGTACAATCTGCCGCAGGGTATGTATGGTACTGAAGCCTTTTCGGAAACCGGCTTGTTCGGGAGGCTGGAAGTCATCGAGTCTGCGTGCGAGACGATTCATAATGACTCTCGAAAACAGCACGTAGACGCGGCTCAGAAGAAAAATCGGTCTGTAGTTCTTCAAGAGAGCGATGTCGCCTTTCTTAAAGAACAAGACTACTGCACTTCTGCTCCACGCCTCCGGAGTAGTGCCACCGTGGAGGACGGAATTGAAGAGCTTCTGAAGGACTTCAAGTACCGGTGTTCCACCCGCTTTCAGAAGCTCCGCTGTAATTCCATCCTCGCCTGGGGCCCTGCCGTTTTTAAGGTGCTGGAGAGCCATTCTAATCTCGCTCAGACTGATGTCCGGGATATCATCGGAATAGTATCGGGTAAGACTTGCTCTTGGATCATTACTCACACTTGCGAGTGGCTCCAATGATGTGTACAGCTGCCCATGGAAACTCTCAATCTCACTCAAAATCTCAGGTGTCCCGGAAACGATGCTGCCACACTCAGTCTTCAGCTTTGACAGTTGGCTCTTTCTGGCAGACAGATCTCTGACAAAGACTTTGGAGCCCTGGTTCCGCTCGATCGCTTCTTTAATACGAGCAGTATTAAAGTTGCGTAAGTCTTGCCGCATGCATTTGGAGATCTGTCTGTTCAGTTGCCTGTATGCAGTCAGATCTGTTGACTATTGCAGCCTCATCTCCCGTCTAACAGCCATGAGATTAAGAGTGTGATCGGAGAGTTTTTGTGTTCTTCTGCGGCGGGTCTTGCAGAACTTAGCTCCGACCGCATGGACAGTTTCCACGAGCTTGTCATTCATATCGTCCACTGCATTGCAATCTTCTAGGCACTGAAAGCGGTTACGTAACTCGAGCTGAAAAGTCTCGGGATTCTTGATTAGAGCACGAAGGGGACGGAGCATTGACTTCATTAGACGAGACCTCTCCAGCTTAACGTTTAGGTTCAGTGTGCCTCTAACCATTCGGGGACTGGGGGCCGTTTATTTGCGTCGTTGCTCATGGGGGGATATTTGCCATAGTTGCCACGCTTGGCGAGCGGGTTGGCAACCGCAGTTTTTTATTATGTTATTGTTGTTATTAGGAAGATGCTGCTGCCCATCTCCTTTCTGTGTCCCTCTGTCACCTCTTACGACACCCACGGGAAAATATGGGGTAGTGGATATTCTCAACCGCCACTACACGGCTCTGGTATGTCCTTTCGGTGGTGACAGTATTTTTGCCTAGTGTTGCACCTAAAAGTAGTAATATTAATTAAAAAACCATACGGTACGTGTTTCAAATTTAGATGTGCTTAATAATAATAATATTAATAGGATATTACTGAAGTTTATGTAACATTAGAATAACATTAATCACATTATAACTTTCACTTGTTCTATGTTGTTGTATTATATATAAATCCGTTAAAAATAGTTTAATTTCGACTTGTAACATTCGCCTAAATATTAGAATATCACGTTTCAATCAACCACTTAATGCTATTACTTATTGTGTAATCACCATTGGTATTATACTTTTAAAAAAATGTAAAAGTCCATACTAAAACTGGCAAGTATAGATATGGTATAGCGGAATCCAACAGCCTTCTACGGTTTTCCATAACATGAAGATTGTCTTCTGTGAAGTGTCTTGAGCATAGCACACTATTTTTGGTGGGAAACCATTGGTCCCCTCGACATGTAGCGTCGATCCACATCTTTTCCTTTCGGGGCGTTTAGGAAACCTATAACATATAGGTAGCACAATTATACGCCACTATTTGTAAAAATGATGACTACAAAAAAAAAAGTAAACGATGACCAAACAAATATCGCCTCATAAATCTCAACACTATCGATACACGTGCTGTCGTTAGACAAAGACAAGTATTTTAATTTACGTAATGAGTGAAAGGGACATTTCAAAAAAGACATCAACGGGTGCTCAAATGATATCACTTTGTAACATTATATATCCAGTGTAAGTTGAACTCCGGTGCATTTGAAATAGGTTAACGTGATAAGAATAAAATTTACTTACCGATGAAATATTATGCCATCTTTTTGATAACTGGAGGTCTTAGCTGACTTGCAACACCATTTCACTGTATAGGAAGCCATTTGTAATGTATTTTGGATACCAAAATTATTTTTAAATTTTCAAAAACTACTACGGGTAACCGGTACGGGTAAACTACGGGTCACAACTTGGTCGACAATGATATCGTGATTCTTAGCGTCATTTCATATGCTAGCTACAGCAAGTATGTGTTGCGCGCGTTTGTGGCCCTGTATGCGGAATCTATTAGGAGGTAATCTGTGACCACGCCACATGGGAGCAGTTCAAATTGACTGTCAATGGGCGAAACGGCGTCCATTTTCGGAGGGTTTTGTTTCAGACAGTTTTTGTTTTGGTGTGGTGGTACATGTGCCCTGTTTGTCAAACATAATATGTATAACATAATGTAAATAAATTGTGTATTAGATTGAACACATTTTTATTAGGTATATCTACATCCGCGCGCGACTTTGTGTTGAAAGTAATAGAAAAATATAAAGCATAACCGTGTTTATGGAAAGTGAAACATCCTGATTATCACAACAGAGAAAAGAAAAATGCTGCGATTAATGCTTTGTTGGAGTTGTTTAAAACAAAAGATCCTGAGGGCAACCTAGATACGGTTAAAAAAATAACCACTTTTAGAAATTGTTTTACAAAGGAATTTAATAAGATATGTGTTGTAAATAAATTCGTAGAAAATTTCTTTATTTATTTCTGTAGATATTTAGTAATAAGATATAGACAAATAAAATAACATAATAATATCGCATATTTATTTCGTTCTAAATCTTCAATCAAATAATATACATTAAAATCAAGATTTTATGTTAAAGAATTGCTTGATAATTTGTTAAGTATATTTGAATTAACTTTATATTGTGTCACAGGATAAGGCATCAGAAAGATCTAGTGCAGGAACAGCAAAAATTCATGTCCCTAAGTTGTGGTACTATAGTGAAATGCTCTTCTTGGCAGATGTGGATGTATGAAGGGTCTCAAGATCAGTAGATTCCATCCTCGATGACATGCCGTTTGAAGATGGTGCTGAGGTACATGCATAATTTACATTGTTATACTATTTTATCATATTGCCAACTGACACTACCTTCCCCATTAAAATATTGCACAAAGGCTTCCCTTACATTTTTTGCATTATTGCTGGCATTTCTATTTGTAATATTTAATGAAGTGAGACCGATTGGAGCAATTGAATCATAAGTATTGATATCAATATCGAATGCGTTACCCGTTGCGTAAGGGGAGCTAGATTTTCTTAGAAAATTGTGAAGGAGACAGCATGTTAAGACAACTAGATCAATTCTATCCAAACGTAAATTTATAGCAGTATGAAAAATTCTGAAACGGTTTGACATGATACCAAATACATTTTCTATTATTCGCCTAGCTCTTGACAACCTATAATTGAAAATTTTTCTTTCTGTGTCAGAGCTGCTCTACTAAATGGCTTCATAAAATCACTTCTTAGAGCAAAAGCTTCATCCCCAACAAATACAAAAGGAAATTTAGTATTGCTGTTTTGACACCTGTCATCATCGGGGATGTTAAGTTCCTTTTTCCGTAATTTTTCATAAAACTTTGTATTCTGTATGACTCCTCCATCCCAAACTCGACCATTTGTACCAACTTCACACCATATCAATTCATAGTAGGCATTTGCACAAGCAATTAGCACAATGCTATTGAAATTCTTGTAATTCCAAAAATAGGAACCACTTCCTGGAGGGGGTATAATCCGTACGTTTTGCATCTATAGTCCCTAAACAATTTGGAAACTGCCATCTTTCTTCAAATTCTTTTGCGATTATCTTCCACTCTTCTTCAATATCTGGAATCTGTAATAAAAAACTGAATTATTTTCAGATCAGCGATGATGAAAATGAAGCCAATTTATCAATGAATGTGCAATCGCCATTTTGACAAAGTAGTGGGTCTTCATCGTCAAGAACTCAAACACGAAAAACCAAAGCCCAAGCTGATAATTTTCTAGCAAAGATAGCAAAGAAACTGGATGAATCTCCACGGGCGAAAGCAATATGAGTCATTTGGTGAGCATATTGCAGAAAATATAAGAAATTTGCCGACAATGATGGCTACGTACTGCCAAAAAATAATTAATGATGCGATATTCATGCCTGAGACTAACAATTTAACTATTGATTCGCACATTGTACATCATAATTTAAACCAGAATAATATCAATAATTCGCAAATATATTTGAATCCACCAAACCAGAACCATTATAATTCTGGTATTTTGAATAATTCAGTAAATCAGCTTGGATTTTCACAACAGGACCATAACATATTATATGAAGCATTTGCTTCCGCTATAGGCGACACACAGTTTTAATAAGTAATTTTCACTCTATAATAAACGATTGTTGTTGTAAAATAATAGTAATAAAAAACTAAATACAAACTGTACTATTTACTTACCTTCATATAATTCTTCGAAACAGTTATGATTGCCTTGCAAGTTTCGGGAATAATGGTTCCCAGGCGCTGTGCAGAAATTGCAGTTTCAAATTTCAGATTTTCATTTGTCGTTCCTGTGGCTAAAAAGCGAAGTGTAGCACTTAGCCTCTCATGAGGAGTTATGGCTTGCCTCATATTAGTATCTTGTTTTTTTTTATTATTGGTGTCACAAGTTCCAGTAATTTAAAATACGTCTGTTCGTCCATTCTCAAGTAATTTCTCAAATCAGAGGGCTCTAAAGATAATTCGAACAATAAGTTGATATGTGTAAATGTATTTCTTTATTTCAACAATGAAATACACACTGCTGCTGCCACCAGTAAAATATTATTATACATATTATCATTTATCTCCATTCCGTACAACTACCAAGTTCGAAATGACGCCATGCGTCCAAAAGGAAGTATCGTCAATGGTACCGTATCTGGATAGAATTTCATTTGGAGTGCATCCATTTGGAAGTCTTCTAAATGGACGTATTGTCAGTGGGTACCTTAAGCCGAGTAACGTACAGGGTCACTTCGTGCTCGAAACTTCGATCCTTTGACTCTGGCCGCTCGGGCGGAAAAAAACGACGACGATCGGAAGTCATCCGAGGCGAGGCGAGGTTGCCTGAAGTGAAGCGAAGTGTCCCTGTACACACTCGTCTTTGTCCAGTCCAACTTCGTTCAACTTTACGAGTAGTGTACTGCAGGCAGTAGAGATGTGCCAACTCGGAAAGAACTCGACTCGAAATAACACGTTGAAATTCACGTAACTCGAATTGTACACCAGTTAAGCAACTCGAATTGGCAGTGACCGGACGAATCTAAGAATTAAACGTTTGAATTGTTTTATTACCGTGGGTAAATATGATTTGAATTTCAATAGATTTTATTTATTTTATTTAAAATTTTTGTTTTTACTTTTTGAAAAATATCAGTGCTATAGGCTTCTACACTGTTACACCCTATTTTTTCCAGACGTAAAAAATTCATTCAATATATACATCATACACGGAACGAAATTTCATATTCTTAATTTATATAAAAAACTACCCCACACACAAAAAAAAAATTATTTCTTAAATCACTAAGCTTCTTCATAGGTCTTTATTTATCACAGATTCGTATTTATTTCTCCTTATCGCTTCCCGAAGTAACATTCACTTTCCCATGCGTCAAAATGGAAGTATCGTCAATGGTACCGTATCAGGATAAGTTTTCATTTGGAGTGCATCCATTTGGAAGTCTTCTAAATGGACGTATTGTCAGTAGGTACCTTAAGCCGAGTAATGTACAGGGTCACTTCGTGCTCGAAACTTCGATCCTTTGACTCTGGCATGGCTCTCCATTCCCGAAATATCTTATTCCGAGAGCGAATCATTAAAGAATGGACCTCTATCTCCTCTATAACGCAGAAGCAAGTTTACTTCGCAGATGCACTTGGACTCAGCAAAATATTATATGTGTGTGTACATATATTTTTTTAAAGAATATTAACAATGCTATAAGCGTCACTAATATTCCCCTTAACCATTCGTGGTAAGCTTAAATTGCTTGTGTTACGAGTAGTCAAATGGCGGACCACAACCTATTTTAGTTCGCGGTTCGCAGCCTGCCATAAGGCTACTGTCGCTTTCTTATGCATATCTATATATGTATTCTAGCTGTTCCCCGCGACTTCACCCGCGTGGAATTTATTACGATTGGATTACGTGGGTTTTAATTTTTTGCACGGAACCCTAATTCTTTTTCTAAAATAAAAGTAGCCTAAGTAGCCTAGTATAAGTTACTCTTTATAGCATCAGCTATC
The DNA here is from genome assembly GCA_907164705.1 of Parnassius apollo. Classification (NCBI taxonomy): domain Eukaryota; kingdom Metazoa; phylum Arthropoda; class Insecta; order Lepidoptera; family Papilionidae; genus Parnassius; species Parnassius apollo. Next base: position 3,676,885 of record CAJQZP010000851.1, read on the forward strand.
GGCCACGGAAGGTTCCATCAAAATCGGTTCAAACAGACAGACATACAAACAAACAAAAAATTTAAATATTGTTATTTTTGTTATAAAGTCCGTATATACCGTAAAACGGGGTGTATATAAATTGCGGGGTGAATAGAAAAAATATCAAGAAAGTTTTCAAGGTTAATATTTGACTATTTTTCGTTGAAGGATTTTGGTAGTATTTTAAATTATTACACATCAACATTTTTTCTTTGCGTTGGTAACAAGTTTTAAATGTCAAAATTGATATTTGTCCTTTAAAATTTACTTCAAAGTCTACCTTGATGACACGGAAATAATAAAAAAAGCTGTGGAAGAGTATGTAACTTCTCGAAATGTAAAATTAGAAGAAGTTGCTAAAAATATGGCATACACAAATCGGTGTTGTATCGTCACAGTACCAGGGATATGACGAGACAAGGAGGCCAAAGAGCTTTGTCCAATGAGACTGAAGTGTTCTTAATAGAAAACGTAAACAAATGCGCAGAATGGGGTTATCCCCTAGATACTATGGATCTCAGATACATAATAAAAATGTATCTTGATAAGATAGGTATTACCCATAAAAGATTTAAAAATAATTTTCCAGGACCGGATTTTGTGCGGAGCTTCCTATTAAGACACAAAAATGAGATTTCTCAAAGAGTTTGTGAAAATATCAAGCGTGTGAGAGCTAAGGTATCTCCAGATACGATTAAAGAATATTTCATCGAACTTGAGAAACCTTTAAATGGAGTACCTACTTCTAACATTATAAATTATAACGTAGGCTCAAGTTGATTTACATGTGATAACTTTGTTATGATAATTGATAAGTTTAGAAGATTTATAATTATTTTTATATATATTTTTCGTCGTATATTTGACTTTTAATTCAGAAAATTGATTTGTATTTTGTTTTATTTCATTCAAATAAAAATACGAATAAACTTAAGTATCTTGTTTGATTTATTAAATAGTTCATTAACATTTCGTAAAATGAAATCAGTTAAAATACAATTATATTTATGTTTATAAATATAAATTGTATAAATCACAAAATTTGAAATTCATCAAGCATTTACAAGAAAAAAAAGTTTTGAACACAGAACCTTACATTTGTGCATGATGGATAAAAGTAATTTGTGACAGCCCTAATAGTTTTTCCATTCACCCATTTACGCGTTTCTATTGACCCCAGTCGTTGCGTGAATAGAAATGGTAAATATTTTACAAATTTTCTGGAAAACCTATGTTTATAGTTAAAAAACTATTTTTGTAGCTCTTTTTACATGGTACCGGACATGATGTAAAATCACCTGAGGTAAAAAAAAATAAGTTATTAACAACAAATTCTTTGGACAAAGTTGAAAATCATTGCTATTCACCCCGTTTTACGGTACTTAAACGTCTTTTACACGGTCTATCTCGACGTACATCCACTCAAGGTCATGCACGATGCACAACGCAAATGACAACGGGTAGGCTTGACGTACGTCAGTAATTATTTTTAATTGCTTGCTGGACGTGCTGGATGCATTTTGTATCCAGCCAGCCTCCCCACTACTTTTCGTGTCGTGCTGATGGATAATGAATGGGCCGGACGTACGTCAAAGCTGTCGTGCACCAATCATGCTAGATCGTGATCATGTGGATACTGGCTGTACAGCAAATTTGTAATTTTATATAGTAACAATGCATGCGTTCGCTCTGTTGTCAACCAAATTAGGTCTTTACACGCATTCCCGCGACATGGTGAATGAAAGATATAAAACATTTCATTATGTTTTATCAATATATTATAAATAAACATAGCTTAATGTCTCACTAAAGACTTACATTTAATTTTAAACAAAAAAGGTCAAAAATCCTAAGTAAAACATCTAAATGTTGTACCGCGAAAATATGACACAATTTATTGAAAAATATCAATTCCATACGTGTTCGTGGAATATTTCTAGTCTGGACCACATGAACTATAGAATACTATAATACATAGTAGAATGGCTGCGTTGCCGGGAGCACACATATACGCAATTACGTCGTATTATCACTACTACAAACTCGATTCTCTGTGTTGACAGACTGAGTAAATTTAAACATCTTATCATTCAATTAATGTTTAAGATTATCATTAAAAATGATGCTGATGATGCAGTGCTTATTGCACCATCAGAAGCAAAACTGCAGGCATTAGTCACGTGTATGAAAGAGGAATGCGAAATTAAAGGTCTCCGTTTGAATGCTAATAAAACTAAGGTTCTGGTATTTGAAAAGGACGAAGAGAGAACGAAATGTGAAATATGGGTAAAATCAGGAATGTCTAGAACAGGTAAATGAAATTGTATACTTGGGGAGTGCTTTCAGCCGGGATGAAAGATGTGATTTAGATGTGGACAGGCGTGTCGCTGCCGGGAACAAAGTCAATGGTGCCCTGAATGCGTTAGTCAAAAGGCAAGGCGTAGTGAAGAGTGCACGCCTTGCAATACATAACGCAGTGTTGGTACCGACTTTGTTACATGGCTGCGAAACCTGGGTATGCCAGAAGAAGCATAAAAGCAAGTTGAATGCAGTGGAGATGCGATCTCTTCGTAAAATGTGCGGCGTTACCACAGCTGACCGAAAGCGAAACAAAGGGATTCGCAATCCGGGAATACCGGGATATATAACTCTTCCCCCTTAGATTCGAATTTACCGGGCGAAGTTTTGCGAGTCCGATAATTTCGGTAAAAATATTTTTTACAAAGGATTACAATTATTATAACTAAAATTACATATAAGATTAATGACCCGATACTTATGTCCTTTACATTTATGACACTTTGCTCACTTTTTACACTATCACTGGTTAATATGTGGCTTAGCTGCTGTAGATTGGTCAGGTCCACGTCATCCAGGCTTATTGCTGCTGGATTTGAAGATGTCTTCATTAACAGCTGTGAAGCTGTGAAGTGGAAGATTTATGATTGGTAAGGGAGTCAACGGATATTCCTCTATATTTTCACGATGCTTTTTCATACTGAATCCCTTAATTTGAGCTTCGCAGTTGTCGTTGGCTGATATTATGTTTGTCCCAATTAAATTTTAGTATGATATTTCATTTCCACATTGTTTGGTAAGTAATTTTTGAATAGAACATCCATCGATCGGTTTCATCAAACTCTACTAATAGGGGCCGGCATTGGGTGGCGTTAGCTGCAAAACTCATTAGTCTGGTAACACAATTATCTTTAATTAAGATAGATGAATAATGCTCTTCACACAGGAACAGTAAGTAATCAATTTATTTACATGGGTGAAGAAGTGATACCGCCACACAAGAAGTGACAACTCAGCATACAAACGCGCACCGTGCGCGTGTTTGTATGCTGAGTTTATTAGATAAAATACTTTGCGGAAATCCATTATACTTTGGTGGGGAGCGGTTGTGTCGGCGTTTATAAATAGAAGCTGTTTGGACTCGCCGCTCTCACCTCATTTATAACATCCTCTCTTAAAGAGAATGAAAAGGTCGTCCCGGTTGCTAAAACTAGTCTTCCCCTAGATATTAGCAATCTGCTGAAAGCTAAAAAAGCTGCCCTCCGTAGAGCTGCAAGCTATCCCACTCCCGAGTAGAGACTCGCGGCCCACCGCCTTCAACGCAAACTCCGTTACCGCCTCAAAGATTACAGAGACCACGAAAGGGGCAATCTCATGGAGAAAATCTCCCCCTCCCACACAGCGTACTACCAGATTGCGAGAGCCCTCCGGATAGACGGTACCACGCATACTCCCCCTCTGTCTCGTTCCGATGGCTCTATTGCCTTCGAGGACGAAGAAAAGGCTGAGTGCTTCGCCGACAGCGTCGCCGCTCAATGCTCTCCAGCTCACAACCCACTGACCCCCTATATACCAAACTAGTGGAGGATGAGGTCCTGTCACCGGAATTCGCCCCCCACCGCCTCTGACCCTATCAATGTGTCCAAAGATGAGATTTTATCCACCATCAAAAGACTTAAGCCCAAAAAAGCACCGGGTGCGGATGGCATCTTCAACCAAGCCCTCAAACACTTTCCGGAGCAGGTAATCGCCTTATTGGCTATAATCTTCAACGCCTGCTTCGAATTCAGCTACTTTCCCACCTCTTGGAAAGAGGCAACAGTCATTGGCATTCCCAAGCCAGGCAAACCTCACCACCTCCCCTCCAATCACCGTCTCATCAGCCTCCTCAAGGTCATGGGCAAACTTTTCGAACGAGTTATTCTCGTGCGCATGAGGCACCATTTATTTCCCACAGACGGCGACCCTCTTGTCATCCCTCAACAATTCGGGTTTCGAGCCAAACACTCGTGCCCCCAGCAAGTTCACCGCATAGTGGAATATATCCTCAGCGGTTTTTATCCTCGTCGTCAAAAAACCATCGCGGTCTTTTTCGACATTGCCAAGGCATTCGACAGAGTCTGGCACGAGGGCCTTATCAGTGGCGAAGCTAGGGCTCCAAACTAGGGCAAGCCCAAAATATGGTTTTGTTGTTTTTATAGTTCGGCCGTTCAGAGAATGCGTTCCTGACACGTCGCGATTGAACTGACGACGTAACTTTGAAATGGCGTTGCAGTTACGATAAAAATATTTTTGCTGGTTGTTTACCGTTTTAACAATTGATGAGCATTAAAACAACATTATTGTATCAATAATCAATGAATGTTATAATTTTGTGCCAAACTGAGTGTCAAACAACTTGGTAAACAATATTTTTCTAAATCTATACTGCGCTATTACAAGGTTATGTCAGCGCTTTATATTTGTAGTGCTGTGCTAACAATAACAGGCAATAACAATATCGTAATCTGTTCTTATACAGTTATACTTTATAAAATAATACGTTTTGTTTTTCTTTTTTAAGAATTTGAAAACCTATTTTCAAATTCTTAAAAATACTTTTCTTCTTGATCTTATAAGATAACTTTTATTAAATATAAAAAAAAACTACGACCAAACCGAACGCGCGAAAGAAAGTAGCATTTTTATATTTAGGTTGAAAATGGTAACCCCAAATGGCGTTTGCACAACACCCCCCGGGGAGATCCCCTTTTCCTTCCACAGCCACAATGGGCCGCCATTTTGTGACGCTAAAAGAGTCGTCTGTTGTCGTTTCGTGCGCATAGACCACGTTCTTCAAGTGTTTTCGATCTGTTTTTATTTGATTACCCGGCTTTCGTTTAATGGACTATTTCTGCTTTTCAAACTGATATCGGCGCTAAATCGGACTTCGATTGTGTTTTGTATTGCGTTCTGTTTACTTTTGGTGCATAATAATGCCTAAACGTGGACAAACATTGAAAAGTGGAGCCCGTGAGTTAATCATCAAGCTGCAAGATTACTTTGAGCGGGAGCGGCAAAATGGCGGACCCCTGTTACCTGTCGAACAAGTACAAGAACGCGTCTCTCAGGCGCTTGGAGTTAGCAAACGAACGATCACAAATATTAATAAAGAAAAGTTCGGCTCTACTGGCACGGAAGATAATATTTTACGTACTCCGAAGAAAAAACGTAGAACTAAACCCGTGACAGATATTGACACCTTTGACGCCGATGCAATCAGAAATCATATATATGGTTACCATTCCAGAAATGAATCTCAAAATCTCAACAGGAAGAAGCTTTTGGCATCGTTAAGAGAAGCTGGACTGTGTAGCGGGGGTAAAACTACTTTAACCAAAATCTTAAAAGATATTGGTTTTTCGTATAAAAAAACAGACAAAAGAAAAATTTTATTAGAACATAATATTAAAACAGATAAGTTTTTTGAGAGAAGCAAAAAATATTGTTAACTGGGATAATATCATGTTCATTGACGAAACATGGCTAAACGCCAATCACACGGTTTCCCGTTCTTGGACGGATGATACACAAGCGTCGACGTCGAAAGTACCAATGGGTAAGGGGGCCCGATAATATGCCACGCAGGTTCTGCAAAATACGGCTTTGTGGAGAACGCGTTACTGGCATTTCAATCAAAAACCACAAATGACTGTGGACCACGAGGAAATTAATGCCACTACATTTAAAAAGTTGTTCCAGAACGTGCTTTTGCCCAGCCTACCAGAGCCTTCTTCTCAAATACAGAAACCACCTACCCAAGCTAATAAAAAAGAAGAAATGGTGACTTGGTTACAAGCAAAAGGCATTGACGAAAATATGCAGATGCTAAAACCAGAGCTAATTAAATTAGTTAAAGAAAATAAAGCGGCAATTGTGCGATACGAAATCGATGAACTGGCTCTGGAGTACGGTCATCGCGTTCTAAGAATTCCACCGTATCATTGCCAATATAACGCGATTGAGCTAATCTGGGCTCAAATAAAAGGTTACGCCGCCCGCCACAATACTTCCCCGCCATTCAGCACGAAAATGATGATGACCTTATTAAAAGAAGCCTGCGGGGAAGTCACAAGAGATGACTGGGCAAAGGTTGTTGAGAAGACTAAAAACCCGATTGTGGAACATTTTGACCGAGATATCAGGATTGATTCTGTTATTGATAATAATATAATTATACATGTAGGCGAAGATAATGATGAAGACACCACCTCCTCAAGCGAATCGGAGTCTGATTAATATTCTGTACGCACATTCAATTCAATGTACTTTATTGCATAGAAATACAGATTGTAACTTTGTAACAAAGAATAAATAAAACAATTTTATTATATTAATATTACCTTTTTTTTGGTTTCCACTTAAATTACTAAAATATAAATTTTAAATGATTCCGATAATTTAAAACGGAAATAATCATAAAAATAACGCGGCAGTTCATTTTGGAGGAACGGTAACGTACTAAGTGTTATGTTGTGCCCATCACTAGTCGTGACTAACTGATAGGTGTCAGGAACGCATTCTCTGAACGGCCGAACTATAGCAGTTTTATAAAAATACACCAATCTTGAGCTGTCTCCACTCTTTAGTTTCATATTCAATGCCGTCAAGGACGTGTTTAGCAAAGCACACAGCATACTACCGCTAGATAGATTGTATGACATAATATGCAATTGCACACCTTTGGTGGTTTTGAAAAGAGCCGTTTGGGTTTGCTTGAGATATTTACAAACAATATAATACATGAACAAAAGAAAAGCATGAACAAAGTACAAACAAACTATGTACAAATTTAAAAAAAGGAACGCCTGGCAGATGTGAAACTTCGAATCTATTATATTTTGTTTAAGTTATATGCATAAAAGAACAGATTACGACAGGAATTAGATAGTTATAATGAGAAGATAAAGCTTTGCTAATTTTTTACCATAAAATAACGACTATTTATTATAATTATAATTATTCATTTTCAATTCATAATAAACCGGAACCGGAAATGATATTTTTAAACTCATATTATGGTAATATAAATTAGTCGATAGCGTATTTATGCCATCTAGCGTAATCTTTAGGTACCATCGTGAGAATCAACCAATTTTCGTTCGATAAAATAACTTTACCTATAGAATTAAGTAGATGGCGCTATTAAAATTTGGGCTTCACGTTAAAAAAAGATTGTAACACTAATTTCCCATAAAATTAAACCTAGGTGTTTCATATTTTATGCTGGTGGTCAAATTGATATTTTTAAATCGTATGGTAATATTTATATTACCATACGAATTAAATTACGCCTAACTTAATTAAACTTTAATACTAAAGTGTCATATACCTATATTTAAAGTATGAAGAAATGTTTATTGAATATTAAATTTCATTTTTAAACATCTTACCTTTTCCTCGCCGATTAGCACTTCAACACACTTATATTCATCACAATGAACACTATTATCCTCCCATTTTCACTGAAAATTTCACTTAAAAAAAAAGTATAAATTTTAAACTCGCAATACATTTGCTCAAGCTCAACACACAAGCACAAAGTAGAAGTACTTTTTGACACAATGTAAACACTAAACATTGAAATGTGACACGAACTTGCTAACATATCGTTGGCTCGTCGGCGTCGGCTGCGCGCCTCCGCTCTCGACTAACTTCATACCTAACGTGACCATACGTCTCACTTTAGGCGAGACGTTCCCGATTTAAATGCTTGTGTCGCGCTATCCTCAAAATACGTAAAAATGTCCCTCTTTGACAAACAAAAGCGTGACAATCACGCAAACCCTGTCACCCGTGCCATCATTATGACACCGCGCGTACCAAGTTTGCATAGCTTGTCTAGTTACGTGATTATTCTGAAAAGCTAAACTTTTGAATTTAGAGTTACGAAGTGACAATTTTTAATTAATCTACAATAAATTATCAAATAACATAAGATATTTCCAATTAGTATTTATTTGAGTTTAGAATTCACTTTTGATCATTAAAAGACTCAAACAACTGTGTGTTTTATTTATAAAATTATATTAAAGGTTTCCAGATTGATTTTTAATAATGACGTAAGTATAATACTAACATATACAATAAGTGTAATACTACTGCTACTGAGAATTTTGTGACGGAAAAACCCAATAAATGATTCTTGACCCGACTCGGGTTTCGAACTTGGGATCACATGATCAGCAATTGCGTTTACTGCCATTAGACCAAGAATGCAGTCAAAAGTGTTAGAACTATAATAATTTTAAAGGCGTCCCGCTCTGAGGAAAAAATTAATGGTCACTAAAAAGCCGGGCTTTGTAGCTCCATACCAATTGCTATTTATACAATCGTAGTTATATTTCATTATAGAACATTTTGCCACAGGTTAGAAAGGGAGCGATCGCCTTCTCGAAAGCCCGGTAAAAAGCCCACGCGTGCGAGGGAGAAAACCAATCGCTCAATTCAACTCTCCTTATATGTATGACAGCAGTATTCGTAAGGCTACGAGGTAGCACAGGGTGCGCGGGAAATTTTAAATAGTTTGAAACAGTTTACGAGTTATTTTATTACTTAATATAATTGATTGATTCATCTTAATGAGGCAAGCCGGGCTTTTGGGCTTGTATAGAAGCTTCGCCACTGGGCCTTATCTACAAATTGTACGACTTAGGCCTCCCTGACCGTCTCATCCGCCTTGTAGCGTCCTATCTGAAGGATCGTACCTTTCGCTTTAGACACGAAGGCACGCTATCCTCTACTCGTCAAATCAAAGCCGGTGTCCCTCAAGGCTCTGTGCTTGCCCCCCTCCTATATATACTATTCACCAACGACATCCCTATCACGTTGAACGGTGTTAACCTAGCCTTCTTCGCAGATGATACAGCCCTTTACTCTAACGGCAACTCACTGCCACAGATTCGGACCAAGATCCAAAAGTCAGTTAACGACTTAAGAGCTTGTTTCCAAAAATGGCGTATCGACTTAAACCCGGAGAAGAGCTCCGCCGTTTGCTTCGAATATAAACGAGGCCGTGTCACCACCACTCTGCCAATCAGGATGTTAGGAACCCTGTCCCATGGCAAACAAAAGCCAAATATTTAGGCGTCTCCCTTGATGCAAGGCTCACTTTCGAGCCCCATATCAAGAAGGTAACTCGCACCGCACGATTTTACATGGGTAGGCTCAACAGCATGTTTGGCAGACACAGTAAGGTCTGCATACGACCTGTCATGACCTACGCGGCCCCCATTTTTGCACATGCTAAACCCAAAGTTATAAATGAACTTCAAATAGTTCAAAATCTATTCTGTCGTAGGGCCACTAACTCGCCCTTTTATGTCCGTAATGCCGACCTACACGGAGACTTAGAGCTCCCAACAATCCAGCAGTTCCTTAAATCACTCTCTGAGAGATTTTACAAAGCCTCAGAGTCCCACCCAAATCATCTCATTCGTGAGACAGCTGCCTATGCAGCCCCTATCCACACTCGCTATAGTGTGCGCAGACCGAGAAACTCTCTCTCGGACCCCCCCCCTCAACAAGCTTTCGGCTGACCTGAACTGCCTCCTGGCAGCTCAGGCCGAGCCTATATAACACATCTCTTAATCTGCCTTAGTTAGGCACACTTCTAAGCGGCTTTTCGCCGCTTGCGCCCTCCTTTCTACCAAGGAGGGTCGCGTTCGTATACGGCTTAGAGATCTCTCGTCAGATCGGTAAGCCAATGCATAAAGGCGGTGTTTAGTGGGTAAAAGTCTCCTCATAACCACGCAGCCGGCTGCGTGGTATGCTATGAGCATTCACCGCCTCCCTCCCCCGCTTTCCGGAGGGTTGCCCATATTTGCTTCGGGCGCAAAAAAAAAGCTCGCCGCTCACTTAGCGGTCAGCCGCCGTAGAGTCTACATCACCTGAGGATGCCTCGTGTAGAGGCGAAACACGTGTTGTATTATCGTCGATGGTGTGTCTTTTCTGGAGTAGTAGTGGTGCCGGGAGTAGTGGTGACGGGATTGGTGCATACAATTGAGGGAGGGCGGGAGGTACTCTTCAATCCAGGTAAGACACCTCATTGTATTTAGTTACCCGAAGCTTGCAAATTAATTAATTTCTTTGTTATTAGATAAACACAAAAAGTTTTTTTTTAAATCATTACTGATTAAATTAATACTATATTATAGTTTGCCTATTGGTTACATTAAAAACGCATTTTTAAATTTCAATTTCTTCTTAAATATGGCTCTGTGCGAACTTGCATAGTGTCAAATGGATAAAATAGAACAGTAAAACAAAATTTTATGATAAAAGGTAATAATTACAGTATCTGCACTAATTGTACAATATAAACACATATTTGTTAAATTCGTTATATTTATTTTATGAATAACCTACTTTGATTAGTACCTACTGTTTTTTGTAAGCACATTATTTTGTTAAAGGCTTTAATTCTACTGTGTTGTGTTATTTTGGTGTTTAGTTTCGCAAACATGCAAGCTATGCATAGTCTAAGATTCTTTTTTGATTATTTAATCTTAATTTCATGAAAATAAGTAATTGATAATATTTTAAAATGGATTTTACTTGAACCTATTTCCAAGTGAACATTGACCTTTATATTATTCCAGTACGTTATTGTGTTACCGTGTGTTATATCTTCCAGTGCGTTATTTACACTTTTTTACGACCTTACCCATGTACAAATGGTTGAATAACTACTTATTAAAATTATGTATCACTACCTCAGATATGAGACGAGTGTCAAAAGGCTTAACTTACAAAATCTCTATTTAGATGTGAAAACAATATTTAAATATTGATATTATTCACACTTCTAGGTCAGCACATGTGTTTTGTTTTTTTGTTTCTTAAATAATATTGTCTGTGATTCCTATAAACATCGTAAAATCTTACGGTACATCGCGAAAAATGTGTTATATTTTATATTTCAATTTATGGTAAGTAACGCAGCAATTCATTTAATAACAGTTTCATATTTAAAAAAAAACTGAAGCAATATATTCACCATATTGAGCTTTTGCAAATTCATCCAACATTTCATTATCAACATCACTTCATTAAACAAAAGGCACGTTACGTCAGTTCGTTGTAAAAGAAACGTGACAATGGCAGCCAGAGATGCGTCACCTTCTTTAGGCCAGTCCGCATGCACCGAATAAAAATAAAGTTCTTATATAATATTGAAAATAAAGTTTTATCTTTTGAATAAGTACGTACTTATTCGGTGTCGTTATCACTCGAATGTTTGTATGTGTTATAAATAAATGCTTTTTGTTTTTAAATGAATAAAGTCTTTAATAACAATAGATGATTTTTTTCTACAGCGATCTTTTACATAACTTTTTAATAATAGTTAATAAATATATATTATATCAATCATTATAAATAAAGAAAGTACTACATATAAAACGGGCCTATATATTGAAGGCTTGTAACCCCTGGTTAAACGACCGAAAGGTCATTGTCCGTTTTTCTCAATCGATTTGGCATATACTATAGACCTATAGAGGGTATGTTCAAAAATGCAACCCACGGACGTCATAAATCGTCGCCGTATTGGTGATTCGTTGTACCGAATATGGTGGAATACGGCGTCAATTAATGACGTCATTTGCATTCGCCAGTATACTGGAAACATTTTGGAACATACCCACGCTTTGATGACTGGTGACAGCTGAGTTACTCAGTACAAGCCTTTGAGCATAGAAAATCTGGTAAACATCGTTCAATCAAAATTTTCTTTGAATCCCAAGATATCGTTAAATACATATTGAAGAATAAGACAAAGCTGAATGATGATAACATAATATTATATTCAGACCAAACACCGCAACTAAAATTATACTTAAAGGAGCTTACTCAAGAGTTAAATAATAAAACACGAAAACTAGGAAATTGTAGTAAAATTACAGGAGAAGATAACAAAGTAAACACTTACCAACTACTTGACGACTACGAACACATTGTCTCATATAAGAAATCATTAAAAATATACTATGCTAACATACACAGCATTGTCACACCAGGAAAGTTTCACGAGTTACAATGCATACTAAAAATGTTCAAAAATACTGCCATACAAAGATGTTTTATAGGTCAAAACATCTTCGCTGCCATCATTATTTTAACCGAAACTTGGATAAAATCCGAAGCAGAAGCAAAACGTTTTGTCATCCCTAACTACAGCCATTTTACATTTTTTTTTGTTTTGGAGTTTTTTTAAGATTTATATTTAGATATGAGAGTATTTATTATTATTATATATATATATATATATATATATATATATATATATATAACAAACAAGATAAGTATTTTATAAAAACTAACAAAAATTTATTTATTTTCCTACTCCATCCATCCATCCATTACATTCTAAAAGTTCATTGCTGCACCTAGGTCTCTACTATAGATTGGGATTACCTCATAGGGCATTTTGCCACAGCTACCACGCTTGGCAGGCGGTTTAGCATCCGCAGATTTTTATTATTTTGTATCTACTTCACTTGGTCTTTCTTGATTTTGTTGCCAAAATCCAGAAATCACCCATGCTAAGCCGGGGTGGATATAAAATAAAAAATATTTCACGGCAAATAATTTATTTGTTATGATAATTTGTAACCACAAGTGCATCGTAAAGTATAATAATATTCAAATCACAGCGATTCTAAAGTAGGTAGTTTTTACTTCAAGAGATATTAGTTTAAACGGCCACACGAAACTGGTGCACAAGCAACTGGTGGGGGGGTGCTACTAGCTCTAAAAGAGAACTCCATCCTGTTTAACCATCCTGGCTTTAGATAGTAACTTATTAGCCCAGAAGTAAAGCTTATTCTGTATAATATGAAGTCAGAGCAACTAGCTTGTTAACTTACACCTTACAAGCACGAGTTGCTATCCGTGCTTTAAGTATCAAAATCGTCTTCAAACTATTATTTAAACGATAAAACTGGAGCAGCAATCATCTGGCGGTTAAATTCACACGAAATTCCCTAGCCTTCCTAATCGTTAGAGAAAATATAATTTTGCATATTAAAAATAAATTAAATACATAAAGGTGTTACTAAATTTTAAAAGTTGATTGAGTTCACATCACTAAAAAATGGGCGGAGCTTACAGCGTCCGCCATTTATTGTCTCAATTTGACACGATTTTTTGTAGGCTTGCCATCTCCTCTATTTTCTACGCTCAAAGGTACAAGCAAAAGCACTAGTTCTAAAAATATTCTTTTCATTACTTGGCTTGACATTTGAACCTATTTGATTTGACAATGTCATTGATAGACACTACGAAAAATAGAAAAAAGCGATAATTGCCATCAGTGTTGCCATATATACAGATTTCCCCGTACTTATACAGATTTTCGATGTGTGATACAGATTAGCACTGGGTACAGATTTTTATACAGAGTTTTCTAACTCTATTGATTGGATTACCATAATATTCAACTTAAAATAGAATGAAGCAAAATAAGTGACTAGATACCGCGTTACACACATTCATGTTTCTATTCTTTATGGTTAATTTATTTTTTCACAACGTAATTAGTTAGTATGGCAGAATTACAAGTGTATTACAAAATATGTATACAAGGTGTAAGTGTAAACACCGTTGTCACTAAAACCATACGTAGTTGGCTTTAATATAAAAATATTTATCCGAATTCTAAAAAAAAACCTATTATCTTTCATAAAATTTAAGAGGTTTCTGTCCGAAACCGTCCGTAAATTCATGTATACCATATGCGCCCGGGTGACGTAATAACTGTAAAGATCACCGCCCACGCTAGCTACCTACACTATATTCCAATAAAAACACAATAGGTACACATAACCTGTGATGTAACTTTTCCTTCATACTTTCACCCTGGCTTAGGACAGGCAAAATTGAGGAATTAAAGAAAAATTGAGATTTTACTAAAAAAAAAAATGTTGTTATATTTCATTGAATTTACTTTCTATAAGTGAAACCAAACCACTGGTTTCAAGGATAACGGTGTTTACACTAGCACCCTGTGTATAAAATATGTATGACAGAAAATAATAAAGTAATTATATGTTCATTTGGCAAATGTTTGAGTTTTAATATGTTGTTTGCTTAAATTAATGTTTTCAATTTTGCTATATAAAGAATTTAGTGTATAGTGTATATTTTATACGTGGTAGAGCCACGTTGCAACACTGCAACCATAATAGCTGACGCTCGACCGGGGAAGGACCACGCTCTCACAGAATACCAGCGTAAAATACCAGCTTAATACTGCTGTGTTTCGTATGGTGAACGTAGAAATCCGGAGACCCTTTTTACTGGAAATGAGGCATCCCCTCTTGGTCCTCAGGTGTGACAACGTATCTGTGTTTTAATTCTTAAGCGAGGATAAATGTAGATGTCTATGGGCCACAGCATCCACTTACCATCGGTAGACTGTGTGCTCGTTTGTCACCCTTATTCTATAAAACATATTTTTATTTAATATCGATAATAAAACCTTATCTGCTAAAAAAAGCAATGATGATGATGATGATCAATTATTCTATTTTGGTTTATTAAATTATACAGATTTTAAATTTAAATAGCATACAGATTTAATACAGATTTTAGCAGTGTCTAATACAGATAAAAGGTTCAAGACATCTGGCAACACTGATCGCCATTAGCTTTTTACGCAATAGGTACACAAGCAGTTGCTGGTTGTTGGCAACACTAATCATAGATTATTAGATAATAGTAGTAATAGCTTGCACATATTTAAAGATAGTAATAGTCGTGTAGTGATCTATGCATCTATGTATTACCGCAAGGCGTAGAAAAATTCAATAAATTTGTATTAATTTTCATTGAATTTGTAAATTGTTACATACTTAATATATTTCAATACTTATATTAATATATATTATTGTTCGGTTGTAACAAATTAGAAGATCACAGCATCAGCTGTGGCTTATGAAAATGGCGACTTTTTCATTTGCTAAAAGTTTGGTTAACCCAGGTACTTATCTGCATTTTGATTATTTAGTTCGATTCCACCCCAGGATTTAATAATTCTTTTTATTTCCCATATTTAGATTTGGAAACCTATTACGTAAAAGAGTCATTATCACGTGCCTTTTTAGACCTAAATATCTGTGATTATGATGTACATAGCACTGTTCCATTATCAAAGATACTTTAATTACTGACTATATTATATTTTACTAGTAGATGCAAGGTTTCGATAAGGAAGGCGCCGCCTTTTATAACCATATTAATGACTTGGGCTGCCAGAATATGAATGAAAATGAAATCACTTATTTATTATGATTGGAACTAGGTATTTCCCCAATATCTTGAATGTATATTGCATACACAACTGTACGTGAACAAACAAGACCGGACTCTGTAGCTGATATCTAATATGAATCATTTTGCATTTGTCTTATATTTATTTACATTATGGTAACATTTATGAAATTAAATTAAGCTGTGATAAGGGCATCGGCTTAAATAGACAAATAGATACTTAAAGCCTATATAAATACTTGTTATATAACTGTGCAGGGCTTTATCGAGGAAAAGAGAAATGGCAACTTACATGCTACTGATGTGTCCGAAGGTTGCCACATGCAGTGCTAAACATCTTGCTATATTGAGGTTTCTCCCCAAGGTGATTAGCTATATTAGTGGATTATTATACTTTTTAAAGAGAATATCATGTCGAAATAACTACATCATGATGGCTCCATGGTGCAGTGGCTTAGCAATGAGTTACAGTGCCAAGGGCCATGCGTTTGAATCTCACAGAAAATAAGTATTTGTATGGCCTACAAGTAATTGTTACAGGTCTGGATGTATGTCCTTATGCAATTTATGTATATAAACTATCTCTATGATACAGACAAATTCCTATTGTGGGGGTAATGCTTTTTTCAAAAAGTAAATAGATAAAATAAAAAATTTCATCCCATTGAGAACTTAACTAAACTTCATTATTCATTCCATGTCTAAATAAGCTTAATGCTGCTGTTTCATCTAGTGAGTGTAGAGAACCGGTGCCCCTTATTATTGGACATGAGACATTGCATTATAGTTCTCAGGAATGACCACACATTTTGCATTTTGATTCTTAATTTAGGCCAGATTAAGATGCCTATGAGCCACAGCACCCACTTACCATCAGGTGGACTGTATGCTCATATGTCACACTTATTCTTAAAAAAAATGGCTGTATTGAACCCATGGCCTTCATTTTCATAGCCAAACTTAGTCTTTGTACTCTTAAATTATTTTTGTCTCTCTTATACCCAAAAAAGTAGACAATTACTTAAAGTAACAGAAGTAGTTCTATAATGAACTTTAAAAATTATCACTGTCAATTTAGCACAATGCAGCTCTATTGCACAGTACTTTAAATATTTTCACAAGTGAAAAGGAACTCTTCCTAAACTACTCTAAAATTATGAAAAATATTTAATGTGAATATGTGATATGCTAGGGAATTAAACTTCACTTATATTTGAATACCTACGATAGCATAAATCTTAGGATGTAATATAGATTTGAAATTGCTTTTCATTCAATAATTATAATTAATTTTGGTTATTTTTTAAATCAAGTAGGAAGCCCTTCTTCATTAATAACTAAAGCAAAATTTATCTCAAAAGCATTGAGGGTTAGTTACAAAAGTCCTGAGTGGGAAGCATTAATTATAAAAGCATTACTAATTGGCTTATTATTAAAAATGTTATATTTTCAGTCTCATATGAAGTAATTGAAATAAACAATGGTATGTAGAAGTAATTATTATCCTTGTTTTAATTTTTATCACATTTTTAAGCTTTAAAGTTGGTGCTTAAACATAACCAATGTTCATACCTGCTAAATACTACTGGCCTACCAGTATTGACACCACTAAGCATAGTGCTTCGAAGAAATTATGCTGAGAAACAAGTCTTTGAAAGAACAAAGCCTCATTGTAATGTTGGTACAATTGGCCATGTTGACCATGGAAAAACTACTTTAACTGCTGCTATTACTAAAGGTAAGGTTAGGAATATCTAGTCCCTGTGCAAATGAAATATTATAAAAATGTTGTATTTGAACCCTTTTGCTGTCCAGTGTACTTCATATAGTTCATTGCTATTGTCTGTAAATCGGACAGTGAAAGTGTTAATAATGCTTCGAAACTAAAAATATAATTTTGGATTTGATAATGATGTAATGTATGACAATAAAAGTCCTGTTTAAATTTTAATTTATTTCTAGTATTATCTGACCTAAATTTGGCTCAAAAGAAAGGCTACACAGACATAGACAATGCTCCGGAAGAGAAGGCCCGTGGAATTACCATTAATGTTGCCCATGTTGAATATCAGACAGAACAAAGACATTATGGTCATACTGATTGTCCAGGGCATGCTGATTATATCAAGGTAAACAATTGTAATAACTCTTAATGTTTTAATTCATCTTTGTATTGTGATATACTAAACACATCAGCAAGGAAAATTGACTTAAGAATATACTGGCATATAGATGACCTGACAGTAAACACGCACTACAAATTTTGATTTATTATTGTGTGTGTTAGCTAGTGATATACATTTTACTTAAAATGATGTTAAGGAAGCGGTAAAGAGACTTAAAAATATATTTATTCTAGTGCAAGAAACTTCAGAAATTAACTAAATTTTTACCATAATCTAAAATAATTCAAAAATATTCAAATAAAAATAACATGTTCTATCTGCCTTTTGTTGGATTTTAATTCAAAATGTACAATATCTTAATAATCTCTGAAGGGCTGAGTCTACCTATAAACTTAAATAATTTTCCCCATAATCGCATTGGAAGGCTGTATTTTTAAGATATGACTTAAAAAAAAATATTTACTGCCATTGACAGTTTCCCTGGAACTCGCAAAGCATTTTTTCTAACATAAGATTAATCAAATACTGTAGATACTTAATTAAGCATATATCTATTTATATTTGTGGCGGCACTGTCGTCGCGTCGCAAGTGAAACACACTGAAGCCTAAATCACACTATCAATATTCCGAATCATATACAGTATATATAGAACATCTCCGAACTATCACATGGAGTGATGGCCGCTCCCCGGGCAGAATACCTTGCCCGGCGGATGATCTCCCCTTTTCCTTCTACGGCTACAGTGGTGACCCCGACGTGATCTGAACACACAACCGACAACCTTCGGAAACTACAAGCTTCATCATCGTCATAGAATACCCCACCTATTCGCTCCCGAGCAGATATCGTCTGCAGTCTTCATATCCTGCAAGCCATCTAGCTTCACAAGGTTCATCGCAGCACTGGAATAATAATGCTTCCTGTTCCTTCAAGCTACTCTCTGCGCTATACAGTGTTCGGCATAGCTCTGAGCCTTACTGCTCGCCTCTGCCTTATGGCACTCTCGCAGATTACTTGCCTTCTTCTCGACTCACCGCAGACTACAAGGCAATCTCCTGGCACTTGCACAATCGTCGGCGACGAGGCTGCACTATCGACCTCCGGTCTGAACGGGGGAATGTGCGGCGCTGTCGTCGCGTTGCAAGTGAAACACACCGAAGCCTAAATCACGCTATCAATATTCGGAATCATAAACAGTATATATAGAACATCTCCGAACTATCACATGGATTGTTGGCCGCTCCCCGGGCAGAACACTTTGCCCGGCGGGAGATCTCCCCTATTCATTCCACGGCCACATATTTTATAAAATGTTTTGCAAGTGAAATAAAAAACGGGGACACGGAGTACATAATTACTGTTTTATTTTTCGTATAAGTATTATTTTTAATTATTATAAACATTTAATAATATAATAGTAATAGAATTTGTATAAGATTAAGGGCGAAACCTCCCAATGTTAAGAACCAAAAAAACACGGCCCCCAGTTCTCGGCCGTCTCTATGTACCTGACCGCGGTTGCGGTCATGGCAGCAGTGGGACAGGGGATGCTAAGAATCCCCGAGAGAAGGCAGGATACCACCACAAACTGGACCTTGGTGACATACAATAGACGAACTCTGCGGCACGACGAGAACATTGCAGAATTAGAAGTAGAGTTGAAAAATGTAAGATGGCACATTCTCGGGTTGAGTGAAGTTCGAAGAGAGAGAGAGGACACGCTAGTCCTAGAATCAGGCCACCTACTCTACTATCATGAGGGACATGATCTTCCCCAGGGTGGAGTGGGCTTCCTTGTCAATAGAGTTCTCTGTGACAACATCAACAAGATCGACTTCATCATGACGAACAAAAGGAAAAAAAAAAGCAAAAACAACAACCCCCAACCCCCCCCCACCCCCCCACCACCACCAAACTCAAAAAAAAAAAAAAAAATAAAACAACCACAAAACTTCCCCCAACAAACCCAAATCCCCACCTTTTTTTTTCCCACAACACCTTCAATACATATCGGACCAAAGAAAAAGAAAAAAACAAAAGAGAAAAAAAAAAATTAAAAAAATCCCCCCAAAAAAAAACCCGCAAAACCATTTAACCCCCCCCCCACCCCCCAACCGCCACTCAGAGATGTCTCAGGCAACATATAGGCCGGAAATCTAAGCTCTCAGATGAGACACTTCAGCTTATGCAAAAGCGACGTGAGGCAACAATAGCCGCGCTATCAGAACAGTTGGCACTCACCAGACTCGTAAGGAAAGCTGTACGGCGGGACCTGCGGCGCTCTAATGCAACCCTTATTCAAGAGGCAATATAGCGAAACAAGGGTCCTAAAGTTTGGTCGGAAGCTTGGGAGGAGCCACATTACAAAACTGAAGACATGTGATGGCAAAACCCTCACGTCGAAACCTGAGATTCTCGCTGAGATCGAAGCCTACTACGGTACACACACTTGGTGGATAAGATTCGTAACGAAGAAATCTGCTGGAGAATCAAGGTTACCGACGTAGCCTTCCGTATTTGCAGGTTGAAGCGGCAATGGAATGGTCACATTTGTCACATAAGCGATAACCGTTGGAGTAGGCCTATCATAGTGTGGAGACCGCGTTCAGGTAAACATGTGGGACGCCCCCTGGCTAAATGGAGCGACGATCTGCGCAAGGCGGCTGGCAGCAACTGGTTGCGTGAAGCCGAAGATCGGGCTAAATGCCATGCCTTGGGAGAGGCCTATGTCCAGCTGTGGACTGCCGCAGGCTGATAATGAAACATTCAACTTCTTTTACTATATTCTCCTGATCTAGCACCTATTTAGTTTTACCAATAATAAAGCAATAGTTTTGAAAGCTAAGAAGAGGAGTCTTCATATTTTCTAGTGGCTTAAATGTGTAGTAAAAGTGTAGCCAAGCTCAAGAAACCTATTTTTTATAGAATAAGGGTGACAAACGAGCACCTCGACCTGATGGTA
Source organism: Parnassius apollo (assembly GCA_907164705.1). Taxonomy (NCBI): domain Eukaryota; kingdom Metazoa; phylum Arthropoda; class Insecta; order Lepidoptera; family Papilionidae; genus Parnassius; species Parnassius apollo. The sequence continues at coordinate 3,697,605 of CAJQZP010000851.1, forward strand.
AGTGGATGCTGTGGCTCATAGACATCTACATTTATCCTCGATTAAGAATCAAAACTCAGATGCGTCGTTACCCCTGAGGACTAAGATGCAATGCCTCGTTTCCAGTAAAAATGGGTCTCTGGATCTCTAAACTCTCCATACGAAACACAGCAGTATTGAGGTGCTATTTTCCGCTGATATTCTGTGGAGCCCACTTATATCAAAGATACTTAATCTCTATTATAAAAATCAATTTCTGTTTGTTAGTCTTGCTAAAACTTTAAAATGGCTCGACTGATTTTGACGAACATTTTTGTGTACATTTGATTGGGTCTCTGAATGGTGGCACTGTTGTCGAGTTCCAGAAATCACTCGTGTGAAGCAGAGGTGGATCGCTAGTTAAAAATAAATATTATTTTTGAGTATCATCAATTTTCTTTTGTTATGACCCTTGTATGTTGTTTATAAATTTTCATAAAAGCCGACTTGTTCATTCCCATTATATATTATGAACTGGAAGTAACAGAATACTATAATTCATAATAGAATGGCTGTCAAACTTATTTTGCACGAGATTCCCTATCGCCGGGAGCACACATACAAGCAATTATGTCGTATTATCACTATTAAAAACCCGATTCGCTGTTTTGACAGACTGAGTAAATTTACACATTTTAGACTTTTGATTAATGTTCAAAATCATCATTAAAAAAATCGTTTAAATTTTAATACATATTTATATGTAAATAGTGTGCAATTTGGTATTTTCTAAATAATTTGCATGCGAAATTTGGAAACGATTATTACGTCAAAACACATCTCGTGTTGACATTTATACGTGTGAATTGACATGTTAGTGACATTTTAGTAGCTACACGGGCGCCGCCCACTCCCCTGTTCTATTATGTATGTGTTATAGTATTCTATGGGAAGTAACATGGTACAAAGCATACACTTTTGTTTTTGCTTATTGTTTCCAGAACATGATTACTGGAACGGCGCAAATGGATGGTGCAATTCTTGTTGTAGCTGCCACTGACGGTGTTATGCCACAAACTCGGGAACATCTGTTACTTGCTAAACAGATCGGAATCCAACATGTGGTAGTATTCATCAATAAAGTTGATGCTGCTGATGAGGAGATGGTGGAACTTGTTGAGATGGAAATTCGTGAACTTATGACTGAAATGGGATATGACGGTGATAATACCCCTGTTATAAAAGGTGATTATTATAATAACCCTTCAAGTTTAATGACTATCAGTTGATGCTAATAGGCCTTAGCCCATTGACACAATCATATTCAATTTCCTTCCCTTCCATGCAATGAAACACTAAATGACATGCATCTGTTGGCTTCCCACATGTTTTAATAGATTGTTACTTATAATTCTTTACTAGTAGTAATGTATATTATCAATTTATAGAATTAATAAAAATATTATTATGATATTGATAGTAATCTTTATTAAATAAAAATATTAGGTAATTTTATACTATCGCGGTCACCTCGTTTTTTGGCTCTAGAAAATCGAAAATCATCCGATTCCGATGATTTTTTTTAAATCTTCATTATTACGGCGGATTTATGAAAAAAATACAAGAATAAAAAAATGAAAATTTATATTGGTTTTCAAGGCTTTAAATGTTCATGAAAATGCACTCATTCATGTATAATTGTTGATAACTTTTTTTAAATAATCGAATGAAGTTGTTATTTTTTTCTTCATAATCTACACAAAAAACAAACATTTTAAATAAAAAAATTAAAAATGTTTGTTTATAAATTTTTTATTTTGGTTTTTATTGAGAGAGATCTTAATTTGGTTGTAAGATCGAGCGATGCGAGTTCTGGACTTAGGGCATCCCGACTCTGACAGGTTAGGTTAGAATGAGATATAAATCACTTAGAAGTAGGAGCCCCGCGAAGCATTTTTATATTTAAAATGTTTGTTTTTTGTGTAGATTATGAAAAAGAAAATAACAACTTCATTCGATTATTTAAAAAAAAAGTTATCAACAATTATACATGAATGAGTGCATTTTCATGAACATTTAGAGCCTTGAAAACCAGTATAAATTTTCATTTTTTTATTGTAATTTTTTTCGTAAATCCGCCGTAATAATGAAGATTTAAAAAAATCATCGAAATCTGATGATTTTTCAATTTTCACTATAAGTTTTTGACTTTAAATGTTAGTTTATGATAACATTTAAAGTCAAAAACTTATAGTGATAAAAAATTTATTAATAAACAAACATTCTTCAATGCTTTTTTTAATGTTTTTTTTTTGTGTAGATTAACAATAAAAATATACACAAACTTCGTTTAACGCTTTGCAAAAATTTATGAACGATTATATTCGAAGAAGTGCGTTTATGATCACATTTAAAGTAATAAAACTATATTACTAAATCTTGGGGTCAAATATTTTCCATATGTTTTTCCATAAATCTGCCGTAAAGACCAAAATTTAAAAAAAAATCATCGAAATCGGATGGTTTTTCGATTTTCTAGAGCCTAAAAACGAGGTAACCGCGATAGTATAAAATTACCAAATATTATTTTAGCTTTACTATCTAAATAACTTTAATTTTTTTTATACCAACAGGGTCTGCATTATGTGCTCTAGAAGGTAAAAACCCTGAAATTGGCTCTGAAGCTATAACTAAGCTGCTACAAGAAGTGGACGCATTCATACCTACCCCTGTTCGGGAGCTAGATAAGCCTTTCCTTTTGCCTGTAGAATCTGTGCATTCTATACCTGGTAGAGGCACTGTCGTCACTGGAAGATTACACAGAGGTACATCTGATTTGAATTTCGATAGATTTTAATTTATTTATTTTATTCAACATTTTTGTTTTTATTTTTTGTAGAATATCAGTACCATAGGCTTCTCCCTTCACATTATTTTAATTTTTTTTTTCAATAAACCAAGACTAATATGACTATACTAAGGGCCTCATACTAGACCTGTCGATTGATCATTTCTCGTAACCCGGGTCGATTATGACCCACTCGTATGGTGATCGGGTTAAAAAGATTCGATCATTTGGGTCGTAGGTCATTTGTATACTTTGTATGACCGAATGAAGAATGTTGAATGGGTGCTATAATAGTAATAATACATACTGCGATTTGTTTATTGGTTTAATTGTGTGTAAACGAATCGGTTATATGTATGTAAAAATATGGCAAAAAAAAGTAGAAGTAGGTGGTAGTAGTTGGTTTGTCTTGTCACCTTGAAATCGGGTCAAATAAGATCGAATCTTTTAGAGATCCATGATTCGATCACTCGTGTACAAGTAATCAATCTCGTTCGACACAGGGGGATAAGTCGCTCGCGTCCGTAGGCTTTGACCACCTAATCCTAGGCCCACCCTACACGTGTCCCCCGGGTGGTGCTAAATGAGCGACAAGCCGATAGCACAGACTCGGCTCCTCGCCGTGGTAGCGGCGTTAAATATACCACCCCATTCGCACCATGAGGAATCAAAGTAAAGAAATGGCCCCGAGTTCCCGGCGCCCCTTTAATGGGGCAGGGGTGCGAAGAATCTCCGGGAGGAAAACCGGCGACGAGGCTCGCCACCCGTCACGTTCTGTCTCCCGGAGGGGCGAAAAGTGGATTGCAGAGGCCCGTCTGGCTACGTTGAATGTATGTGGAGCAATGAATGATAAAATGGGTGAAGTATGCGAGGTGATGTATGATAGAGGAATAGATTTGTTATGTGTAAATGAGACGAAACGGAAGGGGAAGGATGTCACTACACATGGCATGTATACCGCATACTGGTCTGGTGTAGACGAGCTCGAGCGGGCATGCCAGGGAGTAGGGATCATCCTATCAGAAAGAATGGTGCAATGTGTGAAAGAGTATGAATGTGTAAGCCCAAGACTGCTATGGATACGATTGAAAGTGGGCTTAAAGAAGTTGTTTGTACTAGGGGTCTACGCCCCAGACATGTCTAAGCCCACTCATATCCGAGAGCAGTTTTGGGAAATGGTAAGGATGGTATTAATGAAATGTAAGGGAAATGAAAATGTTGTTATGCTAGGAGATTTTAATGGAAGAGTTGGGGTGAGGAGGCTTGGTTATGAAAGGATATTGGGAACGTTTGGTGATGAAAGTATAAATGAGAATGGTGAAAGCCTCCTCACTGTATGTATGGAAAAGAATCTTTTTGTGACGAACACTTTCTTTCGCCACAAGAGGATTCACATGTACACTTGGGAAAGAGGTGATGATAGAAGCATGATAGATTTCATAATTGTGGATGAAAGATTGAGGGGCGCAGTGGTGGATACAAGGGTTTACCGGGGGTCAAACGTAGGAACGGATCATTTTTTGGTTTTATGCCGAATTAATGGTCTATTCAGGCGGTGGCGCCATCGGTCATCTGTGTCTACCACTGCGTTACAGCGTATTAGAACAGAAAGATTACAAGATGAAGGTGAGAAAAACAAGTTTAAATGTAGACTGAAAGAAAACGTAAGTGGTTTGGATGAATTATGTATGAATGAGTTAGACTTGGAGAATGTATGGCAAAATGTTAAGAAAGGTTTAGTAGATGCAGCTACCGAAGTATGTGGTGTTAGTAAAAGAAAGAATGAAAGGAAAAAATAATACGTTATGGTGGGATGATGAGATACGTACGGAAGTTGAAGCAAAGAAGAGAGCATGGCTAGATTTACTAGCAACTAAGGCTGGTAATTCAAGCGGTACGAATGATGATTTTGAAAGAAAAAAGGCAGTCTTTAGACATCTAAATAAAAGAGTAAAAGAAGTAGTTGAAAGGAAAAAGCAAGAAAGAACGGATAAGAATGATAGAAGAATATCGGATAACTTCCAGGCAAATATTAAAATGTTCTGGAAACTCGTAAGAACTGCCAGGGGATGTTCAAAACAGCCTATAATGAATGCTATAAGAGATGAGAATGGCTATATACTGAATGATGAAGTTTTGAGTTTAAAGAGATGGAAGGAATATTTTGAAAGCATGTTTATGAGTGAGGAGACAACGTATGAACTGAATGAAATAGGAACTCCGAAAGAAGAGGAAGAAGGTAGCGAGATAAGTATAGATGAAATAATGAAAGCAATGAGAAGCATGAAAGCAGGTAAGGCTGCCGGATATGATAGAGTTTCACTCGAAATGCTAAGGGCTGGAGAGGAAGTGGTGGCAGGCCTGCTGCACACCTTGTTTAATTTATGCTGGGAACTGAAGCGGGTACCGGGAGACTGGTGCAAAGCCGTGATAGTCCCAGTATATAAGGGAAAAGGGTCGCAGCAGGACTGTAAAAACTACCGCGGTATCAGCCTTCTTAGCATCGTGGGAAAACTGTATGCCAAGGTACTAATTGAAAGGGTCATGAAAGAAACCGATGGAAAAATTTGGGATGTGCAAGCGGGATTTAGAAAGGGAATGGGATGTACAGATCAAGTCTTCTCCATGCGCATGATCGCGGAGAAGTTTTTGGCCAAAAACCAAAAGGTTTTTTGTGCGTTCATGGACTTGGAGAAGGCCTATGACAGAGTGGATAGGAATGTGCTATGGCAAACACTGAACTCATTTGGGTTGAGCGCTGGCTTGATACAGGCATTGGAATCTCTTTATAGGGACTCTAGTGCTTGTGTTAGGATCAACGGGGTCTACTCGGACTGGTTTGGCATCCATAAAGGTGTCAGACAGGGCTGTGTGGCTTCCCCGTGGTTGTTCAACCTATTTATGGACAGTTGTTTGCAAAATTTGAAAGTTGAAGAATGCGGATTAAGAATGGGTGAGTTAACCATCAAATGCCTTTTGTACGCCGATGATCAAGTTATTCTTGCGTCGTCGGCGGCTGAGTTGCAAATGATGGTTACATTAATGAACAGATCATTAAAAGAAAGGGGTATGAAAGTGAACGCAAGTAAGACAAAAATTATGGTTTTTGAAAGAGATGAAAGTAAAACGATATGTGAAATAAGAATAGAAGGGGAGTTGATCGAGCAAGTAGATGAGTTTGTATATTTGGGTTGCGTATTTAGCAGGGATGGGAGATATGATAAGGATATAGAACGACGAGTGAACGCAGGAAACAGAGTAAATGGAGCCCTGCACTCTATTGTGAAGAGTCAAAATGTGTCAAAAAAGGCACGTATGGCAATTCACAATGCTGTGTTGGTCCCTACTTTAACGTATGGTAGTGAAAGTTGGGTATGGCAGAAGAAGCACGAGAGTAGAATAAATGCAGTAGAAATGCGGTCGTTAAGGAGTATGTTAGGGCTGAATCTGAATGACAGGGTGAAAAATTGTGTGATAAGAGAAGAGTGTGGTTTGCAAGATGATGTTGTGACCAGGATTAAGAAAGGAATGCTTTGGTGGTTTGGTCATGTGGAAAGAATGGATGAGGAAAGAGTGACAAAGAAAATTTATGTTGCAGAAGTGAATGGCAGAGTCGGAAAGGGACGTCCTAGGCGAAAATTTATCGACCAAATTGGCGATTTATTGAAAACGGGCCAAATTAGGAGTACCCTTAACCGACGAGCATGCATGCGTAGGTGTATGGATGTGAAGGAGGCGAGAGAGGTGTGTCAGGATCGTGCCAAATGGAAGTCTGTAGTCTCTGCCTACCCCTCTGGGTGACAGGCGTGAGTGTTTATGTTTATGTTTATGTTTGTTCGACACAGGACTAGCTCATACGCATTATGCGGTTAGCCGTACGGCTGCCCGCAAGCAAATATATACGCTATGCGCACTGCGACGCGGCTAATCGCAAACCACTCCGGTCGTTCGGACGGCTGCGGCCCAAATGACGGCCAGACGGATAGTTGCTATTCACATTTCGCAGGGCTGCGGTCGGAATGACAGCCAGACGGATGGTTGCTATTCACATTTCGGAGGGCTGCGGTCCGAATGACGGCCAGACGGATGGTTGCTATTCACAATTCGGAGGGCTGTGGTACGAATGACGGCCAGACGGATGGTTGCTATTCACATTTCGGAGGGCTGCGGTCGGAATGACAGCCAGACGGATGGTTGCTATTCACATTTCGGAGGGCTGCGGTCCGAATGACGGCCAGACGGATGGTTGCTATTCACATTTGGGAGGGCTGCGGTCGGAATGACAGCCAGACGGATGGTTGCTATTCACATTTCGGAGGGCTGCGGTCCGAATGACGGCCAGACGGATGGTTGCTATTCACATTTGGGAGGCCTGCGGTCGGAATGACAGCCAGACGGATGGTTGCTATTCACATTTCGGAGGGCTGCGGTCCGAATGACGGCCAGACGGATGGTTGCTATTTACATTTGGGAGGGCTGCGGTCGGAATGACAGCCAGACGGATGGTTGCTATTAACATTTCGGAGGGCTGCGGTCCGAATGACGGCCAGACGGATGGTTGCTATTCACAATTCGGAGGGCTGTGGTACGAATGACGGTCAGACGGATGGTTGCTATTCACATTTCGTAGGGCTGCGGTCCGAATGACGGCCAGACGGATGGTTGCTATTCATATTTCGGAGGGCTGCGGTCGGAATGACAACCAGACGGATGGTTGCTATTCACATTTCGGAGGGCTGCGGTCCGAATGACGGCCAGACGGATGGTTGCTATTCACATTTGGGAGGGCTACGGTCGGAATGACAGCCAGACGGATGGTTGCAATTCAGATGTCGGAGGGCTGCGGTCCGAATGACGGCCAGACGGATGGTTGCTATTCACATTTGGGAGGGCTGCGGTCCGAATGACGGCCAGACGGATGGTTGCTATTCACATTTGGGAGGGCTGCGGTCGGAATGACATCCAGACGGATGGTTGCTATTCACATTTCGGAGGGCTGCGGTCCGAATGACGGCCAGACGGATGGTTGCTATTCACATTTGGGAGGGCTGCGGTCGGAATGACAGCCAGACGGATGGTTGCTATTCACATTTCGGAGGGCTGCGGTCCGAATGACGGCCAGACGGATGGTTGCTATTCACATTTGGGAGGGCTGCGGTCGGAATGACAGCCAGACGGATGGTTGCTATTCACATTTCGGAGGGCTGCGGTCCGAATGACGGCCAGACGGATGGTTGTTATTCACATTTGGGAGGGCTGCGGTCGGAATGACAGCCAGACGGATGGCTGCTATTCACATTTCGGAGGGCTGCGGTCCGAATGACGGCCAGACGGATGGTTGCTATTCACATTTGGGAGGGCTGCGGTCGGAATGACAGCCAGACGGATGGTTGCTATTCACATTTCGGAGGGCTGCGGTCCGAATGACGGCCAGACGGATGGTTGCTATTCACATTTCGGAGGGCTGCGGTCCGAATGACGGCCAGACGGATGGTTTCTATTCACATTTGGGAGGGCTGCGGTCCGAATGACGGCCAGACGGATGGTTGCTATTCACATTTGGGAGGGCTGCGGTCGGAATGACAGCCAGACGGATGGTTGCTATTCACATTTCGGAGGGCTGCGGTCCGAATGACGGCCAGACGGATGGTTTCTATTCACATTTGGGAGGGCTGCGGTCCGAATGACGGCCAGACGGATGGTTGCTATTCACATTTGGGAGGGCTGCGATCGGAATGACAGCCAGACGGATGGTTGCTATTCACATTTCGGAGGGCTGCGGTCCGAATGACGGCCAGACGGATGGTTGCTATTCACAATTCGGAGGGCTGTGGTACGAATGACGGTCAGACGGATGGTTGCTATTCACATTTCGTAGGGCTGCGGTCCGAATGACGGCCAGACGGATGGTTACTATTCACATTTCGGAGGGCTGCGGTCCGAATGACGGCCGGACGGATGGTTGCTATTCACATTTCGGAGGGCTGTGGTACGAATGACGGTCAGACGGATGGTTGCTATATTCACACTATATAAATACGCTATTTATAAAAAAGCGTGTGGGAGGGAGGTCGGCAAGCGCGTAAAGTTTTGCAACAGGCTAAATCTCGTAACACGTTATATTACATGTCGTTCTTTTGATGGACCGCGTGCTATGTAAGAATATTATTTCGTGATAATTCACATTTTAGACTAAAATAAAATAAAAGAGTAAAGAAAAACCAGTGAACACTCTTTCATACTTTTCAGGCTTAAAACTGTCCATAATCGATTTAAACGTTATTTTAACCTTAATGTAAATTATAAATCAATTAAAGGCGTATTTAAAAGTTTATTGATTGTATATAAAAACATCATTATTTACATACACTATTATATACACTTTATCTATACTTTATTTACATTTAAATTATTAGTTAGGCTACTTTTGTAGCACACAACCGTGTCCTTCGATCACTTATAAATATACACTAACTAACTAACGTCTGTCACTAAATTAGGTCGCGCGATGAATGACGTGCTGTTATATCAAATTTGGTCTCAAGAGCGCACGCGCACGCGACAACTAGATGCCAGCGCTGCTGCTAGATCTAGTTTCCACTAGATATACATAGTGCCATAGCACCAAAGCGCCATAGTGCCATGGCGTTTAATTTCTTAAGCTTTGGTGTTTTGATCGTAACGCACAACGCTGCGCTATGCGGCTCAAACGCAGCGTCACGATGAAAGCGTTTAGCATCTCTGCAGAGAAGTGGTCAGTTGATTTTCCCGCAGACACCAAAGCAGACGTGTATGAACAATATTTTGAAATTTGTGCTTTACTTGAGGAGGAGGAAGAAGAATTTCTACTGCTTCTGAAAAGACGAAGAAGCATTGATTCTATTAAATTATTTTCAAACGAATCCATTGGCAACCCGTCACGCACGTCGCAGCGTCGCAACGAGAACGACGCCGCGCAGAGTGCGGGGTACCCGCTCCCCACTTCAACGCGCTTACCCTTCGCCGCTAACGCATACTGTGAGACAATTCTAGACGTTTTTAATACGATTATGTGTTGTCCGGCACCGCATACCGCAGCGTTGTGCGTTACGATTAATGGTGGTTAATATAACGCATAGCACCATATTATAGCGCGCTATCTCTTCATAACAAATAGCGCGTGTTATGTAAGTAGTCGCCATGGGGCTATTGCGCTATGGCGCTTTGGCGCTATCAAGTATTAATATCTAGCGACAACTAGTTCTAGCAGCAGCGCTGTTGGGAGAGGACGTGTGTCGCGAATTTGATCTCGTAGCGCGCTATTCATCGCGCGCAACCTAATTTAGTGTTAGACGTTGTTTAGTTAGTGTATACTGGGTATTTATAGATGATCAAAGGACACAGCACAGTTGTGATAAAAGAAGCCTAACTAATGTTTTTAAATGTAAATAAAATATGATACAAAAGTGTATATAATAGTGTATGTAAACAATTGATTTTTATAAATACAATAAATAAACTTTTAAATACACCTTTATTTGATTTATAATTTATATTAAGATTAAAATAACGTTTACATCAATTATAATAAAAAATAATTAATTTTATTTTGATTCTAAAAATAAAATTAATTCTATTTTAAATAGTACATAACTTAAAAATATTTATAGGATTATGGAAAGTAGTAAGCCTGAAAAGTATGAAAACGCGTGCATTGGTTTTTCTTTACCACTTTATTTTATATTAGTCTAAAATGCGACTTACATATTACGAAACAATGTTCTTATATAGCACGCGATCTATCCAATGAACGACATGTAATGTAACGCTAAGAGATAACATGTGCTGTAAAACTTAACGCGCTTACTGGCCTCCTACACGCTTTTTTATAAATAGCGCGCTATAACATAGCGTATTTAATAACACGCTAGAAATTTATAAATTTATAGTCTATAGCGTGCTATTGATTTATAGTCGTTTTGAACAACTTTAGTTACGATCAAGAGACCCAAAGCTATAGAACACGATGTGCGCTATGTAAAGATAGCGCGTTATAATATGACGTTATGCGCTATATTAACCACCATTAATTCACATTGTGCGGCTCAGCTTGCGGCTGCCCGCCTTTGAGTGAGATTGTGTGCACATACGTTATGTGTACGTTTATGATGGATACCGAGAAATTTATTATCGAAATTCAAATTCGGCCAACAATTTAGAACAGAAAATTGCCAGAATATTATAGAAATGATGAATGAGAAATGAAATGAATCGATACGAACGCAAATCACAGGTTTGCGGCCAACCGAATTGCGGGTAGCCGCATTCGCAACCGTATCATGCGGTCAGTCTGACGGCTAGTCGCATTGCAGTTACCCGCGTAGTGCGTATAAATGAACACTAAAACAACTCGATAATCAGCCTTTTCATTCTTAGTTATAAATTGGACTATTAATACAGAGTATTTTTAATTGTTATGTTTAATTTTATTTGTTTTAACTTATAGGTGTTTTAAAGAAAGGTACTGAATGTGAAATTGTTGGTCATGGTAAAGTAATGAAAACAACTGTTACTGGAGTTGAAATGTTCCATAAAACATTAGAAGAAGCTCAAGCTGGAGATCAATTGGGTGCCCTTGTGCGTTCTATTAAGAGAGAACAAATTAAACGTGGAATGGTTATGGCAAAACCTGGTACAGTTAAAGCTCATGACAATTTGGAAGCTGCAGTGTACATATTAAGTAAAGAAGAGGGTGGTCGGTCAAAACCCTTCACATCCTTTATACAACTACAAATGTTTTCTATGACTTGGGATTGTGCTACACAAGTAAACATTCCAGACAAAGAAATGGTAATGCCTGGTGAAGACGCTACGTGAGTATAATTGGATAATTATAGTAATAAGAAAGTTCTGTTTACTATAGTCTATAAAAACTATGCTAAAATTATTTTTAACCATTATTGTCACCAGAAATATAAAAGTTTTTACAAGTAACATTTCCCAAACTTAAATATTTGTGTTTTTATTGTTTTCTAGTCTATTTTACAAAAATGAGCACTTGTTTAATTATTCATACAGGTTACATCTCCGTTTACTAAAGCCAATGGTTTGTGAAGCGGGTCAAAGATTCACTTTAAGATTGGGAGATTTGACATTAGGAACTGGTGTCATCACTAAAATAAATAAAAATCTTAGCGAAGATGACAGAATGAAGCTCTTGGAAGGAAAGAAGGCACGAGAAAAGGCTGCAGCAAAGAAGTAGACATTTTAATTTATATGTAATATTTAGAATCATTCTGTAGTTATTATTGTATGCATTTAAAATAAATTACTTAAAAAAGCGAGTTTTTATTTTATTTTATTTAACAAGTACACTTACAATACACATATATGACAATCACGAAAGCATACACATTTCTATACTCTCTGATATGTATATCAATAACAAGTGTACATAACATTCACAAATTAAGTCATGCAATTTTGGGTTAATTTGGAGTACAAATATCATCCAATCAATACAATGGAAATTAGAACTATTCAAATAAATTATGTACTTAAATAAGTACATAATTCATATATAGTTTTTATTTGATTATGAGCAAAGATTGTAATGCTAAAATTTAGTAATTAAAATTGCGCTACTTCCATGTCCTTTGTATATTATGGCAATAAAGACATGTGACAGTTTTCTTTTAGAAGAGGAGATAGAGCATGCGACTCACCTGATGTAAAGTGTCAACCACCGTCCACGAACAGCTGCAATACCAGGGGAGTTGTGGGTGCTTTGCCAGCCATTTTACGACCCGTTAGCTCGCAACAATTCGTGCTTGCGATTGTCATTTAGGCTCTACTGTCCCAAATGATCCTGACAACTAGGTAAACATTGGCATTCAAACATATCTATTAATAAAGCTTGTTTTACGGACATTTCACTAGTTTTTATTTCTCGTCAATACATGCAGCAATCTGAACTTCAAAAGCCGCTCTCAACTTCTCGTAGTAGTACTTTGGATTGTAGTGTTTTGTTGTGACAAAACCAATAAAAAAATATTAAGGCGAATAAATCGGGGGTAAAGTGTGATTTCGGGGGTAAAGTAAGGTCGGAATGACAGCCAGACGGATGGTTGCTATTCACATTTCGGAGGGCTGCGGTCCGAATGACGGCCAAACGGATGGTTGCTATTCACATTTGGGAGGGCTGCGGTCGGAATGACAGCCAGACGGATGGTTGCTATTCACATTTCGGAGGGCTGCGGTCCGAATGACGGCCAGACGGATGGTTGCTATTCACAATTCGGAGGGCTGTGGTACGAATGACGGTCAGACGGATGGTTGCTATTCACATTTCGTAGGGCTGCGGTCCGAATGACGGCCAGACGGATGGTTACTATTCACATTTCGGAGGGCTGCGGTCCGAATGACGGCCTGACGGATGGTTACTATTCACATTTTGGAGGGCTGCGGTCCGAATGACGGCCAGACGTGTGGTTGCTATTCACATTTCGGAGGGCTGTGGTACGAATGACGGTCAGACGGATGGTTGCTATATTCACACTATATTTTTTTTTTTTGCGCCCGAAGCAAATATGGGCAACCCTCCGGAAAGCGGGGGGAGGGAGGTTGAGAATGCTCATAGCATACCACGCAGCCGGCTGCGTGGTTATGTGGAGACTTTTACCCACTAAACTCAACCTTTTGGTAATTGGCTTAACGATCTGACTAGAGATCTCTAAGCCGTATACGAACGCGACCCTCCTTGGCAGAAAGGAGGGCGCAGTTCACACTATATAAATACGCTATTTATAAAAAAAGCGTGTGGGAGGGAGGTCGGCAAGCGCGTAAAGTTTTGCAACAGGCTAAATCTCGTAACACGTTATATTAAATGTCGTTCTTTTGATGGACCGCGTGCTATGTAAGAATATTATTTCGTGATAATTCACATTTTAGACTAAAATAAAATAAAAGAAACCAGTGAACACTCTTTCATACTTTTCAGGCTTAAAACTGTCCATAATCGATGTAAACGTTATTTTAACCTTAATATAAATTATAAATCAATTAAAGGCGTATTCAAAAGTTTATTGATTGTATATACAAAAATCAACTATTTACATACACTATTATTTACACTTTATCTATACTTTATTTACATTTAAATTATTAGTTAGGCTACTTTTGTAGCACACAACCGTGTCCTTCGATCACTTATAAATATACACTAACTAACTAACGTCTGTCACTAAATTAGGTCGCGCGATGAATGACGTGCTGTTATATCAAATTTGCTCTCAAGAGCGCGCACGCGCACGCGACAACTAGATGCCAGCGCTGCTGCTAGATCTAGTTTCCACTAGATATACATAGTGCCATAGCACCAAAGCGCCATAGTGCCATGGCGTTTAATTTCTTAAGCTTTGGTGTTTTGATCGTAACGCACAACGCTGCGCTATGCGGCTCAAACGCAGCGTCACGATGAAAGCGTTTAGCATCTCTGCAGAGAAGTGGTCAGTTGATTTTCCCGCAGACACCAAAGCAGACGTGTATGAACAATATTTTGAAATTTGTGCTTTACTTGAGGAGGAGGAAGAAGAATTTCTACTGCTTCTGAAAAGACGAAGAAGCATTGATTCTATTAAATTATTTTCAAACGAATCCATTGGCAACCCGTCACGCACGTCGCAGCGTCGCAACGAGAACGACGCCGCGCAGAGTGCGGGGTACCCGCTCCCCACTTCAACGCGCTTACCCTTCGCCGCTAACGCATACTGTGAGACAATTCTAGACGTTTTTAATACGATTATGTGTTGTCCGGCACCGCATACCGCAGCGTTGTGCGTTACGATTAATGGTGGTTAATATAACGCATAGCACCATATTATAGCGCGCTATCTCTTCATAACAAATAGCGCGTGTTATGTAAGTAGTCGCCATGGCGCTATTGCGCTATGGCGCTTTGGCGCTATCAAGTATTAATATCTAGCGACAACTAGTTCTAGCAGCAGCGCTGTTGGGAGAGGACGTGTGTAGCGAATTTGATCTCGTAGCGCGCTATTCATCGCGCGCAACCTAATTTAGTGTTAGACGTTGTTTAGTTAGTGTATACTGGGTATTTATAGATGATCAAAGGACACAGCACAGTTGTGATAAAAGAAGCCTAACTAATGTTTTTAAATGTAAATAAAATATGATACAAAAGTGTATATAATAGTGTATGTAAACAATTGATTTTTATAAATACAATAAATAAACTTTTAAATACACTACAATTATTTGATTTATAATTTATATTAAGATTAAAATAACGTTTACATCAATTATAATAAAAAATAATTAATTTTATTTTGATTCTAAAAATAAAATTAATTCTATTCTAAATAGTACATAACTTAAAAATATTTATAGGATTATGGAAAGTAGTAAGCCTGAAAAGTATGAAAACGCGTGCATTGGTTTTTCTTTACCACTTTATTTTATATTAGTCTAAAATGCGACTTACATATTACGAAACAATGTTCTTATATAGCACGCGATCTATCCAATGAACGACATGTAATGTAACGCTAAGAGATAACATGTGCTGTAAAACTTAACGCGCTTACTGGCCTCCTACACGCTTTTTTATAAATAGCGCGCTATAACATAGCGTATTTAATAACACGCTAGAAATTTATAGTTTATAGTCTATAGCGTGCTATTGATTTATAGTCGTTTTGAACAACTTTAGTTACGATCAAGAGACCCAAAGCTATAGAACACGATGTGCGCTATGGAAAGATAGCGCGTTATAATATGACGTTATGCGCTATATTAACCACCATTAATTCACATTGTGCGGCTCAGCTCGCGGCTGCCCGCCTTTGAGTGAGATTGTGTGCACATACGTTATGTGTACGTTTATGATGGATACCGAGAAATTTATTATCGAAATTCAAATTCGGCCAACAATTTAGAACAGAAAATTGCCAGAATATTATAAATGAGAAATGAAATGAATCGATACGAACGCAAATCACAGGTTTGCGGCCAACCGAATTGCGGGTAGCCGCATTCGCAACCGTATCATGCGGTCAGTCTGACGGCTAGTCGCATTGCAGTTACCCGCGTAGTGCGTATAAATGAACACTAAAACAACTCGATAATCAGCCTTTTCATTCTTAGTTATAAATTGGACTATTAATACAGAGTATTTTTAATTGTTATGTTTAATTTTATTTGTTTTAACTTATAGGTGTTTTAAAGAAAGGTACTGAATGTGAAATTGTTGGTCATGGTAAAGTAATGAAAACAACTGTTACTGGAGTTGAAATGTTCCATAAAACATTAGAAGAAGCTCAAGCTGGAGATCAATTGGGTGCCCTTGTGCGTTCTATTAAGAGAGAACAAATTAAACGTGGAATGGTTATGGCAAAACCTTGTACAGTTAAAGCTCATGACAATTTGGAAGCTGCAGTGTACATATTAAGTAAAGAAGAGGGTGGTCGGTCAAAACCCTTCACATCCTTTATACAACTACAAATGTTTTCTATGACTTGGGATTGTGCTACACAAGTAAACATTCCAGACAAAGAAATGGTAATGCCTGGTGAAGACGCTACGTGAGTATAATTGGATAATTATAGTAATAAGAAAGTTCTGTTTACTATAGTCTATAAAAACTATGCTAAAATTATTTTTAACCATTATTGTCACTAGAAATATAAAAGTTTTTACAAGTAACATTTCCCAAACTTAAATATTTGTGTTTTTATTGTTTTCTAGTCTATTTTACAAAAATGAGCACTTGTTTAATTATTCATACAGGTTACATCTCCGTTTACTAAAGCCAATGGTTTGTGAAGCGGGTCAAAGATTCACTTTAAGATTGGGAGATTTGACATTAGGAACTGGTGTCATCACTAAAATAAATAAAAATCTTAGCGAAGATGACAGAATGAAGCTCTTGGAAGGAAAGAAGGCACGAGAAAAGGCTGCAGCAAAGAAGTAGACATTTTAATTTATATGTAATATTTAGAATCATTCTGTAGTTATTATTGTATGCATTTAAAATAAATTACTTAAAAAGCGAGTTTTTATTTTATTTTATTTAACAAGTACACTTACAATACACATATATGACAATCACGAAAGCATACACATTTCTATACTCTCTGATATGTATATCAATAACAAGTGTACATAACATTCACAAATTAAGTCATGCAATTTTGGGTTAATTTGGAGTACAAATATCATCCAATCAATACAATGGAAATTAGAACTATTCAAATAAATTATGTACTTAAATAAGTACATAATTCATATATAGTTTTTATTTGATTATGAGCAAAGATTGTAATGCTAAAATTTAGTAATTAAAATTGCGCTACTTCCATGTCCTTTGTATATTATGGCAATAAAGACATGTGACAGTTTTCTTTTAGAAGAGGAGATAGAGCATGCGACTCACCTGATGTAAAGTGTCAACCACCGTCCACGAACAGCTGCAATACCAGGGGAGTTGTGGGTGCTTTGCCAGCCATTTTACGACCCGTTAGCTCGCAACAATTCGTGCTTGCGATTGTCATTTAGGCTCTACTGTCCCAAATGATCCTGACAACTAGGTAAACATTGGCATTCAAACATATCTATTAATAAAGCTTGTTTTACGTACATCACACTAGTTTTTATTTCTCGTCAATACATGCAGCAATCTGAACTTCAAAAGCCGCTCTCAACTTCTCGTAGTAGTACTTTGGATTGTAGTGTTTTGTTGTGACAAAACCAATAAAAAAATATTAAGGCGAATAAATCGGGGGTAGTGTGATTTTACAGTGACGCTTTCGCTAGTGCGGCTGATAAGCGTCGCGGGCCACGAGCGTTACGTCTCTTGGATCGTTACATAGTTTTACCAACACACGCGAATGGCCCGCGCTTGCGGCAACTCAGCCGCGCCTTTCAACAGTAAACGATGTAGAGTACACGCCTCCCAGCAGTCTAGTGGTAATGTAAAGATGTACTTGTATACGTCGTCGTCGTTGCCTTTTTTTCCATAAGTAATCTGGTATAATAAACGCGAGAAGCCTCATCACGACAAACCGATCACGACTACGAGGCAGCAAACCGCGCGACTCTAAGCTCGTTTTATAGTTTCGAACGGGTCATCCGCGCGCTAACCACTCGCGCTGACGGTAAGCGTCACTGTAATGGACGCCACACACAACGAACTGAAGCCAGCGGATTACGGCGCGCCTGGAAAACTCTGTGGAGAGCTATCAGTTAAAAATTTCAACTTAAGATTTCGCACTCACGATCATTTTTGAATTTACGTCAGTTCGATTGAGCAGTTTCAACTGACAGTGCGACCGAAAAAATTCGTGAGTTGTCTGTTGAAAATATCAACTTATGGACGTCACACACGGTCGGTTAAAATGATCAGTTGAACTGACGTACATCCAAAAACTGACCGTGAGTGTGGAATCTTAAGTTGAAGTTTCGGTGATTGGTTGTAAAATTTTCTCCGGAAATTTTAAAATATTAGTGTTATTTTCGTTTGAATCATTTTTTTTCCTATTTCAATCCCATTACTACATCAGTTTACAAGTTGGACACCAACGCGAAGAGACGCACGCGATTAGCGACAAAAGTTGTACCCACCCGTAATCTAAAATGGTTGTCAAGTAGTGTGCTAAATGTAAGAAAAACATCACCAAAAAAGTGCCTGCCTCGACTAGAGTGCAGTAGATGCGATCAAATAGTTCACGCGGATCCTGTCTGTTCAAAGTTATCCAACAAACAGTTAAACACCCTCAAGAATTCATCCGGCATAGAGTGGAGTTGTGAAGAGTACCTAAGGAACATTTCTCGTAGGTCATCGTTCGTGATCCCGACGATGATGGCGATGATGAAGGCTGCGATCCTAGAAACACGGGAAATGCACAAGTTATAGATGCGAGAAAGTTGGTACAAGACATCAGTCGCGAGGTAAAAAAAACCTTTCGTGAGGAGATCGGGAACCTTGAGAAATCACTCGATTTTCTAAGTAAACAACTTTCCACTATGGAACAATCAATAAAAAAAAAACAAGACACTAGTATCAAAGAACTTGAAAATAAGAATTATGACTTTGTGAACAAAAAGAAGAATTTGGAACTTCGGGTATCTACTTTAGATCAGGGACTTAGAGATTTTGAACAAAAGACTCTCTACCTCGCTGGAAATTGCCGGATTACCAGTGGAAATGCCCAGCCAGGTAAATGCGATGATTGATACTGTTGCCGCTAAATTGGACGTTGATAAAAAGGATGTGCAGTCAGCTCAACGGTTGCAAGGGTCAAAGGACAAACCGAGATCAGTTCTTGTGGAGCTAAAGTCTAAGATATTGCAGCAATAGTGGACAGATGCTGGCAAGGACGAGTGTCTCACCGCAGGGATGAACATTTCAAAGGAGAAGGCTGATGAACGCATTTTTATAAGAGAAGCCCTAACAAAGTATCAGAAAACACTTCTGTTTAAAGCTAAGTCGCAGCTATTGAATAAGTCTTGTAAGTGTGTATGGTGTAAAAATGGGAAAGTATGTGCTCGAAAAACTGACAACAGCAAAATTTATTATATTCGCACTATGCATGACATGAATCAAATTATAAAACGAAGTTCATCTCTTTCTGATAAACAACCCGGGTCACCTTCATTCACAATATTGTAAAGTTCTCATCTATACCCATGTTTATTCATTGGTCAATAAATTCAAATAAAATGGATACACTAGTAAATGAAATTCCTAATCAATTTTTTCAACAATTGCTTCCTAAAAGTTTTATGAACTTCTCATGTATATCACTTTAATATTAGATCACTTATATTTTTTTTTAATAAACTGCAACAACTAATCCATAACTGTACCTATCCACTAGATGTAATAGTTATAACGGTGACTGGTATCTCGAACAATATTGTTAATTTATACACATTTCCCAGCTATAATTTGTAATTTGCATTGCGTAGTTGTACGTGAAAATAAGAAGGGATGCGGAATTATAATTCCTTGTTAATAAACTTGTTTGTGACGAATGCCACGCCGTTTACGTGGGTCAGACTGGTCGCAATTTCGGGACGCGTTATAAAGAGCATTTAGCCGCGTACAGAAATTGCAATCCTGGTAAATCCCATTTTGCTAAACATCTCTTGGACACTGGACACAACCTAGCCAACAACCATTCCTTTGAAGTCTTACATACTTGTAACAAGCTGCGAATGTGTGTGCTGGAATAGTTGGAGATTTTAAAAAATAATAATGGTAACAATGCACTGCTTAATGAACAAATAAATGTTTCTAATTCACCTTTGTTAAACATCTTTAAGGCCAATCTCTAAATTAATTATAATAAATAACTATAATAATAGCAATGGAAAACCATAATAATAATATATTAAAAAATTAATAATATAAAAAATAATAACAATGATAATTAGTTTCAGGTTTAACATATCACGACGCGGTCACTCACTACTTTGGTGGAGAGCGGTTGTGTCGGCGTGTACAAATAGCAGCCGTTTTGGCTCGCCGCTCTGCGCCCTCCTTTCTGCCAAGGAGGGTCGCGTTCGTATACGGCTTAGAGATCTTTCGTCAGATCAGTAAGCCAATTCTTAACAGCTTCGCTGCCAACTGGAATATGGTGACATCATAGGAAAATCCGTGGTTTTTTTTTAAATATGCATGAAGGACGTTTCAATATTGTTATTTTAGAAATATTTAACTATTTTTAGAAGGTTTTGGTAAGAAAATGCTAAATAAAAAAAATCCGCGAATTTGCGGACCTGGCACTAAGATTGACATTTTCAACCCCAGTGCCAAGTCCGCAATTTTGCGGAGTATTTTCTTTTATTGTTAAAATGTTAAAATTATCTATGGTATTTAAACACAAAGAAAATAGTAGTTTGCTTAAATTCTCATACCTTTGGTAAGTGTAAGCAGTGCCGGGCGCGTACTAATTCGTAGAAACCAAGCGGCACTACTCCGCATATTAGCGGAGCCGGCACCCCGCGCTCACCCCGCACTCCGCTAATTCGCGGAGCTGGCAGCGAAGTTGTTAAAGGCGGGGTTTAGTGGGTAAAAGTCTCCATATAACCACGCAGCCGGCTGCGTGGTATGCTATGAGCATTCCCCACCTCCCCCGCTTTCCGGAGGTTTGCCCATATTTGCTTCGGGCGCAAAGAAAAAGCTCGCCGCTCATTTAGCGGTCAGTAGAGATGAGTCGTACTAGGTAAATTTCGTACTAGGTGCACCTAGTCCAATTCCGTATAAATACTCGATCCAAATACCTGTTCCACCTAGTCCATAAAGTATCAAGTACGCATAAAGTTTAGTATTGTTGGAATAGGAATAGGATACGCTATAGTTTCAAGTACCATATTTTACGTGCGTACTGCTGAAACGTGTGCAATAATGAATTCATACATCTTCCCTTCATACTTTACAAAATTATTATAATTATTCTCGTAACTAAATTACGAGAATTAAGGTTATATGAGAAATTAAGATAATTTACTTCAAATGCTACTTAGTAGTACTTCATATTTTGTAAAATTTGTTTTAAAAGATGTTTATCTTTGATTTATTTGAAAAACTCTAGAATGGGCGTACTCACCTATTGATTTTGTATGTCTTGATTTTAAGCTGCATGTTTTTTTTACTAGGTATTGCTATAATTCTATAATTGGTTGATGCAGCTCATAGGTACTAATGACGGAAGGGAGAATTTAAAGTGGATTATTTTCGTTTATCTCTCATATAATCTTAATAGTAACGAGCCTAATTATAATATTTTTTTAGAATATTGTTTGCATAATTCTTATAAATAACATTAAAAAAAGAATTGTTCTGAAAAATAAAAAGTGAGTTTGTCAGTTCCGGCGCACGACTGAAGTTTACTCCTTACGAACAATTATAAAATATATAGATTAGTAAATGTGGGTAAATGAACGCATTTTTATACTACTGAAAGCATGCATGACACATTTACTTATTTAATGTATATTCATCAAAATATATTACATAATCATCGAAACGTAAATTGTTTACGCTTCCAATGCTATGTTATGTAGTCATGGAAACATGAAAACAGCGTCCACCGAGATCACATTCGCATGAGTCCGTACCGTATTTGACAATAGACACTCGCCTGCCTTGTACTCTTGTATAAGTATTTGGTACAACTAGTCCGAGTCCCGACTGGTCTCGTACTAGTATTTGGTTGAACTAGTCCGAGTCCCGACTAGTCTCGAGTCTCGAGTATTGACAGACAAAGATAGAAAGACTACGGAATAGTCTAGTTAAAAAAGGACGGAATATATTATTACACAACAAACACGAGTGCGCGTCACGTTACCTTTATGTCCATTAAAATTTGGTTCAAATTCAAATGACTGACAAACTAATGATTTAGGCAAAGACGACCCGAGTTGAGCGCCTAGTAACTTCAGTCTACGGCAACAAAATACGAGTACGACGCGTAGGCACAGTGAGACTAGATGGATCGAGTATTTTAAAAGTTGGAATAGGTGCAACCTAGTCTCGTTAAATACTTAGTCCCTGGATCTGTTCTAGTATACGCTTCATCTCTAGCGGTCAGCCGCCGTAGTCTACATCACCTGAAGATGCCTCGTGTAGAGGCGAAACACGTGTCGTATTGTCGTCGATGATTTGTCTTTCCTGGAATAGTGGTGTTGGGAGTAGTGGTGCTGGGATAAGTGCACGCAATTGAGGGAGGGCGGGAGGTGCTCTTAAGGCCAGGTAAGACACATCATTGTATTTTTATGCGGATAGTTGCGAATTAATTAATGTCTTTATTGGAATTATAATTTACGTACGAAACCACCTAAAATTTACAACAATTCAACGTAATACTAAAACGTTTGAAAGTCTTACGGGTGGACCAAAACTAATGAAGCCACCACTATACGAAAACTTCAGCGTTTCCAGAGATTGGCTTGTATGGCTGCCGCGGGCTGCATAAGAACTACACCAACAGCAGCTGTAGAGGCTATACCTGGATCTATCACAACAAATCAAAGCAACTTTATCTGCCATTGGACTCAAGACCCTAAATATTTAAAGTAAGAGTAGAGTCCCCCATACAGGTATAATTGATAGAATTTACTCAAAAATTCCTATCTTACAAGCCGAGTATGATAGGATCACTTATCAGTGTTGAAACAGCAAGAATAGTTTACTTTAGTTATTTCCATAGCACTATGTCGTATGGTATTTTGCTATGGGGACACGCGACTGACACTGAAATTATATTTTACAGAAGAGAGCCATTAGAGCAATATAATTTAAAACCAAAAGAGTCACTGAGACAAAAATTTAAGGAAATTAATATATTAACTCTGGCCTCCCAATATATTTATGAAAATGTAATGTATGTACACAAGAATAAACGTAGTTTCGCAAAAATAAGTGATATTCATTCTGTAAATACTAGGAACAGACACAAGCTAGTAAGTAGTACCAGTTACTCTACGCTACCGAGTCAGTAATTCATTCTTGGGGCGATGTATACGCTTTTACAACAAAATCCCAGAAAATATAAAAAATTTGTCATACGCAAAGTTCAAAAATTTTATATATTATTTTATTATATATAGGGTTATTATAATATTAAGGAATTTATGGATGATAGTAACCCCTAGGAAGGGTGATCGCTACCAAGCTATTTCTAATTTGTGTTGTGTTGTTAATTGTAAACATGATTGTAAGCTATTATTTAAAAAAAAATAGTCCCGCTGGGTTTCTTGTTGGTTCTTCCCGGGACAGTTTTTTTTTGCGAACCAGTGGTAAATGAAAAAATTGACTTTCAATAAGTATAGCTTATAATCTACATTGAATAAAAAAGTTTCTGTTTCTGATCTCAAAACAATTTGTATTCGATAAGAAGTATAGGACACAATTGAAGGAAACTGACCAGCTGGAAGGATTGGGACCAAAAGAGCTCAAAGCTTTCACGGATGGTTCTAAGACAAATGAAGATGTGGGGTCTGGGGCTTTCTTTGAAGATCTTAATATCCACATATGCACACCGCTGGGTACCCATAACACAGTCTTCCGGGCTGAATACATGGGTATCATCCAAGCGGCCATAGCAATAGATGCTAGGAAAGTGAAAGACTTCTCCATCCGAATGCTGACCGACAGTATGGCGGTACTACAAGCTCTGAGTTGCAATGTGGCGAACTCGGGACTGATATATGAGTGCCATCAATGATTGAATGAAGTATGTAAGCATAACAATGTGACTCTGCAATGGATCAAGGGACACAGTGGATCTACGAGGCAACGATGCACCAGATGAACTGGCCAGAAGTGGATCGGCTCTGGCAACTATAGGGCCGGAACCTATAGTACCAATCCCCTTTGGCTACGTTCGTTCACTGATACGTAGATACTTCAATAATTTAAACGCTTAGCTTTGGAAAAATTCAGTAGACTGTAGACAAGCTAGGGAGGCCCTGCCTGAAATAAACAGTCGTCTAACCAAGGTTCTAATGAGACTGAACAAGCCACAGATCAGAATAGTAACAAGTGCTATCACAGGACATGGCTCTTTTAACAAAATATTTGTTTACCATAGGTGTTACTGATAGCCCCCTGTGAAGGGCATGCATGGGAGAGGAAGAAGCGGTGGCTCACGTGTTGCTGACATATCCAGAAGTCGCTACATACAGGGCTAAACATCTCGGCACGCCAGGATCGCTCCCCGAAGTTGCTTGCAACATCAAAGGACTGTTGAACTTCTTCGGGGAAATTTCATGGCTCGAATAACCACATTATTCCTGCCCACACGCAAAATACGCGCTTAGACGTGGAGTTTCGGAAAACAGCCCGTCGTAAAATAAACTAAACTAAGTCTTTAAGGCATAATAAAACTTAGCTCGTCACTAAATGTAGTTGTGTGTGCAGTTTATAGACCACCATCTACAAATAAAAATCTGTTTATAATTGCAATCATATTTCTAAGTTTGAATTGACACAGAACTTTTAATTGGTGACTAACATAGATCTGAAATATTCAATCTCATAACGTTAACATCACAACGCATATGTAGGAGCACTCAGCGAGCACGGATTGATGTGGGGAATATCCAGGAGTAATAGTGTTCTGTGGGAATATCGGAATACACAAGAATTGAAACTAAACAAAATATAATTACTCATAGAGTAATTAGACTTAGAGTGATAGTGTCATTCAAAATTCCGTTCAAAGTTGAAGCAACAACACAATGAATGTGTGCATAAGCGGCCTGTAATCATAGATAAATAAATATGTATGACTGTAATTACGTTTGCCCGCACGCACACAAGCAAATGAGTAATGTATGCAAGAAAATGAAAATTTCCCCAAAAAATGGGCAAAGTGTAATAGTAGTAAAGTTACAGCCTATATACGTCCCATTGCTGGGCACAGGCCTCCTCTCATTTCTGAGAGGGTTAATGGTTGAGAGGGGTAATAGTAGATATAGTCGTAAAATTTATATTTAGGTTGCGTTTAGAATTATTTACTAATAATTTACAAAGAGAGAAATATAAAATTACTTATATTTGTTAACTAATATTTTAATAAAATTATTTATATGCGTAATATCTTATGCTATAATAATATTCACAAATCTATTATGTCATTATATTATTCTGTTAGAAGAGATATATTTATATAAGTATATAGTATTATATATTTACATAAATATATGATATACTTTTTTTGAATAGGCGTTTTGTATTAAAACAAAATAAGATTCGGAAGGAGAAATATTATTAAAATAAAACACGAAACTAAAAATATTTATTAAATAACTATATACCGAAGTACTTAAACTAAACGTCTCTTACTTAATAACCCTGAATCTGCAACTGTTTTCTAAATAACTGTCGCTTTGATGATGCTATCCGCGAAATATATTTTTTTTTTTTTTGGATTCATATAGGAATCGAACTCTTACATATAACGTTCTACAATAAGTCGCGGTAGATTTGGTCGTCATGTTGCGAATTGATGTGCTCTTCTACAATATGAAGTAGAGAACGACCAATGAGTTTGACCATAATTTCGAGAGATAGCTCTTTCTCTGAATTGTTGTTTTGTACATTTTGCTTAATATAATTTCGCAGATTATTTTCAGCAATACTACAAATTGAGTAAAATTCATTAAAAACGTAAATTAGTTAGTTTTCGTTAGTTTACTTTGCGATTAAGTCTAATTTTTTCAATTCATTGAGCAGCACAGACCACCTAGCCTACGAGTCATGTAACGAAAGACGACAAATTTCTGTAGTTCATCTGCTCAACCAGAGCCTATATAGTTGAACACGAATGCTACCGTTTAGTGGTGACCAGACAACAGACCTGTGCACTGCGTCCTTAGCCCTACAATTTTTTAAAATTAAAACAGTAAAACTACTACTTGCGCAGTAAAGTGGTATGGTAGTGATAGCAGGAAACGTAATTTCAAGAAAGATAAAGTCACGTTTCACCGGTAAATGCAACATTTAATAACCTTAAAATACTAAAACCGTGAGGGTTCAACGTGTTCTGGTCGTAGTTCTGAGACTGTCCTTGTCAAGCACGCAGTATCATAGTAGCGTCTCTGTCTATTAACCAAAGGGGCTGTAGGCGGCACGTGTAAGTAGAAATGCCCAAAAAAGTATCAATGCAAGTTTATCGACTATATATTATATTATTATTTTTTGTGTAGATGAACAGTCATACTATTATATTTGTGTATATTTAATCTATATGTTATTATAATTTGAAATCTAAATTACAGTTTTACTAACCCTAATTAATGAAAAATAAAGGTAACTTTTGTTTACATTTTTATATTACGTTAATTTACCTAATGTAGATATTTTTACCTGACTGTCGCGGCCGAGCCCGAAACAAAGTCGTGGTTTTCGAGAGTATGTATTATGTTTGTGTATAAATTTCTTAGGCACATTCCGCTCTTAACGGATTTATGGTAAACAATTAGCGTTGAAAATGACATGTAAAATACATGTATATATTTTAAAGAACTTTACATGTATTAAACGGTATATTTTACGCACGCATCATTCATTTGTTTATAATTACGTTTTGTTTTTATAGCCCCCCATACTTACGAGTACGATGTATGGATGTGACACCTCTCACGCGCCACCCGCACACATTTCTTTTTTCTAACCTTGACAGACTAATTTATTTAGAAAATCGTAATGGTTTCTTGTCTCGTAGGCTGGGTGGTCTGTGTTGAGCAGCAACAGTCGGACCAGACGAAAATCTAAAAACGAATACGTTTAAATTGGCAATAACATTCACGTTGTTATCAACTTCACTTCATTAAAACAAAACAAATATTTTTGTGCTATTTTGGCTAAACGTTAACCGTTAAACGTTAACGTCTTTACCATACGAGGGTGGATTGAAAAGTACTCGGCCTAACCTAGAAAATAAACACATACTAAATCAGTTATATTTTTATTTTTCTACATAATCACCATCAAGTTCAATACACTTTTGCCACCTCCCCTTCCAAGCATTTAGACCGTTGAAAAAAAATGATTCTTCCTTAGAGTCAAAATATGCGTCTACAGCTGTTTGACCTCGTCGTTTGTCGAAAATCTTTGACCTCCCAAGTGCTTTTTTAGGTTAGGGAACAGAAAGAAGTCTGATGGTGCCAGATCAGGTGAATACGGCGGATGCGGTAACAGTTCAAAGCCACAGTTGTGAATTTCAGCCATTGACTGTACTGACGTGTGAACACGGGCGTTATCTTGATGAAACAGGACTTTTCTTCTGAGCATTCCTCGACGTTTTTCTTTTATTTCCTATCGTAAACGACGTAGTAAGGTGCAGTATTAATCAGAGTTTATAGTCTGATCCCTTTCAAGATAATCAATCATAATCACACCTTTCGAGTCCCAGAATACTGAAGCCATCACCTTATTTGCCGACAAAATCGACTTAGCCTTTTTAGGGGGTGGTGAACCAGGTCTTATAGTCCACTGTTTTGATTGTTGTTTTGTTTCCGGTGTACAGTAATGAACCCATGTTTCGTCCATAGTAACAAAACGATTCAAAAAATCATCTGCATCGGCTTCAAATAACTCCAAACAGTCGCGTGAAATAGTCAATCGCGTCCTTTTTTGTTCAACTGAAAGCAGTCGCGGAACCCACCTCGCAGACACCTTGTGGAAACCCAACTCGTTGACAATGATGTTTTGAGTTCGTTCACAAGAGATGCCTATAATCTCGGCTATCTCTCTAATTTTTAATCTGCGGTCTCCCATTATTAAATCAAGTACTTTTTTAATATTTTCGTCAGTAGTTGACGTCGAAGGCCTTCCAGAGCGGGGTTCATCTTTCACACTCTCTCTACCACGCTTAAATTCTGCTATCCATTTTTTGACGGATGAATATGACAGAGCACAATCGCCTAATGTACTGACCATGTCATCATGGATGGCTTTTGATGATAGCCCCTTCTTATGGAGGTACTTAATGACGGCACGCTGCTCGATTTGCTCCATTCGCGGAAATTATGTCCGATTACTTTGTTAATAAATTTATAAAATCACAACTAATTATCGCACACGTTTCGAACTTCACATAATGAACTAGTCTGAACTGAACTAAATAATGTGGGTAGATTTGATTTTTAGAATTGAATGGATCTGTGTTAGGCCGAGAACTTTTCAATCCACCTAGGTAATTTAATACACCACTCTTGGCTAGTGGCAAAACGTATCGTCTTTTTAGAAAATGTCGAAGATATGTAAATCAGTATTAGAATTTAAAAAAATGTTCATAGGGTACGTTATTTATTCTAAAACACATACTATAAAAAGATAAAGGCAAGTGGGAACCCTAATAGTATTTGGCAATTAAACGTACCTACTCATGGGTGAATATTGTAGGTATTTTTATTTGTCAAATAAAAATACAACAATAATAGTCCCATATTGGCAGTATGTAATTATAATAATAAGAAAATATTATAATAATTTTAGTTATTAGTATTGTATAAATACTAATAACTAAAATAGTTAATAAGATCATATTATTTTGTCCAAGATCATACTGGCTGATTTATTTGACAAACATAAAATTAAAATAATATATTACAATATGTCAAAATTTGATGTCAAAAAAAGAACGGCTTTGTTACATAGTTGCCCAAAGCGCTATCAGTAAATAAGTCAGTCTCGAAATCATGTGCGAGCATATCTCTAATAAGCCGTATAGCCATTGACTTATATATTACTAGCGTAAGGACCGGGCCGACCGAACAACTAAAACGGACCAGTGCGCTGGCCCTAAAATTACAGTTTAGGGCCAACGCGAATCGGTAGACAGTTTGGCGCGCGCAGGACAGATTTGTCTGTCATAAATATGTCAAGCTGCGTGGTAAAAGAATGCAAAATTTACGATACGAAGATTAAAAAGGAACATGAGATATCGCATCATCGGTTAATAATCTGTGTCGGTTAATAACCCTGTATTAATTTTGTTACAATTAAATTATTATATTGTTACGAGCTTGAGGTTCGTGACAATAAAAATTGCCGATAAAATTACCTAAATTAACACTTTAATTTACTTTACACAATTAAAGTTAAAACACTAATAATTTAAACACACTAATTCACTTAATTCCACTCCGAAGCTTCGCTTGTTTCGCCCAAATCAACACTGCCTCGATCGCATCTTGCAGCGCCTATATATTTAAATTAGCAAAGAAATATCCAGAATGTTCAAGTAAACACGGGCAAGGTACCGAGCGTTCGAGTTTCGACTAGGCGCTGTCGGTTGAGTAATTTGTGATGTCATTTTCTCAATGCTCCCCTCGCTCTCGTTCCTGACACTAGATGGCGCTAGTGTATCGTTGACTGGAGCGCGTAACACTGCCCCCTCCTAAGACATGCTCGTCCCGAGCATTATCGGCCCCATAATAACGCGCCAAGCGATTCACATGGACGATCTTAGGAGTCCCTCTTGCGCCTTTCTGTAACGGCTCCGCAATGTCAAGGGCTGTCCTATCCCGTGGTGCACCAACATTGTACAATTTCGGTGCTCCTCTACTACGTGTCCGAGGTCCCCGCTCGGCCGCACAACTTGTACATGTACGACACCAATCCTCGACATCGTCACGATAATGGACCCAGTAAAACTGTTCTCGGACCTCCTCTAGAGTTCGTTTAACTCCCAGATGGACTATTGAACGACCTTTATGGCACAACTGTAGAACATTCGGCACTTTAGCTTTAGGGACAACCATTTGCAAACGACAGCTGTCTCTTCGACCATTGTCCCATTTACGGCACAGGACTCCATCCTGAATCAGCAAGCTGTCCCATTGGGCCCAATAGCTTTTCGTGGTTGAACTCATCGCTGAGACGTCCCTCCACTTAGGCTTGGTAGCACGGGCCTTCATCCATCCCAGAATCGGCTTGATGTCCGGATCTTCCTGCTGTGCATGTCGTAGGTTGTCCTTCCACCCGTTGTTGAGGTGGTCTGTCCTGAGCATCCTCACGGATACCACCTCCTTACTCTCTTGCCTACTACAATGGTTGCAATCTTCAGGACAAGGTCTTCTTGACAATGCATCTGCGTTGCCGTGAGATTTCCCGCTGCAGTGTCTGATAGTAAAGTCGTATTCCTGCTGCTGCTGGGTGGTGCTGTTAGCCGCACTTCCTTTCTGAGACCGTTCACCTTCCCTTCGTAGGGTGTGCTCAGGGCAGCTGGACCGAAGATGGCCCCTTTCCCCACAGCCATAGCACCTAGGGCTGTATCTTTTATTGTGGTCGCGAACCGTAACTGCTGTAACCTCCCTAGCGTGAGGTGAACGATGATCCTGTCGCTGCCAGGCAGTGTCGTTAGCTACACTACCCTCTCGAGATCGATCAACTCTCCTTTCCACGGTTCGCTTAGGGCAGCTGATTCGAAGATGGCCCTTTTCCCCACAGCCATAGCACCTTGGGCTGTATCCTTTGTTGCGGTCGCGAACTGTAGCTGCTGCAACCTCCCTGATGCGATGGGAACGATGATCCTGCCGCACGGCTTCCACCTCCAGTGCATGGGCCAAGGCGTCCTTAAGCGTCTCGTGGTGCCCGAGCCTCACAGCAGCTCTGACTTCCAGGTCGCGGATGCCGTCGATGAATGTCTGCACCAGGTTCCCTTCAATGAGCGCAGGTACAGACCGGTATGCTTTTCGCACCAGCTTCTCCACTTCTAGAGCCCACTGCTGCAGGTTTTCGTTGATGCGCTGCACACGATCTTTAAGCTGCGCACGAAAGACGTGTTCCAGGTGAGCGTCGCCATATCTCGCCTCCAATGCCTCAAGGAGTTGCTCATAAGTCACTTCCTCACCGAGAGCTTCCAGAACTGTTAAGGCCTGGTCGCGCAGGCCTAGTGTGAGAGCAGTCATGGCCTGACTTTTATTCCAGCCGTTCGCCTTCATAACAGCCTCGAACTGGATTTTGTAGGCTGACCAGGAAGAAGTCCCGTCGAATGGTGGCACCTTGAACCCACGTAGCGAAGGTGTAGTAGCTACTACGGGAACTGAAGCTCCATCTCCAAGTTTGAGTTCGTCCAGTGATTTCTTCATGTCAGCCATTACGTTGTCAACCCGATTGTTTACTTGGTCGATTCGGGTTTCAGCTTTCTCGATTCGGTTTTCAGCTTTCGCGATTTGGGTTTCAGCTTCCGACAGGCGTTTGTCATGCTGATCAACCCTATCCTTCACCTCCTTTATCTCCTTCCCGAAGGTAGCGTGAAGGTCCTTCATGAGGAGCATCTGTTCCTCCTGTCGGCGGGCCTGTTCCTCTTGTCCGCTCTGCAGCTGCTCTTTCAACTGACGGACCTGTTCCTCCTGTCGGCGAGCCTGCTCTTGCAGCATCACCATCAGAGCACCTAAGTCAGGTGCTGCAGATGTAGGAGCTACCGACGGGCCTGCAGCCGGTGGCTGGCCCTCCGACGTCTGCGGCGTTGCACCACCAAATCTTCGTTGGTCCGTCTCCTGCTGGCGTTGACTTCGGGTACGGACACCCTCCGTTTCCTCCTTAGGTAAAATCGGCATTATTTTATCCCACTTCTGACACCAATTGTTACGAGCTTGAGGTTCGTGACAATAAAAATTGCCGATAAAATTACCTAAATTAACACTTTAATTTACTTTACACAATTAAAGTTAAAACACTAATAATTTAAACACACTAATTCACTTAATTCCACTCCGAAGCTTCGCTTGTTTCGCCCAAATCAACACTGCCTCGATCGCATCTTGCAGCGCCTATATATTTAAATTAGCAAAGAAATATCCAGAATGTTCAAGTAAACACGGGCAAGGTACCGAGCGTTCGAGTTTCGACTAGGCGCTGTCGGTTGAGTAATTTGTGATGTCATTTTCTCAATGCTCCCCTCGCTCTCGTTCCTGACACTAGATGGCGCTAGTGTATCGTTGACTGGAGCGCGTAACAATATGAACGCATTTTTAGAGTTTTATTTTACGGTTAGTTTAGTTACGTTACCAATATTAGGCCAGGGTTGGATTCAGACCCTCAAAAATATTGTACATGAAAAATAAAATTATACTATTTAAAAAAAATATCACGTTTGACGTTTCATGTTTCTTTTTTCCCATGTTGCGGGATTTTGGCGTCACGCGTCTAGTTTATATAAACGTTTCGTTTTTGACGGTTTTATTTTTATTTCTGTTTTATTTTTGTAATATGTAATATGTAATATTGGTAGCTACCTAATATATTTTATATTTATAAGGGTAAAACGAAAAGAGTATAAAAGAAACCATATCTGCTTAATTGAATCTAAAAATCTGATTCATAAAATATTTTGAAATTTTGTTTTCAAACCGATTGCTTCTGGAGCATAGAGTTTTTATCGTGGTAGTCATTATAGTTGTATCAAGGATGGATTGACCAGAAAGGGAGCTAATTTTAATTTTATTTAAAAAACGCGGTACTCATGTACAATACAGAAATTCACGATATCGTAGGGTTAATATTAAAAAGTAAAAGGACCCAATGATAATATAAGTCGATCTTTAGGTAAAATGATGGTATTTGCGCTTAATATTATTACTTCAAACTATGATCTAATGGTAGGTACATTTAGGATAATAATTGTACTACGAAATCCGACCCTGCTTATGTGTGTATGTGTGTTATGATATGATATGAAAAAGTTATGAGTAAAATATTTAGATGGGCTCATCCTTCCTTTTGAAATCATTGCATATAGCGCGAGAAGTGGGCGAGTGAACGCCGCACCTGGTTCGCACTGGGGTCGACACAGAAGGTGCGGCCGCCGCCGCGGTGCCATCGTCCCCTCCACTTCACAGCCTAGGCCCAGCCGCTTCGGATTCAACAACCCTACTCTGCTTAATATCATCGGGCTATCTATTCGACTGTAGATGATTGCTAGGTAGTATGTTATCAACTGCATAGTTCACCTAAGTTTAAGAGTGTAAAAACCCACCATGCCAGTAACAAATAAGGACGGATATAAATAGGGGTAATAACCGTATTCCTTTTTATATAGCCATCGTGCAAATTTGCGCTATATTCTCTCTATCATAAAAATATATTTCTCCTCATAGGGATTCCATGCAATGGCACCGTATTCAAGCTTACTACGAACATAATATGCATTGTAAAGTACCAAAGTGACCTTTAATTCGTCGAATTGTGAAGAAGTGCGAATAACGAAGCCAAGCAATTTACTGGCATTTTTATATACAGTAGTCACGTGGTTATGAAAGTAATTTGTGTGATTTATAACTTTTAGCTTTTTTCACACTTATATTTATATAAGTGTGTTTAAAGTTAATCATTTATGATGTAAAAAACTTGAGTAAGCACACTCTGTACGTTGTTTAAAACAAAATGCAAGTTAGCTACCTGCATATATAGCACCCCTTTGTTTGACTGTACCTAACACGAAAAATCTGTATTAGAGTGTGCACTGCGTACATAGCGGTGAAACTGCTCAAGCGAAACTTAAGGTGTATCCCTGACCAAAATGTTACGAAAGTGCATTTTTTCAGACTCTATTATCTCATTAATTATGAAAAATAAACTACATCTAAAAGCACATTATTAATGTTCGATATCTTATCATCACATTCCACGTTCTAATTTGTTTTTATGTGCTATAAATACATTGAAAATTAACTTCGTTCGTTTTTCTTTTTAATTGAAATAATTCCAAAAACTGTGTGAATTCTACGAAAAACGGGCGTGCGCTGAGTGCGGGCGGCATTACTGGGCATAAAGCGGTATGTGTTCATACGAGGTAGCTGTGTCGCTCGTCGTCGTCGTCGATGTTCCGTATTTCGCCGCAAATATAATATTATTTGAGTACCTACCAACCGATGCGCTTACGTGTTTTTTACTACAAAAAGACGTTACGATGTGTTATTGTGTGATTAGTACAAATGCCTAAATTCAAGAAGAATAAACGTCAACGACATCAAAATGCTCTAATGAATGAAATTCTCTCAGATGAAGTAAAAAAAGGTAGACACAGCACGGCCTTTGTTATTGGTGAAGCCAAAAAACTCCGCTCCTTTACGCACACGCGTTCACGCACACACATGCATCAAACTACGCTCATTTTCGCTCAGTACTTTCTTAAAACAAACTCATTTAACTAATTTTAATTTGTTATTCCAACACAATTTTGAAGGTTATTCGAAGCACGAATATCAATGTTTCGAGATTACGTAACGGGAGAATGTTGCCAGTATTTCTTATTTCTAATGGTCCGAGATTTGGGTATTTAAGTTTAGGCTACGTTATAAAATATATGTAGTCAACATATTTTTTTTAAATTAGTTGTTACTATGTTACATCAAATTGAAGCCAAGGTAAATAATAAATTTTTTAAGTCGCTGATGTTTCTGTTTTAATTGTTGAGTACTTCCAAACTATTTTACTATCAAAAAATATTTATGATTTTAGGCTACCAACGAATATTTTAATAAGACATGAATTTTTACGTGGTAGAGCCATGCTGCAGTTATACTATTAGTAGAATAGTTATAGCACGAATGGATCAGCTCGGCCGGGAAAGGATCACGCTCTCACGGAATACCGGCGTAAAATAGTAGCTTAATACTGCTGTTTCGTATTGTGAGTGTAGAGAACCGGAGACCGTTTTTACTGGAAACGAGACATTCCATCTTAGTCCTCACAGGTGACAATGCATCCACATTTTGATTCGTAATCGAGGATATATGTAGATGTCTATGGGTCACAGCAACCACTTATCATCAGGTGGACTGTACGCTCGTTTGTCATCCTATCCTATAAAAAAATGAAGGGTGCTATAAGACTGAGCTGAAATGAACTGAAATGGCAGCCATCCTCTTGACTTGACAGTGGTAGAGCCACGCAGTGGCTATTGATGTCGCATAAATGGGCCAGCTTGAACCTGGGTGGTACCACGACCTCACATAATACCTCTACATTTCACTTGGGCTGGAGCCCCAATTCCCCCTCCCCCTTGACATCGTAGCGGAATTAAATAAAAACTACCCCAAGAGGGTACCCTCACTCCTGGTGACGGTGAATCCCTCGCTGAGCATCCACGACCAAACTTCTTTACTCTTCCTGAGCGTGGGTGCTTAAGCTGCTCCGTGTATTCTGGGGGAGAGGGGGGAGGGAGGAATCCTGCTTGCGACTAAAACTGCTAGGGGTAAGCGGAGCAATAAGACCAAGGCAACCCCTGTCACGCTATCCGTGAATTTTTGCAACATCAGGACACTTCATTCCAATCTTAATGCTGTCCACTACCATCCGGAGACGGTGAAGCCGGCTTTGCTCTTTTTAACCTAAACTCAGGTATCCTCTCCAGCTGATACTTCATACCTCTCCTACCCGAGGTACAAATTAGAACACACCTTTGTGACCCCAGCTGGAGTTTGTTCTATTTTGCATTTACTAAAATATACTTTTTTTCATTTAGAAAAGTAAATTTTTAAATCCATGGAAATGTATTTTTTATTCCAACTAGTCTTCTTATTATTAAGTTATTTTTTTATAATAAACACGTTTTACATTACATATGTTGTATTTTATCGGTGCTTACATGCTCACTGGACAATCTATCAAGAAGACTTTTAAATGATCTATAGACGCCTCTGTAACGTTGCTTCTGAATGCACCCTTACACTTATAATTGATTAATCTTAAATCTTAAATAAATAATAGTAATATAATATTCTAATGTAAAAATAAAAAGTAACGAATTATTACATATTGTTAATTTAAAATAGTTATTCTACGGAACCATAGACTAGTTAATTTAATCCGCGCAGCGTGAACCATTTTGCTCAACGATCTCTAAAACAAAAGACTCGGTAGGTTTCGGACACGACGGCGAGCCCCACGTTGGGCGCCACTAATGCTCGGATTCGGTATTATTAGCAGAGTCTAACTTTTGCATAGAAAATAATTTTGTCGATAAGACGTCGAATTCTTTGTTTGAGGAATTAATCTTTTTTACGAATGAAGGATTAGATTTATCTATTCGTCTTAAACGATGATAAATATGATTATGTAAGGCTTTGGTTCGCTCAAAAAAGATTATAATCATATTTTTCGGTTAAGGAGTTAATTCGGGTAGCCAGCTCAGTTATAGAACTTTGAACGCCCTCATAATCCACCGTTATATCGAGACCCGATTCAAAAAGATCTTCATTAAGTATTAACGAAATAAGTTTTGATATCTGTTTACGTAAGCCTAATACATTAGGAGCCGGTTCATCGCCTCTAATAAGTACTTCGTACGTTAACTCCTGTTTATTAAGCAGAAAATATTTAATAGGGTGAGTTCCCATTGTGTATTTACAACAGAATGCTAAAAACAAGACAAAAGGAAACGTAAGATACTATAAGCATAAAGTTACCGCATCTAAATCTAAAAATCAATCAATCAATCTAAAAACTATATTACTCCAATTCTGTTCTTTACAAAAAAAACTACAACGTAAAATCTAACTACGATTCGGTGTAAACTATTACTAATTTTAATGTAGGTACTTACACAATTAAAAAGCAAAATCAACAGTTGTTTAGATGCGAACTGTTACGTATATAATTGCGACTTTTAATAGTTTAAATGGTTATCAGGTACTTACAATATCTACATTTGTTATATTAAATATATTAACAAAAGAATAGGTAAGTAATAGTAATATTCTTCGTAACAATTGACACTATAATAAAATGGTAGCAAAATAAATGACACTATATTAAACGTTTATTAAATTATAAAAAACGTACCAGTTCGCTGTTGTGACACCTCCTCGTTCACAATAACATAAGTTGAGAGCTGCGAAGCGAGAAAAAAATGAATGTTTGGAAGTAAGATTAACCACGTTGAGCGCCACTTGTGTACGAATTATCTGATATGACCGGTAAATCTATAGGATATTGGCACATAAAAGACCTAAAACTCGTAAATTATACCAAATAAATATTTTTCTCGGTACCTAGTGGACTAGAAACAGATAGACGGATTTTACTATTAAAGACGCAAAATCCTTCTTCAGTTGGCGGGGTACTGTAACGTTGCTTCTGAATGCACCCTTACACTTATAATTGATTAATCTTAAATCTTAAATAAATAATAGTAATATAATATTCTAATGTAAAAATAAAAAGTAACGAATTATTACATATTGTTAATTTAAAATAGTTATTCTACGGAACCATAGACTAGTTAATTTAATCCGCGCAGCGTGAACCATTTTGCTCAACGATCTCTAAAACAAAAGACTCGGTAGGTTTCGGACACGACGGCGAGTCCCCGTTCGGGCCATTCCTCTTGCATTTCTACCTGAGACCGCTTCAAGTTCGCAACGCGCGTGACCCTTCTACTAACGACTTTTGAACCTGCTTACCTACAATTTAAATTATTCGAGGTGCAGTTGATCCCGCTGGGGTGAGTTCTTATTTATTGAAACATTGTAACTGTTCTGCTTAATTAATACCTCTTTTGCTGAGGCTGCTTAGTGCTTAGCTTTAAGAATTTTAACTTCCTACAAGGGGTGCTGGAATTGACTAGGGCGCATATAGTGCAATAGGAAGTTTCCCTAATGCTGGCCTCCGTCTGGAATTCCAGGATCTACTACCACCTAGCATCTACCTACTACCTAAGCATCTACCTGCTACCTAAGGGCTACTGTTGCCGAGCCGCGAGCTAACGGAGTGTTGGGCTACCCTCCTACCAACGGCCATCATCACTATCGGCTTGGGCTTCACCGGCCCTTCTGCTAACTGGCTGTCTACGGCCTTGGGGGAACAGCGCTTGGACTTCGCCCCTACGTCAGGCCAGTGATCCCCTTAATAGAATTACTTGTACGTGTGCGGAAGTAAGATAAATAAATAATTACAATACCGTAAATCTTGGTTTTTTAAGAACCCACCTATTCTGTACCCCTAACGGTACACCTCCTACGTGCTTCATCTTTTTTTGAATTGTCACATTGTTGAAATTTGTTAAAACAGACAGCTATACTTTCGCATTCACATCGCATAATACTCTTATATTTGTAGTATTGTATCTCGATTTTCAGGGACTTTTAAAGAAAAGTGGCAACACTTCTCTGACTCACGCATAGTTATAAAATTGGTTACAGTTTCTTGTTCTAGGTGCGATATCTACTTTTTTTACTTCATCTGAGGAAATTCTGTAAGTAATTTGATGTATTATGCAAAGTTCACTTACTTTTATTCCGTTAAATTCCTACGTGTTATTACATAGTATATTTTTATTTTAGGAGGAGAAGAAAAATACCTGAATGCGAATTTGACGACAAAAATATTTATAATTATTCAGTTTACCAATAATTGAAAATTATAAAGGGTAAGTCGGGCGCACTTTTGAGTCCATAGAGTTAATAAATTATAACCAGAATTTATGAAACTTGATGTGATATTTTTTTGTGGTTACCATATTATAAATAATTTTAGACGTTCTGGCTCTTCATATCGAGATGATTGCAGATTTTACGGTCTGTTAATGCTTGAAGAAAGACGTATTCTGCTGGATATGGGGCTTTTATTCGATATATTACACGGAGGAATTGACTGCCCTGACTTATTGGCTTTCATTAAATTTAATGTCCCATTGAAACGTACCAGAAACTCTTTGTTTTACATCCCCTTTCACCCAACCAGTTACGGGAAAAACAATGTTCTAACGCGTTTAGTAGCATCCTTGTGTTAGTTAAGGAACCCAACGCTTTGCCTTTGTATTGGCGCCGTGGGCGCATTGTTAAGTTGTCGTATGGACCGGATGGGGTGCCTAGGGTGGCCGAGGTTTTGGTTGGAGATTCGGTCTTGCAACGTGCCGTCGCGACCCTATCCCGTTTGCCAATTTACTCGCGGACATAAGTCCTTATGCCCGGGACGGGGGTTTGTTCAGGCCAAATCGTAACAACTTAAAACTTGCGAAAACGCTTATCTCAGGCGATAAGCCTGTTTGACGGTTTGGGCCGGCGGGCATTCGTTTTGCGGGCTGCGGCCGTGCCAATTAGTCTGGAACAATCGAACAAACAAGTCGGTTAGATGTCGGGGAGTTACGTTACAATCGTTAGGTCGCGTTAAGACTACCTCCCTTGCGTTGTCTTATTTCGTTCGTATACGTGACAACGAGGTTTTGCTTGAGTTTGAGTGATTAATTTAACTTCGATTGCCATTAATTTGCGTCGACGAGTTGCTTGTGTGGTATTTTAATATCGTACGAAGGAGTTTTTGCTTTGTCGGGTGGAACGCTAAAACTTTGTGACCCTTTTTTGTGCTAATTGACGTTAGACTTGAGTTCAGATAACGGTGAAAGCCCACTGGAGTGATTGCACCTTGTGGAGCAGGGCAACGCATGTGGGTCTGCTGGCTGATTACATCGGTGACGTCAGGCTACATTACACAGCTTCTTACACCACTCACACCTACCATTTACTTGCCCTTGACGGTACCTTGTGGTCGACCCTACCTCCGGAACTCGGTAAGTTTGTGTTTGCTTATCCAGCCATTACATAATAATTATCCATAGGCCATTTGGGCCCGAACCCTCTGGTTGCCCGCCGAATTGGGTTACTGATGGGCCCTAGCCCAGTCGAATTCTGTCGGGGCAACTGAGGGCGGTAACAACTATTCTACATAAATTGATATTCAAATTATTTTTTTCCCTTGCTGCCTATACCCATACAATTTTGAAACAATAATATGTATCTTGGAGAAGTTTCATGGTGTTGTTAATATTATATTCAACGTAATGGTATTAAACATAGATCAAAGGTTATCAATCACTGAATTTTTTTTAAATTCATCAATAAATGACTTAAAATAGGTTATTGAAGTTAATGTATTTTAGTACGGAACGTCTGTGGTTTCTGATTCGCCTGTGGTGTCATTTGACCTATCCTATCTATTGGAAATCAAAAATTTTATTGTATTACAATGTTTATACTCGGACCACGTTAAAGCCTGTTGCATTGCATTTGAAGGTTTTCTGATTCTTATTTCAAAACAGTCCAAAATACTAACTGTAGTTGAATATCTCTTTCTAAAAGATATCAGACTTTTCACGAACTTCTTCGATAGGTGATAATATATTAACTGTTATCATTCGGTCACCTTTTAAGGAAACAGTTTTATTAAATATGTTAACTTTGGCCTCTCAGTATATCTATGAAAATTTGATGTATGTTCACAAAAACATAGGTAGTTTTAGTAAAAAAAAAGTAATATACTCTCTGTAAACACTAGGAACAAACACAAGCTAAGTGATACCAGTTTCTCAACTACACAGAGTCAGTAATTCATTCTTGGGGCAATATATACGCTATTACTATAAACTCCCCGAAAATATACAAGGTCTCTCTATTACCAAGTTTAAATATTTAATTAAACAAAAACTGTATAAAAAGGGTTGTTATGATATAAGTGAATACATGGTTGATAATAATTCCCCTGGGAATGAGGTGGTTGCTTCCAAGCTGTTTTTTAAAATAAATTTTGTAAATATTTTGTGACCATTGACATTGTAAAATTTATTTTAAAAAGTCCCGCTGGGTTTCTCGCTGGTTCTTCCCAGGACATAGGTCTTTTATCGAACCAGTGGTACTCGTAATGTAAAAAATTGAATTTCAATAAGAATTACTTGTAATCTATATTGAAAAAAAAACGTTATTCTCTATTCTATTGAATATTATACTATAGGCATATGCATACGCATATAGGAATTTCCTAAACGAATTTTCTTCAATGATATTAAAATATCTCTTACTGGACTAGCT
The DNA here is from genome assembly GCA_907164705.1 of Parnassius apollo. NCBI lineage: Eukaryota > Metazoa > Arthropoda > Insecta > Lepidoptera > Papilionidae > Parnassius > Parnassius apollo. Next base: position 3,738,727 of record CAJQZP010000851.1, read on the forward strand.
ACACTTTCAGATAGTAGTTCCGTAAGAAAAAAAATCTTCTGGCAGCCCCATATAAAATCAACGGTTTTAGTTATTTTGTTTATGGTATTATTGCCATATTGAGGCTTTATTGTGTTTTTGAGAAGAAACTAGCTGAACTTGTACTGTTCAGTGAAAATATTGATGATTTTGAAGGAGAACTGCTTGGAGAAGTTATCGACATTCTGGATGGAGATCTGAGGAGATTCATAAACGATTTGGGAGCACTTAATTCCGGTATCTTTCACACTGTTCCTATGATGCATTTATATAATTTGATATTTACCTGAACTCCTTTGTTTCTCCTTTTATTTGGATGATTAACCGATTCTGTAAAAGTAATGCTCTTTGGTAGCGGATCCTCTGTTTCATGTAACTCCACTTCATCACACTCAGTCATTTCAAAAGGTTGAAATGAAGATGATTGACTTGAAATCGACGGTACTGTTTTGTTAATAGATTTTCATAAAATTCAATTCGAAGTATTTTTTCATATCCTCCTCGTTCTAATTTTGTATACATCTGATTTTAACCTATTAAATAGGTACATGTGAAATAACATTTATACGCTATAATGGCCAACATCGATGTTTTGAGTAGGATAAACATCGAACATCGATGTTAAGCTATTGACATCAAAATCGATATTATCATCAAAGTTTCTGCAACATCGATCATCCCTACTGCGTATGTTGCCCTGGGCAGGCCTTTGTCACTCTTGCTACCTGCGTGAAATAATTACCTATAATCCATACCAATATAAAATCGCGATTCACCCGATCGATGTATTTTTAACGTTGTTTACGAAAATAGTCTTTTGTAAACATTTGTTATATTTATATATATATATTTTTGTTTAGTGTTTATTATTTAATTGTAGGATAAAATTGTTCAAAATTCTTTAATGTGATTTAAAAATAATAAAGGTGGATATAACCTATCTGTTTGATAAATTATAATGGCAAAACTTCGAACCTACTATAATTGTTGCGTGGATGGATGCATAATGAGCAAACAAAAGGATTCAGATTTATCATTTTAAAGTTACTTAAGGATATTGAAAGATACATTTACATTTATTACACAAATACAGAAGTAATACCTAAGTACTTTATTACAAAACTTAATTGAAATTTACGTAGGTAACTTACGAAATTTATGTAGGTAGGTAAATTGAAGTAGGTAACTTACATGTCTTTTGTAATTAAAATATTTTAAGTTATCACAAAGCACTGAAATTAAAACTTTGTTTACAAGATTTTTACTAATTAGAATACAATCACATTTCATTTAGGAATCGTATTTCAGGTTCATTTGTTGTTTACGCTACCTACCTATTTCTTCCGAGCGATTTATTAAATCGTGATTGGCGACGAGTGATCTTGCCCGTTGCATGCGTTAGGCACAGAATTCATAGTAGCAAAAATATGTTCATTCGATCAGTCGGAATAGGTACCTTACCTATTTTACTTACCATTTCGCAACGTTTAATTTATTTATTTATTTATACTCTATTGCACACAACATATAAATTTATGTACAATTAGATAGCCTCATCGCTTAACAGTGATCTATTCCAGGCAAACCTTAGTAACGTACGAGTACCACTACATATTATTTATTCTATGCCTTGGTGAAGCAGATTCGTAAATAGAAATGTGCATAAATAGTAGATAAATGAGCATGCAATGAGCACCTACTTACATGTGTTTTTAATATATTCTTGACAACCCTGAGTAACCACGGAAAAACAGCCATGATGAGGGAATGGGAAAAGATGCAAAGTAAAAGGAACACTCCCGCGCAGCAATAAAGGTTTATTTAGCTTGCGTGCACAATTTATTTTATTAATAATAATTATGTAGGGTATGAAACGTCGGCAAGCAGTCAACATCCAAAGAGTGAAACTTCTGTACGTAGTACTATTATTTATTCTGTGCCCTTGGTTTCTCGCGATTGTAGGTGATTATTTCACGCAGGTAGCAAGTGACAGAGGGCTGCCAATGTTTTGAAACGAATCACCAATATGGCGTCGATTTATAACGTCATTTGTATTGTTCAGTATACTGAGCTCTATTTCGAAATACGCCCATGAATACTGCCTGCTGCCACCTCCAAATTAATCAAATACTTTTTGTGCCACCAGTGCGGCACCACTTCCGCATGAAGTGAAAATATATTGACAGATTTCTTAGCGGGAAAGTCCATTTGTTAACAAAATGGAATGTTTCTGTCTGTAATATTAGTTATATTTTATATAAATTACACTAGAAACGAATAAACCAAACTGCGGATATTTCTAAGAAAAGAAAAATAAAAAAAAGGTAAAAATGTGCAAAAAAATTAAACAAAAATCACTGCGACATTTTCTTTGTCTTGTGTATTAATTTATTACTCTAGAATGCGATAAACATTAATTTTAAGCTAATTTCTCAATTAAACGACATGGTGTAACAACAAACTTCACCTCGGTTCCTACTAACGACATCTGGTGCGTGTAAGATTATTAGCCCACATTATGAGCTGCAGCTCTCCTTTCTTATTCTGTGAGCTGAGGCCATCCAAAGGCTCCCTTACTGCAATGAGTATAATAAGTGGCTTACTGCATATGTTCACATTATTATATCAATAAAGTTCTTGCTTCAAAACCCTCTGAAAATCAGGCTACAGCCATTTATCTTTTTTTTATTACTTAACTTTTATTTATTTATCCATCACCCTATTTCGTCCCACATAATATATTTTTATACTAGATGTTCCCCGTGACTTCGTCTGCATGGAATTCTACCAGTGAATCTCGTCAAAATCGCTCCAGCCGTTTCGGAGATCAACCGGAACAAACAGACAGAGAAAAATTTCAAGAATTGTTTTTTTTTTTAAGTGAAAACTTCTTTAGCATCGTTGTGATTTGAAAGCTTATGAAACGAAAGGGCGACAGAAAAAAGAGACAGACACATAAATTCATACGATTTAACGGAGGAGATAATGAAATAACAAGCATTATAGCTCAATGCTCGCGAGAAAAAGTTGTAAACGCCGCCGAATCAGCGTCGCTTACGCGTTGTGTTCAGCAAGGTACGAAGGTGTCGTGTGTCTATGGAATAAACAAGCAGTGAAGAACGGCCAAACCAACTAACTAGGGTTCCGCAAATTTTTAAAAGTATCGATACCTACTCGATACCAAGTATCGAACAAAAAAGTATCGATACCGATTAGTGTATCGACTTAAAAGTATCGATACTACTTGGTATCCAGTAATATTTATAAAATATTAGAAATCACAAGAAAATACATAAAAATGTGTAAATTTTGTATTCATTCAAAATTAAATTACAAAATATAGGAACTGATAACTAATTACTGAACCCCCAATCTTGTACATTGCAATCTGACATGAAAAGTTGTTAAAAGTTAAAGTTATAGCTTACTGTCCCACTACTGTGCATAAGCTTCCTCTCATTTCTGAGAGGGTTTTAGGACAAGGAAGTGTCTGCCGCGCCGCCCCAATGTGTATTCGCGAACTTCACATGTCTTCGAAATACTTTTTTTTTTTGACATGAAAAATAGAGTATAAAATAAGTACTGATTTTAAACAGTACACGGATATAAAAATGTATTTGGATCAAGCTCATTTGGAACAAGCTATTTCTATGAATTGCCTACATACGATTTTTTTATAAAATAGCACATTAAAAGACTATTCAGATGATGTTAAAACGTTCTTATAGATTCTAATAAGCTGCGTTACTTTCTGTTTAGTATATATATTACTACGAACTAAAACAATTAACTTTATCCGCAATTGCTGTTTTAAACTGTACGCGAATGAAAAATTTGTATTTCGATCAACCCCAAAACAATATGTTCATCTTCTGATACGGTTTATCTGATTAATTATTTAACTGATAAATTCCCATAAAAACCATTTTGAACTCATAAGTATTCTCTTTACCAAAATAATAAGTTGAAACTGCCGATACCTTATTTTGCTTTTCTTTCCATTTTTCTGATCATAATCCCATGGAAAACTATACAAAATATATGTGTAATTTACTGATACAACCTCATACACTCTGTCGGTTAAATCTAGTATCGCAATTCTGGATCATAATTGATTGGGAATACTGATACAATCCGATTTGTCATTCATGTACTGGACAAAATCCAATAAATTCTTTACTTTTATTTTTATTTAAAAAAATTCAATCTGTAAGTATCCGGAACTGCTGTTTCAAAAACATAATAGTTTATCATAACGTCATACTAGTATTTTATTTGGATCTTTTTCCACAGGGTATTTATTTTCGTAAGAATACACCCAATTGATAACAATCTTATCAATTTGTTTAATTTTACTTACCTCTGTTTTTTTTTTTTTAATTTTACTGCGAGACTTCATACATGGAGTATAAAGGTAAGGAGGACAATCTCTCATAGGAGAATAGTTGAAAATATGTCCATCTGTAACATAGAGAATATAACCACCTTAGATTACTGTTTATATACATACTATAACCACTAGAGAGCGTATATGCAGATTTCTTCTAAGCACCCAACTCACTACTGCGGGCCGGGGGACGAGGAAGAACGCGTGGCTGCAAATGGTCAAGTTGCGTTATTATGGCTATCGTTAGGGTTGCTCTTCTTAATAAAGGAAAATATTCGATATCGATAAAATAGATTGTACCATTATGAAAAATACTCAATTAAAATCATAAAAATAACATTCAATCAGAATCAATCAGTTACAACGAAAATTATTATTATATTATTATTGATTTTTAAAATTAATTAATTTGTTATATTTATTTCGAATTAAAGTTTAAGGGTCCTGATTGTTGTTTGTAAAAAAATATAAACAGGCGTCTACATATTTGTAAATTATGCATCTTGCTAATTCAATTAAATGATTTGTTGATTCTATTTCAAATTGATGAAAATGAATATCCGTGAATCAATAATACCCAATCAGAGATTTTAAAACCGATCTTAAAAAATAATGGGTATTATATTTCGAAGACAGCACTTTTGAACCACTCTCATTGATCGCCTTCTTAATAAAAATTTTACAACGACAACAAATATCTATTACTGTAGTGGATCCGTACAATAACTTGTCTTTAGTGTCCTTTTGAAATTGTAAGGCGTTCTGATTTGGTACTGTTGACGCGTTCGTATCTGTGTGTGTTAATAGTGGAGCGGGTGCGCTGGCGGGATGTCGACTGGAGAGCATGCAGTAGCAGTAGGATGAGCAATGATAACACTTCTTGAGAGTTCTTGTTGTCATTTCTTACCGGATTCGGAATGTCTGACCACAAAAACCGCCTCTTTTTTATAGGCAATTCTGACCAATCACAATTCTTAAATTTTGCACACGGCACTAATGGATTGCACACGGCACTAATGAATTTCCGTCGACCAATCAGAGCGCAGGGCGACTTTTTCTATGGAAAACTTACAAATGTCTTTTATTTTGTGGTAAAACATCCCTTAAAAAGTTTTTATACATTTCTGATATTAGAACGAACTTATATTTATCATATTACAAACTAAACATTCTTATAAACCTTAATTTATGCCTTAAAATAATGAAAATACTGACACGGTCTTCTTACGGTATACCTCCCTAGTAGATAAGCTTTTTGCAGGCGTTAGCGTACGTACATACGCATATCTATCAAGGATCTCCTAGGTGTGCGTTGTTTGTGTTTAGCAGTGAACACATACAACCGCCAGTACGACATACTCTGCCGATCGTTGAGTCCCGTGATTCCGTGAGGCGTCGAGGTCACCGGCCCCTATACAGATTCTTGGCACTTTATGCGTTCCGTGCATTTTGTGCCCAGTCGCGTATTAAGGTAAGCTACCACTGCACTTCCCCCAACCCTTTTGTTGCAAAAGGGGTAGGCAGTGCCCCAAGTGAGGATCGTCAACTTATTATCATCACCACCATCCGCGTCGCGCATTACCATCCGCTGGCGATCGGCTGGAATTTAGATAGGGCCTATAGTAGATTACCACTGACTGTTAGGTTAGGGATATGTCAGGTAAGGATAAGGGGGAGCCTCCTCCTAAATCGGGGAAACCACCGGACCGACCAGGCGTATTGGAGAGGCCAATCGCCTACCGTGATATCTTTAATCCGGAGAGGGTGAGTAGTGGCGTAGTCCCATCATACTCCCAAATACCGACCCGCAAGCCTTCGTCGCCGGGTAAGGAGCCCGCACCAAGGGCCGCACTCTCGCCCATCGTACCTGAGTGTACGACTGGGCGTGAACCGCTGCCCTCCCAACAACAGCGGCCTATGAAGAGGCCACGAAGGCACACTCCACCTGAGACCGAAGCCTCTCTCTATGAGAAGAGGCAGCGCATCGGTGACTCATCTGATCCATCATCAGCATCATCGGATGATGAGGAGCCCCAAGCAGCGACCAGGAAGAAGGTTCATACCTCACCTCCTAAGTCGCCATCACCGCCACAACAGCCACCATCCATGTCACCGGACCGACGAAGCCATGACTCGGCCCAATATGAACAAGGAGGTGAGGAGTCCTACAGCTGGGGCTCAACAACATACGCAACCCTAGCTGCACCAGCCGGGAGATCATCCCCGGTGGACGGGTTGGTAGCTTGCTACCAACCCGTCCGGGTTAGCTCTTGAAGATGGACAGCGGCCGTCAACGAGCTATGCCTACATGGCCGCGGCCCCTGCAGTACCACGACCGCAATCGGCGGAGGAATCTCAGAAAACTGAGAAAGAGAAAGAAAAGACTAGATACCCGCCGATTGTCGCAGAATGCCTCCCGGACTGGACCAGGCACTTCGAGGTCCTCAATAGGAAATTGGGCCACCCTCCTAATGCCCGTCCGTTCGGGAAGGGAGTAAGATTCGACCCCAAGTCCGGAGGAGTTCCGTACCATCCAAAAATATATGGTCGAGCTCTCCGAAAAAGTCCAAACCATATCGTGGTACTGTTACACCCTGGCAGAGGAGAAGCCCACTAAAATGGGCATCCGGGGCCTGCCAGTGGGCACTGATACCAAGATGATAAAGCAGGCTATCCGGGCAAAGGGCTTCCCCATCAACTATGTGAGGAGAGGCCATACCACCACGTAGAGGCAGACCGGGCTGCCTCTACTACGCACAGCTGGAGCATCTGAGCCTGGAACGGCTTCAAGACCTCTACCATATCGACGAGCTCCTCTACATGAGAGGAGTAGTCATCGAAGCCTGGCAGAGAAAGACAGGACCGGCACAATGCCACCGCTGCCAGGCTTTCGGACATGCCTCCGCAAACTGCTTAAGGCCAGTGAAATGCGTTCGCTGTGCTGGGGAGCATATTGCCAGCTTTTGCCCTAGGGGTAGAGACAAAGAGCCAAAGTGCGCAAATTGCGCCAAAAACCACACGGCTAACGATCGCCGCTGCCCAGTCCTGAGGAGGATTGCCAGGAAGCAGGGGATCGTCTTACCTGGGCTACTCCCGGAGAACCCTAAGAGGATCCCCCAGAGTCGCCCAAAGGCTGTTACCATCCAGGAGGATGGGTGGGCCACGGTTAACAGAGGAAAGGCTAGGCAACCAGCCCCCCCCACCCCCTCCTACAGCACCAATGGAAACGGTGGAATCCACAGAGCAAAGGGCAACCACCGGGGCGACTCTCCAACCTCCTGCTAACAACGCCATGGAGAGGCAACCCTCCCAAAGGAAGAGGCGGAGGAACAGGAGCAGAAAAACCGAACAGCCCCCTCCTCAGGCTGTGGGTACCTCTACCCCTACAACTACAGGACCGATAGCCTCGCAGGCACAGGTTACTGTAAAACCACCACCAATAATCACGACGGGTAGAGCACAAGAGAGGGCTCTACCAGAAAGGAGAGCCCGCTCTACATATAGAGCACGCTCTACAAAGAGCACGCTCTACATATAGAGCACGCTCTACATATAGAGCACGCTCTACCCAAAGAAAGAGGACAACGCAGCACAGAACGTAGACCACCAACGTCCGGCTTCGAGACGGCTGATGCCATCCACAGATTGGTGTGCATAGCCATCGAAGTCGGTACACAAGTCCTGGCCGACATAAGGTCGTCGCCCACCAACAGGACATCCAGGTGATCTTGCTGGGTGAAACCAAATTACGACCAACAACGCATCTTAAGCTGCAAAACAACCCGGGAACCCCCCCCCAAAACACACAAACACACCACCCCCCCCCCCCCCCCCAAAAAAAAACCCTCTGGGCGCGCACTCACTGCCCTAGAGTAAAAAGAAAATTGAACACCCTGTCAGACGAACGGTCGGTTGCAATACAGGCCCACAGAGGAGAGGCCCGGGAGCGGCGCATTTGGAAGGCTGACGAACATCACGCGTTGCTCTACAAATTGAACCGGCAGTTAACGAAAACCCGACCACCTGTTTGCCCGCTGACCAACAACGCGGGCGAACAACGTTACGATGCCAAGGGCAGAGCGGATATCCTAGCTGAGCACTTCGAGGAGCAGTTTATGCCGAACCCAGCAAGTGCGGAGTTCTTGGAAATCCACACCCGGAAGGAGAACCACGTGCAGGAGCTCCTGTCGTCGCCCGCGCCACCGCTTGCAGGAGAGTGGTTTATCTCCCCCGCTGAACTGCGGAGGACAGTAACCAGCCTGTAACCGAGGAAGGCGCCGGGGCACGATGGGATTTCTAACGCTGCACTACGACAGCTGCCCAATAGAGACCTTGTAGAGATAGGTCGGCTCTACAATAGCATATTGCGGACATCCCACTTCCAGGAGAACTGGAAGAAAGGCAAAATCATCGTCTTGCCGAAACCCTGGAAGGACAGGCGTAGAGCTGCCAACTACAGGCCGATCACGCTGCTACCGCATATAGCTATACTGTGTGAAAGATTATTGCTAAGACATCTCCGCCCGTGTATCCAACTTCGGGCGGAGCAGCATGGATTCAGGAGGGATCACTCAAGAGCAACACAGCTGACCAGAGTGCTGCACCTGCTTGCGGCCGAGCACAACTGCGGCCGCACATCGTTGGGCGTCTTTCTCGATATCGAGAAGGCGTTCGACCGGGTGTGGCACACTGGACTACTCTATAAGTTAGACGACCAGACTAGTGTCCCTCCTGCTATATTGCGGCTAGTGGCGTCCTTCCTAATAGACAGGAAGTTCTACGTCTGTGTAGAGAACGCCGAGTCCGCAATAAAACCCATAACAACTGGTGTGCCACAGGGCAGCTGTCTGTCTCAAGTCCTGTACGCGACGTACACCAATGACATACCCACCCTGGCAGGACATTTGCACGAATGGGAGGACGACGTCGAACTAGCGCTTTTTGCGGATGACAGCGCATACTTCACGTCGTCCATAAGAGCCTATATTACAGCTGCCAGGATGCAACGTCTGCTGGACCTGCTGCCACCATGGTTGGATGAGTGGAGGATGGCCGTCAATGTTAGCAAGACGACTGCTCTGCTCACTCGCCGCTATAGAAATCTACCACCACTGCTAACCCTCAGAGGCCAGGAGATCGCATATGAGAAGGCCATGACCTACATTGGATTCCAGAACGACAGGATGTTGCGCATGACTGCACACGTCGACTTTGCTATACGCAAAGCTCGATGTGCGCGGGCAATGCTCCGCACTGTCCTGACATCCAAGTTACCGACAAAGTCGAAGTTAACCATCTACAAAACGTACATAAGACCCCTGCTAACATACGCTGCTCCGGCCTGGTATGCACTCCTGAGCGATCATCAGAAGCGGCGACTTCAGGCCCAGCAGAGTTTGTCATTACGAACCATAGTCGGTGCGGGTCGCTACGTCCGGAACGACGTCATAGCGGCCAACCTAAATATAGAGAGCCTACAGGAATTCGTGGTCCGGCTGGCGTGCGGTATGTTCGACCGCGCCGACAACGGGCCACATGAACATCTCAACGGCTTCGCGCCGTTGCACTCACGGCCGCCGGACGGGCGACCCTATCCAAGAGAACTCCTCCCTATATAGATTAGGGAGTTGAGTAAACCCCACAATGCCGCAGAAAGGCCAACTTCGACAAAATAATTTGTGTTTAAACACAAATATTTAGATAACCTCCCTTAATGACAATTTACCCAACTGCGACAAAAGTCGCTAAAACAACACGCCTTTTACCATCAAGGCGCCCAGTACCGGCACATTGTAGTGTGCTGTGAGCAATGCCCGGGTAAAGGGGTATACCCCGAAGCCCGAGACCTGCATGGCACTACGCCTTGCAGAGGACAACAACGACGTAAGCGTACGTAACGCCGCCAGGCGGCAGGAATGCACAACGCTTATCATGATAACAACATCTTGCTAATCAGAATCACAGATCAGAATACACTTACACATTTTATTGACTAAGTCTTAGCATAGTTCTAATTCATAATAGAAAACGAAATTAAACAAGTAATTAAAATCACGTATCGTCGCTATCTACCCTTACGTAGTTTTAAGTTACAATAAATGCAAAGTTAAATAAATAATTAAATTCACATTTCATTGCTAATACTCTTAACGTAGTTTTGGATTACAATAAGAACAAAATTAAATAAGTAATTAAATTCACATTTCGTTACTAAACTTCTTTACGTAGTTTTAGATTACAATAAGAATAAAATTAAATAAGTAAATGAATTCACATTTCGTCGCTAACAGGTATACCAATTTAACTAATTTAACTAGGTAACTATAAACTTTAACTAGGAAAAAATACCGACGAACTGAGAACCTTCTCTTTTTTCTGAAGACGGTTAAAAGTAGATAAGTATTTTTTCACAGTGTGTAAATTGAATAATCTTTTTATTAATTTTAATTTGTCGTGAAGCGACAATTAAAAACTAAAGAACCTAACCTAACGTAACAACAACGAAACAACAAAAATAGAACAAAAACGAATAATTTATTTAAAATTTTAAAAGATATTTACAGTTTTATATATAAAAAAATATGAAGATGATGATGGGTGACGTGAATTACAATTATTTTTTTTTAAAAATAATAAAGATAAGTGAGTACTGAAACGGAGCCCGAAGACCAAAGTGGCACACCGCGCTTGGCAGTGGTGCTCACCGCTCACGGAGTATGCACAGGCTATGCCAGTGGTATGTGCACCGCCCCATCTAGGCACACGCAGCGCCTGGAGAAGGCACACGCAGCGCTTGGAGTAGGCACACGCAGCGTCCGGAGTAGGCACACGCAGCGCCTGGAGTAGGTACACGCATCGCCTGGAGTAGGCACACGCAGCGTCTGGAGTAGGCACCACAGCGCCTTGGTAGATGCTCTCAGCGCCTGAAGTAGGCGCTCGCAGCGCCTGGAGCAAGCACGCACAGCGGCTAAAGATAGCGCGGGCACTAGTAGATGGAGGCGTAGGCGTGGCTAGGCGACGACTTCAGGTGAAGGCTCCCGGGGCGGTGCGGCCCCAGGATAAGGCCTTTAGGAGATGCTTCTAGTTTGAAAGCTGAAGCGAGACTGACTCGTTGGCTTTTTAGAGCTCGCTCGACGACGGATCTGAGATAAGAACGGGAAATTATTTAAATTAAAAACAAATTTTTGTAAATGGCCAAGAAGAAAAGAGTATTTTTGTGGAAGTTTTGAAGTAAAAACATCAGACCGGTAACGAATTTGAATAAAAATTGCCATGACAACCAGATAAACAACGATGTCAAAAAATGTCAAATTTTGGTTTCAGGCTCGTAATAGAGAAACGGCAAGATTTAAGTGAAAAATGAGATATTATTGATATAGGGAAAAAAGTAGCGCAACAGCGCGCACGAAGCCCGAAATTGCAGACTTACGGAGAACTAAATAAAAGATCGAAAAAGGTAAACTCCATCGACACCGATTTAAAAAGTGCTGATAGCGTGAAAATACGAAGTGAAAATGATTTGTTATTGTGTTCTTATGGTTTAAAAACGTTACAGAATCCTATGAAAATAAAGGTGATGCAAAATATCCAGTTTTGAGGTGAATGCAAAAAATCAAAAACAGAATGGAAAAATAAATTTAAAATAGTGTAAAATGATATGTAAGTAGCATAACACTACAAATTTTATTGTTTTCGATATTGACTTTCAGCTATTAAAGGTAACAGTAAGGTACTAATGTTTACGATAAACATGCAAAGGCAAAGAAAGGGATAGAAGCATTAAAATTGTCTAATAATAGAACAAGACTTTTCCAAAAGACATCAACGCGCGACTCAACCATGTCGTCATTTACCCGGCCACCGTTTTAGATAGACCCCTGCGGTGGCTCATAATCTGAATTAATCAATAATAATTTTCGTATTTTTTACTTAGCAATGAAAAGTTACTCTATTCTTTTTGGACATCTGTCCTGGAATGTTTCCCACACCACTTCACTGCGCATGAAGGCATTTTGGATGCATTATAATTGCATAAAAGTTATAAAAATTTGCATTAATATAACGTGCACACAGGTCTAAAACTTGGACAATACTAAAATGGTTAATAGTACCATAGCCTATGCATAAGCGACAAAATACTAATAGTTTTCGAGCGTCGGGGATTGTATGCGCAGTCAAGTGGTTATATAGTCTTTGATATGTAAGCAGTAAATAACAGTTCAAAAACCCTCCACAACAGCGCTCGGGTATGATACATCGCGGTAAATACGTTGAGGGTGATTTTCAAAATAAAAATTTAGAAAGCAGTAAAATAATTATTGTAAAAAGAATTATGGAAATTCTGTGCAATAAAAAAATTATAAAAAGTTCTTTAAAATTTAGACTGCAGCTACAGTGGCGCACCCTTATTTAACGCTTTCCGATGGACACTTTTTTATACATAGTCTGTACTCCTTACCTCTACACTCCATACATAGGGGTTAAAGAACAGGAGAACGATCGCTACGTACTAAAGCATAGCCCGCCTGTCCTTGAAAATTGTAGAATTTATAGGGGCGCTGACGTCGGCGAGTAGTGACTGCGAAGTTAGCTGTTTATGAGTACAAGTAGATGAAGTTAGTTGCATAATGTACAAATTTTCCTCGCGGCATTGGTGAAAAAATTTTCATGCTCCGTAATTTTGTAATTTTTGACAAAAAGAAACATTAAAAAGTGGAGAAATATTTTATTGTGCGTGGATGTGCAAGTGGTTTAGCATCTGATCCGAAAAATAGACTGAAAATGACTTTTATTGAGCGAACTTAGCGATCGCAGCGCCTCACTTATGGTGTCCATATTTCTGGGACACTATTATCGACGATGATAGTTCTCCTGTTCTCTAACCTCCATGACTCCATACTTCATAGCTTTGAAAATAATTTGATATTTCGCTGATTTATGATCAACTTTCCTAAAATATATTCACACATCACTTTCTCCTCCACTAGGAGATGACATTCTGAAGAATCAAATCAAGCAGAGCACCGAAATTAGCAGTTAAAAATAATGAAATTCACTTTTGTAAACTTTTTGGTTCAACGACAAACACAAATCGGTCAATCTTGCTTTCCGATGGACACTTTTTTATACATAGTCTGTACTCCTTACCTCTACACTCCATACATAGAGGTTAAAGAACAGGAGAACGATCGCTACGTACTAAAGCATAACCTGCCTGTCCTTGAAAATTGTAAAATTTATAGCGGCGCTGACGTCGTCGAGTAGTTACTGCGAAGTTAGCTGTTTATGAGTACAAGTAGATGAAGTTAATTGCATAATGTACAAATTTTCTTCGCGGCATTGGTGAAAAAATTTTCATGCTCCGTAATTTTGTAATTTTTGACAAAAAGAAACATTAAAAAGTGGAGAAATATTTTATTGTGCGTGGATGTGCAAGTGGTTTAGCATCTGATCCGAAAAATAGACTGAAAATGACTTTTAAGAACTTAGCGATCGCAGCGCCTCACTTATGGTGTCCATATTTCTGGGACACTATTATCTACGATGATAGTTCTCCTGTTCTCTAACCTCCATGACTCCATACTTCATAGCTTTGAAAATAATTTGATATTTCGCTGAATTATGATCAACTTTCCTAAAATATATTCACACATCACTTTCTCCTCCACCAGGAGATGACATTCTGAAGAATCAAATCAAGCAGAGCACCGAAATTAGCAGTTAAAAATAATGTAATTCACTTTTATAAACTTTTTGTTTCAACGATGAACACAAATCGGTCAATCTTGCCATTGAATAATAACAAATATTAATAAATTTCTCAACAAAAATAGTCTTTTCGAATTATTTATGACTGATAGGTAAACTTTACTTAAAAAACATAAATACACAAATGGAACACATTTAAATCTAAATATTTTGCTTTATGATTCCATCATGTAATTTAATATTCATTCATCAAAATGACGAGATATTACTATTAAGTGTATAAAATGTATTTATCGGGTCACACATGCATTATTCTAACTATAATAGGGATTTCCCTCGAAATCCTCACTACATAAAGAGGGACGACGCTATATATCAGAAAAGAAAGATAGTATACTACCTCCTGACCGTCGAAAATATTTTGTAATTTTAGATTCATGTCATTTATTAAAACCGATTTGCAACTTTTTCGGTGAAAAAAAAAAGGAGTCCTCATTAATGGATCGTTTAAAAAAATTTATTTTGTTTACGTAGAATCTCTTTATGAATTGCAGAAAGAAAACGGCCTTCACTTAGCTATCAAATTAACCTTCCGTCATATCAATTACGTCAAACAAAAAATGAAGGTTAAACTAGCATCACAGTTACTATCACGTTCATTAGCAACAGCAATATAGTATTGTGAACTGGATTGAAAATTGAAATAATATTAGTTTTTACAGAATTTATCGCGTATATTTAACTTTTTAAATACCCGACGTTTCGAACGCGTTCCAGCACTCATGGTCACGGGCGGGACTAAGATGTTCAGATGTAGGTCTTTAATCTCGCTGACAAAATGGTAGGAATCCTTTATGTGTGCTCTTGTATTTCCCCTAAGCGGTGAGAGTACTTTCGCTAAGTGTTGAGCCAATCTGTAAGTTGGTGAATCGATTTGGCTCACTATAGGACGTAATGGAGCATTGGGCTTGTGTATTTTTGGTAACCCATACAATTTTGGTGATTTGGCGCACGTAGGTATTATCCATTTTACGTCCAGATTTAATTTTTCGGAGTGTTTCTTTATGAGGTCACTAGTTGTTTTTAGTGTGCTATTTGTTGGGTCGTTTTTAACCTTTTTATAAGTACTTACATCCGACAAAAGTTCTTGTATTTTAGAATTATAATCTGACGTGTCTGAACGTGGCGATCTGGCGGAGAATCGTAAGTTGGTATATTCGTAGGTTTTTAACGCAATTCGGGAAGAGGGATAAAAACGAGACGAAACGGCCAAACTCCCCTTTTTTTTAAAAAAAAATCCAACAAAAAATTTCTCTCCTGGGGGTTCGGGGGAGAAAAAAAGGGGCGGTAAAAAACCCCTTATAGAGCGCGATTAATCTATGATCTGTGTTTGTCAATGGTTGGTTTTGGTTCTGGGTTCTGGCATTGATTCAGATGTTTGACAATTGACTTGTTCGATGGTTTTTGATATTTTTCTATATGTTTGTTTTTGCATTCGTTATATTTACTAATTCCGCGTTTATTTAATGTTTCCATGCAAAAATTATAGTCAAACGTCGTTAAAACTTTCTTATATCGTCTTTCGTATATCTTTGTTTCAGAGAGCACGAGGGATCTGTGACAGTAAACACCTGGCTGCCGAGCTCCAACATGTCAAGCAAGTTTTGCATGACAACAAGCTTCGAGTCCCGCACCTACGTCACAGTGAACGAGTGAAGCCGGCCACAGTCGAGCGCGTACCTGCTGTACTGCCATATGTTAGAGGAGTCACTGACAAGATTGGCTACATCTTGAAGCGCGCTTCCATCAAAACATACTTCAAGCCGCTGAAGAAGATTGGTCAGTTTTTACCATCAGTCAAGTATAATGTCCCTCTGCAAGATGCAGGAGTGTACAAGCTTGATTGTGAATGTGGTCTCTCCTACATAGGACAAACTAAAAGATCAATAAAAACCCGTGTTAAAGAACATATAGCTGATGTGAAGAATCGACACTCCGGGAAGTCTGCAGTCTGTGAACACGTACAGTATCGCCCCCGTCACTACATCAGATTTGATAGACCGCAAATCCTCGCTAAAGAACACCGATTCCTTCCAAGGATGATTTGCGAGGCTATTGAAATCAAAAAACATCCTAATTTCAATAGAGAAGATGGCTGGGTGCTACCATCTGCTTGGGATCCTATAATAAATAAAATTAAATCCCAACCCAAGCATACAACTGCAAGACTTCAAGATACCATAAGTTCATACTGTGTAGATCGGAACAAAAGTTAAATTTTAATCTATGGTAACCGCGGTTAACTATGACATATGGATTTGAACATCTCATTCCCGCCCGTCACCATGAGTGCTGTAAAGCGTTCGAAACGTCGGGTATTTAAAAAGTTAAATATACGCGATAAATTCCGTAAAAAATAGTATTATTTCAATGTGTAGTGTTCGCGTAAATATAAGAAATCATTATGGATTTAAAATTACCACAATTCCAGAATTCAATGGCTACTGTCACATTTATTACCTACGTTAATGACTTATTTGACATATTTCATTCAAGAAATTTTGTGAATTGTAGTGAAGTTAGACGAAATATAAGATTATTTTTGCATAATTTATTCACCGCAAAAGCTAGGGCCACTTGGTTTTTTAATGAACTTAAAGTTGTTAAAATTGCTTTACCATGATTTCATAGAAAAAGGTACATTGAAACTTATCCCTTTTTATAAAATGTCTAAGGACCACCTGGAAATGTTTTTCAGTGCTTAGAGAAGAACTCGTGGTGGATTCAATAATAATCCAACGCTTAGAAATTTTGTCAGCTTACAAGTGTTTAATTTGTCACAATGAAATAAAATCTTCCGAACGTGGTAATTGTCTAGCTTTAGAAAATATAATCATTTTATCTAATTCGAAGTTGACTAACGAGCAGAATATTAATACATCTTTGATATAAAATAAAATAGCAAAACAATTTTGCTTATATTTGGAAATGCAGAGTGACATCGATTTTGATTTTCTATATCTACCTTACAATGAAGGGACCTTATCAAACACAATACAACGTGTAGTAGAGTATATAGCCGGTTTTGTGTTAAGAAAAGTAAAAATTAAAATTGTGAAAAGTGTTGCAATGCCGTACAGTCTTCCTGCCAATTCAGTAGTGCAAATTCATTTATAAGCAAAAGAGATTTTTCATCTAAGATCGAAGACTATTTAAAATATTCTTCACAAGATTAAGTAATTCACCTTTGTCTAAAATGTGAAATGTTTATTCGAGAAAATAATAAAATCACGGAAGGTATCGGGAAGCCTTGACTGAAAAATGCTGTACACCTTATATTGAAATATAATATTGTCTTGTTTTCATGTATGCTATGCCACAGTTTGGACCAAGATATTTTAAGTGGGCACAGATATTTAATAATGAAATATCTAGAAGTTTAATTTCACATTCTGTTTAAATACGAATGTAAGCTTAATAATTTAGGTAAGGAAACTTGTAGGAACCAATTAAATAAGATCGTTCTGTTTAAAAGTCAATAAGTTATATGAAAAATAAATAAATAAAAATAAGTAATACTTATATGAAAAATAAAGCAGTCATTATGTACTCCGTGTCTCCGTTTTTCATTTCACCAGCAAAACATGAAAATGATAACTAAACAAATCAATTACAATTATTTATTGACATTTAAACAGAACAATATCATTAACTGATTCCTAGAAGTTTCCTTACTTATATTACTCCTATTAAGTTTACTTTCATATTAAAGTCGGATGTTAAAATAAACTTCTATAATGTACTTATTATTAAATGTTTTTTTGTAGTAATTCTGTTAATTTTTTTTAATTTTGTGTATTTATTCATTACTTAATGTTTTTGTTTTTTGTTTCTGTTTCTAATTCTATTTTGTAATTATTCAAAGTAATATTTATACAAAAAATAAAGCAGCTAGTACGTATTCTGTGTGCCGGTTTTTTATTTCACCAGCTAAACATTTTATAAAATATAAAAATATAAATAGGCAGATAATTAAGTATATACGTATTTTTATTTCATATATTTGTTTTGTTTTATGTATTGTTCGAAACTTAATTCCTGGAAAACTGTCCATGCTTGAAAACACAACTTTTCGATCTGATTCTTGGGGAAAATTTTTAGGTTTATCGGTAGACTCACCTCTTCAGAGATTATTGCAATTTTTTACATTTTGAATTAAAATCCAACAAAAGGCAGGTGATGGCGGTGAAAGAATATCAACTACCCCATATCGTCCCATGAGGATTGTAAGAGGCGACAGAGAGAAATTGAAACAGGTGATGGACAACACTAGCAGCATCTTTCTAACAACAACTCAACTAATAAAAAATTAGGGTTGACAACCTGCTCGCCAAGCGTGTTTACTAATGCAAAATTGCCCTGTGAGGTAACCTATGTTCAACAGTAAATTTTATAGGCTGAGATGGATTATGGATGATGAATAAGGTAGGTAGTTGCAGCTTATTCCCAGGAACATTTTATTTGAATACTTTAAAATTATTTTCGAACTACCATGGTAAAAATTCAGTTAATTTTTAATAAAATAGTCTAGACACGAAAGTTATTCGGTTTTGTGTACTTAACTACTTTTATAAATCTTTTTACCGCTTCTTAACAATCATTTTTCGATAGCCCTTGTTGGTAAAATGTACATCCCTAGCTAACGCACACAATGACAAATCAAAATTAGTCACGGTCATGGAGTATAGAGGTAAGGAGGACAATCTCCCACAGGAGAATAGTCGAAAATGTGTCCGTCCGTAAGCAGCAAATAACAGTTCAAAAATTCTCCACAACAGCGCTCGAGTAGCTACATGGATAAAGCATAAGGATAAATCGCCGTAAAATACGTTGAGAGTGATTTTAAAAATAAAACTTTTGAGAGGAATCAAATAATTATTGTAAAAAGAATTATGGTGAAAGTCTGTGCAATAAAATAATTATAAAAAGTTCTTTAAAATTCAGACTGTAGCTATAGTGGCACCCTTATTTAACGCTTTCCGATGGACACTTTTTTATACATAGTCTGTACTCCTTACCTCTACACTCCAAACATAGAGGTTAAAGAACAGGAGAACGATCGCTACGTACTAACGCATAACCCGCCTGTTCTTGAAAATTGTAAAATTTATAGTGGCGCCGACGTCGGTGAGTAGTGACTGCGAAGTTAGCTGTTTAGGAGTACAAGTAGATGAAGTTAGTTAAATAATGTACAAATTTTCTTCATGGCATTAGTGAGAAAATTGTCATGCTCCGTAATTTTGCAATTTTTGACAAAAAGAAACATTAAAAAATGGAGAAATATTTTATTGTGCGTGGATGTGCAAGTGGTTTAGCATCTGATCCGAAAAATAGACTGAAAATGACTTTTATTGTGCGAACTTAGCGATCGCAGCGCCTCAATTATGGTGTCCATTTCTGGGACACAATTTTCCACGGCGTTTGTTCTCCTGTTCTCTAACCTCCATGACTCCATACTTTATAGCTTTGAAAATAATTTTATATTTCGCTGAATTATGATCAACTTTCCTAAAATATATTCACACATCACTTTCTCCTCCACCAGGAGGTGGCATTCTGAAGAATCAAATCAAGCAGAGCACCGAAGTTAGCAGTTAAAAATAATGTAATTCACTTTTATAAACTTTTTGTTTCAAAGACGAACACAAATCGGTCAATCTTGCCATTAAATAATAACAAATATTAATAACTTTCTCAACAAAAATAGTCTTCTCTAATTATTTATGACTGATAGGTAAACTTTACTTAAAAAACATAAATACACAAATGGAACACATTTAAATCTAAATATTTTGCTTTATGATTCCATCATGTAATATAATATTCATTCATCAAAATTACGAGATATTACTATTAAGTGTATAAAATGTATTTATCGGGTCACACATGCATTATTCTAACTATAATAGGGCTTTCCCTCGAAACCCTCACTACATCAAGAGGGACGACGCTATATATATCAGAAAAGAAAGATAGTATACTACCTACTGACTTTTCAGTTTAGTAAAGAGACAAAAGTATCGATACTTAGCAAAATTCTCTAAGCCATCAAAAACATAACTTTCAAAAAACCAAGTCTCGTAACTCAGTTCTTCCGTAAAATGTTGTGAGATCCGTGTAATAGCAAGTCGGTTAATTTATTCAATCCCTACGTAAGGCTCCTTCTGTTTTAAGTTATTACGTAATTAGCTAACCTAACAAGATCTTATAGTAGCCATATTAATATTAAAAATATTTTATGTTTTAAATAAATAGATTGACTTGGCCATCGCATGAAAACACAATGTATCTCACAAGTAATACATATTATATTAAATTAGATTGCTTAGTGCGATTGCCAAGTCAATCTATTTATTTAAAACATAAAAGATTTTTAATATTGATATAGTCAATAGAAAATGTTGTTAGGTTAGCTAATTACGTAATAAATTAAGACAGAAGGACCTTTAAGTAGGGATTGAATAAAATCACTGACTTGGTATTACATTGGTCTCACAACCTTTTACGGTAGAACTGAGTTGCGAGACTTGGATTTTGTATAAGCTATGTTTTTGCTGGCATCTCATTTATTTTTGTAGATAGCCCTACTTTTTTCCTTTCCGGTACCTTCTACTTCTTGAATACCAACAACGTACCTATCTACACCTATTATTTCTATTATATTATACAAAACGGGTACACTGATTCATCCACTGCAAATGTAACGTTGTAACCCTATATATTCATATGAGGTTACAAAGTTATTTATGCGGTTAGTGTATCTGGTAAACTGAAATTGCAAAATATTTTAGTTTTTCCTTGATTTATACACTAAACACTAATTGTATTCTAAATTTGAAGCTTCTATGTTTGCTAGAAGTGCCTTAAAGTTTTAATGATCGGTAAGTCAGTCAGTGAGTGACAAAATTAAGAAACTTTGACTAGTTATAATTCTTAAATACTGGTTCAAATTGAATGAAATTTTAAATATCCTGTGTTTATACAATGCTTGCTTGGTTACTGAAAATTCAGGCTTCTAGTTTTATCCACAATGAAGTTATAGGGGGAACGAAAATGGCCTGAACTGTTTTGAGAAAAGTTTGTAACGGCCGTGTCGCTTTTTTTGCTCGACTTGGCGGGGGCACTACCGAGCCTCCAAACAAAATAATCGAGTACAAAAATACTAGGTATCAAATTAAAATTATTGATACTATTCAGGTATTTATAATTTTTTCGGATCCCTAACCTCTACTTCGTAATAGGTAAAATTGATATAAATAATACTTTAATAATTAGTACTATATAAGGTATATCGAAGAGAGTATAAACATTCGAACGAAAGTTAATCTACTCGTCGTAAAAATTTGTGGCTTTTAAAAGTACTTCCCGTAATTTTAAAAGTACATTAACAATGTCGATAGACTTATTAAAAATTCATGATTTTATAAATTCGGACCATCTAAAATCGTATTCTTAATTAAACGAACATGGAGGTTAGAGAACAGCAGAATGATGGCTACGTGCTAAAGCATAGCCCACCTGTCTGCCGCGCCGCGCTACCGTCGGTAAGTAGTATCTGCTAAGAAATTTTTTTATTTTTTGACAAAAAGAAACATAAAAAAATGTTGAAATATTATAAATAAAATAGTAATGATAATAAATCAATAATAATTTATATTTGTAATAATTTATAATATTTTATAATAATTAAAATTATAAAAACATTATTAAGACAACTTAGCGATCGCATTGCCACCCTTATTTAGTTCATTTGTTCTTTAATCTCCATGTAAACCACAAACTAATAAGAGTACTAAATGTAAACGAAGCTGCCTGACAGATGCTAATGTCACTGTGAAATAATGTTGCCAGGTTCATTGTAATAGTGATGCGTTCGGTCAGTCGGTTAATATACGATGACTTGATGATTATCTTTGACAAGAGAAGAAAGAAAGGACATGACATAAAGATCGTTAGTTGTAGGAATGTAATAAAATATCTGTCTCTTTTTAGCTTATGAGTATATTTTTAGCTTATGAGTATGTAAAAAAGGACAACAGTAGTTTTATCATTACCGGATATGGCAACAAGTTTTTCGCTGCGGCTGGGCGCCATGTTTTGTCATAGTCAATGACAACTACATCAGTTGTCATTGCGACTTTAGTGAGGGAGTGTGTTATTTTTATATGTTTCTCTCATGGGATTTGATTATTAAGAAATTTCTTGTTCTATTCTTCGGGAATTCTAAATCGGGATAAAAAGTATCCTATATGTTAATTCAGGTAATATACTATTTGTGTGCCAACTTATTACATTCAAACTGGTCTGATATTTTTGGCGTGATTGATAAACAAACAAACATTCAAACTTTTGCGTTTATTATAGTTTAATTAGGGTGAGTATGGTGACTGAGTCTAATTTATTATCTAACAAACAAACAAAAATTCTTTAATTAGTGTTTCTTGTTTATTAATCCCCGGGAAATAATTGTAACATTAATAATAGATAGTTACATTATAAAATCAAAAAAAAAAACAACTGCTTAAAAGTAATGAACTGAAAACATAGGTATAACTTATATATACTTCATTAATCAGCTTGAGTAAAAAAAAATTAAGGACTTACAATTTTGCGACAAAAATCCGTCATCTTGATTTAAAAAAAACCTATCTAAGAACACGCGGGTGTTTGAGACGAATCACTAGAAAGAATCTTTTTCTAAATAAGCGCCTCATTATCGATATTAAGTATAATGCGCAGCACTACGTCAAGCCGCCATCTTTGTTCCAGACCATTCCAGACTCAGTTTAGGTATACACGTTTTTGTCGTACGTATGTCATATCCTTTCTTTCTTCTCTAGTCAAAGACGATTATGACTAAAATTAAATTAACCTATCTTGATTGACATTGTGAAACTTGTCGACGAATATTATATCATTGAAATAAACAGAAAAAATATTGTTTGTAAGAATAATAATTCAGTATTATTGTGAGTCGTTCTGACTTTCGGAACGCACCCTGCGGCCGCCGTGTCGGTGCCATTTTGTGTATCATTTGTCTTGTCATTTATGCGGATTCTAACCTCTGATCTTCGTTCGAATCTTTGATCGCTCGAATATTTTCTCTGCGCGCTGTTCTCAGTAGAAAAATGGAGTAGCTGCGTGGCTCACATAATAAAAGAAGAAGACAAAATTCTTAATCTCGACCACATGATCGATAGTGTCTCAGACTAGTTTATAATAAATGTTACTGACAGTGACAGTGATGTTATTTTATCTGATGACGAAGAGTTAAAAATTGTAATACTTAAGCATAATTTTTTTTATGAAATCCCTAAGAAGACATATACTATGGATAATATTCGCCTGATGAACTGACAACATGGATGTACCATAAATAAATCTTGACGTAATTTTTAAAACATTCAGTTAAAAACTATTTTTTGTTACCATTCAGTCGTTTTCTTTATCAGTCAGTCATTTTGTTTTCCGTTCAGTCATTTAGTTACAACACTGTTTTTGATTCATCAAAACCTGACAACCCAGTAAACGTCAGGTAGCTTCGTTTAATTAAAAATACGACTTTAGCGCTTAGACAGAGAAACCTATAGACTAATGATTCGCGTGGCCTAGAGTGAGAAAGGAAGATAACGTAGTTTTATAGTTCATAAAAGATAGCTTGATCTCTGCAACAGCTGTCAGTATAATCACGCCTATGAAGTCCTGAATATCTAAGTAGTACAGACAGTACCTGTCAATGTTATAATTTATGGGCGTGCCGAGGCATGCCCGATTGACAGGTACATTGACAGACAGCTCGACAGATCGTCAGCTGTCAGTAAAATCACGCCTATGAAGTCCTGAATTTCTTAGTAGTACAGACAGTTGCTGTCAATCGGGCATGCCTCGGCATGCCCATAAAGTATGACATTGACATGTACTGTCTGTACTACTAAGAAATTCAGGACTTCATAGGCGTAATTTTACTGACAGCTGTCGCAGAGATCGAGCTATCTTTTTATGAACTATAGCAAAGTGTAGTTTGCTAAACGGAAAAACCGGCAAGGAGAAAGGGACAAACAATCACACCGCTCTGTCTCATTTCTATGCAAGACGTATCTATCTTTTTCGTGTGCGAATGCGAAAGAAGGCGTCAATTTGTCTATAGGTTTCTCTGTCTACGCTTTAGCGTCTATTTTACGCTTTGAGCATAGAAAATAGATACATTTTCTATGCTCAAAGATTTTACGTACCACCTTGAGTGTCAATCAGTTGTTCGATAGTTCGAAGTGACTACCTATAGAATGAAGTGGTGAAGGTGGCGCTATTATAATTTTACTCTAAAGAAAATATAATATCTATGTGTCTAATATATATATATTATAGGGATTGTTACATTTATTTACCATAAAATAAAATTTTCTTATATATTATGACGAACTTGTAGATTAAATTATAATATTAAATAAATCATTTGCTGTAAAGGTTTTATATTTAATTTCATTTGAAGGTTTAACTTCTGTGGGTTGTGATCTGCACGCATGTTTTTTTGTTATGCCCGCTATACATGTTGGTCGAGTGAAAGCGAGTACCAGGTATATAAAGTACTCTGTGGCGAGTACCAGACAACCCATTTGTCTAGCCTTGCCATTGCTTTTCGTCGCTCACTTAGCTAGCCGAGTGAAGATATGACTTACTTCTATATATACAAGAGGTATATAAGGCCGGCTATATATGTTGGCCGAGCGAAGGCAAGCCCCAACGTATAGACAGCCCATTTGTCCAGCCTCGTTATTACTCGTCGACGCTTGCCTAGCTGGCGAGTGCAGGCGAGCGCCAACGTGTATACGGTTCGTTTGACGTGCCTTGCCGCCACTCCGGATCGCTTGCTACGACTCGACCACTTCGGAACAGTGTTGGTTTTTCTCCACAAATCAAAGCCGCTCGCCTGCACTCGACAAGTCGCGTCCACATGTTAGTCGCCCATGTCAGTTTCAGCTTGGCGTCCGGCCCGGCGAGATATTGATTTAATTAAGTTGTAACTTTTAAATGATTTCGACAATGTCACTTATATATTATATCACTATCATATATCACTGGTATATTATAAATTTAATCAATTTGAACCAGTAGTTTAATAATTATAACTAGACAAAATTTCTTAATTTTGTCACTAACTGACTGACCGATCATCAAAACTCTAAGACATTTCTAGCAGACATAGAAGCTTCAAATTTAGAATATAATTAGAGTTTAGTATATAAATCAAGGAAAAACTAAAATATTTTTTAATTTCGGTCGAGTTTTCTAGATACACCAACTGCATAAATTACTTTGTAATATTATATAAATATATAGAATTACAAAGTTACTTTTGCAGTGAATGAATCATCAAAATCAATGTACTTTTATATATATAATAGGTGTAGATAGGTACGTAGTTGGTATTCAAGAAGTAAAAGGTACCGGAAAGGAAAAAAGTAGGATTATCTACAAAAAGAAATGAGATGCCATCAAAAACAAAACTTGTAAAAAAAAACCAAGTCTCGCAACTCAGTTTTTCTACCGTAAAAAGTTGTGAGATCAAGGTTATACCAAATCGGTTAATTTATTCAGTCCCTAGTTAAGGGTCCTTTGTTTTAAGTTATTACGTAATTAGCTAACCTAACAAAATTTTATAGCGACCATATCAATGTTAAAAATCTTTTATGTTTTAAATATATTACTGGAAGCACACTTACCGGGGTGTGATTCTGATGCTGCGGACGACGCTTCTGTTGCGGTGGTGCGACGTGAGGTGGTTTCTTCTGGGGCGCCCCAGAGACGCGATCCAGGCTAGCGGTGCGAAGCAAGAGGACGCTCGAGGGCAGCGCGCGAGCCTTTATTGTCTCGGCTTTCCCACGAATTTACCTCGGTGGGGCGCGCGTTTTATCAGTCGAAAGAATCGCGTCACCTTTTATACCCTTTCCCCCTTCAGTGTGTACGGAAGGGACATGAGGTTAAAGGAAGGAGAAACCCTCGGCAGAAATATACCTTCGAACAAAATTAAAATACACAAATCATTTCCGCGTAACCAGTCCACATCCAAATATAAAGAAGAATTACAAAAATTTGCTATCACAATACATTTCTATAGTCAAAGGGCATTCAAATATTTGCGTGAAAAATTTCCTCCCCCCCCCCCCCCCCTTTCTCCCTTCAGTGTGTACGGAATGGAAATGAGGTTAAAGGAAGGAGAAATACTTGGCAACAATATACCCTCGAACAAAATTAAAAATACTCAAATCATTTCCGCGTAACCAGTCCACATCCAAATATAATGAAGAATTACAAAAATTTGCTATCACAATACATTTCTATAGTCCAAGGGCATGTAATTATTTGCGTGAAAGATTTGATTTTTGTCTTCCACACGTTAACATATTGCGTTCCTGATACGCCAGACTAGAATGTGAACCTGGTTTCACTCAAAATCTTTAACGATTAGAGAAATGAGAACAAAGAAGCCTGGTCTAAAACTATGTTTCACTTTTGATGAAATGTGTATACGTGAATACACTGAATGGGTAGGCCAGAGACATTATGGATTTGTAAATTTTGGCAACGGTTTCGCTATGAATGGTGCTGAAATTGCGAACCAGATTTTAGTGTTTATGGTGGTAGCATTAAATGCGTTTTCGAAAATTCCATAGGGATACTTTCCGTGTAGAGGATTTACGGCCTCCCAAAAGGCAAATCTTTTAAAAATATGCCTGGATTTATTGCACCTTACGGGATGTGAAGTCATTTTAATTACATTTGATGGCATTTCTTCAAATCTGAAAGTGATCCGACTATTAGGTGCCGATTTTTCTTTTGGATCTAATTTTAAATAACATTTTATTCATAATGGTCGAAAATATTTTGTATTTTCAGATTCATGTCATTTATTAAAACTGATTTGCAACATTTTCGGTGAAAAAATCCTCGTCGATGAATCGTTTAAAATAAATTGATTTTGGTTACATAGAAGCTCTTTACGAATTGCAGAAATAAATAGACTTTCACTTAGCGAACAAATTAACCTTCCGTCATATCAATTACGTCAAACAGAAAATGAAGGTTAAACTAGCATCACAGTTACTATCACGTTCATTAGCAACAGCAATATTGTATTGTGAACTGGATTGAAAATTACCACAATTCCAGAATTCAATGGCTACTGTCACATTTATTATTTGTTAAGAAACCCGGCGGGACTATTTTTTTTCCAATAATAGCTTACAATCATGTTTACAATCAACAACACAAGACAAATTAGAAATAGCTTGGTAGCGATCACCCATCCCAGGGGTTATTATCATCTATAAATTCCTTAATATTATAATAACCCTTTTTATACAAACTTAGTTTAATAAAATTTTTGAACTTTATGTATGACAAATTTTGTATATTTTCTGGGATTTTGTTGTAAAAGCGTATACATCGCCCCAAGAATGAATTATTGACTCGGTGGAGTCGAGTAACTGGTACTACTAGCTTGTGTCTACTCCTAGTATTTACAGAATGAATATCACTTATTTTTGTAAAACTACTTTTATTTTTGTGTACGTACATTACATTTTCATAAATGTATTGAGACGCCAGAGTTAATATATTAATTTCCTTAAATTTTTGTCTCAGTGAGTCAGTGAGCCCTCTTCTGTAAAATAAATATAATTTCAATGTTAGTTGCGTGTCCCCATAGCAAAATACCATACGACATAATGCTATGGAAATAACTAAAGTAAACTATTCTAGCTGTTTCAACACTGGTAAGAGTTCTAATCTTTTTTACAGCATATGCTGCAGAACTAAGTCTGCTAGCTAGTTTTGATATATGGGGGAGCCATTGAAGCTTTGCGTCCAGTGTGATTCCAAGAAAAATGGTGATATCAACAAGACTCAGTTCCTCCCCATTTTAAAATTACAATAGTATTGACATGTTTAACATTAGGAGTTACGAATTTCATCAATGCAAATTATTAACATTTTAATGTTAATAATTTGCATTTGAATGGAACCTTAATTGATTTACCAATTGACTAACTTAGCTATAGTATTATTTACTTTAATTTTAGTTAGTGTAGTATTAGTTACTTTAGTTGTAATTTAATAACTGTCTTATATTGTCTTATATTGAAATATAATATTGTCTTGTTTTCATGTATGCTATGCCACAGTTTGGACCAAGATATTTTAAGTGGGCACAGATATTTAATAATGAAATATCTAGAAGTTTAATTTCACATTCTGTTTAAATACGAATGTAAGCTTAATAATTTAGGTAAGGAAACTTGTAGGAACCAATTAAATAAGATTGTTCTGTTTAAAAGTCAATAAGTTATATGAAAAATAAATAAATAAAAATAAGTAATACTTATATGAAAAATAAAGCAGTCATTATGTACTCCGTGTTTCCGTTTTTTATTTTACCAGCAAAACATGAAAATGATAACTAAACAAATCAATTACAATTATTTATTGGCATTTAAACAGAACAATATCATTAACCGATTCCTACAAGTTTCCTTACTTATATTACTCGTATTAAGTTTATTTTCATATTAAAGTCGGATGTTAAAATAAACTTCTATAATGTACTTATTATTAAATGTTTTTTTTTTGTAGTAATTCTGTTAATTTTTTTTTAATTTTGTGTATTTATTCATTACTTAATGTTTTTGTTTTTTGTTTCTGTTTCTAATTCTATTTTGTAATTATTCAAAGTAATATTTATACAAAAAATAAAGCAGTCAGTACGTACTCTGTGTGCCCGTTTTTTATTTCACCAGCCAAACATTTTATAAAATATAAAAATATAAATAGGCAGATAATAAAGTATATACGTATTTTTATTTCATATATTTGTTTTGTTTTATGTAGGTATTGTTCAAAACTTAATTCCTGGAAAACTGTCCATGCTCGAAAACACAACTTTTCGATCTGATTCTTGGGGAAAATTGTTTAGGTTTATCGGTAGACTCACCTCTTCAGAGATTATTGCAATTTTTTACATTTTGAATTAAAATCCAACAAAAAGGCAGGTGATGGCGGTGAAAGAATATCAACTACCCCATATCGTCCCATGAGGATTGTAAGAGGCGACAGAGAGAAATTGAAACAGGTGATGGACAACACTAGCAGCATCTTTCTTTTGTTTATATAAACAACAACTCAACTAATAAAAAATTAGGGTTGACAACCTGCTCGCCAAGCGTGTTTACTAATGCAAAATTCCCCCCTGTGAGGTAACCTATGTTCAACAGTAAATTTTATAGGCTGAGGTGGATTATGGATGATGAATAAGGTAGGTAGTTGCAGCTTATTCCCAGGAACATGTTATTTGAATACTTTAAAATAATTTTTGAACTACCATGGTAAAAGTTCAGTTAATTTTTAATCAAATAATCTAGACACGAAAGTTATTCAGTTTTGTGTTTATAAACTTTTACCTTCTAACATTTCATAGCCCTTTACATCCCTAAACCATATAAAAGGAACAATCTCCCTAGGAGAATAGTCGAAAATGTGTCCGTCCGTAAGCAGCAAATAACAGTTCAAAAATTCTCCACAACAGCGCTCGAGTAGCTACATGGATAAAGCATAAGGATAAATCGTCGTAAAATACGTTGTGATTTTGAAAATAAAACTTTTGAGAACAATAAAAAATTTAAAAAAGAATTATGGTGAAAGTCTGTGCAATAAAATAATTATAAAAAGTTCTTTAAAATTCAGACTGTAGCTATAGTGGCGCACCCCACAAACAATAAAGTACAACGGGCGCACCCTTATTTAACGCTTTCCGATGGACACTTTTTTATACATAGTCTGTACTCCTTACATCTACACTCCATAGTCACGCATTTTCAGGCTGTCGGGTCGTCTATACGCCAGTATATTCTAAGTTCCACAAAAACTCGTGAACGTTGGCCTTGGAGTTGATCTCTTTCGAACTATACCAACGTGTAGTGTAGACTGTAGCATTCGCCTTGTATCAATTTGCCTGCGCTCGCGTTGGCAGAGGCTTGGCCAACATATATTACCGGGATAAAAGGTACATACTCTGTGGCCAACGTGTATATATAAGGTTAAACTTTTTTTTTCGGGCTGTATAGTCGCTTTACTCAGAGCCTGGTTTTCTTTTAATTTTCGGCAATCTATGTGTTTATAATCTATGAGATTACAATATTATTTCGTACTGGATGGAGTATAGAGGTAAGGAAGACAATCTCCCATAGAATAGTTGAAAATGTGTCCATCTGTAAGCAGTATATAACAGTTCTAAAACTCTCCACAACAGCGCTCGAGTACCTACAGGGTATGATAAATCGCCGTAAAATACGTTGAGTGATTTTGAAAATAAAAATTTTGAAAGCAATAAAATTATTGTAAAAATAATTATGGTGGTCAAAAATTACAAAAAGGTCTTTAAATTAGCTACAGCGGCGCCACCCTTATTTAGTGCTTTCCTACGGACACTTTTTTATAGTCTGTACTCCTTACCTCTACACACCATATTGTACTGTTTGATAAAAATCTTCCTACATATCTATGATAAAAATAACAATTCAAAAGATTTAAGGGCAAAAGATTTATTTATTATGCTAATTTTCAACCACAAATATTAGATTTTATAGGAAATAATTGTTACAATCCTCATTTTTAGACAAGCGAAGCCTAAATATCAATGTAATAAATAAAAAGAATACAAGTATTGATGTTGTTATAGAATAGTTTCTTCTTTTGAAAGAAAGTTTACATTTTCCTAAAAAATTATCATCCTCGCTATGAAATCTTTCAAATATTTTACCTCATCACTGACTATATATAGAAGTCAGTGTACCTCATAGTAAAGTGGCGCCGCCCTAGTGGCAGTAAAAGTCGTAGATACCCTCATTAGTGGCAAATTATTTTTTAAGTTTTATAAAAACGTAATGTAAATATGCCTTCAAATCATGAGAAGACAGTTCAGTACCTATTCTTTATTATATAGGCCATATTTGCTTAATAATGAAAAAAAAAGAACTATGAATTTTGCAATGCAAACTAAAGCAAATTTATATTTCTCCATAGAAGTTAAGTTTACACCATACAGCAGCAGTGTAAGATAATCCACTAACCTGGGTGTCGTAAGAAGCAACAGAGGAAAATGACATAAGATGGAAAGCAGCTTCCCAATAACAATTTACTAGTTATAAAAAAACTGACACAAATTTGAAAAATGTAATGAAAAAGATAACTGATTTTATATTTTAATCAAAAAGTATCACCACAATTTAAGAGTGTAATATTGTCAGTCCTTTCCTAACAAACAATACAGTTTATGATAAATTACAGTAATAGACACTAGATCATGAATTTTTTTAAACAAACCTGAAAAATCTACAGATGAAACTTGTTATCCCTTATGATTGAAGGACAGTCATTTGAAATAAATAAATTTTAGTAATATTCAATACATTACAACAAAGATTACAAAAATAGTGAACTAAGTTACACAAAACTTTATGATAAAATTAGGCAATGCAGTATTTACTTAGATGCTATCATAATACAATTTGTACAACACTACAAATCAGTAGAAAAGCATTAGTTGATGTATCTAAACAAATATCCATTCTTTTAGTTTTAATGTAAATGCAGTTATTATAATGTTTTAACATACATAAATATCTTTAATACTGAAATCTTAAGACATTACATAATCAACATGTAATTGTTGAAGTGAATGGATATTTAATACAGTAAATTTTGCATTAACATAGATCTCTTGTCCTTTTTTTGGGAACTAATGGAATGAAATTTTAACAAAATGCACTGCATAAAGTGAAATTATGTCAGCATGAGCTTACATCACAATTTAAGAGGGCACTGGGGTTAATAGTTTAGCAATACTATTTACAAGTCTTCATCTTCTTCCGGCAACGCAGTGTCTTGAGCTTCCTTAAGATCTTTCTCAATTTGGTTTTGCCATTGTGGGTCCATAGTGACTTCTGGTGGTACTAATGCAGGCATAGCAACAAATTCTAGATTGCCATCTCCAATCAACTTTCTAGCTAGCCAAAGGAATGGTTTCTCAAAATTGTAGTTTGATTTTGCAGAAATATCATAGTACTGTAAACAAAAGAATAATTTTATTTATCAGGGTGACTATCATTTATATTGACACTAGCCAAATGTCTTAATATAGGAATTATTAAAAAATTAAGAAATTACCTGAAGGTTCTTTTTTCTGTGGAAAACTATCGTTTTTGCTTTGACTTTTCTATCTTTGATGTCTACCTTATTGCCACACAGAACAATTGGAATACCTTCGCAAACACGTACTAAATCTCTGTGCCAATTTGGTACATTTTTATATGTAACACGTGAGGTGACATCAAACATAATGATAGCACATTGACCTTGAATATAATAACCATCTCGAAGTCCTCCAAATTTTTCTTGACCGGCTGTGTCCCAAACGTTAAATCTAATGGGACCACGATTTGTGTGAAATACTAAAGGATGCACTTCGACACCTAAAGTAGCAACGTATCTTTTCTCGAATTCTCCAGTCAAGTGTCGTTTTACAAATGTGGTTTTCCCGGTACCACCGTCGCCGACCAGCACACATTTAAACGTAGGCATGTCATCAGCCATTCTTGTATTATAAAAATACTATTCCTGAAAGAAATAAAGTAAAAATTAAAAACTTACGGTTCAGTGCATAAGACATTCCAAATAAGTACAAGAAATCAAAGTTTACTAATTTTTAAATTATAATCTTTAAATAGTACACAAATTATCAAATTAAACAAATAGTAAAAAAATAAAATCACAAATTAACTGCCGGTGACAAGTTAAAATTGTTTAAGTTTTCACCGAATGGCGCTCAAGCACTCTCACAGGAATTTAGCTCGACGGTACCGAAGAAAGGCGTAAATTGCAAATAAACTACGAAAGATTTATTCAAAATAAATAAAAATACTTAAAGTACGTAATGTATAGTATTGAATTATAAGCTACATGAACACAAATTACCAAGATTATCTAAGAAAATTAAGATTAAACTCCGTGCTCTCAAAAGTCGTTACGGCTCACAATGGCGTCACTTGACTAAACGGAACAATTCGTTGACAACGACAGGCGCAATGACATTACTAGTCATAAAAATGTTTTAAAGAAACTTTGAATTTTATTAATAAATTATAATTTTGGAAACTGTTCTAAGATAATAAGAATAAAATAAAATAAAAATTTTTGAGTAAATCCTTATTCTAAATTATATTATAGTTTAATATTTCTAAATTCATAAACATCTATCTTGATATCCTCCTGGTATGATTTTACCGACAATGCACTGACGTCATATCTTCAGTGCTAATATTACGCCATCTACAATTTAATGTAATTTGTCTCAATCTCAAGTATTATTCTGACGGATGGTAGTTTCGTTCGTGTTCGTTCGTTGTATCGATTTTTTGAGTGAAGTGAACTAGTGTTCGTGTCCTTTAGTTTAGTGACGTTTGTTAGAAAAATATCTGTGAATGGGATTGTGTAATAAGATAAAACGTTTATTTGGTGTGTGATTTTCTATAAAGGATGACGAAGGACAGGTTAGCGGCGCTTCAAGCGGTAAGCTATTTTCTTTCCTACTCCAAACCTGATAATATAACCAAAGGGTTTTCGTGACCTCGAATTCACAAAGTAGTGTTAATAAATGTATAAAGTATTCATGGATTACTGCAGCTAGATTGTGCCTATAAGGCCTAAATTCTCTTATCAACAGTGTCAGTTTGAGCTACTTCAGAGACTATTTTATTTTCTGTACGCCCCACCCGTGATTTCTTTACTGAAGGTGAGCTGTTGGTCTGTTTTATTTAAAAATTATTAATAATTACTTTGCAGTTTAAAATGTATCTTTGCAGCTAAATCCTAGCTACTGTGAATCTAAAAACCTGTTGCAAAAATTAGAGATAGTTTGCCTAATTACTCTTTATTGCCTACTACTACTACATTTTAAATGTGGTAGAGCCATGCTGCAGCTATATTAGGATTGTAGCACGAATGGGTTGGCTCGAATGGGGAAAGACTATGCTCTCACAGAATACCAGTATAAACTAGCAGCTCAATGCTGCTGTGTTTCATATGGTGAGTATAGACTGTACCTTTTTACTGGAAATGAGGCATTTCATCTTGGTCCTCAGGGATGGCAATGCATCTGCATTTTGATTCTTAATTGAGGATAAATGTAGGTGTTTATGGGCAACAGCATACACTTACCATCAGATGGATTGTGTGCTTGTTTGTCACTGTATTATATGTATATCATTAACTCACTCTTTAGCAGTTTTTTATATTCTGTACCAATTCCAATTTATCACGGTATCAGTAATATTCAATGGAATTGCCTATTCAAAGTAGTTAGGTAAGTATCTTATAAGAAGTTGTTATCTTTCTAAGTATGATACAAGCAATAAATGTTAGTTTTACTTTTGATTTATGAAATTTAAAAATGATTGTCATATGTATTTTTCTCTAATATGGCCTTTGATATTGTGGAAAGCTTTTTGACTACTTTAGCAAAAACTTGCTTGAAGTTATAAATTTAACGGTGTGTAATGACTTTGTAGAAGAATTCACTACTGACCATGATCTTGCATGTTTTCTTACTAGAAGCAAATTAAAATTTTAAATTAAAGTCCATGTTCACCACATTTTCCCATTAATAGGTACCTGGAGTGACAAATTATAATTATGTCACTTGCAAATTTGGGTCATTACTATAGGTTGCGTAGGACATGGTTACTACATTCCAATTATAACATGCCACAAATTAAAGTTAACTTTAATTCTTTTTATTTGTTGCCATTACCAATGAAGGTCACCAGTTATCATACTGTTAGGTCGGCCACATAGATACGGAATTCCGTTTCGAGATTCCATTTCGGAATTCCAATTCGTGATTACGAATGCAGCAAGACCACGTGAAATTTTGTGAGCAAAATGAGTTTCCGTACGTGTGTCGCCGACCAGTTCGGAATTCCGAAAATGGAATTCTGTATATATGTGGCCAGCCTTAATATGCTTATTTCAAATTGAGTAATGTAGGTGATGTGTTAATTTTTTTTAGAACTAAACTACAGAGTAAAAACTTTATTCAAGTCTTCTGAAAAAAAATTTACCACAATTCTTAAAATGAAACACATGTAATAATAAATGTATAAAGTAATCTCTCTGAATTGAATCTATCAATAGATTTAACACGCCTGATGACAATGATGAAATTCAAATAATATAAAGCCTTAAAGTGTGTGGCATATAAATAGTAACCATTTACCAAATTTAAAATAATATGGCTATTATTACTATAATGGGTTAATAAATAAAAAATAATTTCTTTCTATCTTCTTTTTAATTGACTTTTACATGACCTGTCTGGACAGGATTGGCAATTATTGCAAATATACTATTTAAAAAAAGATACTAAGTTAGGACATTAAAACTTGAACTTGATGGGATAATATATATAGTGGACCCCCGGTAATCCGGCCCCTCACTAATCCGTCCCCCTTGTAATCTGTCATGTCTTTAACTTTAACTAGTGGGTAGATTCGAGTGGTGCTATGAATTTGTCATGGGGGAGGTGTCCTTGGTAAATATGTGGACAAGCAGGTTGCAATTAGTTCGCATCACCACGAATCTAGCTTGAAGCAATTTTCTTAGTTCAAGTGTGTTATGGTAGCTGCCTAGCGGGTTTACTTTTTACTGTTTAGGTATTGCATCACATAACATTTTTATTTTTTATTATTTTATATTTGATATGTAATTTGTCGGATTGCAAGATACTCTTTTCCAAAAAGTTCCGGACTATCCTGGGGCTGTGGCAGTACTCTATAGTCCGGAAAAATTCGATAATCCGACACTGCCTTGCACAACGTTGGTTAGAATACCATGGGTCAACCTATGTTTTTGGTAAAATGTGTTAATAAAAAAAAAATAATTTGTTTTATTTAAAACAATTTAAAGAAATAGCATGTGGAGTACATGCAACTCATAGTGTCTGTTGTTCTTTTTTTGTTTTTCTTCTTTTTATTTTTATCTATTTTCTTTAGCATGCAGTTTCTTCTAGGCCAGTATGTTTACGCAGTAAAAGTTAAAACGAATCTGTAGTCATAAATGGAAACAGTTATGGTAATAACATTACTAGCCTATCCAATATTTTAAACTTACTTGGATTCGTGAATGAAGACTAATGACGGATTAAAACCATAAGCTTTTAAGTTGATGATTCATGAACGAAGACTAATGGCGGATTTGAAACCATAGGCTTTTAAGTTTTGTATTGTGTACTCTTAACCATTAGTCTTCTCTCACTCATTGCAAATAATTGTCCTATAAATGAATGAATTTATGGGATATGTTCTGCTCGTAATAAAAGTGTGGATGGCCATAATTATGCACCATCACATTGGATTATGCTAAATACCTCTGAGTTTTTATCATGGGTTTGTTTTTTATATTTTAGGGAACATAACCCCTAGTGCTGAATATTTTTCTGTGTTGTTGAGGTTTGTACAGATATAAATAGCATATGCGCAGACACCCACACCCTGAACAATTATGCATCTCAGCAAAATGCTTTACCAAGTTAAACCTAACTACTAAGCTGTAAGGGTTGTGATTAAATTTTTACCATTTTTTTTTCTGTTAACAGACTTAATTTCACAATATTGCACTTGATTAACAGGCAATAAAGCTATGTGGTACCACTGCTTACTTATCAGTAGACAGCGGCGCCAGCATCCGGCGCGTGACCTTCGCTGTATTTGAGTCACTGTTCTTGTGTTGTGTACTTGCGTCATCAATCTTACCAGTTGCATTTTTAAAACATCTATTAAGTTAGTAAACCTTGCTTCCTGAAGAGTCATGTTTTATTAAATAACTGTCACGTAAAATGCCTTCCATGAAAGCTGACACCCAAAATGTATGGCTTATTAACTGGATAGTGTACATACTGGATGAAAGATAGATATTTTTAAACATCATTTATCAATTAGATCTAAATCTAAAAAATCTACATTAAAACACGTTAAGTTAGATATGTGATATTATTAAAAGTTGGAGATCTGAAACCATGTTTTTTGCTTCAATTAATAATATTAATAGTGTCCTCCAGACCGAATTTCGGCCACGGCGGTCAGCCTTAACAAAGACTAGCCATCGGCGCGGAACGGGATCATAGTGCCCAATTGTATGCGTAAGCAAAGGTGCATTTTCTATTCCCTTACTCTCGTGGTCCGATGGAACGGTAAACCGACACAACCAGAGAGAGATCAGGCGCAGGACCAACGGTTTTACGTGCTTTCCGAGGCTCGGGGGTGAGACACCGCCAATTTTCTGTCTCCGGGCAGCTACTGAGATTCTCTCAATGGAAAAACTCAATAACTGATTTTTTTGAGCCCGATCTGGGATTTGAACGCGGGACCTCATTATCAGCAGTCGCATTACTACAACCACTAGGCTAACGAGGCAGTTAGTGCTTCAATTAATGTGTAATAAAATATGTTTGTTATGTGGTAGTCACGTAAAAGAATCCACCACTTTCATTTCGTCGCATAAGTCTCGCAAAAATCTCATGTTAGCGGTATCACCATCTAGTTTAAGTCAGTTGTAAAATACACAGAACGGAGATTGGAAGCAGCAAAATGGGAAGTGCGAAACATATCGCCCTACACGAGCTAAGTAGTCGGAGACGGGGGTCCACTCCTCCACTCGGACAGCGGTTCCATAGCTCAAAACCACATCAGAGGCTACATGATGATTGGTAACAATACCAAATCATAAACCATCATCATCATCCTCATCATTATTTCCTTTCCCTTTTTAATAGGCTCGCGGTTTTTGAGGCTGTGTGGAGATTAAGCTATAAAATCAGTATAGGTTAATGGCACGAACATCACAGAAATTAGAGGTGGGAAACACCTGGGTATTGCGATCCACAATATGCCTGCTAAGAGTGTTGATTGTGGCCAATCCTCCCTACTGTCTTTGTCAAAGTGTGGACTGTAACGGGCTAATGGTTAAGACATGCATAATAAATTAACTTTTAGCTGACCTGGATGGAAATGGCCACGATTGGTAGTCAGATGGGCGATCGCATTACTTTAACCTCCGTTTAATTTAGTTGACTTCACCAACGACGTCGGGACTGTGATGGTTTATGCTACGCAACCTATACACGTCTTTGCGTTAGATAGCATTGCATGTTAGTATTTGGGCATATATCAATACTTACTATGAACTGTCAATTTCCATCGTTAATATCGAGTTGTTAAGTCTGTCCCGAAACTTTTAGAATTATGTTTTTAATTCTCTATTAGAATTTGGAGTCATATAAATCGCGGATTCTAATAAAAAGCGAAGACACGATAATTTCGAACGCCTATAAAAGTGTTACGTAAAAGTACCCACTTCATAACTTGCTGAGAGGATAGTCGCAGGGAGGGTAGCGTTCTGAATAGCTGTTTTGCCCCCCCCCCCCCCCCCCGCCTCCTTTCTTCAGCCTCTTTTTTATTTCTTCTTATAAATCACATGCACTTGTAATAACAGCTGATTCGCTGCTGAATAGTGTTACGTCGATTCTATATTAAGTGATAGTCTAGCGTACTGTCTACTAGGTGGATACCCCTAATAGCAGTCTTTTAGTGCCAATTGTATCTGTAGAAATTCGTGTTATTATGATTCGAGAATATTAGTGAACATTTGTTCGAATCGATAAGCTACTTAATCTACGAATGTAATGCACATTGATTATATAGTAAGTTAGGGGCAATATGGTCATCCGGTTAATATGGTCACTTTTTTATAACTCAAAAACTACAGCCTTGTTTCCATGACACTGTGATACGATAGCTCTTCATCAGTCAATCAAATATTAAAGGGGCTATATGCTTCATCGACGCAATTTTGACGGTTGACATTATTGTAAATATTTTAGTCGATTTTAGTATTGTGTATTTTAAATTGTCTTAGTTAGGTTGATTTATCGAAGTAAGTATTCCTAATTATTGCCAATTTTGAAGCTTTTTTGCTATATTATTTATAGTGTACGACTGTGTTTTTGTCTTTGCCCTCCTCCTAGTCTTAGTTTCTTAGGCCATGTTGAAGGTGACTATTTTACCCTCATGTACCTTTGTAATATTTTTGCAAAAATAATTATAAAAAGGATGATATACAAAACAGGCATTCTGACTCACATTCCAGCCACCTTTTACCGAATGTCTTCCTTTTGTGCCTAATGTCAGCTTAGTATATGTATCTTTTCAGTTTTGGCTGTTGTAGGTAAGTTTAAGAGGCACGTACTTTACGTGGTAGAGCCATGCTGCAGTTATATTAGTAGTATAGTTGTAGCACGAATGGGTCGGCTCGACCGGGGAAGGACCACGCTCTCGCAGAATACCAGCGTGAAATAGTAGCTTAATGCTGCTGTATTTCGTGAGTGATCGTGTGAGTGTAGAAATCCGGAGACCCCTTTTACTGGAAACGAGGCATTCCATCTTAGTCCCCACGGGTGACAACGCATCTGCATTTTGATTTGTAATCGAGGATAGATGTAGATCTCTATGGGCCACAGCAACCACTTACCATCGGGTGGACTGTGTGCTCGTTTGTCACCCTATCCTATAAAAAAAGTGAAATATTCAACAACTTCTTTTTTTTTGTTCTTGTTTTGATTACGCATTTGATTCAAAAAAGATAACATTAAACAATGAGTTATTTGTTATAATAATTAACATAATAAAATTTTAATAATACATTTGTGGCGGCGCTGTCGTCGCGCCGCAACCGAAACAAACCGAAACCTAAATCACGCTATCAAAATTCCGAATCATAAACAGTATATATAGAACATCTCCGAACTATCACACGGAGTGTTGGCCGCTCTCCGGGCAGAACACCTTGCCCGCCGGGAGATCTTCACTTTTCCTTCCACGGCCACAGTGGTGACCCCGACGTGATCTGAACACGCAACCAACAACCTTCGGAAACTTTAAGATTCATCATCATCATAAATAGAATACCCCACCCATTCGCTCCCGAGCAGATATCGTCTGCAGTCTTCATATCCTGCAAGCCATCTAGCTTCACAAGGTTCATCGCAGTACTTGAATTAATGCTCTTTGTTTATTTCACAGTACGCGATAACCCGGGTTCGGTCCTTGCCAGTCCAATTAAATTATTAATTGCAATTTTAAGGTGTTGGTTTACTACGTGCTCAGCGGTGAAGCACCGAAACACCGCGAGGATAAACCACTGATAAACATAATTGCCTCCCCCAATAGATTGTTACAAATCATGCTCATGAGCCACTTTTTGTCTAACCTAATACCTTATCTTACCTATATTACCTAATAATAATAATTTATATTGCTTTTTTGTCTTTCTCATGAAATATAAGGTGTCAAATTAATCTCTAGCTAAAAATTTTATTCAAAAACCAAAAACAAAATAAAAAACTAGTAAATGTATTCAGAAATAACTGCACTACTAAGTCTTATAGGTCATATTATATAATATATGTAGAGCGTAAAGGTGAGAACAGAATAATGTATTTTTAAGCTTTATTTTATCAGGTTTATTATTTGGAAAAAAATCGTATAACTGAAAATGAGCGTTGTCTGATGTCTACGCGGTTTGAATATATTGTACTGACACTGATAGGTAAGCATGTAAATGTAACGTTACCATTAAAAAGGGTCTCCCGTCACTCGCCATACGAAATACAGCGGTATTATCCTACTATTTCACCCTTCTTCGGTCGAGCCTACCCATTCGTACTGCAGCCAAAATACGCGCTTTCCATAAACTTGTAGATAGTCAATATTTTTTTTATAATTCATGTCACGGTTATTATGGATACTGGAGTTAGCATAAATATTAGTAACTCGAGACTAACATAGACAAATCCTAATACAAATAAGTAATTTATG
The DNA here is from genome assembly GCA_907164705.1 of Parnassius apollo. Taxonomy (NCBI): domain Eukaryota; kingdom Metazoa; phylum Arthropoda; class Insecta; order Lepidoptera; family Papilionidae; genus Parnassius; species Parnassius apollo. Next base: position 3,779,875 of record CAJQZP010000851.1, read on the forward strand.
TGGTGATAGCGACTGACGGAAATAATAGAAATTTTTGGTGGCCTCCGACGAAAATGGCGAAATTACCTAAAATAACTAGACCGGCAATGGGAAGTAACGCGTAATAGTTTTGTACAAAGCGTCTGGGTGTTGTAATCTAGGAAGATATTTCATATGTTTATATATTCGTTTCGCATGGGTGGGGTCTGGATCTCAACAACAGCGCCATCTACCCGGTCGAATTGTGAATTGAAACCATCCAGGGACCGACTTAAACTCACACAGCTTATGAGAATTTCAGTGACAAACACACGTACAGAAGAATTATTTAAATAAAGATTGTTATCAGTTGTTACATAAATTGTTGCGTTCGTAAAAGGAGTACTTACATCAAGACGTCTGCACTCTGCAGTCTACACAAAAAGCTTTGGCTTACACAAGTTTCAGAACCCAAGGCTGGTTGCTACTTTAGTTGTGCCGCGTTCTTTAATGAGTGACTACTGAGTCATCATTTTGTAAGAGCTCTTTTCATTTTATCAAAACAGCCCAAAATAAAAGTACAAGTCTGCGTTTTTTTGTATGAGAGTGGCAAACGAGCATGCGGTTCACTTGATGGTGACTACCGCCGCCCATGAGCAACTGACACCAGGTGTTATTGCAAATGCGTTGCCGGTCGTGTAAAAAAGAGTAGGCTCTTTTTTTGAACTTAGGGGCCAGTTGCATCGGTCCGAAAAAATCCCTGGTGGTTGTCGATTCCACAAGGAAGTTGTGCGAGGAAGAAAACCTCTTGTAAATCGCTCACTGGTAGTTCGCCAATGATCCATGATATAGATGGTATTGCGAGTTGTGTCTCGATGTGTGATGATGAAATTGAGCAGCTGGAATTATTCCGAACAATTCCTCTCCTCTCAGCATTCGCCGTGGTAGCCGTGGTAGATGCGATAGAATATGCAAAGAGTTACAACATCTTTTCGCAGCGCCAATGAGTTAAGTCGATCAAAAAGAATTCGGTCGTCGATGATTTGAACCGCTCTGGCTGGATGCGATCAAGTGGAAAGCGCTGGCACTGGGGAGCTCCAGCCCAGATATGGGAACGTTATTCCATGTGCGGTCGAACCTGCGCCTTGTAAAGTTACTGACGGTGTGCCGGCGTGAAATAATGTTTCGTTCTGCTGAGCACGCCAAGCTTTTTAGAGGCCAATTTGGTCTTCTCTTCCAAGTGACCACGAAACTGCACGTATACATAACACTCGATATGTTCAATGTTGTTAAGGCAAATTGACGATCTCTTACAAAGGACTGCGGAACTTAACGTTATTCGATATGTTCGATATGTGATGCCGATGAATCCGATGCTAGCCGAGGTAACGAAGAGAGTGCCTTAAAATTGAAGAGCTAAGGACAAAGGGATTATTTTTAAAGGTAAAAGTTGGAAACGATTAAAACTGGAATAGATTTAGTCACCTCTATTCCGAGACTGCGTAATATGCACGTGACGAAGTAGAAGATAATTCTCACGTTAATTTGAGCTTTATTATGTAGGTAGGTTTATTAAATAGTGAGTAAATCGTCATAGTCATAGAAAACAGTACTATACATACGTAGTCAGTGTTTTAAATGTGTCTTTATTTATTTATGCAGCAGCTTCATACTTGACATGCACTTCATACAAATGAATTGCATATTTCAGCCTTTTATCTTGCTTTACTTTATGACCTGGTTTTTTTAAGAGTATAATTTCTAGCACGTTTAGTCGTTTTAAGACAATAAAGTTACTACGATAATTAATTTATGCTCACGTTACGTTAGTTATAATTTCTAAAGCCCTGTGTTGCGAAAACGAATTCTTTATATTTATTGATGATAATTTGGCCAATTTTGGATTGAGAGCGCTTAACTTTCTAATAAACGCAAGAGCAAGAAATAACAAAAGTAAAATGTTTTTTTAACATCGTATGTCATCGAATGAAGCTATTAATTTGACGAATAATTCTTTATCTAATCACCTAATGGTGTCGGGTTGTCAAGTTATTCGTTAAAGCCTATCGGACGATTCAGAAATTCAATTGTTTGATATCTGTCGAATGAACGAACGCTATCTGTATTTATTTCAGGATTTAAAAATCGGATTGAAGTAAATATGAGATAAATCTTAAGCATTGAATAAAACTATTATTTACGGATTTTATCGCGTTTAATTCAACTTTAATTTATTTTTATTATCCCGACGTTTCGGGTGCTTTACAGCACTCGTGGTCAAGGGGGGGACTGAGATGTTTGACGTCCCAATGTCATAGTTAGTCCGGCTACCTTCAGTTTTTGAATATTAATTTTTGGTCCGATTTACGCAAAATGAGCTTATAGTATCATGAAGTCTTGCAGTGGTATGCTTGGGTTTGGGTTTAATTTTGTAAATTATAGGATCCCAAGCAGCTGTCAGCACCCGTCCATCTTCTCTATTGAAATTTGGATGTTTTTTAATTTCAATAGCCTCGCGTATCATCATTGGTAGGAATCGGTGTTCTTTTGCGAGGATTTGTGGTTTATCAAAACTAATGTAATGGTGGGGACGATCTTGAACATGTTCGCAGACTGCAGACTTCCCGGAGCGTCGGTGCTTCACGTCAGCTATATGTTCCTTCACGCGGGATTTAATCGATCTTTTTGTTTGACCTATGTAAGAGAGGCCACATTCACAATCTAGCTTGTACACACCTGCATCTTGTAGAGGAATATTGCATTTGATGGATGGTAAAAATTGACTAATCTTCTTCGGCGGCTTGTAGTATGTTTTAATGGACGCTCGCTTCAAGATGTAGCCAATTTTGTCTGTGACTCCTCTAACATACAGTAGTACAGCAGGCGCACGCTCGACTGTGGCTGGCTTCACTCGTTCACTGTGACGTAGGCGCGGGAACCGGGGACCCGAAGCTTGTTGTCTTGCAATACTTGCTTGACATGCTGAAGCTCGGCGGCCAGATGTTTTCTGTCACAGATCCCTCGTGCTCTCTGAAACAAAGATTTACCCACGGTAGACTGTGAAGGATGATGGTGAGATTCACCATTTAGATATCGGTTGGTATGGGTCTTTTTTCTATACACAGTGTGACCAATAGTGTTATCAGGATTTCGGATGACTAAAACATCTAGGAAGGCTAAAGAATTATTTGCCTCTAACTCCATTGTGAATTGTATTTTAGAGTTTATGGAGTTAAGGTGGTCTAAAAATGCAGTGACTTTGTCAGATGGTAAAATTGTGAGTGTGTCGTCTACGTACCGCTTGTAGAACCTTGGATTTACAGGAGCAGTAAGAAGGGCTTTCTCCTCAAAGTCCTCCATGAATATGTGGGCGACTATGGGAGACACAGGTGAGCCCATCGCCACACCATCTACTTGCTTGTAGAACTCCTCCTTCCACAGTAGATAGCCAGATGTGAGGCAGTGTTCAAGTAATATTGAATATTCCTTGAGGCATGTTATTTTCTTCTAGCTTCCTAGTTACAATTGAGATGCAGTCAATAATAGGTAGGCATGTAAATAGTGACTGAACATCAAAACTGACCATAGTTTCATTGTCAGCGAGATGTAGGTCTTTTATCTCACTCACAAAATGGTATGAATCCTTTGTGTGTGCTCTGGTATGTCCTCTCAGTGGTGATAGTATTTTTGCTAAGTATTGTGCCAGCTTATAAGTTGGTGAATCGATCTGGCTCACTATGAGACGTAGTGGAGCGTTTGGTTTGTGTATCTCTTCGGTAACCCATACAACCTCGGCGGTTTGGTACATGGTGGTATTAGTGAATTCACGTCGAGATTTAATTTTTCGGAGTATTTCTTTATTAAATTGCTAGCTGTTTTAAGCGTGCTAGTTGTGGGGTCTGTTTTGACCTTTTTATATGTACTTTCGTCCGATAAAAGTTGTTGTATTTTAAAATTATATTCCGACGTATCCATTATTACCGTAGCATTAAAACATACTACAAGCCGCCGAAGAAGATTAGTTAATTTTTACCATCCATCAAATGCAATATTCCTCTACAAGATGCAGGTGTGTACAAGCTAGATTGTGAATGTGGCCTCTCTTATATAGGTCAAACAAAAAGATCGATTAAAACCCGCGCGAAGGAACATATAGCTGACGTGAAGCACCGACGCTCCGGGAAGTCTGCAGTCTGCGAACATGTTCAAGATCGTCCCCACCATTACATTAGATTTGATAAACCACAAATCCTCACAAAAGAACACCGATTCCTACCAATGATGATACGCGAGACTATTGAAATTAAAAAAACATCCAAATTTCAATAGAAAAGATGGATGGGTGCTGCCAGCTGCTTGGGATCCTATAATTTACAAAATTAAACCCAAACCCAAGCATACCACTGCAAGACTTCATGATAAAATAAGCTCATTTTGCGTAAATCGGACCAAAAATTAATATTCAAAAACTGAAGGTAGCCGGACTAACTATGACATTGGAACGTCAAACATCTCAGTCGCCCCCTTGACCACGGGTGCTGTAAAGCACCCGAAACGTCGGGATAATAAAAATAAATTAAAGTTGAATTAAAGGCGATAAAATCAGTAAATAATAGTTTTATTCAATGTGTAGTGTTCGCGTAAATTCAAGAAATCATTAAATCGGTTCAAAAAGTTTGAAAATTAATATGTAGTAAATATTGTAAAAACAAATTTGACAATATTTATAAAATTTATTAGAAATCGAAAATGTTGAGACATCTGTTACATTTCTATTTTATTCTATTACATTTATTCATGAATGTGGATTGACCGTGTGGTGTTCGCATAAGATAATTCCTCACCCCATTTCGTCTCCTTTCATAGGAAGACAACTATTGGATATGCCAGAAAGATCTTATGACATCCGATGGATAGCGATGTAACCATCTCGTTTACGCCATCTAGACCAACGATGGGAAGTACCATCAATGTCGGTTCACCTGTCACGGCTTTTTCGTGAAATCGTTTACTACCACCGATTTTTACGGACTGATACAACTTAGGGATCTTTAAGAAAAGGGTTTACTTATTTGTTTTTAAAAGGCCGGCATCGCACCTGCAATTCTCTTGGTTTTGCAGTTGTTTATGAGCGGCGTTCGACTCCTATGATCAGGTGAGCCGCATGTTGTATGCTCTTTAAAAAAAAAACGATTAAAACATATCGACGATAATGGCCTATATTCAACAGTGAATTTTGCGAGCTGAATAAAATAACGTTAATAATTAAAAAAGTTACACTCTACCTACGAAATTATGTTTACAGATAGATAAGCGAAAACAACCTGTCGATGAGAAAAATTATTACGGTCTTTTTCCTTTACCTCTTGCTTTTTGTTAATGTAACTTTCCTTACCTTTCCCCGAATATGTCGTGAGAGGTGACTAATATAAATGTTGACGTGACAAAACAAGCCTATTTAGGATCTCTGTATGTTCACAGATAGATAAGCGAACACAAACTGTCGATGAGAAAAGTTATTACAGTCTTTTTCCTTTACCTCTTGCTTTTTATTAATATAACTTTCCCTACCTTTCCCCGAGTATGTCGTGAGAGGTGACTAATATAAATGTTGATATGACAAAACAAGCCTATTTAGGATCTCTGTATGTTCACAGATAGATAAGCGAAAACAACCTGTCGCTCAGAAAAGTTATTACAGTCTTTTTCCTTTACCTCTTGCTTTTTGTTAATATAACTTTCCCTACCTTTCCCCGAATATGTCGTGGGAGGTGACTAATATAAATGTTGACGTGACAAAAACAAGCCTATTTAGGATCTCTGTATGTTCACAGATAGATAAGCGAAAACAACCTGTCGATGAGAAAAGTTATTACGGTCTTTTTCCTTTATCTCTTGCTTTTTGTTAATGTAACTTTCCTTACCTTTCCCCGAATATGTCGTGAGAGGTGACTAATATAAATGTTGACGTGACAAAAACAAGCCTATTTAGGATCTCTGTATGTTCACAGATAGATAAGCGAAAACAACCTGTCGCTCAGAAAAGTTATTACGGTCTTTTTCCTTTACCTCTTGCTTTTTGTTAATGTAACTTTCCTTACCTTTCCCCGAATATGTCGTGAGAGGTGACTAATATGTTGACGTGACAAAAACAAGCCTATTTAGGATCTCTGTATGTTCACAGATAGATAAGCGAAAACATCCTGTCGATGAGAAAAGTTATTACGGTCTTTTTCCTTTACCTCTTGCTTTTTGTTAATGTAACTTTCCTTACCTTTCAACGAATATGTCGTGAGAGGTGACTAATATAAATGTTGATATGACAAAACAAGCCTATTTAGGATCTCTGTATGTTCACAGATAGATAAGCGAAAACAACCTGTCGCTCAGAAAAGTTATTACAGTCTTTTTCCTTTACCTCTTGCTTTTTGTTAATATAACTTTCCCTACCTTTCCCCGAATATGTCGTGGGAGGTGACTAATATAAATGTTGACGTGACAAAAACAAGCCTATTTAGGATCTCTGTATGTTCACAGATAGATAAGCGAAAACAACCTGTCGATGAGAAAAGTTATTACGGTCTTTTTCCTTTATCTCTTGCTTTTTGTTAATGTAACTTTCCTTACCTTTCCCCGAATATGTCGTGAGAGGTGACTAATATAAATGTTGACGTGACAAAAACAAGCCTATTTAGGATCTCTGTATGTTCACAGATAGATAAGCGAAAACAACCTGTCGCTCAGAAAAGTTATTACGGTCTTTTTCCTTTACCTCTTGCTTTTTGTTAATGTAACTTTCCTTACCTTTCCCCGAATATGTCGTGAGAGGTGACTAATATGTTGACGTGACAAAAACAAGCCTATTTAGGATCTCTGTATGTTCACAGATAGATAAGCGAAAACAACCTGTCGATGAGAAAAATTATTACGGTCTTTTTCCTTTACCTCTTGCTTTTTGTTGATGTAACTTTCCTTACCTTTCAACGAATATGTCGTGAGAGGTGACTAATATAAATGAAGTTTTCATCATATGGTATTAGTGATTACATATTTATGATTCCATATCGATTTTTTCTAAAACCTGTTATTTAACTTAGAATTTTTTAATCCTGAAAACGACTTTTTTAACCGCCTTAAAAAAGGAGTAGGTTCTCAATTCGACTGTATTTTTATGTGTTATTACCCTAGAACCTTTTTCTAGGTGAACCGATTTTGATTTTTTTTTAATTGAAAACTGGTGCTTCTCATAATATGGTCCCATATAATTTTTATCAAAATCTGATCTGTAGTTTTTGAGTTATCCTTATTAATGCGTATTTAATTGATTTCGACTAATTGATGATGTTCTCATTTTGTTTATATTGAAGTTATAAATATTTTTTATTTTACCACTTGTTAGTAAATAATTTTTATATGTGGTAGAGCCATGCTGCAGTTATATTAGTAGTATAGTTGTAGCACGAATGGGTCGGCTCGACCGGGGAAGGACCACGCTATCACAGAATACCAGCATAAAACGGTAGCTTAATGCCGCTGTATTTCGTATGGTGAGTATAGAGAACCGGAGACCCTTTTTACTGGAAACGAGGCATTCTATCTTAGTCCTCACGGGTCACAACGCATCTGCATTTTGATTTGTAATCGAGGATAGATGTAGATGTCTATGGGCCGCAGCAACCACTTACCATCAGGTGGACTGTGTGCTCGTTTGTCACTCTATCCTATGAAAAAAATATGATTAAAAGTTTTTTTTCTAAATAAGTTTGACAAATAAGCACACCGTCCACCTGATGGTAAATGGTTGTTGTGGCTCATAGACACCTACATTTATCCTCGAATAAGAATCAAAACGCAGATACGTTGTCACCCCTGAGGACTAAGATGAAATGCCTCGTTTCCAGTAAAATACCCTATTTTACTGGAAACGGATATCTACCGGATATCTACACTCACCATACGAAACACTAGTACTAAGCTGCTATACTGAGTTGTTGATTCTCGACCAGTTTCAAAAATCGGTATCTTTTCGATGCGTATTCTTTTAGTAATAATATTGTTGCGCGGCTAAGTTGACATCGGGCACTAGCGCAATCTAGTAGTAGTCGGGTAACGGAGTGAGGGAAGAGCTTTCCAGAAAATGACATCACTAATCTTTCAACCGACAGCGCCATCTGTTGTCGAAATGAAGAACTAAGCTCCTGGAAGCTGACTCTCGAACTTTCGGCGCTTTGTCGATTGGTGCGCGTATTTACTTGAATGTTCTGGATGATTCGGTACTAATGTGTATTTATAGGCGCTGCAAGGTGCGATCGGGGAAGTATTGAATTTGGCGAGACAAGCGAAGCTTCGGAGCGGAATAAAGTGAATTAGTGTGCTTAATTATAGGTGTTTTAAGTTTTAATATGTGTAAAGAAAATTAAAGTGTTAATTTAGGTAATCCTATCGGCAATTTTTATTGTCACGAACCTCAAGCTCGTAACAATATTTAGTTGTGCGGTGCATATCCTCTCATCTTATTCTACCCCTATGAAAATGTGTCAAACGCATTTTTACCTTTAAAAGGTGTTATGATATTTTTTATACTAATAAATGATAAATAATAATAATTTGACCGTATAGTGACGGTGTAAGAATATACTCTACCCTATATTGTTCTGTGGTCATCTTAAGTGGCGACAGAGGGAAACAAACTAGAAGATAAGCAGCAGCATCTTACTAATATTAACTAAAATAATGACCAACAATCAACAACTAAATAATTGCTAACCCGCTTGCCAATCAAACAGAAAAAAAAGCAAATAATCAAATCCGATTGATAGGGTTCCATGTTTTTTATAGCTTTCATTATTTCATTTATACTTATCTCCCTATCTCTTTGCACTTCTAGTTCATTAAATTCAACGTCTCGTCACTCATGAATACGCTTTCAAAGCATTCAAGAGTGTTATTAGGTTTATTTTGTCTTTGTAAGTAATTAAGATACTGAGCAGTAAAGTATTACGAAGTATTAACTTGTTACCTACTAACGTTGGATAATTTTTGAATGATTCGGCTTTACAACAAATATTCTAATCAACCGGTGATCGAACTGGATCACCGGCACGCGATGTTAGTAAATTGCAATTTTAAATGCTGATATGCCACGTGCTCAGCGGTGAAGGAATACATTGTAGCGAAATCTGTATGCTTGAGAAATATATTTCGAGGATATGTGAAGCCAGTCAACGAGCACTGGAAGCTGGAGGAGCGCGACGGGCACACTGCTCCATATATCGAATGAGAGAAATGAGAGGCCTGTGATCAGTACTAGGCGTATAGAGACTGCAATTTTCCTATATTTTTTATGTTCATAATATTTTAAATACAATCCATAGTTCACTGCTTGAAATTGGCTTGAAAATGTCACGCCGTTTTAAGCTGCTCCCATCACTGGTTTGGGTTTTTAGCATATATGAGATGGCATGGTGCCATCTATTGGAGGAGATGAGGTCTTTTTGGCCTTTTCCATAGATACATTCTATATTCGATATGTGAATATGCTACTCATGTGAAAAGGCGGTTGCATAAAGACATTCGTTTTAATGCCCTTGGCGAGTGGCCAAGTCAAACTATAGCTGGGCGGGTTCCCTCTAGGTCATTATGGTATACGCCAAACTAAACCAGCCAGAATGGACTGTGCACTGTTACAAAGACAGTTTCTTATTGAAGCACCGACTTCTTAAATTCTAATCTTAGTGAAAAAGCGTCAAACTAATGTATGTAAACTATTGTACTTAAAAAGTAAATTGAATAAAAAAATATTTAGATGTTTTTTATCTGTGCTTTTTAGCACTCATAGTTACGGTGATAAACTACGGTAAAAACATAGTTTTATTTAACTGTCCACTACAAATTTATATTAAAGTTAATTGTTAATTCGTATTTAATTTAAATCTTTAGTTTAAGGAAAAGTTCTTAAAGTAATAAATACAGAGAAAGTAAATAGCGCATACTTTACAGTATGTACTCAAAATTGTTTTTATTTTATAAAATAGTTGTGGTGTAAACGCAATAATGAAACGAAAAATCTCTTTAACATGAAGATATACATTTTTCATTATAAAGAAAATTTCGGTACTAGTGCCCGTGTACAATGTGTACAATTTAAGGGACTTAATAGTCAGATTAAATCAATTAAGTTACGTCTAGCGAACGTTAATTATAATCCCCGAAGGCGGAATCACAACATATGCGGCTCATCGCATGTATCTCATCGGAAATGTCCGTACTGAATAAAATACGTCATTCATAACGTATTGACTATATTTCAAGATTCTCTGTATATTCATATGTACATGTTATGCATATTTCCGTCGAGTTCCAATTTTGAAATGAGTTGCCGACTACAGGCGTATAAATCAAGCTACAGACGGCGCCTACAGTTTGCGGGAATAATATCGTCTGCGTAGAAGAGGCGCGCGAAATGAATTCCTATATTATGAAGTTGGTCTATGAATCTAAAGTGCGAGTGTGGCCAAGCTCTTTTAGGGTTCCTTACTTTTTATGACCAATTAACATTTTCTAAAAACTAAACTCTGATTTTTCATTCCGTAGAATTCTGACATTTCGTAAGTGTTGCTACTAAAAAAGTTCTCCACCGAAAAAGAGACAAATTTGAACCATTTGAGGGCAATAAATAATAAAATGCTACGTATTTTTTATGTTTCACCTACAAAAAAGGTAAATCTAAATATTTACTTATACAAGTCACCTAATACAAAAATAACAAATATTTCAATATCACGAACAATATATCTAATTAACTTTAATTACTTAATATTTTATTCTTTAGCTGGCATCACTGTCTACTAATTCCAGGTTTAAAAAACCTTTTAAAAAAAATGTTAGCTGTCACGTCGCGTCTGTCACATTGATTGATTTTCATTCGACTTCTTTGAATGCTCGAATGCGCATGTGTTCTCGGTGTTTGCTGCTATTTGTTGTTATTATCTTGTTATATTTGTTAAGTTTCTGTTATTCTGTTAAGTTTTTTCTTGTTGACCTTTCGTTTTGTGATCGTTTGTTGATTTTTATAAACGTTATGGAGCCACAACCTGGCCCTTCCCGGGAAGCAGCCCCATCTGACAGAGCACAAGGCTTAGACTTTCTTTCTCCCAGAAAGAAGCGTCCTCGTGGTGCTTTTACGCCCAACGAAAAGACCATAATTCTAAATATTTACAAATATAATATAGAAAATTGGCCGCAAACAACTGATTGGAGTGCAACGGAATGTGCTAAAAAGACTTCTGAGATGACTGGCGTGGGTCTGTCAAGTGTCTATAAAATTACCAAAGAATATAAAGACACAAAAGAATTTCAAAAGCCGAAAAAGAGTGGACCTCAACTATCTTTCATACAAAAATTTGACGAATTCACTTTCGCCGCAACTCGACGAAAGGTTCACGCGTTTTTCTACAGGAACGAGATTCCGACTATTGAAAAGGTAAAGTTATTGCTAATTCTTTAACACCTCGTTGCTGACATCCCCCATTGTTTTAAAACTATACTTTAACCTGTGTTGCCTGTCTACATTTTAACTGTAATGTAAATGCTTATTTCAGATTCACCAAGAGATAACTGGTGATCCAGACATGCCTGTTATGTCGAAATCAACATTAAGAAAAGTATTGAAGCATTTAAATTTTAAATACACAAGTCGCAAACGTCGAAGTGCGCTAACAGATCGCAAGGAGATAGTACTATGGCGTCAAAAATACTTGCACCAAATTAAACAATATAGAAGAGAAGGCAGGCTTATATATTACCAGGATGAAACGTGGGTAAACGAAGGCAAGTATTGAATTATGTGGTAATTAACTTTTTATAACCTATCTTTTCTTCAAAGTATTAGTCGGAAATCGAATTCTGTACTTATGTAATACTTAAATTAACTTTGTTAATAAATTTTTGTTACCAAAATGAATAAATAAATAAAGAAATCCATGTTTACAGGTAATATTTTTCAATTTATATGCATATATAACTGTCCTCATGTATAAGTGAAATATTAAATATATTTTTATTTTCAGGACATACCGTCAATAAAGTGTGGTGTGATACCAACATTCAATCTTCACGACAAGCTTTCCTCGATGGCTTGACAACAGGGCTTAAGGCACCAACAGGCAAAGGGGGGCGACTTATAGTTAGCCATATAGGGAGCGAAGAAGGATTTTTGGAAGATGGTTTATTAGTTTTTGAGGCAAAAAAAGGCTTGGCAGATTACCACAAGGAGATGACTGGGGAAGTATTTGAGGAGTGGTTCACAAAAATACTTCCAAAATTAAAACCAAACTCGGTAGTAGTGTTGGATAATGCTCCCTATCATTCGAGGAAGGTCGAAAAAGTACCAACGAGTGCATGGAGAAAAGGCGATATCCAAGCGTGGTTGACTTCAAAAAATTTAAATTTTGAAGAAAAAATGCTAAAAGTTAATTTATTGGAAATTGTGGGTCAGGAGAAATACAAATATCAACAGTGTATTGTAGACGAGATGGCCACAGCACAAGGCATTACTGTGCTTAGACTGCCCCCATATCATTGTGAGCTCAACCCTATTGAATTGGTGTGGGCTCAAGTGAAGGGGCATGTCGCAAGACACAACAGAAGTTTTAAAATGGCGGAAGTTAAAAAACTATTACTGGAAAGTATAAGTAGTATTACTCCTGATAAATGGCAAGAATGTATCAGCCATACAATCAAAGAAGAAGATAAGATGTGCACTCTCGACGATTTCATTGACACAGTCGCAGACTCTTTAATAATTCATGTCAGCGATGATGACGATGATGAAGATAGTGATATAAGTATTAATGATGACTAAAGATTTTAATAAAAATATGTTATTTTTACTTGTGCATTTTTTACTGTTTGTAATGAAAAGGGACGTAATTATCACTCGCCGTAAAACCATGTAGAGTACCGCACTTAATAAAATGGATACATTTACTAACAAATAAAATGTATGTATAGACTCAGATGTTCAGACACGTATTGAAATTGAAAAATGTGCCCGGCCAAAAAGGTTTGTAATCTCTGACATGTCAAAAAATGATAGCTGTCAGAATTCTACGGAATGAAAAATCAGAGTTTAGGTGTTATCTTAGTTTTCAAATATTACCTACTAAAGGGGACAATCATTTTTGGGCCCACTAAAAATATTAACGTCCACTAATGGTATTACATCAAAAAAAAGACACCAAATTATAATAGTAAATGGCCTACAGATTTTTCGAAAATGTAAACGGAATCAAGAAATACGAAAAAAAAATTAGTTGTTTTGATATTCGTGTTCTGATTAGTGTAATATGGGTAAAATGCGTGTACCTAATTAGTCATTTTGCAGCTTGTATAAAAAGAAAACTATTTTTTCACAAAGCTGACTTAAAAAAAGATACCACTAAGAACTTTATGTTTAATTTCTAAAAATTTTAGCTAATATCACGTTATAACATAGTTCTAAATGACTGTGAACCAAAACGTTATTTTATCATTGACTTCCGGTAATTCCCAGCGGCCGGCGGCCGGGTACGGCGGGGCGGGGCGGCGGGGTATTACCTACGTCTTTAATCTTAACGGCATTGACGTTCGTTACGCTACTGTTTTTTTGTATTTATATGCGATTTTAAGAAAATGGAATCTGCTAGATCAGCATACAATGAAAATAGAAGTGTATGTTGCAATTGTGGAGTCAGGTTTCAACGCAGTGTGCGAAGACAATTACTGGCCGAGACAACTGCTGATGTGCGCCAACTTTTATCTGTGTGGATTTCTCATGAGGTAGGTATAATATTATCTCATGGAAAGCTAATCACTGCACTATACAATCTATCTACTTACATATTATCTAGATTTAAACTTTTATGAGAAATATATATTATTTTTGTTACTCTCGATTTTATTCCAACAATATTACTATACTGCGGAAACGAAAATTATATATTTTCTTTATTAATGTATTACTTAATATTTTTATTTTTGTTGAATAATATGGGATATGGTACGATTTTTTAGAAATAATACGAAAGAAAACGATCCACAGACTCCAGGCACACATAACGATCTATACATGATTAAGTACTTAATTATTTTAAGTTTTTAAAAGTAATAATAAATATCCCTTCATATTATTAATAAATTCATACCTTCTATAGCTATAATTTTAATCTTTCGTTATATTAAATTGATAAATGATATATTATATTGATTGAATTATTTTATATTTTGACACAAGATGACACTGCATTCTTTCCTGCTATTTACCAACTTACAGGCATAGTTCTTTGCATTGACTCCATTGACTGGCATTGACTGTAAAAATATAATATGGCATAAACTTGTTTGTTTAAATTGATGTAAACTGTGTTCGTGTTAAAGTAAAAGTTTAAAAATGAAAATTCACGTAGTTTTACTGCTTACAAGTGGATTAGTATGTTAATGTCTAATTGATGCAAAAAATGTTTAACCTAAGGGTTATATCATGCACGTAAGTCAAATATTAAATACCTATATCACATTTATGTATATAATTTGCCAATGACATTCGAAAATGCAAACTGACGAGTAAAAGTCCATGTGAGTAATATAAAAGTTTATTTTTTCCTCCTAGAATTTTGTAAAATCTATAACTTATACTGAATTAACCTTTAACAAATGATAAACACAGGTCTTACTAATGTGTTAAATGTTAAAGTATTGAAGTTTTATGTTATTAGTGAAATCTAATTTAAATAATAGATAAAATAAAGTCACACAATATACACAAAAGAAGTTTTTGTGGCATGGTATGATGTATCACATGTTATGTGTGTCTAATTATCTTTTGTCAGTCAATCAGAAATCAAAGTCGAAAAAGTATAGGTATATATGTGTCAATATTTATTCTAAGGATAAAATATTATGTAAATAGAAAAGTAAGTTATTTTGTGCAATGAAAAATATTTCAATCCACTGTAATATTACCGTTACAGCCAATTAAACTCCACTGCCGAACATAGGCCTCCCCCATATATTACTAATATTACACAACTCCATAATACTCTAATATTATAAAGTTTATTTATCACTATATGATATACCTGAAATACTGTAAATATTGTAAAATCATAATATATTAATCGATATTTGTCTTTTGGATTTCCAATTTTTTTTTTAATTGAAAATGTATTGTATTTCAAATAATATAGGGTTCCACATCAAACATTCACTTTCATGCCAACTTCGCTTCCCTCCTCAAAATGTACATTTATCTGAACTTAATATTTATTTACTCTTTTATTTTTAATTCCTGATTTTTTCAGTTACACCCACTTGATGCAGTTTGTTGTAACTGCCTAAGAATATTGCAAGAAAGTGTTGCATCAGCTCACTCCATTAGAAGATTTGGGTACAGGAATATTTGTATTCCATGTGGATCTTCAATGTTAAGAGCACACCGTAGACGGATTGTGCCTATTAACTCTGAAGAAAGAGATATTATTTTGCAGTGGATACCATCACACCAGGTACTTACCTTATTTTAAAAGGCTGTAAATGGTCCCCTGCCTCAAATAGGCAGCCCAGAGGATTTGCCACAATCGCTTTGGTACACAGATTGATGTTTGTAAAATCAGACACCTTGCATACAATTTGGTCTGATATTTATGCTCATTCAACATGGCAGTTCACTAACAGGTTATCTTTAAATTTACAGTCTACCAAAAGTCTACTGCTGAACATAGATTGTCTTATGGGGGGATATTTGCCATTAATAACCAATTTTTTTATTTTTAGTTATTAGATGAACGATACTTCTTCCTTATCTTACACCCATATTTGTATGCTTTTGTACTTATTATACAAGTAATATTTTTTACCTTAAAAGACATTAGTATAAATAAAACGGGTTGGGTTTACAATTCGGTCGCCTCAATTTGAAGATTCTGTTACTGTGGGGGGCGTCAAGGGAGTTTATCTGAAGCACCTACACGCGAGTTTTGCTACCGGAGCAGCATCGAAGTATTTTTATTTATTTTTTGAAAATATTGGTAAACAACTAATTAATTAAATATTCTCACGTTTTTGACGTTTTATCTGTCAATGTCATATCGATATATAGTACTAAATCGATCTAGTGAATCGATATTTCACCCTAGAGAATCAAGATCAAATCTTTTCTGTTTTGTTAAGATTTACAAAATTATTTATAATTAGTTGAAAGTACCCCAACTCGTAAAGAATGATAGTTTTTCAATTTAATCATTCAATGTTATCTGAAACTTTAAAGAACTTGGGCTTAGTGAAATATTGTTAATAATTCTAAAATAATTACTTCTTGTCTGATATGTGATGTATTATTTATTTCTATTTAAATAAGTAGTGCCACAAAAAATATTATGAGGGGAAACAATTGCATGCTAATATTTATAATTTTAAAAGACATTAAAACTATTTAGTGTTAGAAAGATTGAAATAAATAGAACAATAATAAATATTATTAATATTTAGAGTAGACACTGTAAAACTATAGTTCATTTTGTTAGTTGATAAAAAATAACTTTTTTTCAGGTGGATCGTTTAGAACGAGTATGCAGTCCTTGCTGGCTGAGGGCTTCCAGAGCTGTATGGAGACAGAGACAACAAAATGAGAACAGGGATATTGAGCTACAATCCATGAATATAGAAGACATCGGTAACATCCCACAACCACCCCCTATACCTGCACCTGTAACCCCTGCCATTTCCAGAGCGGCATCAACAATTACTATGGCTAATTATAAGCGTGCTGCTTCTACTTCCCGTCACTGTATTTTTAAGTCATGTAATCATTCATCTAGATTTTTAATACCTAAACTACTTAAAGAGAGATTGCTGATAGATCACTCATTTTATGTGCCACTGTGCGCTCGTATTTGTGAATACCATTTAAATGAACCCCACAATGATTGGAATAATTTATTCACGAGTAGTAACTGTTCAGATTTTACTGCATCTCAGATAGACAACCTTTGTTCCTTACTTAAAAGTAGTGTTACTCAAAATTATAATATTTTAAATATCATTGAACATAATTCAATATTATGCAAATATTGGTTAGGATTTACCAAATACCAATTTGAACAGTTACTAGTTGAAATTCCATCTATCAGTGAAAGAGTTAAATCACCTAAAAGAAGTCTAGCTATGTTCTTAGTGAAACTTCGTACAGGTGATAGCAATGAACGCATAGCTTCTCTATTTAATGTAGCTTCATCGACTGTGTTCAATCACTTAAATATTGTAAGTCAGTGCTTTGAAGAGCAATTCATCCAACTGCATTTAGGGACAAATACCTTATGCATTCAACAAGTTGCTCAATATAACTTGACAATACCAAATGGCTTGTTTGGTAATCCAGATATGGATCCTGAATTTATGCCAGCCATAGTAATATGTGATGGTACATACATTTATGTGCAAAAAAAGTAGTAATTACTTATACCAGAAGCAAACATATAGTTTACATAAGTATCGTAACTTAGTTAAGCCATTTTTAATAGTGTGCTGTAATGGTTATATCCTTGATGTTTTTGGACCATATCCTGCAACAGAATCAGATGCTTCTATAATTCTTAGACTGTTCAACGATAGTAGTCCACTGCGAACCTATTTTAGAGAAAACGATGTATTTATTCTTGATAGAGGTTTTAGGGATGCAATTCCATTCTTGCAGCAATGTGGTTATAAGGCTTACATGCCTGAATCTAAACAAGCTGGTGAAATACAATTATCAACCATTGCTGCCAACAAGTCCAGATGTGTAACTTTGTGCAGGTGGGTGATTGAAATTGTAAATGGGAGATTTAAACGGGACTTCAAATTATTTCGTCAGGAATATTTTAATACTGCATCTACTCATCTCATGCTATACTTTAAAATTGCAGCTGCATTAATAAATCGATTTCATACGTTGATTCGTAATAATTTTCATGCTGTAGAGATATTGGCAATTGCTCAAGCCAAACTAAACACTCCAAATAATTTAGCCTCCTACGTAGAAATGCACAATTTAAATAGAGTGAGAGTGCGATTTGCCAGCATTAATGGTAATCTTCCAGAGCTGGATAGTTTTCCTCAACTGACATTCCAGGATCTCATTCTGTTTAGTCTAGGAATTTATCAAATTAAACAAGCTCGTAGTTATTACGGGGAGCATGTCAGGGCTTCTGGAGAATATAAAATCGAGGTATACCTGCAATCTGTCCATGATTTTGGTCCAAATAGTTATCTATTGCGAGGTAGGATACAATCAAGGCACACTAGTAAAAAAAACTTATTACACTTATACTAGTTGACACCAACCCATCAATTGCTAACACTAGGGCTGCTCTTACTGGGTACTGTTGCAACTGTTTGGTAGGCAGACGCACTGTTGGCTGCTGTGCACATGTCATGTCTGTTGTCTGGTTTCTATCTTGGGCACGGCATCGAGATGAGGTTGAACCACCTGCATCTTTTTTAGATGATATATTACTTTCAAGTAATGATATTGAAAATGATGAATGATGATTATTAATCTTAATGCGTATTAATATTGTAATATAAATGATCATTTTTGCTATAGTTGCTTCACTTGTGGCAACCAAAGTTTTTTGTGGTATTCTATAGGAAGATGCTGCTCCCCATCTCCTAGTATTTTTATTTTATTCTGTCGACTTTAACGACACCATACGGGACGGAACGTGATGGCAATTCACGGAAGGCCTCTGTAATATTTTACATTATATCTTTAATTTAGGAGCCATATGTTCGGCAGTGGACTGTTGTAATGATGATGAATAATGATGACTAAAAATTGTAATTTTTGTTGCTTATTTGAACTATTTCTATTTTACTGTGTGCTTTATTATCTGTTATATATTATGTTATATGTGTAATTTATAAATAAACGCCGAGCAAAGTTGAATTTATTGCTTTGGCACCCTTTTTTTATCTCTTTTAATTGACAATATCCTTCTGATTTCTAATAATATCGTAAACGGGCGAGACATTATATTTTAATGATGTATGGGATTTATACTTGCTAATAGATGAATACTTTAATGAACAAAGGGCCGGCACTGCACCTGTCTGCTGTGTTATTTTTAAAAGAGGACTCATAAAACACTGACGATTTTAACCATAATTAATGCAGTGATTATACATGATCTTTGGGACTTATTACATATCAATATCGTATCATAAATAGAAATGTTACCATCAAGTTATTTTGAAAAAATCTTTTAATATGATCTTTTGATATGAAAACACGAAAAATGTTTCTACCTATGTCCGTTAGAAACCATCCAAGCGATTTTGATGATATGTTTATGTGTGTTTGAACGGGTCTCTATATGATTCATATTCACATATGGACTCGGTAGGTGGCGCTGTTGTCGAAATCCAGAAATCACCTGTGCGAAGTCGGGGCGGATCGCTAATAATAAATACAATTAAACTATACCTGTGTGTTTGTTATCCTGGCACAAACAGTTCAAAACATCTTACTTCCTCACAATTTATCAGTGTGTAATAACAGATAAGCATGATATTACCTAGTCGTTTTGGTATTTTAGAACCCAGTCATTTTAAGATGTATAATTAGGTATTTAATAATCAACCAAAGCATATTAAAAAAAGTCTTGACACCGGGCCTGTCTGTCTGTCTGCATAAATAGATCTGAATTATATGTCTGAATTATATAGACTATGTTGGAAATGATGATTTACCATCTATAAATACGGTTGCATTATAACTTGTTTTTTACACAGTCAGTTTAAAACATCTTTCTTACTATATAACGTGTGTTGGTAATATTGTAAATATAAATGGATATATTATACCTTAGTCATCTTGAATTTATTCATATTATTTTAACGGTAATTGGGAAGTACACTCACAATCAATATATGTAAAAAATTGTATCCATACCACATTTGTACACAGACAGGCACTATATTTTGCCGTAACTACTAAAAATATTGAAGTACCTGAAAATGCTGAATGTACCTACAACTTGGTTTTATATGAACTATTATTCAACAGTGCACTATTTTAACTTAAAATACCGGTAAAAACCACTATAAATAGCTTTTAGTTTATTTATAGGTTATTTTAAAATTCATATTTTAATTGTCAATTTCTCGATTTTCCGTCTAGATGTGGTAAAACTAATATTACTTTTGTAAACTATAAATTATAAGGAATAAATCGACATCCATTTCATTGCGTGACGCGAAAATTTGTGGTGGGCCCATTCTCCATACAAAAATTGATTGTCTCCTTTAAGGCTTAGCTCATGCTTTGAACTAAATATTTGAAAATATGTGGTTTTGATGTGAGGGAATTCGTTGTTTTTACCGTTGTTACCGTTTGACGCAGTTCGATATTTAATATTTATATAAATAAAAAGTATTTTTTTCGTCACCGCTTACGAATAAAATCATGTATCTATATTTTCAATACGGCTACGTTTTACTCTTTGGGTACGGAACCCCAAAAATGAAGCTCGTCTCAACCTTTTTGAAATTGTAATGCAGATTCTGATCGTTGACTCATATTGGTCTTGCGTTTATGTTTTTAATTATTTCTTATATTTACGCGAACACTACACATTAAATGAAACTAAATTATACGGATTTTATTGCGTTTATTTTAACTTTAATTTCAGACGTTTCGGGTGCTTTACACGTCGACTTTTGACGTCTCGATGTCATAGTTAGCTCTATCATCTATCGTCAATCTATCTATCAAATTTTACCCCGCCATTACATTAGATTTGATAGACCACAAATCCTCGCAAAAGAACACCGATTCCTACCTAGAAAGATACGCGAGACAATTGAAATAAAAAAAATCATCCTAACTATAGAGAAGATGGACAGGTACTATCTACTTGTGTTCCTATAATTAATTAATTAATAAAATTAAATCCAAACCCAAGCAACCACTGCAAGATTTCGACATCGGGACGTCAAACACCTCAGACCCCCTCCCCCCTCCCCGTGAGCATGGGAAACGTCGGGAGTTAGAAAGTTAAATTAAACGCGATAAAATCCGTAAAATTAGTTTCGATCGGTTTATGTTTTTAAATTTGAATGTTCACAAAAACTCTTTATGTGATTTAATTTTGGTGCTCTTAATAGAAGAGAGCTAAAAGAGAAGAAGGCTAAACGAGAAGACTAAACACCAATTAGAGATTTGAGGTACTAACTCACGAATCCTGGTCACAAATCAAAAAGTATGGCAATACTATTTGCCAAGTTCACTTTCTACAATCGTTGGCGGTAATAGAAAAATGTAAAAATTAAAATAAATATTCAAAAATGAGTGACATTGCTACTAACGATTTGCAAATAAAAATAATTATCCAACAAAAACTATGAGAACGTTTTTACCCATTTACGCAATTTTTTAAAAGCTTTTATTAGTCTATTGATATCTAAAGTAATTTTCTGTAAAAAGTTAACACCGCCGGCAAAAACTATTTAAAGAATGAAATAATTTGCACATAATAATTTGTGACGTTCGGAGTTTTAATTCTTTGATGCATTATGTGGCTACATTTTTATAATAAACCAGCTAATTAATTATTTATATTTACTCTCCCGCGTCGACTTCTCCGCCAACGTCGTGCAGATAAAAATGGTTACAGTAAGTTATCCTTAAAATACAGACATAAGCTGTCGCGGCCTTTTTTTTCTAAAATAACAAATCAGCCATACATAATTCGTGCAATTTTACTAATGATGTAGCGCACGCTTTGGAAGCTCTCAAAAGGCACGAATTTTTCCGACTTAGAGAGAGGATAAATATACTATTTCAAATAAAGTAGAAAAAGAATACGCTACTCGTGCAACAGCAACTACAAATACTATCTTAGATCATGTGATTTCAAACCTAAGAGACAGAAGCTTTCACTTAGCTATACATGATTCGTCAATATCGGACCATAAACAAATTTTTGTAGAAATAAAGAAATTTAAATCAGTTCCATAACAACGAGTAAAATATGAAGCTCTTAATTATGATCTTTTGTACAAATATAGTGAGGAAGAGTTTTGTGACACTAGAAATAAAAAAAAGTTATAACTAAAAGTAAAATCAATAAAATAAAAATACAAAACCTACCCCAAAATGATTGGATAAATATTAAAATTATTAATAGCATACATTCTAGAAATAAACTTAGGCAAAATCTTAAAAAATGCTAGAATAACGAAAAAGAAAAACTCATAAAGCTACATCAAAAAGCAAGAAATGAAGTAACAAGACTCATAACTAAAACAAAAAGTGAGTACTACTATAATTCATTTAATATCTGTAAAAATAACCCTAAAAAATGTGGAGGCTTATTGAAACCCCAACAAAAATATAATAAAAACGGATAATATTCCCCCAAAACTAAAAAAACTTGTTTAGGAGAAATAACAGACGGAAATCGTATTTGTGAAGAATTTAATTTATTTTTTGCAAAAATTGGATCGGTCTTAGCTAACGAGATACCACAGACTTTTTCGGAGGTAAATAATTTATACATTTTTAGTAAAAAACATAAAAATGCAATTAATGAACTATCAAATTTTCAAAAATGTGACGAATATGAAGTGGCTAAAATAATTGACCAACTAGACCCCAATACGAGCTCGGAAATAGATGGCATTACAACAAAGGTAGTCAAGTGTATTAAGGACTTTTCTTACAAGGCTTACTTCTTGTATAAATGATTGTCTTGAAAGCGGAATATTTCCAGATGAACTTAAAACGGTTAAAGTCACACCTATATACAAATCAGGTACAAAAAGTGACCCCAGTAACTACCGTCCTATCTCTGTCTTACCAGTAGTTTCCAAAATTTTTGAAAAAGTTATATATAACCGCTTAGATAAATACCTAACATCAATTAACTTTATTTCAAACTGTCAGTATGGTTTCCGGCCTAGGTCAAATACCTTAGCCGCAACGGTAGATTTAATTACCAAAATGAAAAAAACATTGATACAAAAAAAAAACTTAGGGCTTGGAATTTTTATTGACTTAAAAAAGGAGTTTGATTCAATAAGTCACTCAATACTATTAAAGAAACTTTCTCATATAGCTATTAACAGCCATGCCTTAAAAAATTTTGAAAGTTATCTAAATAAAAGATATCAAATTGTAAAGATTGGCAAACCATTATGTACGGTATTCCCCAAGGCTCTATATTGGGACCACTTCTTTTCCTGATTTATATAAATAACATAACTGATCTTAAATTAAACGGCGAAATTTCTTTATATGCAGATGATACCTGTATTTTCTACTTTGGACGTTCCATAGATGAAGTTATCGCACGAGCCCAAGTAGATCTAAATATAGTATATAAATGGTTCCAATCCAATTTGCTTACAATAAATACATCAAAAACCTCGTGCATGACATTTAAACCCAAAAACAAAAATATTTGCAGTTATTCCCCTCTCACCATTGACATTTCTACAATACACGAATCAGCCGAAGAGAATTGGGCTTAGTGCTAGATAAAACCTTGTCATGGAAGGGTCATATAGGCAAAATAAGATCGAAACTATCTTCTCTACTGGGTTCACTTTACGGTTGTATTCGATGCCTTCCTTACCGTGTTCGCCGTACAATTTATAATACTTTAGTCAAACCACATCTGGATTATCTAGTTGAAATTTGGGGGTGCACCTACAAAACAACATTAAAGGACCTACAAATAAGCCAAAATAAAATATTAAAACTATTATTTAATTATAACTTCTTTACACCTACAGAAAAACTGTGCAGTGTAACTAAAATTATGAATATTTATCAAACATATTGCTATAATACCTGTATTCTAATAAAGAAAATTTTAGATAATAAAATACACACACAATTAAAATTTGTAACAAATATAGGCAAAGGAAAGAAAGTACTTCGCAACACTAATAATATTTACATAACTATGGTACGAACAAACTATGGTAAGCATACCTTTTGAGGGAGTTAAAATATATAATAAACTACCACAAGAACGCAAAACTAGGCACAAGAGAAAACGGTGAGCTGAAGTTAGGGAAATTTGGAGTAGGGCAACAACCCAAGGGGCCAGCAGCTGGCCAACTTTATGGAGAAAGAGGGACTCTTTATGATGAACTCTTTCTTCCAGAAGCGGCCCCACAGGAAGTGGACCTGGTCGAGCCCCGACGGTTCGACAAAAAATGAGATTGACTTCATTATGACGACCAGACGCCAACTGTTCAGTGATGTCTCAGTGATCGCAAGGGTGAAAACTGACAGCGATCACCGAATGGTTAGAGGCACACTGAACCTAAACGTTAAGTTGGAGAGGTCTCGTCTAATGAAGTCAACGCTCCGTCCCCCTCGTGCTCTAATCCAAAATCCCGAAAACTTTCAGCTCGAGTTACACAACCGCTTTCAGTGCCTACAAGATTGCAATGCAGTGGACGATATGAATGACAAGCTCGTGGAAACTGTCCATGCGGTCGGAGCTAAGTTCTGCAAGACCCGCCGCAGAAGAACACAAAAACTCTCCGATCACACTCTTAATCTTATGGCTGTTAGACGGGAGATGAGGCTGCAATCGTCAACAGATTTGACAGCATACAGGCAACTGAACAGACAGATCTCCAAATGCATGCGGCGAGACTTAGGCAACTTTAATACTGCTCGTATTAAAGAAGCGATCGAGCGGAACCAGGGCTCCAAAGTCTTTGCCAGAGATCTGTCTGCCCGTAAGAGCCAACTGTCAAGGCTGGAGACTGAGTGTGGCAGCATCGTTTCCGGGATTTTGAGTGAGATTGAGAGGTTCTATGGGCAGCTGTACACATCATCGTTGGAGCCACACGCAAGTGTGAGTAACGATCCAAGAGCAAGTCTTATCCGACACTATTCCGATGATATCCCGGACGTCAGTCTAAGCGAGATTAGAATGGCTCTCCAGCACCTTAAAAACGGCAGGGCCCCAGGCGAGGATGGAATTACAGCGGAGCTTCTGAAAGCGGGTGGAACACCGGTACTTGAAGTCCTTCAGAAGCTCTTCAATTCCGTCCTCCATGGTGGCACTACTCCAGAGGCGTGGAGCAGAAGTGCGGTGGTCTTGTTCTTTAAGAAAGGCGACAACGCTCTCTTGAAGAACTACAGACCGATTTCCCTTCTGAGTCGCGTCTACGTGCTGTTTTCGAGAGTCATTACGAATCGTCTTGCACGCAGACTCGATGAATTCCAGCTTCCCGAACAAGCCGGTTTCCGAAAAGGCTTCAGTACCATAGACCACATACATACCCTGCGGCAGATTGTACAGAAGAATGAAGAGTACAATTTGCCACTTTGCCTGGCGTATGTGGACTATGAGAAAGCCTTTGATTCCGTCGAAATTTGGGCGGTGCTGCAGTCCCTTCAGCGGTGTCAAGTTGACTGTCGGTATATCGAAGTGCTGAAGTGTTTGTACAGTAGGGCTACGATGGCTATCCGAGTACAGAACCAGAGCTCGAAACCTATCCAACTGCAGAGAGGTGTAAGACAGGGAGACGTTATATCCCCGAAACTCTTCACCGCTGCTTTGGAAGACGTTTTCAAGCTACTGGACTGGAAAGGATACGGTATTAACATCAATGGCGAGAACATCACTCACCTTCGATTTGCCGACGATATAGTCCTTATGGCAGAATCGCTGGAGGACTTAAGCACTATGCTCAATGACCTCAATAGTGCCTCCCAACGGATAGGTCTTAAGATGAACATGGACAAAATAAAGATCATGTTTAATGTCCATGTCACACCTATGCCGGTAGTTGTTGGGAGCACTATGCTCGAAGTTGTTGACGAGTACGTTTACCTGGGACAAATAGTCCGACTAGGTAAGTCCAACTTCGACCGAGAGGTCAATCGACGGATTCAACTCGGCTGGGCAGCGTTCGGGAAATTACGACATATCTTCTCGTCAGGTATACCTCAATCTCTGAAAACTAAAGTGTACAACCAGTGCGTGTTGCCAGTGATGACTTACGGATCAGAGACGTGGTCCTTCACTGCTGGCCGTATGAGGACGCTCAAGGTCGCTCAGCGAGCTATGGAGAGGGCTATGCTCGGAGTTTCTCTGCGTGATAGACTCAGAAATGAGGATATCCGTAGTAAAACCAGAGTGACTGACATAGCCCAACGGATTAGTAAGCTGAAGTGGCAATGGGCCGGCCATATAGCTTGAAGAACCGATAACCGATGGGGAAGAAAGGTTCTCGAGTGGCAGCCTCGTACCGGTAGGCGTAGTGTAGGGCGACCCCCCACTAGATGGAGTGACGACCTGGTAAGATATGCAGGAAGTCGATGGATGCAGGTGGCTCAGGACCGTGCTTTGTGGCATTATTCGGGGGAGGCCTATGTTCAGCAGTGGACTTGTGAAGGGCTGTGATGATGATGATGATGATAATACCACAAGAAATATAAATATTAAATAGTTTTAACATCTTTAAAAGCAAACTAAAACAACCATATTATGAATAAATTCTAAATCCGACCCTGCCCATATTCCGACCGCTAATCAGCGTTAATCGGTAACGATAAGAAATGTCTTACTTACTACCCACTTTATTAACTTGTATTCTAAAAGATTGGTAACTTGTACATCAATACACAAAAAGATAATATAGGAAGTATTAAGTTGTATTCCTAAACTAATAAGAAGTTGTATGTCACGAAATTCTCCTTCCTTTTTAATGTTAATATTTATACTTTTTTTTTGCAATTTGTATGCTCATAAAACATTTATAACTTAATATTGTAACTTTTCATTAAGTGAAATGTATATTTCTTTTGAGAATAAAATATCTTTAAACATAATATTATCATAACTTTTAGCCATATAATATATAGCTTATATCCATCTCAAAGTATGAATCTTTTAAATGGTGAAAGAATTATCTTCCACATATATATAGAAACTCACAAGATTACCACTCTGTTTATAATATTAGTATAGATATAGATTAGTGTAGATATTGAAAGCACAAATTAATAAGCGTATCAAACATTCAGTTGATTGTTTTTAATTTTGCTATCGCTTATCTGGTCATTCGCTATTCTGAGCTTCGATTATTAAGTTATTAATAAAGTGATCTTTTATTATAAGTAAGTGATTCGAGAACCATTCTGACTTATTACAAAAAAAACTAGTTTTTAATTAATCTCACTCAGCTTTAAACTAGAATCCGTTTCAATAAAGCAGTGCTGCAGAATACAGATCTGTATACACGGTGACTAACGACTTACGTGGCCACTTCAGTATGTTTCGTTTTATACAATAAGTGTTGCCATCAAAATGATATTTCCATATCATTAGATTTTTTATTCATTTAACTATTATATCCTTTCAAAATCACCTGTTAAACATAGGCCTCATCATAGATTGCCTCATTTGCCATAGATTTCCAATTCTTGGCAGGCGGGTTGTCACTTGTCAGCCGCATATTTCTATTCTTTTGAGTTATCGGGAAGATTCTGTTGCCTATATTCTGTTTCATTTCCTCCTGCCGCCTCTTGTGATACTCACGGGACGATATGTCGGATGTTTGCCATAGTTGTCACGTTTGGCAATCGGTTTGGCACTCGTTTTTAGGGTTCCGTAGTCAACTAGGAACCCTTATAGTTTCGCCATATCTGTCTGTCCGTCTGTCCGTCCTCGCTTAATCTCTGTGACCGTTAGCACTAGAAAGCTGAAATTTGGTACCAATATGTGTATCAATCACGCCGACAAAGTGGTTAAATAAAAATTGGAAAAAGTGTTTTATTAGAGTAGCCCCCCTATATATAAAGTGGGAAGTGATTTTTTTTTAATTTCAATCCTAACGTGTGATATATTGTTGGAAAGGTATTTAAAAATGAATAGGGGTTTACTAAAATCATTTTTTGATAATGTCAATAATTTCGGAAATAATCGCTCCAAAAGTAAAAAACGATGTGTCCCCCCCCTCTAACTTTTGAACCATAAGTTTAGAAAATATGAAAAAAATCTGAAAAGTAGAACTTTATAAGGACTTTCTAGGAAAATCATTTTGAACTTGGATGGAAACACCCACTCACTGCGGGGAGCAGTTGCAGGAGCGCCGAGCGCTGCTGGAGCGCGAACATAATGGATGGACCTTTAAACTCATAAGTGGGAACACTTATTGTGACGGACGGGAAACTACGGGACCCTACACTGAGCGTGGCCCGACACGCCCTTGGCCGGTTTTTTAATTTTTAGTTGATATAATCATTTCTTGTATTTATGCGAACACTAATTTTATTCAATTTCTAGTTATTAAAAGGACGCGGCTGACCATCTCCTGCTTTGATTCTCTCTTACAACACCCATGCGACGATATGGGATACAGGATATTCTTACACCGCAGTTACAGGGTTAACATGTGAGTTGATGCAGTCATAATAATATGTAGAGGTATTTCTCTATTGACAAAATACACGGAATTTTCAATGATGAAACATGTTAGATTTTAAGTAGTGTATATTTATTACAAATGCTTTTATTTATAGCAATGAAGTATAATTTTTAATTTTAATTTATAATATAACTATAATTTATTAATGAATAGTCTATGTATGAACATAGACTATCCATACTTCCATACTAATATTATAAAAGCGAAAGTGTGTTTGTTTGTTTGTTTGTCCTTCTTTCACGTCTCAACAGAGCGTCGGCATGGCATCTTTTTTTTGTATGGGGATAGTTCGGTGGCTGTAGAGTGACATAGGTAACTTTTTTCAGCGGAAAAACATATAATTCCCGTGAGAAATTGGAATATATTGCAAAATTAAATTCAGCTAGGTGGCGCCACCGTGATTCTACAAGACGGACGACAGTACGATGGCCGAACACAGAAGGTCAGAATATCTGGGTTATTATGTCTTTTTACCAAAATTAAGATAAAAAATGTATGGATCTGTATTTTTCCACGCAGGAGCGGGAAGAGAGCGATAAAAACATAAAATTCACCAGCTGATTTTCTTCAAACGTTTTGGTGCATTGTAATTCACAGAATAGGCGATAACCTCGCAGACGATATTAAGTAATCCGTTGATGCTCTGCCTACCCCGCAAGGGTTACAGGCGTGATTATAAGTATGAATCAGAAATACTATCACCACCTGTCACGCTTTCACCCTTAACTATTAATTAACTGTGGTAGAAACACTTCTTAGTAAGCCTTATTAATAAGCCTTAGTAGCATTTATTGAACGGAAATGAATACAGTTCTTATATGTGGTTATGAATGAATTGGTATTACAATAAGAAAAATTTTGCAAAATTATAAGAAAAATATTTTTTGAGAGTTCTTATTAACTAACATACACATAGCATATTCATACATTCATACACAGCATATTCGTCAGCCTATTTAAATATGCTGACGAATCAATTTTGCTCAGTTTCCTTTTAATGGCTGCATCTCTGACAATACTATAAAACTCAGTTTTCTTTCAATTCAAAAAGCAATGGATAGTTCATTTCCCAGTGACCATGCGGGCGAAGCCGCGGGTAACAGCTAGTTCATTAATAAATACGTTAATGTTGACTTACGAGTGAAATTATAATTTATTATATATAGTATGAGCAGTTATAGCATTTTAGGTTTTAACAAGCCTAAAATGTTATAACTGCCCATTAAACACACTTTTGGCTTTTATTTCTAACCAGTTCCGAAAACAACACACACATTAAAATATAGAACACCTCCAAGAAAACACCTCACGAAAACAAACTATTTTTACGATCTTTTGTTTGATCCAGGGCTGTCAAATTTTGGGAGTACTGATAAAAAAAGTCGGAGGCTTTTCATACTTTTATCAAAGTGTATCTGTACCTCCTTTTCTACGTATACTTTTGCAGATTTATTGCCGAAAATATACAAACTAAAATGTAAAGCGTGGAGTTTAACCGCGGCTAGGCGACTATAATACGAAGGACTCACCTGAAACCGAAGTTAAAATCAGTGACTAATAAACTACTTTTTGTAATAATACAAATTGTGTACATCAACTTGAACATACAAAATATGTAATACACGTCTGTAAGAACAACTGCTCGACGTTAACATTGAATTACAGTGTTAGGTACACCCAATTGAAGGCGTTAGCTATCGTAGTTATTCTTGAACTAAAAGATTACTATATAGCTGATTGACCCATAATGGCTTCCATTATTATGGAGGATAGGGAGGTGAGGGCGATATGCCTGTAGTTGGACTGGTTTTAGCGGCTACCTTTTTTAAGTATCGGGTACTCTAGATCTGTCTACCATGAGTTCAGAACTACTCGTAGTGTGTAGGAGTACGGAAAACATGAGTTGAAACCATGACTAGACTTGTATGTGTTAAATATGGTATGAATTTTGCCGTGTAGAAATCGTAATGCTATATCGTACCGTTACTATCCTAAAAGATGCTTAAGGTAAAGGTATGTAGTAATCCTATAATAAGTAATAAGTGGGTACTTAAGTAAGATTTTTTTCTGTTGTCGCAAAAAGGCCATAACCATATTATTTTAATTGACCTGAAAGCATAAATAGAATACGAGAGTAATAGGACAAGAATAAAAATTAGATAGAGGAATTATTATTTCTTGTCCGAGTCTATGACCCCTAACGCCGGATTTCCTCAGGGGTTCGTTCACTAGGTTCGTTCACTCGTCCTGCTGCATATTAATTAATGATACCGGCGTCTAAGGTTGTGCAGGCGACAGGACAGTTGTTAAAATATATCAGCCGAATGCAGTGGCCAGTCATGATCAAATTCACTCTCACTGCGCCTGCAGTGAATGCCGAATGATTTATAACAATCTTGTGGGCTTAACGCTACCAAAACGAGCTTATTTCGTCAACGAATAAAAGAGCTTGCTACTTCCTACTTTCTGAAATGTCTTTTTAACACCGAACGCCTTCTGTTGAGATTTCTTCGAAATTCAACTCTGAGTAATTTATTGAATTACAAGGCCAATGCAGCCGCAAGGTCACGTCTGGGCAATCTCTAATCCTATATAAAGCACAAGTCCCGGTCGTGCATGGATTTTTGCTGACACATCCAGTATATCGAGCCTTTAAACGAGAAATTCCTGGAATCTCGGAAACAGCTCTAACGATTTTCATAAAATTTTGTGTCCAGGGGGTTTCGGGGGCAATAAATCGATCTAGCTACGATTAATTTTTAGAAAATGTCGTTTTATCCTTGTTTTCAGACAATGAAAAACTGCTAGAATATCATTAGAATAAGAAAGTAAATTTTGACAATGTGTTAATGATTGTAATAGCTCAAATGAGATGTCGGGCGGTCCCGAAATTGTATTAACCTGGTTCGACTCCTCCTTTTCAATTTCCCTTCTTTTGTGAGAAAATCTATTATTTCGATCCCTAAAAAAAATACTAATTTTTTTTTTAAAAACACGAAAATTTAAATTAAACTAATTGCACTCATGATTTTTTATTGTAATAACCAGTTCAGTTTTTTTCTATTATGCCAAAAAATATTATTTATATTTCATCAGTATGTAATTTTTGTATCTAAATGTAATTTCCAAAACACACGATTTCCAAAAAAAAAAATAAAAAAAAATACCGAGCAATGCTCGGTCATCCAGGTACTGTGAGTTAGTGCTGCAAATACTACCTAGAAGCGTTGGAATTGGTTGAGAGGCGTGCTAAAAGGCTTGTTGATGCAGAGTATGGTCTCTCGGTGTTCTATAGCTTAGGAACAGAATTCCTACGTTCGTTGAAAAAAATGCTTAAAACAGACAGCTGTAAAAATAAGGTGCAGCTGTAAAACTAAGCTTTACGGTTAAGATGATCAATGTGGGGATTAGAAGGTATGTGGCGGTTGTCGGATATCTTCCCCGCGTCATTTGTCGCAGGTGTTAAACCAGACTAAATCCATTTTCACTTTACCAAAGTGCTTATCTAGGATCTGCGACGTTTTATTAGGGGCTGACATTAATTTTGCAACATATGTGCCTAACATACAAATATAACTGATGCTTAGAATGTGTGAATTAATTTAACCTCTTTTTATATCATGATTCTTATATTAATTTTTTACTTTATTGAACCTTACTATAGTATAGGATCAAAAGGTTGACTTAATGCTAAAAGTATTATCTGCCAGTCCACCTTAGGGCAGCGATAATACTACGATTTTTATATGTACGCAAAACATACACTACACGTCATCTATATATTAATACTTAAATAGAAAACTGCATAAAAAGCATATTGCGCGACGGAGAAGTGTGAGATTTAGCATAGTAAAAATGTATATAGAGAAGAACTGCAGAAAGCTAATATTCATATGATATAATATGTGTTCCACATACATTAAATAATACCTACGTTCATTGTTCATACTGCAAATGTCTTTGACATTTGCGGTATGAAGCTTGTGGGCAAACAGTCGCACAGAACGGAGTAAAATATAATCTCTACGTGCAGCAGAGTAGAGAAAAAAAAAGTTCTAACTTAACGCGATAAATTCCGTTAAGGTAGTTTAATTTAATGTACATATTTACGTTTCTAGACTATAAACATGTTGAAAAAGTTTTGTATTAATAAAAGAAAAGCTGATACATTTTTATATAAGAATCTCATGAAATTAGATCTACTGTATTGTTTAGATATTATTGCGTTTCATTACATTTTGGCTGCAGCATCAATGGTAAGGGCAGTTCTGCTGAGGAAGGACCAGCTCGCACAGAATACTAGTATAAATAAGCAGCATAATGCTGTTGTGTTTCGTATGATAAATGACGAAAATGGAGGCTTAAATGGAAACAGGGGTAAATATCTTAGTCCTTAGGGAAGATAACATATCCATATATTGATGTTTAATCGATTATAGACGTATGTAAGTTGTCTATGAGTTATATCACCCACTGATTATTACGTAGACTGATTGCTCATTTTGTCATCCATGCTTATGTGAAGAAAAAAGAAGTAACTCAACGGGTTTCGGAAATAGGCTTACCAACTTCAAAAAAGGCATTTTCGGGACTACCCAGCTCGACATCCGCGACTTGGGTATATTACGCGGGACACAACACACCACATACAAATTGATTAGAAAAACAACATCCTTTATTTTTTAATCATTTAATAAAGAAACAAATGTTTGATAAACATTTTAATTTTTTAAATTTAATTTATATTTTTTTAAACTGTACTTATTTTGCGATTTTGAGCATTTTAAGAAGGTTTTGTTGTGTAATAAGTAGTTATAAAACACCGATAGCTCGTCATCCTCACGCGAAATACGCAATGCGTAGGTATTAAGAAATTTTAGTAACGTGTAACAAGTAAGTGTATTTTGCGTCCGAGCGTCGAGTAATAGACACCCGTAATTCTGTTTTTAAAGTTATTAATTCGTTTCAAGCAAAATTCTTAGTTATTAAGCATTAATTTTCTTCTTACTGTGTTTAGTTATCGTGTAATATACAATATGTGAAATTCTAGTTCAATCAGTGTTCTCTGTCTGAAGATATTTAGCAAAAACTTTTAAAAATTATGTGTTAAACGGTCGTTTGTTAACCTTGTTTAGTAATCGGAGCGTGCAAGTGCTGTTGTACTTCACATATAAAAAACATTAGTTCGTTGACCTCATTTACTATAGATCGTCGCTAGCGTAAATATTAGTGTCTAATTTCGTCACCTAACATAACATAGACTGTAGCGCAGCAACAGAGCAAGTGTTAATACGCTGAGCGTCGTGGGTTCAAATCCAAGACAAATTTTTTTTTTGGTTTATTTAGTTTTTTTTTAGACAATTTGTATCATTAAATCATGGCTAACTTTGAATGTGCTGGGTGCCCTAACGCACTTGATAACTCCATGTCATTGCAATGTCACCGATGCAATGACAAATATCATGTAGCATGCACGCGAATCACAATGCAAGATTTTAACGTGATGAGCTCGGAAATGAAGAGTTTATGGATATGTGACGTTTGCAGGTGTAAACAACCAAGAGGTGATCATTCCAACACTCCAGTTCGAAACTCACCAGTGGAAATGGAATTCGTAACTCAACGTGTAAAAAGTCGTTCTAATTGCTCTTGTTTATCGGCTAGTAATATACGTGAAATAATAAGAGAGGAATTGCGCAATATTTTTAGTAACGATTTACATCCTAAAATTCACGAAATAAAAAATACACTTGCCTCATTTGAAACTTCTTTGTCGTCGTTAAACCAAGATATAGATAAAATTAAATCCGATCATGCTAACCAATCTGCACAAATGCAACACATTACTAAGGAGAACGAAACTCTGCGTGCAGCTAACAAGAGTATCATAACTCGTCTTACGCAGCTTGAACAGCAGACACGAGCTTCAAATATTGAGATCCAATGTGTTCCAGAGAATAGACATGAGAATTTAGTTAACACAGTACAACAACTAAGCAATATCATAAAATGCCCTATAGCCCCAGAAAATATACATTTTTGTGCAAGATTAGCGAAAATGAATACTAAAAGCCCTCGACCGAGATCGATATTAGTAAAGTTCAGTAGTCCAAGACTACGTGACGAATTTTTAGCAGCTACCATCAAATATAATAAAAAAAATAGTACGGATAAGCTTAACACTAGCCATTTGGGAATCGCAAGCGCGAAGAATACTCCAATATACGTTGCTGAAAATCTTACGCCAGAGGGAAAAATCTTACACGCTGCAGCTCGCCGTAAGGCGAAAGAGCTCGGTTTCCGTTTTGTTTGGGTACGTGATGGAAAGATTTTTGTCAGAAAATGTGAAGGATCAAACTACATTCATATACGAAATCATGATACTGTCAATAATTTGTCATAGAGTGGCGCTAAATTCGCTAAACTGGTTTTTTTATTACATAAAGGCACTTTACAGAATAAAATTTCTATTTACTACCAAAATGTTCGTGGTCTAAGATCAAAAACAATTGATCTATTTAATAACATAGTCTGTAATTCATACGATATTGTAATTATGACAGAAACGTGGTTAAATGGGAGTGTTTTCGATTCTGAAATTTTTGATGATCGTTATAATGTTTATAGACGTGATCGGGAGAGTAGTGGTTTTCACGCTTCAAAGAATGGCGGGGGTGTACTTATAGCTGTATCTAAGCAAATAAATTCGGAGCGGCTCTTTAGTTTCGAGTCCAAGTGCGAGGATCTTTGGGTTTGCGTAGAAGTAGAAAACGTCCAAGGCAAGTCTGAAAGACTTTATATATGTGCTGTGTATATTCCCCCACCCGTCCAAAAACACATTTTTGAGCATTTTATTAATAACTCGAGTCGAGTATTGGAATCACTCGATGAAAATATAATTGTTGCCGGAGATTTTAATCTAAGTAGTATAACATGGTCTTTAGAGCCCCACGGGCATCTTTGTGCAAATTACTCCAACAGCTATCTACAGAATCTCTTAACAGACTTTCTCTCGTGCAATGAATTGAACCAATTTAATCTAATTAAGAACTCAAAAAATAAAATGCTAGATCTTGTCTTGTCTAATACTAACATTGTTGATATTCTGTCATGTCCTGATCCTTTGACATGTGTTGATCCCCTTCATCCGCCATTAGTTTTTTCGATAGATTTTACAGATCCGGCACCACTAGTCCCTAATAACACAATTACAAAATTTTGCTTCCACAAGGCTGATTATGAAAATATAAGGAAGGATCTAAATGAAATTGATTGGAGGGAAATTTTGGGTGAATGTCTTTGTGTTGATGATATGGTTGCAGTATTTTATGACATAATTCGTAAGTTAATACGGAAATATGTACCTAAGGCTAAACCGCGTAGTCATAAATACCCAGTTTGGTTTACTCCGTGTCTGATAAAATGTATTAAAGAAAAATATAAATATAGGATGAAAGTTCGCAAATATAACAATCCTCGCGATAAACTCTGTTTTGACTTACTGAAAAGAAGATGTGAGGATATGCTAGCATACTCCTACGCTAAGTATATAGAATGCCTTGAACTCTCTTTAAAGTCTAACCCAAAGTTGATTTGGTCATTCCTAAAACAAAAGAAAGGTAAAAGTTCGTATCCTTCTAAAATTAAAGACGATAATAAATTTGTTTCCAATGGAACAGACATTTGTAATGTTTTCGCTAGTCATTTTTCGTCAGTATACAGTCGCAATAATAATATCCAAAACTTCGATACTAGTCCTAATCTTATGAACCCTTGTTGCAATGTGTACCTTGATTATATATCTTATACAGTGGAGCAGGTTTACAATGTTTTAAAAAGACTTGACATTAAGAAAGGAGCTGGAGCAGATGGCATTCCATCAATATTTGTACGCAATTGCGCTAACGCATTGGCTTTGCCTATTGCACTGATAATCAATAGATCTCTTAGGACTAGTACATATCCAACCTTATGGAAAGAAGCCCTTGTGTTGCCTTTGTTCAAAACCGGTGACAAAGAGGAAGCTAAAAATTATAGACCTATTTCCATTATTTCTGTTTTTTCAAAAGTGTTTGAGAAACTTGTATGTCCCGTTGTTTCATGGCACTTTAAGCAATTTGTTACATCTGAACAGCATGGGTTTGTGAAAGCTCGATCAACAGTAACTAACCTAGTTTCCTTTGTGGAAGACATTACTGAATCTCTTGATACTGGTCAATCCGTTGATGCAATCTACACAGATTTCAGTAAGGCCTTTGACAAGGTTGATCACTCTATTTTACTTGCCAAACTCAAAAGGATAGGTATAGCCAACCCTTTGCTGGACTGGTTTAAGTCATATCTTGCCAATCGATCGTCAACTGTTGTTGTTGATGGTTATGCTTCTGAGCCGTTTATTGCCTATACTGGCGTACCTCAAGGATCTCATCTTGGGCCTTTGCTGTTTAACATTTTCATCAACGACATCAGTAATTGCTTTAAGAATTCGAAATCTTATTTGTTTGCTGACGATCTAAAGATCTTTAGACCTGTCTCCTCAAATTCTGATGCAGAATTCTTACAGGAAGACTTAAATAACTTGACATTATGGTGTCGTAGCAACGGTATGACACTAAATGCTGACAAGTGTCATGTTATAAAATTTTCTAGAAAGAAAACATCTCTTGCAACAACATATTACATTAATGGTCGTATTCTGTCTGAAGTTCCTCACATACGCGATTTAGGAGTTATGCTTGACAATAAGCTTCGTTATAATATCCACATAGATAATGTTGTCAACAAGGGTTTTAGGACTCTTGGCTTCCTCTTCCGTAACTGTAAGCAATTCAGGGATACTCGCACTAAAATAATTATTTACTCAGCCATGGTACGAAGTATCTTGGAATACTGCAGCGTAGTATGGAATCCCCACTTTAATATTTACTCACATAGAATTGAAAGGATACAAAAGAGATTTCTTTTGCATTTATCTTACGATCATAACCTAGTTAAAACTCTTAGAACTTACGAAGATAAGCTAAATTACTTTAAGCTTCAGCCACTTTCGAATCGAAGACAGCTCCTTGACCTTATTTTCTTGTATAAGTTGGTGAATGGCGTCATTGATAGTTCTTACTTACTAGCCAAATTAAATTTTCGTACCGCATTGAAGTCAAAAAGGCCGTCGTCTTATATACCATTCGTAGAAAAGAGCACACGTTCTCGTCAAGCGCGCTATTCTCCGATTAATAGACTGATGTTGAGTTTTAATGCTATATATAAATTATCACTTAAGAATAGTATTGGTGCCATAATGACTAATGATAACAAAAATAAAGATAGAAAAGTTGATATTGACATATTTTCAGATAATTTTTGGAAATTTA
Source organism: Parnassius apollo (assembly GCA_907164705.1). Taxonomy (NCBI): domain Eukaryota; kingdom Metazoa; phylum Arthropoda; class Insecta; order Lepidoptera; family Papilionidae; genus Parnassius; species Parnassius apollo. Next base: position 3,817,677 of record CAJQZP010000851.1, read on the forward strand.
AACGTGATTTATTACATTCATATTCCTCAAATAATTGTAATTCACAGTAAAATTATATTATTTTTCTTTAAGCTAAATTGTGATTAGGAAATGATTGTATATTATAATTTATTAATGATTTTATTTTTGTTATGTTTAACGTTCATAAAATTTCTAATGTTAATAACAATAGTGGAATATGCATGATTTAATTTAATTAATTATATAACACTAAATTCTGATATATTTATTGATCTCTTAATTTTTGTATTCAATTTAATTCACTGCATATGTTTTACTTGTGTCTATTTTTTTGTAATGAAATGTGTGTAACACCTATAATTAAGTCTACGCTTAGTTTTTATGATTTTTTGCAAAAATATTATGCTTTTGTTAGCGTATGTCTTGTTGGTGTTAAATAAATAAATAAATAAATAAATTAAGTGTAGTAGTAGTGGTGGAGATTGATACTAATATCATATAATCACAGATTTACCGGACAAAAGGCGTCCCGCAAGGGGTCACGGTAGGACGGCCCAAAATTGACCCAGAAGCGGGACGTCCCGGAAAATTCGGGACGGTTGGCAAGCCTATTCGGAAATGTCGTGGCGAGGACAATTTTAAAACTAATGAAATATAAGTAAATTTTTAAAAACGAGATGCTTACTCACAAAAGTTTGTCAACAGTTTTCGTTAAATTTGGATTCCTCGCGTCAGAATAAAGGGAATAACAGCAATTAGCGTTGTCAAGAAATAAGACGGCAGGGAGTACTCGTTTCGGGGTTGCGTTTGAGGGTTATAATAAAGTGATGGTTCTTTGACGGCCGTCTGCCCTTCGGTTTTACGACCGCTAGACTACGGTGGAGCGCGAGAAACTACAACTTTGTCTGTGGCCTTTTCTACATCGTCAATAAAGGGAGTTTGTTATCGCTGCCGGCCTATTAAACTTCTACATAAACAATACTATTGCGTGTTCTTCGTCGCGCTCAACAAAATAATCACATTTGGTTTGCCTTAATTACATGTTAATAAAAGTACCTGGATGACCGAACTTTCCTTGGTATTTTTTTTTTGGAAAACGTGTGTTTTGGAAATTATATTTAGATACAAATTACATACTGATGAAACATGAATAATATGTTTTGATCTTATTGACATAATAGAAAAAACTGAACTGGTTATTTGAATAAAATATCATGAGTACAATTAGTTTAATTTAAATTTTCGTATTTTTTAAGAGGCTGTAGTAGCTCAGATGGTTAGCGCTCGCTGTAAATTTCACAGTACGCGAGCAAACCATTGAAATTTTTGACTGCAATTTTAAGTGCTGATTTACTACGTGCTCGGCGGTGAACGAAAACATCGTGAGGAAACCTGCATGTCAGAGAATTAGGAAAAAATATATTTCGAAGACATGTGAAGTTCGCCAACACGCATTGGGGCTGCGTGGCGGACAATTCCTTGCCCTAAAACCCTCTCAGAAATTAGTGGGGGCCTGTGCCCAGCTGTAACGTATATAGGCTGTAACTTTACTTTACTTTTTTCGTATTTTTAAAAATACTAAAAAAAGGGCTCGAAGTAATAGATTTTCTCACAAAAGGGAAATTAAAAAAAAAGGGAATAAAATCGGTCGCGACAGCCCGATATCCACTTGAGCTATTGCGCACATTAATATAGTGTCAAAATTTACCTTCTTATATTGTAGCAGTTTTTCATTGCCTGAAAACACATTTTCTAAAAATGAATCCTAACTAGATCGATTTATTGCCCCCGAAAACCCGTGGACACTAAATTTTATGAAAATCGCTGTAACCGTTTCCGAGATGCCGATTATATACATACAACAATTATGTATATATATACAAGAATTGCTCGTTTAAAGGTATAACACTGTACAGATTTTGATGTCTTACCGTTACTATCACCCTTACAGCCTATTAAATTAGATTAAATTATAGATTTCCTCGTAGTGCTGATAATTGCCATAGTTGCAATTGGTGGATATCACTTGGTAAGCGTGTTGGTAACCGTAGATTTTTTAATTTTTAGTCATTATTAGAAAGACGCTACTGCCCATGTGATTTATTTCCCTATCTCGCCTTTTACGATATCCACGGGATGATATGGGGTTGTAGATATTCTTACACCGCCTCTACACGGTGAAACACGATGTCTACAGAAATCATAAAGGAGCACTTTTGACGATAAAAATCGACATAAAAGAAGCATAGCATAAGCATTGTTACTATGGCTTAGCACATTTGTCAAGAAGTGCCGACTTCAATGTGAAATTATTTTATCTTTTTATATTTCTTTGAAGTCCGCTTTTACTTTTTGTTGAAAGTTTTCTTTTAACTATTTTTAATTAGTCTAAAGAATTATATCACGATCTAAATGTCACCTTACAAGCTTACAACCTTACATTAAAAACTTCATCCCCCATTTTGTCTTCCTCACGGACGAAATTTTTTCTCCAAATTTGTTTGTTTTGATAAAAAACCCGAAGAAGATAAAATCACTATTTTGTTATCATAAACCTGAAAAAATCTAAAATAGTTTTTTTAAATCAAAAACTTTTATTTAGTTTTATGATAAAATCAATATCGTTTGCTATTTCTTTATAATATTTAATAAAACCATTAGATAATTTAATTGATTAAATTACGGCCGAATTTCGACCACCAGGTGACCACTACTGTATGTGACTAGTATGCACAAATTCATTTATATAAATAGATAAAATAGGATAAAACTAAATTAAACGCAATAAAATGAATACATATCAAATATGATCAATACACTAAGTATATAAAGTTTAGATCTTTCATTAAATTTAAAAGAGAATTATACAACTGGCTCAGTGAAAAGGCTTTTTAGTTTTTACATTGTACATATTTAAAACTACGATACGTAATATTAGTAACTACACTGATATAAATTTACTGGACCAATTGTGAAATATTTATTAATTTACCTATTTATTGATTAATTATTCACATTTTGTTATTTTAGACATTTTACTCAAATATTATTATCTCATTATTTTATAATTGTAAGATTTGCAGGCTATTAATAATGACTGATTAAGCGAATATTTAAATAATATAATCTCTTCAGTGTACCTTAGACAAACGCAAATAAATATTTCATTTTATTTCATTTCGTTAGTGTATAACCGTCGGATGACGCGACGCGCCTTTTGCATTTGAGCCCAATTCTGTCTTCTGGTCTGAGTCCAGTCGCCTCAGATGACTAGATAGGTTGACCAGGATTAAGCCGCATTATATGATTTATTACTATTACATATATTATTTACAATGAATGTTAATAATAGTTTTCATATTAAATCAAAATATGCTATGGTTGTCGGCTTAAAAGTGGAACCAGTATATAAAACACTTTTTAGTTAGGCAAAGGAAATAGAGGGCATTACAAGCAGTCCATAATATAGGTCAACCTATATAAACTTATTTAATTTATGGTTTTAAACAACGTTGACCAAGTCTTTTTATGTTCTCTAAAAAGTATTACGACAATTTTGATCTCTTAAATTATGCTACGATCATATTTTAACGTGTAAAAACTCTTTTATTCATTAAAATATGATCGAAGCTTAAGTAATAATAGTAGGAGAGTGTAAAATAGTTTGATGTATTACTTAAGTACATTATATTTCATGGGACATCTTTTTGCGTGGTCTGCCGTAATAGAATATATTATTTTATATTATTACGACAGACTACGCAAAGTTTTTTTTATTTTATATACACAGGCCAGTTATGATTTATTTTGAAAATATGATTACTTACAAGTATATATACGAATGTTTTATTTTTAATCCCTCCATATATTTACAAGGTTTATTAAATTATTGTGTTTAATTGAAAACTCTTTTACGTCGGGAACATTTTCGCGCAATGATTTTTTAACAATTTTTAATGTCTCCTAAAACCGGACGAATCGTTTGATGGACCACAAATGGTATTTATGGATATAGACAATTCCGAGGCAAACGTGTTCCGTTTGTATAACAAATTTTAGCTTCTACTAATTTTTACCCTGGTGGTAGCATCGTTTCCGGGACACCTGAGATTTTGAGTGAGATTGAGAGGTTTTACGGGCAGCTGTACACGTCATTGTTGGAGCCACATGCAGATGTGAGTAACGGTTCAAGAGCAAGTCTATTTCGACACTATTCCGATGATATCTGAACGTCAGTCTGTGCGAAATTAGAATGGTTCTCCAGCACCTTAAAAACGGCAAAACCCGGCAAGGATGGAATTACAGCGGAGCATCTGGAAGCAGGTGGAAAACCAGTACTTGAAATCCTGCAGAAGCTCTTTTAAGTCCGTCCTCCATGGTGGGATTATTCCGGAGGCGCGGAGCAGCAGTGCAGTGGTCTTTTTCTTGTTTTTCAAGAAACTACAACGCTCTCTTGAAGAACTACAGACCGATTTCCCTTCTGAGCCGCGTCTACGTGCTGTTTTCGAAATTCTTACGAATTACGAATTGTCTCACTCACAGACTCGACGACTTCCAGCTTCCCGAACCAGCCAGATTCTGAAAAGGCTTAAGCACAATAGATACACACAAACATACCCTTTAGAAAATTGTACAGAAGACCGAAGGGTACAATCTGCCCTTTGTCTTGCATATGTGGACTGTTACAAAATCTTTGATTCTGTCGAAATTTGGGCGGCACTAAAGTCCCTTCAGCGGTGCCAAATTGACTTTCGGTATATTGAAGTGATGAAGTGTTGTACAGTAGGGTTACGATGGCTATCCGAGTACAGAACCGGAGTATCCTATACACAGGCGACTATTCATAGCCTAAGCAGTACCTACGTTGTTGGAACCTCGAAGCTGTTAACGAGTACGTTTACCTGTTACAAATAGTCCGACTAGAAAAGTCCCAACTTCGACTGAAAGGTCAGTCAACGGGTTGGACTAAGCTGGGCAGCGTTCGGAAGATTACGACGGAAAATTGTGGTATTCCATGGGGGAGGCCTATGTTCAGCAGTGGACTTGTGTGGTGTTGGGAGTGGTCGTTTCCGTTTATCCACCTTAACAAATCCACCCTAGGGTGGATATTTGGAAACGCGTGTTCGTTTGTCCACAACAGACGGGGTGGATAATCGGATTTCGTATATTATTTTTCTTCTGATTTTCTCCCTCGCCTGTGTACAGTCGTTTATAGAAACATGATGTCTGTTCTTTAAATCTTTTTTGAATAATGATTATAATATGATGGCGTTTGTGATATACTACGAAAAACATGGCTCAAGGACAAAAATTATGTGGCAAATTCATTAGAAACTTGACATAAAACTTTTTCAAATGAAGTTGAAGACAAACATCCAAATTTAGTAAAGTTTTTGGATTGCTTGCCAAAAACACACATTTTTTCGCTAACACATCTGTTGTAACAAAGAAATTTAGAAAACGTTTACAAATGTACATCAAAAGCGACGATTTTATCAAGGATACACAATTACGTCTAATTAATAATGAAATTAGTGTTGGTCTGCTCAATAATGAAATTAGTATTTCCTGGATATATTGTAGAATTCATAAATTACTTATTATTATTTAAAACGAGAAAGTTTAATATCATAGTCATAGGACATCGACCTTAACCCATCTGCTTACTCGAGGAATTTTTTTCATCAAACCGAAAGAAATTTTCTATTCCTATTACTCGGTTGCTAGGTATACACAGATAAGTAGATACTTGGTTGAAACTAATATTAAAATTATTTAAGTAAGATCCGCTTAAAGGTAAAAATAACATGTTTTACCAAGTTTGAAAAACACCTAACTCCACATCCCTCAACCACCAACCCTCCCTCCCTCCCTCCCTCCCTGGACCATCGTCATCACTACTAATCTTAACACCACTACCCCCGACACCACTACACTAGCGTCACTACCTCTAACCTCAGCAGTCAGCCATCTAATATGGATACTGCAATAATAATTGGACTGAATAAGTGTATTCAGTATGATCTATTTTGTAGTATGTATCTACCTACCTAATGTATGTACGAATACTTTACACTTTGAAGAGCCATACTGAAGCCATATTATGGATCGCCCGAATGGGTCGGCTCGACCGGTAAAGGACTACGCTCTAACAATACCAGCGTAAAATACTCGTAGTAGAATATTGCTGATGAGTTAACTATGGTGAATGTAGGGAACCAGAGACTCTTGACTGAAAATATGGCATTTCTTCTTTGCTAAGAGTTTTTAAATTCAAGTCAACACAAATAACACCGTGTCATCACTCGCATCACTGTATGAAAGCATTATATCGAAGCGCTATAATGCTACATTACAACAAAAAATAAATGCACTGTCAATGGCGGTCAAAAAAACAAAGTACGCAAGATTTTTTTTTTATAGAAATTAGAAACATTTTGTATACATTTATAATCTTGAAGGCAGCACTAGTTGTTGTGGTTTCTGGTTTGTTTATGGCTCTGTCAGTCAAATTCAAAGTAATAAAATCTTTTCGTTTATTATAACACGTGGTTTTGTACCTATTAAATACTTTGCCATAGTATAAAGTGAAATAATAATAAATCTACCTATGAAATTGTCGTTCTGCAATACTAGCCATTTCAAATCAAAATTTAACGATAGAAGAACTGAGTTGCGAGACTTGGTTTTTTTACATGATGACATCTCATTTCTTTTTGCAGATAGTCCAATTTTTTTCCTTCCAGTACCTTCTACTTCTTGATTACCAACAAAGTACCTATCTACACCTTTTATTCCATTATATTATATATATAACAGGTACACTGATTCATTCACTGCAAATGTAACTTTGTAATCCTTTATATTTATATGGGATTCAAATTTATTATTTTAGTTTTTCCTTGATTCATACACTAAACACTAATTGTGTTCTAAGTTTGAAGCTTCTATGTCTGCTAGAAGTGCCTTCAGAGTTTTGATGATCGGTCAGTCAGTAAGTGACAAAATTAAGAAACTTTGACTAATTATAGTTCCTAAACAACTGGTTCCAATTGAATGAAGTTTGAAATATATCGTGTGTGCCTGCCTAGTGCCATGCCTGCTTAGTTTCTGAAAATTCAGGTTTCTAATTCTATCCACAACGAAGTCATAGGGGGTCGAAAATGGCCTGAGTTGCTTCGAGAAAAGTATGGTACGGCCGTGCCGCTTTCTTACTTGACTTGGCGGAGGCACTGCCGTGCCCTCAGATAAAATGTTATGATCGAAAGAAACGCTTAACATTTTCTATATTTTTTCTCGATAAAGTGCATAAAAATAACGTAATTCTTATAATTTTCGTTTAATCTATTTATCAATATAGCATATATTTTACAAAAGGTGTTTAGTTCGTATCATTTATGATGTTATAAGAAATAAATTAGAGGGGATATACGAAAAAGAAACCGTTTACCCTATTGTTTTCTATATTCGTGATTTCGTCAGTTATTTTCACAGTACCCGGATGACCGAGCTTTGCTCGGTTTTTTTTTAAATTACATTTAGATACAAATTACATGAATAATATTTTTTGATCTTATTGACATAATAGAAAAAACTGAACTGGTTATTTGAATAAAAATTCATGAGTGCAATTAGTTTAATTAAAATTTTCGTATTTTCAAAATACTAAAAAAAAAAATACGTGTGGCACTAGGTGACTGCCGCGGTAAAGCTATTGCATAGCATTTTTTATCAACTTATGCAATTATAATTATTTATTTATTTTATTTATGCAGTTAAGTCTTTGATATTAAATCAAGTTACACTTTTTGAGCGTGGTGACCGATAAGAAAACAATTTTTTTCTCTTATTGAATAAATGAGAAGTTAATATTGTTTAAAATATTTTTAATATCTTACAATACATGTAGGTTATTCAGGAATTTTTATCATTGAGTTAGCAGCTAGTGTACACGCATACGTCTAGTCGCACGCACATAAACACCGTGCCGAAGTCTGCCGAGTGCCGAAGTCTGCCGAACTGAAACGACGTTAGACGATGCACGGCTTTCAACGCTACACCTCCGTGCCCGTCGGAGTGGGGAGTGTGAGGTTTTTTTTCGTTACGGAATTTCTGGATTCGGTCACCGCGCTCAAGGCCCGCGATAGAAGCTATGCAATAGCTTAAAAAAAGGGCTCGAAATAATAGATTTTCTCACAAAAGAAGGGAACTTAAAAAAAGGAAAATAGTCGGACCCAAGACGGGACGCAAACCAAGGCATTACGATTTCACGACCGCTCGATATCCACTTGAGCTATTACGATCATTAACAAAGTGTCAAAATTTATCGTCTATTTGTAGCAGTTTTTCATTGCCTGAAAACACGGACAAAAAGACATTTTCACAACTCATTGGACACTAAATTTTATGAAAATCGTTGAAACCGTTTTCGGGATTTCGAATATATATATATATATATATATATAAAAAATACAAATATATTCTTGGTTTAATGGTACAGGATTTTGACACTTTTTAGGCCTATAATTACTATGTCGAATTATTCTCCAAGGAAAACTTACACATTGACGTGATTCCATAAATTTTTCGTTTTGCTAATTTTGTTGTGATACAAATTATTAATTATGTAAAATAATTTACATTTTCTTTTTTCAAAAAAAGCAAAGTCCAACGAAGTCCCCTAACATAAAAAAAAAAAAACTAATTTATCTGTTCCCTTTTCAGTAATGGAGGGGCTTTCGTAGGATTTTATTTAGTTATGTTTGGTCTAGTAAAAACCAGATTTTTCTTTGTAAAGACAAAAGCGAAAACAGCAGACGAACTCTATAAGATATACCAATTGAATTTTTTTCTGTGTCAGATATATTTACTATCTGTATTTTAATTCAATTTCATTGGAAGTGACAACCTTGTTTATATGAATTTATTTACCGTACATACAGTTTTGCGGTTTAATGGTGCTGTATAGTAACTATGTACTCTGTAATATGTTTTATGTATAATTGAAATAAAAAAAATTGAAAACGTCTTTTAACATGCCATCATGGTTTGTTATATTTTTATCTGTTGGTTTTTGTTGCTTATTATAAACTATAAAATACATAATTATTAAAATGTTCGAGGAAGCTTTACGCTTGTAAAAAAATTAAATTGCGAAAACGATCAAATAATCGAAAGTTCGCAAGTATCTTTTGTTCCGTTTCGTTGTTATCGCGTAATTGATTGTACGCGCAAAGAATTTCGAGACCACAAACAAGGCGATGTCGAAAAGTTGTCGAGTGTTCTCGATGTCAGGTCACGCGTCCGAAGCTCCGTAATTATGTGCTGAGATTTAGAAGCGCTTCCAATCTTTATCTGACCTAGATCTGAGTAATCCCATTAAGGACTGTAGTTTCAGTATCGAGTAGGCCTTTTTCATCGCATTCATCGCTGTTCTCCTCTATTGAAAAATCTAAGAGCAAATTATTTCTCCATTCCAAAGTAATTACTGAAATTTATGTTAGTATTGTTATAGAACCATGGAAGATCAGTAGTCGTGCTACCATGGGGTCCATACTCAAATTCAATAAAACGAGACACGTATTCAATCTCATGCTGACATTAAGAATATTGTCAAGAAATGGAACTCTAATTATCAGAAAATATAAATTACCAATTGTGGTGTATATTATGTGAAGTGAATAGGTTGAGGAATGGATGATGTACATAAGTACCGTCATGTACTTGGCGTGGTTGTTTACACTAATATTTTTTTATTCTTGTCAATAAATTATAATTTTAGAACAATTTATTTGTCTTTGAGATGTACAGGGAACTATTTTATATTTGGAATTAGAATACAGACAGAAAAGTGCCGGGATCAAATTGAAATTTATAACTTGCCATTTATAACTTTATAAATGGCCAGTACTTACGTAACAAATCAAGTTACGAAACAGCATGTAATGTCATTCATAGGGGTAGGCAGAAACTATAGACTTCCATTTGGCCCGATCCTGACACACCTCTCCTCCACATTCATATACTTACGCATACATGCTCGTCGGTTAAGGGTACTTCTAATTTGGCGCATTTTCAATATATCGCCAATTTGATCGATAAACTTTCGCCTAGGACGTCCTTTTCCGACTCTGCCGTTCACTTCTGCAACATAAATTTGTTTTGTCCAAATCACCGAAGCATTCCTTTCTTAATCCTGGTGACAGCATCATCTTGCAAACCACATTCTTTATCCTTTTTTCTATGAAATTATGAACAGCTAGCCTTTAGTCCAGCTATCAGGTGGACTGTAAGTTATTTTCATAGTTTTATGAAAAATAAATAATTAGTATATGCAAATTTGGTTGCTCAATCGCATTTTCATTTACTATGATATGTTATTAACCCATTTTTCATGAAAAACAAAATATATTTTCACATCTCTTACTAATTGTCCTTTTTAGGGTTCCGTAGTCAACTAGGAACCCTTATAGTTTCGCCATGTCTGTCTGTCCGTCTGTCCGTCCTCGCTTAATCTCTGTGACCGTTAGCACTAGAAAGCTGAAATTTGGTACCAATATGTGTATCAATCACGCCGACAAAGTGGTAAAATAAAAATTTGAAAAAAAATGTTTTATTAGAGTAGCCCCCCTATAAAGTGGGAAGTGATTTTTTTTTAATTTCAATCATAACGTGTGATATATTGTTGGAAAGGTATTTTAAAATGAATAGGGGTTTACTAAAATCATTTTTTGATAATGTCAATAATATCGGAAATAATCGCTCCAAAAGTAAAAAACAATGTGTCCCCCCCTCTTACTTTTGAACCATAAGTTTAGAAAATATGAAAAAAATCTGAAAAGTAGAACTTTATAAGGACTTTCTAGGAAAATCATTTTGAACTTGGATGTAAACACCCACTCACTACGGGGAGCAGTTGCAGGAGCGCGGAGCGCTGCTGGAGCGCGAACATAATGGATGGACCTTTAAACTCATAAGTGGGAACACTTATTGTGACGGATGGGAAACTACGGAACCCTACACTGAGCGTGGCCCGACACGCTCTTGGCCGGTTTTTGAAAACATTTTTCGCATTCCAGGTTTATGTATCAAAAATCGCAGTTAAAGCAAATGTCTAAATGTACATAACATAATGCATACGGTTAGCGAGGTACAAGTATATGTATAATTAATCCAAATTATGAAATCTCATTTTGCCTTGTTGAAACTCACTGAATAGGCACAGTCCATTTTACCAGCGAGCATGTACATAATATACACATACTACGCGAAATCACAACCTTATTCACCGTAATGAGTGTACGAGCCGAGCTTAACGGCTAAATCCGGTTCGCATATGATCTCCCGTCGCGATCGCCGCACTAATTAAATATTTGATGTATACTATGTTAATATTTGCAAGTAATATCCGTACATTAAACAAGCTTAATTTAAATTAGTAATTTAACTAGTAATGCCGTAAAAGTAACAACAAACGTTGAGGCAAAAACAAAAAATATGGTATTGAATCTTAAGTTTTAAATTATGTTCACCTCATCTATAACGCAAAACTCATATTTTATTTAGGACTATTGTTGTACGTGTTTAAACTTTAAACTACTAAAGAAACTATTTTTGCACATTTTGAAATGAGACAAAGTTTTCCTAATTCCTAGAAATATTTATGTTTCTAATTTCTAATACAGTGAAAATACAAATTAAAGTGTAAATTCATCAAAAGCACTATTATATTTAACAAAATATTGTGATTATAAATTAAATATTTTTATATAGGAAGTAAACAGTGTTTACATATTCCTAAATAAAAAATGGTTGTAGGTGCGATGCTGTTTGTTCTATCAACTTTCTATTTGATATCTAGTTGTTAGTTCTATTTCTTCTCCATTTAAAAAATTATTTAAAAATACATTATATGATGACCCGTCGCATGGAATTGGTCTGAAGACAATATCATCATTTCTTCGTTCAAACGTCGTTAACACAATGGATAAATCGCTATTCGCGCGGTCTATTATTTTATACTATGGCCACAATAAATAATAGTACTACGTAATGAAGCTGCACTCCTTTGATGTTGACTGCTTGCCGACGTTTAAAAGCCTACATAATTATTATTAATTACGTAAATCGCGCTCGCAAGCTAAATAAAACTATCGCTGCGCGCGCGTGTCCGTATTACTTTCCATCTTTTTCCCATTCCACGTCACGGCGGACTTAGGACTAAGGGCTGTCAATAAAAAGTAAAGAATACATTGCGAAATGTTAAGTTACTTAGGAGATGTACCTATTCTGACTATGATCGTTGACCATACTTCGCACCTATGTGAGTTCTGCGATGCCCAAGGCATGCAACTTGCAAGGCCATTCGTCGGGAATCGCGATGCTTGGCTCGGAAGAAATAGGTAGATAGTGTAAACAACAAATAAACTTGAAATACGATTTCTAACAGCAATGTAATCGTATTATACTTAGTTAACAATCTTGTTAGTAAACAGTTTTACTCGCGATTGTAGGTAATTATTTTACGCAGATAGCAAGAGTGACAGAGGCCTATGGTGCGGTGTCTTCGCGGTTGCCTCGCCGTGCGCTCGCTGCGAACTCGCGACGCTCTCGCCTCGCTTTGTATTCGCTTGCAAATCGCCAGTCTGATAAAGATCTAATACGAAAAAGTGAGGGTTATAAACGTGTATTTTTGCACATTTTGACATCCTTTTAAACTATAGAATTCGTCTCAACGAAATATATGACATATATTACAAATGAAAACGTGAAGGTATGTTGATTGGAAATTTTTAACTTGATGGAAAGTTAATAAAATAAAAAAAATATAATACGGTAAAACTTTCTAACTTACTATTAACTCTGGAAATGTGGTATTATTTTCTAAACCGAAATCAAGTATGAAAGTTGAAACTTGACGCCTTTGAACATACATATACATATCGAAATACTATTGAATATCCGTTCTGAACGCAACCTCAGTGGAGCATGGTCAACACGGAAATAGCGAAAATCAATTAAGCTCGGGTGACTGACTAGTTTAATTAATATCTTTTTCTTAAAAATAAACTAAAGAATTTTCTTAAAATCAAAAAGTATTTTACTTCAATTTGTTTCAATAGAAAATAGGCTGTTATGGCCTAACGAGTGTTATAAATATTCTTAAATTACGTTTTTAACAGTTCATTTTAATTGAAAGTAAAACTTGAGAATTTTTATAACTAAGCGGAACAAGTCCAGTGTGTTTCTTTCTTCTTTATTTCATGCCAAGCAATTTAAAAGCACGTATAACTTTACAGTTGGCGTAATTACTTTTAAAGTGCTTTAATGTTACCGTTCACGGTAAGCGCGGAAATATACTATATAAAATATAAACACCTTTCACTTAGGAAAACGGCTTGCATTAATACAGCGTTGCTAGTCAGAATAAACTATGGCTCTCCCAGCCTATCAGACCACGATAAAGCTTGCAAATATTATAATGGAAAGAATACAAAGTCAATGTATCTCATTGCCTGGCCAGAAGTTCATCAGAGTAGGCAGCTCTTATCCATTTCAACCGCCAAATGATTACAGTGTCTAAGGCATTCCATCTTAGTCCTTTGAGGTGATAACGCATCTGTAGTCTTTGTTTGCACTTAGCAGCAGTTGTCCATATGCCTGAGTAGCCACTTACCATATATATCTTAAAGTTCTTTTCTCACTTCATTAAGTTCGTTTTTCACCTCAGGTTTTTAAAACATTGGGATTGTTATGTTTTCAAATTATGGATGTCAGGCTTATGATGCTTCCTTTAAATACGATATCCGATAAAAAATATTTCGCATTCTTGAAAAGCTTACACTGCAGCTTACAGTGTGTTACGAAGTCATTGTAAATTTAATATTAAAATTGCTTTCTCTAATCAATTTAACGAAGCTGTTCGAATGATTGCGAGGAATTATTCAAAAGTTTCTGAACGTATATGAGATCGATATTAAAAATAATGATTTTAATATTCAGATTTTCTTTTACTTTATTATAAGCCTCTACGTAATATTTATTCTGTGTCACTACGATGACAATATGATGATGATTTCGACCTCTTCAACCCTCTTTAAGAATTACTTCTTTTATGATTCATCGTATAATAACAAGCCATTAACACTAGTCTATCCTTATACATATATTGTTACAATTTAAAGTTTGTGTAAAGTTGTAACAACAAACAAAACAAAATTGATAATTTTTCATAAAGTGGGTTTAGAACTGTCGGTCATTTTAAGTTTGCTTATTACACTATCGACAGGTATACCTAGAATTCCTTTGTCGAAGACCATAAAAAATAACTGTCAAAGCCAGAATTCCACGAAAACCTAAAACGAAACAAGTAGGTATGTTAACTCCGGAAATGAAGATTCCCGCTGGGTCCCAGTCGCGAATTTTTAAACAAATCATCAGTCAATACACAGCATCCCAAAATTAAACCCTGTAGCGTTAGAGAGCGGATCGACCAAAATGCTTGCAGCAGCGATACGCTGGCGGAAGATACATAAAGGTGTTCGTTACAGAAACAAAAATTGCGATAATATTTTTTCACAACAATAATTACAACAAGCAAAATGACTGCTAAGGAAAAATCGCAAGGTGTGTGTGTTGGGGTTTTACGAAGAAGTTAGGCAGCTTCATTTATGTGAAAAAAGCGTAACTATTCGGTCATACTTAGTTATTTAAGTATTTTCTTGTCACTACTGTTTTAGAAATAGTGAAATTACAAATAGTGAAGCCTCTCAGTAACAGGCTTTTAAAAATATGTGCCGTGGATTTTCAATCAAAATTCGGCCAATGGTCACAAGACACAAACAACTCTTAACCTACTTCGAAGACTATATGTACACATAGGCTTTTTATTACACTTTTTATTAAAGATATGCATTTCAATTTTTTTAGAATAAAGGTGCCAATCGAACACAGTCCACTTCATTTTAAGTGAATACTGTGACCCAAAGATATCTACATCCTCGATCCGTCTCCAGTTCTTTACACTCACCATACGAAACACAGCAGTATTAAACTGCTATTTTACACTAGTCACAGAAATCTAATTTAAAATAAAATCTGTGTATATTATTTAGACTGTGACGCTAGTGGTCGAGCGTTGTCATTCCTGGTAGAGCAGTCTCATTATATACATATATGCTACAACCATAATAAAGCTGTAGAGTGACTATACTACGTATGAGAAAAGTAACAGAAATTAATATCTTACTAGTGTTACATCATCGTCATCATTACAACCCTTCGCAAGTCCACTGCTAAACATCATATGGAATGCCGCAGTGCACGTTACTAGTAAGTTTTAAATTATTATATTATTACTAAATGAAATACTTTCATGCTGCTTTGAGCCTTAAGGTGATACCTCGAAAATTTGTTCTATTTAACATATTTTTTTTTTAAGTTTTATTGATTACAAACCAAAATTTTGGTATTTAATTTTTTACTATATGACCTTGGTTTGCATAAAAGGAAAACACGATATCATGTAATTTTCCCGATAGAAAAAAAATTGCAAAGTAGGCTAATTATTTACATTTCTTGATTACACCACAATATTTTTACGAATAATTTCATGGAATTATTTTTAAAGCATAATATATAATCACATCTAAGTTCTCATAAACCAGTTTTTAATCCATAATGAAGTTTTGTTAAAATAAATAAAAATGTTGTTTGGCGCTTACTTAGTTTTTTTCCGAGCGCTTGCTCGATATGGCTATCTCATAATTTGCGTACTATGAATTCATTGCATTACT
This sequence comes from Parnassius apollo, assembly GCA_907164705.1. Lineage (NCBI taxonomy): Eukaryota > Metazoa > Arthropoda > Insecta > Lepidoptera > Papilionidae > Parnassius > Parnassius apollo. The sequence continues at coordinate 3,833,432 of CAJQZP010000851.1, forward strand.
TTCATTTTGACACTCCTGCAGTCGTCCGTTAGCTTCACCGACAAAGGAATAAGCTACGCCCCCAAAACTTCGATTCATTTTCAAGGTATCCTCTTAAATAACAGCCTAATTCAATAAGACAGACTTCATTAAAATATAATCTTATTTCCTACTACGACTTTTTAAGAGTTACTATATTCAAATAGCCTTTATAGTAATATAGTAGAATACTATATGTAGTAGGACTGCTTTCTCCTCTGCCTGACAACCTTAGTCACACCTGAACAGGTAGGGGTACGAGGTAAACATGATTAGCCCAGTCAGCGAGCTGACGTCATTTATGATTTCATCACCTTTAATAGTCGTCTCAGCTGACTTCATCGTACAAATTGTTGTTTTTAGTGTATGTTTGTATTATATCGGCTCTGCAGCTCCGGTACCAAACGCTCAGCCACTGCGCTGCAGATCCGTCATTTTACCCAATGACAGTCACCATCAGCTGCATTGAAAAGTCTTTGGTACTTTTAGTGTTCTATGAAATGACGGATTACATAAACAAATGATAATCAATGATTTCAAAAAGAAAGATTGGCCCATCTAAATATTTTACGCATAACTTTTTCATATAAGAAAAAGTAGTGCATTTGTCATAATACAAACCTCATATCAAAACACGACGTAATCAGGGTCGGAATTCGTAGTATAATTATCCTAATTGTACCATTATTTCATAGTTTGTAGTATATAGTACCGTAACAATACTGAGCGAAAATACCATAATTTTACCTATAATAATACAAGTCGACCTGACTTGTATTATTATCGGGTGCTTTTACTTTTTAATATTAACCCTACGATATCGAGAATTTCTGTATTGTACATGAGTACGTTTTTTTAATAAAATTAGAGTTAGCTCCCTTTCTGGTCAATCGGTGCTCGATTAACGCATTTATGTTGCATCCTTGATACAACTATAATGAGGGGCTACCACGATAAAAACTATGCTCTAGAAGCAATCGGTTTGATAACAGAATTTCAAAAAATTTAAGAAATCAGATTTTCAGATTCAATTAAGCAGATATGGTTTCTTTTGTACTCTTTTCGTTTTACCCTTATTGAATATAAAATATATTAGGTACAAATAATCAAAATTTAACTTACCTACACTAAGTTTTTTAGACAAAAATAAAACCGTCAAAAAACAAAACGTATAGATAAACTAGACGCGTGATGCTAAAATTCCGGCACATGGGAAAAAAGAAATATGAAACGTCAAACGTGATAGATATAATTTTTAAAAAGTATTATCATTTTATTTTCCATGTACAATATTTTTAAGGGTCTGAATTCAACCCTGGCCTAATCTTGGTAACGTAACTAAACTAACAGTAAAATAAAACTAAAAATTCCTTTTATATAATAATTTCATTGTATCTAACAAAATTAATATAAGGTTATTGACCGATGATACGATATCCATGTTCCTTTTTAATCTTTGTATCGTAATTTTTGCATCCTTTTACCACGCAATTATGACTTTATGACAGGCAAATCTGTCCTGCGCGCGTACCACTGTCGACCGATTCGCGTTGGTCCTAAACTGTAATTTTAGGGCCAACGCACTGGTCCGTTTTAGTTGTTCGGTCGGCCCCGTCTTTACACTAGTAATATATAAGTTAATGATGATAATACACTTTTTTTATCAAGTGATTACATTTATATAGTCGAATGTTTACCATTTTACAGAGACACGAAAAAAGTCCAACGTAATTGGTCAATAGGACTAATATGTATCCTAGGAGAACTACACGTGTAAGTTTAGTCAAACAGTACCAAGCACTACCGCCCGTTCTGTTAGGTCGCGGGCTTATAACAACTTTGTGTCCTATATATAGACTGCAGTTTGTTTAATAAACCAGCCACTGTACTAATAGCCACTTAATTTTATAGATTTAACCTAACAAACTCGATAAACTCTGTCGCTGGCATAGTTATTTACGTTTTATTGCGTTTAGTTGCAATTAGAACTGTTTAATGTCGTCAAAACGTTACGATTTTAGCGTAATAGATAAAATGAGTTTACTTTGTGAAATTTATTATAATATACATGTTTTAGTTCATTTTTATCAACTAATAAAAAGCATTGGTTTAGATCAGATAGGTATATAACAAATCGTTTGTTTGAATTTATGTTTTTTTTGTTAAAAATGTGTTTTTGTTGAAAACCGGCAACACACGGATCTCGCGCCAGCTATAAACAACAAATATAACTTATAGTGGGCTATCGTTCCAATACATACCAAGGTAAGCACAAACACCCGCTCTACACGATGGCCATTGCTATTGGCCACAACATTTGCCACTATGTTGACCGACATGTAGAGCCGCCGTTACCAGCCCCTATTCCAGCCTTTTAGTGCCAATTTCAACTTTAAAAATTCCTATTAGTTTAACTAGCGCACAATATTTTTAAATATTTGTTTTAATCGATAAACTATTTATCAAAAAAGAACATTTATTTACAATCAAATTATTATGACAACAATTTTAAAAACGAAGCTAAGCATAAAAAAGGCGTTATGGCTCAAATTTCAGCCACCCTGCACAGAATGTCGTCCTTTTTGTTTTGGTTGTGCCTTATGATATTTTGGTGTATGTATCTATTGTTGGAAAGTTTTAGACACACACAGTGATAAATTCGTTATTTTTAGTTTTGAATCAAGCATATCGCAAGCATGAAATACGTATTAATCCAGACTACGACAATTGTTTTATTTTAACGTTTTACTACTTACCTGACTGTGTTTCTTTTTAAGCGGTTCGATCTTTCTTTTAAAACTAAACAATTAATTAAAACAAAATATGAAAAAAAATGATGCACATCGATTTCTTATAACTTAATTGTTCGAGTTTTCGAATCAAAATCATAATTATTACAGCCATCTACAAGGTCACTACTAAACATCCTCCTTCACAGACTGCCGCAAAGCATAGTCCTGAGCCACTTTCCTTGTCATGAGTTTTTCATATATGTTCTAAGTTATAATTAGTATTACTAAGTCAGAGTCAATTATATTTATTGCCTCTTTATGTCTTTCTCAAAAAATAATTAAATTATCAAATAAGTTATGAGGTGTTCTTTATAAATTTTTAAGATATTTAATATAATGGATTTCCGCCAAGTAACGCCTGATTTTATTATTAAAGATTAAGGGATTTTTTACGTTTCCAACGAAAATGGAGAGATTCGAAGAAAAAAATTTGCGAATGATGAAGTGGTCAAGAGCGCGTTTTCTGCCTGTGTTTAGGAGAGAGACAAATCATTTTTTCTCGACGGCATAAACATATTTAACCAATGTGAAAAAATTATAATACAATTTTTGGTATAGGTTTTATAATATTAACACATTTCATAGCTCTTGGTCATTCCACGAATTTATTTACCTCCCCTCGTATACATCACGCATAACGAGTGATGAACATAGATATTTTTTGCCGTCGCGATTGATTATTATCGTATGCTATTACAGCGAAATGGTCGTTACCATGACCTAGATCCCATTGCGCCGTATAACAATGCCCTCCGTCGCAATGCACCTGCATATGCGTATTACGTAGCTTCACCGCGGTTAATTTATGGATTCATGTTTGATAGGATGTCACAAATATTTATAATTTTATAAATCGAACATACTTGTTTATTACTGAATCCAAATAAACGGCTTATTTTGTTTTTAAATATAATTTTTAAAATCTTTAACACTTTTATAATATGGCGACTGGCAGGCGTTCAATATCTTTAATAATTCATGAAATGAAATCACTAACAATATATATATATATATATATTCTACCTATTCTAGGCATCTTTGTAATATGCTCTAATCGCATGTACAGCAGATTTCAGTACGATTTTTTAATACGATTATGGATGATAAAAGATAAAGGAGTTGAAAGAGTCCTGTCAGCTACCCACACAGCTGGATCAGTAGAGACGGGCCTATCACCTAGCCTGCTCGGTTACCATACCTGATCCCGTCGGACTTTTTCTTGTGGAATCGAGCCAAGGAACTGATTAACACAAGTGTAGAAATAAACACAAAAGAAGAATTAAAAGAAAGTTAATTACAGCGTTAGAAACGATGAAGCTGGAGATGATGTTGAAAGTAAATACAACAGAAGAGAGACAATAGGTTTCACTTCTGTTGTAGTTAATTTCAACAACTTGTGTTAGGAATCGCAGCAAAATTATATTGAACACCAATAAATAAATAATTTGAATTAAAACGTTGTTTTATCAGAACGCCAAAAAATTTTTTTGCCCACAACTTGGTTGGGTAAGTTCAAATTTTAACAATTTGTAACATATCTGCATAAATTATACCTCAAATGAAAGAGTAGTAAACAAGCATGTTTTCAAAAAAGGTTTAAACTAAAAAAAGGATCATCTGTTTTTGTACCTTAGCATCAAAAGCCTGTTTCTTTCAATCTTTGAAAATTTTCGTGAACTTGAAGTGTCTGTACAAAAAATATCTGATGACACAGACGCTTAGACAATGTTTTGTTAGATATCTTTCACATCATTTTAATTCATAAAAAATCATTTATCAATAAAACTGGCAATTGATAACAAGCAACTGTAAAAAAATTGGTTTTATCCAAATGCAAAAAAAAAATAGAAAAAATTGTTGGATTTTGTCTAACTATGGACAAATGGTTCTAAATGGTCTGGACTACTTTTCCGTTACAGCTTTGCATTCATTTTCCAACCAACCAGTGAATAGCCTCGCGAATAATTTGTGGTAGGAACCGGTGTTTTTATTTTACGAGACTTTGTAGTTTATCGAATGTGGTGTAATAGCGGGGACGCTTCACAAACTAAGGCATGTTCACAGACTAAGAAATAATTAAGTGTAACATAACTAGGTATAAGTACTTGTTAAGACCCGATTAATTATTATTTTCATAACCACGAACAATGTTCGTGTTATGTAAGTTCAAAGCAACGGCGCTAGATGGCGTATTAAAATTTCTGTATCATGATATATTGATTTTTCTGTACTACATGTAGTCTGGGCGAATAAAATTGGTGGTTCCTATTCTCACCATTGAGTACTGTGTTTTATTCAATTTTTGGGACATTGTTCATACTTGTTGTTTTTATAAGTGGCAAACACGCCGACACGCTCGTTTGCGCATTATGTGGCCCAGCAAATGATAGACATCTACAAACTACAAGTTAATTCAGGTCTCCGGATTCATTATGACTAACAGTATAATTATGTTATTGTATTGCGTTTTTATTCTGAGTTAGCGTTGTCTTACCTAGTCGAGCTAACCCATTCTTGCTGCGCCTATAGCACAGCTGCATCGTGGCTCGGCCACTCTCCTAGTTCATATCGTACCGAAAAATTATACCAGTGCAAAATTTTGATAAGTTTACTTTTAATGTTTTTTAAGAAGGAGGGAATGGTGACAAACGAGTACACGCGTCACCTATTAATTACTAATTAAGAATTAAATTGTAGGTGTGTTTTCACCTCCAAATACTAAGTGGTAATGTCTCGTTACCAGTAAAAACGGTTGCAATTTCTCGTCACACCCTATGAAACTAGACAACGTTATGCTGCTATTTCACGGAGGTATTCTGTGTGAGCGTGGCCCTTCCGCAGTTGAGCAGACCCATCGGCTGCAGCCATAATATGCTGCAGCTTGGCTTTATCGATGACATGAATGTTTATCATCATCAACACCACCGTCATTATGGCAGCCCTCCACAAATTCACTTCTGAACATAGGCCAAGAATGAATTAGTACATAGAATTGGTAGGAATTTTCATTTCAGTCATAGGTTTTCGCGAATATAAAATACGAAACAAAAATTTTGAATTCAAATCAAGAAAAGTGTTTTTTCGCTAAAGAATTTGGCTTTCGATTTCACAACAGGCGGTGTAAAGTACACATCCGCCCCGTAGTGCACGGACCTTTGTGGCCTGCGGCTGCCTCCGTAAATTGAATAATGACCAGCCTGCCTCAACTAAGTGGATTCTATTTTGCTCTATGTGCTCCAATCGACCGACGTTTTCGATGTTATATGAAGTACGAAAATATCCGACTTTTTTCAGCCATAGGCCACACCTATATTATGTACATGTATAGTAAGTACTAAGTATAGAGGAGCACTTATAATTCTTTATTCCACGCGTACGTAAAATAATTTATTACGTCGACGTTTGTTTTGTTTTTGATGGATTTTTTATTAGGTTACGAGTTTGTTTGAAACATTGTTAAAACGAGTATTGTAGCGTCGCGTGGTTATATCACATTTGTTTTGGTTATTTCTATTTATAACATTTACATAATATAATATCGTCGCATTTAATCTAATCGGAGTTCTTTGTTGTTATATAATTACATTACTTTGAAATTTCTGTTACCTATATTTATGTACAATTATTCCAGCAAGCATTACGCCATTTATGGTCGATTTTTTGCAAATGTGAGTTAAGTAATAGGACATATATTTCTTAATGAATAAAAATACGGTGCCGAGTGCTTAGTTCAGCGGAAATACAAATGCTTGTACATTCGTAGATTGCAAAAATTCAACATTTTTTGAATAATAAAAGATATTTGGAGACTGGATATATTTTGGTTCTTTCCGTTGTTTTTATTACGATTGACTCCTTCTTGTTGTAAAACATTTCTGCATTTGATGGAATCAGGCGTTACCTTGCGGAAATCCATTATAATAAAAATATTAATTAATCTGCAACCTTCCGCTAACTAAATAAATACAATGAAGTGTCTTACCTGGATTGAAGAGCACCTCCCGCTCTCCCTCAATTGCATGCACTAACTCCGTCACCACTGGTCCCAGCACCACTACTCCCGGCACCACTACTTCCAACACCACTATTCCAGGAAAGACACACCATCGACGATAATACGACACGTGTTTCGCCTCTACACGAGGCATCCTTAGGTGATGTAGACTCTACGGCGGCTGACCGCTAAGTAAGCTTAGCGGTCAGCCGCCGTAGAGTCTACATCTGGTGCTCTTCAATCCAGGTAAGACATAGTATTTAGTTAGCGGAAGGTTCCAAATTTATTAATATTTTTATTATTTCTGCATTTATTTTAATTTTGATCGCCACTCTTATACAACGATCAAACAATTCATATAGCGACCATAATCTATACCTGGCGTAGGTATTGAACGAATTGAAAATGGATGGTTTAATGGATATTGTGAGGTATTCAACGCACAGTAACATCCATTTAGAAAAATAATGTTTTTCATACGCGCAGACGACGCGTTTTTCACGAACGGACGTGTTTTTTAATGAATTAGGGTTACAAACGCGCACATTGTCCGCCTGATGGTAAGTGGATGCTACGGCTTATAGACATCGAAATATATCCTCGATTACGAATCAAAATGCGGGCGCGTTGCCACCCCTGAGGAATGAGATGCAATGTCTCGTCGTTACTTGTAAAAATAGTCTCCGGTTGTTTACACTCGCCATACGAAACACAGCGGCATTATTCTGCTGTTTCACGCTGGTATTGTGTGAGTGCGTAGTCCGACTCCGGCCGAGTCGACTTTTTTGTGCTGCGGATATGCCTAGCTAGTCTTAGTTGCTGCAGCGTATCTTTTCTATGTGAAATGTACGGCGTCGTATGCAGATGTACGTAAGAAGCTCGTTTGAAGCTTGTCTTTATTGCGTTGTATCGATACAAACGCCCTCAAGCATTACATTACGTAAATTTATCCTTTTTTTATCATTTATTTATCATTATCATCCTTGGAAGGAATCGGTTTCCGATTCCTTCCAAGGATGATTCGCGAGGCTATTGAAATCAAAAAACATCCTAATTTCAATAGAGAAGATGGCTGGGTGCTACCATCTGCTTGGGATCCTATAATAAATAAAATTAAATCCCAACCCAAGCATACAACTGCAAGACTCCATGATACCATAAGTTCATACTGTGTAGATCGGAACAAAAGTTAAATTTTAATCTATGGTAACCGCGGTTAACTATGACAGCTGGACGTTGAACATCTCAGTCCTTCCCGTGACCATGGGTGCTGTAAAGCTCTCGAAACGTCGGGTAATTAAAAAGTTAAAAAAAAGTTAAATATACGCGATAAATTCCGTAAAAAACTAGTATTATTTCAACTATAATATAGCTTCAGCGTGGCTCTACCATGTAAAAATATTTATCAATTATAGTTGATTTTTTTAAAGCAGTAATCAGGCCAACGTAAACAGTGTTGTCTCGACCGACGCCATCGTAGTGTTGAGGATTGCCCAGGGGCGTCAACGAACACTAGTTGAATGAACAACTAATCTACTGTTGTTGACAGTTGACAGCCTATCAATCGACTACTTTGTATAGTATTATCGACATTAACGTGCTATTGAATTTTAAATGTTTTATTAGTGGCGGTGACTACCTACTTGTTACTCGGGTTGCTCTCGCTGCGCGTAGGAAAACCTTACCTACTTTAAAAATATCGAAGGCGTGTTGTTTTTACAATTTTAACTTGTAAGCTTGCTAGTATACCGGCGCCCATGAATGGAGCCCATGCATGTAACTTGTTTCAAGTTATAATCAAGTTGGTTGCATTCAAGAAGGTCACAGATTCTATTCCTTTTTGGTTACCGAAATAGATAAAATGGAGTTACTGGCACAATGAAAATGTTATGATTTTTTTTAAATTTTTGTATTACGTAAATTAATTAATGTTTTATTTCATTGCAGGCGCAAAGTGACGATGACGACGTCGGGCCCGACGATGTCAACGTCGCCGTTGAAGGCGGCTTCATGGACGAATTCTTCAGTGAGGTAAATCTATGACTTAATAATATTTAAGAGACGTTACTTATATTTGTTATGTTAAAAATTAGTTATGCAACGAATACAAATACGAATATTCGTATCCGCCGAATAGTAGACATTTACCAAATATTCGTATTCGGCGAATACTAACCAGGAATTTTTAAAAACTTATATTTTTGTACACAACTTGGCAGACTTTGAAAACGCGCGTCGTCGGTACGTAAAAAATACGAAGTGTTTAGAGGCCCTTAGCCGCAACGACGACTACACAAGATTTGTTGAGAATCTATCAATGTACCGAAACATGTTTTCATACGAAAATATCAGATGTTGACGAGATTACATGAACAGCGCATGTCATGAAATCACAGCAAGGCCATGGGCTCTTATGAGGCAAATTATTGATATTCTGGCCAATAATAAAGAAGCTCCAAAGAGCTAAGCAAATAATTAACGACATTATTTCAAGCAATCCCAATAATACCCTCTGATCCATTGACCTTTTTTTTGGCCTTTTTATTTTTTTCATTACCATGGCGAGATATTCGTATTCGTATTCGCTGAATAGTAGGTTTAATATTCGTATTCGTTGCATCGTTATTAAAAATACATCATAATTAATAATAATAATGTCCTCCAGACCGAATTTCGGCCACGGCGGCCAAGTGTATGCGCATTGCGCAAGCACGGGTGCACTCCCTATTCCTTTACTCTCATAATCCGATGGGACGGTAAACCGACACGACCGTAAACCGACACGACCGGAGAGAGATCAGGCGCAGGACCAACGGCTTTACGTGCTTTCCGAGGCACGAGGGTGAGACACCGCCAACTTCCTGACTCCGGGCAACTACTGAGAATTTCTTGACGGAAAAACTCAATAGTTGATTTTTTGGTCCGACCCGGGATTCGAACCCAGGACCTCATTATCAGCAGTCGCACGACTACAACCAATAGACCAACGAGGCAGTCATAGTTATTATATATATAACACCATAGTGATTGTTAATCTAACGGAATAATGACAATATAACATTTATCTTTAGCTATCAACAACAAAATTTTAAACGACTAATAACGGGGCTTGTAATAGTGCCAAAAGTACCTACAAGTTAGAAAAAAGAAAGCAAGCTGACACCTACTACCGGCACGGCTATTGTTCCTTTTGAAATAATCAGAACGATCATTTAACAAATATTTTATATAAATATATTTTACTTAATTTCCTCTCTCAGTAACAAAACACTTGATCAATCTTAGAAATATTTGAAATCCTGTTAGATGACGTGACTTATTGTAATAAATTATTATTAAAAAATGTTTTACAACCAACTTGCTCGTAAACAAAACACCGACTAACTTTATACAGTTAACATTAATCCGGGTATAGAACCCGGATCGGATGAAATCGGTCGTCCGGGTCATGATAGGATTACATGGCTCACCATCAGGGCGATATACATTTGCCAGGCTTACTCGGCCAAACGATAAAGTCACTGTATTTTCTATTGTTAGCGAATGAAAAAGTACTTGGCAGAGCTTTTAAGTACCAAGCTAAAGGCGTTAAAATGATACAATTACATTACTCGAGCGTGAGTCGCTATGAAAACAAGATCAATTTGTAATGTAATTGAAGGCTGTGTTTGTTTGGTCTTGGTTATGGGATATTTACATTAAAGGTTATGTACTCTTATAAGCGTTATTTTTGTCTAACACATAGCACTTTCATTTTCCAAAGGTAATAAATACGAGGGTGGATTGAAAAGTACTCGGCCTAACCAAGAAAATAAACACATACTAAATCAGTTATATTTTTATTTTTCTCCATAATCACCATCAAGTTCAATACACTTTTGCCACCTCCCCTTCCAAGCATTTAGACCGTTGAAAAAAAATGATTCTTCCTTAGAGTCAAAATATGCGTCTACAGCTGCTTTGACCTCGTCGTTTGTCGAAAATCTTTGACCTCCCAAGTGCTTTTTTAGGTTAGGGAACAGAAAGAAGTCTGATGGTGCCAGATCAGGTGAATACGGCGGATGCGGTAACAGTTCAAAGACACAGTTGTGAATTTCAGCCATTGACTGTACTGACGTGTGAACACGGGCGTTATCTTGATGAAACAGGGTTTTTCTTCTGAGCATTCCTCGACGTTTTTCTTTTATTTCCTCTCGTAAACGACGTAGTAAGGTGCAGTAGTAATCAGAGTTTATAGTCTGACCCCTTTCAAGATAATCAATCATAATCACACCTTTCGAGTCTCAGAATACTGAAGCCATCACCTTATTTGCCGACAAAATCGACTTAGCCTTTTTAGGGGGTGGTGAACCAGGTCTTCTCCACTGTTTTGATTGTTGTTTTGTTTCCGGTGTACAGTAATGAACCCATGTTTCGTCCATAGTAACAAAACGATTCAAAAAATCATCTGCATCGGCTTCAAATAACTCCAAACAGTCGCGTGAAATAGTCAATCGCGTCCTTTTTTGTTCAACTGAAAGCAGTCGCGGAACCCACCTCGCAGACACCTTGTGGAAACCCAACTCGTTGACAATGATGTTTTGAGTTCGTTCATAAGAGATGCCTATAATCTCGGCTATCTCTCTAATTTTTAATCTGCGGTCTCCCATTACTAAATCAAGTACTTTTTTAATATTTTCGTCAGTAGTTGACGTCGAAGGCCTTCCAGAGCGGGGTTCATCTTTCACACTCTCTCTACCACGCTTAAATTCTGCTATCCATTTTTTGACGGATGAATATGACAGAGCACAATCGCCTAATGTACTGACCATGTCATCATGGATGGCTTTTGATGATAGTCCCTTCTTATGGAGGTACTTAATGACGGCACGCTGCTCGATTTGCTTCATTCGCGGAAATTATGTCCGATTACTTTGTTAATAAATTTATAAAATCACAACTAATTATCGCACACGTTTCGAACTTCACACAATGAACTAGTCTGAACTGAACTAAATAATGTGGGTAGATTTGATTTTTAGAATTGAATGGATCTGTGTTAGGCCGAGTACTTTTCAATCCACCCTCGTATTAATTCCAATTGTACGAGTATACTGTCAAAAACTCTGCCGTATTAGAGTGAGGATAATGGCATTTTTTACATTTGTACGACGCACAAAGCACACATAGCTACTATTTATATATTAATACATGAAAGGAAAACTTTGTAGCTTTGTACCCCCTTTTTAGCATATTGCGCACACGGAGGAGTGTGATATTTTAAATGCAAGAATGCAGAAAGTTAAATTTAATTTATATAACATTAGTGTGTATTAATATGTTATAATATGTTGTGCCCAAGAGCCGTGGTAGCTCAGATGGTTAACGTTCGCTGTAAATATAATAGAACGCGAGTAACCCGGGTTCGTTCCCCGCCGGCACCAATGAAATTGTTAATTGCAATTTTAAGTACTGATTTACCACGTGCTCGGCGGTGAAGGAAATCCAGAGCCATGCATTCCTCCAAAACCCACTACACGGTGTTGATGGGAGACTTCAACGCAAAACTGGGCACAAGAGAAAGCGGTGAGCTGAAGGTGGGGAAATTTGGAGTATGGCAACGGAACCGAAGGGGCCAGCAGCTGGCCGACTTTATGGAGAAAGAGGGACTCTTTATGATGAACTCTTTCTTCCAGAAGCGGCCCCACAGGAAGTGGACCTGGTCGAGCCCCGACGGTTCGACAAAAAATGAGATTGACTTCATTATGACGACCAGACGCCAACTGTTCAGTGATGTCTCATTGATCGCAAGGGTGAAAACTGGCAGCGATCACCGAATGGTTAGAGGCACACTAAACCTAAACGTTAAGTTAGAGAGGTCTCGTCTAATGAAGTCAACGCTCCGTCCCCCTCGTGCTCTAATTCAGAATCCCGAAACCATTCAGTTCGAGTTACAAAACCGCTTTCAGTGCCTAGAGGATTGCAATGCAGTGGACGATATGAATGACAAGCTCGTGGAAACTGTCCATGCGGTCGGAGCTAAGTTCTGCAAGACCCGCCGCAGAAGAACACAAAAACTCTCCGATCACACTCTTAATCTCATGGCTGTTAGACGGGAGATGAGGCTGCAATCGTCAACAGATTTGACAGCATACAGGCAGCTGAACAGACAGATCTCCAAATGCATGCGGCGAGACTTACGCAACTTTAATACTGCTCGTATTAAAGAAGCGATCGAGCGGAACCAGGGCTCCAAAGTCTTTGCCAGAGATCTGTCTGCCAGAAGGAGCCAACTGTCAAGGCTGAAGACTGAGTGTGGCAACATCGTTTCCGGGACACCTGAGATTCTGAGTGAGATTGAGAGGTTCTATGGGCAGCTGTACACATCATCGTTGGAGCCACACGCAAGTGTGAGTAACGATCCAAGAGCAAGTCTTATCCGACACTATTCCGATGATATCCCGGACGTCAGTCTGAGCGAGATTAGAATGGCTCTCCACCACCTTAAAAACGGCAAGGCCCCGGGCGGGGATGGAATTACAGCGGAGTTTCTGAAAGCCGGTGGAACACCGGTATATGAAGTCCTTCAGAAGCTCTTCAATTCCGTCCTCCATGGTGGCATTACTCCGGAGGCGTGGAGCAGAAGCGCGGTGGTCTTTTTCTTTAAGAAAGGCGACAACGCTCTCTTGAAGAACTACAGACCGATTTCCCTTCTGAGCCGCGTCTACGTGCTGTTTTCGAGAGTCATTACGAATCGTCTCGCACGCAGACTCGACGACTTCCAGCCTCCCGAACAAGCCGGTTTCCGAAAAGGCTTCAGTACCATAGACCACATACATACCGTTCGGCAAATTGTACAGAAGTCCGAAGAGTACAATCTGCCACTTTGCCTAGCGAATGTGGACTATGAGAAAGCCTTTGATTCCGTCGAAATTTGGGCGGTGCTGCAGTCTCTTCTGCGGTGCCTAGTTGACAGTAGGGCTACGATGGCTATCCGAGTACAGAACTAGAGTACGAAACCTATCCAACTGTAGAGAGGTGTAAGACAGGGTGATGTTATATCCCCAAAACTCTTCACTGCTGCGTTGGAAGACGTTTTCAAGGTACTGGACTGGAAATGATACGGTATTAACATCAATGGCGAGTACATCACTCACCTTCGATTTGCCGACGATATAGTCCTTATGGCAGAATCGCTAAAGGACCTTAGCACTATGCTCAATGACCTCAAGGGTGTCTCCCAACGGATAGGTCTTAAGATGAACATGGACAAAACAAAGATCATGTTCAATGTCCATGTCACACCTATGCCGGTAGTTGTTGGGAGCACTATGCTCGAAGTTGTTGACGAGTACGTTTACCTGGGACAAATAGTCCGACTAGGTAAGTCCAACTTCGACCGAGAGGTCAATCGACGGATTCAACTCGGCTGGGCAGCGTTCGGGAAATTACGGCACATCTTCTCATCAGGTATACCTCAATCTCTGAAAACTAAAGTGTACAACCAGTGCGTGTTGCCAGTGATGACTTACGGATCTGAGACGTGGTCCTTCACCGCTGGCCGTATGAGGACGCTCAAGGTCGCTCAGCGAGCTATGGAGAGGGCTATGCTCGGAGTTTCACTGCGTGATAGACTCAGAAATGAGGATATCCACAGTGAAACCAGAGTGACCGACATAGCCCAACGGATTAGTAAGCTGAAGTGGCAATGGGCCGGCCATATAGCTCGAAGAACCGATAACCGATGGGGAAGAAAGGTTCTCGAGTGGCAGCCTCGTACCGGTAGGCGTAGTGTAGGGCGACCCCCCACTAGATGGAGTGACGACCTGGTAAGACATGCAGGAAGTCGATGGATGCAGGTGACTCAGGACCGTGCTTTGTGGCATTACTTGGGGGAGGCCTATGTTCAGCAGTGGACTTGTGAAGGGCTGTAATGATGATGATGATGATGATGAAGTAATTTGGCTTAAAAACTGAGAACTTATGATTTTTTTTTACTAAAATCATGAAATAAATGTATGGAGCAGATACGAAAAGTCAATATAACCCTGGAATCACAAATTATATCCGTACAGGTGGTTATAGTACTAATTATTTATGAACATACTTCTTGGTTTTTTTAAATGGTCAAATTTTTTTTTTCTTATTATTCAAACTTTTTTTAATGCAGAAAGATAACTGCAACTAAAATATGTCAGAAGAAAGGTTTTGTAACAACATCAAATCACGACCCTTCCGATGCGATGGTAATAAAAAATATCTGATTCTATTGAGGCCTTGTAAGAAGTAAACAAAAACCAATAATAAAATCATTAGTGTTTGCTCGTACTACTAATGAGTCCAAATCAGATCTTTTTAGAGCTCATTAACTAACAAAAGCTTCTAGACACAATGGGTACGAAATTTTGTAGGTAGCATAATATGGTAATAAGCATATTAAGGGTATCCTTGTTAGAAGATTTTCCACTATTTTTCCGTGATTGATTGTTCCCGAAACCTCCTAAAATCTTTGTTCCGAGCTTCTGATAGGCTGCCAATTGGCACAATTGCATTGCGTTCGATGATATCTGCTCCATGAATCAGCAACTTTTGAATGGTTGTTGACATGTAGTAGAAACCATATAATTCCACTTACTTTTGGCCTGTCCTTACATGTAAAATCTTTGAAATTGGGTACATCGATTACCTCTCCAGATGTTAAGGCTTGCAAAATTACAGCAAATCTGCATACAAGCTCTTTGTCCAAACAAGTGATAGCCGCAGTTTTAACGGGAAACTCAAAAAATCTTCTTGCCGTGTTCCCATTGTTTTTCGTTCCCGATTCTTGTCAATGTGTAATTGTAATGTCGACTAATAGATTAAGATCAGCTTTAAATCTGTCCTGAATTTTCACATGAATTTAGTAAAAAGCTGTTATTTTGACATTACAGACTATTCAATTTTCTTTATTTGAATTGATATAAGTTAGTCGCAGGAAACACACTGCACTAGTAAACAACCATTTAACTTAAAAGCTTACGTTTCCCCGGCTTTATATAACAGTGTTTACAAAAAGTCTGTAACAAATAAAATATGCAACTGTGATTGTTTTGTAGTCATATAACCTACAAATGCCGGACCTTGTTGCGCTCTATTGTGAGCAGGTGAATTTTTAATTTGTAGCACAGGGAACTCTAGAATATTGTTTAAATAGAAGAGAATTAAAAATCTATAAAAAAAATGAAATGGAACTAGTTTTTACGGATTCTCCCGCGTTTAATTAGCTTGGTTTTATACTCTCCGACATTTTGAGTAATTCACAGCATTCATCCTAACGGGGGGAATGAGATGCTCAACATCTCAATATCATAGTCAACCACGGCTATAGTAAATGTTTAACATCTCAATCTCAATGTCATTGTTAATCGACCTACGCAGAAGGAACATAAAATAGTATTATAATAAATTCTTGCAGAGGTATGCTTCGGTTGGAATTTAATTTTGTTAGTTATAAGACCTCAAGCAGAGTATCACTCAGCCATCTTCTCTAATGAAATTAGGATGTTTTTTTATTTTATTTCATAAGCCCCGCAAATCATCTTTGGTAGGAATTGGTGTTCTTTTTTTTTAAATTGAACATGTTCAAATACTACAGACTTCGATAAAATACATATAGGAGCGTCGGTAAAAAAATAAGCGAAAGAAAAAAAAATTGACGCAATAACAGTAACAATGGTCTTGAAAATAGTCCGCGCACTCTTGCTTATTGAAAGAATTAGATTAGGTCTTTACCGACCACACAGACGATTGTTCGGCTTTTATTGTAACCTTCGGCTGAATCTAAAGGTTAAATTGTACTAAGAATTTCTTATGGCCCTGGCAACAAGTAAAGATAACAACGTAAATTCCGTACTGTTTTATTTTATCTGCTAACACTAAATTGAAACAACGTTAAAATGTATAAATAACATACTTAATAACCAGCCTTCAACCAATAAAATAAAATTCAATAATAATTAAATAGAGTGGCACCTATTTTCCAGCCCGCCATTTTTAATTTTTATCGATCGGCCTAGTTTGAAGAAGCAGAAAATTAATAGAACAATATTTAGTCGATTATTTTATTACTGAACATCGAGTAGTAAAACTATAATAAACTGTGAATATTCCTCGTTGAGAACTCCATCGAATTTCGCTAAGTTTAAAAAATGCGCAGTGTATTATGTGCCAAGATGGGTGATACTACCAAACATTGGTTCAGAAAATTTAAGAACGGAATAATTGATAGAATCAGGCGTTACTTTGCGGAAATTCATTACAATATAGAAATTAATTAATTTGCAACCTTCCGCTCACTAAATACAATGATGTGTCTTACCTGGATTGAAGAGCACCTCCCGCCCTCCCTCAATTGCATGCACAAATCCCGTCACCACTAATCCCAGCACCACTACCCCCAACACCACTACTACAAAGAAGAGGATTTTATAATTGAACGGAAACGAGCTCGGGACTTAGGGCATCCCGACCCGGACTGGTTAGATTAGGAGATTAGGAGATGGCGGGGTAGAGTGAGTGAGCAAATAGACCCTGCCATCTCCTTCGTGGTAATTTTGTTATAAACCACTCAAAAGTAGGAGCCCCGCGAAGCGACGCTTGACACGAAAATTGAAAACGATTGATTGTGTTAACATTTATAGGTGTGAATTGACATATTAGTGGCTGGCTACACGGGCTCCGCCCACTCCCCCGTTCAATTATGTATGTATTATAGTATTCTATGTTCAAAACAGTGTCGGTAGGGCTATTGAACTAATTGAACTAGTGATATGTATGAGCGATACGAATCTCTTAATCAATAAGACACGTATCCCTCTATCCATTTCAGTGATGCGTTTTGCGTACGTCTATTATGAGAATGGATCCGAGATTCACTTTAAGTTGTCTAGTAGAGACAGTTCGGTGCTCTCATACTGTAATATAAAAATAACGCTTTCGGAAAGTCATCGATATGTTCAGACCAGTTTGTATTACATACTTCTTACCAAGGAATTGCTGTGGGATATTATTATGAGGGATAGAAAGTTGGTAATGTACGAGGAGTAATCCAAAAGTAATGATAATCGATTATTTACTGTGCAAATAAAAATCAAAAATAAATTTTTGGTTGCTTATGTACCCACTGGATCAGCATAAAAATCATATTAATAGGCTATGATTCCCGGGAGGCACATTTATTTGAATGCGAATCATCGAAGAGACATCAAAATGGAGAAAAACGGAATTAGAGCTGTCATCAAGTGAGGTATTAGTGTAGTGTAGTATAGGTGTTTAAAAAAAATCGAAGAGTGAAAAGAAGACTATCAGGCATATAGCTGAGGTCACAGGGATCACATAATGGCGGTCTTCAAAGAATCCTTGCGAACGAATTGCATATTGAAAAAGTTCTCTGCACGTTGGGTACCGAGAATGTTAACCGACAAGCAAAAGTAAAATCGTGTATATTTCGAGGGTGAATCTCGAAAGATTCCAAGCAGATCAGGAATTTTTTTTGTAACGTTTCGTAACCATGGACGACCTCCTCACCGACGCCGACCAAATTCAAAGTGTCAAGTTAGGCGATAAAGGTTATGGCGTCCGTGTTTTGGAAAGCTGAAGGAATAATTATGGTGGAATATTTGAAAACGGGAGCGACTATTTCGGACTCTTTTTTTTCTAACGCATTTCTGGGTTTAGAAAAAAGATGAAATAAATGCATTAACTTGTTAGGAGACTGTAAAAAAATAAATTAATTTTTTTAATTAATCACCGTGTTTAATATTTATAATACTTTTGGATCAACCCTCGTACGTCGATTTTCAGCTTCCATTTTTTAGCTTGGATCTAGCCTTTTTTGTTTTTTATTTTTATAGGATAAGGGGTGACCAACGAGCACACAGTCCAACCACCTGATGTTAAGTAGTTGCTGTGGCCTATAGACATATACATCTATCCTCGACCACGAATCAAAATGCAGGTTGTCACCCGTGAGGACTAAGATGATTTCCAGTATAAAGAGTTTCCGGTTCTCTACACTAACGAATACGAAACAGCAGCGTCGAGCTGCTTTTTTACGCTGGTATCCTTTGGGAGCTTGTTCCTTCCCCGGTCGAGCCGACCCATACGTGCTACATCTATACTATTAATATAGCTGCAGCAGGGTTTTACCACGTTAAAAAAGCTAAGTGGAACAATTGAAAATCCTATTTGCGTCGTAAAATTATTTAAAGAGTGGGGCGGGGAATGAATAGGATTTACATATACTACTAAATACGGTGGTAGTGAACTGGAAGTAGGTATACTTCTCATCCTACCACGGCCACACTCTTTATATGAATAATTCCCAATATGAGTAGGCAATGTGATAAAAACTATTTAAATAATTAAATTGACCGGGCGTTATGAATAAAAGCCGTTAAGTTTTTTTTAAGCTGAGTTAAAGGTAAGTTAGTTTAAGGTTTTTTTAATGTTACATATTTAACACTTAAACTCATGGGAATAAAGTTTATCATTAAAGGTATTATTTTGT
Source organism: Parnassius apollo (assembly GCA_907164705.1). Classification (NCBI taxonomy): domain Eukaryota; kingdom Metazoa; phylum Arthropoda; class Insecta; order Lepidoptera; family Papilionidae; genus Parnassius; species Parnassius apollo. The sequence continues at coordinate 3,852,762 of CAJQZP010000851.1, forward strand.
ATACAACTATTTACGGATATCATCGCGTTTAATTAACTATTAAACATATTTTAATTCCCGACGTTTCGGGTGCTTTTACAGCACCCATGGTCACGGGGGGGGGGGGTATTGAGATGTTTGACGTCCCAATGTCATAGTTAGCCCGGCTACTTTCAGTTTTTGAATATTCAATTTTGATCCGATCTACGCAGATCGAGCTTTTAGTATTTTGAAGTCTTGCAGTGGTATGCTTGGGTTTGTGTTTAATTATGTTTATTATAGGATCCCAAGCAGATGGCAGCACCCATCCATCTTCTCTATTGAAATTAGGATGTTTTTTTAATTTCAATAGCCTCGCGTATCATTCTTGGGTAGGAATTGGTGTTCTTTTGCGGGGATACGATAAGATAACATGCTTTATTTGTTAGAATATGGTACATTACAGTTTTTACAAATTAATTTCGATCCGAAATATTCTGCCGTTTCCGGCGTACAAATATTTTCAGTTAGATATTTTACGATATTGTAGAAAATTAAGACATTTATTATTATAAAGATACTTGCAGCAATACTTATGGAAACTAAATCTATATAAAACAAGTATATCAATCAATTCATAATATTTTTAATTAAAACATGTCAATAAATTATATTCAGTAATTTAATAATTACAATTCGAGTCAAATGTATCATTAAAGAATTCATTTATTTAGTAATAACTTTTATTTAAAAGAAATTGAAATAATTTACTTTTAAAGATTCCTATATTCATCTTTTTGAAACAAACAGGCAATTTGTTGTAAACATGTATTGCCATACAATATAAATTTTTTGAGTAAAGTTTTATTCTTTGCTTTGGTACACAAAATTTATGTATGTTTCTACTAGTCCTAATTACAACATCGTTGTGTTTTTCAAATAAATTACTATTTTAGTGAACAAAGACACAGATTTCGTATACCTATAATGCTGGAAGCGGCAATATTTTATGTTTGCAAAAAAGAGGAATACAACTATCTAGTTGGTGTGCTCCGCGTAAAGGCCTTACACATTTTTTCTGTCCGCGAAAAGCTTTAATGAAATCGACAGAATTACCCCATGTTATTAAGCCGTAACGTAGGATCGAAGAAACATATCCATGATAGGCAGAAAGAGCGGCCTCCACGTTAGTCACTCGTCTTAAGCGATATAAAACAAAGACAAATTTATCTAACTTTTTACATAGGTTATCAATATGTGTCTTCCAATTACAGAACTTGTCTATTGTTACGCCTAAAAAGTTAGTATGGTCCACTTCTTCTAAACGTTTTTCCCATATTCAATTTTAAGTGGTCCTTGTTTACTATAATATGTCTGAAATCTTATCTTAGTTTTTCCGGTGTTAATTTGTAAATTATTATGTCTTAACCAATCTAATATTGTTTCTAAAGTCCTATTTTCTTTCATGTTCGTGGTCAAAAATTAATTATTGTTTTCAATATTAATGGTAATGTGCTGATGACATGCACATGTTTAGTTATGTTATAAAGATCGTGTATATATATATATATATATATATATATATATATATATATATATATATTATAAATAACAGAGGTCCTAGCATACTTCCTTGTGGCACTTCACATTTATTTTCGCAAAATTGTGCTATAATTTTTTCTACGGTGTCCTGAGTAACGTGATATATCAACGCATTTTTGACTTAAATAATCTTGTATTAATTTTAATGCATTATCTCTTACACATATTTGCTAAGTTTGTGTAACAATAATTTAATAAGTAAATAATTTGTGGTTTATCAAGTCTGATGTAATGGTGGGGACGATCTTAAACATGTTCACAGACTGCAGACTTCCCGGAGCGTCTGTGCTTCACGTCAGCTATATGTTCTTTCACGCGTTTTTTATAGATCTTTTTGTTTGCTCTATGTAATAGAGACCACATTCACAATCTAGCTTGTACACTCCTGCATCTTCTAGAGGAATATTGCATTTGATGGATGGTTAAAATTGACTAATCTTCTTCGGTGGCTCGAATTATGTTTAAGTGGAAGCTCGCTTCAAGATGTAGCCAACCTCGTCTGTGACTCTCCTGTGACCTCGACTCGACTCTCGACTCTCTCGGCTCGACTGTGACCGGCTTCACTCGGTCACTGTGACGTTGGCGCGGGACCCGAAGGTTGTTGTCTTGCAATTCTTGCTTGACGTGCTGAAGCTCGGAAGCTCGGCTACCAGATGTTTTCTGTCACAGCTCCCTCGTGCTCTCTGAAACAAAGATTTACCCACGGTAACTAACCTTGAAGGATGATGGTAAGATTCATCATTTAAATATCGGTTGGTACGGGGCTTTTTCCTATAAACTGTGTGACTAATAGTGTTATCAGGATTTCGGATGACTAAAACATCTAGGAAAGCTAAAAAATTATTTGCCTCTAACTCCATCGTGAATTGTATGTTAGAGTTTATGGAGTTAAGGTGATCTAAAAATGCAGACTTTAAGATAAGACTATAAGATACTATAAGCTCGTTGTGCTTAGATCGGACCAAAAATTAATATTCAAATACTGAAGGTAGCCGGACTAACTATGACATTGGGACGTCAAACATCTCAGTCGCCCCCCGTGACCATGGTTGCTGTAAAGCACCCGAAACGTCGGAAATTAAAAATAAGTTAAATAGTTAATTAAACACGACAAAATCCGTAAATAGTTTTTTTTTTCAATGTGTAGTGTTCGCGTAAATTTAAGAAATCGTAAATATTCTTTGTAACGCAGAGAAAGGAATACCCCATTGCACACACTTGTTAACGTTAGATTTAGTACATTATTAACTAATGGCCTCAAAAGAGGTTAACCATGATGACCAGACCATGTGATAAATAGTGAAGTTTAAATCAGTATTAATTATGTAGCCCGATTTGATTTGTCATTGTTCATAATGCCGGGCATTATAAATAGTGCCCCGATTAATATCACTTGACCCATAACAGATATATAATATAATGGTTTAAGACATTTATTTTCTCAAAAGATTAGAGATTATAAAGATAAAAAAAACATTGAGCCGATTGGCGTAGTGTATAATAGTGTATAATCTTGGTATACATCATTATATTTGTCATGTTTATTTTGATTATAACTTGATACATATCCCAGATATAATTGTTTTTCCTTACAATAATTGACGATTACTTTTGTCTGCATCCTTATCAGAGTACAAATCAAAACAAAAGATGGTTTTTTTGTAGTTTGTTGTGATGACGATTTGTCATCGAAGAGCAGCGGCGTAAAAGAATCCACTATCCTATATCTTCACATGGACATCGTAGGAGGCAACTGAAACAGGTGATGGGAATCATCATCTTCCTGATAATAAACTTAAAATAATAATAAACTGCGATTGCCAACCCGCCTGCCAAGTGTGGCAACTGTGGTAAATCTGAGCCAATACATTGGGGAGACCTATGTTTAGCGACTGGCCGTGGACTTGAAAGGCTGTAATGTAATGTAACATCCAATTTCTATATGTTCAACATCGCTCTTTTTGTGTTATTACGGATTCAATTAATAACGTCGGCGTGAGCAGTCAGCAGAGTTTCCATTTATATTATTTCAGTCCGCAATGAGACGAGAAACGAATGAAATGTGGTAAAATCAATTCTTGCGTTCCATGAGAAATTTATCAAACCATCTCTTACCGTAAGCGCCGAAATCAGCTAGGTATAACTCTCAGTGTTATAATTGTAATTCCCAAGCCCAAGTTCGGGAATAGTGATTTTTATGTGGATTAATTTAATAGAAATTGAACAGTACGAATCGGATTAATATGTAGAAAATTGTCGGGACCCGCGGGACCCCTATACAATACCAGCACAAAATAAGTGATTATTTTAGGTCTGGGTAAATTGTTCTTGTGAAATTTATGAATGTAATTTTCTTCACGATATAGTTAAAATTCTTAATGTGATAACGTTTTATTCAAATAAAATTGTATTTTCCTAGAAAGTTACCAAGTTATTAATTATATACCTTAGGACCAAGTTTTCAATCCTTAGACAAAATGTGTGAAACTATCTAAAGATTAAAGTTATAATTTAGTTGTAATTTAATTTAAGTAGTAATTTTTCTTAGTCTGATAAACTGTCGAGTAAATGGTTGTCAATTTTTCAACCGTAATTTGTAATTTATCTCACGCATAGCTTATCCGACTATTTTTGTACTATTATATCAGCTCTAAGTTCCAGGCAGTAAAGAAAAAATATTGCGTAACCAAACATTAGAACAGGACCATTTATTTCCATTTAAATAAAACTAATTTTGCGGATTTTATAGTGTTTATTTAGATTTATTTTTAATTCCCGCCATTTTAAATTGGTTTTGTTCATTGTATTGTAGTATTCCTGTAAATATAAGAAATCAATAAAATGATTTCCATTTTATGTGGGGCAAAATCGCCACGGCTATGTTTTACTGGTACTTGTTTGTGTACCTAGTTTGTTTTATGCTCGTTCTATACGAGGGCGATACTGAAAGTTTTTAGAACTAGCCATTTGTAACTAATAAAATAAAAAAATAAGTTCTAATTTTGAAAATGGAACTCTTTGCCTATATTAATGGTTGCGTTTGGCAGAAAAAAGCGCTAGCAAAAGCAAAATGGCGATCGTAAGCGGTAAGCGCTGTCAAATCGTAAGTAGCTATTTTCCTCTAGGACACGAAGTTAGTTTTAACCGGGGAACCTACGAGGGCGGCACTGAAAATTTCGGGAATCAAGGAAGTGACACAATATTACTATTTAAAAATGTATTTATTGCTTTTCGAAGTATCCTCTGCGAAATTTGATACATTTTTCCATACGATGGAACCAGTCATTGAAGCAACCATTCCATTCGGAAGTTGGGGTCTCCAAAATGGCCGTTTTGTAGGCGTCAGCCGAGCGACAGCTTCTTCCGGTGATGAAAATCTCTGTCCACGCAATTTATTCTTTATTTTAGGAAAAGTATAGAAATCATTAGGGCTTAGGTCGGGGCTGTACGGCGGATGGTCTAATAATTCTATGTTTTCTTGCTCTAAAAACTCTTTTGTTCTGTGTGCGGTGTGAGAACTCGCATTGTCGTGAATCGTGATGGAGGATGATGCGGCGGTTGCAGTTCTCTTTACGGAGTTCAGAAACGACATGTGGCAAACAAATGCTAGCATACCATTCTGCATCAACCGTTCTTTGTCCCTCAAGAGGAATAGTCGTAACATGGCCGGTTTTGGAGACAAACGTGGCCACCATTTTTTTTGCAACACTCCGTGAACGAACAATTTTTGTTGGCTTTAACTCATTTTCGAACACCCAAACTCGTGACTGGTTTTTTGTTTCGGGTTCGTACGCGTATATCCAGGATTCGTCACCTGATACGAAGTTGTATACAGCATTTGAGGATCCTGCGTGGAATGTTTCGAGAGTTCTGACGCACCAAGTAACGCGAGCAACTTTTTGCTCTTCACAGAGCGAATGCGGTATCCATTGGGAAAACAACTTTTTCACACCTAATTTATTATTATTTGACTCATGCCAATGTCTAAAGTTGCCTGAATTTCGCGGTATGTCACATGTCGATCTTCCTCAATCAGCTTACGCACAGCATCAACGTTTTCTTGGGTGACTTGGACACGTCCACGTTGAAATTCAGCAAACCAGCGATAAATTGTGGTTTTGGATGGGGCTTCATCACCAAATGCAGAAATCATCCGGTCAACACACTGTTTTTGTGTTAAACCACTTCGAAAGTCATAATAAATCATCGCTCTTGAATTTTCTCGAGTCAATTCCATTTTCTCAACGACTAAACAAGTTTGACAAAACCTTGTGACAAGACCGAGAATCTTTTTTTTAAATAAATAAATGGTATTCGATTATTAAAACCAAGGAGTTTTCAATTAAAAAGATTTTAATATGATAGGAACAGTGGAAATATTCTATTCCCAATACTTTTAGTGCAGAGTAGTACCGGGTCCAAATGTGAATATAAACCATCTAAGGACCCATTCAAACACACAAAAAATTTCATCAAAATCGGTTGGATGTATACTGTTGCATGAATAAGTCAACTAGCGCCATCTAGTGTCAGGAACGAGAGCGAGGGGAGCATTGAGAAAATGACATCACAAATCGCTCAACTGACAGCGCCTAGTCGAAACTCGAACGCTCGGTGCCTTCCGCGTGTTTACTTGAACATTCTGGATATTTCTTTGCTGATTCAAATATATAGGCGCTGCAAGATGCGATCGAGGCAGTGTTGATTTGGGCGAAACAAGCGAAGCTTCGGAGTGGAATTAAGTGAATTAGTGTGTTTAAATTATTAGTGTTTTAACTTTAATTGTGTAAAGTAAATTAAAGTGTTAATTTAGGTAATTTTATCGGCAATTTTTATTGTCACGAACCTCAAGCTCGTAACAATTGGTGTCAGAAGTGGGATAAAATAATGCCGATTTTACCTAAGGAGGAAACGGAGGGTGTCCGTACCCGAAGTCAACGCCAACAGGAGACGGACCAGAGGAGATTTGGTGGTGCAACGCCGCAGATGTCTGAGGGCCAGCCGCCGGCCACGGAAGCCGGTCCGTCAGCAGCTTCTACGTCTGTGGCACCTGACTTAGGTGCTCTGATGGTGATGCTGCAGCAGCTGCGGGGCGGACAGTAGGAACAGGCCCGTCAGTTGAAAGAGCAGCAGGAGGAACAGGCCCGCCGACACGAGGAACAGGCCCGCCGACAGGAGGAACAGATGCTCCTCATGAAGGACCTTCACGCTACCTTCGGAAAGGAGATAAAGGAGGTGAAGGATAGGGTTGCTCACCATGACAACCGCCTGTCGGAAGCTGAAAACCGAATCGAGAAAGCTGAAACCCGAATCGACCAAGTAAACAATCGGGTTGACAACGTAATGGCTGACATGAAGAAATCACTGGACGAACTCAAACTTGGAGATGGAGCTACAGCTCCCGTAGTAGCTACAACACCTTCGCTACGTGGGTTCAAGGTGCCACCGTTCGACGGTACCTCTTCCTAGTCAGCCTACAAAATCCAGTTCGAGGCTGTTATGAAGGCGAACGGCTGGAATAAAAGTCAGGCCATGACTGCTCTCACACTAGGCCTGCGCGACCAGGCCCTAACAGTTCTGGAAGCTCTCGGCGAGGAAGTGACTTATGAGCAACTCCTTGAGGCATTGGAGGCGAGGTATGGCGACGCTCACCTGGAACACGTCTTTCGTGCGCAGCTTAAAGATCGCTTGCAGCGCATCAACGAAAACCTGCAGCAGTGGGCTCTAGAGGTGGAGAAGCTGGTGCGAAAAGCATACCGGTCTGTACCTGCGCTCATTGAAGGGAACCTGGTGCAGACATTCATCGACGGCATCCGCGACCTGGAAGTCAGAGCTGCTGTGAGGCTCGGGCACCACGAGACGCTTAAGAACGCCTTGGCCCATGCACTGGAGGTAGAAGCCGTGCGGCAGGATCATCGTTCCCATCGCGTCAGGGAGGTTGCAGCAGCTACAGTTCGCGACCGCAACAAAGGATACAGCCCTAGGTGCTATGGCTGTGGGGAAAAGGGCCATCTTCGATCCAGCTGCCCTAAACGAACTGTGGAAAGGAGAGTTGATCGATCTCGAGAGGGTAGTGCAGCTAACGGCACTGCCTGGCGGCGACAGGATCATCGTTCACCTCACGCTAGGGAGGTTACAGCAGTTACGGTTCGCGACCACAATAAAAGATACAGCCCTAGGTGCTATGGCTGTGGGGAAAGGGGCCATCTTCGGTCCAGCTGCCCTAAGCACACCCTAGGAAGGGAAGGTGAACGGTCTCAGAAAGGAAGTGCGGCTAACAGCACCGCCCAGCAGCAGCAGGAATACGACTTTACTATCAGACACTGCAGCGGGAAATCTCACGGCAACGCAGATGCATTGTCAAGAAGACCTTGTCCTGAAGATTGCAACCATTGTAGTAGGCAAGAGAGTAAGGAGGTGGTATCCATGAGGATGCTCAGGACGGACCACCTCAGCAACGAATGGAAGGACAACCTACGACATGCACAGCAGGAAGATCCAGACATCAAGCCGATTCTGGGATGGATGAAGGCCCGTGCTACCAAGCCTAAGTGGAGGGACGTCTCAGCGATGAGTTCAACCACGAAAAGCTATTGGGCCCAATGGGACAGCTTGCTGATTCAGGATGGAGTCCTGTGCCGTAAATGGGACAATGGTCGAAGAGACAGCTGTCGTTTGCAAATGGTTGTCCCTAAAGCTAAAGTGTCGAATGTTCTACAGTTGTGCCATAATGGTCGTTCAAGAGTCCATCTGGGAGTTAAACGAACTCTACTGAAGGTCCGAGAACAGTTTTACTGGGTCCATTATCGTGACGATGTCGAGGATTGGTGTCGTACATGTACAAGTTGTGCGGCCGTGCGGGGACCTCGGACACGTAGTAGAGGAGCACCGAAATTGTACAATGTTGGTGCACCACGGGATAGGACAGCCCTTGACATTGCGGAGCCGTTACAGAAAGGCGCAAGAGGGACTCCTAAGATCGTCCATGTGAATCGCTTGGCGCGTTATTATGGGGCCGATAATGCTCGGGACGAGCATGTCTTAGGAGGGGGCAGTGTTACGCGCTCCAGTCAACGATACACTAGCGCCATCTAGTGTCAGGAACGAGAGCGAGGGGAGCATTGAGAAAATGACATCACAAATTACTCAACCGACAGCGCCTAGTCGAAACTCGAACGCTCGGTACCTTCCGCGTGTTTACTTGAACATTCTGGATATTTCTTTGCTAAATTAAATATATAGGCGCTGCAAGATGCGATGGAGGCAGTGTTGATTTGGGCGAAACAAGCGAAGCTTCGGAGTGGAATTAAGTGAATTAGTGTGTTTAAATTATTAGTGTTTTAACTTTAATTGTGTAAAGTAAATTAAAGTGTTAATTTAGGTAATTTTATCGGCAATTTTTATTGTCACGAACCTCAAGCTCGTAACAATTGGTTTGGGTTGTGCAATGCTCCAGCAACGTTTGAAAGGCTGATGGAACTTGTACTTACCGGGCTAATTGGCGATGCCTGTCTGGTCTACTTGGATGACATCATCATCGTGGGCCGTACGTTTGAGGAACACCTTCAAAACCTGGAACGCGTGCTCATGAAGATTCAGAGTGCCAACCTCAAGTTGAGCCCGAAGAAATGTTCACTATTTCAACGGCAAGTTAACTTTTTGGGGTTTGTAGTATCGGAAGAAGGTATCCGCACAGATCCAGAGAAAATCGCCGCTGTCAAGGATTGGCCGGTTCCAAAAGACAAGACGCAGGTTAGAGCATTTTTGGGTTTGTGCTCCTATTACCGGCGATTCGTGAAGAACTTTGCAGATATAGCCAAACCTCTGCACAAACTAACCGAGGAGAAGCGACATTTCTGCTGGGATGAAAGTTGCAATATCGCATTCCAGGAGCTCAAGGACCGTCTGTGCAAAACACCTATTTTGGGATACCCTGATGCAAGCAAAGAATTTATAGTTGACACAGACGCAAGTGATATAGGACTCGGCGGTGTGTTGTCTCAACGGAATGGTGACCAAGAGGTCGTAATAGCGTACTTCAGCAAGTCGTTGTCAAAACCGGAAAGGAACTATTGTGTCACAAGACGCGAATTGCTCGCTGTGGTAAAGTCGTTGCAGCATTTTAGCAAATATCTTCTGGGACGAAAGTTTCACTTACGAACTGACCATGCTGCACTAAAATGGCTATTGCAGTTTAAAAATCCAGAAGGACAAGTTGCGAGGTGGATTGAACTACTGCAGGAATACGACTTTGAGATCGAACATCGCAGCGGAAAATCTCACGGCAACGCAGATGCATTGTCAAGAAGACCTTGTCCTGAAGATTGCAACCATTGTACTAGGCAAGAGAGTAAGGAAGAGGTATCCGTGAGGATGCTCAGGACGGACCACCTCAGCAACGAATGGCAGAACAGCTTACAACATGCACAGCAGGAAGATCCGGACATCAAGCCGATTGTGGAATGGATAAGGGCCAGTGCTCCCAAGCCTAAGTGGAGCGACGTCTCAGCAATGAGTTCAACCACTAAAAGCTATTGGGCCCAGTGGGACAGCTTGCTGCTTCAGGATGGAGTACTGTGCCGTAAATGGGAAAATGTTCGGGGAGACAGCTGTTATTTACAAATGGTTGTCCCTAAAGCTAAAGTACCGGATGTTCTACAGCTGTACCATAATGATTATTCAGGAGGCCATCTGGGAGTTAAACGAACTCTACTGAAGATCCGAGAACGGTTTTTCTGGGTCCACTGTCGAAACGATGTCGAGGACTGGTGTCGCAAATGTACAAGTTGTGCGGCTGTAAAGGGACCTCAGACTCGTAGTAGAGGTGCATTGAAGTTGTACAATGTGGGTGCACCATGGGAGAGAATAGCCATTGACGTGGCGGGGCCGTTTCCGGAGAGTGAAAGCGGTAACAAGTATTTCATGGTTGTGATGGATTACTTCACTAAGTGGCCAGAAGTCTTCGCCATTCCAAATCAAGAAGCTTCAACAGTTGCAGATAAACTAGTTCATGAAGTCTTCTGTCGTTTTGGAGTACCTTTAGAGATTCACAGCGATCAAGGAAGGAATTTTGAGTCTCAAATATTCCAGGAAACTTGCCGAGTTATGGGTACTCATAAAACAAGAACGACTTCTTATCACCCGCAATCTGATGGAATGGTGGAACGATTTAATCAGACATTGGAGAGGTACCTAGCAAAAGTTGTAGACAATCGGCAACGAGATTGGGACAAGCACATACAACCGTTTTTGTTGTCATATCGAAGTTCTGTTCACGAAAGTACAGCAGTGACACCAGCTTTCGCAAACTTTGGAAGAGAATTACGGCTGCCTGCGGACCTGATCACCGGGATACCACCTGATGCCCCACGCAGTATAACCGATTATGCAAATGACTTGCGGAACAAAATGAATGACATTTATGAGCACGTCAGACAATCGGGCCAGCAAATGTCTGAGAAAATGAAAACCCGGTACGACCGCAAAATGAACAACAAAGGGTTCGACGAAGGTTCACTTGTGTGGTTGCACAATCCAGTCCGCAGCAAAGGGAAATCTCCTAAGCTTCAAGCTAAATGGGACGGCCCGTACCGGATTGTAACCAGGATCAACGATGTGACCTACCGGATACAGAAAGGCGCAAGAGGGACTCCTAAGATCGTCCATGTGGATCGCTTGGCACGTTATTATGGGACCGATAATGCTCGGGACGAGCATGTCTTAGGAGGGGGCAGTGTTGCATGAATAAGTCAACTAGCGCCATCTAGTGTCAGGAACGAGAGCGAGGGGAGCATTGAGAAAATGACATCACAAATCGCTCAACTGACAGCGCCTAGTCGAAACTCGAACGCTCGGTGCCTTCCGCGTGTTTACTTGAACATTCTGGATATTTCTTTGCTGATTCAAATATATAGGCGCTGCAAGATGCGATCGAGGCAGTGTTGATTTGGGCGAAACAAGCGAAGCTTCGGAGTGGAATTAAGTGAATTAGTGTGTTTAAATTATTAGTGTTTTAACTTTAATTGTGTAAAGTAAATTAAAGTGTTAATTTAGGTAATTTTATCGGCAATTTTTATTGTCACGAACCTCAAGCTCGTAACAATACTATAATTGACGTAGGTGGACACAGTTTTTGTGTTTTATATGGATATATTATATGAGAAAAATATGGAAACAACAATTGCAATAATCAACAGCGACATTTCATTATACTTCTCTATACGTCAGTATACAGTGCTATTAGTAGTATTAGTATTATTAGTAACTACTTACAGAGCTCATGTAATAAAATACGGCTCTGCAGATCCAATAAAGAAAATACGCTCTTGCTGATTCAATAAAATAAATGAAACTTTATGTTAAAGCAATGTATTTAAACTCAAGTATCTAACAATATAATTTCCCGTACTTATATTTCAATGTGAATGGTGCAAATGAGGGAAAATACAGAAAGGACGTTAAAAATTGGTATAATTTGCTTAAACAGCCTCACAAGTAGGTGCCCATATTTTAACATAGGAATGCATTCTTTACAAAAAATAAAGTAAATAAATATTAAATACCTAATACTACCTTTAAGCTTTTTACCTGCCACAGTCCGTATAACGGAGACAGATTAACAGTCGCCATATCGAGTTGCTGAAGTGTTTTTGCATAGTAAAGATATGGTGACTATCCGAGTACAGAAACAGATACGAATTTTCTAAATTTATTTAGAAACGATTACGAAACCTGTCCATCTACAAAGGCGTGTGAGATAGAGTGACGTCATATACTTAAAACTTTAATACTGCATTTCAAGATAATGAACTGGGTACGGTACGGTACGGTAAGATTCAGTAGAAATTAGCAATATAAGTAGCAAAAACTTCAACTTCGGTTCGCTGACGATATAGTCATTATAGTGAAATCGCTGGAGAAACTTTTATTATATATAGAGTTGTGCTCAGTAAATTCAATAGAAGCTCCCAAAGGGTCCCAAAAAAGTCCCGAAGATAAACATAAATTCGACCACGCTAATGCTTAACGTTCAACGCATGCCTAATTCTGTGGTTGTTGGATACACTGGCCATGTATACGCTTTTACAACAAAATCCCAGAAAATATACAAAATTTGTCATACACAAAGTTCAAAAATGTTATTAAACTAAGTTTGTATAAAAAGGGTTATTATAATATTAAGGAATTTATAGATGATAATAACCCCTGGGAAGGGTGATCGCTACCAAGCTATTTCTAATTTGTCTTGTGTTGTTGATTGTAAACATGATTGTAAGCTATTATTAAAAAAAAAATTTGCTGGTTCTTCCCAGGACAGAGGTTTTTTTTTGCGAACCAGTGGTAAATTAAAAAAGTGACCTTCTTTTTATAATCTACATTGAATAAAAAAGTTTCTATTTCTATTTCTACTACTCTCCGAGTAGTAATCGATATGTGTAATACTTCGTACTGTATTTTGATTCGTGTTCGAGGATAGATGTATGTCCATGGGCCGCAGCAACCATTTACCATCAGGTGGACTGTGTGCTAGTTTGTCACCCTTATCCCATGTAAAAAAATACTCAACTACCTCAAACGACTAATTGGGTAAGTGTCAACTTTAAACGTTGACCCGCTTAAACCGCGTTCAGAAAATTGCCACAAATACTATTGTCCGATATTTTATTTTTTAATTTTTAATATTGAAGTGGCAAACGAACTTACAGTCCTGTTGTTGGTAAGTGGTGTAGCAGCTAGGCTAATCAACCCTAAACGGCAATAAATAATATATACCCTGCTGCTATCATAACACAGAAGGCGAAGGTATGAAGAAAACATTTACTTCCTAATTACCCCCTGGCTACTGAGATACTGCAGGCTGCATTTGACGTATATATTTAACGTTCTAATATAAAAACAAGAAACAGCCGCAAGTATCATCAGCGCCGCATCGTCTTCACACGCCGGATCTCCATGCATCCGTCGACCATTTTCGGGCCGTTTTTCAACGCCGCAGCTTCGCCTCTTCTTTCTATTCCCGTCCAGCAACGCAGCTACGAGAAGCTATCTACGAGTCTCACGCCGGCAAATGGAGCGTACAAAATAGTTGTACATAATATTTTTGATTAATCTTTATTGATCTGAATGTATGAATTGTAATTTAATTGATACTATTGGTAAACTAACGATGTAGTCGGCCAAAAAACTACTCCATACTCCATTCGTCTGCACATCAAAAAATAGTTTCATTTCTCCGCCACTAAACCACTCGGAGTCTGTTAATAGTGGACCTCATATCACCACTTATACAGTGGCTACTGCAATCTATGGACACCTGCAGCCAAATTCAAACAAAGCAGGCTACAGGTGCGTTGTCAATCCGAGGACTAAGTTGAAACGCCTCACAGGTCACAGCCTGTATTTATACCGGCTCTCCGGCTCCGCTAAATAAAAACGAGCCGTGGTAGCTCAGATGGTTAATGCTCGTTGAAATATAACAGAACGCGAGTAACCCGGGTTCGATCCCCGCCGGCACCAATGAAATTGTTAATTGCAATTTTAAATGCTAATTTACCACTTGCTTGGCGGTGAAGGAAAACATCGTGAGGAAACCTGCATGTCTGAGGAATAAGAAAAAAAAATTATTTCGAAGACGTGAAGTTCGCCAACACGCATTGGGGCAGCGCGGCGGACATTTCCTTGTCCTAAAACCCTCTCAGAAATGAGGGGAGGCCTGTGCCCAGCAGTGGGAGTTATATAGGCTGTAACTTTACTTTTTACTTTAGATGAACAAACCCCAAGGAAACCAATAAATAATTAAATTCGAAAAAATAGTAACATGCCTTAAATATACATTTTAATTTAATTTAGAATTTTAAGTAAAACCATAACACAGTTACAGTTCAAATTGGGCAGTTCAATAAAACGGCAATTTCATTGGTATACTTATATATATAAATTACTTTTAACTGATGATTTAGAAATCACCTCAAATTAAAAAGCCTTTAATTAAATTGCCTCGCTTATTTGCTAGTTGGTCGATGAAATCTCGCCGCTAATATTAAAAATTCAGTAGAGCTTCCTCAAGAGAGCAAAATGTATTCAAAAGCACGTAAACGGGAAATTCAATAACGAGCTTATCAACGTCGCGTGCAGATGGTGGACGGAATAAATTGTTCTTGTAGGTATATAGTACTATATACGTTTATAGGGCGCGCTCGCTGTGCGGCGTAAGAATTTCTACCACTACATATCATCGGACATGGAGAGCAACATCTTCCCCATAACAACCGAAAATAATAATTTTTTTACGTGGTAGAGCCACGCGGCAGCTATATTATGGTTGCAGTACGAATGGGTCGGCTCTACCGGGGAGGAACCACACTCTCACAGAATACCAGCGTAAAATAGCAGCTTAATGCTGCTGTGTTTCGTATGGTGAATGTAGAGATCCGGAGTCCCTTTTTTACTTGAAACGAGGAATTCTGTCTTAGTCCTCAGGAGTGACAACGCATCTGCATTTTGATTCTTAATCGGGGATAAATGTAGATGTCTATGGGCCGCAGCATCCACTTACCATCAGGTGGACTGTGTGCTCGTTTGTCACCCTTTTTCTATTAAAAAAAACTGCATGTGTCAAACCGCCTGCCAAGCGTGTCTGTATCTCTGAATGACCGTTTGTCTTTCTGTTTGTCAGTCCGTATCTTACGGACCTTTCGCTTTCATAGACTCATAGACGGAATTATTTATAGAACTAAAATTTATATATATATTTAGTGCAGAATATTGACCCAAAACCGAGTATTGAATTAGAAAAACAATTAATATGTTTTTCAGGTGAGGTTCCATACATCGATTCATATTGTAGTTTGTAAGCAGCTAAGCAAACGAACATTTTTAATGAGTTGTCCTAAAATCAAATATTTTATTAATAATTTAATAAAAATATTTTTCTCGAGGGGTTGTCTTGGGGTCTTGTCTCGTCGCTTGGCAAGCTCAATTGCCGACGGGTTTTAGCTGGGGCGAAATATATGCGCAACAGCTTTGTGCACGGTTGCTTATTATTATAATGCACATACCTACTGTACAAAATAGGTTCGTAAACCTTGGAAGAAAAGAAGATGGTCGATGTTTTGAGAGGTCTTTTAAGGGGAAATATAATCTCAAATGGCTTAGCAAGATCCTTCGTTATGCCGAAAATATTGCAGCATTAATTTTGAAATAAATATATGGTAACGTTGAGGATTAATGTTAAGGATTATGTTAGACGAAAACACGATTTCGTAAAATTTTCTCTATAGAAAAAAATCCAAAGTTACCTCCAAAATAAACAATAAACCGCTGTTATTCATAAAATACTTTAAATAAGATCATGAAACTTTGCATACTAACTGAACTAACTATAAAGCAGTGCTTATGTTATTTACTTTTTTTAAAAGCAATGCTTATGTTATTTACTTTTTTTTAAATACCATTATTTTCACTGTAAAAAGAAATTACCTAAACTATCGGCCTTTTGAAGCGTGATTCCTGGTTCCTGCCGCACGGTCACTTCGCTTCGGCCTTTGAACGGGGAGGTTGTGTCGCTTACGATCAAGAATATACATTAAGCAACAGGACGACGTAAAATTAAAATGGGAAATAACCGTAATAAAAATAAGACGCGACTGGCTTGGCGTTAAGAAACAGGCATAAATATGATAAACCTAATGAAATAAGTGTCTAACGACCTTTCTACTTACAGTATTAGTGATTACAAACATGTCGGTACATAGCATACGACGCGCGGGCAAGTGGAGACGAAATTCGAATTTGAGCTGACTTAATCTATCCCCTTAAGAGGAGTATACGAGCATGTGTGAGCTTGCTACTTTGATTTTCACTATAATACCGACAAGAAACGCGGGAAGGAGGCAAATCGATCCGAACGATTTTTATTATAGATTAAGGGTGACAAACGAGCACACAGTCCTCCTGATGGTAAATGGATTTTTTGGCCCATAAACATCTGCGTCTATCATCGATTAATATTCAAAATACAAATACCTAAAAATCAAAATAAGATGGTATACCTCGATCTGTGGAGCGCACTTTCTTTACACCCGCGCTCGTCGGTATTTTTATTCATCTACACTCGCCTATCGTGAAGTGTGAGAACTTTTATATGACATAACTCTATTAACTTCGTAACATTGGGAGCTATATAATTAATGTTTCTTTTTTCGGGGACAATTTACATTAAATACTAAGTTTCTTATACTACTTACCTACGGGCCCATAAATATAAATAACAATATACAGCAAAGTTATGTCTTGATAATTTAATAATTTTTTATCCACTTAAACTCTACTATTTATTCACTTCAGATAGGACCACTTAATGGTTTTAAAAGCTCTGAAAATCTGTTAATTTACCTCATTAGATTCATAAGATTAAACTGTACTTCATTCAAATAAATTAGCAAACCCTTTTTGAATTATAACTTAATTTACAGCCTTAAGTGTCTATTATTATTGACGTGTATTACTTGATATTAATATTTTAAATAATAAGTTAAGAAAATTATAACTATAATAAGTAAATATAATAAATTGTTTTTTCATAATGATTTTTTATATTTACGCGAACGCTACACATTTAAATAAAACTAGTTTTTACGGATTTTATAGCGTAAATACTTTTTTCAGATAGTCAATTTTCATTTAAAATTAATAATGTCGTTTACTCGTTGAAAATGCATTACATATTATGAAATGCGTATGGAACTAACTTATTTTGGATATTAACAATGTCATAGCTAGAGGTTTATTGTACCTACATGTATTCTAGTGCACTCCAGTGCGTTGTCTTTGCTACACAGAGCTCTACTGAGATGCTCGACGAAGCCTTTACAAGTCGTAATATGCTCGATTCGAATTTTGATTTGAATTTTGTGTGATTTACATTTTGCTGAATGGCGCGTAATGATGCTTAAGCTCTTTACTGGTTCAAACATTCGAGCTTGCTCGAATGAACGTACGAGTAAATAAGTCGAGTCGCAAGTTTGTACATGCAGTCCCACCATCATTATTTATGTGGAGGGCTGGCGACAAAAGGTACTATGTCTACTATGCTCTACGGATAGTTCTTCCGCCGCGGATTCAAACAACTGTGAATGATCCGCTCTTTTGTTCCTCAACCTTCCACCATCAGGCAATTAGACGCGTTATTGGTTTTTGACTAAACGTGCGTTTAGTGGTTATGCATAGGTAAAATTAGTGGCACGGTTTACCAGAATTTCTCCATCAGATTACAATGTCTTAAGGAAAGACGTAGAATGACAATTTTTCCTTTTGAAAACCATTATTATTCTTCGTCAAACCTATTGCTGTTGGATTTAAATAGATTCAAAAGAAAGGAAACATTTGTGGAAATGTCGTTTTAAATTTGGAAGAGTTATATTGTTTAATTAGGAATGATATTACAGTAAATTTTGTTGAATTATAAATAAATTTCGGTAATTTTATACTATCGCGGTCGCCTCGTTTTTTGGCTCTAGAAAATCGAAAAATCATACGATTTTGATGATTTTTTTAATCTTCGTTTTTATGGCGGATTTATGAAAAAAAAATATGGAAAATATCTCACCTGAAAAATTCATACAGTTTTATGACTTTAAATGTGATCATTAACGTACTTCTTCGAATATAATCCTTCATAACTTTTTTGCAAAGCATTAAACGAAGTTTATACAATTTTTTGTTAATTTACACAAAAAAGAACATTTAAAACAAAATATTGAAAAATGTTTGTTTATTAAAAATTTTATATGGTTTTCTGATTTTAAACGATATCATAAGCGCTCTAGAAAATCGAAATAATTATAAAAGTTAGTATTTTGGTGTTTTATTGAGTGTAAGTTCGAGCGAAGTGAGCTCGGGACTTAGGGCATCTCGACTCGGACAGGTTAGGATAGAAGGAGATGGCCGAGTCGAGTGAGCGAGCGAAGCGAGCGAATAGGCACCGCTATCTCCTTCGTGGTTATTTTTCTATAAACCACATCTCATTCTAACCTAACCTGTCCGAGTCGGGATTCCCTAAGTCCCGAGCTCGCTTCGTCTTCCTCTGTCGCCTCTTACGACACCCACGGGATGATATGGGGTAGTGGATTTTTACACCACCACTACATGTTAAATAAGTCAAGCTCCCCAATGAATAATTTTCTTTTATTGAGCTGCTATATAATCTATAAAAGATAAGAATCGTTATGAACTTATTCCTGTACTGTTGTATGTATAGTAACACTAACCAGCTTGGCAGTCTTTCAGGAGGCGCGATAAGTTTCACTGAATAAAGATTATTAAATAGTGTTCATTTCATATTGTAATCCCCTTGTAAAAAATTAATTATCAGATTTTGGGAGCAAAATGCTACTCTTTAACAAATAAGAAGTGAACAAAATTAATTATAATTAGATAATTATACCAGGTTTTATTAAGTATTCTACTTATAGCTAAATATAGTGGGCGTCACTGTCTTAACTTTAAATAAGGCTAAAAACTTTAAAAAAATCTAAATCATGGAAGACGGCTTTCGTCCACCCGATCCCTAAAAAAGGCGACCGCTCAGACCCGTCCAACTACCGGCCTATCGCCATCACCCCTTGTTCTCCAAAACTATGGAGTCTATTGTTAACTGCCAGCTCGTGAGGTACCTTGAGGATCACCAGCTGATTAGTGATCGCCAATACGGTTTTCGCCGTGGTCGGTCAGCTGGTGATCTTCTGGTCTACCTAACTCACAGGTGGGCGGAGGAAGTAGAGTGCCCAAGTAGGGGCATTGGCCGTTCGTTTGGACATTGCGAATGCCTTCGATCGGGTTTGGCACAAAGCGCTTCTTTCGAAGCTCCCTTCCTATGGGCTTCCCGAGAAATTTTGCGATTGGATCACCAGCTTTCTTGCAGATCGGAGCATCAAGGTCGTTGTAGACGGTGCAAGCTCCGATTACAAGCCTATTAATGCTGGTGTTCCACAAGGCTGCGTGCTCGGATTGGGTGCGACTAAATCTAGTCCAGTTTAACCCCCAGAAGACACAAGTTTGCACGTTAACCGCTAAAAAGAACCCATTTGTCGTATCTCCTCAGCTTCGAGGCACTCCCCTTGTTGCCAGCGCTGCTTCTTCTGCATATCAATGATATGTTGCAAACCCGTAACATTCATTGCTATGCAGATGACAGCACTGGTGATGCTCTTTACACCGACCGTGCCAATATTTCTCGGGAAAACGTCTCCTAGTACCGGGACAAAGTTGTGTCTGAAGTCGAGTCTTTGCTGAGCAGAGTCTCGGATTGGGGGCGACTAAATCTAGTCCAGTTTAACCCCCAGAAGACACAAGTTTGCGCGTTAACCGCTAAAAAGAACCCCTTTGTCAATCTTTGTGTATCTCCTCAGTTTCAAGGCACTCCCCTTGTTGCCTCAGCCAGTTTCGGAATCCTCGGCGTCGACATATCGAGTGACGTGCAGTTTCGTGGTCACTTGGAAGAGAAGGCCAAATTGATCTCTAAAAAGCTTGGCGTGCTCAGCAGAGCGGAACAGTATTTCATGCCGGCACACCGCCTGCAACTTTACAAGGCGCAGGTTCGGCCGCACATGGAATACTGTTCCCATCTCTGGGCTGGGGCTCCCCGGTACCAGCTCCTTCCACTTGACCGCATCCAGCGCAGAGCGGCTCGAATCGTCGACGACCGAGTGCTTTCCGATCGGCTCGATTCACTGGCGCTGCGAAGAGATATTGCATCTCTTTGCATTTTCTTTCGCATATACCATGGGGTGTGCTCTGAGGAATATTTCGGATTAATCCAAGCCCCCAAATTTAGTGAATGCACTACGCGGCAGACGTCCCAATACCATCCACACCATCTGGATACTTGGCGGTCCACCACTGTACGTTTCAAAAGGATTTTCTTCCGCGTACAACCTCTCTGTGGAATAGTTTACCACCAGCGATTTTTCCGGACCGATACGACCTGGGGACCTTCAAGAAAAAAGCTTACTCCTTTCTAAAGGGCCGGCAACGCACCTGCAATTTCCCTGGTATTGCGGTTGATCATGGGCGGCCGTAGGCTTTTAACATCAGGTTAGCCGCATGCTCGTTTGCCCCTCTTCTATAAAAAAAATAAAGATCCGTAATCAATAAAAAATATAGCACACCGTATTACAGTATGATTATGAAACAGATATAGCCGGATCTTGCATTTCTAGTTACCATATATAGACCGCTGCTGACGTACTAAAAGCGACGGGCGGCGTGGTGGCGCGCCGTTGACCTCACAATGCTATTGAACGTCGGACCCCCATCGCGCTAACCCTAATATTATGTGCCCTGTTTAGCTCTCCACTTAAACAATTTTTATTGGCAAAACAATGAATTGCCAGAATATTATTTTGTGTAAGATTCTACAGCACATTTTATGAATAAGATATTTCACTGCTTTAGTAAGATTCTCTACGTACATAATATTATAAATGTATGTGGGGGACAATTCATGTCTATATGAATGTTCGCGTTAATCTCAGAACTTACTGTGGAGATTTCATTCGCTTTTTACCAATTGACATACTGATTCACGAGGAGGATGCTATGAGATGGTATTTGTGTTTTTGTGTTTGAGTAACTTAGGAAAATATCGTGCCTCTTAAGAGTTTCTATGGCGTGCGCTGTGTAAATCGATAAACTTGTAGTGTTCACCAGACCGAATTTCGGTCACACCGGTCAGTGCACAGGACAGGATTATAGTGGCGATCGATCAGCAGACGCGCTAACGACCACTTGACCAACGAGACGGTAGATAAAATTATATGAAAATAATGTGTGGGCGACACTATCAGTTTTTTTTTTGTAGGATAATGGTGACAAACGAGCAAACAGTCCACCTGATGGTAAGTGGTCACTGTGGCTCATAGACATCTACATCTATCCTCGGTTACGAATCAAAATGCAGATGCGTTGTCACCCGTGAGGACTAAGATGGAATTCCTCGATTCCAGTAAAAAGGTTCTCCGGTTCTTTACACTCACCATACGAAACATAGCAGCAATACACTGCTATTTTAGGCTGGTATTCTATGAGAGCGTGATTCTACCCCGGTCGAGCCGACCCATTCGTGCTACAACTATAATATAGCTGCAGCGTGGCTCTACGATGGGGGAGATTCCCTTGATGTATGGGGGAGGCCAATGTTCAACAGTAAACTTTTTAGGCTGTGAGATAGATTTATATATTAAAGGTTGAGGAAATATATACGGTCTGAGTGATGTCTTTCTTAACGTGCAGTGGGCTAGGACGTTGTGCATGACAAACTCACGTACGGTTTTCCTGCCTTGACAGTTGACAGCCACGTGAGTTGTTTGCTACTCGGGCCCAATAGTTCGGCGACCGAGGCAAGGTGTTATTGCGGCCCGTTTAGAATATATTTGAGCGGCCGCTAATCACGATACAGTAAGTAATGTGATTTTTGAGTTATTGAGCAAAATGCTACTGTGTACCTATGTTTGGTGGATGACGAGAATCCCATTTTTTTCCATTGGCCAAGAACTTCATGGATCACCCATACACACGCATTTATGAAATACATTGTCTGTAATACGTGTTTTTTTTTAAATATATTTGTAATTTGAGAACGATCAATAGAGCCAAGAAAATGAGAATTTGGTTAACTAGACGATATAATCGGAAAAAAATATTTACATTTTTTTAATTAACCAGCAACAGATAGATGCTTTTATTTTACTTATGACTGATTTTTCAATCATCGAATAAAAGTTATTTATACTTAAGATAAAATACTTCAGAAGAAAATAAAATACAGTTGTATAAAAAACCATTTGATACTTTATATTCCGGCAGGTTATATAAATTTATTTTATTATAAAATATTAAAGCCATTAAGCACCAAAAAGCCACACAGCCTTTCATCTACAACTTTATGGCCGCATATGAATTTCAAAAATATTACGTCTAAACTACGTAAGAGTCTGATAAGTATTTATTATCAATTGCGCGAGCGAGCGATAGCTGTTTTCACAATAATCAGATTAATTGGTGAGTCACGGTACGGCCGCCCCCGCCGGCCTAATATCGACCCACGCCCGCCCATGAACTTGTCCGATTATACGAAATAAACGAAATTTGCTTTAGGTTTTTTACTAATCGGCTCTACATAAATGAGCCTTGATTAAACGTTACATAATATGTATATTAAAATACTTACATCAAATAGGCGGCTACATAAAATGTTTGCAACTAATCTCCCCATTGATAATAGAAAATATTCTCCAAACTAAGCCATTAATTATAAGCAATAAACCATGTTGTAGCCATATCATGATTGTCGCACGAATAGACCGACTTAATGCTGCTGTGTTTCATATGGTGATAGTAAAGAACTGGACATAATTTTTACTGGATATGATATGTGTGTGATATACCGGATTCTATAAAAAACAGGTAACTATTGGGATGGCTAAAGTTATTTGACGTACGACGTGACGCACTAGTTTTACTAACGATGCGTTCAATCTGTTGATTTAATAAAAGGAGATGATGTTGCTTCGTTTCGCATTTTTGATTGAAGATATTACACCTTAATAATAAAAGAAAATTTAATAACTTTCAAACTTTAGCAATATCATTATTCTTACACAGTAAGGTTCCGCTATGATTTTCTTTTATAGCCGACGAGAGCTGATTCCATCAGTTTATTTTAATACCTACAGCATCCTTCTCAAAACGGTATTCACGTTTTTTTTTTATCATCTCCCTCGGGTGTCAGGCAAGTTTTACGGCAGATCTTGACTCGGGCGCTGCGAGCGAAATTACGTTTGGATCCTTTCAGCCGTTACGATCGCATATACTATAGGATATACAAATAATATTTTGTACATATATTTTGTGTTATGCGCGTGGTTAAACTTGCTATGTTAATAAATTCATTTGATATTTGTGTAGCGCCAAGTTTTTTCTTTTGGTGTTCTTCAAACTAGTTATGACAAACCATTTTAACACACACACATTCAACACAGGGGTTAAATATCGTCGCAGTCAAGAAACTCCTTGAATTTCTTGACTGCGACGACTGAGAATTTCTGGACAATAAAACCCATTAACTGATTTTGGCCTGACCTGAAATTTTAACCCGGGACCTCAAGTACAGCAGTTTCGCTTATTGCCATTAGACTAGTGCGGCAATCGGTTGATTTTTGTTATATACAAAAAAAAAACAAGCGAAAAGCTTCGACCGTTAATTAATTCCTACAAAAGCCTAAAAACTTATGATATTTTTGTATTGCGTTTATTTCACTAACGCAGCTTATTTCTCTAAACAAATTCAACATTGAACGGAATAAGTTTTGGTTTTCACACTTAGCAGATGAACGGGATAAGTCCTAAGTCCAAATAACTTCTAGTTCGCAAGTGTACGTAAAGTTAAGCTGCAGCACCGTGGGCGTTAGTTACGCGACTGAAAATTTGCCAGAGTTTGCGTTGCAAATTTATAGTAAGGCTGTGCAAAGAAAGGTTAACTACTCAATCCCGACTCCCATAAGCCTAGTAAAACGCAGTCGAAATTTTTGTTTTGTAGCAGCAATGAAAGGAAGAAAAACATATTGAATCTTAACTTACTAACCATTACAATTACCTTCAAAACCAAATTTCACACTGGATTATAAACGAACGAAAGGGTAACGATAAGGCTATCGACTCAGCATAACGCAGATTAAACATTCTTATGTTAATAAATTTATTCGATTTTATGCGTAGCACAATTGTTTTTACAACAGCAACCGTAGCTCTAAGCCAGAGCACCATATATTTTATTATAATTATAATACGTATATGAAATATTTGAAAATAAACTTATTATGCTACTGCTGATTAACTAAATTTTACATGTGTTGTCGCTCCCTTAAAGTACAAGATGGATCCCTAATAAATTTACCTTACCTCATTATACTCCATTAGAGTCCCTATTCGTGGTTAACTTTGACCATTGCGTCAATTAAGATTCAGTAGTTATCGAATGTCCAAGAGACATTGTGCTACAACCACAAATGTGTGCGCAAATAAAGATGCAATGGTTTAAACTCCCTGCGATCCTGTTATGCATAAAGTATAAAAGTAAAGTAACAGCCTATATACACACAGACACAGGCCTCTAATTTTTAAGAGGGTTTTAGAGCAAGGTAATGTCCGCCGCGCTGCCCCAATGCGTGTTGGCGAACTTCACATGTCTTCGTAATATTTGTGTTCTGTAACGTATGTGCTTATGAAATATATATTGCGTTAGGATGCGGTGTTAGTGACATGAAAGAACATTTAGATCTGAATACAACAATGTGTTTTTACTTTGATTTGATTTGAACTTAACACCACGGCGTAGTAGCGTGATATTCTGCCCACAATTCCACGCTGTTGTCATGATAAAAGAATATTAACATAATTAACAACCGACGATAGCTCACTGGTTGGCTTCTCGCCAGGAACACGGTTACTCAGCGTTATCGATTCGAATTCGCAATACAAACAAATAAGTGCCTATTTATGGCAAGTCCTATGTTTTGCAAAGTATTTTTTGAATAAATTAAAAAATCTGTTTGACTATTCTGTGACTTGATGAATGTTAGGAGTTATAGTTAAAATCTTTCACCGTATTTTCTTTGTTTAATTCTATACTGATCAGTTTTTGAACCAATTAGTTTTATTTTTATAAAGCAACAAATTAATTTTATTTTGCGTGTGAACTAATTTCAAATTTAAAAAAATGCGGTTCCTAAACCGTTTGTCAAGCGTAGCAAGCTACAATGCAAATATCGCCATATGAAGTAATATGTAGGGGGACGCTTTTGTACAGTAGTGGACGTTGATAGGATGTAATGATGATATGGTGATGAGGAAAAGGGTCAATCATATGTCTTTAGGCATAAGTGTTATTCTACGGAAATATATTAAATTATGTAGTTACACTATACGTTAGAGAAGTTTCTTGGCTAGGGTAGGATTAGTATTATATGCATAAGAATTGATGGAAAACATTAATTTTGTACACACGGATTTAGTCTTCCGATTGCAATTGTTGCTTAGCGGTACCGTTAAAATTGTTAATGAATTGTTCATTGATTTTAATTGATTGCGAAAAATTATATTCTATCTGTTCTATTTGAAACGTATAAACCTTTATATTTACAAATATTAATGAGATAATAATAAATAAGTACGATTTTTGGAACAGTTGTTTTAATATTCTCGAACTTTTACATAAACGTACTTTTTTGATTGAACAAGTTAGCAATTCAATATTTGAATCGAAACTTGGCTTAAAGTATTGAATTGTTGAGTCCTAAATAAACATCACAGAAAACAGCCAAATTCATATTTACAGTAAAACAGCTCAGCTTTTATATCTTATGTACATATGTAGTAATAAATTTATATCATTATATTTACTTATAAAACTGCCTCATTGGTCTAGTGAATTTCGAGGAAATGGTGATTTCTATACGTGGTAGAGCCATTTTGCAGTTATATTAGTAGTATAGTTGTAGCTGACTGCCTCGTTGGTCTAGTGGTTGTAGTAGTGCGACTGCTGATCGTGAGGTCCTGGGTTTAAATCCCGGGTCGGGCCAAAAAATCAATTATTGAGTTTTTCCGTCAAGAAATACTCAGTAGTTTAATGATTTCTTATATTTACGCGAACACTACACATTGAAATAATACTAGTTTTTACGGAATTTATCGCGTATATTTAACTTTTTAAATACCCGACGTTTCGAACGCTTTACAGCACTCATGGTCACGGGCGGGACTGAGATGTTCAACGTCCATATGTCATAGTTAACCGCGGTTACCATAGATTAAAATTTAACTTTTGTTCCGATCTATACAGTATGAACTTACGGTATCTTGAAGTCTTGCAGTTGTATGCTTGGGTTGGGATTTAATTTTATTTATTATCGAATCCCAAGCAGATGGTAGCACCCAGCCATCTTCTCTATTGAAATTAGGATGTATTTTGATTTCAATAGCCTCGCGAATCATCCTTGGAAGGAATCGGTGTTCTTTAGCGAGGATTTGCGGTCTATCAAATCTGATGTAGTGACGGGGCGATCCTGTACGTGTTCACAGACTGCAGACTTCCCGGAGCGTCGATTCTTCACATCAGCTATATGTTCTTTAACGCGGGTTTTTATTGATATTTTAGTTTGTCCTATGTAGGAGAGACCACATTCACAATCAAGCTTGTACACTCCTGCATCTTGCAGAGTGACATTACACTTGACTGATGGTAAAAACTGACCAATCTTCTTCAGCGGCTTGAAGTATGTTTTGATGGAAGCACGCTTCAAGATGTAGCCAATCTTGTCAGTGACTCCTCTAACATATGGCAGTACAGCAGGTACACGCTCGACTGTGGCCGGCTTCACTCGTTCACTGTGACGTAGGCGCGGGACTCGAAGCTTTTTGTCATGCAAAACTTGCTTGACATGGTGGAGCTCGGCAGCCAGGTGATTACTGTCACAGATCCCTCGTGCTCTCTGAAACAAAGATTTACCCACGGTAGCTAACTGTGAAGGATGGTGGTGAGAATCACCGTTTAAATATCTATCTGTATGGGTCTTTTTTCTATACACAGTATGGCTCAAGGTGTTATCAGGATTCCGAATTACTAACACATCTAGAAAAGCTAAGGAATTGTTTGCCTCTAACTCCATTGTGAACTGAATTTTAGAATTTATAGAGTTAAGATGGTCTAAAAATGCAGTTACTTTATCTAAAGGTAGAATTGTGAAAGTGTCGTCTACGTACCGCTTGTAGAATCTTGGATTTATGGGAGAACTAAGCAGGGCCTTCTCCTCAAAGTCTTCCATGAATATGTCGGCGACAATGGGAGATACAGGTGAGCCCATCGCCACACCATCTACTTGCTTGTAGAACTCCTCCTTCCACAATAGGTAGCCAGATGTAAGGCAGTGTCTGAGTAAAACTGCATATTCTACGGGCATGTTGTTTTCTTCCAGCCTTCTAGTTACAATTGAGATACAGTCTTCAACAGGTAAGCATGTAAACAATGACTGCACATCAAAACTGACCATAGTTTCATTATCTGCCAGATGTAGGTCTTTAATCTCGCTGACAAAATGGTAGGAATCCTTTATGTGTGCTCTTGTATGTCCCCTGAGCGGTGAGAGTATTTTCGCTAAGTGTTGAGCCAATCTGTAAGGTGGTGAATCGATTTGGCTCACTATGGGACGTAATGGAGCATTGGGCTTGTGTATTTTTGGTAACCCATACAATTTTGGTGATTTGGCGCACGTAGGTATTATCCATTTTACGTCCAGATTTAATTTTTCGGAGTGTTTCTTTATGAGGTCACTAGTTGTTTTTAGTGTGCTATTTGTTGGGTCGTTTTTAACCTTTTTATAAGTACTTACATCCGACAAAAGTTCTTGTATTTTAGAATTATAATCTGACGTATCCATGACTACCGTGGCGTTTCCCTTATCTGCGCGGAGAATCGTAAGTTCTGGTTTATTGCGTAGGTTCTTTAACGCTATAAATTCGTCTTTGGGAAGATTCGGTTTAGGCACTGAACATCGACGTAACATAGACGAAATGTCTTGACGTATCGCCTCCAAATCTTCTTTCCGCATATTGTTTTTAAATAAACAGTCCTCGACACTACAGATAATTTCTTCGTACGGTAATTTGCGGGGTGTAATAGCAAAGTTGAGACCTTTGGATAAAACCCTAATTGTTGCATCATCCAGTGTTTGTTTTGACAGATTATAGAACGCGATTAATCTATGATCTGTGTTTGTCAATGGTTGCTTTTGGTTCTGGCATTGATTCGGATGTTTGACATTTGACTTGTTCGTTAATTTTTGATATTTTTCTATATGTTTGTTTTTGCATTCGTTATATTTACTAATTTCGCGTTTATTTAATGTTTCCATGCAAAAATTATTGTTAAACGTCGTTAAAACTTTCTTTAATTCACTGGATGATGTGTCTATGGATTTATTTATGTCATATAGATCGGAGCGTTTTTGTTGGATTACCGTCCGTAACAACTTTTTACTCGCCTGATTTAAGATCTTAGCGCTTCCTCGAATGTCCTTTTTGGTTGATATTTTGACACACGTAGGAATGAGATTATGGTCTCGGCATCTCTTCAAGAAATTTAAGGCTGTTAGATATCTTGCGCGCTTGGTCTTTAGATCTTCTAATCGGCGTATTTTATTTGCAATTACCAGTCCGTACTGGTTTACATAATGATTTCTCATATTTACGCGAACACTACACATTGAAATAATACTAGTTTTTACGGAATTTATCGCGTATATTTAACTTTTTAAATACCCGACGTTTCGAACGCTTTACAGCACTCATGGTCACGGGCGGGACTGAGATGTTCAACTTCCATATGTCATAGTTAACCGCGGTTACCATAGATTAAAATTTAACTTTTGTTCCGATCTATACAGTATGAACTTATGGTATCTTGAAGTCTTGCAGTTGTATGCTTGGGTTGGGATTTAATTTTATTTATTATCGGATCCCGAGCAGATGGTAGCACCCAGCCATCTTCTCTATTGAAATTAGGATGTTTTTTGATTTCAATAGCCTCGCGAATATATTATTTCAATACTCAATAGCTGCCCGGCGTCAGGAAGTTGGCGGTGTCTCACCCCCGAGCCTCGGAAAGGACGTAAAGCCATTGGTCCTGCGCCTGATCTCTCTCCGGTTTTTTTATAGAATAAGAGTGACAAACGAGCACACAGTCCAACTGATGCTAAGTGGATGCTGTGGCTCATAGACATCTAAATCTATCCCCGATTAGGAAATAAAATGTAAAACAAAATTTGTTACTCCTGAGGACTAAGATGGAATGCCTCGTTTTCGTCTTCGGTTCTCTGCACTCACCGTACGAAACACAGCAGCATTGAGCTGATATTCTGTAAGAGCGTGGTCCTGCCCCGGTCGAGCCAACCCATTCGTGCTACAACCATAATTATAGCTGCAGCATGGCTCTATCACGTAAACTACGTTGTGTCGGTTTACCGTCCCATCGGATTATGAGAGTGAGGGAATAAGAGAGTGCACCTTTGCTTGCGCATACACTTGAGCACTATAATCCTGTTCTGTGCCGATGGCTAGTTTCCGTTAAGCTGGCCGCCGTGACCGAAATTCGGTCTGGAGGACAATCAGTCATTTCTAAAACATATAAACTTGACTTGTTATATTTTTCTTCAAATCATAGTTCCGGATTTTGCCAGGGTTTCATGTACGTACTGAAACGTCTCTCTCTCTCTCTCTCTCTCTGCCTTTTTTTACTCAGTGGTGAGTTTTTATAATTTTATATTTTTCTAAACTAAAACAACCAATTCTAGGCTCTAAGTATTATTTTAAACGTTTGACCTTTCCTACTCCCTTGTATAATAGAAAATAGAAATGGCAAAAGGTGGGCGAGGTTACTGCAAGTGGGAGCTATCGCCCACATGTTATTTATTATCTTATAAACTGACCCTGGTACAATATAACCTTTAACGCTTAGAGCTAACGCTTACGCTTAGAGTTAGAGAAATAAACTGAATTGTTTTTTTGGCCGAAATTACTTAAACAGTTTGACAGACTTTGAAATGCGAGACTTCGTTACACTCGTCTTAATTATTCAAAATAACTTTTATATGCGTTTATTTTTTTAAACAACTTTATAATTTTTTTACAGGTGGAAGAAATAAGAGAAATGATAGATAAGATACAGGCGAACGTCGAAGAGGTGAAGAAGAAGCACAGTGCCATCCTGTCAGCACCACAATCAGATGAAAGTGAGTAATGTTAATAAGAAATTAAACATTACAATTAAACAACACAAGGATTAGCGCTTTAAAAGTACGTTAATAACTAAATTTTTTGTCTTTATTTGATTTTACATAATAATCCTATACCTTTAAACGAGCAATTCTTGTATATATAATCGGAATCTCGGAAACGGCTCCAACGATTTTCATAAAATTTAGTGTCCAGGGAGTTTCGGGGGCAATAAATCGATCTTTCGTTTTCAGGCAATAAAAAAACTGCTACAATGTAAGAAGGTAAATTTTGATAGACTACTAACGATCGTAATAGCTCAGGTGGGATTTCGGTCGGGCGTGATATCGGAGATCCGTGGTTCGCGTCCCGTCTTAGGTCCGACTTTCTTTTTCCTTTATTTCAAATTCCCTTCTTTTGTGAGAAAATCTATTATTCGAGCCCTTGTTTTTAGTAATTTTTAAAAATAAGAAAAATTTTAATTAAACTAATTGCACTCATGATTTTCATTCAAATAACCAGTCCAGTTTTTTCTTTTATGTCAATAAGATCGAAAAATATTATTCATGTAATTTGTATCTAAATGTAACTTAAAAGAAAACCGAGCAAAGCTCGGTCATCCGGGTACTAAAATATTAAATTACGCTTTAATTTTTTGCTGATGTTAGTTTCTGTATTGTTTTTTATATAAAAAAAAAAAATATATATATATGTTTTCCGTACTGTATTCGTTGTGTACAGACGTACCTTGTATAATCTATTCAATTTGTGGGAGTGGTGAAGCACACGGAAGATTATAAACAATACCTCGTGTCCGAGGCTACATATGGCTATATTTGTAGGGCACTGTTACAACTTACATGTCTTCAAGCTTTTTAGTTGTATATTATTGAACTCGTCTCAATATTCACGCTGTGATGCCGAGGTGTCGTTTCTTAAAATATTTTCCCATAATTAATAAAATCCGGCGTTACTTATCAGCTTAAAATATTAGCTTATTTTTGCTGTGTTTTATATCGTGAGTGTAGTGAACTGGAGACCCTTATTAATGAAAAAGAGACGTTCCATCTTAGTCTTCAGAGGTGGCAATGAATCTGTATTTTGATTCTTAATCAAGGATAGATGAAGATGTTTATGGGCTGCAGCCTGCATCCTTTTACCACTAGTTACACTGTGTACTCGTTTGTCACCCTTATTCTATATAAAATATATGAAAGAACACCGCACACTTACACTTTACAGAGAGGAAGGGTCTTCCTAAAATTGCTTGCATTATCACTGCCACCCTTACATACAACAACACAATACTCAACACCGCTACATTGGCAAATCGTGTGGATAATTCGACACGTTTTTCGCTAAACGATCATCGGGAGAAATAAACTGTGCGATTCTATTTTTTCATGTTTAAGTTTTTACAAAATCGATAGTACTTACTTTAACAATTGACACTTTGAAGTGGACAAATCTGAAAAACATCAGTATGATTTTTTTAATTAACTGGCTTTACGGCTCTGGGTTCTAGCCCTTCTGAGTCTATCATTTCTTTCGGAATTTTCATTTTATTTATTTTTTCTTCACAATATGCTGATGCGTCACATTGCGAAGCCCTTGGGAGATTTTGACGACAGCTCAACCTAGCAGACAGTTGATGACGACAGCCACTCAAGTTCATAAGGCGCCCAAGCGTCAAAATAACTTGAGGTGTATATCGATATCAAAGCACTTGTTTCGTTGTTTTCTCTAATAATTCACACGCGCGGACACTTAATTCACAAAATCACATCACTTTTACGAATCAAAATCCACTTCAAACCATTATTCAAACGACAAAACCGGAGCGACAATCCGTCTACGGCCAAGTTTCCGCCAAAAACTCCCGTCAGTATGAATTTTTCTTATATAGCTCGTTGTACAATACAGTACGGCCTCGATAATCCGAACAAAAAAATGTATACCCTGTTCGGATTAATGAGGCGTTCATTATAGT
The DNA here is from genome assembly GCA_907164705.1 of Parnassius apollo. Taxonomy (NCBI): domain Eukaryota; kingdom Metazoa; phylum Arthropoda; class Insecta; order Lepidoptera; family Papilionidae; genus Parnassius; species Parnassius apollo. The sequence continues at coordinate 3,885,133 of CAJQZP010000851.1, forward strand.
ATGTAGATGTTATATCATCTTCAGGATCAAAGTCATCCAGATAGTGTGGAGAAGTTTTCTCTGGTTTAAATAACGAGGGCTAAAGAGGCTTTCCTAGATTTTTGAAAAGATTTGAAGAGAAAATACAACTTGATTAAATCTTTCATGGTGATAATAATTTCTGAAAATGTGTATTCTGAATCTACTCCTTGCTGACCAAAAACTTTTACTTTTTGACCCATTAGTGGAATTAAGTCTATACAGCTAGGTAGCATGTAAAGAACAGTAAAAATTTTGTCTAATCGACTTCAGACATTCTTCCGATCGGCGCTGCCATATTCTGTGATACAACAAGCAGGGGGTCGTACGGATTATAGAGACGTTCGGATTGTTGGGGGCTCGGATTATCGAGGCTCTACTGTAACTAATTCTTTAATAAACAATCAAACTTTGAATAAAATCAAAATAGGTTAAACAAAGTTCACGTACTTTATTGATCTCATAAAATAAATCAAGTACGATTGCCCGAAATTACGTACCGATACGGCTGGCAATTCTATCTGGGGTGACTAACCGCTAAACTGATACAGCCTTACTCATAAAATAAACGTCAAATCAAGAGACGCTTAAAGTTGCTCTTTTTCTTTTTTATTAAATGACAATAGAGGAAGACTTAGGTAAGCGATAACAACGATTATAAGTGAGCGAGTTACGAAATTGTGGGGGAGGGAGGTACTCTTCAAATGAGTTAGACACATGATGACATGACATTTTATTTTTGTCTCAGATCTTAGCTTTTTATTTTCACATTTTAATATATTTTTTGTTCTTTATGCAGACCATTCATTAGCAAAAATGGGTGCCCTTTGGAGCACTGTATACAAATCACTCAATGTTCCCCGTCACTACGTTTCTAAAAATATAACATTTACGCAATTGTGCTTTCGTCATCCGATCATATTGCATGAAGCGTGGGAGGATCGGAGCTTGTTCACTGGAATGTTTTACGCTAATTGAAGGGCGGGTTTACCAGACGCGAAGGCGACCGTCAGTCTGTCTTTGATTTGATCGGGGTCTTGCTTCTTGAATAAATTACTTTTCATTTCTATAACGTAGTCTTGTTCTTAGTATCTATTTGTGGTTACCACATTTAGTACGAATTTTTATCGATTATATTATAATTACGAATGCCTCGATACGCCTTTTTGCCGATACGATACCGATACCGATGCTCTTATAACAGTATCGGTGATACCGATACCGATATGCTTCTTGAATTCAAAAATGAAGGTAAAATAAATAAAACTTTAACTAATATAAAAAGAACAAGTAACGGGACAAACTAAATAAAACCGTTTAAAACTATGAAAATGTCAAAATTAGTAATTAAAATTAACGGTAATGAGATTTTTAAGTATTTTTAATCTTTGCGGAGAAAGGCGATTTCGCAAATCTGTTTGAATAAGACCTGCGATGAAAAATAGTCTCTCAGAACTCATTTGGAAACTAAAGTACTTTTTTTCAAGTTTGGGTATAAGACGTCATTATGCCAGAAAACGAACGGATCGGCGCCTCTCGATATGTTAGGAGACCTTAGGTATCTCTCTACTTCTTCTTTGAGACAATTTTAGCTCAGAGTAGACTGCAAACAAGGAAACGAGACACTGAATAAAGCGCGGGGCGGGGTTTCGCCGAGCATAGTTAGTTCGTGTCTCGTTTGGAAGGAAATAGACGAGACAACACGCGCGTTTACATATTAAAACATATAAAAACATTAAACTGGTCGGTCGGTAAGGTGGTCGGTAGTCGGGACAGCGAATAGTACCTACTGTGCTCTTAAAGTAATCGAGTTTAATTGGATTTATTTAAGTATTAAAGTTACAAAAGTGATATATGTGCTTAATATAACAAATATTTGAGATACTGAATATTAGTGTGGTGTAATTTAAAAGTAATCAAAGGTAAAAGTGTAAATAAGGAAACAATCAGTGTAAAAGTACCCTTTAATTGTTGTTGTGTAGCAAAGATATTGATTTGTCCGAACTTACAAACTTATTCCATATATTATTACAATTTGAAAAACATTTAATTACAAGTGTATCTAACGAAGTGGAATATTATTAATCTACTTATAAAAAACTAAGTTTTAACTTTTAGTATATTGATATTAATTGATATAATCCCTTCTGTGCCATCTGGTGGCCACTAGTTGCATAGATTAATATTCTTTGTATATACCAATAATATGGCAAAGTGTGGAGCATGCGGCCGCTACCTTTCGGTGACAGATGGCGCTACCTGTGGCAAATGTGATGCCACATATCATCGAGGCTGCCTTAACTTATCTGAAAAGGTAAAGATATCAACTTCCTGGATGTGCCCAACTTGTAAGAGTAAAGTTCCTCGTGCTGGGGACAATTCTAATACACCGGTAAAGTGTCAGGATGTTGGAGATAATAGTCCCGTGTACAAAGACATTGACATAGGCCTAGAAATACGCCTGTTACGTAATGAGCTCAGTGAAATGCGCAATGAGCTGAAGGATATCAGGGACAATTTCGCCATGTTAAGGGATACAATGCTCGTGTGTAATAAAAATTTGGAAGAAATTGACACTAGGGTCACCAAGTTGGAGAACCGAATGGAAGAACGCACAAATGTAATTCCATGGAGGTTGAGAACACAATAGCAGAATTAAGGATCCAACTAAGCGAGAGGGATCAGGATCTGTTAGCCAATGACTTGGAAATCTCAGGTCTACCGGAACAAAAGGGGGAAGTAGCCATTAACACTGTGATACTATGTGCTAGAAAGTTAGGCCTTGATATTGACCACCGTGAAATTGTCCATGCCGAGCGTGTCGGAATATTACGCAAATCTATTGACGACATTAATAGGTCTCAAGAACAAGTTCGTTTGGGACCACGTAGAATTATGGTGCGAATGAGCCGCCGAGCGCTGCGAGATGAATTTCTACGTTCAGCGCGTGTTCGGCGGACAGTAACCACTGAGTCACTGGGGTTACCCGGTGAGCCGCGTCGGTTTTACGTGAATGAGTGGTTAACACCTTTGAATAGGAAGTTGTTTGGTAAGACTCGCGAGGCAGCGAAAAAAGCAAAATGGCGTTATACTTGGACGAAGGGTGGACATATTTTTGTGAGAAAGGAAGATGGAAAGCCTGTAACGCGAATTCGGTCCGAAGCAGTCCTTAAGCGTGTTTTTTGTTAATCATGCGTTAGCTATTAATTTACTTTTTTTAATATTACTTTTTTATTATCCTTCCTCTTATGTTAGAGATAGCTTAATTAGGTTTGCTAAAACAATATTTATATTCTTTTATAAGTTAGTCTCCATAATAACAATTACATACAGTAAGTGTATAAATATTACTATACATCAACTTAATATAATATATTGCTTTTCAAAGGGTTTATTGTTAAGTTTTAATTCAGCCTATTTTGGTTTATGTAAATCAGTATACTACATGTTCATCACGCATGAAATCTTTAAGTGTAATGTTCATTGTCTCGTTAGTATTTGTGTGTCTGACAAAAGTGTTCATACCGTGAGTAATCGCAATTTTACTTTACTATATTTTTCCGGGTCATTAGTGGTAAACAGTTCCTTACGTTTTTTACTCCACTTACATAAACACAATTTTAATTTTGTATTTATTTATAAACACACATATTTTTATTTTTATATTTTTAACGTAAATAATTTTAACATTCGGAAAGAAATAACCTTAATATTCAATAATAATGAATGTAATCTATCAAAATTTATACATAATGTCTTGTCAATATATAATTTATATGTAACGTGTTGTCAGTTTAGTGTACAAAGTAAACATACATCATGTCTTAATAATACTCATTTATTATACGTAAATCCTGAGATGTACTATGTATTTATAAGATTAAATTTACAATATATAATATTTGTTACAATTAGAAAAACCGTATTTGGTATTTTATACTCGTTATTACCTCATTACTATCTGTTAACAATGGATAAATCTTTTTATTCGGCCAACGTTAGTAGTAATTCAGTTAGCAATGATTAAGTTTAAAGAATTAAAAGTTGGTTTCTTTAATGCGGGTTCATTGGCTACGAAACACGAGGAATTCCTCGTAGCCATGAGTCGACATGATGTTGATCTCATGGCGATAAATGAGACCTGGCTGCGGGAAGGCGAAGATGGGCGCGCTCCGCTCGTACCTGGTTACCGCCTGCGTCACGTGCCGAGACCACACTCTGTGTGCGGTGGCCGTGGAGGGGGTGTAGGCTTCTACTTCAAAAAAGGGAATTAACGGCCCGAACAATATCTACTCCTCACCACAACTGTGTAGAAGAGATGTGGCTAGCCCTGCATATAAACTCAAAAAAAATTGTGATAGGCACGGCTTACCGCCCACCATGGCTTAGCCTTAGCACATTTTCGCACGATTATGTTCGGATTTTAGGAGATTTTAATATTAATTTAATTGACACAGAAGATGTGAAGACCAAGCGTTTTATGGAATTTATAAATTATTTTAATATTAAACAATTAATAGATAAGCCAACACATTTTATCGAAACTAGTCAAACTCTAATTGATGTTATCTGTACTGATGCGCCAACACGAAATGTCACAATTGATCATATAGCTGACTTAGGTAATCATGCCTTTCTTACATGCGAGTTACATTTTAAAATAGACAAAATACTACCTCGGACGCTCGTATATCGCCCCCTAAATGATATCCTACTTGATTATTTTGAACGAGACCTCCAGATAATCCCATGGGATGTGATCAGTTGTACCGATAATGTCAATAAAATGGTACACTTATTTAATCGCTATATCCTAAATTTATTTGACTTGCATTCACCTATTAAAACAGTTATACTTAAGGATCGCCCTTGGCCCTTGATAACCAAAACCATAGAATTAATGATGAGCTTACGCGATGAAGCACGCAACAAATATCGATGTTCACAGTCGCACAGTCATAAAAATTATTATAAACAATTAAAACATCAAGTAAATGTCGCACTATACCACGAGAAAAAAGCATATTACAAAGTGTTCATTAATAATAATATCAGCAATCCAAAGAAGCTATGGTCAAATTTGAAGGCGTACTCGTTACCACCGAAAAACGAATACGACCTACCGCCACATTTATTGGATCCTGATACTATTAATTCACATTTTTCAAATATACCAGGTTCCTATAACGTAACTATATCGGATCTTACATATTTTGAATTTAATAGATTTACATCTAAAACTTTTTTGCTGAAACCGGTATCTCAAGATATTACTTTGAATATAATTAAAAAACTAAAATCTAATGCACTGGGAGTTGATGGTATTAACCTAGATATGTTATTAATGACCCTCCCACAAAGTCTTGAAACTATTACCGCTTTGATTAACCTATCGATAACTACAAGTACATTCCCTGACATCTGGAAACTAGCCTTAGTACTTCCTCTTCCAAAAAATGCCAATCCTGCCACCGTGATAGACTTACGGCCCATAAGTTTGCTACCCTGTATATCTAAAATATTAGAAAAAGTTGTGTATCAACAATTAATTTTATATCTAGAAAATAATGCTATACTGCCTGATCTTAAATCGGGTTTCAGAAAGGGACGAAGTTCTGCTACTGCCCTATCTGATGTAGTAGGTAATATATTGGAGGCCCAAGATACAGGTCAGGGGACTATACTCGTCCTATTAGATTATTCTAGGGCTTTTGATACCATAAATACATCTTTACTTTTGTCCAAAATGTCGTTTTACGGATTTGACCCCAGGACTATAAAATGGTTTCACAGTTACCTTAGTGGACGTTCACAGCAAATTACAATTCAATTAAATGGTCAAAACTCTGTATCTTTTCCGCAGCGGATCACGCGTGGTGTTCCTCAAGGATCGATTTTGGGTCCCGTACTTTTCGCGTTATATACATCAGACATTAGTAATTGTTTCCAATATTGTAAATATCACTTATTTGCAGATGACACACAGATTTATAAGTCTTTTAAGCCTAGTTATACTACAGAAGCTATTAATGAACTCAACAAGGATTTGGGTAAAGTAGTAAAGTGGTCAGAAAGAAACTGTTTAGTGTTGAATCCATCAAAGACAAAGTTTTTAATTTGCGGAACGAAACAACAGATTCAAAAAATAAATAAATTTGTCCCAACACTTTATATAAAAGGCACGGTATTAGAAAGAGTCGATATGGCACGTAATTTAGGAATCATAATTAGCCCCAAAACGTGAACGTTTTTATATAAAAATCCTGTACAGAATGCGTGAACACTTAAGTATAGAATTACGAAAAAGACTATCGGACACCCTAGTACTATCAAAATTTAATTATGCTGATACGGTTTATGGGCCTTGTTTACTGTCACGTACCGCACACCTTATTCAACGGGTCCAAAATGCTTGTGCGAGGTTTTGCTTCGATGTACCACCAAGAGGTCACGTAAGCCCATTTCTTGACGACAATAATATCCTTAAAATGGCTGCCAGACGCAAACTTCACTTAGCTTGTGCACTTTTTGGCGTCATAAAGACAAAAAACCCAAAGTACCTTTTTAGTAAGTTAGACTGGTCTCGCGAGCATAGCAAGTAGCTCACCCGAGCTTCATCCTATAATAGGCTCAGTATTCCGCGTCATTCTTCTTCAGCCTTTCGAGGTTCCGTGTTATAAGTACGCAGCTTCCCATTGTTGGAATAATTTCTACCTCCTCCACTGCGTGACCTAAACACATTAGGCACGTTTAGAAAGGCACTTAAAATATCTCCTAATAAACGAACAGAAGGGCATAGTTAATAAATAGGAGTATTGTTAAAGAGGTTAGACGTTAGCTACTGATATTCCGTTTACATATTATTTATTATGCTATTACATATTATTATTTATATATATTACAAAAAACCTATTAAACGTATGTAATCTATGTATAAATGTGGTATAAAAAAAGTATATATATATATATATATATATATATATATATATATATATATATATATAATTTTATAATATACACTGTTAAATTAAATTATTACACTTACTAATGTTCCCGTCACGTCTCACGTAGCATTCAGCAACTTACGTTCATCACAACTATACAATACGTATTTTCCATTTGGTTATTAACATTCATCAGTTGTTGTTATTATCATATGTATCTACTACTCGCTTAATGTCACACATCAGCGTCGCTATCCCGCGGCTTATGCTGAGGCGGTCCCTTCCGCCACTTCATCTGTTTCGATTATTAATTTTATCCTCTACTTTTTTTTTGTTTATAAATTTTCTTATTTTTTTATTTCTTTTATTTTATTCTTATTCGTCTTAATTTTGTTTATTAATTTGTGATTGTAATCTGAAGTGTCGGAATAAATGTCTTTATGTCTTTATTTATGTCTTTAAACTTTAAAGATGTGCCTATAATAGCTTAGTTTTTCATATGACTGATCATTTTTCTCGTCATTTTATATTTTAAATAGTGTACTTTCCTATCCACTTTACTCCACAAATAAATCTGGGACATGTTACTAAAAACTTTACTCCCACAGTAGAATTTTGTCGGTAGAAGGTAGAGGGTCCCCCCCTCTAGGCGAAGCTCCTGTGTAGAATCTATTAATGTAGCGTTATTTAGATTTAAAAAATGTAGCCTAGATCACACTTAACATTGCTCTTTCTGTTCGTGAAGTTTCATTATGTTCGGTTCAGTCATGATTAGCTCAGACAGACAATTTAAAAAAAAATGGTTACTCGTGTTTAAATGGCATGCAATACCCTTAGCCCAGTAAAATACACTTCAATTTTATTTATATGTATAGATATAGATAATATCGGGTGTTTTTTTATAGGTATAGAACTTTGAAGTGGGATGAAACAAACATGATTTTTTTTATTGACATGAAATTTACTTTATTCGAAAGACAATCTTCTGGCATTATAATTTAAATATGACTTCTGACATATGACCGCCACGGCTGCCTCGGACGTAGTCTAATCTGGAGGTCCAATTTTCGATGACTTTTTCCAAAATTTGTGGCCGTATATCGGCAATAACGCGCCGAATGTTGTCCTCCAAGTGGTCAATCGTTTCGGGCTTATCGGCGTAGACTTGCGACTTCACATATCCCCACAGAAAATAGTCAAGCGGCGTTAAATCGCACGATCTTGGAGGCCAGTTCACGGGTCCGAAACGTGAAACTATGTGGTTACCAAACGTTTCCTTCAATAAATCAACTGTAGCACGAGCTGTGTGACATGTTGCGCCGTCTTGTTGAAACCACAACTCCTACACATCATTGTTGTTCAATTGATGAACGAAAAAGTCAGTAATCATCGCTCTATAGCGGTCACCATTGACTGTAACGTTCTGGCCAGCATCGTTTTTAAAGAAGTATGGACCAATTATTCCACCAGCCCATAAAGCACACCTACAGTCAGTTTTTCTGGATGTAACGGTGTCTCAACATACACTTGAGGATTATCATCACTCCAAATACTTAAGTTTTTTTATTGGCATATCCATTCAACCAAAAGTGAGCTTCATCGCTAAACAAAATTCGCTTATGAAAATCGGGATCGTCGGCAATCTTATTTTGGGCCCATTCACCGAATCTACGCCTTGCTAGGTGATCGCGAGGCTTCTATTCTTGCACGAGTTGGATTTTGTAAGCACTCAAACCCAGATCTTTCCGCAAAATCTTCCATAAAGTGGATGGACACATATCCAATTCCTGTGCACGATGGCGGATAGGCTGATTCGGGTCTTCCTCTACGTTACGCTTAAGCAGCAATGACTTCTTCTGTACGCACTGTACGACATCTCTGTGGATGCGTATTATCATTTAGAGTAACGTGGCGCGAAAACGTCCCATAGTTAATCGAATTAATTGCTTTGATGGACGATTATGTTGACCGTAAAATGGACGTAATGCGCGATACGTATTTCGAACACAACCATGATTTTCAAAATAAATTTGCACAATTTGGAAGCGTTGTTCAGGCGTCAGTCTATTCATGTTGAAATGCCAAACCAAACTAAACATAAATCACTTGACAGCTGACAAAATGGCCGCCAGTTAAAAAAGTGTTGCCAACTTAAAGTTCTATACCTCTAAAAAAACACCCATTGTATATCATTTCCCGTTGGATATATTAAAAAGTAACATATCGAAAACTATCTAGATTAAAGCCTTAATGAAACTTTCTATATTCTGCAACTAAGTGAAGACTAAAATTAAGCTTAAGTGCAAAGAAAGGAATATAAAAAACTTCGCATTACCTTGTGAAGTCGCGGCCTTAATTCTTCTATACACTGTCTTAACATCGACAAGTTATTATGTGGGGATCATTTTGTTACTTTTAGTTTCTTGAAGTTGGCTTTTTTTACCCTTTTGCTCGGACTAAGCGGTATCACGTTCTCAGGGTTACTACTAGAATGCCGACTAAATAATTACATTAAAAACTTTATCACTATTTTATCCACCTTACCTACGGGTGGATTTTTCCCATAAATCTACATATACGGGACCAAGAAATATATCGTTCTTATTTTGATAAAATCAATTCACAATTAACGAAAAACGCTTAACTTAATAAAAACATAACAAAAGAAATAGTCGAATTTAGAACCTCCACCATTTTTGCAGTCGGCTGATAAAGGTATTGGTCTATCTATAATAGTCAATAAAAGTCTACTGCTCAATATAGGCTATAGATTGCCTCATAGCGAGAATATTGCCATTGTTGCCACGGTTAATAGGCGGCGTGGCCAACACAGTTGTTTTATTATTTTGAGTTGTTATCAGGAAGATGCTACTGCCTCTTCAATTTTAGTTTCCCTCTGTTGCCTCTTACGTTACCTACACGGTAATAGTGAAATATAATGCACATGTATTAACTAGCTGATACCCGATCGCTTCGTCGGGCGCACGATAATAGACGATAATAAACGTTTAATCCGTTCTTATTGCTAATTTAGTAACTATACCAAATTTCAATCGGGTGTAAAGTTTTAGAGATATCGTAATGAGTGAGTCAGTCGGTCAGTGATATTTGGCTTATATACAGGATGTATATAAGCCAAATATCACTGACCGACTGACTCACTTAAACACTGACCAACTTAGACCATTCAGAACATATTTATCTAAACTTATACGAAGCCTGCTCCTTTTTTAAATTAAATTTCTAAGGTTTCTAACAATAAAACTTTTTTTATTTCTATGAATTGCTAATAGTGTCCAGTAACAGTTGTTACATTATTATTTTTTTACTTATATAATGTGTGATTACTCAAACAAATTAATTTCCAAACATCTTCATCATCAGAAAAACATTCTACGCATAATTAAGTTTAAGAAACCAAAAACAGGAAATATTGTGTTTATGCCATCATAAAAAGAATTAAATAGCCTTTGTTGTTCAAACCTTTTTAAAAACATTGCCCTTTCTTATATATTTATTGCCCTTCTGAGGTATTACACTCACCGGAACGGAAACTTGGCCAAGCGGTTATCTCGCGATAGCAAAAGCTTTAAGTGTTTCTGATGAATGTTTGTTATGCAAGTATGTCAAAAAATGTTTACCCTCAAGTTCAAGAGGGTAATTCATTATGTTTAAGTGCACCATGACGAATTCTTTAATTTTTAGTTGAATCGGGTCATTTGAGCGACTAAGTTCACATTTTAAATTTGTGTGTTGTGAAAAGTTTACTGTAAGGTTATTCAATTATTGTGATCTTGTGTCTTAATTAAATAACTAAAGGTGCTTTAAAGCCAATAAAAATGCCATTAACACCAGCACAAGTTGCACAAGCAGTAGCATTAATTGACCAAGGGCTGACACAGCGTGAAGTTACTATTGTGCTTAACGTACCACGGTCCTCAATGCAGTATTCACTGAAACGATACCAGGAGACAGGCCGCTACACCCGCAGGCCAGGCAGTGGGGGCGTAAGGTGCACATCGGCCCGGGACGATCGTTTTATTGTTATGGAGATTTTGAGAAACCGCTACCTGACCGCTGTTGAGATACGCCAGCGGCTCCAAATCGCAAGAGGCGTTAATGTTAGTGAGCGTACGGTGAGAAGACGAATGGAGGAAGTGAATTTAAAAGCTCGTAGACCAGCACGAGGTCCAGAACTTCTCAGACAACACCGAGTAGCCCGACTTCAGTTCGCAAGAGAACATATCAATTGGACCCACGAGCAATGGGCTAGAGTGTTGTTCACAGATGAGTGTCGAATAGCTTTACGTGCTCCAGACGGTCGAGAACGAGTGTGGAGAAAAAAGAGGAGAGAGGTTTCTACCCATTACCACCACCCAAACTGTGAGTTTCCGTGGAGGCTCAATAATGGTATGGGGAGGTGTAAGTTCCGACGCACGTACAGAGTTGGTCATCGTCGATAATCGGCTTACAGCTACTCGATACATCGAGGAAGTTCTTCAGGAGCACGCACAGAACACTTAATATAACGGAAGCTATATTAAGTGTTCTGTGGGAGCACGTAATGCCTTATTCGGGATTCATTGGACACGACCAATTCCTCCTCATGCACGATAATGCACGCCCGCACGTCGCACATTGTGTAGAGGCATATCTGGAAGAGGTTGGAATACAAAATTTACAGTGGCCAGCTCATAGCCCGGACTTAAATCCAATTGAGCATGTATGGGGTATGCTCAAAAGAACGATAAAGTCCAGCTCCAAACCGCCACAAACTCTAAATGAGCTCCGAAATGCAGCGCTGGCCGCTTGGGACGGCATACCACAAGTTGATGACAGAAACATCATTCAAAGCATGCCAGATCGAATGCAAGCGGTTATCAGGGCTAGAGGAGGAAACACCCGATATTAAAACTGATAGACAATAAAGAAACAGACTTAATTTTTAACTTTGTAGTGTTTTTAAAGTGACAATGGAAAGATGTTAATTTTAGTGAAAACATGTTATCTTGAAAAGAAAAATTTCGGTGAAGTAAACATTAAATTTCTATGTTCTAAAACCATTAGAGACACTTATTGAATGCATCTACCCTTAATTTACTGTTAAAAAAACGTTTCAGTGCAAATAATCAGCAAATTCACGAGTGGCCAAGTTTCCGTGCCGGTGAGTGTATTTACAGAGATATCTCATCAACTCTTGGAATTAGTATGTACAAAACAAATTGAATTTATTAATTTTAAACAGTCCAGTAAAACAACATTTTTAGTTAAAATTATTTATTTTTATGTTTAAAAAGATGACCGCGATTTTTGATATAAGCGGGGGCTCGTCTTCTCTTTTCTGTGGTCATAATTTTCATTTTCACCTCCTGCTTCATAACTTGAAAGGCCGTACAATTTTTTTCCTATTAACTCCTCTCTGTTAAATCAATCATTATGTTTTTATCAAAATTGTTTAAGGTACCATCCCCTTCAGGCATTGCACCCATCTTCCAAACAACCTGTATATATAGGATTGTTAAACTGTAATGTGTAGTATATGTTTAGTATATAGGTAGTATATAGACATTAAATTGTCTATGAAAACACACTCGTTTTAATTTTAAAGTATCATTAACTGCAATACATAGTGTGTTAATTATTTGGAAAGTTGGCAACATTCCAAATTCACGAGCTTTTTAAATGTCTGCCACTAATTAAAATATACTTGTTATAATAAAATTAATAACTTGGTGCCCATACATAATATCTAGGACGGAAACGTTAAGTATAATGAAAACTGCATTAACTGAAGTTTGCTCGGTTTTATGTCGTCTGAAATCGAAATAAAAAACGAGACATAATATCACAAAAAGCAGAAGTTGATAGTGGAAGCGCTAATAAATTTAGCATCTATTACTAGTCTCATCCAGAACGAAAAGTCGAGGTATGGAAGGAAAATATGTTGGTGAAGATCAAGAGATATAAAAGGAAATACGACAGTTATAATTTAAAAAGCGACCATTTTTTTACCACGTTTCCAGTTCTTAGCTATGTTTAATTTCCAAGTCTCTATGTTGTCGGGAAGTTAGCTTAAAATGGATTGAATGTTTGTACTGAATTAACAAACAAACGGACAGAAAAGAGTGATTTTATATTGCATTGTAATCCTTTGAGCAATTTTTTAAATTTTAAGGTCCTAACTAATCGGGAAGTTCATTTAAAATCTATATAAGATAAACTTGCTCTCAGAAAAAATTCAAAACTTGAATTGATCTGATATAAAATCCCGGCTCTACTCAAACAACTACACACTTAAAAGTACAGCGTGGTCCAAAAGTAATGATAATCGGTTATTTCCACCGCACATAAAAATATACTTACCAAGAGTTTTTCAATGAAATTATTTCTAAGACATATGAAGACCGCCAACACTAAAACTCTCAGAAGATTTTAATATGTGATTTTTTATTTCTTTATAGTCTGCTTTTATTTTTTAATAATAGTTTAATTTTTTGAATATAAAAGTTCAAGTTGGCTAGTTACTTTAAAAATTATATCCCTCATTTTTAAAACTTAAGGGTTCCAAAATTATATGGGACTACGTCTGAACTATAACTTATAAAGTAAGAGAGTTATTGAAATCAGTTCACAAATAACAAAGATATCGCGTAACATACATACTAAAAAACAACATACACTCAATTTGAGAATCTTCTTTCTTTGTTTAATTCGCTTTTACATAATATGTGTAGTTCACAAGTTATTGAAATTTAGGTCAGACAAAAGGGAAAACACAATGAATGAACCCAAAGTTTTGATTGCTTTACCGAACCTTTACATTATATTAGTTTGTAATACCTAAAAACAATTATTTGCCTTGTGTCAAAATCATTATTTTGTTCACAAGGTTTGTCGGTAAAAAATATGAAACGTTATAAAAAAAGGTTCGTTACTAGTCATTTTAATTTCAATTTAGAGATAACAATTATTTGAAATTGAGTTTTGTGAAAGGAAAAAAAAATATTTTTCGAGTTATTATTCGGGCTGTTGAATGATTTTGTTGGTTTCAGCAAATTATTTCATTACAATAATTTCAAACACTTTATTACGATAACTTAATATACTGCCTTATGCTTTTATATTAGAACACGTACTTCGGCAATCCGGATTCGGCTATGAATACTAAAGTCGTAATACATGTTCTTAAAAGTTTAACTAATATATATATACATATATATATATATATATATATATATATATATACAGGATAGGCCATAAGGGTGTTGGCGGTTTCAATATTCAATTAAAAAAGAACTACAAAACATAACAAAAATATATTTGTATTTTTAAAAAGTAGAAACATAGGAATTTTTAAGATCTAAAAATAATGTTGTCCAAATGACTTCCCTCGGCTGCTTGGCACTCTTGGAACCTTATTTGCAAATTTTGGAAAACTCGTTGAAAAATTGTTCTCGGTATTTTGTTACTTTCCTGAATAATATTCCTCTTCAGCTGCTCTAAGTTGGTCGGATTATTCTCGTAGACGACCGATTTGAGGTAGCCCCATAGAAAATAGTCGCATGGAGAGAGATCGGGGCTACGTGGTGGCCATTCAATATCCCCCCTTTTCGAAATGAGTTTTCCGGGAAAAACATTTTTCAGCAGCTATATGGATACTCTAGCCGTATGACATGTGGCTCCATCCTGTTGAAACCACATCCTCAAGGTATTGCCTTGAAGTTCTTGCAAAGCAAAAAGTCTGTTATCATATTGCAATAGGCCAGTCTACAAAAAAAGAACATCACGAGGCACTCGGCCTTTAAGTAATTTCTCAATAACCTTTATTGAGATTAATATCATAATTGTAATAAATTATTAGTACATATTTTAATGAATCATGCATGGACGTAATACCTTATTACTTTTCGCAAATTGCATGACAGCTCTGTGGCGCAGTGGCTGCGCAATGAGGGTCGCGGGTTCAAATTACACACGGAACAAGTATTTTTATGACCTACAAATAATTATCCCGGCTCGGGATGTTTGTGAAGTTATTGTTTGTAAACTGCCGGTGAAAATCCTAGTGTGGGGTAACGTTTTTTTTAAAAAAAAAACAAAAGAGGTACTGGCTTAAACCAATAAAGAAGTACTTAATAGGTCTTACGAGGGCGGCACAGAAAAGTTCGGGAATCAAGGTACGATGGAACCAATAATTGAAGCAACCATTCCATTCGGAAGTTGTGGCCTCTAAAATGGCCGTTTTGTAGGCGTCCGCAGTTTCTTCAGGTGATGAAAATCTCTGTCCACGCAATTTATTATTTATTTTAGGGAAAGTATAGAAATCATTAGTGCTTAGGTCGGGTTGTCCGGCGTATGGTCTAATAATTCTATATTTTCTTGCTCTAAAAACTCTTTTGTTCTGTGTGCGGTGTGAGAACTCGCATTGTCGTGATGGAGGATGATACGGCGGTTGCAGTTCTCTTTACGGAGTTCAGAAACGACCTGTGGCAAACAAATGCTAGCATACCATACTGCATTAACCGTTCTTTGTCCCTCAAGAGGAATAGTCGTAACATGGCCGGTTTTGGAGACAAACGTGGCCACCATTTTTTTTGCAACACTCCGTGAACGAACAATTTTTGTTGGCTTTAATTCATTTTCGAACACCCAAACTCGTAACTGGTTTTTTGTTTCGGGTTCGTACGCGTATATCCAGGATTCGTCACCTGATACGATGTTATACACAGCATTTGAGGATCCTGCGTGGAATCTTTCGAGAGTTCTGACGCACCAAGTAACGCGAGCCGCTTTTTGTTCTTCACAGAGCGAATGCGGTATCCATTGGGAAAACAACTTTTTCACACCTAATTGGTCATGCAAGATTATTTGTATTTGACTCATGCCAATGTCTAAAGTTGCCTGAATTTCGCGGTATGTCACATGTCGATCTTCCTCAATCAGCTTACGCACAGCATCAACGTTTTCTTGGGTGACTGCAAGGTCATCACTGAGCTTGACACGTCCACGTTGAAATTCAGCAAACCAGCGATAAATTGTGGTTTTGGATGGGGCTTGCAGCAGGCTTGAATGCAGAAATCATCCGGTCAACACACTGTTTTTGTGTTAAACCACTTCGAAAATCATAATAAATCATCGCTCTTGAATTTTCTCGAGTCAATTCCATTTTCTCAACGACTAAACAAGTTTGACAAAACCTTGTGACAATACCGAGAATCTTTTTTTAAATAAATAAATTTTATTCGATTTTTAAAACCAAGGAGTTTTCAATTAAAAAGATTTTAATATGACAGGAACAGTGGAAATATTCCAGTCCCGATACTTTTAGTGCAGCCTATGTAGCGCACTGGTTACATTATTTTAATACTTAATTCCAGGAACGACTGTACCTTCAGGTCATAATAGGTCTTTACCTATGAAATTGCCGTTCTGCAGTACTGGTCATTTCTAATCAAAAACATTTTTGTTTGACTAAGAATTCTAATTTCAAATTAATTTTATTTTAAAAACATGGCATTTTTTTTAAATTAATCATTTGTTTATTTATTAGCGTTATATTTTCTTAATCACTTTGAATCCTTTTCGTCATCATGGATCTGTTAAAAATTCGAGTAATTCTGGAATATGAGTACCGTTGTGGCAGCACTGCAGCACAAGCGGCAAGCAACATTAAGGACGTTTACGGCGCGAATACTATCAGCGAACGCACCACCTGTTATTGGTAAAAATGAAGCCTGTGGTCGTACAAAAACTTTGGTCGACAATAACGAACTAAATGCGATTGTGGAAGCTGATGATACTCAATCTACGACTGAATTAGCAGCAGCTTTCGACGTTAGCATCAAAACAATATTTGTTCATTTGAGTCAAATCGGCAAAGTAAAAAAGCTTGACATATTGGTGCCCCACGAACTCAATGAAGTATGCCATACGATGACTCAATGAAGTACGAGACGTGCCTCGCACTGCTCAACGGGCACACAAACGAAGAAATTTTGGAAACGCATTGTTACCTGCGACGAAAATGGTTTCTTTTGACAATCGCAAGTACTCAGCAACTTGGTTGGATCCTGGTTCAGGATCTAAACAATGCCCTAAACGAAAACTTACCCCTAAAATATGATAGTCGCTGTTCGATGGTCTAGCGCCGGTGTGTCATCACAGCTTCTTACCAAACGGGATGAGCATTACTGCAGATGTACTGTGAACAACTGAACACAATGATGGAGAAGCTCTGACGTCTCCAACCAGTTTTACATACCTGAGAGGCAGTACAAAATGCCATTAAGGTATTTCTTGACTTCCGTCCAACTGATTTCTTTAAGAAGGTCGATAATAAACTGTCGTTACTGCGTTGGCAAAGGTGCATCGATTGCATGGGTGATAATTTGATTAATAGAAATAAAAAATATAGAAAAAAATTACGTTAGCTTATTTAATAAAAAAGGGCAATCTCATAGGTAAAAATAAAAACCTAATATTTGTTAAACTACCAGCTTGAAAATATTTATTTATCACGGCCCCATACAGAATTTCGGGGTTAAGTATCATGTCGATTTTTTTTCTTTTGTCGACCTCATTTTATCGCCCATTGTGTCTTCTCGACTTCTCAGCATTGCGTTAAAACAATTTTTTTGTACAATATCTAATCTATTTATAGTTAATATTTATTATAGTATAAATTGAATGGATCGATTGATCACTGAGTTGGATTAATATTTTTTATTATAGCTTTTTGAATGCCGTTTATTTTTTGCGCAATTTTATGAGAATTTTTATGCGATTGTTTGAAAAAAAAAAACAATATCTATTTCAAAGATCAATTTCTAATGCGAGATAGGGGCGTAAACTTATAAATGACTACTACTGATTATCCCGTGAGTGTCTTAAGAAGGGATATTGGGAAACTGTAACAGGGGGTGGGCAGTAGTATGTTACTGATAGCGACTCAATAGTATAACTGCGGTTGCATCCCGACTGCCAAGCTTAACAACAATGCTTAGTATCCCCCTATGAAGTAATCTGTAGGATAGCCCTGTGTACAGCAAACAGAACTTCAAACTTTTTTATCCAGTATAGATTATAAATAATACTTATCGAAAGTCACTTTTTTAATGTACCACTTTTTTAATTTAGCACAAAAGACTTGTGATGGGCTGTAATGATCATGCCGATGATGATTGATTACTGATTACATCGAAATAGTATTTTTTTTCCAAAAGAGTAAATATAATACGCTAAAGTTACGCTTTTGTATCATTTTGAACGCTATTTTTTTTAAATATACCTATACATAAATCTACAAGAATTTTTCCAAATAAAATTTTTTTCCAGGGTAGTGACTAATTATTTTGACATTATATACACGGAAGTAGTTAAACTAGATTTATTAAACCTTGCAACGCAACGTTAAACTTTATATGGAAAATGTGAAAATAGGAAGAGTCGAGTTGCAGTTTTTAATAAATAGGTCAACGTTTGCAAGGCTAACGATCCTAAATTATGCCGCACCAAGCCAGCTGAAGTTGAAACATGTAATTTGGCTTTACTATTAGTCCTAGCTTGCCAGCGTAGTTTAAATTAAATTTGTGTGACCTATAATGTTTTGGATTAATGGTCATTAATATTAATTTTATGTATCACCGTATGTTAAGTTCACCTCTTGTAAAGTAAGAATACCGTGTCAAGGCAAAATAGTCCAAGAAATATAGCTGCGAAGAGTAACTACGAAATATCATTTCACAGTTCTGTCAAAAAGTTTCCAGTAGTCCTTGTTTTTAGTTTTAATGAAGTAAGTACTAGTAGTCGTTACTTAAGGTTCACAAAAGCCAGTAGATGAGAAAGTTTTGTTTGTTCCAGTAAAAGCACGTCGCTTGGAGACGTTGAGAAGTAACATAGAGAAAAGCTTCCGTCACTTTCATACCAAAATAATTCAGATTTTTTTTTTATATGGAACATTATTGAATCTTATTTGCAATGAATTTGATAATAATTTTACTTCTAAAACATTCTCCTTGAACAGTCACAAGGTATTCAATGAATGGCAGACAGTGGGAGTCCATAAGAGCAGACAAAGAGGTGTAAACTTTACCATGGAAGATCATATAATCCTACCGTTGAATTTAGGGGTATGTAAAAAATTTTCAAAAATATTTAACAGTGTACTCCAAAGCCAAGTCTGCATTTGAGCAACAAATTTATGACTGCTTCTAATAAAATTTAAATGACATGGAGTAACTATAATTAATAATGAAACTGATAAGGTCATTTCAAACTACCAGTTAAGTTTTAACGACAAATTACCTTATTCAGATCAGGACGATGCAATGCCTTTCCAAATATTTCACTGTCATTCTTCTCCTGCCGTCGCAGAATCATTACTTAAACAAAATATTAATACGTATACAATGAATTTTACATTTCATTAAGCAACATCAAAGGTTATTGTTAAATAGTTTTTTTTGTTTTGTTAAATTGATATTAAGCAAACCGCATACCTGTGGGGCATATCCGTTAAAGTTATTGCGTCTATAATAAAAACACATACAATCGCACCTCAAATAGCTGTTATTTTTAATACTAGTATCGAATTTGATGTGTTTCCTGGATTAATGAAACGTAGTAAAGTTATACCTTTATTTAAATCTGGTATGATTTGACCTATTTCTGTATTGCTAACGTTTATAAAATTTTTGAAAAAATTGTTCTTGATCAGATCTAAAAAAAATTGTAAATAATTTACATCATAAAATAATATATGAACGCATCGTTAAAATATTATAAGGCTGTTTCGTTAACTTCAAATACAATATTTAGTGAACCCTCGCAAGTGTAAAGGTTTTCACGCAATGTCCCAAGCTCGCAGGAAAAGAACAACAAAGAGATTTTTATTTTAGTTTTTTTTAAATGCTGCTAGAAAAAAAAATCAGCATGCAACCTACGCATGCATGCTTGTCGGTTAAGAGTACTCATAATTTGGCCCATTTTCAATATATCGCCAATTTGGTGGCGATAAACTTTCGCCTAGGACGTCCCTTTCCGACTCTTTCATTCACTTCTGCAACATATATTTGCTTTGTCACTCTTTCTTCATTCATTCTTTCTACATGACCAAACCACCGAAGCATTCCGTTCTTAATCCTGGTCACAGCATTATCTTGTAAACCACACTCTTCTTTTATCACACATTTTCTCACCGTCACTCAGATTCAGCCCTAACATACTCCTTAGCGACCGCATTTCTACTGCATTTATTCTACTCTCGTCCTTCTGTTACACCCAACTTTCACTATCATACGTAAGTAGGGACTAACACAGCATTGGGAATTGCCATACGTGCCTTTTTTGACACATTCTGACTTTTCACAATAGAGTGAAGAGCCCCATTTACTTTATTTCCTGCGTTCACTCGTCGTTCTATATCCTTATCATATTGTCTCCCATCCCTGTACAAGTACAGTTATTTAATTTAAGCGTAAAGAAGTAAAACATGCTAATGAAACTATTTATTTATTAAATATATTAGGTACTTAATATATAACTTTATTTAATGTTATTTTGACCTTTACTTTTATTTTTGTGTATGTGTACATTACATTACATTTTCTTAAATGTATTGAGGCCAAAGTTAATGTATTAATTTCCTTAAATTTTTGTCTGAGCTACTTTTTCGGCCTTAATCCAAAACACGAACTAAATATAGTACTGGGGTTAGTACTAGGTTGAAAGCATGAACTAAATAAAACGTTATTATAAAACGAAGATAATCTCTAGTTCAAGGATTAACTGTGATGCTAACGTTAAACTTCCGAGATAGAGGTCTCGGAAGTTTAACTATGGTACTGTTACACGCCAAAGTCGACGGTACTAGCGCCATCTAGTGTCGAACCGAAGAACTAAACTTCTTGAAGTCGAAACTCGAACTCTCGGTACCTTGCGCGTATTTACTCGAATATTCTGGATGTTTTCATGAAAGAGCCCTATATAAAGGCGCTGCAATACGCGATCAAGGAAGTATTGAAGTTGGCGAGACAAGCGAAGCTTCGGAGCGGAATAAAGTGAATCAGTGTGGTTAATTATTAGTGTTTTTAACTTTAATTAGTGGAAAGTGAATTAAAGTGTTAATTTAGGTAATTCTATCGGCAATTTTTATTGTCACGAACCTCAAGCTCGTAACAATTGGTGTCAGAAGTGGGATAAAATCATGCCGATTTTACCTAAGGAGGAAACGGAGGGTGTCCGTACCCGAAGTCAACGCCAGCAGGAGACGGACCAAAGAAGATTTGGTGGTACAACGCCGCAGACGTCGGAGGGCCAGCCACCGGCTGCAGGCCCGTCAGTAGCTCCTACATCTGCAGCAACCGACTTAGGGTGCTCTGATGGTGATGCTGCAGGAACAAGCTCGCCGACACGAGGAACAGGTCCGACGGTTGGAAGAGCAGCTACGGGGCGGACAGGATGAACAGGCCCGTCGACAGGAGGAACAGGTCCGCAGACAGGAGGAACAGGTCCGTCGGATGGAAGAGCAGCTGCGGGGCGGACAGGATGAACAAGCCCGCCAACAAGAGGAACAGGCCCGTCGGTTGGAAGAGCGGATGCTCCTCACGAAGGACCTTCACGCTACCTTCGGAAAAGAGATACGGGAGGTGAAGGATAAGTTTGCTCAACATGACAACCGCCTGTCGGAAGCTGAAACCCGAATCGACCAAGTAAACAATCGGGTTGACAACGTAATGGCTGACATGAAGAAATCACTGGACGAACTCAAGCTTGGAGATGGAACTACAGCTCCCGTAGTAGCTACAACACCTTCGCTACGTGGGTTCAAGGTGCCACCGTTCGACGGGACTTCTTGCTGGTCAGCCTACAAAATCCAGTTTGAGGCTGTTATGAAGGCGAACGGCTGGAATAAAAGTCAGGCCATGACTGCTCTCACACTAGGCCTGCGCGACCAGGCCTTAACAGTTCTGGAAGCTCTCGGTGAGAAAGTGACTTATGAGCAACTCCTTGAGGCATTGGAGGCGAGATATGGCGACGCTCACCTGGAACACGTCTTTCGTGCGCAGCTTAAAGATCGCGTGCAGCGCATCAACGAAAACCTGCAGCAGTGGGCTCTAGAGGTGGAGAAGCTGGTGCGAAAAGCATACCGGTCTGTACCTGCGCTCATTGAAGGGAACCTGGTGCAGACATTCATCGACGGCATCCGCGACCTGGAAGTCAGAGCTGCTGTGAGGCTCTGGCATCACGAGACGCTTAAGGACGCCTTGGCCCATGCACTGGAGGTGGAAGCCGTGCGGCAGGATCATCGTTCCCATCGCGTCAGGGAAGTTGCAGCAGCTGCAGTTCGCGACCGCAACAAAGGATACAGCCCTAGGTGCTATGGCTGTGGGGAATAGGGCCACCTTCGATCCAGCTGCCCCAAGCGAACCGCAGAAAGGGAAAGTGAACGATATCAGGAGGGTAGTGCAGCTAACGGTACTGCCTGGCGGCGACAGGATCATCGTTCACCTCACGCTAGGGAGGTTGCAGCAGTTACGGTTCGCGACCACAATAAAGGATACAGCCCTAGGTGCTATGGCTGTGGGGAAAGGGGCCATCTTCGGTCCAGCTGCCCTAAGCACACCCTAGGAAGGGAAGGTGAAATGTCTCAGAAAGGAAGTGCGGCTAACAGCACCGCCCAGCAGCAGCAGGAATACGACTTTACTATCAGACACTGCAGCGGGAAATCTCACGACAACGCAGATGCATTGTTAAGAAGACCTTGTCCTGAAGATTGCAACCATTGTAGTAGGCAAGGTAAGGAAGTGGTATCCGTGAGGATGCTCAGGACAGACCACCTCAGCAACGGGTGGAAGGACAGCCTACGACATGCACACCAGGAAGATCCGGACATCAAGCCGATTCTGGGATGGATGAAGGCCCGTGCTACCAAGCCTAAGTGGAGGGACGTCTCAGCGATGAGTTCAACCACGAAAAGCTTTTGGGCCCAATGGGACAGCTTGCTGCTTCAGGATGGAGTCCTGTACCGTAAATGGGACAATGGTCGAGGAGACAGCTGTTGTTTGCAAATGGTTGTCCCTAAAGCTAAAGTGCCGAATGTTCTACAGCTGTGCCATAATGGTCGTTCAAGAGTCCATCTGGGAGTTAAACGAACTTTACTGAAGGTTCGAGAACAGTTTTACTGGGTCCATTATCGTGACGATGTCGAGGATTGGTGTCGTACATGTACAAGTTGCGCGGCTGTGAGGGGACCTCAGACACGGAGTAGAGGAGCATCGAAATTGTACAATGTTGGTGCACCACGGGATAGGACATCCCTTGACATTGCGGAACCGTTACAGAAAGGCGCAAAGGGGACTCCTAAGATCGTCCATGTGGATCGCTTGGCGCGTTATTATGGGGCCGATAATGCTCGGGACGAGCATGTCTTAGGAGGGGGCAGTGTTACGCGTCAAAGTCGACGGCACTAGCGCCATCTAGTGTCGAACCGAAGAACTAAACTTCTTGAAGTCGAAACTCGAACTCTCGGTACCTTGCGCGTATTTACTCGAATATTCTGGATGTTTTCGTGGAAGAGCCCTATATAAAGGCGCTGCAATACGCGATCAAGGAAGTATTGAAGTTGGCGAGACAAGCGAAGCTTCGGAGCGGAATAAAGTGAATCAGTGTGGTTAATTATTAGTGTTTTTAACTTTAATTAGTGGAAAGTGAATTAAAGTGTTAATTTAGGTAATTCTATCGGCAATTTTTATTGTCACGAACCTCAAGCTCGTAACAGTACTATCATCAATTTCGGAACTACTTTAATTGTGGTTAGAGTTATTTTCATTTCGTGTTTTTACTTAACAAATATCAATGTATGATATATATTTGTATTGATAAACAATAATTTTATTAGATCAAGAGTAACAATAACATTAATATTTGGAGAAACAGAACGTTGCTTCGAATGAAACCTGTATGAACGAACGAAAGAGTGTCATGTTTTTTTTTCTGTGGATGTTATTTAAACCAGTACTAACTTTGGTGTATAGGCCTCCCTACATAGATTGCCTCGTTTTGCAACCACAGTTTTATTATTTTTAGTCGTTATTAGGAAGACACTGTTGCCCAACTCCTGATTTGTTTACCTCTGTCGCCTCTTACGACACCCACGAGATGATATGGAGTAGTGGATATTCTTACACCGCCACTACACGGTACTTGTTATTTATGTATTGTAAATAAAAAATACCAAAAAAAAGTATAACTGAGATAATACTGATATTATTTTAATGTAGTTCTCGAACTACAGCTTGAAAGCATTACTATTAATAACTTTACCGATTTCGAGAGAGAGAGAGAGTGCGTTTCAAAGAAGGGTAGATTGAATAGAAAAGAAAATGAACAAAGCTTAGGCCACAAGGGGATCACTCAAGTAGAAGTTTATTTAATATACTATTGCTATGGTTGGAAATGGATTTCAAATAAAAACGGGAGGGACAAAATAGTTATGATTATGTAATGTTTTCAATAATTTTCTATGCAGAAACTTACGAATGATCACAATTATTAAAAATTTTTGCTATTTTTGCGTACCGTGAAAAAATATTACCTACTTAAATAAATTATACAGTTTAAAATAAAATTAAACCAGCTTTACTGAATTAAAATAAACAATAACTCTCATCGCTTCCACTAAAACTTTTTTTCACAAATCCATTGATTCGGCATGCTCAATACAATATCATCATCATTATCTTTATATATATCAAGGTCCACTTAGGTTATGCGGTTCCATAAACCGCTTTTAGTAGGGGTGATCAAAAAGTAATGATAAATCGGTTATCTCCAGTGCATATAAAGATCCAAAATAATTTTTTGCTTACTTATGTACCTACCCACTTTATCAGGATAAAAAATTATATACTTGTCATCAAAAAAATCGACCCACCCATTTTTTGTTTGAAATTTATCGATTGTTTCACTTAAAAGCTGTTCCACACATTTTATTTTGAGGGTCTGATATGATGTTTGACACCTTGTTTGTCGTAAATCTTATTGCACTTGAAGGTACTTTACAATTTTTTATACAGAAATACTGTTGAGTGCTGATTTCGTTGTTTTACGTCAGAACAAATTCTAACCGTTATTTCAGTCCGACACAGACTTTTGTAGGGATTTCTCGTTAATAACGTTAAGTTTATTTACTGAGGCTGTAGCTTCGATTACTTTGTCTAAAAATAATGGACACCACTGAAGCTGAGGCGGCCCAAGTTGTAGCTTTGCTGCAACAAGGCTTAAGTCAACGTGTCGTGGCCAGGAGGTTCAAATCTGAGACGTTCTGCAGTGCGACGAGTTTACCAAAGGTTTCTGGAGACTGGGCAGTATCGAAGAAGATCTGGATCTGGATGACATAGGGTGACAACTCAAAGGGATGACCGATTTATAGTGTTATCAGCTCTACGAAATCGGCACCTATCTGGTGTTGATCTCCAGCGACGCTTACGTGAAGATCGAGGTGTAGCTATAAGTGATAGTACTGTGAGAAGGAGACTTCGTAAGCAGAATTTAAGACCTCACAAGCCAGCAACAAGACCACAATTGACCACAGCTCATCGACAAGCCAGACTTCAATTTGCGCGTAACCACATCAACTGGACTATAGGCCAATGGGAGTCAGTTCTTTTTAGTGATGAGAGTCGAATGACTTTACACGGTTCTGACGGACGCCGTAATGTCATGCGACGACCAGGTGAACGTTATATATATATACCCAGTGTTGCATAAGAGAAACTGTCAGTTATGGTGGAGGCTCTGTAATGTTTTGGGCTGGGATATCTTTGACTGGACGCACTGAGCTGGTTTTCATACGAAGAGTTGCTTAAACTGCAGCACGCTACATCACAGAGATCTTAGAAGACCATGTGTTGCCATACGCCGGCTATATTGGAGAGACCTTTGAATTAATGCATGATAATGCACGACCACACGTAGCGCGCATCACAACCGATTACCTTGAAGAGGTCGGCATTCGGGTTATGTCGAGGCCAGCAAGAAGCCCTGATCTCAACCCAATAGTGCAAATGACACCCTAAAACAAAAGGTTAGAGCCCGTAATCCAGTCCCTACAACATTAGGAGACCTTGAAACCGCCATTAGGGAAGAAAGGAACCGAATCGCTCAAGAGACCATCAAAATCTTGATAAGGTCATTAAAACGGCGAATGCAGGCTGTCATTCGAGTAAGAGGAGGGAATACGCAATATTAAATTGCAACAATTGTGTACATAAAATTCAATACATAAAAACTAGAGCGTATTGAAAATTAATAAAAATAATCGTGAAAAATTAAAGATTTTGGTTTTTAAATGAAAATTACTTTCAAAAAATCATTTTCATGTTGTAACTGTGATTAAATTGGTGTAAATAAACAAGTTACTCGTAAATAAAACATTTCAGTACTTAAACGTTTTGATTGGTTCTGCTTTAGATAAACGTGATTTGCGGCAAAAACGCAGGTGGGCCGATACACTTTGTAAAATTTTGCAAAAAATCAAATTTTGTGATTATTTTTTGCAAATATATGATTATTACACACATAACGTTTGTTTAAATTTATGACATTTACCAAATCATTGTATTTTGGACATTTGTATTCTTCAATATTAAAAATTCTATCATTCGTCGTCAACATTTTTAAAAATTGTTTTTCTGTTGAACCACTTTTGTATGCGAGTACTATAACTAATGTTTTTGGGAAATAAAACAAAATTTATGATTAATTTAAAATTTTATTTTCAAGCAATAACCACTTGTAAAAAACCCACACTTCGTCACAAGAACAATGTAAAATTTTGTGATTATTTTACGTCACGCGGTGTTTTAAACGTTTTTATTTTGGGAAATCAAACAAAATTTATGATTAATTTAAAATTTTATTTTCAAGCAATAACCACTTGTAAAAAACCCACACTTCGTCACAAGAACAATGTAAAATTTTGTAATTATTTTTTGCAAATATATGATTATTACACACATAACGTTTGTTTAAATTTATGACATTTACCAAATCATTGTATTTTGGACATTTGTATTCTTCAATATTAAAAATTCTATCATTCGTCGTCAACATTTTTAAAAATTGTTTTTCTGTTGAACCACCTTTGTAGGCGATCACTTCGTCTT
Source organism: Parnassius apollo (assembly GCA_907164705.1). Taxonomy (NCBI): domain Eukaryota; kingdom Metazoa; phylum Arthropoda; class Insecta; order Lepidoptera; family Papilionidae; genus Parnassius; species Parnassius apollo. The sequence continues at coordinate 3,912,260 of CAJQZP010000851.1, forward strand.
TGCACAAATTTCTAATTTACCAATTTAATATGGGAATGATGTTCTCTTGTTTGTAGGCACATTTTGATTCTTCGGTCACATCAAAATATGGAATGCCGTGCACGTGTATTTCACTATGTGAATACACATTGAACAGTTTTTTTTGTCTTTTGGCGACAAATTATTGAAAGGATAACTTGGCCGAAACAAATAATGATCGATAAACGCATCATTTTTATTAGATAGTTTTACGTCTAGAATAGCCATTTCTCTACATTGAAAATGTTTATGAGGATATGTAATGTAAAATCCGTCCATGTCGATGATGTATCTAATATTTTTTAGATTTTGTGTCATTTTGAACCAAAATGTTAAAAGTATTTACACGTGACTAAAAATATGTTTGTTCCAACAAACTTCACATAACAATTCATTCTTCATTACTTCCCATCATTCTATTTCTTCCTTCTGCTCTTGTTTTCCTGTAATTTAAGTAAACAGAATCACATTCACTAATGATCAACTAATGACTGTCATTGTTAAAAAAGTATTTTTTAACTTTTTCACTTTCTGCTATTGTCTTTGTATTTATGGTTAGGAAATGTCCGCGGCGCTGCCTCAATGCGTGTTGGCGAACTTCACATGCCTTCGAAATTTTCTCAGACTGCCGGCGGGGATCGAACCCGGGTCGCGTACTGTGAAATTTACAGCTTGCGCTAACCATCTGAGCTACCACGGCTTAATCATATACACACACAATATTTAAATATAATTTGTTAACATGAAATCGTATACACGTAAGAAAATAACAGAAAGAAAAGTAAATTTGTCAATAGAGTAAACACTTACATCCTTGACCTTTGATGCGTTGAAGTAACACAAATGTAGTATTGATAGATCCACTGCGGTCAAATAATGTTTATACTGCTAATAGACTGCCCATGTACACCCACGTACCAACGTATATAATATGCAATTTGGGTACAGATGATAAACCAGGGTCACAATGGGTAGCTTTATATATCGATACGAATGATGTCGGTCAATATTTTGATTCATACGAACGAGCACCTGTACGATATCATCTAGAGTTTTTAAAAAGGAATTGTAAAAGATGGAACTGGAATGTTGATAGGTTTCAGAATGAGTGGACTTCAGTTTGTAGCGAATATTGCTTAATGTATTTGCTATATAAGTTTCAGGGATGTTCAATGCATAGTTTTACGAGTATATTTACAGGGAACACATTTTGCAACGATATTTTATTGGATGAGATGTTTCGCTCCTATTTTATAGATAATAAGTAATAAGATTTTGTAAAGGGATATGAAAGTAAACGCAAGTAAGACGAAGGTTATGGTTTTTGAAAGAGAAGAAAGTAAAACGATTTGTGAAATAAGAATAGAAGGGGAGTTGATCGAGCATGTAGATGAGTTTGTATATTTGATCTGCGTATTTAGCAGGGATGGGAGATATGATAAGGATATGGAACGACGAGTCAATGCGGGAAATAGAGTAAATGGGGCCCTGCACTCTATTGTGAAGAGACAAAATGTGTCGAAAAAGGCACGTATGGCAATTCACAATGCTGTGTTGGTCCCTACTTTAACGTGTGGTAGTGAAAGTTGGGTGTGGCAGAAGAAGCACGAGAGTAGAATGAACGCAGTAGAGATGCGGTCGTTAAGGAGTATGTTAGGGCTAAATCTGAATGACAGGGTAAGAAATTGTGTAATAAGAGAAGAGTGTGGTTTGCAAGATGATGTTGTGACCAGGATTAAGAAAGGAATGCTTCGGTGGTTTGATCATGTGGAAAGAATGAATGAGGAAAGAGTGACAAAGAAAATTTATGTTGCAGAAGTGAATGGCAGAGTCGGAAAGGGACGTCCTAGGCGAAAATTTATCGACCAAATTGGCGATTTATTGAAAACGGGCCAAATTAGGAGTACTCTTAACCGACGAGCATGTATGCGTAGGTGTATGGATGTGAAGGAGGCGAGAGAGGTGTGTCAGGATCGTGCCAAATGGAAGTCTGTAGTCTCTGCCTACCCCTCTGGGTGACAGGCGTGAGTGTTTATGTATTTATGTAAGATTTTGTATTTTGTAAATAAAAATTTTAACAAAATTAGGTAATGTACTTTATTGATGATTCAGATTAGCGTTGCAGATAGGAACAAAGGAGTATAATACAATAACACTGATGAGCCGACGCACACGCTGAGGAAGAATAGATAATGACGGTATTCAATAAACAATAGATAAATAGATAAGAATAATGGAGCGCTAATGACGGTGGAGGCCTTCACCGGATATCAGTTAAATAAGAGTTAATTGATCTGCACATCTCCGGAACCGTGCATCCTACGCAAAAATGGACCGCAGATTCGTGATCAGAGCATGCAAAAACCTTTTTTTTTTTCTTTTTTTTTAGGATCGTGAGTCGACGAACGTCGTACTTGTACCACTTCTGACTCTGTGAGCCAGAACTGGTACAACGTAACTACTCACAGCGACCTGTTGGAAACATTGGAGGACTCTGCTCCTCCATATTTCACAATTACATGCTGGGACAAGGAGTTTAGAGCTGGGCAGAACATCCACGGGAAATGAATATCGTAAAGGACGCTCATCCACATTTCTCACTGAAGATAACGTGAAAAAGTCAAAGATGTCGGAATTGGTAGATCGAAGAGTGACTATCAGGCATATAGCTGAGGTCACAGGAATCTCATATGGCAGTGTTTAAGAATTGTTGCAAAGGAATTGCATATGAAAAAGGACTCTGCGCGTTGCGTACCGCGAATATTAACCGACGAGCAAAATAAAAAACTAGTCGATATTTCGAAGGTGAGTCTCGAAGGGTTCCAAGCAGATCAGAAAACTTTTTTGTCACGTTTCGTTACCGTGGACGACATCTGAATCCACTATTTTGATCCTGAAACCAAACAACAATCAATGATTTGGAAACGACCCTCCTCACGACGCCGAAGAAATTCATAGTGTCAAGTTCGGCGGGAAAGGTTATGGCGTCCGTTTGTTGGGACGCTGAAGGAATTATTTTATATGGTGGAATATTTGGAAAACGGAATCACTATTTCGGGCTCTTACGACACAGGCCAAATAAGAAGATTGCGGCAGGCTATCCAACCAGACCAAGACAACGCTCCGGCTCACAAAGCCGCAGTTGCGATGGCTACCATTCAAAAAAGGACGAGTTTGGATCTGCTAGAACTATATAGCCCTATTCGCCAGATTCAGCTCCCAGTAACTTCGATCTATTTCTTTGGCTCATGCAACACCTTCGAGGCAAATATTTGCAGACGATAGCGAAGTGATGGATCCTGTAGAGGCTTTTCTGGAAGGTCAAGAAAAAGATGTTTTATTGTAAGAAAATTCTAGGATTACAAAAAAGATGGACTAAAATGTATTGACTTGTTAGGAGACTTTGTACAAAAGTAAATAATATTTTAACTATAATCACCGTGTTTTATATTCATTATCATTACTTTTAGACCACCGTTCGTAGCAATTAAACTTAACGAAATAACAAGCTTCAAAATTGTATTCCTTTTATGAGACAACAAAAGGTTATTTTAGTAATGTATGTACGTACATAAAAATGTGGAATTTTTTTGCATAAATGACGCATGTTATGCATCTCAAACGCTTCATTCGCATGGAATATTAAAAAAGGAATTGTCTGTTGGTATGTGAATTTTATTTTTGGAAAGGTTTTCTAAGAAAAAGTGTCGGTATTGCAAGGCGCTGCTGTCCTACCCTCCGCAGCCGAATCTTGGCGGCGGAGCCATAGACCAGATCCGCCGCTGGAATCGAGAGCTGAGGTCGCTACGGAGAGCTCGTTTTTCCTGGTCGCATGGCTTTCTAGTATTGGATTTGGGGAGGTTCGTTACGCAGGCGGAGTTGAAGGCCGCGGAGGAAGGCACGCCTTGTGTTCCTGGTGCGCTTTACCTGAGAGGAGAAGTCCTCCTCCGAGGAGGGGCTGCCATGGGGCGGATGTGTGCGAAAGCGTTCCTGTGGCCTTGCCAATATGTTTCTGTATTTTTCACCTGCGGCGAAGGTGGAACACCATGCGGTTTTAATTGGTGCGAGTCCGACATAACCATCCTTGCCTCTGCGAAGCTGGAAAGAAGATATAAAGGAGGTATACAAGTCGATATACAGTGCAACCTTAATATAACGTACCTCAATATAACGACTTCCTCGGTTTAACAAATTTTTCGTGATCCCCTTGAATTATCCATAAGATTCAATATAAAATATACCTTTACATTGCGAACGTTTCTCGCGGACAACCTCTTTATAACGAATTTACAACTATCAAGAAAGTGTAAATACCTCTAATTAACGAACACAAAACCTTTATATAAAGTTTATTAGCAGAAATTGTGAATAAAACTATTTTTTTAACCTTTTTATAACAAATTTTAGACCAACCTAACCTTTCAACGAATTACTTGATATAACGAATATTTACTTGTTCCCTTCCGATTTGTTATATCGAGGTTGCATTGTATATTGGTGAATGAGGGAGTCTTTTGTTTTTAGGTTATGGAATAGGATAATTATTTAATAATATGTAGTTTATAAATAGGTAATCGTTTTTTGTTTTTTATAAGAACTCGTTTTGTATTTTTTTTAAATTTAGCTGTGATATTGTGACAAATTTTATTATGAATCAAGCTATTTTTATAGACGTCTGTATGAGAATTCGTAATACCTCCTTCCAATATCAGTACTATTGAACTAGAGGATGATTGCTTGTGAAGAAATTAAAGTCAATTGGTCGGTTTAGGTCTTGTTAAATTGCCCGTTGGGTTATTTAACATTATGTAGACTACCTTATCATTTTCCATTATTGTTGGTATCTATTTGTACCGTTTATCACATTTTGCAGTCCGAGAATCATTCATTAATTATAAGACCAAACTGTTTTCAACGCTGTCTTGGGTACGATGAGGGTAATCAATCATAGTCCTATTCATACATTTACGTGATTTAATGACCTCTTTCCTCCAGAATCTAATTGCGTCAGAAATTTTAACAGATTCCGACATTGATGTGTTTCGTTTCCTTATTTACAAATTTTCTTAAACAGATCTAAGGGTACACAAAGAAATATTAAAAATCTTAACTCACAAAAATATTTTAATAATTCTAAAAATTCGAAATAAATCGGTTCTTGCTTTAAGAACATAATGCTCAATGCTATGAAATAACGGAATCGATCGCGTAAGGTAAGTCGTAGAAAAGTGAATTATTAAGCGTTACAGTAAATATGCTTAATAATATTACCAGCAAGTAAATATCGTATATGCTGGGTTTAATTTTTTTTTAAAAGTTCAATTTGTTGAACATTTTTTTTTACTTTCTAATTACAATGTTTCTTTTCGGATTGCGCACAACAAACCGTGTGCGTGAATAATGTAATGTTTTTGTTTCTCAGTGGTGTTAAAATTGTGTAACCTATTGTATAATTTGAATTCCTGTTAAATGAAAGAGATGGTTAAGTTTTTGATGACTGCGAGGACTTTTGATCAGTTGATCCTGCGCTCGAAATTTACCAACACTCTTATTATCAACTTTTGGGACTAGGCTGCATGATGTATTAAGGCTAAATTAAAATATTATCCTCCTTTGCATTAAACTCCTAAGTTATATCGGTTAAAGTAGAACGGAAACGTTTTTAGCTGTCAAGAAGTTTTTATTCTAATACCAATCCCTCTTTTATTAGTAAATTCAATTATGCACAGCCTAGTCTATAAAAGGCCGCTCCTGAACATAGACCTCCCCTTAGATTGTCTCGTGAGGGAGGGAGATATTTGATTTGCAATAGTTGCCACTCTTGGCCGGCTGGTTGGCAGCTGCAGTTTTATTACTTTCTAGTTGTTAAGAAGGCGTTATCGCTCATCACCGGGCTTGTTCCCTGTATCGCCCTTTACGACGTCCACGGAACGGGGTGGGGTATTAGATGTTCTATCTAACACTACTGCTACACGGCAAAATCCTAAGTTAGAGATTTCAAAGAATACGTTTTTAGAAAGAAACTTTCCGTAAGAGTATACCAGGTCGGCAATTATTACTTTCTTAACTATTCATCTCGCAGAGGACGTTCGCACGCCGCGCCGTACGAACTTTAAATTGTGTACATCAAGTTTTATTATGAGACAAATTGAAACTGTATCTTTCGCTTACTTTTTTATTTATTAGGTTCCTACCCATAAAATTTCCGTTATTTATGAATTAATTAACGTAATTTCTTTCCTATATATTTTTTTTCTAAGTCACCCATGAAATCGATGCATCTATGCCAACGCAGTGGCCGTATTTGCTCAGTAAACGTCGTTGACGTTTTGTGCCGCGTGGCCGCCACGACGCGACGCGACGGTACTTATATTCCATAATTACTCGAATTTTAACGTATCCATGATGACGAAAAAGATTCAATGGCGATGAAAACATAACGCCAATCAATACACAAATGACTAATTTTAAAAAAAAGAGTTCCATATTTTTAAAATAAAATAAAATTCGAATTCATAGCGAAACATAAATTATTTTGGTTTAAAATGGCTAGTACTGCAGAACGGCAATTTCATAGGGTAATAATATATATTAAGATTAGACCAGGTGCCCGTTTAAATTATAAAAATGTTAATTTTATAAAACTGTTGACAACCGACATTCCGTTACAATATATTAAAATAATATCAAATCCACTGATAAACATAACAAAGCCCTCCAGCAAAGTACAGCAGTCTTTTTTACAGTTAGAAAGTTTGTCATTCCTGCCATCTCCGTGTAATATAAGCGCAGCTTCCAATATAATTTTGAAATGGCAATATTCACCAACACCCCTAAAAATATATCTATTACGCAAAATTGAAAAAAATATTAAAATCGTTGAAACAAATTAGTTTTACTATGTTACTAAATTACAGAAAGTGAAAGTGAGTCAACTTAACTATCCTTCAGGGCTATATACTGAAGTTACTTGTAAGTGAAATTTTGTTACACATGTACCACGTGTACATGACATGTACAATATGTACTGAAGATATGGGGTGTTTAAATACCTGTACATTACAAGGTGTGCAGTACGATTGTGTACCTCAGACAAGAAACGTAGTGGGCTTTCTTTTAACGTTTGACGTTTGGCTTTGTTGTATTGTGTAAATGTATCAATATCTAATGTATAAATCAATTTATTTTTATATTAAAGTCTCATATTAAAAATTAGAGAAACAATTTATAATGCAGATGTTGTAATATACTATTTTATATGTAATATAAGATACAAAATTACTTTCCATTTGACTAAAGTCACAACGTTATTGAAATTTAAAGCGCGTAGGTATTTTTTTTTATAGAAGAGGGGGCAAACGATCATGCGGCTCACCTGATGTTAAGTGACTACCGCCGTCCATGATCAACCGCAACACCAGGGGAATTGCAGGAGCGTTGCCGGCCCTTTAGAAAGGAGTAAGCTCTTTTTCTTGAAGGTCTCCAGGTCGTATCGGTCCGGAAAAATCGCCGGTAGTAAACTATTCCACAGAGAGGTCGTACGCGGAAGAAAACTCCTTTTGAAACGTACAGTGGTGGACCGCCAAGCAGCCAGATGGTGTAGATGGTATCGGGACGTTTACCGCCTAGTGCGTTCACGAAATTTGGCGGCTGGGATTAATCCGAAAAATTCCTCAGAGCAACCCCCAATGGTATATGCGAAAGAAAATGCAAAGAGATGCAACATCTCTTCGCAGCGCCAGTGAATCGAGCCGATCGGAAAGCACTCGATCGTCGACGATTCGAGCCACTCTGCGCTGGATGCGGTCAAGTTGAAGGAGCTTGTACTGGGGAGCCCCGGCCTAGAGATGAGAACAGTATTCCATGTGCGGCCGAACCTGCGCCTTGTAAAGTTGCAGGCGGTGTGCCGGCATAAAATACTGTCCCGCTCTGTGACACGCCAAGCTTTTTAGTGGCCAATTTAGCCTTCTCTTCCAAGTGACCACGAAACTGCACGTCACTCGATATGTCGACGCCGAGGATTCCAATACTGGCTGAGGCAACAAGGGGAGTGCCTTGAGGCTGAGGAGATACGACAGAGGGGTTCTTTTTAGCGGTTAACGTGCAAACTTGTGTCTTCTGGGGGTTAAACTGGACTAGATTTAGTCGCACCCAATCCGGACACAACAACAATTCGTAAAACTAAGAGATACACAAGAAAGTATATAAAACCTCTAGCACGCAGCCTTATGGAACACCAGCATTAATAAGCTTGTAATCGGAGCTTGCACCGTCCACAACCACCTTGATGCTCCGATCTGCAAGAAAGCTGGTGATCCAATCGCACAGTTTCTCGGGAAGCCCATAGGAAGGGAGCTTCGAAAGAAGCGCTTTGTGCCAAATCCGATCGAAGGCCTTCGCAATGTCCAAACTAACGGCCAATGCCTTCCCCTTGGAATCTACTACCTCCGCCCATCTGTGAGTTAAGTAGACCAGAAGATTACCAGCTGACCGACCACGGCGAAAACGGTATTGACGATCACTAATCAGCTGGTGATCATGCGCTGGCAGTTTACAATGGATTCCATTGTTTTGGAGAACAAGGAGGTGATGGCGATAGGCCGGTAGTTGGACGGGTCTGAGCGGTCGCCTTTTTTAGGGATCGGGTGGACGAAAGCCGTCTTCCATGGTTTTGGTAACATATATGGCTCGTGATGCTTGATGAAATGTTTCGATCGCTGTAGAAATACAAAATATTCCAAAAACCAAATTTGATACATACTTGATCAAGGTAAGATAATATTATTATTTTTATAATCACAGATTTTCATTACAATATGTTGTTTCGCTAAAAATACGTATGATTTTTAGATAAATATGTGATATATATATACGTCTTAGGCTCTATGGATTGACCTGAAAGGTGTACTTCGGTATCTGCTATTGGAACTCCTCGAAGAGTAGAACTAGGTGTGTTGAGTTTGGCTTTGTTTTGTTTGTTAGTTATGATGAGATCTTACCTCCGGACTTGATAGAGTGACCTGAAGGTGTAATTTGGTGAATAATAAATTAAAATACTGGTTAGGACTAGATGAAAAACTTTTTGAAAACGAAATAAAGTTTTTTTTCTTATATTTACGCGAACACTACAGATTGATTAAAACTACTTTTAAGAATTTTATCGCGTTTTGTTTGTTTTATTTTAATTTTTAATACCCGACGTTTCGGGTACTTTCCAGCACCCATAGTCACGGGGGACTGAGGTGACTGACGTCCCGATGTCAAAGTTAGCCCGGAGTAGCTTTAGCTTTTTTAATTACTGTCTTTGGTCGGATCTACACACACAGTTAAATCAAAACGCAGTTAGTTCTTCTGCTTAGATCGGGTAATGGTATAAATTGAATAAAACAAACCGCTGTAGGGAATATTTACCGCTGGAAAAACAAAAACATAGCTATTCGTATGAACAGTGTAATTAACAGAAAGCCTTTGTAATGACAATGTAATAAAAACAGATTGAAAAAATAGAGAATGCAACTTTCGCTTTCGCACATACTCGTGCACTATACTGTCCTGCGCAGACGAAGCATACTCCCTCGACCTCCATTGAGACTGGACCTCGGAATTCGGTCAAGAGAACATTATTATCATTGACCATTCCTATTAGCCAAAGTACAAAAATCATTATTGCTCCCCAGTTGCTCTGAGCATAGTCAGTATCTTTGATAAATAAAAAGAATGTTGTTTTTTTTTTAGTAATTACGACTGGGAAGTTGGTATTGTTGTATGTGTAGATTTTTTTAAATTTCATTTTGCCTTTTCACCAGATGGTATATGAATGCGTCTCTATTATTTACAGTGTCGGACAATAGGAGATGTTTTAAGTACGGAAAGGTTCCGTCGCTCCTTCAATAACTGCTTTCTTCTATTATTCGTGAATATATTTCAGTGTAATAGGGTCAGGCACTTGTAGGGTCCTATTGTGTGCAATAAAGACACGCCAACTAGTTATTTATCCAACCAAACGATTCGAAAGAGATTTCTTAGAGAATGTTTTAGTTTTTCATATTATCACATCATTAATGAAAAGAGATAAAGAATAGTAATAAAACATTAAATAATATCCCATATAAAACATAAATGTGGAAATGTGTCAAAGTTGGGTACAGCCATTTTTGTTGCTCTAATAAAAGAATTGAGATCCGAACAAAAGTCCCTACACTTACATCATACCCATAGAAATGTAAAACGTTCTTCAATTGATTTTAAAATATATTGGTTACGTTCTTTGATACTTAATTAGTATTTTGGCAGGTTTTATATCCAACGAAATTGTATTATAAAATAGAACAACTATAAAAAATAAAGTTTGTAGCTTGTATTAAATAGTATTACGTTTAACGTAATATATTAAATAGTTAAAGTTAAAGTTACAGCCTACATACGTCCCACTGCTGGGCACAGGCCTCCCCTGATTTCTGAGAGGGTTTTAGGGTAAGGTAGTGTCCGCCGCGCTACCCCAATGCGTGGCGAACTTCACATGTCTTCGAATTTTTTTTCTTATTTCTCAGACATGCAGGTTTCCTCACGATGTTTTCTTTCACCGTCGAGCGCGTGGTAAATCAGCACTTAAAATTGCAATTAACAATTTAATTGGTGCCAGCGGGGATCGAACTCGGTTTGCTCGCGTACTGTGAAATTTACAGCGAGCGCTAACCATCTGAGCTACCACGGCTCTCATGGTTAGCGCTCGCTGTAAATAGTAGCCGTTATAAATTCAACATTTAAGAACAATTTTTTAACTTTCCGCTATGAAAATCAATGATTTTCAAAAAATCTTATTTATTGTACTCATTTCTTTTATTTTTTCATACACACAGTACAATAAATAACCATTATTAATAGTACTACGTTTTATATTAAAATATTCAAACTTAAATAAACAAACTAACAAAACAAACAACGTGTGTCGCACTGACCATAAGATTGTCCGCTGGTTGTGCCAGCGTAACGGGTTTTTTGCAGTCTCGCCGCGCGTACGCGACAAGCGATCAGTGGTCACGCACACATGCCCCGCGTGCTTGTAGTAGTGCAACCGATTCGCGCGGTTGTATGAAGCTTTATCTCTGTTCCGTTTATCTACTCATGTGATCAGGTTGCGGTAAACTTTGTCAACTTAGATAGATGATTGATAGATAAAAGCGTTTGTTTGTTTCTCCAATCACACACGTAAATTCAGTGATTAAACTAGATATACAAATCAAAGTATTACGAAAGAAAAACCACATAAACGTAGATCTAAATGTACGTGTGTGTTGCAGTTTAACAAATGGGTCATAGTTCAGCGATTAATATTGCTCAGAGAGCAAACACTGATTTTCAGCTATTACCCTCGAGGTGGCGAGAAAAAAATGAGCACAATAGTACAATCAGAAAGAAAGAAAGAAAAAACTATTTTTTTGCACGTTAAAATTATTGTAGTGTAAATATTAGAGTTGAGCCGATTAGTACTTTGACCGATTGGCTGATTAGCCGATTAATCGATGAAGAAATGGCCGATTAATCGGCCCAGCCGATCCCTATCCAATGATAAATTCAAATGGTGGAACAAAAAGTCTTCCAGATATCCAGAAATGTCCCGTTTAGCCAAAGGTTTCCTTTGCTGCCCCGCTCTGTGTATAGTGAGAGACTTTTTTCTGAGGCATGGAATATCTAGTACCTACGAAACAAAAAGAAATCGACTTCAACCAGAAAAGGCTGAGATTTTGGCCTTTTTGCATCACAAAATGGCCACTGGTTAAAAATAACAAATAAATTAAATATTTTCTAAAAAGCCTTCAATACTTTTTCAAATTGAGTATTTCTTTTTAACAAATTATTAGATGATTATAGATTCTTTATTTAGTAAGATTACAGGAAAAAAACAATTTATTGAAATTTTGAATACAGAGAAATAACAATTTCATTTAATTTTTAGTACAAAAACAATAACAGTTTTGTTTTAAGTACATAAAGAAGTGTGTTCTATTTGTCTTTTAAAAATATATATGAGTGTAGTTTAACAAACTTTATCCACGAATTAAGTTTTTTTTTGTTATGCAAAGGGAGAGACTTAAAATTTGTTTTTTTAAAACTTTATTAAGAATAATATTATTATAGTCAACCAAATCTAAGAAATACCTTTTGACGTCATTCCGCAATAACTTTGCACCAGCGTACTCCCACGATTTAAAATATCCTTTTACGGAAATCCATGTATAGTTTTTTATCACTAATTTAAACTTAATGATTTCTTAAATTTACGCGAACACTACACATTGAATAAAACTATTATTTACGGATTTTATCGCGTTTAATTACTTTAATTTATTTTTATTATTATCCCGACGTTTCGGGTGCTTTACAGCGCCCATGGTCACGGGGGGGACCGGCCGGCTGGCCAGTCCCCCCGTGACGTGACCAAAAAAAATAAATAATAGTTTTATTTAATTTAAACTTGATTTTAAAAATGTATAATTAATTTTAATATATAATGAATTTTAATATTATATAATTTATCATTAATTTTAACTTTTTTATCATTAATTTAAACTTGGGGCCCTACACTCTATTATGAAGAGTCAAAATATGTCAAAAAAGGCACGTATGGCAATTCACAATGCTGTGTTGGTCCCTACTTTAACGTATGGTAGTGAAAGTTGTGTGTGGAAGAAGAAGCACGAGAGTAGAATGAACGCAGTAGAAATGCGGTCGTTAAGGAGTATGTTAGGGCTGAATCTGAATGACAGGGTGAGAAATTGTGTGATAAGAGAAGAGTGTGATTTGCAAGATGATGTTGTGACCAGGATTAAGAAAGGAATGCTTCGGTGGTTTGGTCATGTGGAAAAAATGACAAAGAAAATTTATGTTGCTGAAATGAATGGCAGAGTCGGAAAGGGACGTCCTAGGCGAAAATTTATCGACCAAATTGGCGATTTATTGAAAACGGGCCAAATTAGGAGCACCCTTAACCGACGAGCATGTATGCGTAGGTAGGTATATGGATGTGAAGAAGGCGAGAGAGGTGTGTCAGGATCGTGCCAAATGGAAGTCTGTAGTCTCTGCTTACCCCCCTGGGTGACAGGCGTGAGTGTTTATGTTATGTTAAACTTGAGTTTTTCAAACAAAGCAAAATATTAAAAAATAACCAGCATTAACTTTTTTACTTGACGTCTTTTCAATGATATATCGCTATGTATACCTATTACCGTAGTGTTTGGATGATAAAAACTTATTGTTATACGAATGATCGGCAAAATATTCAATTAATCGTTTAAAATTTTCAAATAATCGAATCATTATTTTTTTTAATGTATTATTTGTTTTATTTAATTTTTATTTTCAAAACTCCTTAAATTACACGAATCATGAATAAAACAAGTTTATTTTTTTTACTTTGTCAAAGTAAATTTGTGTAGGCAAAAAAATTATTTACAAGGCCGTGCTAAAATATTCACTACATAATTTCAATATCCCGCCATTTCGGTACCAGTTACTTGACTCCACAGAGTCAGTTCTTGGGGCGCTTTTGCAACAAAATCCCAGAAAATATACAAAATTTGATGTAAGTACACAAAGTTTAAAAACTTTTTAAACTAAGTTTGTATAAAAAGGGTTATTTTAATGTTAAGGAATTTATGGATGATAATAACCCCTGGGAATGGTGATCGCTACCAAGCTATTTCTAATTTGTTTTCTGTTGTTAATTAAAACAAGCATGATTGTAAGCTCTAATTAAACAAAAAAAATAACTAGTACCGTTGAGTTTCTTGCTGGTTCTTCCCAGGACAGAGTATTTTTTTGCGAACCAGTAATAAATGCAAAAAGTGACTTTCGATAATTATTATTCATAATTTATATTTAATAAAAAATTTCTGTTTCTGTTTCGAGAGCTTACTGTGCGTAATTTTGTGTTTGTCTTCCTATTTTGGGACTCGGCTTTAACTTTTTGGATTGTTTCTTCTATAATAACTTTTTGTACGTGGCAGACCCTAGCAACATCTATATTATAGTTGTAGCACGAATGTGTCGGCTCAACCGGGGCAGGACCACGCTCTCACAGAATACCAGCATAAAATAGCAGCGTAATGCTGCTGTGTTTCGTATGGTGAGTGTAGAGAACCGGATACCCTTTTTACTGGAATCGAGGCATTCCATCTTGGTCCTCTTAATCTCCATCATCATCTTAATCCTCTGAGGTGACAACACATTTTCATTTTGATTCTTAATTGAGGATAAATATGTATGTATATCTATGGGCCATAGCATCCACTTACCATCAGATGGACTGTGTGCTCGTTTGTCTCCTAATGCTATAAAAAATATATTTGTTGAAGCATGTGCCCATGTTACAAAGGATGATTGGGCAAAAGTGGTAGAAAAAACAAAAAAAAAATGATTATGGATGACTTTGAAACAGACATTAATTTTGACCGCATTATTGAAAATCAAATAATACTTAATATAAACAACGACATCTCTACGAGTTGTACTGAAAGTGTTTAAATAAATTTATTTTTAATCTAGGTTCAGCCTTAAATTTTTATAACTGTGTTTCTAGAAATAACGTGGTCCTTCACTGCTGGCCGTATGAGGACGCTTAAGGTCGCTCAGCGAGCTATGGAGAGGGCTATGCTCGGAGTTTCTCTGCGTGATAGACTCAGAAATGAGGATATCCGCAGTAAAACCAGAGTGACCGACATAGTCCAACGGATTAGTAAGCTGAAGTGGCAATGGGCCGGCCATATAGCTCGAAGAACCGATAACCGATGGGGAAGAAAGGTTCTCGAGTGGCAGCCTCGTACCGGTAGGCGTAGTGTAGGGCGACCCCCCACTAGATGGAGTGACGACCTGGTAAAAGACATGCAGGAAGTCGATGGATGCAGGTGGCTCAGTACCGTGCTTTGTGGCATTACTTGGGGGAGGCCTATGTTTAGCAGTGGACTTGTGAAGGGCTGTAATGATAATGATGATGATGATGATGATTCTAGAAATAAGCAGTAACAACGAATACGAAGAAACTGATAAATCTTGTGTTTTAAATTTTCCGTTTTAAATTTCTGGTATTATTCAAACCAAACTGTAAATGATTACCAACGCTAAATAATTGATATCGATTTTTTTTAAAGAATCGAATATTGTACATTCCCAATTTTTTGGTTGCATGCTTGGTGCAATAAGTCTGACAGCTGTCAAAATGTATTTCTTAGATTTGGTCGACTATAATATTTTATTTTGTTGCGTCACTACTCTGCATTACGATTAAAATAGTAAGTACTTGGGTTTTTGTTTAGTTTTAGATAGCTAACTCAGATTCTTTTTTTTTACTAAAGTTCCTATATCCTCCAGAATAATTAACATTAAAACATGTGAGACTGATTTTTCAATAAAAGTTATGTATGAACCTACTTATTTTAATATTTATTTGATTTACCTACATATAAATCTGTCGTGAGTTTACGCATGGGAGAGAAAGTATACTTTTCTTAAATTTAAAGCTTTACTCATATAAATGTAGCCGCAGTTACCACGCAGAAAATCACGAAATACCTTTGCTGAAATTAATAAAATAAAAAGCCGATTAATCGGCCGTTTTAGCTGATTAATAGCCGACTAATAGGTAACTACAAATAAGCCAATAATTAATAGAGATGGACCGAATATTCGTTTTATATTCGGTATTCGGCATATTCGGCAGTTTTACCGAATATTCGTATTCGGCCGAATATTCGGCTAAATCACCGAACATTCGGACCGAACATTTTCATAGTATCCAATGTATTGTTATGTATGTATTGTATGTATGTATTGTAAATTTAAGTACGAATTGAGTAATGCGATGTCTTTTACTGTTGAAAGTATATTTTATTTATGGGTTAAATCTACTTACTCTAAGAGTGCCTCAAATGCATAAATCTATACATTTATGTTTTTGAGGCACTGTGGATTTATTTTCGATTATTGCAAATAGAAACTTGATAAAATGTTTTTGGAATCAAACAAAGAAACATTACATTACATTAGTACATTTCGCTTTACTTTGGTCGTCAGTTTCTCTAAAATAAGTCAAAATAGTTAATCTCCTGCCGCTCATTTTTATCATATAATTATCAATTTTCACTAAGAATAAAATTCTTACGGCTCTTTACCTTATTCACTAAGAATAAAGAGCCATGGTAGCTCAGATGGTTAGCGCTCGCTGTAAATTTAACAGTGCACGACCAACCGGTATCGATCCCCGCTGGCACCAATGAAATTATTAATTGCAATTTTAAGTGCTGATTTACAAAAATTTTGAAAACATCGTGAGGAAACTTGCATGTCTGAGAAATAAGAAAAAAAATATTTTGGAGACATGTGAAGTTCGCCAACAAGCATATTGGGGCAGTGCGGTGGACAATTCCTTGCCCTAAAACCCCCTCAGAAATGAGCGGAGGCATGTGACCATGAGTGGGGCGTATATAGGCTATAACTTTAACTTTAATTAAGAATAAAACATCGAAATACTTTTTTATCACAAGAATAGTCAAAACATAAGCATGTGCCGGCAATTTGCTCAGTACTAGATGATGCAATAACATGTCAGGTGTGGCGGGGGAGCGAGGGGCAGGGTCCGGCGCTAATCCCGCGCGCTTTACGGTAACAAGTTTCGACATAAATTGGTTAAGTCCCGAGGTTATCCTGCCGAATAATGTTCGGCCGAATATTCGGTTCGGTAAAAATTTAACCGAATATTCGGCCGAATATTCGTATTCGGTGAAATCAATATTCGGCCCATCCCTAATAATTAATCGGCTTCACCGATTAATCGGTGGATAATCGGTCCAACTCTAGTAAATACGTGTGAAAGATGTGTCCTTTCAGCTCTATGATTTATATCTTGGGTTTAATTTAGTAAAAATTAAGGAAAAGATGTGTAAGACTGCGTACCCAATTAAGGTTAGTACCTAAATGACTTAGCCAACCATGATGAGTTAGTAAAAGAAAATAGAAAATGCCGTGCTTTATAGCTGGCAAACGAAGTGTTTGGGAATACCTTGTTTTTGTATATCTAGAAGTAGAAGATATGTTTTGAATTTATTTTTAAACTTGATTTCTTATTGGCGGTGGGATGTTATTCCAACACTTCATTGCCATATATCGGAAACTGCCAGAAAATGCCGCTGTTTTATGGCTGTAATATAGGAGTGCTGGAACAAAAAAAATATCTTTGCATGCAAGTACTCTGGTTTTTTAAACTTAATAACACTAAAGACTAGTCCCCGTAAATGTAGCTCTCTACGTGAGTCCATATTGAGCATGGAAGCAGTGTTCAGGAAGGGATTAATGTGATAACTGATAACTTATTACGAGTAATTGCACTTGTGCGGAGGCAATAAACCTACAGTAAGTGGCGCGCGTTTCGTACACACAAATTTATTTCAAAGTCTAAATCTATCATTCTATATTAATGAATGTACTATAATCTTAATTAAACAATAATATAACTCTTTCAAATTTAAAACGATTTTTTCACTATTATTTTTCTGCGGCGGCAATGCGCCCAGTACCAGCTAGAATTAAATAAAATAATCTATAATTGTAAGTGAAATAAATGGGCTAGTCGTTGTGTGTGTTTTTGGGGAACGTGAAACAGGACGCCATCATCATAATGATCTAACTTTGTTATCGCAGCTTCGCAGCAACGCCAACGCTCGCATATCCAATTGCTGTATATTTTGTGCGTCACCTCATTATAGCTGATAAGTTTGATGTTTAAATACTACTATGTTTATTATTTATAACGCTGATGTACTTATATGCTAGCTGTACCGACGACTTAATTTAGTTTTCAAGAAATATTTGGAATATAAAGTTACGGTCAAATTTAACTGATATCAAACTTCTTCATTAGTGTCATAAACGTACGGTAAACCTTATTTACAATTAGAGGGGTCTCAATAATAAGGTTTTTAATCGCCACGCTTTGTAAACGGTGTGGGGTTTGCACGGCTCGCATTTTTGACCCATACGAGGGGCGGCTGAAAAGTTTTGAGCCTAGGGTGTTAAAAATGCTGTTGGAAAAGTATACAAAGAAAAAATATTCACAAAATTTGCCTTCGAAATGCTCGTCTACCATTGCCTTCATTTCTTCGTCCGCGAAGGTCTTTCCTCAAATTTGAAAATAAGTGAAAATCTGTGGGGGCTACGTCTGGACTGTATGGTGGATGATTGATTTCTTCAAATCTAGTTTTGTTCAGGGCACGCATTGCAACTCGCACAGTGTGCACGGGCGCATATTGTCTTGCAAAAACAGGACTCCTTTTGCCAGTTTCCCTCTTCTTTTTTTGACAACCACTTGACGCACTTTTAACGCACAGCAATGTAGCGTAACGGTCCCCTTTCATTGTACTATTCTTAGAAAGATAGTCAATTAATAAAATTCCTCCACAGTCCCAAAAAAAAAAGTGGCCATGATGAGCTTGGATGCCGATCGCTCCATTTTCAATTTCCGTGGCGGCCTTTCTCCATTTTCATTCCACTGCATTGACTCTAGATCGTACTGGATGTTTGATCAACAGTGACATTGCGAGAAAAAACATCTTCAGAATTATCGCCACAGATGTCCAAAAAGTCCTGCAAAGTTGTGACTCGACGCTGCTTGTCCACCGGAGTAAGTATTTTGGCACCCTTTGTGCGCAAACCTTTTGCATGCAAATGATGAGTATGCAAAATATCGCCAACTCGTTTCTTGCTAATGCTTATTGCTTCAGCTATCTGATCTAGAATCAAGAACAAGTTTCTTTACTTTTTCAATATTTTCTTCGTTAACGGCAATGTTTGGCTGCCCTGACTTGGGTCATATTCTAGCGACTCCCTGCCATGCTTGAATTTTCGGCTCCAACGTTTTACGACAGCGAATGAAGGTCCAGACTCACCGTAAAAAAAGACTCCCCGTCGACATCTCTTCAAATATTTCCGTCGGCGTTTTGTTCTTCTTTGTAAGGAATTTCATGACAGCACTGTACTCCAATTTCGTACAATGCGCGGACGACTACGACACTACGATGCTTACGGATTAATTACTAAAAGCGAAAGCTTGCGTAAAAGCGTGAAACTTTGTATGTATACTAAAGAGGGTATTCGCATATTAAAAATATACATCGCGAGACAATAATGACACTTGAAGGTACTTAGGTTGAAAACTTTTCAGCCGCCCCTAGTACCTACACTTGAAATTTGAATCATAGCAATATTTGTTCCTTGCTTTGGTGGACAGAGTATCTGCTTACTGAACCAAAAGTACTGCTTTCGGTTGCAGTTGTGACTTACCAGAACCTTTCTTCTTCGTCTTGTCTCCTCCCCGCCCGCAAAAGTCCACCACTGGACGTGGGCCTCTCCCATTGGTGAGAAGGTTTGCTTTAATCTTCACACATGGCGTTATTAACGGTCACACACAGTACCAAACATTTTGCACCTTTGACGCTGCTTCTCCTCTTCCTTCAATCTATCAAAAGCAATAAGATTTTGATGGTTGTGGTGACACCCACGGGACAAAATAAGGTGATGGGTAATCATTAGCCGTCACTGAATGGCCTTTAATAATATCATGGTATTTTATGTGTTGTGTTATACGCCCTTAATTTCTTACATTTCAACCATACCTCCGATCTTATCAAATAACCCGTACATTGAAAAGTACTAGGACGTGTGAGAGTGCCTTTTTGTTCGCGCATATGATATTATCTACGCGTCCGTTGTAGTTGATACCTTCCGGCAGCATTCGGAAGTTGTCGTCGAGCTGTAGTTGACCTGGTGACAGCTGAAATGAAGTCATTTTTTCTTTAAAAGTATGAAATATTATATAAATGATCATGAATTAACAGGTTTTTAGATAATATTCTAAACAACATGAAGCGTTTTTACACCTTATTTAGGCATTAGAAAAATGGTTTCGTCAAAGGGGTTAACATCGTAACATTTGTCAACGATCAAACCCACAAACTGACTAAAATAATGATCCAGAGGTGCTTTTTTTGGTTTATTTCCAAGTATGAAAGACTTCTGAAAAATAACAACTTATACCAAAATCTACATTCATATTATTCATATCATGATATAGGGCTTCTGCCACGACGAAAGTGTATTAATTTTTCAAATCTGAGTAACTTTACGTTTTTGTGTGGGTTGATACTTTTTTGCATAACACGGTTAAATTAATGGACAATTGATAATGTTATATAGTATACTTGAGGAAAATTAACATATGGGAGCTATAGAATGGGTCTAATCCGGAAATAAAATCTGTTAAAAATTTTTTTTTACTATTTTTACAATAATCTTTAGGAAGCCGAGGTAGCTTATGGGAATGCGTGGTGCACAGCGCTGAATCTTATGATGTTTTAATTCAAAATAAAATCGTGGCATAGCAAAGTGTTAAACTTTTAGCTATCGAAAGATATTGAATATCCGAACGCCTACAGGATTTCAGAAATTTGCGTGGGAACCTCTGTTTCTACTCTTAGTGGATATACTCGAAATAACTATTAACCTCCCACACAATTTTGTTTGAGATTCTGCTAAATCTGTACAGAACTGCCTGAAACAATATTAGCAATTAACTTTTACGAGAGATCATAAACAGCTGTAATAATACTACGGAAAATGCATGGGACGAATAAATAAGTACAAGCCACAGGAACTGTTTATTTTTGAAAATCAATTAGAAAGAAGAAATTTACAATTGTACGTTAAACAAAACTGTTTCGGTAAGTGTCTACCTATCCTACCACACCATGGGCCACAGTTCTACGTTGGACACCATAGCTAATACAAAAAAAAAATGTGTTACCATAATGTGATACGATGCATTTATTTAAAAAAAAAACATCAATATTTTAACAGAGAAGCAATTTTTATGTTAAGAATAAATATTCCGCATTCGTAACGTTTTGTTTGTTTGTTTAAATGATTGTTAAATTTGGGAAACAAAGATGATTACAACTTCAATATAATTCTTCTGTTAAAAGTATTCTTTTAGTTCCATTTTACGAGGCGGCGGAAATATAAACGTGGTAGAGCCACGCCTGTTTTATGGCTGCGACACGAATAGGCCGTCTCGACTGGGAAAGGAGCACGCTCTCACCGAGTACCAGCGTAAGGTAGCAGCTTAATGCTGCTGTGTTTAATATGGTGAGTGTAGATAACTGGAGTTACTTTTTTCTTGGAACGAGGCATTCCATCATATTTCTCAGGGGTGACAACTGACAACACATCTACGTTTTGATTCTTAATCGTTGTACGTGGTAGAGTCACGCTGCAGCTGTATTATGGTTGTAGTATGAATGGGTTGGCTCGACCGGGGAATGACCACGCTCTCACAGAATATCAGCGTAAATAAGCGGTTTAATGCTGCCGTGTTTCGTATGGTGAGTGTAGAGAACCGGAGACCCTTTTTACTGGAATCGAGGCATTTCATCTTAGTCCTCAAGGGTGACAACGCATCTTCATTTTGATTCTTAATCAAGGTTAAATGTATTTGTCTATGGGCCATAGCATCCGCTTACCATGAGGTGGACTGTGTGCTAGTTTGTCATCCTTATCGTATAAAAAAAGTGGAAGCTACATGTAGATGGCCATAAGCCACACTAACCATCAGCTGGCCTTTGTTCTCGTTTGTCCCTTTGTCTATAAAAAAATATCTTGATTATGTATATAGACATAAGATTGTATATGTATGTATATTACGATAACATTTTTAGTCATTAATTTTTTCTCTATTTCAGAAACAAAGCATGAATTAGAAGATCTCATGGCTGATATTAAGAAAACTGCCAACAAAGTTAGAGGAAAATTAAAACGTAAGTGATTTTTGTGCTTTTGTTACCGATAATGATCTCTTTTATCTTTTGAACAACATTCTCTTAAATTCGAGCGTAACACGCAGATATTTGAAAAAAAGCGATAGATGTGTATCAATTTACTAAAATTTGTGAACAATACCAGATATTTGATGATTGTCGGAACGGATTTCGGAAAAACCGCTCTACAGTTTTAGCAGTGTTCAAATATATTAAAGAAGTTGTCAAAATTTTGGATAGTAAACAATACAGTGTAGGTATCCTGTTGGACATGACGAAGGCATATGATAGAGTGCAACATAATATACTATTGAATAAACTGTACGGGTTAGGTATTCGTGGCCCCGCTCATAAATGGTTTGCTTCGTACTTGAGGGATAGTCAGCAATTTGTTGAGATCGAACACTTCGATACTACCACCAAAAATATTTCATACGTGCGCTCAAATTGCAAGGTAACAAATGCATCAATACCTCAAGGAAGTGTCGTTGGTTGTCTTACATATATATATAATATATATACTATATAATATAATTTATTTAGTTCCAAACATACATACAAATAAACATAACATAATTATTTAATGGAATGAACTAAAAAGGCATCTACTCAGCAAAAATGTTATAGAAACCACATAGTGGTAACTACAACTACTGATTTTCAGTAAACGCCAGAGACATAGGTGAAATAGAATAAACGTAACTTAATTCACACTTACACTAATCACACGTTCTAACACTTATGAAAATACACACTTTACTTATATATATTTAATAAAAAAAACACACATAACAATTTAAAAAAGAACTGTTGGCATTAAGGAAAAGGGCACAACAAAAAGCCAATACAACAAAAAGCGCAACAAAAGGCATGTGCAAGGCACAAGACACACAATTAAATTATTTCACAAGATATAAAACCAAATAAATAAATGTACGATTAAGCAAGTATTCGTTAGTTTTATAATATATAGACACTCTATACTTTATAAAAAAAATGTGATACATCGACACAGAATTCTACTTACTTTGCAAATTTAAAAGGTATCTTTGGTATATTTGGTAAAGTCATAAATTACTTTCCCAAAGCTATAGACGAAACGTCTGTCTTGTTTGCCGATGATATATCCTTGTTAACTTCATGCCACAACGATCGTGATATCTATGAAAAACTCCATTTACTTATTACCAAAACTTCAGACTGGTTGAATGATCATAATCGAAAAATAAATTTTTCTAAACCTAAAATATTAACTTTTTATCCCCATCAACAAACTGCATTTAATTTAAAATTCGATTACAATTGCACAATTTTAAAATTTGAGAATTTAAATTACTCGGTATAGATGTAGACACTCACTTGAATTGGAAAGTGCATGTCCATAGAGTGAGGTCTAAACTTTCGGGCTTTTCATATGCATTACGCCAAGTTAAAAAAAACTACCAACATAGAAACGGCAATAACAACCTACTATGCGTATGAGTTAAGGCATCACTTTGTGGGGCAACAGCACAGATGCAGTCTCTCTAATCATCCTCCAAAAGAAATTAATCCGGGTTATAGCAAATATGGATCAGAATTATAGCTGTAAACCGTTCTTTCTTAAATATAAAATATTAACCTTACCCAGCTTATATATATTGGAAATGCGTAAATTTGGTTCGAAAAAATAAGCAATTATATACAAAACGTGAAGACTTACCATGCAAATACATGCTACAACATAAAAATAAATTAGTATTGCCAAATTCTCAATTAAAACTAAACACTTCTAGTGCATTTAGTTATTCCTTAAATTATATAATAAACTCTGGGTGGTCTGTGAAACTACCTGACATATTAAAAAAATGAAAATAGTGACATCATATTTACAAAAAAATCAAAAGAGTTCCTAACTTTAATAAATGTTATTATAATACAAATGAATATTTTTAGATAATACATAAATATATAGGTTATACAAAATAATCACTCATTCAATATCCTTATCATATCATATCTCCCATCCCTGCTGAATACACATCCCAAATATACAAATTCATCTACTTGCTCGACCATCTCTTCTATTCTTATTTCACATATCGTTTTACTTTCTTCTCTTTCAAAAACCATAACTTTCGTATTACTTGCATTCACTTTTATTCCCTTATTTTCTTAATGACCTGTTCATTAATGTAACTATGATTTGCAACTCGGCCGCCGACGACGCAAGTATGACTTGGTCATCGGTGTACAAAATGCATTTGACGGTTAACTCACCACCCATTCTTAACCCGCATTCTTCAACTTTGAAATTTTATATAAAACAGAAATAATTTAGATACCTATATATATAAATTTAATAACAAAACAGATTGTTTTAATTGACATTTTTTATTTCAGTATCCTGTATGTTATTCTTATTATTGTAATTTTGTACGAACAGGTAAACTTACTCTGGAGGAATGTTTTCATTGGGAATGGTTAATGCCAAACTAAAGGAATGTTATGTTAGGTTCTAAGATGCTTCTCTATTAACAAAGGCTGTGTGGTGATACATCATTTACCAAGATTTGGTGTATATTTTATCGAATCTTGGTTAATTAACGCAATGTGTTTTAGCCGTCACCTGATGAAGCGCCGTTACGATGACATGACTTTTGCATGTGTCTATGTGTTCCTTCTTCTAACTACTTTTATAGATGAATTCTAACCACTGATTCACAGACATAGAGCAGAACATCGAACAAGAGGAGCACTCGAACAAATCATCGGCGGACCTGAGAATAAGAAAAACGCAGCACTCGACATTATCGCGCAAGTTCGTCGAGGTGATGACCGAGTACAACCGAACGCAGACCGACTACCGGGACCGGTGCAAAAATAGGATACTTCGGCAGCTCGAGATCACGGGCCGCGCCACCACCGACGACGAGCTAGAAGCCATGTTGGAGCAGGACAACCCAGCTGTTTTCACCCAGGGGGTCAGTACATTATAGTCTTATGTAAAATATAATAAAATTTACTGTCTTTACCTGCCCGCGTAGCCACTAAAAATGTTACTAACACGTCAATTCAGACGTATAAATGTCAACACGAGATGTGTTTTGACGCTACAATCATGTCCAAATTTCGCACGCAAATTATTTAGAAAATGCCAAATTGCACCCTATTTACAAATAAATATGTATTAAAATTTAAACGATTTTTTTAATGATGATCTTGAACATTATTCAAAAGTCTAAAATGTGTAAAGGGGAATGCCCACTGTTCATAGACACTTCGGCCATGGGTGCCCACATATAAAAGCATATGGAAATGATAATATGCAATTAAAATAATGAAATGGTTAAGGAATTAGTTTAAAAAAAAGTCGGGATTTTTATGATATAAAGCTTTTTATTTTCACAAATACAGCTTTTTAACGACTACTTTTACCAATTTTATTGCTTTTAATTTCTTTAACTTTTAATTCCCGACGCGTGATTTTTCTTTTGGAGGCCTATGCCAAAAGGCACACCGAACAGAGGGACTTACTTTAACTAGTATTACAATAGGAACTCAAACACAAATATTATGTAACCCCAAAGTTCGGAAATAAATGGCTATATTATTATTATACTATTATTATTAATTACTGAAGTTTCAGGTGCTTTATAGTACCCATGGTCACGGGGAACTGAGGTGACTGCCATCCCAATGTCAGTATTGGGACATGGAGTACCTTCAGCTTTTTATTATTATTTTTATAGTCCAATCTACGCAGATTGAACTTACTCTATCTTTAAGTCTTGCAGTGGTATGCTTGGGGTTTGTTTTAATTTTATTAATTCTAGTGTCCCAAGCAGGTGGCAGTACCCAACCGCCTTCTCTACTGAAATTAGGATGTTTTTTAATTTCAGTAGCCTCACATATCATCCTTGGTAGGAATTAATGTTCTTTAACGAGGATTTGTGGTCTATCAAATCTGATGTATGTCTATCTGGTTGGGGTGACACCCTTGACATACGGTAGTACAGCAGGCACACGCTCAACTGCGGTCGGCTTCACTCGGTCACTGTGACGAAGACGTGGGACCCGAAGCTTGATTTTGTGCAGAACCTGCTTGACATGCTGAAGCTCCGCGGCCAGGTGCTTGTTCTCACAGATCCCATATGCTCTCTGTAACAAAGATTTGCTCATGGTAACTAACTGTGAAGGATTATGGTGAGATTCACCGCTTAAATATCAGTTTGTATGGGTCTTTTTTCTATACACAGTGTGACCTATGATGTTGTTAGGATTTTGGATAACAAAAACATCTAGGAAAGCTAAGAAATTATTTGCCTCAGATATAATATCATAATTACTGAATAGAATTTGGCACAGAGAGTGGTAACGATGGATAAAATTCATAGGAACAACATCCTGATTTAATATTTCTTGGGCCATATTCATGAGCCGCTCTAATTTGTTTCTTGGTACTTATAATAATGCCTATATGCATTCATCACTATCTACTGTTCTTACTTTTATCAAATATATAGCAAGTGCAAAGCATCCACTATGTTTACTTGACATTTTGGGCACTTCAGACAGAATTTATTGGTATTGTGCCTTTGATAAGCGTAGATAATAATGTACAGTATATTCGGGCATATTGTAAATATTTTCAAAGTCTATATGATGGTAAATATTATCTTACAATAATGTAGAAAAATCTATAATTTGTGCTACACTAAATGTTTTAATATGGTTATATATTAATTCTAAAAGTAAATACCAAGAGTTACTATTTAAATGGTAGTTACTGATTCTACATTCTGGAGGTACATAGTAATTGTATTCACAAAAATACATACCCGCAATGCTGATGGAACAGTGAGTTGATTGGAATTGTTACAACCAGGAAAAAACATTGATTTTGTGTGAGTGGTGCTCTTACAAAATTAGGCAGCAGTATATTGTATGATGTATGATCTAAGCTTTGTTGTTCTAGGTTCAATACATTACTCACTTTAGATTGCTACAAGGATGGACTAGATGATTCAGATGGTTCCCGTTCTAAAGTTTAACGTGTTGCTGCTTTATCAATCCTTCGCAATCATGACACTCACGCGATGACGATGGCAACTGAAATAATATTAAATAAAAAAAATAAGACAAAGTGAACCAAATAAAATAGATTTGTTTACTTTAAACTCAAATATAGGTAAATGTTACTTAAAACTTAATGCCCTATATTATTTAATAATTAAGGACTGACTGCCTACCAGTAGTCCAAAAACAATTAAAAATCGACTGTCTTATTTCTTGGTATTTGATAAAAATTGTCCATTTCGTAACTATCTGGTGTTAGCTAGCTAATCTTATCGCCGTGTTACAAATAAGCTATTTTGTTTGTCAGGTATAGCTTGTGCATATGTTAAAAAATAAAACAACTTCATCATTTCATACATTCATCACTATCAAATATCAGCACTAGAATTAATAAATTAAAAACTGTTGAACACTTACTTTTAACTGTTGTCACACTATAATGTGATCGACAATCTCACTCCATATGAGTTCTTGAGAATTTATTTGAAAAATAACAAACAAAATAACACAATGGCAACCATTTAGTTGTGAATTCACTAGTACCTTTTTACTTGTTGAATTGTGATTTCATTTCGCATGACATATTTCCTATAGCTGTCAGATTTGATGTTGCCACATAACTAACACAAATACAACGAAACGATATCGATTTGTATTCGATTAGTAATTTAATGAAAAAATAATAATATTTGAGTTTCGCTTTCAGTTCTACACGCTTTTTAAAATATATTTTCTTTTATTTTTTTAAATTATGTTTTAAACGTATTTTTAAGAACAGTTAAAATGTGGAGTAGCGTATTGTTATGCTCTAAACAGTTCATGGTAAATCAGCTAAAATTCACTTGTTTAATTATCATAACATGATTCCATTTTAAATGTATTGTTAAAACAGATAACAATAACAGTTAAATTGTGCAGTAGCATTTTATTGTACTCTAAAGAATTCATAGTAAATCAGCTAGTAATTCGCTTGTTTAATTATCATAACATCATAATATCCATAGCGATTCGATTATTATTCGATTAATAGTTTCATAAAAAGAGAATAATCTTGGAGGTGTTTTAACTTCTGCTCGCTTTTTTAAAATGTATCTTCCTATTTTATTTAAATTCTATTTTAAGTGTATTTTTAAGAACAGTTAATTGTGCAGTAGTGTTTTATGAAGCTCTAAAAAATTCATGGTATATCAGCTAGAAATTCACTTGTTTAATTATCGTAACATGATTTCATTTTAAATGTATTGTTAAGAAAAGATAAGAATAACAGTTATATTGTGCAGTAGCGTTATGTTATACTGCATAGAATTCATTGTAAATCAGCTATTAAATCGCTTATTTAATTATCATAACTACAGATGTGAAGGCGGTTGTTAACGTTTTCAACCAAGCCGATAACAACGGTTGTTTTTGTCTTGAAATTGATAAAAATTGTGCAGTTGCGTTTTGTTAAGCTTTAACCTTTTGAGCGCCACGCCAAAAACGCATTACCGTGTCCTGTACGCCAAAGCGCCAAAACAAAATAGTGTTGCCAAGAGTTGATATATCGATAACGTGAAATAACCTGTTTTTGTTGGTTTTTTATGCTATAAATGACTCTTAATAAACTGTATGTTTTATTTAATCTTGTGCCGTCTTCCACTCTTTTTATATATGTACTTTGTACATATAAACATAAATAAAAAACAAACAATAACAATAAAATAGTAGTAAACATTAGCACTACTCTCCATCCTAATGACGACACTGTCGCGACTGGACGACAACGGCGTAGCTGACCTTCCCTTTTGAAACATTCTTAGAATGTTGTGTATCGATTTCAAAATCGATCTAACCGAAATATACAGGCATCGATTCATAATATTTTATGTGTCGGGGAAGGCGTAGGCCAAGTGACGCACAGAAGAAAAGTCTTACACTCTTATGACAATGGGGATTTGATATGATGCTGATGCTGCTAGATGATTTTGAGACTGAGAAAGAAAATGGCACAACACAAAATGAAAAATTGCTCTTCACACCCTAAGTAAAAAAAAACATTAATTGTAATTTTGTATTATTATTAAAAAAGGTACATAATTATTCATTAATCAACAATTGTATATAATTATTCGCACTAGGTAAATCAGCCTTATAATACTAAAATCTTGGTCATGGAATAAATAAACATATTTGTTCACCAATCAATCAAAAATTCAATTCATCAATCAAAAATCAAAATTCATCATCATCGACGCTTTCCAAAATCCGAATGAGTTCTGAGGAATCGTTCATGTTGCATTGCTCTACTTTTCTCGGTAATCACTTATGACGTCATCAGGGTGTCGTCTATCCTTGATCACGGTGCCCAGTGAACTGATTTTCGATGACGCGCTAAAGATGCGCCAGAGTTGAGATATTAGATTTATTATGCGAAGATAATCTGATAACATTTTTTTATTCATGTAGCTAATTATAGTTTTATGTTTATAACCTTTAATTTTATTCAAATATCAATAATAATAGAAAAAAAACACCATTGAGCTGAATTTTGGATAGTTTTCAAGAAATCTATGCCTCCCGCGTTTGACACTAGCGGTCAACCATAGACGACTTTGGCGTGCTGGACATAGTATTTGCTTAGATAAAAATCCATTTTTATTAGTTCAATGTTTCTTAGTACTTGTGGCTCTAGAAGACTTGTTTTTTATACTCACATGTTGCTGGGTTATTCCTATTTTGAGGAGTGTAGAATTAAAATACCTGTAATAATTTTCCAATATCTATATTTCATATTTTTCGGAGCCGGGTTTTTTGTCAACTATAGACGTCGTTGGCGCTCAGGGCCCGCAGGTTTTGGTCAAGTATAGGCGACTTTGCCGCTCAAAAGGTTAAAGGATTCATGGTAAATCAGCTGGAAACTAACTTGTTTCGTTATCATAACATGATTCTATTTTAAATGTGTTGTTATAAACAGATAAGAATAACTTAACCGATCTTCTTTAAAAACAGATAAGAATAACAGTTCTTATCTGTTTTCAAAGAAGATCGGTTAAGATTAACAGTTAAATTGTGCCGTAGCATTTGTTACTCTCTAAAGAATTCATTAGAAATCAGCTAGTAATTCGCTTGTTTAATTATCGTAACATCATAATTATTTAAAAATTATATTAGCACTGTAATGATGACACCGTAAATAATCGATCGAAAAAGAGAATCGATTTTTTAAATGGGTTTTGTGATTGGCAACACTTTTTTTTATTCACAAACTAATGACATAATGATTTACCTAATTTTTATTATTATGTTTCCGGTACTTTTAATTTGTGCAAAAATATTCCCATTGTTTGAGGATAAATGAATACCGCGATTAATAACCATAAATAAAGATATAATTTTTTAACAAATTCACATTGTTGGGCGTTCCATGGCCGAAAATGGGCGTCCCCCTTTATTCAGTCTGTCAACACAGCGAATCGGGTTTGGCGACGCCAAGCCTCGTACAAAATAAAGTTGACAGCCATTCTATTGTGTATTATAGTATTCTATGCTCTTTACATTAGTTAAATTAAAATATTGTTGCACTAACTCGCAGAAAATTACCAAAATCACTATTAGCTCACATTTCATAACCATTAAAGTAATTTAGAAGTTATTAACTAAAACTATTTTTTACAGATTTGATCGCGTTTAATTTACTTATTGCATTACTTAAGCGCAAAGCGCGTAGGTATGTTCTACTAGCGCCTAGAAATCAAGATCACAAAGTTTTGTCGCATGAAATCGTATCTAACAATCATATTAAACATAAATGATATAAAAACCACATTGTCAGAAAGATAAATGATTGTTGAATTTATATTATATTTGAAACCGATTGATTGCTATTTTTACATTAAAAAGCGATGACTGCTTAATTTTGTTTTGTTTAGTTATAATTAATTTTTTTCTGCTTATATATTCTGAAATTTTCGGTGTCTTGAGCAGCCTTGTAATAATATATTATACTAAATACATATACACTTCGAATCACTCCTGGGTTGGTGCCCTTCGTGAGTGGGTTGCTGTATCGTTTGTTTACCGCGGCTCGTGATGAAAAATATCGATGTAAAAATAAATACCAAATTTGATACATACTTGACCATGGTAAGATATTATAAGAAAAGTTAAAGTTAGTAAAGTAGTAGTTATAGATACAATAAAAACAACAGTGTTGATCAAAAAGTATTTAATAACTTGGGAAATCTTAGACAACCCTAATTATTATAATGAATGAGTAGTAATGAGACAAAATTAGAAAAAGGTTGATGAAAAAAATCAATATTTAAAATTTAATAAAGGTAAATTATGATGCAGGAACACAGGGTTCTATACACCTTCTGGTAATAGCCTATTCCTTTTTTCTTCGTAGACGTTACCAGCCTCCGAGAATAATCGCTCGCTATACACGGTGCTTGCGGGTGCACATAGAAACACTCGTGCTAAGCGCGCCTGCTCTGGATACCTTGTTTGGTGCCCTGCCCACCACTCGAAAGGACTCTTGTCTTTTGCCAACAAATTTTCTTTTAAATAACGATCTAATTCTAAAGCAATGGGGCCTTTAGATGAGGATTTTGTGACTGTAGTAATCGTTCAGATTCGTTGTCTTTCTGTGGCTATCATCTCTTTGTGAATTTCTTTGGCGCGCGAATCAGTTGTGTCCCATTTTGTAGTAAATGACTCGAAAAAGGTTGTTGTATTATTGTTGCATTCGATTGCAACGACGAAGTTGACGCTGCTGGCTCATGATTTTGAGATATTTCCCGCAAAGTTTCATTTTCCAAATCTTTCGACTCTAATGTGTGTTTAATTTAAACATGGTTTAACATTGCCGTCGTAGAAGCCGTTTGTCGAACACCACTAGGTGAAATCAGAGAATTGCATAAGGTACATTTCACTTTGGTATTATCTTCTTTAATCTTGTCGTAAAACGTCCTAATTCGTGACCTTTTACGTGAACTCATTATTTCAACAACCACTAAACAGGTAATACCACACAGTCAATCGTTAATTATCAAATTTTTTCAATTATTTATCTACTATGACGCGCAACGTGGCGTATTTGTTTGTAAACTAGCAAGCGACTGATAGACGAAAGGCAAGGCGTGGTGAGGGGTGTATCAATGCGAGCCGGCCGAAACAGGAATTTGGTTGAACCGAGTTACTCTGCCGAGTACTCGGCTGAAAAACAAATTGAACCGAGTAAAACTCGTTACTCGTTACTCGGCAAAAGTGCCACTCGGCGCATTTCTAGTAAGTAGTAGCAAATTATTTATTTTTTCAGGAGACCTATTTTAAAGTTGTTATTTTATTAAAGTGAAATGTATTTATATTTCTATTATGTATCGATGAGCAAAACATTTTTTATACTCTGTATATTTAAATTAGGTTGTTTTAGGAATAATAAAAATATGTAAATGGCACATATTTATCGTTTTAATCACAATATCTACAGTTATGACGTTGTTGCGCAGAAAGTTAAATTAAAAATAGAACATGACTGCATCAACGTCATAAAGGCCAAACTAACAATCAACACTCTAAATTTATAAAATAGCTATTTTACTTAACTTTTTCAGTTGTTAAAAATAATCAACATTATTATCATAATAAATGTTATATAAAAATTAGAGATGGGCCGAATATGGATTTTACCGAATACGAATATTAGGCCGAACGTTCGGTAAAAATTTTACCGAACCGAATATTCGTTTTATGTTCGGTATTCGGCATATTCGGCAGCTTTACCGAATATTCGTATTCGGCCCAATATTCGGCTAAATCACCGAACAATCGGACCGAACATTTTTAGTGTCCAATGTATTTAAATGTACGAATTGAGTAATGCGATGTCTTTTACTGTTGAAAGTATATTTTATTTATGGGTTAAATCTACTCTTACTTACTCTAGTCTAGAATGCCTCAAATGCATAAATTTATACATTTATGTTTTTGAGACACTGTAAATTTATTTCCGATTATACAATATGTAACGTAATTAACGCACACGCTCAGACACCCCAATTAGTATATTATGTTATAATCATAATACATACACTGAATTTTCAGGTAAACATTTTTATGCACTGATTATTTATCAAATTAGTTATACTAATTCCGGAAGAATGTTGTGGTCACAGAACAAATCCACGAACGCAAAGACTTTAACGTGCTTGAAATAAAGTTCATTTTTCTTTATTTTTATTGAATGACTAGTAATAATACAAATAAAACTGCACTCTTAAGTCTTATTGCCTTAAGTTACGGTCCATTTCAGTTTTTTTTTTGACTGTACAGATTTAGTGTGACTGTAATTTACGTAATTTTAATTATTTTTGGGATAAAAAATTACCTATATTAAAAATGATAGGAACCAAACGATTCTGAACAAACTACTTTCTCAAAGTGCGTTAATTATGTTACGTGTTGTATATAGTTTCCAAAAACATTTTATTAAATTGCTATTTTAACAAATAAAAATTTTATAAAATGTTTTTGAAATCAAACAACATTAAACGAGAAATATTACATTACATTAGTACATTTCACTTTACTTTGGTCGTCAGTTTCTCTAAAATAAGTCCAAATAGTAAATCTCCTGCTGCTCATTTTTATCATAGGAACCTGCCCCTCGCTTCCCGGCCACACCTGACGTATTATTGCATCAACTAGTACTGAGCAAATTGCCGGCACATGCTTATTTTTTGACTATTATTGTGAGAAAAAAGTATTTCGTTGTGTTATTCTTAGTGAAAATTGATAATTACATGATAATAATGAGCGGCAGGAGATTTACTATTTTGACTTATTTTATAGACTGGCGACCAAAGTAAATTGAAATTTACTAAAGCAATGTAATGTTTTTTTGTTTGATTCTTAAAAAAATTTATCAAGCTTAAATAATTCTACAGTGCCTAAAAAACATAACGCTATACAAGCAGATTCAACCCATAAATAAAATATACTTTCAACGGTAAAATTATGAAAAACATGGCACTCAATTCGTACATTTCAATACAGTGGACACCTTGAGTATCACTTTAACGAATGTTCGGTGATTTTGCCGAATATGCCGAATACCGAATAAAAAACGAATATTCGGCCCATCCCTAATAAAAATCTATAAAAAATATGTATAATTTCCTACATTAAAGTGCCCGTAATCAGACATTTATGAGTTACTAATACGCTAGAAACAAAATTTGTAGAAAAACAATCAAAGATTTTTATAATATTTATACCATAACATACGTATTGTAGTACCTAACTGTTCTAGTTTATAAAAAAAAACAGCAATCTTAATGCTATGGCCGTTGTACTGAATACCTTATTACTTTAATCTTATCATTTTATAATCACAGCAATTATTAGAAAAATCTTAAAAATTAAAAAAAAAAACTAAAAGCTAAACTAAAGCTGGCCATAAAAATGTTCGTAATAGCTAGAGGCACAATATTTTTTTGATCCAATTTTAACAGATTTTTTTTGCCACTTATCGGTATATTAGACGTATTAATTAGCATGTTTAAAGATATTCCTTCTATATATATATATCGTTCCTCGTTCGGGTCTTTTTTTCCGCAATGCCCTCGTTTGTTTGATAATATTTGCCATGACATTACGTTATACCCCCGAAACTCCTCACCGCTGCATTAGAAGACGTTTTCAAGCTACTGAACTGGAAAGGAAACGGTAATAACATCAATTACGGGTCATCATAACATCAATACTCACCTTCGATTATGGCAGAATCGCTGGAGGAGCTTATCACTATGCTCAATGACCTCAATAGTTTCTCCCAACTGATAGATCTTAAGATGAACATGGGCAAAACTAGGGTAATGTGTAATGTTATGTCACACCTATATCGGTAATTGTTGGGAGCACTAAGCCCGAAGTTGTTGACGGGTACGTTTACCTGGGAGAAATAGTCCGACTAGGAAAGTCCAACTTCGATCGAAAGGTCAATCGAAATTTCTTCGGAAAATTACGCCAAAGCGCCACGACCAACCAATACGAGATCGTAAAACCAGTGTGTGTTGCCAATGATGACTTATGGATCCGTGACATTGTCTTTCACTGCTAGCCGTATGAGAAAAATTAATCTGGTGGTAGCCGTGGTTAACATTGGGACATCGAACACCTCAGTCCCCTCCGTGACCATGAGTGCTGTAAAGTGCTCAAAACGTCAGGAATATAAAATGAAGTTAATTTACGCGATAAAATCCGTATGTAAAAACTAGTTTTATTTAATTACACGATCAAGGTTACTCAGCGAACTATGGAGAGGGCTATGCTCGGGGTTTCCTTGCGTGATAAACTTAGAAATGAGGGTATCCGCAATAGAACCAGAGTGACCGACATAGCCCAATGGAATAGTAAGCTGAAGTAGCAATGGGCTGACTATATAGCTTGAAGAACCGACAACCGATGGGGAAAAAAGGTTCTCGAGTGGCATACATACAAAACATACAATACTTAAAACAATGTTATTGTATTTAATTAATAACCAGTCAAATAATTACTAACATTATACAATAAGATAGTTTTTAGTTTTTACTATCTTATTATTTTGCTATAAATAAACAATTAAGTATATACTTATATTGCGGTCACATTAACTTGACGCATCGTTGGAATGCGAGGCCCCGCCCGCTTCCCCCCGCACTCCGTTAGCTCGCCCGGCAATCGTCAGTATGGTTAGCATCTCTGTTACACTGTTGTAAATGACGTCATCAAAGCCATGCGTCAAGTTAATGTGACCGCGTTGTACTTACACAAAGAGTTTTAGTTATTAAAGGACATAAAAACTATACCAAATTGTACCAACCGCAGTTTTGTTTTACCTCGTCCTTTCATAATTTTATTTAAGCTAAAAGCAAGTGCAGCAAGTGCTTGTAATAGGAAATAGAACCACAAAGTCAAAACTGTTCACTTGTGTAATTCTTGCCCCAAAACTGTAAGAATTATTTGTCATAATTACCTTTACGACGTTGTTGCTACTGAAAATTTCGGGAATCAAGGAATTGACACAACATTACTATTTAAAAATGTATTTATTGCTTTTCGAAGTATTCTCCGCGAAATTTGATACATTTTTCCATACGATGGAACCAATCATTGAAGCAACCATTCCATTCGGAAGTTGGGGTCTCCAAAATGGCCGTTTTGTAGGCGTCCACGGCTTCTTCAGGTGATGAAAATCTCTGTCCACGCAATTTATTCTTTATTTTAGGGAAAGTATAGAAATCATTAGGGCTTAGGTCCGGGCTGTACGGCGGATGGTCTAATAATTCTATGTTTTCTTGCTCTAAAAACTCTTTTGTTCTGTGTGCGGTGTGAGAACTCGCATTGTCGTGAATCGTGATGGAGGATGATGCGGCGGTTGCAGTTCTCTTTACGGAGTTCAGAAACGACCTGTGGCAAACAAATGCTAGCATACCATTCTGCATTAACCGTTCTTTGTCCCTCATGAGGAATAGTCGTAACATGGCCGGTTTTGGAGAAAAACGTGGCCACCATTTTTTTGCAACACTCCGTGAATGAACAATTTTTGTTAGCTTTAACTCATTTTCGAACACCCAAACTCGTGACTGGTTTTTTGTTTCGGGTTCGTACGCGTATATCCAGGATTCGTCACCTGATACGATGTTGTATACAGCATTTGAGGATCCTGCGTGGAATCTTTCGAGAGTTTTGACGCACCAAGTAACGCGAGCCGCTTTTTGCTCTTCACAGAGCGAATGCGGTATCCATTGGGAAAACAACTTTTTCACACCTAATTGTTCATGCAAGATTATTTGTATTTAACTCATGCTAATGTCTAAAGTTGCCTGAATTTCGCGGCATGTCACATGTCGATCTTCTTCAATCAGATTACGCACAGCATCAACGTTTTCTTGGGTGACTGCAGTTTTTGGACGACCTTCACGGGGATCGTCACTGAACTTGACACGTCCACGTTGCAATTCAGCAAACCAGCGATAAATTGTGGTTTTGGATGGGGCTTCATCACCAAATGCAGAAATCATCCGGTCAACACACTGTTTTTGTGTTAAACCACTTCGAAAGTCATAATAAATCATTGCTCTTGAATTTTTTCGAGTCAATTCCATTTTCTCAACGACTAAAAAGTTTGACAAAAATTGTGACAGGACCGAGAATCTTTTTTTAAATAAACAAATGGTATTCGATTTTTAAAACCAAGGAGTTTTCAATTAAAAAGATTTTAATATGACAGGAACAGTGGAAATATTCCATTCTCGACACTTTACTACACACGAACACTTCCTGCGGAAGGCCGCGCGCTACTAACCAATTAGTACGTTCTCGCACTAAAGTTTATCGAAATCCCGGTAAAACCACAACCACATTAGGTGGGACATTTTAAGAGTTTAGACGCATGTTTGACATTCATTTGTGATCAAAAACTCGTTTTACCAATTTAAGCATTTACGAGTATGACGTTATTGCACCAGATGTGCGATATTGAAACATAGGTATTTTATTATTAGAATAAAGTATGTCACAAAATTGCAAAATATCTTTAAGAACTCTAAAAAATTGACATTCGAGTCTTGTTTAATAACTTTTTAGTACACGTTTCCCATCGCAGTTTGATTTTAGTTATTAATATATATATATAATTTAGTAACGAAACGAATTCTCATAATATTTAGTTGTATAATTCTTATAAATAACATTTAAAAAAGAATCGTTCTGGGCACTCTTATCTATGGTTCTGAGTGAACGTAGTGATTATATACTCTGGTTCTAAGTTTCTATTTCGGATCAATACTAAAAAATCTACTCTGGATTGACTTGAAAATAGTTTCTTAAATTTACGAACACTAAACATTTAATAAAACTAAATTTACGGATTTTATCGATAAAATCCGTAAATTTAGTTTTATTGAAAATAGTTTACACAATAACAGTGTAAAGTCAACGGTGACTTTTTTATGGGCTGACACTTGAACTGCTACTGCGTATTGTCTACTATCAATTTACAGGAAACTTCCTTCGATTCCAGATAATAATGGAGACGCAGCAAGCGAAGCAGACACTGGCCGACATTGAGGCGCGGCATGCAGATATCATCAAGTTGGAGACCTCCATCCGCGAGCTCCACGACATGTTCATGGACATGGCCATGCTCGTCGAGAGCCAGGTCACTCGTTTTTACACTATTCATTTTTTAATGTGTATAAGGTAGTATTAATGGGTTGTATTAATGTCTAACAATAAACTAACAAACGAGCGAACAGTCACCTGTTGGTAAGTGGTTTAGTCATTGACCTTTCAACTTAAAAAAATATATGAATGCATATTTAGGATTACGTTGTTATTTCTGTGAATAATATGAAACTGAACCCTACAAACCAGAACACAACATCGGCTGCGCCTTTTTCTTAGCTGCCTTCTACCTTTTTCTCCATGAGGTAATGTTTAATAGCCCCTCTACACGATGGGCCATCGCGATGTCCCACTATGATGGGCCAGCGTGTGGAGGGCGTAGTTGTGTCAGATGACTTATGGCGCGTGCGATGGTCTTGGGGATGGCGACGGTGTCGGTTTTTCCGCCGCACATCAAAGGTAGTGGGCCAGCGATGGCGGTACGCATCTACACGTGGCCCATTCCACAGTTTTGCGCGCTCGACGGTTGAGTGTGGACGTTCATGTTTTGTTTATTAATTAACGAATTAAAAATGTCGAATATATGGCCTCATAATGAAGATATAAAATTTTAATCGTAGAGCTACTAAAATCAGAAAATATACATAATTTGTTCTTTATTTTGAATGCTTGAATTAATTAGTAATTATTTATTAAATTATTAATTATAATTATTTAATTATTTGTGTTTAAAGAAAACTAAATTGACTTAGAATATATTTAGTTCTATTGCGATGGATAGATAACTTCCGCCATCTTCTTCTACGCCATTTCTTTTTGATAACTCTATTCTTGTGCACATTAAGAAAATAACAGTACGTGTTGTATAGATATATTGCTGCAGTGGCTAATTCATCCACGACTCCACGTCTCGAAAAAAGTTTCGATCACAACTGAATGTCGCTATCGTGTAGTTGCGTTTTAACCATCGCATGGCCATCTCGCTGGGCCAGCGCTGGCCCATCGTGTAGCGGAGCTATAAGGTGAACGGACATTTATCAGCACCCTACGCGCCGCACACGCCGTACGCGTAGGGTTGCCATCCGTACTATAATATATACTCGTAGTATATTTCTATATTTCAGTCAATTGTACTATATATTATAGAAAACTAGTATAGTACGAAAAAATACTACCTTTTTATCCTTAATTCAATTGTCGCGCTTTTTTATATTAACTTTGATTGGATGTAAGTTTTACGGAAATAATTTTTTTTTCGTCATGAATGTAAAATTGAAAGGAGAAATAAATAGAACATATGTTAATTTAATTTAAAATTTTTTGTTAATTTATTTCAATATGAATCTAAATTGCTCAGACTCCTATAATTACATTAAAGGTAATCATTCATGTGCAAAGCAAAGTAATAACAAATATGTATGAAAAAATACATGGAAGATTAAAAATAAATGTGTACTTTTTTCGCCTGAATTTCTCAAAAGTAGGTTCTGTATTTTTGCATCTTTTTTGAGAAAAATACTATATTTGTTCAAAAAAAAGGTGGCTACCCTCGCCCAATGTACGCTCCGTATTTACCTCGCACATTGACACGTACGCGCCGTACACAAATCTTTAGTATTGCCAACAACATTTGCAGGTTTTCTAATCACTGGTGTGAAAGAGTACTGTGACATCGATTTAGGTTTGAAAAAATTGTTGTAACAGCCTGCTTATTGGCAGAGGAAGAAAAAAATAAAATTCGAAGAAAAAGAATATTCTGGATTTACAAAAAAGGCAGTTGTATGGAGAATATTACACGTTATATAAAGATTTATTAGATAATGAACGATTCTTCACATATATATATTTGATAAGTGGATCGTCTTACAGCACTTCTGAAATGAAGTAAAATGTACTTCGAAACGTGTAAGTGGATTAATGGTGGATAGATCATCATACCACTAATTGAAACTTAATTCTAATGAACCACTAGAAAAAATACTAGCCACTGTAAATATTATTTCTCCACCAGAAGAGTAGTCAAAGCCACCAATTTTAGTGGAAAATCCACTAAGTTGACAACATTAGGCAACACTAAGTATCAATAAACACGCGCCGAACGCGTCGCATTACATGATGTCATCAACATGCCTCTTTCAATATTAGGATACTTACGGCATTTTATAAAATACAGGGTGTGCGGTTCGGGTGAAATGTCTGAGGTTCCATATGATTTCATACAACGAATTCTAAAACGCGGCGCCTACGGAGCTGATAAATGTACGCCAACGGTTCACTTTTACGCAAATGCCTCGCACCCAAAAGAGAAAGGGCTATGATATTTGCTTGTTAAATTTGATGCAGGACTGTCCCTTTTAAACTCTATATTTAATGATAAAAACTGAAAGGTCTTACTGTATTTGAGAACAACTTTTTAAATCCAACTAAAAACACGATGCTAGATTCTTGTAAGACCCAAACTTTAGTCTACATTTTCATAAATTAGTGTTATTTTTAACACAATGATATATAATCATTATAAAAGTTAAAAGGGATAGGCGTAATTATTTGTCAATTTGATTGCTGTGTCTAAATTTTTTTGAAATTACGCCTAAAGTCAATATTATTAAATTATGACCTTAACTTTGCCTATTTTCATTTATTTAATGAGTGAAGTAACAAAAAGACTTCGTTAATAAAATATTGCATTTGTTAAAAGAAAAGACAAAATATACATTGTTGCACATGCATTTAAAGGTGAAATACATTAATAAATTAAGCTAACAAAATTAAACGAGGCTCCTATGGATACAGGGTGAGATGATCGACCGCATTGAGTATCATGTTGAGCACGCTGTGGACTATGTCCAAACTGCCACACAAGACACAAAGAAGGCCCTTAAATATCAGAGCAAAGCTCGGCGGGTGAGTTTATCAACATTCCACTGTCGGATCAT
Source organism: Parnassius apollo (assembly GCA_907164705.1). NCBI lineage: Eukaryota > Metazoa > Arthropoda > Insecta > Lepidoptera > Papilionidae > Parnassius > Parnassius apollo. The sequence goes on from CAJQZP010000851.1 coordinate 3,953,280, forward strand.
TCGTTGCTAATGCGTTTTTGTTTTGTTTTCCCCCGTCCCCATTCCCACCCAACCTCACTCCCACCTTCCCATGTTATGTTGTGAACGGCTCATACATTCAACCTTGTTATTTGTTTACATTTACGACCCGGTGATTGGTTCACACCATTTTTATGTTGACCATTACTAACTTGTAACACGTGTGCATTCACTATTTGGCTTTAAGTGTTGTGTACTAACTGTTCATGTCTCCCTAAGTAACACTCGATGGAAATGGGCTTCTTAATTTAACATCGTTATTTCTATGTATCACTGATTTGACTTTGGTTTTGGTGTGTGCGTAATTTGCCTCTTCTTATTTGGTTGTATTTGTTATATAATAACTGTATTAACGTCATTATTGTACATTTAACGCAACATGTTATTATGTAACAAGCGTGAAATGAATATAAATGACTTATTTATTAAATTTATGTATTTAAAAAACTTACCACTTTATATTATAAATGTTACTCACATGTACGTCTGTGTGGAATTAAATACTTTGGTGTTTCGGGCATCTATTATATTCCTCCTTAACACATCCGTTAGACATTCTGTGGTCGGTTCCTATATCTGCTTGAGGGGTTATCCTAAAACCGTATGAACCAATCGGCCGTGCGCAAAGTTCGATTGTGCGTCCCGTTCCCTCCTAGCGGCACTGACCTTAGCGCGAGCAGGGCGAACTGATAGATCGCATCGAGCACCACGTGACGCAGACCACTGACTACGTGGGCTCAGGTCAAGAGGAGCTCGTACAAGCGCTCACCTGGGCGAAGAAAGCTAGGAAGGTAATATACAAAACTTGGACGATTCACCATAATTTTCCGATACGATAACCCAGGTATATCTAACTCTTACTAAAATATCAACTTCAACAGAGCACTTTAATACATACTATACAACTTTTGAATGGGAGAAGATTGAACTAAAACATCTATTTTACTTAAATCCCTTATCTTGCTATAACACTTTTCAAAAGAGTGGTAAAAAGCCCTTTAAAAGAATGTATTCAACAGTATCAAAGAGAAGGAATGGGAAATTTTAACATACACTTGTATCTTACCACGTTTTTATTAAGTCACTTTCTTGTTTGTCTGTCTGTGTGTTGTTCTGGATGGAATTTAGTAATTGATTTTAAACTAACTTCCCAATGAGCTGGAAACTTGAAATTTTGAATATAGCTCAAATTCGGATGACAATTCAAGAATATGATTAAAAATGTGTTTTTTTTATTTAATTTTTTTTTAATTTTTTATTTTGGTTGTTTTATAACATGCATGATTTATAACCTAATAACATCTACAAGAATAATTAGGAAGCACTGTCACAAACTCATAGACTTAATGAAAACACACTACCCAAATTAATGAATTGCAATTACTTGGATTTATGTCCTAAAATGGAGAAATTGTAAGCATGCTAATAAAACTATGTTACATTTTATGCTCTTTATTGGTATTACATTATAATGTGATTTTGTAACGTAACGTAAAAATACAGACATTCTTAAGTTTTTATAAGACATTTCGAATGTTAGTCTTAATTTTTATTTCAATGATAAACTCGTGACCTCCTGAAGGTTTCTAGGTGCGGCAGTTTCTTTTCCCAAATAAAAAGAAAAACCAAACAATAACTTTTCGAGTTATTGACTGAATAAGATTTAAATTAATAGTTTAATTTTGGATTTAGATTAAAATATTATAAATATGTATATTTTATATAAGTACATTTTCCTATATTATGGTAACAGAATATTGTTGTTACAAAGTTCTTTTAAAATAATACAATTATAAGGTTCCATAAACCAATTAAAACCTATATAAAAATCTGGAACAAATGTGAAAAATAGCTATTATTACATTGCATTACACACGCGTTGAAAATATAGCGGTAAAATAAAAAAACTACGCATTTTGTAACATGCACTTGGCCTGTCTTATTCAACTTATTAAATAAAATCTACTTAATGTAGTAAACAGCAATAAGTATGCGCGTACTTTGAGTAGATAACACGGTAAATAAACAGGCCAGTGACATGGTAGGTAAACAATAAAAGGTTTGTCTGTATTTCGTGTACACCTAATTTTATTTCACTGCTGCATACTTAACAAATTGGTTGGAGAAATAAAAACTAATTACAATATTTCTTAATTTGAATCATCGATTAATGTAAAAGTTTTAAAGAATGGTGATGAGAAAGATTATAAAAATACTCCAATGAGTTTGTGCTTAACCCCGCTATGTAAATCGTCATAATTAATTATTTTGAGCACTATTTTTTCAAGAAAATATACGAGGTGTGCTCAAAAAGTAAGGTGCTTTGTTATTTTTATCAAAAAATATTTATTTATTAATCAATATTTATTTTGTCTCCTTCAAAGTAAACCCCCTCAGATATAATACACTTGTGCTAACGCTTTTTCCAATCCTCAAAGCAGTTCTGATACGCACTTTTTGGTATAGCCTTCAGCTCAAATGTTGCAAAACGCCGTGCTTTCATGTATTTCTTGAGTTTCGGGAACAGGAAAAATTCACAGGGTGTTACGGTGTTGTTCTTGGCCAAAAAATTACGAACAAGCAATGACGTGTGGGCTGGCACATTATCGTGGTGCAATAACCATGACTGATTTTTCCACAATTCCGGGCGGTTTTTTTGGTATCGCTTCACGCAAACGGCGCGACGCATATCCTTATTAACTGTACCTTGTGGTTAGGACTCCTGATGCACTACGCCATTATAGTGAAAGAAAACAGTTAGCAACCTTGACATTTGACCGAACTTGGCGTGCTTTTTCGGTCTTGGCTTGTCTAACTGCTTCCACTGGGACGATTGAGCCTTAGTTTCGACGTCATAACTGTATACACATGTTTTATCACCTGTTATGACCATTTTGAGTAAATCTGGGTCGTCATTGACGCCTTTCAACAGCTCTTCAGCGACGCTGATGCGACTGTTCATTTGGTTAAAATTTAGCATTTCGGGAACAAACTTCGCTGACACACGTCTCATGCCCAAAAAATCCGTTAAAATTACTTGGCACGAACCAAACGAACTGCTAATATCATCAGCAACTTCTCTTATAGTAATTCGACGATCCCTCAACACTATTCTCTTCACTTCTTCAACGTTCCCAGTTGATGACGTGCTGGGGTGTCCAGAGCGAGGTTCATCATTGGTGTCTTCTCGCCCTTCTTGGAAGAGTTTATACCACTTGTACACATTTTTTTACTAAAAATAGACTCACCGTATGCCACTGTCAACATTTTAAGAGTTTTAGAGTACTTTATTCCATTTTTACACAAAATTTTATGCAAACTGATCCATGTTTTTCTACAGTAGAAAATCGCCGAGCATGCAAAATACTTCCAACCTTAATGCCTCTTACAAAAACACAAAAAATATTATACACTTGTAACTTTTTATGGATGTTCAAGACAAGTGTATCAACGTAACAAAAAAATAAATCGAAGGTCGAACGGACGTAGCCCGAGAAATTTGAAAAGTTACCTTACTTTTTGAAAATACTTCGTATTAAGAGGACATCTGGGCTGCAAGAAATTAGAAAAATAGTTTACTGACGATTGCTGTCGCGCTGTGCTCGAACCATCGAGCGAGACAACTGCTGCTAGGACTGATTATACACCTTTTTTTAATCACCTTAACCCCCAAGTAAGGGTACATAATATTTCTCGAACTCTCCGTCTTCTTAAGTAGGATTCTATTTCGTTCAGCAGAACAATAAAATGTTCTTAGAAAAGGATCAGTAAAATATTGTGCTATTGTGGCCGGAATTATTGAGTAAAACAAATTTTTAATCATTCAATGCATTGCTTGAAAATAAAATAATCATTTTTTATATTCCAAATAATTATAATAAAATTTAAATTGGATAAAAATTAACATTTTAAGATTTTAATTAAGAATAAAAATTTGTAAAATAAGATGTAGATCGAAGTGTACATATAGAATGAGGTAAACCATTCGGCATCCGAAATGGAACTAAACTAGACTTTCTAATATTATATTTCGACATAAAAAATATTACGTTGGGATAGGTTTTACCCGCCTCCCCCCAAGATAAGGGCATGTAGAGATTTTTACTCTCCTCCTCTCCCCCGAGACACTCATCTAATTATCGAATGGTCCCTAATAACGGCACACCGATATAAAATGACACTTAGTAATTTCAGAAGGTAATTGAGTGAGCATACTATTTAAATTAAATCAATTATGGAAATAAACACTACATGCCATTAGATTGTATGGTAAAAAAGAATATTCGCTCTAGTCTCATTATCCAGGGAAGAAATAGTGGATACGTTTTTAATGGAATAATCGTTGCTCGGATATCCTCTTAATGCTTTCATGGACCGCCCAACGAATGGTGTCATATTAACACCATTCAAATGGGTGGTGACGCGCGCCGTGTGCGGACTTCGCTATTATGTGTCGTTGTTCTATATGGCATGCACTTACTTAATCAATGGGTGCGTTTGGCAGAAAAAAGCTAGCAAGCGCTTATAAGCGCTGAAATAGTTTTCGGCCAGGACACGATTGCTACTTCAGTAGCGCTGACACAATCCGCCATTTTGCTTATTTAATTTGTTTGTTTTGAAGTTAAAAATTATAAGTTGTTTTGTGCAGTATTAGTTTTAAGTAATATAATGACATGAATAAACATATACATGTTATTAAAAATTCATGATTGGTAAATTTTTAATATGAATACTTTACAAACATATATTTAAATTAGGTTAGGTTTCCCTGTTAAAGCTAACTTCGTGTCCTAGAGGAAAATAGCTACTTACGATTTGACAGCGCTTACCGCTTACGATCGCCGTTTTGCTTACAAGCGCTTGCTAGCGCTTTTTTCTGCCAAACGCACCCAATGTCACACAAACTACAATCTCTTATAATTATTTCTATGTTCGATAGTTTGCCATCATGAAAATAAAAATAAGTATGAAGTTTAAATATTTTAGAGATTCAATGTCTGTACTTTTCAATAATTTAAACATTTGTCTTTTGGTAGATTGGTAACACTATCTCGGTTTGAAGTATAACAAGCATGTTGACTAATCTTTCTGGATGTATTAAGATTGACCAACATATCAATTCGGTTAAGTTTAGATAATGTTAGCCATATTGATGTAGTCAATCATATTATATCCATCATCAATATTTGGCAGTTATTTTAATTAGTAATATATTAAAATAATCATTTAATGTTACGTGAATATAATGTGAATTTTTGTTTTAAAAATGCATGCCAAAAGTAAATGTAACGTTTTCGTTTCATGCCGCATACGTAGAGTATCTCTACTACTAAAATCTTTGTTTAAGATACAGCAAAGCATGAAATACAACATAAACTTACTGACAATATTTATATGAATTATTTGACATCTTTAGTTTATTAGAAAAAAAATTAGACCAAGCTAAAAATTAACATTAAAAATTAATGGCATTATATCTTTATCCTATGCTTTTCACGATTGCACACTTATAATTGTATGTTTTCTGATGTGGATTTTGCTGCATGTTACGTGTTTGCCATTGCTTGGGTTGTTGCGGAATGATGCAAATTTAATGATTTTACATTTTAAATAATATATAATTTATTAATATTTTGATACCAGTTTAAAACGGTAACTTTATAAGTAGTTTAACTTTTACTTTCATCGTAGATTAAACGTGCTATATTCGTTACAAGCCAAAGATTTCTATGTGTATACTATGGTACTAATACATTGCGTACTAACTTATGGTCGGATTCACCGTAACGTCTTCAGTTGACTGTGAGCAGGCGAGAAGAATAATAATCATAAATAATCGGTCGCGGTTTAGAAAACAAAGATTAATATAAAGTTAAAGTTAGTTAAAGTTACAGCCTATATACGTCCCACTGCTGGGCACAGGCCTCCTCTCATTTCTGAGAGGGTTTTAGTGCAAGGAATAGTCCGCCGCGCTGTCCCAATGCGTGTTGGCGAACTTCACATGTCTTCGAATTATTTTTTTTTTCTTATTTCTCAGACATGCAGGTTTCCTCACGATGTTTTCCTTCACCACCGAGCACGTGGTAAATCAGCACTTAAAATTGCAATTAACAATTTCATTGGTGCCGGCGGGGATTGAACCCGGTTTGCTCGCGTATTGTGTAATTTACAGCGAGCGCTAACCATCTGAGCTACCATGGCTCTAATAAGGCTCTAATAAGATTAATATATAAATAATTAATTTGATTTTGCTTAATGTGTGACTAAGAAAACGCTGTCATTATTTATGTGCGCACTTCTTAAAGTGGTTTTTGGTTTATTTAAGATAAATTTGTAATTTTATTTCATATTTGCCTAAAAATAGTAACTGCCGTAAATGCAATTACACGACTGGAATATTTACTGTGCCAGTTGTTCGACTGCTCCCGCGCCCGGGCCCGCGCAGCCCACAGCTGTGACACATTTCTGTACATAGAAGTCTTTTATTTAGTCATTATATAATATATATATATATATATATATATATATATATATATATATATATTATTGTAACGATTATAACACACGTATGAAACTAGTTACTATAATTATAGCTTATTATAATTATATATAAACACAAAGTTTATTATAATTACAGCTTTATCGTTTACTTTAATATTTATTATGATTTTCGTACTACTCAAATATCGTCCCATGATCATAATATATGGACGATTGTATCTTTAAATCTTCTAACGACATTTTTATGGAATGCTTTTAGGTAGTAGTATATAGCTTATAGTTAGTAGTATACAAAAATATTTATATTTTTGGTTTGTTTCTTAGTGGCGAAATAGCTTATTTTTTGTTTATCATAATATGTATCATAATTTTTTGTATGCAATTTTCAAATTACATACATACCCAACCTCGCACGAATCACTCACCTAATATAAATTGCAGTGATTTTATTTTCTTTTTGTTTTTCCTTTGTCATTGCAGAAAAAAATCTTCATCATAATATGCCTGTCCGTTACGCTGGTTATATTAATAATTATACTCGCGACCGTGCTACATTAGACGTCGAACGAAGAATCTGATTTAGTGACGACACCCCGCTATGTGTACGATGCAGGAGGACGTTGGAATTTAATTTATTATGATCACAAACTGCGCATTGACATACGTCTATTTCAAATTTTGTTTAAGGCATCTCGCACGTGCTTTGTTTAGGAGTTGCATAAAAGAAGACAATAATGGGTCTTGAGAAAACATTTTTCTGATTTATCAATGTTTTGTGAAGTTCACCTGTAACCGTATCGTGCAAGCAACTTGCTCATAAAGTTCGAAACCGTGCTCGTAAGGTGGAAACTGACATGTTAAGTTATAAAAATTAGATGACGCCTGGCGTGAGTTAAAGCTATTGTAAATCCTTTATAAGGAATATCACAATAGGACATTACAATTTTGCATTGAGCTTATACATATAATTTTGGTTTATGTAACAGTAGTAATCAATTAATGTAATGTAATGGGTTCTTATTGCTTGTATTTGATAGTCATCACAAATATTAAAAGAAAACGACGATAGGTTTTGATTTAAAAAAAAATGTTTGTTTCCACCTTAATATTAGTATTGTATTGGTGCATTAACAATTATAATTAAGTTTTTTTTGTATACAGTTATGTTGTATATTATGTTACAGCTACTATGTATAGAGTAATTTTATCAATTCGAAGTCTAAAGGATATGTCTAAGTATTCACTTGATATTATGTAGTTTCTTATATATAGCTCAGTAAATTAGTAACGCAAAACGGATCAATAACCGAACATAAAATACAGGTGTGTAACTGTTTATAGTTTCGTTTATTATTATATATAGCCATTGGTATATAATACAAAAAATGCATAATTAGCCGAAATAGAAAATGTCCGTTAGGAAAAAAAAGCACAAATAGAAATTGTTAAATCGTATACACTCATATGGTTTGAAGAAAGGGGAAGTAAACATACCAAAGTGCTCTCTGTGAAAATACAAATATATCACAACCTAGATGTTTTTTCTTTAACAAAATATAAAATATACATTCGGTACATTAATATTAGTAAGGTTTGTATATGTTTTTGCAAGACCAAGTAATATAAATAAGCTACGGACTTTATATGATTTTAAACAATGACTTAAGTATAAATCATTACAAATAAATAGTCATTCACTTGATATCTATCTATAGTCTGATAGATATCTGTAGTATTTACTTTTATGCCATTTTACGCAATTATTTTATAACTGGTCTGATTTTGAGGTAACTCTATACTCTGTTCTTTTCTTTTTCTATTTTGTTTCAATTATTACATTTTCTTATATACAAATATAAATATAAAATGTCATTAAAGGTTTTCGAGTGGTGGTCTCGTTCTGGCAAGCGTAGTGTTGGCCAAGATGCAGTGACGACCTGATGAAACATCCGGATAGTTGATGGATGTAGGTCGTTCACAACCATACTTTATCCATAGGGGAGGCCTACGTTCAACAGCAGACTTGTAATGATGCTGACGAGGCCTTCTGAATGATAAATGACTTTCAAATAAATTTGTCGGTACAATTTGTGCGCCACCTAGTGTAACTTAGTTGTACTATGCCTATAACCTTCGCGCAAGTGAAATTAATAAGTTTTACCGCAACCTAATGAACGGTATGGCAATGCATAAAATACGAACAAACAAACATTAATATTTGTATATTAGATTACAATACGTCATAATATATTGCGTATGAGCGAATTAAATTCTAAACATATTGTAGTTTTCATTTAAAATATCTTTTAAATTACAACTTGTTAAAAAATATTTGTTAGCTAAAATAATTATTTTGAGATAAATGCGTAGAAAGGACATAAAACCTTAGCTTTTTTATTAAAAGTTAAAAATAACCAAAAAAAACACCATAAATTTGTGCCTTTTTCTCCAGATGAACATATATTTGTTTTTTGTATTTTTCAGCTTTCATAAATAAAATAGTTTATACATGATATAAATAAAAGTTTATAATAATATTTAAATAGTTGTTATCTAAACTTGTTTTCTGTCTGTTGAACTGCGTGTATTATATAACATTTCGTAGTTAACAAAATAACCAAATTACACCAAATAATATTATTGGACAGAAATATAAGTTATAATGTCGAGATATAGTATCTAAACATTTTTTACATACGTTGAAAATTGTATTAGAATATGCTTTAGTTGCATTTGGCGACACAATGAACTTTAAATGTATTATTTAAATGGTATCATTTAAATAATACATTTCAATTTTGTCTTTGCTGCAATAAATAATAATATATGATGGAAAATATTTCCAAGGATTATATAACGCTTGATAATATGCTTAAACTGCTATTAGGCAAAAATCCACAATATTTCGGTTTTACTGCGGACAGCATGAACAGCACAATGAAAATATTGTTAGCTGGAACATATAATGTAAAATGTATACTTATAATTTATAATCTTTATCAAACTATACAACAATATAGTATACGCACGAAATAATAGCGACACTCATATTATTCTTCATATTCAGTCATGCTTTGTACCAGATCAACTGTTCTATGTTTACAATCAAGACAATATGTATAAAGTGCAATAATAGATTGTGCTTTAGAAATAGGTTATATTATAAGTCCTTATATAGCTTTACTGGTGTTACCAGTTCTGTGTAAACTATGAAAGATTATTTATAATTTCAGTGTACATAAATTAGTTAATACTGATACTAAAATGATTGTGTAAGTCGTTGTAAGTCTCCAGGAGCGAATGAATGTATACGTTAAAAGCAAACAGGCAAATTCCCATTCTATCTGTATTTAATATAATATAATATGGTTTGATTGATTTATTTGAAATCTACATGGAAGAAGTAATTATTATCGTTACTTTTACGTTCATTACGCAATACTGATACTTAAATATGTAGAGGTTTATATTGACAAGTTCAAGTTAATGTCCTTATTAACATTGCTAATATTTGAGTATGATGTGTATTTTTCAGATTTAGGGTTTAGGGCACCGAAATTAAAGTACACAAGTTTTATCAGTAAATTTCCGGACTTTTTATCAAAAATGTAAACCTTCTGTCCGGCAATAATTAGCTGTAATAATTCAAAACATTTATTTAATTGCTTTTATTTTTGTTAGTGAATAGATTTTTTCAATATTTGCTATGTATAATATCTGATATGGCGACCAGTATTTTTCTTAGTCTAAGTTACAAGCACAAGGTTATATAATGTACTGCCTATTTATACTGATTAATGTTTTGATTCCTATTTTATGTTTGCGAATCACACAGAAGTTTGTACAACTTTACTGTTTGGTACTTACGTTTTTCGATTAAATATTTTTGTTATTAATTCATTCATTTGATGATCACATCATGATATTGGAGAGTATTTATATAATTACAAGTTAAATATTTCTTTAACAGCTGTATACATTTGCATTTACTAGGAATATTTGGTGTACACCAAATACGCTATCTAGCGCTCTTTGCGCTAAATTTGCGACAATTTTTATTCACAAATACTTTTAGGTCAGTTAATGGGTACGTTTGGCAGAATAAAGCGCTAGCAAGCGCTTATAAGCAAGATGGCGATCGTAAGCGGTAAGCGCTGTCAAATCGTAAGTAGCTATTTTCCTCTAGGACACGAAGTTAGCTTTAACCGGGGAACCTAACCTAATTTAAATATATGTTTGTAAAAGTATTCATATTAAAAACTTACCAATTTTGAATTTTTAATAACATGTATAATATGTTTATTCATGTCATTGTATTACTTAAAACTAATATTTCACAAAACAACTTATAAACTCTACTTCAAAACAAACAAATTAAATAAGCAAAATGGCGGATTGTATCAGCGCTACTGAAGTAACTGAAGTTAGCGAACGTGTCCTGGCCGAAAGCTGTTTAGTTTCGCCATTTTGCTTACAAGCGCTTGCTAGCGCTTTTTTTCTGCCAAACGCACCCAATGCTACGATTGACTGATAATTTTTTTGTTGTTGGCCAAGCAACTGATTCTGATGTTTTGTTAAGTAGTGCTTGTTCAGATGACGAAAATGTTAAATGTTATATTTGAAATAATTTCCTAGCACAGACATTGAGAAAAGGCTTAACAAATGTTAATGGATTAATAAACTGTGTCACTTTTTTAAGAAAATACCCTCTGTTAAAATAACCTTTGTTAGCGTATTTTAATGTATGTATACAAAAATAATATATTATAAAATTAACTTTATAAACTAGGAAGGAAGTTTTCGTAGTTTCTTAACGTCTAACAAAACTTTTTTAACACGTCATCTGTATAAGCAATAAAGTTTTTATTTATTTGAATTAAAAGACTGTGAGATATAAGTTAATGCCATTTTCACTACATATTAGAATTATAATTACTTAATTTTACGTTCAGTCCGGTTAGAATATTTTTGTTTTATTAAAAAATATGTTTGAGTTTTTACTGCCTTTCATTTTGAAGGGTACATGTTACAAATTTGTTTAGAAGTGTATATTCTAAAAGATTTACTCATGCTGTAAATATGTTACGAATTTTGAAAAATTACATTTATTTATTTTATTTCGATTTTCTTATTTTCATTTTAACACCTTTATATTACCCTAAAGGCAAATGACGCACCCACTCGCAATTTTCGAACGAAGCCTATAAACATATACATAAACATTGCAGTGTAATTCCCTTTGCCAAATTTATTTAATGTAAGATTGAAGCGACATAATCGGCGCTCGTCGCCGGGACAAGTTAAAAGCGTACTGTTGCATGCCTGCCACTCGACACAACAGAAGAAGATCATGATCCTAGTGTGCCTGCTCATACTGGCTGTGGTAATCGTGAGCTACCTGACAAGCCACTTCACCGGCTGAGCGGGATGAACTTGAACTTCCACCGCCAAATGCTCAAAGGTAAAACTCTTTCGGATCTCGGCGAGCCGACAACACTTTATATTGCGACATGAACTCGAAGTGGTCGTTGGCTCGCCGCCATTTTCTATTTACTAATATGTGTCGTATTTGTCCCCTGTGCAGAAGAAGATTATGATTATGCTGTGCCTGCTCGTGCTCGGCCTAATTGCGACCGGATACGTGTATAACACGTTCTTCTAAGCGCGGGAAATGGGGCAGGTTTGAGGCGTTAGCTGGGCTTCCATAGACAGCATCCATAGTTAGAATATTTTTTTAAAATCGACTCATTGAGTAGTGGCGCCTGGATATTTAGGAACGGTCAGATCATATCGCTTACATCGAGGTTCGTTAGGCCTCAATGAGGCCATTCATTTTAGTCGGGGTTGAATGTTCACATACATTTATTCGAAAACAATGAACACACAAAATTTTGCATGCGCCGTTCTGACACTGGGGTAATTTAGTATTTCTTATATTAGAGTAATACAGTATTTATTGTACAAAATAATGTGACACTCGTCAAATAATTTGAAACTAATATTCTATATTTATATATTATGTACTGTTAAAGCTATATTATGCACCGTGATAAACATTACCCGTACTTTAGATTATGCATGTACAATATTTAAGTTATGCAAGCTCCTGATGATGGCAATTATTCGCACTTGTCCATTTATGTTCACGAGAAACAGCAGAGTTTGCCAAATTTCAAAAAAGATATCAGGGTTGGTGTTAGACATTAAAAAATAATTTTTAAAAGACATGAAGAAAACAGGGCAATTTTTAAAATAAGTTCGTTTAAGCTTTATTTGGAAAACTCCGGTGTTTGTTCATCATGTATAACATAATGACGGGGATGAGTCCAATTTCTATTGCAATTTATAAAAATTGTCATGTTAAAAGCAAACTAAAACTTTAAATTACAATAAAATAAACTTTTGTAGCTTTTTTAGTTTTTATTTCCTTGGCTTTTTACCCCATAACCTAGTTTTATCTTTACAAACTTAATAAAAATAAAACATTACAATTAAATATTTATAAGTAAATTGGACCTCCCCATTTTTAGTTTATTTTTACCTACGGCACTTATTTTTATATTTTTGCACCCCTATTTATAAGTTACTTTGAAAACTTTTTATATTATTATCCATTTCTTCTTCGTTAAATGATCATCTTACATTGATGACATCTTTCTTATATTACAAGTATGTATACTATTCTTCAATCACAAAGAACACAATATCGGCGACATGTTCCTTTAAGTTATACAGAAATATAATTAAAACTATACGCGAACTCAACTCCATGTAAGCGAATCGCACTGTAATGCCCATAAATAAATGTATAAACAATAAAATAATGGCATTGTAGCGCTCAGTAAGAACATACAGGTTATATTTAATTTATTAAAAAGGTATGAGGTATTTTCGATTATTTAAACTTATAGGAAGTCAAAAAAAGACCTTTAGCAAAAGGCGAAAAGCTGCTGAAGGCCAATAATTTTAGAACATATGAAGCTGAGACTGTACAAAATATTAACATTAGTACTGCCTTCTAACAAAATGTTATTTGCATACATGCACTTATTTATTCTACTTTATTCTACTATTCTACTTAGTTATTCTATAGTCCTTCTTATTCTGAGATCGTCTTATTCAGTTTTTTTTTTGAAACAAGAAAAGAGAAATCACTCTTACACATCGCGATTTACATTGAAGCTATTCAATAATTGAACAATAATCACACATGTATTTAACTTTGATAATGGTCAATACCAAAGAGATACCGATAATAATAAGACATATCGTAGACATAATTTAAGAAAATTTTAATGAATGTAGCTTTTTTAATATTATAATAGGTACCTTAATACTAGTTCTACATTTCGCCACTAGAAGATAGATCCTTTGAGTCATTGGAATGCCTTTTTCTAAAGACTTATTTAAAACAATAATTCAATTAATGTGGAAAATTAAAATTTTTAAATAAACAAAGTATTAAATACAGAGCTATAATGCTACAACTTCTGTTTCGCGTAAGGCTTTTAGGAAATTATTCGAAAATATTTTATAAATTTAGTTTCGTAAAACAGTTTTTAAAGCTATGTATAATACAAATGGAACAGGGATACGTTATATTTATAAATTTAAGCCGAAAATAACCACATTCGATTCGAATGTGATTTCTTTTTCATGTAGTACTGATTCTTACTTAGAACGTATGATTTTTCAACAAAGATCGTTATCAAAATGATTTGCGCATTGCGTATTTGCAGCACGCACGTTTAAGCCGAATGTGAATAATGACGACGACGTACAACATTGGTTCAAACTCCGTTTTTAATGAGCATATTGATTGAAAATATCTACCTTTTACAAACGAACATTTTATTATTGTACTACAATTTTTACTACTAGAATGTGATCAGTTAGAAGATGTATTACATATTTTGGTGGAGTGTGTTAGAATCGAGGCTGAAAGAGCAAATTTTTGCAATAAATATAATATAAATAGATTAGATATCGGATTTTGTAACAGTATTCTGGCCTTGCCATTATCTGGGGAAGCTAGAATGCTGTACAAAATGGTCCAAGTTGGACTTAAAAGAAGATAAAAAAATATGTAAATACAATGGGGGTGACATTATAATAATTTTATAAAACCCTCTTTAAAAAAATAAAAGATAAAAAAAATTTACTACAAATTTTTAGAAGATATTTTAACTGAGAATCAATTTTTAAATTTAGACAACATCCATATGTGGATGTGATTTAATCATAATTAAATTAGTCCTTAAAAGGACCAGTGTATATTTTAACTGATGATCGCATCATTGTTTGTTCTACATTCGCATTTTCTAAAATAAGCGTTAATTGAATAAGGAATTTCAAATTAAATTTAAACTGTTAATTTTAACGATTATATGTTCATACAGCATCGTTGTTAACTCAAACCCACTTTCATAAGCAGCGTTGCCTGTATATAATATAAAGAAAATTGGGCGAAGCGTTTTCTGAATGCGATTCAATGTTTTGTCGGAAATTTTGTCTTAAGATTCACTTTTTAACGATATTTAATCTTCGATAATACTATTGTAAAATATAAAAGTTTCTAAGAATCTCAAACAACGAGAGTCAATTTTGATTCAATGTTGACGGTGGACCAGTCTTTCTGCGTTCAATATATTGAAAGTATTTATAATACGCTTGCTAAATATTTCTTTCGTTTTTTTGAATGAATTAGGTTTAATAATTCACATTAAACTATTATTCCATGAATTGAAATATGGGAACAAGAAAATGTAATATACATTTTAGCACTCGTCTTTTGCCCCCGTTGAGGTGAATTTTTTCTCCAAATTTATATGACATATCGAGTTACTCGTTAACGGTGAGCTGAGGTTAGGTAAATTTGGAGTAGGGCAACGAAACCGAAGGGGCCAGCAGCTGGCCGACTTTATGGAGAAAGAGGGACTCTTTATGATGAACTCTTTCTTCCAGAAGCGGCCCCACAGGAAGTGGACCTGGTCGAGCCCCGACGGTTCGACAAAAATTGAGATAGACTTCATTATGACGACGAGACGCCAACTGTTCAGTGATGTCTCAGTGATCGCAAGGGTGAAAACTGGCAGCGATCACCGAATGGTTAGAGGCACACTGAACCTAAACGTTAAGTTGGAGAGGTCTCGTCTAATGAAGTCAACGCTCCGTCCCCCCCTCGTGCTCTAATCCAGAATCCCGAAAACTTTCAGCTCGAGTTACGTAACCGCTTTCAGTGCCTACAAGATTGCAATGCAGTGGACGATATGAATGACAAGCTCGTGGAAACTGTCCATGCGGTCGGAGCTAAGTTCTGCAAGACCCGCCGCAGAAGAACACAAAAACTCTCCGATCACACTCTTAATCTCATGGCTGTTAGACGGGAGATGAGGCTGCAATCGTCAACAGATTTGACAGCATACAGGCAACTGAACCGACAGATCTCCAAATGCATGCGGCGAGACTTACGCAACTTTAATACTGCTCGTATTAAAGAAGCGATCGAGCGGAACCAGGGCTCCAAAGTCTTTGCCAGAGATCTGTCTGCCCGTAAGAGCCAACTGTCAAGGCTGAAGACTGAGTGTGGCAGCATCGTTTCCGGGACACCTGAGATTTTGAGTGAGATTGAGAGGTTCTATGCGCAGCTGTAAACATCATCGTTGGAGCCACACGCAAGTGTGAGTAACGGTCCAAGAGCAAGTCTTATCCGACACTATTCCGATGATTCAGTAACAGAAAAAAATCCGCCATTAGTGTCGTTCTTTCTGACATAACCATTGACTGCATATTTCCTTAAATTTTTTGCGGTACATATTCATGAAAAAAAAACCATAATGTAGATCTGTCTGCCAGAGAAAGCCAACCGTCGAAGATGAAGACCAAGTGTGGCAGTTCTATGGGTAGCTGTACACGTCATCTTTGAAGCCACACGCAAGTGTGAGTAACGATTCAAGAGCAAGTCTTATTCGACACTGTTCAGATGATATCCCGGACTTCAGTCTGAGCGAGATTAGAATGGCTCTCCAGCACCTTAAAAACGGCAGGGCCCCAGGCGGCGAGGATGGAATTACAGCGGAGCTTCTGAAAGCGGGTGGAACACCGGTACTTGAAGTCCTTCAGAAGCTCTTCAATTCCGTCCTCCATGGTGGCACTACTCCAGATACGTGGAGCAGAAGTGCGGTGGTCTTGTTCTTTAAGAAAGGCGACAACGCTCTCTTGAAGAACTACAGACCGATTTCCCTTCTGAGCCGCGTCTACGTGCTGTTTTCGAGAGTCATTACGAATCGTCACGCACGCAGACTCGACGACTTCCAGCCTCCCGAACAAGCCGGTTTCCGAAAAGGCTTCAGTACCATAGACCACATAAATACCCTGCGGCAGATTGTACAGAAGACTGAAGAGTACAATTTGCCACTTTGCCTGGCGTATGTGGACTATGAGAAAGCCTTTGATTCCGTCGAAATTTGGGCGGTGCTGCAGTCCCTTCAGCGGTGCCAAGTTGACTGTCGGTATATCGAAGTGCTGAAGTGTTTGTACAGTAGGGCTACGATGGCTATCCGAGTACAGAACCAGAGCTCGAAACCTATCCAACTGCAGAGAGGTGTAAGACAGGGTGACGTTATATCCCCGAAACTCTTCACCGCTGCTTTGGAAGACGTTTTCAAGCTACTGGACTGGAAAGGATACGGTATTAACATCAATGGCGAGTACATCACTCACCTTCGATTTGCCGACGATATAGTCCTTATGGCAGAATCGCTGGAGGACTTAAGCACTATGCTCAATGACCTCAATAGTGCCTCCCAACGGATAGGTCTTAAGATGAACATGGACAAAACAAAGATCATGCCATGTCACACCTATGCCGGTAGTTGTTGGGAGCACTATCTTCGAAGTTGTTGACGAGTACGTTTACCTGGGACAAATAGTCCGACTAGGTAAGTCCAACTTCGACCGAGAGGTCAATCGACGGATTCAACTCGGCTGGGCAGCTTTCGGGAAATTACGACACATCTTCTCGTCAGGTATACCTCAATCTCTGAAAACTAAAGTGTACAACCAGTGCGTGTTGCCAGTGATGACTTACGGATCAGAGACGTGGTCCTTCACTGCTGGCCGTATGAGGACGCCCAAGGTCGCTCAGCGAGCTATGGAGAGGGCTATGCTCGGAGTTTCTCTGCGTGATAGACTCAGAAATGAGGATATCCGCAGTAAAACCAGAGTGACCGACATAGCCCAACGGATTAGTAAGCTGAAGTGGCAATGGGCCGGCCATATAGCTCGAAGAACCGATAACCGATGGGGAAGAAAGGTTCTCGAGTGGCAGCCTCGTACCGTTAGGCGTAGTGTAGGGCGACCCCCCACTGGATGGAGTGACGACCTGGTAAGATATGCAGGAAGTCGATGGATGCAGGTGGCTCAGGACCGTGCTTTGTGGCATTACTTGGGGGAGGCCTATGTTCAGCTGTGGACTTGTGAAGGGCTGTAATGATGATGATGATGATGATCGAGTTACTCCGTTTAGCCACCCTAAGAAATCCACCCTAGGGTGAATACTCGGAAACACTTGTTCGTTTACTGGGGTGGATAATCGGAATTCGAATATTATTCTTCTTCCGATTTTCTCCCTCGCCTGTGTCCAATCGTTTATAGAAACATGTGTTTGTTAAATCTTTTTTGACTAATGATGATAATATGATGGCGTTTGTGAAATACTTTAAAAAGACAATGGGCTCAAGAACGAAAATTATGTGGCTGTTTGAAATTCATTCGGAGTGCCTCACAGAACTACAAATTCATTAGTAACTTGGCATAAAACTATTTCAAGTGCAGATAAAGACAAACATTTAAATTTAGTAAAGCTTTTGCATTGCATGCAAAAAAAAACCGCCCAATTTTTCACTAACACATCTGCAAAGAAATTTAGAAAACGATTGCAAATGTACATTAAAAGAGTTGAAATAATCAAGAATATACACTCGTCTGTTACGACTGTTACTCGTACGTCTACTCAGTAATGAAATTAGTGTTGGTCATTTAAACATATTGCAGAATTTATAAATTACTTTATTATTTAAAATGAGGAAGTTTAAATTGGTTTAAATGCAATATGTAATATGATTTTGTTTAAGTCTGTGATTATTAGAAATCAATCACTGGTACGTTAAAGTATGAATACATTTTCTGTTGAACTGTACTTGGGGTAAAAAGGCAGAACAACAATGAAAAAGTGAATTCCTATTATCCACACCGTCTGGGGTGACGTTTTTGATGAGCACCAATACCGGGCTCTTTTTAAAAAAAAAAAAAAAAAAAACAAAAAGCGACTAACCAATAAAAAAAAAAAAGAGAAAAACACAAAAAAAAAAATTTAAAGAAAAGGAACCCAATACCTAGTGCTATCAATACAATTTCTTTTATACCTTCATCATAACATATAATTCTAATTCAATGAAGAATTCTTGACTAAACTGCGTAGGTACTTGATTAACCATGTTTTCATACGTTTCTATCTCTCTCCACATTAGCGACACAGCATGCTGCGTCATTTTCAAATTTCACCGTTGTATTTTACTTATTTAATGGAATGAATAATTTTAATTCCGTAATGAAGTCTTTCTATGTATTTTTATAACAGTAGAATTAGTAAGGCTTCTTTCTTTCAGCGCAATTTCACAAATTTTCCTAAATAATAATGAGAATAAAATTTTTCTCCCCTTAATCTCGAATCTATGCAATGGCTTGGCTCTTTAATCAGATATTAACAGTTTAAACGCGACGGTCAAAAAGCAATAGTGAACGTGAAACTTACCGACTCTACACCGCTCGCTGTGGGATCGGCGCTTAAACTGAATATATGTTTCGTTTGGTTCTAAAGGCTCAAGTCACGGTTTTTCAGTTATTTGTTAACTTCCAATAGTCAGATTGATTGAGTTACTCGACATATTGATATACGTCAGTAAAACAAAAATATGAAAAGAGAGCTCTTGGTATGGTACGTGGCACGTGTCAGCATAAGCCTAGAACTTAAACGTGCCTCGGATGAAGCGAGTGACGATTATATCCTGGCCGATTTTTGATTACATCGACAACTTCCGACACTGTCATCATAAGAGCCCTTCACAAGCTCACTGTTGAACTTAGGCCACCCCAAAGAACAGCTCGTTGGTCCGACAACTACATATCACCTGTAGTGTTGGGCGGCTCTGCACTTCGCTTAACGCTATAATGCTGTGTTGAGAGCTTTTTTTATCCATCTGTTGTCTGTTGTTCGTGATATAAGGTCAACCCAACGCCACTTCAGTCTTGCGGATCAGTTGGTCTCGTCGGTTACTGTGTAGATATCCTCCTTCCGAATTCTATTACGCCAGTGAAACTCCGAGCATAGTCCTCCCCATAACTCGCTGAGCGATCTTGAGCTTCGTCATACGGCCAACTGTAAAGAACCATGTTTCAGATCCACATGCTATTAATGGCAACACACAAATAATCTATCACGAACTCCTACTAATCTAGTTTTAGTCAGTCACAGTAATATTTATCTAAAATAGACAATACGTCAGTCGAGGCAATTACTTCTTGAACTCTACATGAGCGTAGAGCGTAGACCGTA
This sequence comes from Parnassius apollo, assembly GCA_907164705.1. Classification (NCBI taxonomy): domain Eukaryota; kingdom Metazoa; phylum Arthropoda; class Insecta; order Lepidoptera; family Papilionidae; genus Parnassius; species Parnassius apollo. The sequence continues at coordinate 3,973,414 of CAJQZP010000851.1, forward strand.
GACCAAACTACTTAACACTATAATAACTACTTATATACCTATATCAGAAAAATTGATCAATGTTAAGTGTGCTATATGCATTTAATCGTTTTTTGCTAGTCTTAACATACCAATTTCAGCGTGTTCTGTAAATTAAAAAAAAAAAAGTGTTATATTGAATAAAAACAAAATCGCGGATCAATAACCAAACTATCATTTCAAAAATATGGCATGGATACCGAAAATTCTTTATGATTGTAACATTTACAATAATATTATGCAAGATTTTTTAAGATGTAAAAAATTCATATGTCGTGTAGGTATCATGTTGTACTTTTGTAATACGTACTAATAGTACGTTATTTTAATCGATATTCCCAGTCAACAAGTAATAGTATAAATTTAAAGAATATGTATCATGACATTACGCATGCTATAAAGCAATGACAACTCAAACTATAATTCGCTATTATATTCCAACAGATCAATCAAGCAAAGAAAAATTTGTTGCTTACATCATGTGCCTGCATCTCGTCCGGCAACAAAGAAAAAAAAGAACATAAAGCCCAGCAAGTCATCCGTTATAAACATATATTATTTCACATTATTTTAAGTAATTAGGTGATTTTACTATAGGCTCGGATACTTTACAATTCCACCGAATCAAAAATGTTAAATGAGTTTTTTTTTTTGCGATTGTTACACTTTATTATTGTACCATCAGAACAGTGTCATTAATTTTAAATAACGTTAAATATATCAAAATTGTCACTGATTAGAAAAATAATGCATTTATATTATTTTATACCAAAGCCCTTGTAACCTTCAAACATCTACCATGTCTTTTTCTTCTACTTACATTATTGCTTAATTTCTTTTGTACCGTTACTTTATTAATAATTTTGAAGTAATATATATTTACGATATCATTAAGGTTACATCGACTTTGACGCGTCGTAATTTATTTTATCACCTTTTAGTGTATAATTCTTCAGTATCGTAAGATAATCTATATCTAGTCCTTACACAACAATATTTAAACTGAATTAAAACTATTTAAGAACGCTGCAGGCTGTTGTGACTTCTTATTATCTATTTATATTCACATCATACTAAACGCCAACGGAATTAGATGTATAGTAAAAATTTCGAGCTACGTTAATTATAGCTTCGATTGTGTCGTTTTAAAATAAATCATGGTATGATATCGATTTGATACCATCACTGTGATACAATATTGTGAGTTCAAATATAATAAAGTTAATGGCAATACATACATAATATTATTGTGTAAAATGTGATCAATCTCTCGTTTCTGATCTATTGTGTCAGTATGTTGATATTTAAAAAATAACTGCCGTATTTAACGATCGTACTCGCGCCAACTAGTGACGCGATTATTAATCATGTATCGAATGGATAAAAAATCGGTTCTAATACCGAATTATCGTTGCATACGAATGTGAATTGGCTTTGCGCACGGGTGATTGGACTAGAAATGGAAATGAATAGAGAAGGGGGGGGGTGGTGATAAACTAGAGCCAATATGGTTTCATGATTAAAGACCGATGGTCGACGGTCGGCAGTCAGTCTCAGCCGCACCCAGCATCCCAGCATATCGCGCAGTGTCGTCGCCGTAGCAATAATGTTCGATTACAATTTGTAAAATTGTTTTTAAACTTTCGAATGTGTGATAGTAGATGCAGTTGTTGTTTAGTTAACTTTAACATTATAATAATTAATTAAATAATTGTTAATGTGAGTGTAACTTTTCATAAATTGTAAGAGTTTTCAATGAAATAGTAATAAAGTCATACATAATATGTATTGGCGCTTTTTCGCAAATGGAAAAAGATACAAATTGAGAGTCAACGTATTAAATGACGTTTAGTTTCATAAACTTTAAGGCGATCTTCGTTGTACAGTAAAATAATATAATGTAGCTGTTTTAGCTAGGATAAATTTTTAATAAATTACAATTACCTTATTACAAATGATCAGCAATACAAAATATAGATATCAAGCCGTGTTTTTGCGTTTTAAATAACCTAGGTATTGTAGAAATACATTCGGAAATTTAAGCACCAACATACATAGCATAAAGTTTTCCTATATAATATTAATTATTAATATTTCAATAATATCGTTGTAGTTGTCACGATGTATTGTAAATGCGAAAATTACGAGGAGTGTTTCGCGAGAAATTAACGGCACTAAATCAATTCCTTAAGGAGCGTGCCCAGTCTCGTTAACATAACCCTAGTATACAGTCGCAGTATGTAAGAACATGAAGCAATGTTAATTTTAACATTTATAGTATAATTAGATTTTTATTCTTAAGAGTAGGTTTTCATCTAGTTGCCTTCGTAACGGTATAGGAACTAGGTAATACCTTTTTCTCATTACTTCATTATAAAAGGAGATCAGTCCCATGTTTTTCCACTCGCCAGTCAATTGTGTACCGCTTGCGTTCGCAGCGAGCGTCGCGTCGCACGTCGCGTCGGTGCTTACGGCCTGCACGCGTTCTTCGCGCCTTCTGTCTGTGTAGTGTGTACTCCATCGCGCTGACACTAGCTAGACGCATCATGTCTCATTGTGTCTCTAGATTAAGTATGTTGTTGGCCTCGTCGTGAGGCCGCGTACCTGACACCAAGTAAATTTAATTGTAGTGATTGCAGTGCGTCAATTTGAACGTACGTTCGCACAAGTCGCCCGTGGCTCGGGCGAGTCTCGTTTGTAACATAAAATGTTAGCGTAGACATGAACAGACTTCTAGTCAGCTTTCGATGATCTCTGTTTTTCCAATTGTCTTACTCATAATGCCACAGTTGTCTATGTGTTCAAGTGTAAGTACTGTTCACGGCGCCGCCACACTGTCGTCGTGCGCATAACATGTTACAACAAAGGTCGTTCTTGTCGTAAATGCATAGATATTTTCATATTCAATAGTATGCATATTGTTATCGGATTGCTAATTTTGTATAAGTACACGATTAGTATAGTTTATATACTTATGTGTCAATTCTTATAGTGTTTTATTACATTAACAAATAATAGGTAATAAGTGTTAAACCGATGAACAGTGTTGTTCCAAGCTTATTTAATAGTTTACGTTCTTAATGTATTGTTCGAAGTACTCTATATTCAGACTTGTATATTTCAATAGGAAAATATCTGTATAGCTTATACAACCAAAGTATTATTATCTAATCGTGAGTTAATAATAATCTTATCCAAATTATTGAGTCGACTATATTATGTTAAGTCACAGTTGATAGATACCCTTTCGGAATTCTTAACGCTTGTGAATTTATGGGACAACGAAACATACAAATGATAATATTAAGAACCATTAAATAACACCATATATTGATTAATTACAGATTCACACGTACACGTATATACCCATACTTCATCTATGTATACAAATATTTTACATCTATCTTTTTCAGCTCAGTCTTTGCCCGCACATCCCCCTAAAATAGTTTGATATATACGAAGAGAAAAGAGTTAATTGTAAACAAAAAATTTGGATAATTCTCAGACTTAAAAAAAACTTGTTGTTTAAACAGTAGAGTCGCTAGACTTCAATCGGTAGTTTAAAATCTTCGTAAATTATCAAACGTGCTTTGTTCTCTCTATATATTTGATGTTGCTTGACGTTGAATGACATATATGTATATATTATTAAACATTAAAAATGTATTAGAGTTTATTCATTATTTTAAATCATGTTATTTTTATACATGTTTACTTAGTTTTATATATATGTTATATTAATTCAAAATGTTGAAATAGCTTAGTATGTTCAAGAATGAGTTTCTATTATGTACGTATTATTGAATTTGTATTTAAAATCGTGTCCCCTTTTATGATAAATTTTCTTGTAATCTTGTAAAGGAATACTCATACATACCTTGTAACATTATTACGGTTATAAAATATTGTATTACGAATTAACAGTGAGATTCTGAAAACGTTGTAAAATTCAAATTAGATTGGTTTTATAGTCATATTCTGTATGTAGGTTATCAATCTGAAATTCTCTCATAATTATAAAATAAACGGTGTTTTCTGCTGTAATTTCATGTTTTATTATTTGTAATTTTCATAATTTTACCTTAACTTCCTCTCTTACAAACTGTTTTGAATATACGTTATGATCGCAGAAGATACTATCAGTCAAATTTTCTGTTTTATCTGTGATTGTATCGTATTAATCGACATAAAAAACTTGACACTGATCAGGCAAGGACTGATTCCTATGTAATAATATCGAAAATCCAACCCAAAGATAAATCCAAGCTGGATTACAGCCTAAATAATTTTGAAGGTAAATCGAATTGAAAAGAAAATTTTATTCAATTGTTAAAAAATTTTAACATCAATATTAAATTTTAGGGCGAATATAAATCATGCAATGTCCAACCATACATCAGCCCATAAATCTAGTGCCGACTGCGACTGCCTGATGAAGGCCTACCATAATTACCAAGCTTGACACGTAAGTTGGTGATCGGTCACAGTTCTGCATCGTTTTTATTTTGGTTGTGCAGCCATGCACCTAGCTTCTTTTAAGCTGTCTTTTAAAGGTTCGGTATTGAGTGGAAAATAGAAAAAGAACATTACTTAATGAAAGCATGCGGGATTTTATGAATATATTACTTATATACTAGCTGTGCCCGTGACGTGACGTGTGCCTCGTTCGCGTGGAATCAGTAATTTTGCTATTCTAAGTGATGATGATTTATTTGTAAATTAAGCTGCCCCGAAGACTGCCGAAAGACACTACCTATCGTCATTATCATCATCATTACAGCCCTTCACAAGTCCACTGCTGAACATAGGCCTCCCCCAAGTAATGCCACAAACGGTCTTGAGCCACTTGCATCCATCGACTTCCTGCATGTCTTACTAGGTCGTCACTCCATCAAGTGGGGGGTCGCCCTACACTACACCTACCGGCACGAGGCTGCCGCTCGAGAACCTTTCTTCCCCATCGGTTATCGGTTCTTCGAGCTATATGCCCGGCCCATTGCCACTTCAGGTTACTGAACCGTTGGGCTATGTCAGTCACTGGTTCTACTGCGGATATGCTCATTTCTGAGTTTATCACGCAGAGAAACTCCGAGCATAGCCATCTCCATAGCTCGCTGAGCGACCTTGGGCGTCCTCATAAGGCCAGCAGTGAAGGACCATGTCTCAAATCCGTAAGTCATCACTGGCAACACGCACTGGTTGTGCAATCTAGTTTTTAGTATTTGAAGTATACCTGACGAGAAGATGTGTTGTAATTTCCCGAACGCTGCCCAGCCGAGTTGAATCTGTCGACCTCTCGGTCGAAGTTGGACTTGTGGGACTATTTGTCCCAGGTAAACGTACTCGTCACAACAACTACCGGCATAGGTGTGACATGGACATTAAACATGATCTTTGTTTTGTCCATGTTCATCTTAAGACCTATCCGTTGGGAGACACCATTGAGGTCATTGAGCATAGTGCTTAAGTCCTACTACGATTCTGCCATAAGGACTATATCGTCGGCAAATCGAAGGTGAGTCATGTACTCGCCATTGATGTTAATACATACTGTATTCCTCATTTCCAGTCCAGTAGCTTGAAAACGTCTTCCAATTCAGCGGTGAAGAGTTTCGAAGATATAACGTCATCCTGTCTTACACCTCTCTGCAGTTGTATAGGGTTCGAGCTCTGGTTTTGTACTCGTATAGCAATCGTAGCCCTACTGTACAAACACTTCAGCACTTCGATACACCGACAGTCAACTTGGCACCGCTGAAGGGACTGTAGCACCGCCCAAATTTCGACGGAATCAAAGGCTTTTTCATAGTCTACATACGCCAGGCAAAGTGGCATATTGTACTCTTCGGTCTTCTGTACAATCTGCTGCAGGGTATGTATGTGGTCTATGGTACTGAAGCCTTTTCGGAAACCGGTTTGTTCGGGAGGCTGGAAGTCGTCAAGTCTGCCTGCGATACGATTCATAATGACTCTCGAAAACAGCACGTAGACGCAGCTTAGAAGGGAAATCGGTCTGTAGTTCTTCTAGAGAGCGTTGTCGCCTTTCTTAAAGAACGAGACCACCGCTCTTCTTCTCCACGCCTCTGCAGTAGTACCACCACGGAGGACGGAATTGAAGAGCTCCTGAAGGACTTTAAGTACCGGTGTTCCACCCGCTTTCAAAAGCTCCGCTGTAATTTTTTTTAACGTTATTCCATCCTCGTATGGGGCCCTGCCGTTTATAAGGTTATTCTAATCTTGCTCAGACTGACGTCCGGGTTAGCATCGGAATAGTGTCGGATAAGACTTGCTCTTGGATCGTTACTCACACTTGCGTGTGGCTCCAACGATGATGTGTAGTTGCCCATAGAACCTCTCAATCTCACTCAAAATCTTAGGTGTCCCGGAAACGATGCTGCCACACTCAGTCTTCATCTTTGACAGTTAGCTCTTTCTGGCAGACAGATCTCTGGCAAAGACTTTGGAGCCCTAGTACCGCTCAATCGCTTCTTCAATACGAGCAGTATTAAAGTTGCGTACCTAAGTCTCGCCGCATGCATTTGGAGATCTGTCTGTTCAGTTGCCTGTATGCTGTCAAATCTGCTGACGATTGCAGCCTTATCTACCGTCTAACAGCCATAAGATTAAGAGTGTGATCGGAGAGTTTTTGTGTTCTTCTGCGGCGGATCTTGCAGAACTTAGAGCTCCGACCGCATGGACAGTTTCCACGAGCTTGTCATTCATATCGTCCACTGCATTGCAATCTTCTAGGCACTGAAAGCGGTTACGTAACTCGAGCTGAAAGGTTTCGGGATTCTGGATTAGAGCACAAGGGGGACGGAGCGTTGACTTCAATAGACGAGACCTCTCAAACTTAACGATTAGGTTCCGTGTGCCTCTAACCATTCGGCTGCTAGTTTTCACCCTTCCGATCACTGAGACATCACTGAACAGTTGGCGTCTGGTCGTCATAATGAAGTCAATCTCATTTTTTGTCGAACCGTCGGGGCTCGACCAGGTGCACTTTCTGTGGGGCCGCTTCTGGAAGAAAGAGTTCATCATTAAAAGTCCCTCTTCTCCATGAAGTAGGCCAGCTGCTGGCCCCTTGGGTCCCCACCCATTACCCTAACTTCAGCTCCTCTCCACGTAACTCCCATTAAAGAGTGCAGCTCAATCCTCATACATTTCCTCCACCTCCTCATCGGGGTGTTCCGACGTTGGCGCATAAACCTGTATGACCTTCAGTGAATACCGTTTGGTGATTCTGAGTATAAGGTACGCAACCGTCGTTGATACACTCCCCATCTTTACAACGTTTTTAACGAGAGACTTGTGGACGATAAATCCGCGGCGCTGTCGTCGCGCCGCAAGCGAAACACACCGAAGCCTTAATCACGCTAGTGTAGTGAGTGAGTGTTGGCCGCTCCCCGGGCAAAACACCTTGCCCGGCGGGAGATCTCCCCCTTTCCTTCCACCGGCCACAGTTCTCCTGATAGTTCGGAGATGTTCTATATATACTGTTTATGAATCGTAATTTTGATAGCGTGATTTAGGCTTCGGTGTGTTTCGCTTGTGGTGTGACGACAGCGCCGCCACAACCTCCTTGGGACAGATAGTCGCCCTCCCGGTGATAGAACCAGTTTTGAGAATCACCGTGTCTTCCCCCTCTCTTCGGACCTCGGAAATTCCCATAATATTCCAGCGCAACTTGCCTATTTCTTCTTCCAGCTCCAGAATCTTCTCGTCAGTCCTCAGGGTGCGTGCGTTATATGTTGCCAGGTTGAGTCGTCGTAGGTGGCCACCGAACCTCCACCGGAGATTCTTAGCACCCTCTGCCACGCCGTTACCATGGTCGTCACCGTAGCCAGGAATAGCGGGGCCGCCGGGGACTGGGGGCCGTCTATTTGCGTCGTTTCTCCTGGGGAGTATATTGCCATAGTTGCCACGCCTGGCGAGCGGGTTGGCAAATGCAGTTTTTTTTACAGTTGCTGCTATCAGGTAATCGTATCGCTAAAAAGAACCCGTTTGTCGTATCTCCTCAGTTTCAAGGCACTCCCCTTGTTGCCTCAGCCAGTATCGGAATCATCGGCGTCGACATATCAAGTGACGTGCAGTTTCGTGGTCACTTGGAAGAGGAGGTCAAATTGGCCTCTAAAAAGCTTGGCGTGCTCAGCAGAGCAGGACAGTATTTCATGCCGGCACACCGCCTGCAACTTTACAAGGCGCAGGTTCGGCCGCACATGGAATACTGTTCCCATCTCTGGGCTGGAGCTCCCCAGTACCAGCTTATTCCACTCGAACGCATCCAGCGCAGAGCGGCTCGAATCGTCGACTACCGAGTGTTTTCCGATTGCTCGATCTCGTTTTAGTCGGCGTACGACCTCTCTGTGGAATAGTTTACCACCGGCGATTTTTCCGGACCGATACGACCTGGGGATCTTCAAGAAAAGAGCTTACTCCTGTTAAAGGGCTGGCAACGCACCTGCAATTCCCCTGGTATGGCGATTGATCATGGGCGGCGGTAGTCACTTAACATCAGGTGAGCCGCATGCTCGTTTGCCCCTCTTCTATAAAAAAAACAATTTTTTATATTTTACATATAATCAATATGGGCAGAGTTTTGTAAAGTTCTATAATAGGTATTTTTCATAATTATCATCATTTCGTTTTACGGATTTTCCCACTACTATGAAATTAAAAACCATTTTTTCCGCCCAAACCATGTATCTTAGTTTTGACTCTACTAATTTTAAAGTTACAATAATAGTTTAGTAGTTTTACCCTATACAAATATCAAATTACCCCTTAAAAACATTCTTAAAACCTTATTTTACAATCTAAGGATTTAAATTTTTCAAAAATGGTTTCTTAGTGGATGCCTTCTTATTAAAAGGAAGTTGTCCCAATTTCACGCATCTACTTCCAACGGTTTGAGATGTAATAAGTATAATATTTTTCATACAAAATTTGAACCCTTGTTTTAATTTTTAATTACTTTAAAGCATAAATATTTTTCTTCCTTCAAATTGAATATTATCTACCCCTTTTCCCTCCCCCGGTAAGGGGTTGTTTTAAGTAATACTATTTTTTATTTCTATACAAAATAGCAACTGTTATCGGATAAAAGTAAGAAACTTATATTTGCTCTCTCTCTCTCTAGTCGGTCCCTCATGACTGAGTATCGGGATCACCATCACGGAGAGTAAGCTTATTGTGTATGATCTGTCTCCACCGGGTGCTATCGCTGGCCACACGGAGAGCGTCGTAGAAATTTAGCGTACCGACTTCTTTGACTTGGTCAGACCACCGGGCCTCTCTCGGTACCTCTGGGCCTTCTTCCCTCTACGATTCCAACAACTATCAATTTCTCAATACTTTCGTCCCCGCGGCGAGAGATATGACCAAAATAGCTTAGGATGCGCTGAAGACATGTGCTGGAAAAAACGCGTCTTGATCTTGAGTTGTGATAGGATTGACACGTTTGTGCGCTTCGCGGTCCACGGTATTCGCAGCATTCGCCTCCAGCACCACATTTCGAACGCATCGATTCTCTCCCTTTCTCTGACGCGTATAGTCCATGTTTCCACTCCATAGAGAAAAATTGGAAATATAAGAGTATATACTAGGCGTAATTTAGTATTATTTGTTATGCTTCTGTTCCTCCAGATGTTAGTCAGCCTGGTCATCGCATCCTTAGCTATTGCTATTCTCTACGTTTAATTTCGGGAACGCAAGTGCCCTCATTTGAGATCAGAGATTTATATTTGCTAGTCCAATACAATCATTACATTGAAAGCAGCAGACAAAGTAGTTATTTACATATGGTATCTTTCATATCTCGTTTATAATTAAACCTTACGGTGATTGAAAATACTTATAGCGCCCTCTATATAAAATTATAGTAGTTAATTTGCTGGACCAATACAAACATTGCGTTGAAAGTAGCAAGCTAGTAATTATTTACGTATTATTATGTGTGTTTATTATCTTGTTTATAATTAAATCTTATGGTGATTGAAAATACTTATAGCGCCATCTATATAAAATTATAGTTTTAATTTATTATTACAGTAAAATAAAAATTATATGATATTTAGAAAAGAACGGGTAGGAATAATATAAAAACTATGGAGTGTAGAAGTAAGGAGTACAAACTGTGTATTAAAAAGTGTCCATAGAAAACCGTTAAATAAGGGTGGCGCCACTATAACTACGGGGTAAATTTTAAAGAACGCCCCGAATAATATTAGTGGGTTAGACGACTTTTTCGAGGTTATATTTACCAAATAAAATTATTTTAGAGCTACTGAGCAATTTAGCAGCACACTTAAACCGTCGACAACTGCTAAGTTCATTTCATCCCAGTAGCTACTCCAGCGCTGTTGTGGAGAGTTTTTAACTGTTATTTAATGCTTATAGATGGCTACTTTTTCAACTATTCTACTATGGGAGTTGGTACTCCTTACTTCTACACTCCATAATAAAAACAACTCAAAATCGGGTAACGTAATTTTTCAATTTCACGACAATGTAAATTTTAAAACTTTTGGAACTGCAAAAGGGAAGTATATAATATACCATTTTATTTGGGTGTACTACACTATGGAAAATATTAAAACGACTCGACTCGACTCGAATAAATATAAAAAGTGTCAATCAAAACAAAAAATGTTAGTAGAGCGAACAGATATAGCTGCCTGGCGATTTAATTACTTGTAAAAATAAAAAATAAACAGGGAAGAGGAGTACACTATTGTTTATTTAGACGAAACATTTATTCATTCTTCATATGGGGTGATAGAATGTTGGCGGTCAAAGTCTGAAGAAATTGTATTGGTCAATGGTTCTGGTACCTGTAGGCGATGTATAATTGCACACGCTAGAACTACAGACGGCATCATTAATAATACGTTACTGCTATTCAAGCCACAAACGAAATAATCCGACTACCATGACGACATTAATAGGGATAACTTTATAAAATGCTGGAAAAACAAGTTTTAACATACCTGCCACTTAAGACGCTACCCTGACCAAAACCTGGCAAAAGTGCGTTTTTCAGACTCTATTATCTCATTAGTTATGAAAAATAAACTACATCTAAAAGTACATTATTAATGTTCGATATCTTATCATCGCATTCCACGTTCTAATTTATTTTTATGTGCTATAAATACATTTAAAATCAACTTTTAAAAAATGACTAAAATTCTTGATTACATGCATCTGTTGCTAAACGCAACGCTCTAATCATTTGAGGATAACACTAATGGATGGATAATAATTAAAAAATCTATATTCTCCACGTTTTATTTAAATTTTTAAGTTCGTTTTTTCTCTTTTAATTGAAATAATTCCGAAAATTGTGTGACTTCTATGATAAAGGGGCGTGCGCAGAGTGCGGGCGGCATTACGCTGTATGCGTTCATACGGGGTAGCCGCGTCGCTGGTCGCCGCGTTTTGTATTTCCCCGCAAACATAATATTATTTGAGTACCTACCAACCGATACGCTTACATCACGGTATATTGTAACTCGGCCGTATCTTAGAAATAAATATTACAGCCGTGCGGTACGTAAACATGCGATAGGGCTGTCTGCCTCCAGTATTTTTACATTTGCCCATTGATTTATGTGTTTTATAACACAATGCATTTTCCTACTTTGTGTTTCCATTTAGTTTTATGATTGTACTTAAATATACTTTTTTATATAAACAAATATAATAGGTACTTTGTGAATTGAATAGGAAGTGTTCAATAAAAATGCGTGTCGTTTTATGATTGGTAGATTTAATTAAAAAACCATGTTTATGTTTGAATAACAAATCGGTCTTATAAATTTGCGGCCGAAAAATATTTGCGCCTCGGCTGAGACGTACGAAATGCTTTATTATTAAAATTTTAAATATAAAAAATCCGCATTATAATATAAAGCTTAATTAAAAATTGTGAACATTGTGAAACATGGACAAGTTGGAGTAAAGGAATATCTTTTACTTGGTTATAGATACCTGCAGCTATTTTACAATTTATATGTTTGGTTTTAAATGAAGTTTGGATTTATTATTTTTTTATTTCTATTCTATTTTCTGAAAGGGTCCTAGGAAAGGAATTATCCACCGCGCTGCCCCACTGCGTGTTGGCGAACTTTGCATGTCTTCGAAATATTATTTTTCTTATTTCTCAGACATGCACGTTTCCTCACAATGTTTTCCTTCACCACTGAGCACGTGGTAAATCAACACTTAAAATTGCAATTACAATATTATTGGTGCCGGCGGGGATCGAACCCGGTTTGCTCGCACACTGTGAAAATTTTAGCAAGCGCTAACCATCTGAGCTACCACGGCTCCTCTCCTCTCGAGCTAGAGACTTTATTTTATTTATCGTCAGGCCTGTTGGTCTAGTGGTTAGTGACCCTGACTGCTATGCCGTAGGTCGTGGGTTCGATTCCCACCCAGGACAAATGTTTGTGTGATGATTTATCTATAATATTTATGTATTTAGAAATATATAAGTATGTTTATCAGTTGTCTAGTACCCATAACACAAGCTTTGCTTAGCTTGGGACTAGATGGCGTTGTGTGATATTTGTGGAATATTTATCGTTGGGGTATCTGTATAGTTTTCTCATCTGGTTGGTTTTTATAAATATAAATTAAAATGAAAAGATAAATATACATAAATATCAATAAAATAAAATAAATACAAAAAATATACAAATAAATAAAGATCCAACCATATTAAATAAAAAATAGTCTCCTATCTTTCTCTCTATGTTTTGATCTCCTAAAACGAGTTTGAGTTGGTAAAATCAAGGCAAACTTAGGGTAGGGTTGACAATTATTATTTTGATAATAAAACTAGTGAAATTCCGCGGTTTTATATGCGCAAGCGTGAACGTAGTTAGAACATAATATAACCTTTATATTATACATAAATATCCTAAAAAACTTATTATTTTAATATTTTACTAAGTACCTATAAAATTAACAAGTTTATTGCATTTTTATTTGAGTAATTTTTTATGCAATTTCTTTTATTTTTAGGAACCTTTATTTAGTCTGAATCATACATAACACTATATTACTGATTTACTTACTTATACGTAGTTTTTTTTGCAGTTACAAATATCTTGTGAGGTTGAAAAAGGTAGTAATGAAAAAATAATAAGAATAATAATAATTGACGTCAACAACCACTTTTCATATCATGGTCCATTAGGTTGCAGCTTCACCGAACCACAACTTATAATAATAATAATAACATATAATATAATATTATTTTGTATTTATTTTATTGATATTAATGTATATTTATCTTTTCATTTTAATTTATAATTTTTATATATTTAAATGTTTATATAACCGAACCAGATGAGAAAATTATACGGCTCCAACGATTTTAGCGACGAACGCTTGGATTTATTTTTAGAAAATGTCCTTTTGTCCATGTTTTAAGGCAATAAAAAACTGCTACAATATAAGAAGGTAAATTTCGACTAATCATTAACGGTCGTTATAACTCAGGTGATATGTCGGTCGGGCGTGATATCGGAGTTCCGTGGTTCGCGTCTTGGCTTTGGTCCCGCTTTTTTTTCCTTTTTTTTCAAGTTCCCTTCTTTTTGTGAGAAAATTTATTATTTCAAACCCTTTTTTTTAGTAATTTTTAAAAATACGAAAATTTTAATTTTAAAAATTTAAAAAAAAATATCTATTTAGTTACTAATGCTATATTTATTATTTTAATAATTACCTACCCAGTAGGTAAATATTAAAATAATAAATGTAGCATTATAAACAGTAAATCTCCCTCAAACTCAATTTACTAATATTGCTCCTAAATAAAGAATAGCAGATAAAAGATTAGTAGGTACTATTAGTAGGTAGTAGGTATATAACTATTGCTCCTCAAAATTATATTTGACCTCAAGGTAAAACATATCCTAAAATTCAGTAGCTAAATAACTATTACTATTCAAGTATATTTTCAATATGTAAGTAAATGAAAATAACAAAAATGAAGCACCATTAGCATGTAAAGTTCGAATCCATAATTAATATTTCCACAAATATTATAATTTACACTATAAAAAGCTAATTCAATATTAGCAGTATAGTATATAGTTAAAAATAATCAAAATAGTCATTTTTATTAATTAGATAATATATTAGAATACATAATTCTAATATAATGCAACTAATATACCGAATAAAGAAAATTAAAATACATTTATCATTGTACGCCGTGTCTATTTCCATAGAAGAGTTCATTGACATTGAAAAAATAATACTACGTTCGTAGCAGTAGGTGGCGTCTTTTGTCGATTTCTTACGCGATATATTGTAGCGAGCGTCGACAGAGCAAACGCTCAAGGTCGTTCGCTGGAGGTAGCGCCTTAATAGTGTGATTGTGATGGACAATGCGCCATATCATATTGTAAAAACCAATAAAAGCCTTGATATGGCAAGCTTTTAAGCAGATATGGTAGAGTGACTTCATAACACCGTCTCTATTCTCATTCTTATGCAAAAACCAGAAAAAATTGGTGTTTCGAGGCATTCCGATAAATTTTATCAAAAATGATCTCAGTGGCAGGAAGCAGTAAGTTAAAGTGGGTAGTTTTGTTGCAGCCATGCTAACTTAACTTTTGGGGTACCACAGGGCTCAGTTCTTGGGCCAACCTTATTCCTAATTCACGTTAATGAGCTCTGCAGTATGTCCCTAAACTGTACCAACATTCTACGCTGATGATACTGCCATTGTCACAACTTGCAACTCCTGGGACTCTTATCAAAAGGAACGCGGAATCGGCACTTTTTACTACTGCTCCATGACTAAGGTTAAACCTACTTTCGCTAAATGCAATAAAAACTAACTTAATGTGTTTCTTCGTAGTCAATAGAACGCAACCAAACCTAGTTTACAGTCTCACGATACATAATTTCCGTCTTACTGTAAAAACTGTAATATTGCCAAAGTCAACTCCACAAAATATCTGGGAATAATGATTGACGACATACTCTCATTGTACATACGCAATATTGTGATATTCTGCGATTCTGCGAACCTTTTAAAATGCATCTATATTGCCTTTGCGCAGTCTATTATGATTTACTGCATTCCTGTATGGGGTGGTGCATCCAAAATCAAATTTTTAGAAGCTGAATGTGCACAGCGCGTCTTTTGAAAGTTATGTTCTTTAAAAAATGTTCCACACCCATGCCCTCTATGCCTTAGCAGATTTGTTGTCACTTCGTAAATTATGTATCCTGCATACTGTTATTAAAAAACACAAATCTCTTCTACTTGATACTTCTTTACTTGCCAAAAGAAGGATTGACTCGGTAGCTAAAACTATGAATATTTTTTTTTCTAGACAGCAATTCACAAACCTGTAATTTTTTTTATAGAAGAGGGCAAACGAGCATGCGGCTTACCTGATGTTAAGTGACTACCGCCGCCCATGAACAACCAGGGGAATTGCAGGTGCGTTGCCGGCCCTTTAGAAAGGAGTAAGCTCTTTTCTTGAAGGTCCCCAGGTCGTATCGGTCCGGAAAAATCGCCGGTGGTAAACTATTTCACAGAGAGGTTGTTCGCGGAAGAAAACTCCTTTTGAAACGTACAGTGGTGGACCGCCAAGCATCCAGATGGTGTGGATGGTATCGGGACATTTGCCGCGTAGTGCGGTGCGAAATTTGGCGGCTGCGATTAATCCGAACAATTCCTCAGAGCATTCTCCATGGAGAATATCATACACATATGCATTTTCTTTCGCATACACCATATGCGAAGACATGCATCATATCTTCGCAGTGCCAGTGAATCGAGCCGATCGGAAAACATTCGGTCGTCGACGATTCGAGCCGCTCTGCGCTGGATGCGTTCAAGTGGAAGGAGCTGGTACTGGGGAGCCCCAGCCCAGAGATGGGAACAGTATTCCATGTGCGGCCGGATCTGCGCCTTGTAAAGTTGCAGGCGGTGTGCCGGCATGAAATACTGTCCCGCTCTGCTGAGCACGCCAAGCTTTTTAGAGGCCAATTTGGCCTTCTCTTCCAAATAACCACGAAACTGCACGTCACTCGATATGTCGACGCCAAGGATTACGATACTGGCAAAGGCAATAAGGGGAGTGCCTTGAAACTGAGGAGATACGACAAAGGGGTTCTGTTTAGCGGTTAACACGCAAACTTGTGTCTTCTGGGGGTTAAACTGGACTAGATTTAGTCGCCCCCAATCCGAGACTGTTCAGCAAAGACTCGACTTCAGACACAAGATTGTCCCGGCACTCGGAGACGTTTTCCCGAGAAATATTGGCTCGGCCGGTGTAAAGAGCATCACCAGTGCTGTCAACTGCAGAGCAATACGGGTTTGCGACATATCATTGATATGCAGAAGAAACAGCGTTGGCGATAGAACGCAGCCTTGTGGAACACCAGCATTAATAGGCTTGCAATTGGAGCTTGCACCGTCTACAACGACCTTGATGCTCCGATCTGCAAGAAAGCTGGTGATCCAATCGCACAATTTCTCGGGAAGCCCATAGGAAGGGAGCTTCGAAAGAAGCGCTTTGTGCCAAACCCGATCGAAGGCCTTCGCAATGTTCAAACTAACGGCCAATGCCTCCCCCTTGGACTCTACTGCCTCCGCCCATCTATGAGTTAGGCAGACCAGAAGATCACCAGCTGACCGACCACGGTGAAAACCGTATTGGCGGTCACTAATCAGCTGGTGATCCTCAAGGCACCTCATGAGCTGGCAGTTTACAATGGACTCCATTGTTTTGGAGAACAAGGAGGTGGTGGCGATAGGCCGGTAGTTGAACGGGTCTGAGCGGTCGCCTTTTTTAGGGATCGGGTGGACGAAAGTCGTCTTCCATGTTTTTGGGACTACGCCTAGGGAGTAGGAGTACCAGAAAAGACGCGTTAAAACCGGTGCCAACTCTGGAGCACACATCCTCAGCATGTCCAGGGAGAGGAGTGCTTTGCGAACCGAGCGCTGTTTGAACTGCACTTCCGGCATGGAGCACTCACACCGCGGGATGGTCGGCGGCCTACTTCCCCCGTCATTGAGAGTCGAGTTGGACGCAAAGAAAGAGCCTAGAAGATCGGCTTTCTCCTTTGCTGTATGGGTCAGTGAGTTGTCCTCCCTGTGCAGAGATGGAAGAGATGGCTGACAGAAATTCTCCTGGACAGCCTTGGCGAGAGACCAGAATGCACGGGTTCCAGAAGTAAGGCGAACTAGTTTCTCGCCAATTCTACCTATGTGCTCTGACTTTGCCTTGGCAATGACTCCTTTGAAGGACCTAGAGGTGGAATTATTCTTATTTTTAGAGCGCTGGTGTTTACATCCCGGGACGCTGATGCGTCAGCCTAGGCTTGGTAGCACTACTGCTTATAGCATGATGCTATTTTACAGAAGCGACCAAACCATGGCTGAGATTTGCTTCCAATGGGCACCACAGAGGAAGGAATAAAATGTTCCATACCCTGAAGTACCACATCTGCGATAGCGTTGGGATCGTCCGGCGAGAAGTAAACCCGCCCCCAAGGGTAGGATGCAAAGAAAGACCGCATCCCATCCCAATTGGCAGACCTATAGTGCCAAACACGGCGGCAGCCTGCAGAATGCAACTGCGATTTCAGCGTGAGTGGCACCATACTCCGGACAAGACAATGGTCCGAGGAGCCTAAGGGGGCGTCGACGGAAATCTAATATCCGTCCGGGTGAGAGGTCAGCAGAAGGTCCAACAGGGAAGGTACATGATCCTCTACATCTGGAATCTGCGTAGGCGAAGTAACCAGTTGTGTCAGATCATATGCCAAGGCAAATACATGAACAGATCTCCCCGCATGATCGGTTAAACGTGAACCAAGCCATTCGGCGTGATGGGCGTTAAAGTCGCCGAGGATCACGATCTCTTCGGAGGGGATCTGCTGTAGCAACGAATCTGTAGCCATTTGGACGTGGTCGAAGAGTCGGTCTGAGAGGCACCCGTAGATGGTCGCGTGGATGGTCATCGCTGTCTACGCGTAGCCAAAGGATGGACAGGTCTGAACCTTCAAGTCTGCCGAGGCGTCGAGAACAGATGTCCCCTCTGACGTAAACGCAAACTCCAGCCCGAGGCACAAAGGAGTGTTCCAGTTTGTATCCCGGGTAGGAGAGATACGAGACATCAGCCGGAGAGAACACCTGCGTCTCGGTTAGAAAGAGCAGAGCCGGCCTCGCCGTCCCGAGATGGTAGTGGACGACGTTTAGGTTAGAGTGAAGTCCCCTGATATTGCAGAAATTCACGGACAGCGTGGCAGGGGTCGCTTGAGCGGAATTTTGCCCCCCCCCCACCCCCAGAATACGCGGGGCAGCCTGAGCACCCACGCTCAGAAGTGGAGAACCATGGTCGTGGATGCTCAGCGAGGGATTCTCCAGGGGTACTGGTACCCTCCTGGGGTAGTCTATCATCATTTAATTCCGCTACCATGTTGATGGGATTTGGGCCTCCGGCCACCTGCACTCACCAGACGAAACGCGGAAGCAGAGCTTCCACTTCACGCCGGTATTCTGTGAGGTCGTGGTACCACCCCGGTTTGAGCCGTTTTATACGTGCAACAGCAAAGCTGCCGCGTGGCTCTACCACTGTTAAAATCTTAGTGTCATGCCAACTGTATAATCAGGTCAACAAAATACTTAATATTTACACCAAAAAACTTATGAATGCAAAGATCTGGTACGTTGGATGTAAATACGTGAAATTGGGACAACTTCCTTTTATTAAGAAGGCATCCACTAAGAAACAATTTATGAAAAATTTAAATCCTTTGATTGATTTGATATTTGTATAGGGAAAAATTATTAAATGATTATTGTAACTTTAAAATTAGTACGAATACTTTAGAATTAAAATAATGAACGCAATTTGTTTTTTTTTTCTTTTTCCCAATATCTCATCTTAGTGTCAAAACTGATGGTTTGCACGGAAAAAATGGTTTTAAATTGCATAGTGGTGGGAAAATCCGTTTAACGAAATTATGCTTTCATCCACCCAATCCCTAAAAAAGGCGATCGCTCAGACCCGTCCAACTACTGGACCATCGCCATCACCTCCTTGTTCTCCAAAATAATGTAATCCATTGTAAACTGCCAGCTCATGAGGTACCTCGAGAATCACCAGTTGATTAGTGATCGCCAATATGGTTTTCGTCATGATCGATCAGCTGGTGATCTTCTGGTTTACCTGACTCATAGATGGGCGGCGGCAGTATAGTCCAAGGGGGAGGCATTGGCCGTTAGTTTCGACATTGCGAAGGCCTTCAATCGGGTTTGGCACAAAGCGTTTCTTTCGAAGCGTTTCTTTCCTATGGGCTTCCCGAGGAATTGTGCAATTGGATCACAAGCTTTCTTACAGATCGGAGCATCAAGGTCGTTATAGACGGTGCAAGCTCCGATTACAAGCCTATTAATGCTGGTGTTCCACAAGTGCTATCACCAACGCTGTTTCTTCTGCATATCAATGATATGTTGCAAAGCTGCAGTATTCATTGCTATGCAGATGACAGCACTGGTGATGCTCTATACACCGGCCGCGCCGATATTTCTCGGGAAAACGTCTCCGAGTACCGGGATATACTTCTGTCTGAAGTCGAGTCTTTGCTGAACAAAGTCTCGGATTGGGGGCGATTAAATCTAGTCCAGTTTAACTCTCAGAAAACACAAGTTTGCGCGTAAACCGCTAAAAAGAACCCCTTTGTCGTATCTCCTCAGTTTCAAGGCACACCCCTTGTTGCCTCAGCCGGTATCGAAATCCTCAGCGTCGACATATCGAGTGACGTGCAGTTTCGTGGTTATTTGGAAGAAGGCCAAATTAGCCTCTAAAAAGCTTGGCGTGCTCAGCAGAGCGGGACAGTATTTCATGCCGGCACACCGCATGCAAATTAAGAATATGGAATACTGTTCCTATCTCTGGGTTGGGGCTCCCCAGTGCCAGCTCCCTCCACTCGACCGCATCCAGTGCAGAGTGGCTCGAATCGTCGACGACCGAGTGTTTTCCGATCTGCTCGATTCACTGGCGCTGCGAAGAGATGTTGCATCTCTTTGCGTATTTTATCGCATCTAACACGGGGAATGCTCTGAGAAATTGTGCGGATTAATCCCAGCCGCCAAATTTCATGACCGCACTACGCGGCAAACCTCCCGATACCATTCACACTATCTGGATTCTTGGCGGTCCACTACTGTACGTTTCACAAGGAGTTTTCTTCCGCATACGACCTCTCTGTGGAATAGTTTACCACCGGCGATTTTTCCGGACCGATACGACCTGGGGACCTTCAAGAAAAGAGCTTACTGCTTTCTAAAGGGCCGGCAACGCACCTGCAATTCCCCTGGTTTTGTAGTTGTTCATGTGCTGCGGTCGTCACTTAAAATCAGGTGAACCGTATGCTCGTTTGCATATATATATATATATATATATATATATATATATATATATATATATATATATATTGATTATGCCGTGGCGGTTAAGAATATCCACTACCCCATATCTTCCCGTGGGTGTCGTAAGAGGCGACAGAGGGACACAGAAAGGAAATGGGCAGCAGCATCTTCCTAATAACAACTATGACAATAAAAAACTGCGGTTGCCAACCCGCTCGCCAAGCGTGGCAACTATGGCAAATATCCCCCCATGAGCAACGACGCAAATAAACGGCCCCCAGTCCCCGGCGGCCCCGCTATTCCTGGCTACGGTGGCGACCATGGTAACGGCGGGGCAGGGGGTGCTAAGAATCTCCGGTGGAGGTTCGGTTGCCACCTACGACGACTCGATCTGGCAACGTATAACGCACGCACCCTGAGGACTGACGAGAAGATACTGGTGCTGGAAGAAGAGGTAGACAAGTTCCGTTGGCATATTATTGGATTATCTGAGGTCCGAAGAGAGGGGGAGGACACGGTAATCCTCGAGTCCGGCAACTTGTTCTATCACCGGGAGGGCGACCATCTGTCCCAAGGAGGTGTCGGATTTATCGTCCACAAGTCTCTCGTCAACAACGTTGTAAAGATTGGGAGTGTGTCGACGAGGGTCGCGTACCTGATACTCAGAATCACCAAACGGTATTCGCTGAAGGTCATACAGGTCTACGCACCAACCTCGGCACATCCCGATGAGGAGGTGGAGGAAATGTATGAAGATATTTCTAGAGCCATGCATTCCTCCAAAACCCACTACACGGTGTTGATGGGAGACTTCAACGCAAAACTAGGCACAAGAGAAGGCGGTGAGCTGAAGTTAGGGAATTTTGGAGTAGGGCAACGGAACCGTAAGGGCCAGCAGCTGGCTGACTTTATGGAGAAAGAGGGACTCTTTATGATGAACTCTTTCTTCCAGAAGCGGCCCCACAGGAAGTGGACCTGGTCGAGCCCCGACGGTTCGACAAAAAATGAGATTGACTTCATTATGACGACCAGACGCCAACTGTTCGGTGATGTCTCAGTGATCGCAAGGGTGAAAACTGGCAGCGATCACCGAATGGTTAGAGGCACACTGAACCTAAACGTTAAGTTGGAGAGGTCTCACGAACGGATTAGTCACGAACGGATTAGTAAGCTGAAGTGGCAATGGGCCGGCCATATAGCTCGAAGAACCGATAACCGATGGGGAAGAAAGGTTCTCGAGTGGCAGCCTCGTACCGGTAGGCGTAGTGTAGGGCGACCCCCCACTAGATGGAGTGACGACCTGGTAAGACATGCAGGAAGTCGATGGATGCAGGTGGCTCAGGACCGTGCTTTGTGGCGTTACTTGGGGGAGGCCTATGTTCAGCAGTGGACTTGTGAAGGGCTGTAATGATGATGATGATGGTATTGATTGAATCTGGAATTTTATTATATATATATATATATTTATATATATATATATATATATATATATATATATATATATATATATATATATGATTGAATTTGGTAGATTAATGCGATTGTAAACTTATCGAAATTCTATAATATTTTCAAGTAGAATAATATTGGTGTCAAAGGTAATAATAAAAATATTTAATCTAAATATAATTACAGCCAAACATTACCTCCCACAAGTTCAAGGCTGGTACTGCAGTGTTGGATAACCTTCTTTTAAATTGATAGCTTGGGGTATGAAATATGATTTTTCAAAATGTTCGGAGCAAATGGTGCTAGTCCGTTTAGGTATCCAAGATTCCTGGATTCTACAAGCTGCAATCCAAGTTTGCCGCCTAAGAGGATCTCTTGGAAATCTGTAAAAACATACCAATAATAGAAAAATTTACTACTTTTTATAACACTTTATATAAAATCTAAATAAAAAATACAAACCGGTTCGGCAGACAAACCTGCATGGTTAATTAACTTATCGACAATCAAAGTTGTGGCGTACATCACTATGGTGCAATACTTTCGGTTGCAGTTTATTTTTACAAAAAATTGCATACTTTTGCAGAGGTAGCAAGTTTCGATTTGACTTATTTGGCCTTCATTTTGTTATCGATTATATAAAATTACATAATATTCAGAATCGTGTTAAAATTGAGCTGAATATATAAATCATTTAACAAAATCCACTACACATCTTTATGCAATTTCCTGAACGCTGCCCAGCCAAGTTGAATCCGTCGATTGGTCGAAGTCGGACTTACCTAGTTGGACTATTTGTCCCAGGTAAACTACTACGTACGTACTAATACCGTATCCTTTCCAGTCCAGTAACTTGAAAACGTCTACCAATGCAGCGATGAAGAGTTTTGGGGATTTTACGTCACCCTCTCTTACACCTCTCTTTAGTTGGATAGGTCTCGTACCCTGGTTCTGTACTCGGATAGCCAGCGTAGCCATACTGTACAGACGCTTCAACCTTTCGAGATACCGACAAAATAACCCAAGTTTCTACGGAATCAAATGCTTTTTCATAGTCCACTTACGCAAGGCAAAGTGGCAGATTGTACTCTTCAATCTTCTGTACAATCAACCACAGGGTATGTATGTGGTTCATGGTACCGAAGCCTTTTCGGAACTGGCTTGTTGGGGAGGCTGGAATTCGTCGGGTCTGCGTGCCAGACGACTCGTTAGCAATATCTTAGAATATAATTTATAAATCGAATTAAGAACTATACGAAATTTATATACTGTTTACTATCACTTTCGTATTAATATTACGAGTCAGTAATATTTGTTATTAGTTGTGAATTTTGAACTAATAAAACTTTAACCATTGACTATAAATTAAATAATTTAATAAGACACTCTGGTTAGAGCGGTAAGGGTAAAAATAAATCAGTTGGTTGGCCATGCAGCACCACACACACTCCTAGAATGTCGCCAGAAAAATAAATATATGAAGAACTAAGAGCGAGATTGTCGACCAACTAGTTCGCATAGTTCACCTAAAGGAGCGCTCTTCCCACTAAGGATGGCGATTCTTTACGAAAAAGATCGATTCTCAAATCGATTTGAATCAAGATCTAATGAATCGATTCACAAAAATTAGAAGTCTAAAAGATCGATCTCTCTAAAATCGATATTTTTTCGATTTGCTTTAAGAGTTAATATTTACAATATCAAAATATACTAGAAATTACAGATTACAAACTGAACTTATTTTTTATATCTTTGGCCCATTAAGAAGCGACAAAAAAACTGAGCACACAGGAGTTTTGCGAGTTTTTGAATAGAATAACTGTCATTTTTGACGAGTTTAGGTACATTCAACTAATTGTAAATCATTTGTTGGTTCTTATAAAAAAGAAAAAGATTCGACCTCAATTTCTAAGGCGAAATATCGATTCAGTACTATATATATATCGATATAAAAATCGATCTTTTTGCCACAGGAAATCGATTAATCGATCTCAGATCGCCATCCCTACTTCCCAGTTCCCACTTAGGTCGTTCGTGAACTACCCAAGACTAAGGATTGCGATTCTGTCTGAAAGAGATCGATTTTTAAATCGATTTAAATCTTGATCTAATGAATCGATTCACAAAAAAATTGGGATCTAAAAGATCGATTTCCCAAAAATCGATCTTTTTTCGATTTGCTTTAAGAGTTAATATTTACAATATCAAAATATACAAGAAATTACTGATTACAAACTTCACTTATTTTTTATTCCTTTAACCCATTAAGAAGAGACGAAAGAAACTGAGCATACAGCAGTTTTGCGAGTTTTGAAAAGAAAAACAAGTGTGGATACATTCAACTAATTGTAAGTCATTTACAGTTCTTTTTTAAACACAGAAAAAGATTCGATCTCAAAATTTCTAGGGTGAAATATCGATTCACTGGATCGATTCAGTACTATATATCGATATAAAAATCGATCTTTTTGGTACAAGAATTCGATTCTTCGATTAATTGATCTCAGATCACCATCCAAGACTGACAAGACTGCCCAAGACTACTGTTTTTATTGGAACTAAATTATATTCTTATCCACAGAGTACTTTTTGTATACCTGAAAGTCTTATCTCTCGGTAGAGCAATGGTGGTTAATATAGCGCATAGCACCATATTATAGCGCGCTATCTCTCCATAGCACATAGCATGTGCTATGTTAGTAGTCACCAGGGCGCTATGGCGCTATGACGCTTTGGCGCTATTAAGTATTAGTATCAAGCGGCCACTAGTTCTAGCTGTAAAGAGTGGATGTGTGACGCAAATTTTATCAGTAGCAAGCTGTTCACCGCGCGTGACCTAATTTTGAGTTACATGTTGTTTAGTTCGTGGATAATGTATAATTATAAGTGATCGAAGGTCACAGTTAACTACAAAAGTAGCCTAACTAATGTTTTTAAATGTAAATAAAATATAGATACAAAAGTGTATATAATAGTGTATGTAAATGATTGATTTTTGTATATACAGTCAATAAAATTTTAAATACGCCTTTGATTGTGTAGCGGCGCTGTCGTCGCGCCACTAGTACAAGCGAAAACACACCGAAGCCTAAATCGCGCTATCAACATTCCGAATCATAAACAGTATATATAGAAAATCTCCGAACTATTACTCGTAGTGTTAGCCGCTCCCCGGGCAGAACACCTTGCCCGGCCTCCTACACGCTTTCTTATAAATAGCGCGCTATAACATAGTGTATTTAATAGCGCGCTAGAAATTTATAGCTTATAGTCCGTAGCGTGCTATTGATTTTAGTTTTTTTCAGGTATACAAAAAGTACTCTGTGGTAGTTTTGAACAACTTTACGGTAGAGGAGTTTTGGCAGGAACTTGGCCGTAGACGTATTATCGCTCCTGTTTTGTCGCTTGAATAGTAATAAATGATTTATTTTCTCACCACAATTTTACAGAATTATTGTAAATAATATTAAAATATTACACCGTAATGTTATACTGTGAGAGACTGGTGGCTAAGCTAGGCTTTACGCCTGTATTTCAGGCCACCAGGTCTCCGCCCTATAGTTGTAATTACAATACTTTTATCATGTACATGTACCATATTTGTAATTTACATAATGTACCTTCTTTTACCTAACTAGTATTTAATATATATTGAAATCTGGTGCTAGTATTACTCTCTCTCTCTCTGTGTGTGTGTGTGTGTGTGTGTGTGTGTGTGTGTGTGTGTGTGTGGTGTGTGCGTGTGGGTGAGCGCATGGAGTATGTCCACTCAAGTAGTATTCAAAAAGTCGCAGTTGAGTACCTTTAATTCCCATACTCTCTATCCTACGTATGGGTACAGAAACTGTGTCGTAAGCTTTGGCAAGATCTAGAAAAATGCCGAGAACTTTCTGCCCACTGTCCAAGTTTGTAACAATATAATTTGTAAGGTCATGAATCGCATCGGACGTAGGTTTACCTGACCTAAAACCATATTGTGAGGGCGATAGTAAGTTATTTTTTTTTTCAAAATAGTTTACGAGCCTGTTGTTCATTATGCGTTCAAGTATTTTGGACAAGGCAGAGAGCACGGCTATAAGTCTATAGTTATCGGCACGATCTCTGTCCCCACCCTTATAAATCGGGTGTTTAATCGACTTTTTAAAAGCTTAGGGGAATTTTCAGGTTGTGAAAGCAAGATTGCAGATATATGTCAGGGGTGGAACAACTACATTAATATGCATTTTAAGGAGATAAGAGGATATTCCATCCCAACCCACAGCACAGTCATTACGGAGATATATTATTAACCTTGCAACTTCGTCCTTATCCGTTGGTAACAATACCATGGCCTGCGAGTTGTTGTTAAAAGCTTTTTTTGTTGACTCTGTCAGTCCACCCAATATCTTTTCCGCAAGATTTTTACCTATGTTAGCGAAAAAATCATTAACTAAATTAACAGATAGCTCCGGAGAAGATGATAGAGTTAATAAGTGATGGGATGAATTCTCTTTCTTTTTCGCCCTGTTTGTTATGTTGTTTATTGCTCGCCAGAGTTGTATAATTTTTAGCAGTTTAATTTTTTTAACAACTTATTACAATAGAGTCTGTATCTAGTAAAAGATATTTTAAGACTTCGTTATCTGACGACTTTTTTGATCTTTTGTGTAAGTTATTTCTGTGTCGAATACAGCGTAAAAGGCCAGGAGTTGTCCATGGCTTAACGATTTTTTACGGTTTGGTACTTTCACGATTTTTGTGTTTTTTTTCGACTGCCTGTTTGATAAGACTTATCATTAATTCTGCTGCTACATGAGGATCTTGGGTATTATATATTTCACCAAAGTCGATTATTTTCATGTCGTCAGTCAGTTGATCATAGTTAATGCGCGTCGTTGTTTTTTTAACCGCGATTTTGGGAATTTCGCTTGCGAGAAATAATAACACGGTATCATGATCAGTTAGTGCTGAATGGGCGACTAATGTTGAAGCAGGTATTTAGAGTTTTGAGGACAAAATGATTAAGACATGCATTTTGTCTAGTGGGCAAGGAATGTGCAGGCAGTAGGCCGTGTGACGCTAATAAGTTTAGGTAACTAAGCTTGCTTACGTCGTGGCATTCGTCATGCATGTTAATGTTTATGTCCCCAGTTAATATTATATTTTTGTAATGTGTGATATTAGTAAAGATTATGCTAAGCGAATGCAGGAAGTTAGTGACATCTCTGTGGCTTGGTGTTCGATATATTGCTAGTAAAATGTTATTTTGGTTTATTTTTATTTGTAGACAATTTGCATCTATAAATGGGGGTTCTTCTACAGAAACCTGTAGGTTTTCATGTACGTATACAACAACACCCTCGTTTTGTGTTAGATTGTTAGCAGAATTAAAGTATTTATAACCTGCTAGGTCAGGGATATTATGTGTATTGGGAAGCCAACATTCAGTTAATGTAATTATGTCCCAATCAACCTTATTTCTAGCGAGTGTGGTGTATAAACCAATCATATTTTTTGAGATACTTCTAATGTTTTGATTAAGTTTGAGTGATTGCTTAAGATTGAAGTTTAGTGGAATGCAATTGTCTAAGTCACAGGTAGATGAATTCGACACTGAGACAGAATCTATGTTGTATGTGTTTATATATAATGGTTTGAAGTGGATTTTGGTTTGTAAAATATTTTTTGCGATTTTGTGAATTAAGTGTCCGCGCGTGTGACCTATTAAAGATAATGACGAAACAAGTGCTTTGATATCGATATAAACCTAAAGTTATTTTGATCGCTTGGGCGCCTTATGAACTTTAGTGGCCGCTGGGTTGAGCTGTCATCAAAAGCTCCCAAGGGCTTCGCAATATGACGCATCAGCATATTGTGAAGAAAAATAATATAAAAATGATTCCGAAAGAAATGATACGCTCAGAAAGACTAGAACCCAAAGCCGTAAAGCCAGTTAATTAAAAAACTTTACGGTAGAGAGCACAAATAGGGATGATCGATGTTACAGAAACATCGATGATGACATCGATGTCGATATCGATAGCTTAACATCGATTTTCGATGTTTATCCTACTCAAAACATCGATGTTGGCCATTATCGATGATATAGCACATGTACCTATTTATTAAGTTAAAATTAGATAAACAAAAATTTTTGGGTGTTGTTTATGGTTTATTATTAATGAAATTAAAGAAATTAGTAAAACATTTAGTGTGAAACAGTAATTTAAAAATGGGAAAAACTTAACAAAGATTTAGTTAATTTCTTATATTTTTTGCCGATAATGGTGAATGACGAAATGATGAACCGATGGGGAAGAAAGGTTCTCGAGTGGCAGCCTCGTACCATTAGGCGTAGTTTCGGGCGACCCCCTACTAGATAGAGTGACGACCTGGTAAGACATACAGGAAGTCGATGGATGCAGGTGGCTCAGGGTCATGCTTTATGGCATTACTTGTGGGAGGCCTATGTTCAGCAGTGGACTTGTGAAGGACTGTAATGATGATGATGATGATACAATTATAAATCTGGTATTAAAAAATTTACCACCCTTTACAATTTAGACGTAGGTTTTATATTAACTACTCCTATCGCGAAATAAAGAAATAATTATAGAGGAAAAATGAACAAACTTCACAAGAACAAAATAATAGACTTTCCCGTCACTTTTGTCCATACAATTTTTAATTAGGCAACCCAGGCAGTAAGTATCCACAGCCGTTTATAAAATGCACTGTAGAATGCACTATGCAGTGAAATTGTCTATGCTCACGATTGTCCAGTGATTGATTCTCATAAACTTCAAGCAAACAATAAACTTGTTATCCCAAGCTCAAAAACAGCTAAATATAATTAAATTGTGTAGATACATATTGTTTCAAAATTATGTGTGTGCAAGGGAAAAAATAATTAATGTGAATATCAATTTATGTAGAATAGTTATTAGGCAACAACCGTTAACGACACCACAATAACAAAGCGAAAGCTGTTACAACTATGACATTACAGTTCACACTTGACTGGGGTTTGACACAACATAATGATATTTTTTAGGTGATCGATGCATTTAGGAATCCTTAATTATTCAAATTTTTAAACCTTTAATAGGAGATAAAATATTTAGTTGATATTGATTTCGCGGCTTCGCATTGTTCACAAGTTCTTATTAATCGATTATTGGTTCATAGACATCGATGTTTAACATGTGGCAACATCGATGTTTCGATGTTTTTGGTGTGGTAACATCGATGTTAAAACATCGATGTTTTAATCTGTTATCGATGATCATCGATGACGATGATCATCGAACATCCCTAAGCACAAACTAGAAACAATAAGAGGCTTGGTAGGTTGGTAGAGATTAGTTGTTGGTAATTGTATTCTGTGATTCTTATGAAAATAAACGTAATTGTACGAAGTCATACGAAGTGTATAAAAAATGAATGCACCGCCCACATTCGAATCATTTTTATTATATGATGGAGAAAAGAAGTAAGTTTTAATTCCTGTGATAACATAAAAACAAAATCAACATTTCAGGTCCATTAAATGTAAAATAAAATTTGATAGGTTTATCTTGCTTAGGCTGGTTGATATCTACTATTGTGGTAGAAGTTAAATTTATTAAAAAAAGGTCAAGGTGTCTAACTCTATAAGTTTCTGTATTAAAAACTATTAAATTTTCAGATAATCGGTTTTATGAGCTTTTCGAGGACATTTCCTGATTAAGTTTCACTGCACGACTCCAGGATGCTAGTGCGAATTTGAAATTTATTTTGCCCAAACCTAGGGCTTAAATCTGGGACCACATGATCATTTGTGCTTGCAATCACTAAACCAATGAGGCAGTCAAATTTTTATCATAATAATACCATGAGTAGGAATCAAATAATCTCAGTTAAATTTTATAGTTTTAAGTTGCAAATAATTTAATTTTAACATTGTTTTTTGAATGCTTAATCATACTGTAATTCATTATAAATTTAGCTATAGTGAAACAGATCATTGTTCGTATGATACAATTCTTGTGTCTAAAATGAGAGGGAAAAATAATAATATGAAATAAGCAGGGGATGCCATACTGGAACAGCGGGCATCTGCGTCAGGCGACCGCAACCAGTGGATAAGATTTTATAAGTTATTGTTATAATCCTGTGTTTCAAACAGATTTTGTTGTTTTATTCTTGTGCTTAAAATTCAAAACATAAATTGGGTGATTTTTATTAGCGTAAGTAATTTTTCTGGGTATTGACATAATTGTCATACAGCATGAATAACATAGTATTCATCAAACTGACACCAGTTTTTGTTTAAGTTATGAAATCCTATTTAATTTGTAATCCTGTACAAAATAACTACTCCCTTCTAAACACAAAAGTGCCAATTTTGATAAATTTATTTTTAGTTAATTACAGAAATAATAACAGCCAATAATATGTCATGCGGTCATCTTTTCTACCTCAAGCTTAGTGTTTTCATGCCTTCTCCATAGGCCGCCTCTGCTAGCTAGTGGATATAAGGGGCCGTCCATTAATCACGAGATGTGTTTTTAGCATTTTTAACACCCCCTCCTCCCTCTTGGTGATACGTGGTGAGGTTTAAGACTAACTCCCCCTCATCCAAAATCACGTGTATTTTTTAGTACCTATAATGTATAATCTAGTTTTATTCTGAAATTAAGGACCACGATAAGAAATGTCTAGACAGAACGGTTGAAGGTTGCTTTTGACTGGCATAAAAATAATATTAAAGAAATGGTGTAATCATGCGAAAAACATATTATATTCTACTAGTACATGAACATATTTAATATTGTACTAGTGCATGAACATAATATTTAATGTACATTGTCCTCGGACCACGGATTAGCAAGACTTTCTTCAACACAAACGACCGGATAAGCATCTTGCAAGTTAGTTGTTGGTACTGTGCTTTGTTGAAGATCAGCGTCAGTTTCATCAAGCCACTCGGCGTCATCATTTTCGCGCACTACACTGAGAATCTCTCTCGATCTACCGATCGATCTTCGCGTAAAAATTCGTGTAGGACGAACATTATGCATCTGTAGACTATTGTTGCTCGGATTAGGTTCATGCTTGTGACATGAATTTACATGTACAGGCGAGTCAAGTTAACACACATTAAACGCCGCTTTTCGGTTAAGAAATCACGCGGTTGGCGAAAAAATAAATACACGTGATAATCTTACTACACCGCCCTCCCCCCTTGTGATGTTACGTGATTTTTGTCAACCCCACCCTCCCTTTCAAGCCTCACGTGATTAATGGACGGCCCCTAAGAGGAATTTATTACTTCAAACAAAGTTGTATTTGGTTTTGGAGTATAATATTGCCCGAAATTATCCTGATTGTCTAAATATTGTTGACACTGCATCAAAAAAAAAAAAAACTCTGGTCTTTTAGCATAAGTATATTCGGCACAAGTATCAAAACACAATCTATGAGAGAAGCCACAAAATGTTCGTAGTGTTTTCTGCATCAACTTTAAGTTTATAACACATAATATGCTATTATTTATCTTTAGTATAAACAGAATACCATGGCTTACTCAGTTCGCTTATATAACTTTCACAATATAGGCTATTTTTATGCATTTTTGCAGAGTTCAAAAAGAAGAAGATACTAAAGTCACCAATGCTGCTATATTTACTGTAAACAAAGAAGATCACACACTTGGAAATATGATCAGACAGTAAGTAAGCATTTTTTACTATTAGTAGTATATATTCCACTTATAATGATGTCCTGCAGATTTAATTTCAATCACTGCGGCCTGTATCAACAGAGACTGGCCGTCTGTGCAGGACAAGATTATAGTGCTAGAATGTACAAACACAGGTGCATGGCAAAACGACACGACCAGAGAGAGGTCAAGCACAGGAACAACGGTTTAAATGCTTTCCGAGGCACAGAGGTGAATCACCGCCAATTTCCCGACTCCTGGCTGTTACTGAGAACTTCTTTTCTCAAAAATCCAATAACTGATTTTGACCCGACCTGGTAATTGATGATCAGCAATTGTGTTTAAAACCACTAGACCAATGAGGCAGGCTACTTATAATAGTGTATATTATAATACTAAGTGGTAGGAATACTTTCCTGTGTCTAGGTCGGTACCACCTAAATTTCTGCTACCATACACCATGTCTGCTGTGTTCTGGGCTGGCTGGGTATAGAGAGCCAGTATAATACCAGTGATGCGCTCACACCTGCTTATAGAGAACATTACCAGCATAATATTACCACTATATTTACCCTACTATACATAAAGTTTATTGCAATTAAGGACTGAGTGGCTTGTTGTTCGCTTAAAATATATTTCTAATTTAAAATATATTTGAAGAAATAAATAGATATGTTCCTTCGAATATATTTTCGTTAGCCTTTAGCCCCAAAACCTCCACTCTTCAGATTTTCGTCTTACCATAATTTCATCCTATTGAGGTTTTTATTTTTATAGAATAAGGGTTACAATCCACTTGATGGTAAGTGAATACTGTGGCCCATAGACATTTACATCTTTTCTCAATTATGAATCATAAAGCAGATTGAAGACTAAGATGATTTTAGTTAAAAGGGTCTCCAGTTCTCTACACTCACCATACGAATTACAGTAGCATTAGACTGCTATTTTACGCTGGTATTCTGTGAGAGCTGTTGAGCCGAATCATTCATACTACAACTATAATATAACTGCGACGTGGCTACCTCATATTAAGAAAATTGGATACTGATTAAATTAAGGTGTAAAATGGGATATTGATAAATGAGGCTAAGTAATTACTTTTCTGTTTAAACATATAGTTACTATATTCTGTTCAGTTACAGTTATTAACTTGTTGGTATTTTTCAGATGTAATCATATTATGAATGACCCAGAAAAGATTATTATAAAGTTTTTGTATGTATTTGTTGTAGTGTAAATAAAATTAGTTGTTTATAATTATTATTTTTTATTTTAGCCAACTCCTTAAAGATCCAAAAGTGCTTTTTGCTGGTTACAAAGTGCCACATCCACTGGAACATAAATTTGTGTTGCGTATACAGACCACATCTGACTACACTCCTCAGGAAGCATTCATGAATGCTCTAACAGATCTTACATCTGAATTATCTCTATTTGAAGAGAGATTTAAGGTATGAATAATAATGCTAATTTTAGATTTGTTTATATTAATTTTTTATCATGTTGATAATGTAAGTTTTCAAGTTTTTTTTTGTATCTGTTTATTTAATATAATATATTAGTTAAAATAAAATAAATATTTCATCTATATTTACAAGTAGTACAGAGCCGGCCTTTGCCATACGGAAAGGGTTAAATGTTGTGCTACCTCATTGGAGGGTGGCTGAGGGTGGTAGGGGATGTAGGTCTTATTCGGAGCATGCACCGTCTACAACGACCTTGATGCTCCGATCTGCAAGAAAGTTGGTGATCCAATGGCACAATTTCTCGGGAAGCTCATAGGAAGGGAGTTTCGAAAGAAGTGCTTTGTGCCAAACCCGATCGAAGGCCTTCACAATGTCCAAACTAACGGCCAATGCCTCCCCCTTGGACTGTACAGCCTCCGCCCATCTATGACTCAGGTAGACCAGAAGATCACTGTCTGATCAGCCCCGACGAATACCATATTGGCGGTCACTAATCAGCTGGTGATCCTCAGGGTACCGCATGAGCTGGCAGTTTATAATGGATTCCATTGTTTTGGAGAACAAGGAGGTGATGGCGATAGGCTTATAGTTAGACGGGTCTGAGTGGTCGCCTTTTTTAGGGATCGGGTGGACGAAAGCCGTCTTCCACGATTTCGGGACAAGGTCTAGGGAGTAGGAGCACCGGAAAAAACGGGTAAGAAGCGGTGACACGTCCTCAGCACAATTGGTAGAATCACGTCAGGCCCATTCGACTTCTGGATGTCTAGGGAGAGGAGTGCTTAGCGAACCGAGCGCTGTGTGAACCGCATATCCGGCATGGAGCACTCACACCGCTGGATGGTCGGCGGTGTGCTCCCCCCGTTATCGAGAGTCGAGTTGGACGCATAGAAAGAGCCTAGCAGATAGGTTTTCTCCTTTACGGCAAGGACCAGTGAGTCGTCCTCCCTGTGCAGAGATTGAAGAGATGGCTGACAGAAGTTTCCTTGGGCAGCCTTGGCAAGAGGCCGGAATGCACGAGTTCCCGAAGGAAGGCGAACTAGTTTGTTGCCAATTCTGCTTATGTGCTCTGACTTTGCCTTGGCAATGACTCTTTCGAAGGACCTGGAGGCGGAAATATACTTCCTTTCAAGGGCGCTGGTGTTAACATCCCAGGACGTTTATGCGTCAGCCCAGGTCCGGTAGCACTCCTGCTTATAGCGTGATGCTATTTTCCAGGAGCGATTAATCCATGGCTGAGATCAACCATCGACGGGCAGCACAGAGGTAGGAATAAAAAGTTCCATACCCTGAAGTAACACACCAGCGACAGAATTGGCAACAACGTTGGGATCGCCCGGCGAGAAGCAAACCCCCTCAAAGGGTAGGAAGCAAAGACCGCAACCCATCCCAATCGGCCGACTTATAGTGCCAAACACGGCGGCAGCCTGTAGAATTCAACCGCGATTTCAGCGTGAGTGGCTCTATACTCCGGACTAGACAGTGGTCCGAGAAGACAAGAGGAGTGTCGACGGAGACCTGATATCTGTCCGGATGAGAAGTCAGCAGAAGGTCCAACAGGGAAGGTGCATGATCCTACACATCAGGAATCTGCGTAGGCGAAGTAACCATTTGTGTTAGACCATATACCAAGGCAAAATTATGAACAGGTCTCCCCGCATGATCGGTTAGACGTGAACGGAGCCATTCGGCGTGGTGGCCGTTAAAATCGCCGAGGATCGCGATCTCTGCAGATGGGATCTACTGTAGCAAGGAATCTCTAGCCATTTGGACGTGGTCGATAAGTCGCTTTGTTTCGGTATTACCACTATGGGATTTGGGGCCCATAGAGGCACCCGTAGACGCGCGGATGTTCGTCTCTGTCTACGCGTAGCCAAAGGAAGGACAGGTCCGAGACTTCAAGACTGCCGAGGCGTCGGGAACAGATATCTTCTCTGACATATACGCAAACTTCAGTCCGAGGTACAAAGGAGTGTTCCAATTTGTGTACCACGGATAGGAGAGATGCAAAGTATCGGGGATGACACTTGCGTCTCGATTAGAAGGAGCACGGCTGGCTTCGCCGTCTCCAAATGATAGTGGACAGCGTTTAGGTTCAAGTCCCCTGATGTTGGCCACGGATAGCGTGGCACGGGTCGACTTGGTCTTGTTGCCCCGAGCAATTATTGTCTTGAGCGGAAATTTGCTCCACCCACCAGAATACGGGGGGTACCACCCCGGCTCGCATACGTGCAACAGCGAAAGCTGCCGCGTGGCTCTACCACTGTTAAAGTTATTGTGAGTTAAAGTCTAAGTGGTTAAGTTCTAGCGATCGCGCCGATCTACTCTAAGCTTCGGCGGCCGGAACGACGGCGCTCGGTCGACGGGCTTGCGGTCCGACAGGCGACCATACTAAATGTGTCACTGCCTCGCCGCCGTCATCTCATTTTCGTTTTTTTTTTTCGTTCCTTTGCTTTTTTTTCGTTTGTCCCGGTGACGGCGGTGGTGCACAATCGCTCTTAATATGGTTTATTTTAAATTTAAAAGATATTCCAAATTGTAATAACAATGTCGAACAATCAAATAACTACATAAATATAATGACTTCTTATATTAACGCGAACACTACACATTGATTAAAACTACTTTTACGGCTTTTATCGCGTTTATTTATTTTATTTTTAATACCCGACGTTTCGGGTGCTTTCCAGCACCCATGGTCACGGGGGCTGAGGTGACTGACGTCCCGATATCAAAGTTAACACGGAGTACCTTCAGCTTTTTTAATTATTGTCTTTGGTCCGATCTACGCAGAATGAACTAAGTGTGTTTTGAAGTCTTGCAGTGGTTTGGTTTTAATTATAGGTATATTAATGCTTGGGTTTAATTATAGGTTCCCAAGCAGGTGGTAGTACCCAGCCTCCTTCTCTATTGAAATTAGGATGATTTTAATTTCAATAGCCTCACGTATCATCCTTGGTAGGAATCGATGTTCTTTCGCGAGGATTTGTGGTCTATCAAATCTGATGTAATGGCCCAACCATTACATCAGATTTGATCCATCCAGGATATGATCTCAAACTGCAGACTTCCGGGAATGTTGATGCTTCACGTCAGCTATGTGTTCTTTTACGCGGGTTCTAATTGATCTATTTGTTTGCCCTATATATGAGAGACCACAATCACAATCAAGCTTGTACACTCCTGCATCTTGTAGAGGAATATGACACTTGACGGATGGTAAGAACTGACTAATCATCTCATTTGGTTTTAAAAATCGAATACCATTTATTTATTTAAAAAAAGATTCTCGGTCTTGTCACAAGGTTTTGTCAAACTTGTTTAGTCGTTGAGAAAATGGAATTTACTCGAGAAATTTCAAGAGCGATGATTTATTATGACTTTCGAAGTGGTTTAACACAAAAACAGTGTGTTGACCGGATGATTTCTGCATTTGGTGATGAAGCCCCATCCAAAACCACACACAAACGCTGGTTTGCTGAATTTCAATGTGGACGTGTCAAGCTCAGTGATGATCCCCGTCAAAGTCGTCCAAAAACTGCAGTCACCCAAGAATACGTTGATGCTGTGCGTAAACTGATTGATGAAGATCGACATGTGACATACCGCGAAATTCAGGCAACTTTAGACATAGGCATGAGTCAAATACAAATAAACTTGCATGAACAATTAGGTGTAAAAAAGTTGTTTTCCCGATGGATACCGCATTCGCTCTGTGAAGAGCAAAAAGTGGCTCGCGTTATTTGGTGCGTCAGAACTCTAGAAAGATTTCACGCAGGATCCTCAAATGCTGTATACAACATCGTATCAGGTGACGAATCCTGGATATGCGCGTACGAACCCGAAACAAAAAACCAATCACGAGTTTGGGTGTTCGAAAATGAGTTAAAGCCAACAAAAATTGTTCGTTCACGGAGTGTTGCAAAAAAAATGGTGGCCACGTTTGTCTCCAAAACCGGCCATGTTACGACTATTCCTCTTGAGGGACAAAGAACGGTTAATGCAGAATGGTATGCTAGCATTTGTTTGCCACAGGTCGTTTATGAACTCCGTAAAGAGAACTGCAACCGCCGCATCATCCTCCATCACGACAATGCGAGTTCTCACACCTCACACAGAACAAAAGAGTTTTTAGAGCAAGAAAACAGAATTATTAGACCATCCGCCGTACAGCCCCGACTAAGCCCTAATGATTTCTATACTTTCCTTAAAATAAAGAATAAATTACCTGGACAGAGATTTTCATCACATGGAGAAGCTGTGGACGCCTACAAAACGGCCATTTTGGAGACCCCAACTTCCGAATGGAATGGTTGCTTCAATGATTGGTTCCATCGTATGGAAAAATGTGTCAAATTTCGCGAAGAATACTTCGAAAAGCAATAAATACATTTTTAAATAGTAATGTGTCACTTCCTTGATTCCCGAAATTTTCAGTGCCGCTCTCGTACTTATTCTCACTTTTATTAAACGCCACTCTTATAAAGTCATGTATAACTTATACGGTGCATATTATGTTGCGTGAATTAAATATATGATAAACTTACTATGACCTATCGTATATGTGTCAAATTTAGCTAATATAATTATATCCTAAGAAATATAATAAAATCTAGATAAGGCAATTTACATCAGTCATATAAGAGATACCGACATCGGAGGCGCCAAACTCTTGTTGGTCCATCCCATAGTCGCCTCTTACGCAGCACACGACATATACCCAAGGAAGGGATCAAAGCATCAGGCTTTGAACCCTTTATAGTAAAATTAATTCCTGTATCTTCTTGTTTATTTTTATTAATTTTTTTCTGTCGTGAAAAGGAATGAAACATTTGCTATTATCAAGTAAACTTTTTGTATTTGCTTTATATCAATTATCAATTACATAGTTATTTTATTTTTATTGGCCATTAATATACTTAGTCGGGTCATAAGTTCTGTTAAAACCTTATTATTTAAGAATTTGGAATACTGGCTAGATGAACTTCACCAATTTCAAAAATATAACATTTGCGCTTGCCGAAAATAAAAAAGATATCAATTTTCATTATATTACCGCGTTGCACCGCTGTGGTTACGCGCCAAAAGAGATTTTCAATATTCTACAAAAATTGAAAATAACCCTACGATTTGTTTATTGCACTATCACATGATTCACTGAAGGTTCAAGCTTCGAAGATCGTAAGAGGACTGGCCGAACTCGTACAGTTAGGACACCCGCGATCATCAAAGCAGTGAAGGCGCGAATCCAACAAAATCCTGTTCGTAAACAAAAAATCTTAGCTCTTCAGATGGGCCTAAGCAGAACCACGGTCAAAAGAGTGATCAATGAAGACCTGGGACTACGAGCTTATCGTAAGAAGACCGGACATTTTTTTAACGAGCGTTTGACAAAAATTAGGCTGTATAGATCCCGCGCTTTGTTACGGCGGTAGGCGGGAAAAAAATCGAGAATTTTGTTTTCGGATGAAAAAATTTTTAACATAGAAGAAAGATAATAAACAAAATGATAAGGTGTATGCCCACAGTAAGAAAGAAGCCGGCACGCGTATTGCGAGGGTTCAACGAGCACATTATCCTTCGTTACTTATGGTTTGGCTTGGAGTCTCATATTCAGGCTTAACTGAAGTGTTTTTCTGTGAAAAAGGTGTAAAAACCACTGCCGAGGTGTACCAAAATACCATCCTAACAAACACAGTGGAACCACTTTCTCAAACAATGTTCAAAAATAGACATTGGATATTCCAACAGTACTCTGTACCAGCTCGTAGGGACATGAAAACCTTTTCTAGTCCAGATTTAAGCCCACTGGTTTATAAGATATGACAAAATTTGAAGAAGAAAGTCTGTGCTTAATCTCATCAGAATTTGGAATCTCTCGGAGCATCTTTGGCTAAAGCAGCGGCAGAAATATATATGAGTGTGGTGCGTACTGTGATTGATGATTGGCTGCGTCGATTAAGGGCATGTATTCAAATTAGGGGAGGGCATTTTGAATGATGTAAATAAAACTGTATTCTAAACTAAATTACCTTTCATTTCATATATAATTATCAAAAAGTGTTTCATTAATTTTATGAAAAGTTTTTGACAGAACTTATGAACTAAGTTTTTTTAATCCTGACAAAACTTTGTCTTCTTGTCTATTTCATATTCCTGATTACATTACTTTATCAGTTATTGTTTTTCTTTTGTTACAGGAAGCAATAAAGGAGAAGAAAGATGGTTTAGATTGAATAATTGTAAAAAAAATTGTAATTATAAGAATAGCAATAAATTATATTAATTTTGTAAAACATGGTTTGTTTTCCTCCTATTAATTACAGTTTAGACGTAAGCCGAAAAGTCTACTAGCATTCATGTGTATTTATATCTTAGACCGTTTAACTAGGTTAAACGGTTTTCACAGTTTTCATTAATAAAATCCTAAATAAGCTGTTTTACGAAATCCTAACCCTAAGGGGGTGAAATTGGGGTAAAATGGTTACATGCAAGTCTTATATTTTAAGTATAGATATGAAGATCGACATTTGCTTTATTAGTTTTAAATAATAAATACATGCATAGTTAAGCTTTACCTATATAGCTCTTTATACTTAGGTAAGACTTTTGCAGCGAGAAAATTTCGAAATCTCATAGGAAATCAAATATTGTACACGGACGAAGTCGCAGGCGGCCGCTAGTTACATAATATATGTGTTATGTAATTGTGTGATAAGTATATTTTTTCTTACCTGTCCACTTTTTCCTGTGGTTATTAAAAAGCTTGTAATATCTCCACTTAATTTTGGTTTTTCAGGAAGAAATATTTTTGATTTCTTTTTTACGGAAAGATATTAGATGCTTCCTTAAGCCTGAAGTGTTTCTGTTTTTCATTTTTATTTCAACCTTTTTATGTTGGCATAATTTCCACAAAGCAATTTGGGATGCATGAATTATGTCGTAAAACTCATCAAATTTACTTTTATGTCTTTTAGATCTATAACTCCAACTCTCACTACTCCGACTAGAACTATTCAACTCTTCGTCACTCATGTCAAATTGTAAACTTATCACTCCGAGAACAACAAGGATTAGAGTAAAAACAATTAATACATTAGACTCGAAGCAAAGCTCAATTGGGAATGACTGGAATTAAAATAAATACTACTATTTGTAAGTACACGCCGAAATACCGACAAAGGAAAGTTCGGCATCCTTTGATAAAATTAATGATTCTTCAGAAGATTAATAAAGTAGATGCGTTACCAGATAGGTATAGTGTGCCTACGTAAAAATGAAATGTAAATATGTAAATAAAATTGTGTATATTATGTTCTTCTTGTGATTGAATTAATCTACGTTAATTGAATTAAATTTGCCTTCACTCGTTTGAAATTCAAAATTCAAATATGTTTTTTTCAAGTAGGCATTAAAAATACACTTTTGAATAGTCATATAATTACTGTTTTCCCAATTTTTTCTTTTCCATGTCCAGGGGTTCTGATTCTACTGAGAAGAATCATGGAAGAAAGTAAGAAACTCAGTAGTTGCTCTTTTCAAAATATTTTTATAATAGTTCTATAAATATGTAAAGCGATAAGTCAAACATAAAATGTCAAATGTATATGTAGATACCAAATCGGTTTAGAAATTTCTAGTTAGTCCTGTGTAGTACGAGAGGTCAGTTCCAAGCATTTTTGTCTGACTTAAATTGAAAAGGTGAAAGATCTAACATTTCTTTTGGAATCTTATTATAAAAGCGTATATCGCTACCCAAGAACACATTATATACTGTGTGTAACCGGAAAGCACCTGCTTTGGTGTTGTGATTTTATTTTTATTTCTACTATTAAAATTGTGCAAATCACTATTATTTACATCAATTCGATGCAATCAATTTTTTTAAACGGTTCTCTAAGAGATACTCGGGCTTCTAAAAAGTACATAGATCTTATTTTACGCTTTTTATTTAATATTATTCGATTAGCATTGTACAAAATGTTTACACGTTTCAAGTGTGTTAAAAGTGTCTACAATATTTATCAAATGGGTGACGACATATTCGAACACTTTGTGTTCAAAACACACACTTCCAAAAATCGAGATTTGCAGTGAACTTATTGAACATGTTTATCTATTAGGTAATAATAATAATAGTAAGTAATTATTATAAACCCATATAGTTAATATTATAATAATTACTAGAATAAATTATTATGGTATCTACCTATCCTTACCATTATCTAATTACAATATTCCTTGCGAGATCAGCATAATGTATTCGTGTCCATTCTGAGCACCCGGAAACTTATTTTATTCTTTGGAACATGTACTCTGTGGCGGCATTCAAACAGTGTCAAATGTTGTGCGTGCGGCGTGGCGGCGACGATTGAATGCGATATCAATAGAAGCCGCCGGCGCGTGTATCTTGACCTTGTACTTCCGAATAGCTGCAAAATTTCTTTGACAGATCAGTATTCGACCTTTGATGATGCCGACAACAAGACGCCGCGCACTATCAAAGTGCCGATGGTCAAAACTAGGGATGCACTGTTTTTTCTTTTAATGGATATTTTCATCCGCTATGTATGTTTATGGTATTGTTCGTAATGCGCATAAGTCCAATTTTCTAATTTTTTTTTATATATTTTTTGCGTCTCATAGAGTCCCTAAGCGTATACCCGAACTCCTATACTCCCTGAAACGACACTCATTCCTAACTGCAAGACGCAAGAGTCTCGCAGGCTTAATCTTGTTCTTGCTCAAATCTTGCACGGTCAGTCTTGGTCTTGGTCTTGCTAAAATTAGGCGGTCTTGGTCTTGCAAAAATGCAAGAACAAGACCAAGACTGCAAGACCAAGACCGATTTTGGGCAACACTAGTTTAACCCAATGGACTTGCCTCGCGTGATTATTCCCCTCTGCCAAGGTAATAGATTTTAAAATCGTGCGTTTATAAAAACTGATTACGGAATCGATTTTATCATGACAAGAATCGTTTCCGCCGAAGTAGGTGCTATTTAAAAACTGTCGATCTGTGCGGTTAACTTGTGTATAAAGCAGTCAAATACTTAAAATTTACAAAAAGATGGAGTTACCTTCCATATGTAAGCAGTTTTATTGTGATACATGTTTTTTTCTATTAAAATGATTTAACCCTTCAATTCCCCTAAAAATCCCATGCAGTTGCATGCGTCCGTCAAATCCCGATCCATCCACAGTACTTAAAACCATTAAAACTTATATTTAGAGACTACTTTTCTATGAAGAAGTTTGGCATTATAAAATCTATACAAAATTTTCTTTCTTGTGGTCTAAACAAAAGTCAGGTTTTACCTCAGATGAAATAAAAAAGGTAGATACAGCGCGGCCTTTGTTATTGGTGAAGCCAAAAAACTCTGCTCCTTTATGTAAGCACACGTGTTCACGCACACACATGCATCAAACTACGCTCATTTTCGCTCAGTACTTCCCGGGGCGTCGTGTAGTAAATTTGCCTACAAAATGCCGTCCTGTGTAGTTAAATGGTGCAAAAACAATACCAAAGTGAACAAAAAGTTTAAAACAATATCGTTTCACTCGTAAACATTCATTTAACTATATTTTAATTTGTTATTCCAAGACAATTTTGAAGGTTATTCGAAGCACGAATGTCAATGTTTCGAGATTACGTAACGGAAGAATATTGCCAGTATTTCTTATTTCTAATGATCCAAGATTTGGGTAATTAATTTTAGGCTAAGTTATAAAAATATATGTAGTCAGCATATTTTTTATTAGTTGTTATTATGTTACATCAAATTGAAGTCAAGGTAAATATTTAATTTTTTAAGTCGCTGATGTTTCTGTTTTAATTGTTGAGTACTTACAAACTATTTTACTATCAAAAATATTTACGATTTTAGGCTACCAACGAATATTTTAATAAGACATGATTTTTTTACGTACTAGAGCCATGCTGCAGTTATACTATTAGTAGTATAGTTATAGCACAAATGGGTCGGCTTGACCGGGGAAGGACCACGCTCTCACAGAATACTAGCGTAAAATAGTAGCTTTATGCTGCTGTTTCGTAAGGCGAGTGTAGAGAACCGGAGACTCTTTTTACTGGAAACGAGTCATTCCATCTTAGTCCTCACGGGTGACAGTGCATCTGCATTTTGATTCGTAATCGAGGATATATATAGATGTCTATGGGCCACAGCAACCACTCACCATCAGGTGGACTGTATGCTCGTTTGTCATCCTATCCTATAATAAAATGAAGGGTAGCTGCTATAAGACTGAGCTGAAATGCACCAAAATGGCAGCCATCCTCTTAACTTGACAGTGATAGAGCCACGCAGCGGCTTTTGATGTCGCATGGATGGACTAGCTTGAACCGGGGTGGTACCACGACCTCACAAAATACCTGCGTGAAGTAGAGGTTTTCCTCTGTTTCTTCCTCTCATTCCAATCTTAATGCTGTCCACTACCACCCGGAGACGGCGAATCCGGCCTTGCTCTTTTTAACCGAGACTCAGGTGTCCTCTCCGGCTGATACTTCAACTCTCCTACCCGGGGTACAAATTAGACTTAAATTACACTTCTTTGTGTCCCCGGCTGGAGTTTGTTCGATTTTGCATTTACTAAAATATACTTTTTTTTTCATTTAGAAAAGTATATTTTTAATTCCACGGAAAATTATTTTTTATTCCAACTAGTTTTTTTAGTATTAAGTTATTTTTTTATACTAAACATATTTTACATTACATTTGTTGTGTATTTTATCGATGTTAACATGCTCACTCGACAATCTATCAAGAGACTTTTAAATGATCTACAGAGGCCTCCTACGTGCTCTATCTTTTTTAAGTTGTCAAATTGTTGAAATTTATTAAAAACAGACCGATATAATTTCGCATTCGCATCGCATATTAATCTTATAGTTGTAGTATTGTATCTCGAATTTCAGGGACTTTAAAAAAAAGTGGCAACACTTCTCTGACTCACACAA
Organism: Parnassius apollo; assembly: GCA_907164705.1. NCBI lineage: Eukaryota > Metazoa > Arthropoda > Insecta > Lepidoptera > Papilionidae > Parnassius > Parnassius apollo. The sequence goes on from CAJQZP010000851.1 coordinate 4,017,419, forward strand.
AGTTATAAAACTGGTTACAGTTTCTTATTCGAGGTGCGATATCTACCTTTTTTTACTTCATCTGAGGGTTTTACTTCATTACAAAAAGACTATTGTATTTTGATAAAAAAAACGGGTACATACCAAGCGGATTTATTTAAAATTTGAAATTAACAACTTATATGGATCTAGGTTTGAAATAAAGAATATTTGGGGTAGATACCCCAAGTTTTCCCCATAGTTTTCTCACCTGGTTGGGTTCCATAAATATATAATTGTGAATGAAAATGATAAATATACATAAATATCAATAAAATTAAATAAATACATAGAAAATACATAAATAAATAAAAACCCAACCAGATGTGATCCCTCGGCAGGGGAGACCAAACGGCCGAGGGTTAGGGTGAAAGGGAAAGAAATTGGCGAACGATGCGGGCGGTATCGAGGAGCACCGCCTTCTGCATTTGAGCCCGGAGCGGTCCGTCACGGAGTCCCAGTCGCCTCAGATGACCCGAGAGGCTGACCGGGTTTAGTCCATTCGCAGAGACGACTACAGGAATAATTTCGGTCGGCAGACTACCCCACATTTCACAAACGGAATGGTAATGTCGACCAAAAATATCCTTGACTGTGCCCGGTCCATCAGCACAATATCAGGCTTATTCGCAAGAATAGTCCTGGCGCGATCATCTTCGAGCATGGCTTTGTATCTCTGATAGTTGTTCGTCTTAATAACCAGATCCTGTATTCCACAGACAAAACCCTCGGTTTCCCCGAAGAGGTCGCCAAAGCGTAGCCAGAAGAGGGCGGCTACAGTGTCTACGAATGGCTCATGAGCTTTGTAGAACCTCCCATGGAGCTCCTTCTCCTTCCATACGGTCTCGGTCGGCAATGCTATGAACTGCCGGGTTCTGCCATTGCTCCTTGGCTATGGATATGGGATAAGTCCTATATCACAATAAATGATGTCTCCATAGATTGGATCATCCGATCTCGCCAGAAAGTAATTACGGAGGCTGCACACTTCGCGATTATGCATGGTAAGCGCGCTTAAAAAGCCACGCCCACCAGGCTTACGCGACAAGTACAGCCTCATTACCGACGATCTCGAATGATGCACTCTATGGGACGTCATGGTATTGCGGACTTTTCTATCCAGTGTTAAGATCGATCAGAGACCACCTGAGTATGCCAAAGGTATACATGACGAAAGGCATGACCCAACCGTTATATGCGTGTGTCTTATTCACACCGGACAAAAGGCTGTTTGGTCAAGCGTGTATAAAACATGTCGCAAACTGACTGTTTCATACCAGCCTCATCGATACCGATGTTCTATGACATAGTCAGGTATCCGTATGTTTCAGACTCGGAAAGGGTCTTTAAGTTGACAGGCACAGATAAATCTATGCCCTCAGAGTTAGCAACCTTTCCTCTTTCAACACGGAGGACTTATATATTCAGTAATCTATGACTGCACACTTATCCGTTCCCAGCTCTATTCTAATAGAATTGCTAAAATCACAAGTGTTGTTTAGCAATTCCACAAGATGGCAGCGACTGGAGGCGAATAAATTGAGGTCATCCATATACAAAAGGTGGGTCGCTTTTTTCCTTTCCGAATCTGAAATTCCCTCCCGGAGCCCTCCAGTAAAGTACTGAGAGGGTTCAAAGAGAGACAGAACCAGATTGGACTCAATCGCCCTGGAAGATACCTCTTCTTATCCTTATGTGGCTTTTTTCCGCAGCCGCCATCCGCTCACCCAGATGACAAAGGATTGTACTCCACTGCCCCATACACTGCTCAAGGAAGTCATTAACTGTACATTCAATCTTGTACAGCTCGAGGACCCTCTTTAGCCATATATGGGGCACCGAGTTAAATGCCTTTCTGTAGTCAATCCAGGCGTCGGATAAGTTCTAAAAAAAATAGAATTTTGAAATTTCTAGAGAAATAAAAATTAAGAATTATTATTATTCACTATTTGAAATCATTAATCCTGTTTCTAAAGCTCTACAGCATGAAAATAATGACTTACAGAAAGCTAACATTTTACCAAGTAATCTTTTGAATAGACTGAGCGAAATAAGAAATCAAAATTCATTCCATTCATGGTTTGCTCAGCGAGTCCAGAGATAAGCAAAAGAGTGGGGTGTAAAAACTGCTTACAAAAATCAAAGAAAGAAGATAATGAGGCATTTTTTATGAAGATTATCAGTAGGTGAGAGAATTTCATACCCGGAATCGTACTTCAAAGTCAATGTGTACTATTGATGTTTTGATAATATATTAATGTCTCAAACTAAATAAAGATTTTAGAGCCTCTGAGACCTAAGTAATGTATTCGAAGTATTACAACCGGAAAAACTCTTACTTTTTCGAACAAAATCACGAAAAAGTATGTTGGAAAACTGTCTGATAAATACAGTAAAGACATGTCAGTTGATCTTTATGAAAAATTAATAACTTTGAAAACATACTTTAAATCTAAAATTCTGAAAATTCATAGAATTTTATATGCTGATAAAATTCAATGGCCTAGCATCCAGTTTCCCTGCAAAACTGCAACAGCTTATAGAAGTTTTTTGAAATAAAAACTAAAAAATTATCTGAGTACCACTATGGGACAGGAAAAGTAAGGCATTTCCATGAAAAGGCTATCATAATTGTCACTATTGTCTATAGAAGCAGATAATTTAGAAAACACTGCAATCGAAACACAGTCGAAAAGTGAAAAAGTCTGGCTATACAAATAAGCTCGATGTTTAGGTACCACACGAACTCACTGAAAGAAACCTAAGGAATCGTGTATGTTGCGATTCTCCAATAAAACATAATAAAACCGAACCATTTTAGCAAAGATTAATCACTGGCGACGAGAGTAAATCACCTAAGACAAGATCGTGCGAAAAAATTATGGTTAAAGGGTAGTCAAGCCCACAGACTGGTGATGGTGGTGGTGATGAAGGTGATGGTGTGTGTACGAGTATGATGGGATTAGATTGGTGGGATAGTTTATTATGAGCTTTTACAGCTGTGTAAAAACATCGATTCGGAGATAAAACGACCGGAATTGACCATGAGAAAAGTAGTGGTCTTTCATCAAGATAAGTTCAAACCACACAGGTCTTTAGTCACTAAGCAAAAATTAAGAGAGTTTAGTTGGGAAGTGTTAAAGCGCCACGCCACAAACGCATTCCTGTGTCCTGTACGCCAAAGCACAAAGTAAACAAAAATACCTACGAAAAAAATAGTGTTGCCAAGAATTGATATATCGGTAACATACAGTGACTTGTTTTTGTTGGTTTTTTATGCAATAAATGACTACTTATAATCTGGGATGTTTTTTTAATCTTGCGCTGTCTGTCACTTTTTGTACATATGTACTTAGTACATAAATAAAAAACAAACATTACAAATAAAATAGTAGTACGCAACACTACTCTCCATCGTGATGACGTCACTGTCACGACTGGACGACAACGGCGTAGCTGACCTTACTTTTTAAAACTTCCTTAGAGATGTAGCCGTGTCGCAAGTTGTATATCGATTTCGAAATTTTGAGACTATATTTTTTCCGAGGCTTCTACGGTTTCTACGGCGCCACGATTAGCAGGCGCTTTCGCATTCGCAGGATTCGCATAGTTTCCGAGATATCGATACTCAAAATTCGAATACTTAAACCAAATCAGCACGCCCCAACTCCACGTAGTCTTGTCTGCCCTACCCTTAGTGTTTTTGTAAAGCCATAGGCGTGGAGGGCGAGCAGCCCCCGCCCGCCGAAGGCGACTAATAAGTCAAAGTTGCGGAGGTGTGCATGGGTGCTTCCCGCAGTGCCGAAGCTGTTGCAGAAGTAACTTTGGGTCAATATTCCTGTGTAAAAAAGAGAGCTTATGATTTTACAAAAAAAAAAAAACATTACTCATAAACTATACTTTTCTACAAGGGGGAAAGGGTAGGGGCTTCCCCTGAACCCACTCTTTCCTCCACCCTCGTACGCAAGTATTGGATGTCTATAGTTTTCCTTCCAAAAATAATATATAGATCTCGACGTCCATCAAATCGTAAGAACAGTAGTCGTGCCTTTTTTCCTTTGTACTTAATTGAAACTGTCACTAAACATATATGAGTACTTAATTATGTTCATATTTTTATTTCTACGTGGATATTTTCCGCAAATAATATATATAATTTTTATAGTTAGATCGGTTTTTAGTCTACTCACAATACTATGCGGAACGATTGTAATGCCAAAAGTTAGCAAGTCGATATACTATTTTAAGCCCTAATGCTTTTTCATTATAAAAAAAAATAAGTTGTATTTTAATTTGTATAATTTGTAAAAAAAAATTACTACTACTTTTCAGAAGTATTATGCTGACATTTGTTTCCCCAAAGAATATTACAATTCGCTTTATGAGAGAAAAAAATATCTACTTTTTTATAGCATAGGGTGACAAACGAGCACACAGTCCACCTGATGGTAAGTGGTTGCTGTGGCACATAGACATCTACATTTATAAACTTCCGCTAACTAAATACAATGATGTGTCTTACCTGGATTGAAGAGCACCTCCCGCCCTCCCTCAATTGCATGCACTAACTCCGCAACCACTAGTCCCAGCACCACTACTCCCGGCACCACTACTTCCAATACCACTATTCCAGGTAAGACACACCATCGACGATAATACGACACGTGTTTCGCCACTACGAGGCATCCTCAGGTGATGTAAGACTCTACGGCGGCTGACCGCTAAGTCTTAGCGGTCTACTCTCTACTCTTCAATCCAGGTAAGACACATCATTGTATTTAGTTAGCGGAAGGTTGCGAGGTAATTTATATTTTTATTATAATGGATTTCCGCAAAGTAACGCCTGATTCTATCAATTATCTACATCTATACTCGATTACGAATCAAAATGCAGATGCGTTGTCACCCGTGAGGATAAGATGGAATGCCTCGTTTCCAGTAAAAAGGGTCTCCGGTTCTCTACACTCACCATACAAAACACAGCGGTATTAAGCTACTATTTTATGCTGGTATTCTGTGAGAGCGTGGCCCTCCCCCGGTCGAGCCAACCCATTAGTGCTACAACTGTACTACTAATATAACTGCAGCTTGGCTCTACCACGTATAATACTAGTTGCAATATAAAATTATATAAACACGAGAATTATTTTAAAAAACAGAATATTCATGTTGCAACGCACTTTTCCCGCTATTCGTTTATGACGTCATCAGGGTGTCGTCTATCCTTGACCACGGCGCCCAATAAACTAATAATCGATGACGCGCTAAGGATGCGCCAGAGTTGAGATATTGGATTTATTATACGAAGTTCATTTGATGAAATTTTCTTTTATTTATGTAGCTGATTATATTTTTATGTTTCTTACCTTTTGTTTTATTCAAATATCAATAATAATTTAAAAAATAACACGTTTGCGTTTAATTTTGAATAGTTTTCAATAAATCTATGCTTAACGCATTACAACACTAGCGGTCAAAAATAGACGACATTGGCGTGCTGGACATGATATTTGCTTGGATAAGAAACCATTTTTTACTTCAAAGTTTCTGAGTACTTGTGGCTATAAGAGACTTGTTTTATAAACTTTCACATTGCTGGGATAATCTATATTGAGAAATGTAGAATTAAAATACCAGTAATAATTTTCCAATATCTATATTTCATAGTTTTGTGGGCCGGGTTTTTTGTCAACTGTAGACGTCTTTGGCACTCAGGGCCCACAGGTGCTGGTCAAATATAGGCGATTTTGGCGCTCAAAAGGTTAATACATCCACCATAAATATAGTCTTGACCTTGCACCCTCAGATTTTCACCTGTTTCGGTCACTTCAGAATTCTTTGGGTAGTGTTAGGTTACATCAAGACAGGACTGTCGACTATGGCAATAAGTTATCGAACAAAATGCCACATAATATGTATGTTATAATTTAATGTAATAAAACTTTGAAAAAAAATGTGTATATAAAATACGAAGACATTTTTCCCCGACGTTCGCCGTCGCGCTTTTCTTTTCTTTCGGCGAAGTTCGCCGAACAAGACAAGAAAATTATATTTGATTTGAATTGTTTGGCTAGCTTAGTTCCTAGGAGTTAAAATATATAATTATTGTTACGAGCTTGAGGTTCGTGACAATAAAAATTGCCGATAAAATTACCTAAATTAACACTTTAATTATCTTTACACAAATTTAAACTTAAAACACTAATAATTAATCACACTGATTCACTTTATTCCACTCAGAAGCTTAGGTTGTCTCGCCAATTCAATACTTCCCCGATCGCACCTTGCAGCGCCTATAAATACACATTAGTACCGAATCATCCAAAACATTCAAGTAAATACGCGCACCAATCGACAAAGCCCCGAAAGTTCGAGAGTCAGCTTCCAGAAGCTTCGTTCTTCATTTCGAAAACAGATGGCGCTGTCGGTTGAAAGATTAGTGATGTTATTTTCTGGAAAGCTCTCCCCTCGCTCCGTTACCCGACACTAGATGGCGCTAGTGCCAGATGTCAACTTAGCCGCGCAACATTATTTTAATTTAATGCGAGCGGTTTCGGGCCTTTCATTTGGGTCCCCCAACAAATTTTGATACAGGGCCTGTCTAAGACACGCTCCGCCACTGACTATAAGGGTTCCTTGTTATTTTACCATGGAACCCTAAAAAGACTTGTTCCGCTGACCAAACTAAAGAGTTCAGATGATTTTATTTATTCGAGTGCGTTTTGCTCATGCTTGTTTTTTTTTCTTCTCAGGAAATTATCGATATGGTAGCATCGCAATTAATTCGTCTGTCTTACACTCTATAACTTTTTCTATGTTGATGTATTTAACTTATAAGTTTGCGTAAAATGTACCTAATATTAAAAATGTGCCATAATGACACAAATTTTTATTGAGTAGGTGTGCAGTACTGTCTATATAGTGTTTCCTCGCTCCGTACCAAGTGACAAGAATTTTTTTAACATTAGGCGCATTAATCGTCCTTTGGTTGAATGGTCTAAGGTATAATTTATTATATTGCATACTGATGAATTTGGCATTGTGTTTGCCAATTACGACATAACGGCAAATCTAACACTGCACTGCGTTAAGGATTCCACGTATAAAGTATTGAAGAGACTTTTAACAACTTACAGTATTTAAAAAAAAAACATTTTTATAACAAAGCCCACACCTTTCTTTTCATAGCAAACATAATCATTCATACGGAATGCGAAAACGAGTAATCATTGCATTGTCTGCATGTAATACGAAATACTATGCCAAATAAATTATATAAGGACAAAGAGAGACGCTCGTCCATTTTAAAAAATATAAAAAATACATTCATAGATAACACACTGCGGCGCGGCGGGTGCGACGGTCGTACGAGACGAAGGCGCTGCGCACACCGTGTACGACTTATATTCATAAATATGACTCGTATACCTAATATAATGATGGTTTAATGCCATAAAGCTATATCCGACAGGTGTAAGGGCCGTTGTTAAGTCCGCGGCTTAAGGTATTAAATGAAAGAAAGGTATGAGTTTTGTATTTGTACTTTTCAATATTTTAACCCTGAATTTTCTCCTTGAATTTCTTGGGTTGGGTTTACAATTCGGTCGCCTGAATTTGAAGATTCTGTCACTGTGGGGGAGTCAAGGGGGTTTATCTGAAGCACCCCCACTCGATTTTTTCTGCCGGAGCAGCGTCGAAGTATTTTTAATTATTTTTTAAAAATATTGGTAAATGACTAATTTAATTACGTTTTTGACGTTTCATCTGTCAATGTCAAATCGATATATAGTACTGAATCGATCTAGTGAATCGATATTTCACCCTAGAGAATCGAGATCGAATCTTTTTCTGTTTTATTTAGATTTGCAAAATTATTTACAATTGGTTGAATGTACCCCAACTCGTAAAGAATGACAGTTTTTAATTTAATTATTCAATGTTATCTGTACTTTATTGTATCTTTTGATATCGTAAATATAAACTTTTAACGCAAATAAAAAAAAACGATTTTTGCGAAATTGATCTTTAAGATTTCGATTTTTTGTGAATCGATTCATCTAATTTCGATTTGAATCGATTTAAAAATATGAAAAATTAAATCGCTATGCCGGCCATTTTGTTGACAGCTTTTCCTCACGGTGATGCTTCCGAGTTTCAGAATTTTGGTGAATAGTGAAATATTTGTGGCGGCGGAATACTGCTAAATATCGCAAAGATCTTTTCTTACAAATGGTGGCAGCCATAAATTATGTTTATAAATTAAAGTAGTTACGAAAGTTAATAATTTGGTGTTATATCGAGTGCAATAGCGAGCGAAGCGAGCCTGGGACGTGGAGCACCCCGACTCGGACAGGTTAGGTTAGAAGAGGATGACGGGGTCGTGTGAGCGAGCGAAGCGAGCGAATAGACCCCGTCATCCTCTTCGTGGTTATTTTTTTTGTAAACCACTTAGAAGTAGGAGCCCCGCGAAGCGGGGCTCCGTCGACCGGACCTCCCTCGACTGCACCACGTTAAGTGGCGTGGGGCTTCCATCCTCCAACTCTCTCTACCCATAAATCAGGTTAAAATTGTCATAAAAATTACGAAACATAACCTCAAAATGAGATTTTTAAAAATTAATAAAAAAAAAAACTAAGCACGTCCGGCAGAAAGTGGAAGTAGGGGGTGACTGTACAACTCCTCCCCCTCCCCCCACGCCACCCCCCACCCCCAAATTCAGGCGACCGAATTGTAAACCTTACCCAATTTCTTCGCCGGCCTTTTTTCACTAATTGCTTGGACTCGTGCTTAGATTCCAGACAGTATAGGCAAACCCACGTCTCAGATCCATAAGTCATCACTGGTAACACGCACTGGTGGTACAATCTTGTTTTCAGGTATACCTGATGAGAAGGTTTGTCGTAATCTCCTGAACGCTGCCAGCCGAGTTGAATCCGTCGATTGACGGTCGGACTATGTCCTAGGTAAACATAATCGGCGACAACATTATACATGCATACATCTGTAAATTCTAACGAGGAATCAAGAAAAAGCTTTATATCGTATTACTTTTATTGCTTTTACAAAATGTTTTAATATTTTTGACCCGAATCATTACAATATGTTGCAGGAGATATAGAATAAATACAGATAAAATCCTGATTGTGAGTGAAGTAGCACATATTATGCTATTCATTACGATTCTCAATAGGCATTATATCCAGATAATGCATACGAGAATTAAATACAATCACCTAATTTGTTTTAAAATAACATGCTACCATTAAAACTTAGATAAAAAGATCAATTTTTTCTTATGTACAGACATTTTCTAAGATATCAACTACAAAACAAGTCATACCTGTAAATGGTAAACAATAAATAATACTCATGCAAAGAGTAATAACAAACAACGGTAACGTTATAACTAGTGTTAAATAAATAGCTGTTAAAAAGTTTCTTCTTCATCACAGTTCTCCGTGGCGTGACCAAACACTGAAACAATTGAACAGTTATCATATATTATTATAAAACATGTTATTAATAAAATTTATATGATACACAATAAAACCAAATTAAAACAATAAGGTAAAATAATGGTTCTTCTCTTGATGTAAGTGAAATACTTTCAATCAAGGGTTTCCTAACCGAAAGGATTAAGAAATTATTTAGAAAATTGCATCGAAGGCACTTAATGTTCAGCAAACTGTTTATTGGAAGTGGATTATTCCTGTAAATTTTTGCAAATTGGCCCCTGTTAAGCGGTCAACCATAGAGATGACATTATGACTAAAAATGGCAAATTAAATATTTTTTTGTTATTTTAAATAGGATATGAACAAAATATTTGTGGTATCTCAGTATTCGAATTTGTTTTCTGTCTGAGAGTTGATTCTACCGTTAAATAGAAATGCAGCAATTGTTGTATTCCGATTTGAAAGGCGTGGAGAGCCAGTATAATCATACTGCGAGACGTTTCAATGGGGCGACAATGCGGCCGCAGCCTCCTTTGTTGTTATTTGCAGTTGTTCTAACCTTAGTAATTTACCATGAGGCGGACTGTAATTTCATCTGTCAATCTAAATTTATTTTATTTCTTAAGACACGTAAAGAGTTGTAAGCTAAAATTTTGCGCGCAAGTTAAAAAAGTTGAATATAATTTGTGTAAAAAAAGTAGAACATAATCTGTATAAAAAGGGTTATTATGATATAAATGAATACATGGTTGATAATAACCCCTGGGAATGCGGTGGTCGCTTCCAAGCTGTTTCTAAAATAAATTTTGTAAATATTTTGTGATCCTTGTTATTGTAAAATTTATTTAAAAAAAGAAAAGGATCGCTGGGTTTCTTGCTGGTTCTTCCCTGGACAGAGGTTTTTTTTTCGAACCAGTGGTAACGTAAAATATTGACTTTCAATAAGAATTACCTGTAATCTATATTGAATAAAAAATAAAAATATAAATTTCTTTGCAACTTTCTACTACTAAGAACTCTTAGCGGTCAGCCGCCGTAGAGTCTATATTACCTGATGATGCCTCGTGTAGAGGCGAAACACGTGTCGTATTATCGTCGATGGTGTGTCTTGCCTGGAATAGTGGTGTTGAGAGTAGTGGTGCTTGGTATAGTGGTGACGGAGTTAGTGTATGCAATTGAGGGAGGGCGGGAGGTGCGCTTCATTCCAGGTAAGACACATCATTTTATATGTTTAGCGGAAAGTTGCAAAGAAATTTATATTTTTATTTTTTATTATAATGGATTTCCGCAAAGTAACGCCTGATTCTATCAATTATCTATATTGAATAAAAAAATTATTCTATTCTATTCTGTCTATTCTTTGATTAAGCTGGCTATTATGTTAACATATTTGGACATCACATTTTGTTGCGTGTATAAGTTTGGCAGAGCGCTCTGTCTTTGCATGTCCTGCTCGGACATCTGTGCTTCTAAAGCAGATAATAGATAATAGCATTATTTTATGTGTACTATGCCAACTTCGGACAGTAGATAATCAATAAAGTCTTGATTTCCTCGGTGATGAAAGACTAATTTGAACCTTCTTTTGCTAGATTATTAAACAAAGTTGTTCTGGCACTGTACCTGATCATTTCTACCTACTTTAAGGTAGTAAATTTCACATAACAATCATTCCGACTTGGTTATTTTTTGTAATTGTTATATATTATACTTGTTGATTTTTTTACCGTCTGGAAAAAAATAGGATGTAACAGGTGAACGGAATCGAAGCTTATTGCACTAGTATTTTACAATTTTTTTTATTTCACATTAACATATTATGAAATTGATCTATCAATAAATACTGCTAATTGGGTACATATTATTTTAATTTCGATAGTTTTCATTTGATTTATTTAGTTCAAAAATTTTGTTGTTATTACCGAAACACCGGTAGTATATAAATAAGTATAATATATGTGTCCTCTGAGTCTGGAGGACAAACATCCAAACCCGGGGCAATTACTTGTAAACCATACAAATACTTATTACATGCGGGATTCGAACCCGCGGCCCTTAGTGCTGCAACTCATTGCTAAGCCACTGCGCTACGGAGCCGTCGTTAGGGTAGTCCTATGTTTAGCAGTGGACTTATGAAGGGCTGTAATGATGATGATGATGATGGAGCATTCTAAAACTCTGACGATGTTTTTTTATCCAGGACGAACTAACGAACAATTAGACAAGATAGGGTAAGGATTCTTTTTACTCGTCCGAGAACCCGTTTGAAGCGGACAAAAAAATCAACGTCGCTCGAAGAACAGATGAGCATGATAACGTGACTACAAGAAACTGCTTATATTCATTTCTTGGGAGGTTTCGGGGCTTCTTGTCGAGTTTGGATGGGCCATCAAAATTTACGACGATTCTCTTTCCGATCGGAATACAATGACTGCTTCGTTTGTTTGGTGATCCTAAACGTGGTTGTTTATGAATCATTGTCATCACGGTCCCGGGTCAAAATAAGTTATTAGGTATGTCTGTCAAGGAATTCTCAGCAACAGCCCGGAGTCAGGAAAATGGCGGTGTTTCACCCCTGTGCCTCTGAAAACACGTGTAAAGACGGTGGTCCTGCACGCGATCTCTCTCCGGTCATGTCGAATTACCGTCCCACCGGTCTGCGAGAGTGAGGGAATAGAGAGTATATAATATACCTGTTCTTGCGCGTACTCGTGCAGATGGTTAGTCTTCGTTGAGACTAGCCGTCGTGACTGGAATTCTGTGTGATGTGACTGTGACTGCTGAACCTAGTCCCACCCTCCATAAATTCCCTCATATTGGGGATATTTGGCATAGTTAGCACGCTTGGAAATCGCAGTTATTTTCACCGTTATTAGTTAAAAGCTTAGTTCTTCTATTCAATACTAGATGGCGCTGGAGGTGGAAAGTTTCCAGCATGGCATTTCTTAGAAAGCTCTCGCTCTGTTCCCCGACACTAGATGGCGCTAGTGCCAGGTACCAGACATCAACTTAGGCGCGCAACATTAGAAAAACGCTGCTGCCTATCTCCTGATTTGTACCTCTGTGTCGCCCCTTACACTTACACACCCACGGGATTATATGGGGTAGTGGATATTCTCACATCGCTACTACAACATTGTGCAGTACGACGCAGGGCGTACCTTCGCATATGTCGCAGTAGGGGCGCGGCGGCGGCGGCGTGCGGGCAGCGGGCGCGGGCGCATCCGCCTGGCGCGGGCACTCCTCGGTGTCGTGCGCGTCGAACATGTCGCAGATGTCGCAGAACAGCCGAGGCGCCCGCGTTTTGCGACCGTTGCTGCGGAAAATATCTTGTCAAATTCCACGTGGAGATATGAAATAAAACGCACATATAACTTTAAATTATAATTAATTTTAAGAGCCAACAGTTGCGTGACATTATCAGTATAACAGTACAAAAAACGATGAGCTGATATTTTTATCCAGCTACGTAGTATGTTAAAGCACCATCGTACATATAGGTAATAATCATGATCAGCAGAGTAGACCAGCTCTAATATGTCATAAATCAAAACATTGGCGGCGGTGTCCATTTCTGGTAAAATTTCACTCGCACACTATATTGTTCACAGAAAAACAGCAAATACATGGGTAACATTACCCCTGTGACAAGTCCGAGAATTCCGGCTAACTTCGGTTTCGTTGGATGCTATCTCACGCTGTCACATTAATCGTTATGGGATGTCATTAATTGGCAACAATAGACTCAGACGCAGACGCAGAACGACAGGCTAGAGTAAGCGTCTGCGCTTGCTCTCTTGCAAACGGTGCACCCTTCTGTCCAACGGCTAAGTCTAGTATGGCATGCAAATATATATGAAAATACACAAAATATACAGAAAAATCATCGAAAACCACAGAACCAAAATACACAGAAAAGCAGAGATATCAGTGGGAAGGCAGTGGCGAAGCTAGGGCTCCAAACTAGGGCAAGCCCAAGATATGGTTTTCAGCAGTTTTATAAAAATACACCAATCTTGATCTGTCTCCACTCTTCAGTTTCATATTCAGTGCTGTTGAGGACGTGTTTAACAAAGCACACAGAAGGGATACTACTGCTAGATAGATTGTATGACATAATATCAGCAATTGCATACCTTCGGTGGATTTGAAAAAAGCCGTTTGGGTTTGTTTGAGTGAAAGAAAAAGATATTACATACAATACAATACATGAAACAAAATTAAAAAAAGAACGCCTGGCAGACTTGAAACATGGAAATTATTGTGTTTAAGTTATTTGCATAATAATAAGGAAAGATAAAGCATTACAATTTTTCTTCCATAAAATAATGACTGTTTATTATATAATTATTCATTTTCAATTTTAATAAACCGTACAAAATGATATTTTTAACTTGGCATGGCTAAGGTAATATAAACATTGAATTACTAAGTTATCCAATAGCGTTTTTGTGCCATCTAGCATATTTTTTAAGTACTACCGTGAGAGTCAATCAATTTTCGGTCGATAAAATGACTTCACCTATAGAATTAACTAGATGGCGTTATTAAAATTTTAGACTAAAGGAAATATTCTTTAAAAACCTCAATACAGGTATTCTTTTGATTTATTACATTAAAATTTAGGCTTCACATTAAAAAAAGATTGTAACAATTATTTGCTACAAAATTAAACTTACACCTATCTCATATTTTATGCTGCCGTTCAAAATGATATTTTTAACTCATATGGTAATCTCACTCATATCGAATTATTAAACCTTAAAATACGCCTAGCTTAATTAAACTTTACTACTAAAGAGTTACCTTAAAATACCTATTAAATTATGAAGAAATGTTCAATGAACTAAAATTTCATTTTTAAAGATTTTACTTTTTCTTTACCGATTAGCACTTTAACTCACTTCAATGCATCACAAGGAACACTATTATCCTCCATTTTCACTAAAAATCTTTAAAAAGGCATAAATTTACAACTCGCAATATTCATTTGCTCAAGCTAAACACACAGAGTAAATAAACATTGAAATGTGAAGTGAACTTGCAAACGTATCGTCCGCGCTTCACTTTCATCAACTTCATACCAAAAGTCCGGCTTAACGCTCTATACTAAATTGCTGTGTAAACAATCGTAGTTATATTTCATTATTTTTTTGCCACAGGTTAGAAAGAGAGCGATCGTTTTGTCGAAAGCCCGGTAAAAAGGCCACGCGTGCGAGAGATCCGACTAATCGCTCAACTCAACTCTTTGCTTTCATTAATTTTGACAGTATATTGCGTGTTCGCTTTGAGACAGAAAGAACACGAATCAGTGTATTTCGAATTGAAAGCAAACTGCCAAGTGTTGTCATGACCTGTGTAGAACAGAGGAGCGCGCGGGAAATTTGAAATAGTTTTAAACAGTTCACGAGTTATTTCATTAGTTGGTATTATTGATTGAGTAGTTTGATAGGGAAAGTCCGGCTTCTGGGCTTTATGGAGGCTTTGCCACCGTGCGAAGGTTATCCTTCACCAAACTGCCCAGCGTACTTTGACCGCTGCGGCAAGAAAGTTTTCAAGAAACGCATGCCAGCTGGTGCATTTTTAGATAGGCAACTGTGGGGCAGTGAACTTATAAAGGGTACAATGTTACACAGTATAAATTAACGAAAACGAAATTAATAGTACTAAGTACTAATTTGATTAATGATTTGAGTTTTCACTTTCAATACAATATATTTTGTTAAATAATATTAAGTAATTATTATGATTTCTTATATTTACGCGAACGCTACAAATTGAATAAAACTTTTTTTATGGATTTGATCGTCTTTTATTTTACTTATTTTTATCTTCTGCCGTATCGGGTGCTTTGCAGCACCTATGGTCACTGAAGTGATTGACTTCCCGATGTAAACATTGACAGGCAGCACCTTCAGGTTTTTTAAAATTATTTATTTTGGTCCGATCTACACAGAATGCTTATTGTGTCTTGATTTATGAAACATAGATCCAGGGTCAACTTCAGTTAAATAATTATATTAGCTAATAAACACCGTAGGGAAATATTATGATATAATATGCAGCTATAAGTTAAAAACAAATGTAAACAGACTTCAGATAATTTCTTCGAAACAAAACGACACCGACAATAACACAAAACCGATAAAATAATTTCGGAGATTTTACGTAACATATATGTATGATAATTCGACTGATTAAGAACTTGCTCTTTTGATATGACGTATTTAAAAGTTAAGCTTTAGTTCTTTACCTTCAGGTTTTACGAGTTTTAAATGCATAATCTATCGAAAAAAAATAACTTAATCCGTACTATAAACTGAACAGATTATAATAATATTTATTAAAATCTATTAGAAACCTTTTTTTATTTTAAATCTCAAATTGTTTCATATCCAAGACAAATACGTAATGTTATTTATACTGAAAACAATAGTGCTACTGCAAATAAAAGATCAATAATTTCTGTTTATGGTTAAGGTTAATAATTCGTTCTTACGTTGTACATCTTTCTCTATCCGACAACTTATAAATAAAAATATGTAATAGGAAACTTACAAAAGCGGAGGTTCGCTTGTGATAGTACCACCTTCGAGTGCTTGAACTCTTGCCATTAGTTGCTCATTTTTACGCTGCATGTCGACTATCACAGAATTCAAAAAACTCACTTGACCTTCTATTTCTTTTTCCTCTTGTATCCTATTCAAATCAAAAATGATTTACACTAGTTACATTTATATGTCTAAAACAGTTGGAATTATACTAATAATACAATTTACTACCTTGTGGATGCATTGTCACCTTGTCCCAAAGTACCTACAGCGTTATTATCATTTTTATCACGTACGCTGGTACCAATTGATGCTATTTCTTTTTGCAATATAATTTTTTCCCTCTCGGCTACTTCCGCTTTGACCTTGTGATTCTGAAAATTTCACGTAGAATATAATACTACACTAAAATGTACTTAGTATAATTATATAAAACGTTGTTACGATACCTTTAACTCTTCTTGTAACCTTGTTATCATTTCGTCTTTAAGCTTTAAATCCCTAATTTTAATATCAACTTCTTCTTTCAGATTATTTATTGTCAATTCGCTATTAGCTAGAGTTTCGGCACAAGATTTTCTTGCAGCTTGTAATTCAATCGTCAACGTTTGTAATTTATCGTCCTTATTTATATCACTAAGTTGTTGCACGGTTAACAATTCTAATTTTTCTGATAAGTCTAATATTCTTTTTTCAGCGTCCGTAAGTTTACTTTGAAGTTGATGTTGTTTCTCAGATTCTTCTTTATATTTGTCTTTCGATTCTTGTAATTGTTTTTCATAGCAGATTATTTTATTCTTCAGTTCATGTTGCACGCTTTTATTTTCCTTTCTATACTGATCAAATTGCATTTGAAGTTGTTTATTTAGATCTTCGTAATTTAATTTTTGCCCTTCATTGATATTTGTTAATTGTTTGATATCGCTATCAGATTTTGCTAACAATTCTTGTAATTCAGCAACTTTTTCCTGAGTTTTCTGAAGGTTTTCTAGTTGTTTTTCTTTTTCTGAAATTTGATTCCTAAGGGAATTTGTTTCATTTGTAAGAGATTCAACTTCATTTTTGTGTTCTACCCTTAATTGTTCATTTTCTGACTGGAGTACATTGAAAGCATGCATCTTTTCATCAGACCCTGATTTTAAGGCATCCTTTAGTTCAATAAGTCGATTTTCATTTTCTTCTAAAACCTTGTCTTTATTTATTACTTCCACTCTTAGTTGAGCAATTTTTTCTTCTAATTGTTTAATTTTCTCCGAGTCGGCTTTAAGTTGGTCAACGTGAGATCTAATTAAATCGTCTTTTTTCTCTACTTCTTTAGATAAGTTTGTTGTTATGTCAACATTTTCTTTTAATTTCGTTGCTACCTCTTCAGACTTAGTTTTTAATTCACTAAGCTCATTTGAGGCATCATTGTATTTAGATTCTAAAGCTGTTTTTTCATTACGAATTGTAATCATTTCTTTCCTTAGTGTCTCCATTTGATCCATCTGATCTTTTAACATGGACTCTTCAGCAGATGCATTGCTTAACAAATTTTCATATTTTTGTTTTATTGCTAATGCTTCAGCGGTAATATTGTTATATTGTTCCTCTAACTTTTTTTTACTATCCGTAACTTTATTTAACTCTTCATTTACTTGCGCTAACTGTCGGTCTTTTTCAGCAACCAATTCTATGTGTGACTTAACATCGATTTCTATCATTTCTAACTTCAATGTTAAATCTTTTACAATATTTTGCTTTTCTTCAAGAAGTTCCTTTAATCTTTGTTCTTCTGTTTTGTATTTGCTCAATTCTTCAGTAATTGTAACCAACTGAACTTGAACATGAGATATCTCTTTTTCGTGCTGAATTGTTTGGTTTTTCATCTGTCCTGTCATATCTTCCAATATTTTTTGTAGAGCATCTTCATGTTTTCTTGCTTCTTCTAGTTTATTATTCAAATCATTTTGTGCTTCAGTTAATTGATCAACCTTTTCCATGAGTTTAACTTCAGACGTTGCACCTTCAGCTTTCAACATCGATACCTCTTCCTTGTATCTATCGATTTCTACTTCCAATTTTTTACGTATAGATTCATACTCAATACTTAATTCTTGTTCTTTTACCTTAAGATTCTCTATTTCTCTTTTAAGAATAGAATTTTCATCTAATAGTGAATCGTTTTGGTTTTCTAATTCTCTTGTACGATTATTAAGTTGAATTGCATGCATTTCGAATTCTTTTATTTTATTTTCTTCTGATTTTTGTTTTTCAATACTTTCGTTTATAGAATCTAATAACTGGCCACGTTCTACTGAGAATTCTTCTTGCAATTTAAATATTTTCTGTTTTAATTCTTGCTCGACACGTCCATGATTATTACTGATTTCTCTATGCTTATCTCTTAATTCTTGAAGCTCTTTCTCAGTATCTTTTAAGTGTTGTGATAATTTATTGAACTGTTCATTGGAATCGGTTGCTTGTCCTGTAAGATTCATATATTCATTTTCTACTTTTTCTTTAGATTTTTGTAATTCTTCACATTTTTCTAAAGTGCTACTTAACTGCCGTTTCAATTCTCCAATTTCTAATTCCATAGCTGACATTTTTTCTTTTAGTTCATTATTACTTTGTGTTAATTCGTCAACTGACTGTTTTAATCGTTCGTTTTCTAGTTTCAGTGTCTTTATTTCATCCATATTGACTGAAAATTGTGAATTAAGGGTGTCTAATTCCACTTTACTTTGTTCCAAAGCTAGTTTATGAACGTCAATTTCTTTTAGGAGCTGTTCTATTTTTGCATTACGGTCATCAATTTCCTTTCTATGCTCTTCTGCAATTTTACTATGCTTGATATTAAAATTGGCCGTAGCTTGTTCGAAATCATCTTTAAGTTTTATTATTTCCTTATCCCTTTCATGAAGCGTTTGCTTGTATTCATTAATGAGTTTTTCATTGGAACTAGATGTTTCAGCAGATTCGGTAAGCAACCTCTCATATTCTTTTGTCTTTGATTGTAAACCTTGCTGTAATTTTAAAATTTCACTTTTGTATTGTTCATTTTGTTGAGACAACTCATTTAAGAAACTTTCGTATTCATTAACTTTAACTGCAAGCTCTTCCTTGGCACGTCCAACTTCTTCTTGTAAACTCTTGCACAATGTTTCTTGTTTTTTCTTTAAATCTTCTAATTCTTCAATATCTAATATTTTTGAACTTAGTTCCATTTTTAATTTTGTTATTTCTTTATTCAAGCTTACTTCATGCTCCTTGCTTGCTCCCAGAACTAAAATAAAAAAGACAACATTTGTATTAAAAACTATAAGGTTTTCTAGTTATCAAATTTTTTTCTTACCTTTATTTAATTCTAATGTTTTATCATCAAGAACGGCTTGCAGTTGAGTTATCTTAGTATTTAGATCAATAACAGTTTGGCTATTTTCTTTATTAAGTCTCTCGACGTTTTGTTTTTCTGCATCAAGTTTCGATTCTGCCAGTTGCAATTTAGCAGTTAATACTGAGACCTGAGTTTCAAATTCAGTTTGAGATATTGCAATTTTGGTTTTCGCTTCGTTTAATGCTTTTTCTGATTCTGCTTTGACCCGTGTTAGCTCTTCGGACAAGCTCTTACCCAGGGAATCCTTTTCACTTTCCTTTTCTTTGAGAAGAGCGTACGCTTCATCCAACAATTTTTGCAGCTCTGAAGATAAGGCTAAAAATTTAAAAAAAAGCTTCCATTTAATTTGTACCAAGACATTTGATTTATTGATAAGACAGTAATATATACACAACAAACCACAAACTTTAAAGTTTTTAATTAGATTCACCCCTTCGAACTTCAACACTCTTAACATATGCTTTTGAGCTATTTTGGAGTGGTTAATAAAATATTTGTAACATTAATAGCATTGCTAGTGTCATAATCATGAAAACAAGATTTATACACTCACTATGGGCTGCAGATAGTTCTTCTTTATATTGTTCGGCCATTGCGGCTACTTCAGCACTTCGTTGATCCTCAAGCGCTTTCAACGCCGCCGCTGTTGTTTCAGCCCTTGCCGCTTGTAGAGCAACTTCTGCTTCAAGTTCTCGAATGTGTTTCTCCCTAGCCGCTTTCTCTTGCTATAATTACAAAAAAAGGTTCTACATAATTCAAAAAGTTATCATAAACGATGTTGCGGGGTAGTAAAAGTGTCGCCGCACAGTCAACAGTCTTTTACTCGTATTGATATTTTTAATTTATTTACTAGTCTTCGGAAATAATAGAAATCTATGCAAACTAAATATGTTATTGGACAATATTAAAAATAATAAACGGTAACAAGAGATAATAACTTATTTTTTCTGTACCACATATACAAGGTGCGCCTGAGAAACTTACTTATTTGAAAGGTAAATAAAAACAAAAGTACTTCAGTTATTGTTTAAATTCTTTTTTATTTAAAAATACAATATCTCAAGTTTTTTTTCGTACAGTGTTAAAAATGACCGGTTAAATGGTGACCCCCATTGTGCATACACTGATGAAGTCAATTTCTGACGTTCGTCTCCACTCTTCGCAGTAAATCAATCGTTATGTTGGCAATGGCATCACGAATGTTGTTGTTGAAGTGAGCTATGGTCCGTGGTCGATCGACATAAACCAGGGATTTCAAATAACCTCATAAATAAAAATCGCATGGAGCCAAATCTGGAGAGCATGCCGGCCATGGGAGATCGCCTCTGAGAGAGATGAGGCGGTCGGGGAAATGTTGTCGCAACAAATCCATTGGGACTCGTGCTGTGAGTGCTGTGGCTCCATTTTGCTGAAACCACACGTCCCTAACGTTCATTTCTTCGAGGCTTGGAAAAAAAATTCCTCGATCGTTTTCTTAAAAAAAAAAACTAAGGACCAATTATCCCCATTACCGATATCGCACACCAGACAGTAACTCGTTCACAATGAAGTGGCTTCTGGAGAAGTTTACACGGATATCCACCACTCCGATAACGCATGTTCTGTTTGTTGACGCAGCCGGAAATGTTAAAATGAGCCTCGTCACTGAAAAAAACGACCGCGTCTTGAGTCAGGTTGTCAAGCAGCACTTCACATGCATTTTGACGAGTAACAAAATCGCGTTTAGTTAATTCTTGCACAACAGCCATTTTATAGGGATGAAATTTAAGGTCTTCATGAAGAATTCGTCGAACAGTGGTGTCAGAAATTCCCAGAGCAGCTGCATGTTTGCGAGCCGAACGCCGGGAAGAACGCAGAATTGACTGCTGCACTCTTTCGATATTTTCCGGAGTTCTGGTGGTCTGTTGATGTCCATTCCTGAGTTTGGTGACACTTACACACTCGTGAAATGAGTGAACCCACGACAGAAGCGAATTACGGCCAGGAACGAGTCTGTGAGGAGGAATTTCAAAAGGAGTGCGGAAGGCACGTTGCGTAGCAATAAGTAAGCGGCCGTTAGAAAAGAAGCTCTCGACGGCGAACACCCGCTGCTCCCTAGACCAGAGCATGATGGTAACTAACTAGAGGGGGAAACAAACTTGGAGACTTCCCACTCCAGATGCATCACCTCTCTCCCCTCTACCCTCTCAAATCACCGATCGGGAGTTTTTTCAAATAAGTAAGTTTCTCAGGCGTACCCTATACATCAATACGACATAGTAAAATCAAATAAATAATATATAGACTATAACACAATAGCCTTATTTGCGTATTTAATAAAAAAATGAATTATTATGAATTTAAATTTCTATGAAATAAAATTTTATTTTCCTCAGCTTCTGAAAAACAACAATAATTATAAAAAATATCAATGTAAAAAACAAATATAAAACTACTCACCTCCATGGCTTCTTTATATCTCTGAAAATATAAATGAAAGGCATAGTTTTAATCACTATTTATGTAAAAAGATAAATAAAACATTTCAGTGGTCCATAGAATGCTTACGTTATAGTCTTCTCGATTAATATTCTCTTCTTCGGTTCGAAACATAAGGTCCTCCACCTTCTGCCTTTCGTCCTCCAGCATCTTGTTAAGCTTGTCCAACTCGGCCTTGAGTTTCGCATTCTCAGTATTTGCCTGAAACATAAAAACATTTTTGTTGGTCTTATCAATAAATACCGACCATCATACCAACAGTTCGTATAAAGATACGAGGGTGGATTGAAAAGTACTCGGCCTAACCAAGAAAATAAACACATACTAAATCAGTTATATTTTTATTTTTCTACATTATCACCATCAAGTTCTTTTGCCACCTCCCCTTCCAAGCATTTAGACCGTTGAAAAAAAAAATGACTCTTCCTTAGAGTCAAAATATGCGTCTACAGCTGCTTTGACCTCGTCGTTTGTCGAAAATCTTTGAACTCCCAAGTGCTTTTTTAGGTTAGGGATCAGAAAGAAGTCTGATGGTGCCAGATCAGGTGAATACGGCGGATGCGGTAACAGTTCAAAGCCACAGTTGTGAATTTCAGCCATTGACTGTACTGACGTGTGAACACGGGCGTTATCTTGATGAAACAGGACTTTTCTTCTGAGCATTCCTCGACGTTTTTCTTTTATTTCCTCTCGTAAACGACGTAGTAAGGTGCAGTAGTAATCAGAGTTTATAGTCTGACCCCTTTCAAGATAATCAATCATAATCACACCTTTCGAGTCCCAGAATACTGAAGCCATCACCTTATTTGCCGACAAAATCGACTTAGCCTTTTTAGGGGGTGGTGAACCAGGTCTTCTCCACTGTTCTGATTGTTGTTTTGTTTCCGGTGTACAGTAATGAACCCATGTTTCGTCCATAGTAACAAAACGATTCAAAAAATCATCTGCCTCGGCCTCAAATAACTCCAAACAGTCGCGTGAAATAGTCAATCGCGTCCTTTTTTGTTCAACTGAAAGCAGTCGCGGAACCCACCTCGCAGACACCTTGTGGAAACCCAACTCGTTGACAATGATGTTTTGAGTTCGTTCATAAGAGATGCCTATAATCTCGGCTATCTCTCTAATTTTTAATCTGCGGTCTCCCATTATTAAATCAAGTACTTTTTTAATATTTTCGTCAGTAGTTGACGTCGAAGGCCTTCCAGAGCGGGGTTCATCTTTCACACTCTCTCTACCACGCTTAAATTCTGCTATCCATTTTTTGACGGATGAATATGACAGAGCACAATCGCCTAATGTACTGACCATGTCATCATGGATGGCTTTTGATGATAGCCCCTTCTTATGGAGGTACTTAATGACGGCACGCTGCTCGATTTTCTCCATTCGCGGAAATTATGTCCGATTACTTTGTTAATAAATTTATAAAATCACAACTAATTATCGCACATGTTTCGAACTTCACACAATGAACTAGTCTGAACTGAACTAAATAATGTGGGTAGATTTGATTTTTAGAATTGAATGGATCTGTGTTAGGCCGAGTACTTTTCAATCCACCCTCGTATAATAGCTATTAGATTAAAGTAGATCCAATATTAGTTTTAGAGCCACAATGTACCTATTCATTATTACAGCAGCACAAATGCCAGCAGAAAGTCCACGCTCTCACAGAATACTAACATATAATGCTGCTATAACTGGAAAAACATCGTATTGCTAACGAGGTATTCCATAGGCAATATAGGCATAGATAACGTAACTGATTTCTAATCGAAAACAGATGGTAACTTGGTGTTCGTTGTCACACTTTATTGGGTAAAGTTAGCACGATATAATATATTTTGGATGTCAACAGTCACACCTATAGATATTCCCACTAATAAAAGGTTGCCGATATCTCGCTTCCTAAGCAACATCACTATATGTTAGCGGGAATCAAACTTACGTTGTTTGCAGGCTATAAAATGAAAGGCAAGCGCTTAGCCCCTAACCTTTTACGAATTTGATTAAATCAAAATATAAGCACGCTCAATGTGTACTAAAATTATTCGATATTCGATTTGTTCTTCAGGAGCGTACTCTCAAATGAAAAATTAATTTGCTACGTTTTTGCTTGATTACATTCATCTAGAATCTAGTAGATACGCGAAGTAAAACTATAGCTGACCGTTGTAAAATAAATAAGCACATATGTACCTGTGTAGCTTCCTTTTTAATCTGTTCCAATGCGGTCTCCGCTCTTTCTGCCTGAAGGGACACTTTAGCAACCTCGGCACGCTCCAATTCTCTTTCACGCATCAACCGTTCTAGATGATGTTGCTTCTCTCGTAATAGCTCCTGTTGTCGGTTTAAAATGAATTCTTGAGCGTACCAATTTATTAAAATTCACATTAATCACCTACTACACATTTCAATCAAAAGGTACTAAGTTTTTTATAACAAATGAATATATAAAATTAAAATAAAATTCCACAATAAACCATTTAGGTACAATATTGATTTATAGCATTAAAACAAAGATTTTCTATTCAACATGCTTATAAAAATATTATTATAAGAACAAACATGCTAGGGGGAATGCCAGAAGAACTAGTAAACCTAGTTTTACCCAGCTTTTTGGGTAAAGTCTGAATAATAATTAAAATAACTATGACTTTTGTTAATTTCGTCAAAATTAGAAAGCATCAATCAAGTAATAATAATACCAGCGACAGTAGATGTCTGGCTGTCATATATGTACTTTATAAATTATTTAGACTTTACCCAAATAATCGGGTAGACTTTAGTTTACTAGCTCTTCGAGTATTACACGTAGCATAAATCACTTTAATATTTAAAAATTATTTCCAAGAGGGAGGCAAAAAAAAACCATTTCAAACACCAACACTCACCAGCAAACCAGCAACTACATATCATTTCAAATAAGAGACTTAAATGTTTTTAATCGTAGTAGAAACTCTTATTATAAAAGATATTTAAGATATCTAAGCATAAAGAATTATAGCTTTTTTTCTAATGTGAGATAATGCTCGGCCTCAGACTACAGCGATACTTTTAGAGTACCTAAGGGAGGCCGAAATCGAAGTTTTTAAGTGGCCAATACGCCCGCGAAACTTAAACCACAACCTTAAACTACTATTAACATATATTCTTCTTAGGCTGTGCCTAAACTTAGATAATAAGTTACGGAAATTATGAATAGCTAAATTAAGAAATTTCGAAAGCACATTAGCAGAAGCATGAAATCTAATGTTACAGTTTTATGGAAACTTAAAAAAACATGCCCAGATGAATATACTATAGCTTAAGTAATAACTACAGCTTAAATAAAGTAGAAACATACATTTAGCCTTTTCTTTATGTTAATTTGATTAAACAATTATTATTATTTAAAGTCCAATGAAATAAATAAAAGATTTTATGCTAATAGAATTGTCACTGTATTCCTTCAAATATGTCCGTGAGTGTAGAACAAAGACGTTGTAATTGTTTTTTTTAATTGACGGTCGATTAGTTGACATCATTTATAGCACATTATGCTAATTAAGCTATCAAGGCGCTATACTGCGTACACATATGCGGTCAACGCTGTGTATCATCATACTCGTACGTTTAACCATAATATATTTAACACGTATTAAACCATAAACATTATTGATTATATACAAGCAATTATGATATATCGTAAGAAATAAGTTTAATACAATAATTATTTTTAGTGGTTAGGTATATATTTTTAATTAAATTATTTACGAATTACATAAATTCTTATTTACCGCCAGTTGATAAATAAATGAAAAACACGTACCTAGCTATGTATGTTATAGCATTGCATGCGTAATTAAAATATTTAGGAACGTTATAAAATATATGATTCACTAGCAAATCTAATAATACCTATATAAAAATTAATATTTGTTTGTTCGTATTTTATGCGCTGTCAAACCGTTCAAATTACGGTAAAACTTTGTCAACGTATTGTTTGCACTTCCGCAAAGGTTACAAGGCATAGTTGGATCCGGTAGGAGACGCTGTTGTAAAATCCAAATATCACTCCAAATATCAGCGGCATCGCGCTGTATACTGCCAGCATGCTTCACTTTTCAATTATTGGAAGGTAATCTTAATTTTGTTGTACCTTTAGATTATTTTTTACAAATTGGTAATTGTGCAAAGTAGGTCTACGCTAGGCAGTGAAATCTTGCGGTCTGAAATAACATAATATTGTACTGCCGCGTTTGGGGTCTATAGGGGTGTGTAAGGAGTATTATTATATTATTATGGACTGTGATCATAAGCACAGAATATATAATAGTACTACGTACAGAAGTTGCACTCCTTTGATGTTCACTACTTGAAGTATTAATAGTCTACAACCTACATAATGCTACTATACACATTGTTAATTAGATTAGATCAATCACTCACGCAAGCTAAATTAAACCTTATCGCTGCGCGCGAGTGTCCGTATGGCTTTGCATCATTTCCTCATCCGAACGATATTTCATGGTTATCAAGGGCTTTCAATTATGAGTGAAAGCTACAGTATGTTTAAAGTACCTTTTGATTATTTATTTGATTTACAACTGTTTTACTTTAATATACAGTGCATTAGGGTAAGATCGGTGATGGGGTAAGACCGTAAAATTCAAATTTCCGGTGAATTATGCTATATTTTTGAAAGCTAGCAATATGGTACAAGACTCCATTTTATTCTGCCCCGACCCCAAGTTTCAGCCAGTCGCTAGAAAAGTAGGGCTTGTGCTGCGCAGTATTTTATAAAACAAGGTAATTTTTGAATTTTTTTCGTCTGTCCGGTCTTTCCCTATCACTTTTATTTGCGATTTTAGCGACGTCCGGGCTTACCGCTCGATGGCCAATTCTTCATCATGCATATAACAAAATTATGCCTTGTCTTCGCACACGTTTGCAGAAACTGTTGAGTTTTGAAAAGTAAAAGCTTCTTATAGCTAAATTACGTGTAACCATTAATGGATGTCGAGAAAATAAAGTTTTTGCCAGACTCTTTTAACTAGTCGAAAATTCGTCCGGTATTGCCCCAACGCACCTTAATGTCTTATATTTTTTACTTTCAATAAACAAAAGATTATTAAATTTAAGAGTGGAAAAAGCTCTAAATCTAACGTATAATTTTAAGTATTTCTCTTTAATAATTATAATAAATTATTTGCTGGTTTTACCATTATCGTGTTTTCAAGATTTTTAATGAATATATTTTCTATAATATACATATAAATTACACTAAAACTTAAGCAACTATTTTATTCTGTAACTAAATATACTAAACAATAATAAGATCATACTATTTATATAAACAGAGTTAAGCTCGCCAAAAACGCGATAGCCCTGACTGCGTATGCAAGCTGAAGTTCCGTGCGATTGAAGGCATTTATTTCACACAGGTAGCAAGAGTGACAGAGGCCAAGAGGCACTACATTTTGGTCCGCAGGGGTGATAACTTACCAGTAGCATTCTTTGTTTTTAGTTGGTTGCAGGTGGCATTGGTTACAGTAGTCATTTATTTTAAGGTAGACTAAGCATTGAACTAAATTGTACTAGCATAAGTACATAGTATCTCGATGATTGTAAGTAGGTTTGTTAATTCAGTTTTATAGAAAAATACAAGTTACCTATATGTATAGAATGTAGTTATTATATGGAAACATACTTGACCATAATTTAATAAATCTTATAACATTAATATTTCTTTCTTATTAATTAGGTTACGTTTCGTAACATTATTCATATTTTATCATTTAAATTATGTTAATGTCTCAGATCTGTCGTAATTTTGCGGGGGCAATTGATTTTAATTATACAATGAAAAATTAATATGATTAAATGATATTTAAAATAGAAAATAAATCACAACTAGTGTAGAGTATTGTAGGTTCAAACTAACTGCTTTGCAAGAGAAGTACCGTAAATATTAAAGATGGCAAATATCATTTCGAGATTTTTTTTAAAGAAGAACTGCGTTTAATAACACGAAAAGAGGCTTGTGTGAGCTGCTAATCATACCGACTCAAACGTGAAAAACCTTTTGACTTACTTGATATTAATTTAATGTTGCTATTAAACAGTATGACTCATTTATAGAACATTCAACATTATTATGTAGAAATAAGTAAATGAAAACAATAAAAAGTAGTTTATTTTATCTTTATTTTACTAGTATTTAGCAATATTGATATATTGTAGGGACTAATGGACGTGAATTTTGAAACTCACTTTTATTTCGTTAACTGTTTATAAATTATAATAACATGTAATACCTAGTATGTCGACATGCACTTGAAAAAAAGCATTTATTAGTAGAATAATAAACAATGGAAAGAAGATAAAGAAGCTTTTGAATTAAAGAATGTCTTGTACACTTATCATGCTAGAAAGTACGCAAAGATGATACTCATATTCGCACGTAATACTTGCACAAGCACTTGTCACTTAGCACACAAATCTTCGAACTATTATATACTCTGAGCCTACATTATAAGTGTGTGCTTAATATTTCATAGCCTCAAATTTTTATTACTCTAGTTCAGATGGACCGGGTGTGTTGTTTCTTTATTTAATTCTTTAGATAAGTTTATTTACTGCTGTATACTGTAGTTATATTTAAGTACTTTATACACTTGCTAAGTAAGCTTCGCTAGTAAAGATAGAAGATTTGAACTTCTAGAGTTTTTAAATAATTAAGATATTTAGTTCAAAATTTTTGTTTTTATATTTTTGGTATGGAAATTTTACTTCTAATTGGTAGTTTTCATTGATAGATAAATTTAATAATATGTTAATGAATTAAATAAATTGTAAAATTTCAGTACCATAGGTTTCTACTCCGTTCACCAGTTACGCTCTATTTCTTTCCAGACGGTAAAAAAGTTATCCAGTATAATTTATATTCACAAAATACTAAATTCAGTTTTTCCCTTTACTAACGAGGTAAGTGTGTAAACGGACTATGGAATTTACTGAACCTTATTTCCGTCCGAAAAATACCTAAGTTGTCTTAAATTACACCTAAAGAAAGTTTACCTCAAAAGGTTCTCCGTTTCTCATCATACACCAGACGAAAGAAAACAGCATCAAGTCCTATTTTATGTTGTTATTCTGTTTGAGCGTGTTCCGGTAAGGCTGTGTAAATGTACATATATAGCTTTGTTCTTAAAAGGTTTTGAGAGATCATAATAAAAGTACTGGAAATGTTTTTATTTTAGCTCATGTGAAAAGTGAAATAAACGCTTACCAGAAAGTAAGTGGCCACTGAAGTTTAGACCGCTACAACCAACTTAAAACGAAGAAGTTTACAGATATACAGATGCATCATCACGTCTAAAGACTGAGATGAAAATCGTAACTGTTTATATCACACTGACATTTGTAGTCTTCAAACTGGATCACAAGATAACGGCTTGGAAAAATGATAGTTATAAGACTAAATAATATTACAAAATGTTATATTTAACTGAAATAACAAACCAATTTACTGTCCAACTGATATTAAGTAGCCTTTACAGTCCATGAGTACCTGGAGCGAACTTCATACAAAGAAGATCTTTAGATAAGGAAAATGAAAAATCGTAGGTTCAAATAAATTACAAGTAAAATGTGATATTTTCCATTCCTTTAGAGCTTTAGACCATGTAATGACACCTAAGTTTCATATGAATACCCCGTGTAGGATAGATGTCTGAATAACAAGTCTAGAGTCTATTCTTTGGCTTATATCATTAATGAATACGATCAGAACGCAACTAAAACACAAAATGATGTAATAATCCTTTACGTGTGTCTAAGTCATAGCTAAACGAAGGTATTTAGCGAGTCATTCTGAGAAATTACAACATTGAGAGTATAACAACGGCGTTAACACATGGCACATTAACGCCCTCCTACACTACTCCGGTTGCTAATTGGGTGTCACCGTTTCCACCGTGGGACGGTATCGCTCCTACTGCTCGTATAACTTAATTTGATGTCTTACAGGCTATTTGTATTTGTTTACATAGTTTTTCATACTTTATGCTAATTCGTTTTTAGGGTTCCGTAGTCAACTAGGAACCCTTATAGTTTCGCCATGTCTGTCTGTCCGTCTGTCCGTCCTCGCTTAATCTCTGTGACTGTTAGCACTAGAAAGCTGAAATTTGGTACCAATATGTGTATCAATCACGCCGACAAAGTGGTAAGTGGTAATAAAAATTGGAAAAAAAATGTTTAATTAGGGTAGCCACCCTATATGGGAAGTGGGATATGATTTTTTTTTAATTTCAACCCTAACGTGTGATATATTTTTGAAAAGGTATTTAAAAATGAATAGGGGTTTACTAAAATCATTTTTTGATAATGTAAATAATTTCGGAAATAATCGCTCCAAAAAAAAACAATGTGTCCCCCCCCCCTCTAACTTTTGAACCATAAGTTTAGAAAATATGAAAAAAATCTGAAAAGTAGAACTTTATAAGGATTTTCTAGGAAAATCATTTTGAACTTGGATGGAAACAACAGTTTTTGTACAAACTCATAAGTGGGAACACTTATTGTAACGGACGGGAAACTACGGAACCCTACACTGAGCGTGGCCCGACAGGCTCTTGGCCGGCTTTTGTGTCTTATTTGCTTTAAATAGGTAAATGTTTGAATCCTAATGTGATCGTCGGCCATAACAAAAGTGAGCAAGCCAACTGCTCTCTTTGTAGAGTACGTTAAGCCAAGTGGACAGACAGCGACATAACCCTCTTTTAACGGGAAAGGAAGTATTAACCTTTCTTCTTCAGACGAGTAGGAATAATATATAATGTCCTGGTCGATTGTAGCTATAAAGATAATAAAATTTTTTATATAGGATAGGATGACAAACGAGCACACAGTCCACCTGATGGTAAGTGGTTGCTGCGGCCCATAGACATCTACATCTATCCTCGGTTACAAATCAAAATGCATGCGTTGTAAGGACTAAGATGGAATGCCTCATTTCCAGTAAAAAGGGTCTCTGGTTCTCTACACTCACCATACGAAACACAGCAGCATCAAGCTACTATTTTACGCTGAGATTCTGTGAGAGCGTAGTCCTTCCCCGGTTGTGCCGACTCATTCGTGCTACAACTATACTACTTATAACTGCAGCATGGCTCTACCACGTATAAAGTACTGTCGACTATTAAATTCAGAAATTTAATTTTTTTTATTGTTATAAGAAGGTTCTCTTTACCCTTCATTAGTCGCATTTGTCAGGCTGGATTGACAAAGGCAGTACCAGACATCTCGACCTTTGACGCTTCCTATTACCGGCTCTGTATATTTTACGCCTGACGTTGACGAGATGGTTATACCGTCATCTATCGGAAGCCATAAGATCTTTTAGACATATATCTTATATCCTAGTCGTCGCTTACGATACCCATGGGTCGAAATGGGGTGATGGGACTTCCTTACGTCGCCACCAGACGGCACATAAAGCATAATTAGTAATTACAGTACCTACTGAAAATTTATGTCGATAGCAAATCCGTTAGTTACGCTATGTGAAATTCTTTAGGAATGGGAGAAGTCTATATCGTGTAATGGGCTCTTTATGGACTTATGATGAAGTAGACTTAAGAAACAAAATTCTACGAAGGTTTCGATGCAGTTCCGGGTCCAAGAACATTCACGTCACATCCAGACCCAAAAATTTTAATTGTACAGAATATTTTTATTTGACATAGATTAAAAATAATTATTAAAAATAAGAGCCGTGGCAGCTTTACGCCCGTCGTTAATTTTACAGAATGCGCGCAACCTCGGTCAGACCTTATTTACCACGTGCTCGGCGGTGAAGCAACACATCGTGAGAAATCCAGTCTGTCTGAGGAAAATGAAAACTAATGAAGTCTGCCGTGTAATAGCAAAGAATTAGATGAGCAGCAGCACCTTTCTGATAACAACTCAATAAATAATATTATTAAAAAAACAAAGACTGCGAACTCCTCTTTGAGGCAATCTACTGTGAGGCCCGTGTTCAGCAGTCAACGTTTTAGGAGCTGTAACAAAAAAATAAACGTGAAGAACGCTAACACCCACTGCAGCAGAGCGGAGGAGGATCTAAGGACTATCAGAAATGATAGGATTATGACCAGCATTGGACTTTTACATGCTGGGGATGATGATGACAACAGCGATCATCGTATACCACAACATGTTTGTTTTTATTATGTAGCATGTTTCATAATAATGTGCGTACCTAATCAAGAATACTAATAATATATCTCAGTTGAATTATAAAATATCCCAGCAAAATATAGTTATTTGTGCATCGCCAAATAGATAAAGTAATATTTATGAACTCAAATACATATGGTGATATTTATGTAGTCTCAAATAGATATGATAATATTTATGTACTCAAATTGATATAGTATAATTATGCACTCAAATTGATATGGTATAATTATGTACTCAAGTAGATACGGTAATATTTATGTACTCAAATAGATATGGTTATATATTTATGTATTCTATATGTATTTATGTATTCGATATGGTAATGTTATGTACTAAAACAGATATGGTAATATTTGTATACTCAAACAGATATGGTAATAATTGTATACTCAAATTGATATGGTCGTATTATGTACTCAAACAGATATGGTAATATTTGTGTACTCAAATAGATGTGGTAATATTTATGTACTCAAGCATATATGGTACTATTTATATATAACTCAAATACATATGGTAATATTTATGTACTCAAATAGATATGGTAATATGTCACTCAAAAAGAGCTATGCTAAAGATCAAAATACGTTACACTTTCGTTACACTTCATGGTGCGCGCGTGGTTAAGTGGTCAGGTTTATTTTAACCATTCAAAGACAACGCTTGACTGTTATCCCACCTGATGGTAAGTGGTGTCGCAGCCGAAGATGGTAAAGTGCAATGATCTAGCTTAGGAAAAGTCTATTCACTCTTACATTGAAGATACTCAAATTATAATCGATCAGCACGAAGGGGTCGGCTCGACCGGGGTAGGACCACGCTCTCACAGAATACCAGCGTAAAATAGTAGCTTAACGCTGCTGTTTCGTATAGTGAGTGTAGAGAACCGGAGAACCTTATTACTGGAAACGAAGCATTCCATCTCAGCATTTTCATTCTTAATTGAAGAACCACACGGCAATCAATGTGCTTTTATATACATTAAATTAAGGTCACTCTTAATAACTGTACAAATTAGATGTTGCATAGTAAAGAAAAGGGTATCAGTAGTAATGAACCAACCCATAATATAATAAAGAAAAGCATTTCCGCAACCTTTCAACAAGTGTAAATAGATGTATCTTACTTAGGCGAATTATTATGGGTGAGGTGAATGTTCCTAAAGAAAAGAATTCTATCACCAAATTATTCTAAGTACTTGCTTTATCTTATAATTTTAGCTCGCCAGATTTCGTTAATTACGACAGAGGTGAAATTTTTTGTTACAAAATGTCATTTCATTGAGAAGTTGGTTTTAAATAAAAGTTTATTAGTTTTTACACTTCTGGAGTATTATATTAATACAATTTAAAATTAAAATAATATTTGTTTTCTACTTTCAGGAATTACAGATTAGTTTGGTTTATTCATTTCTAATCTAAAAGTAAAGTAAAGTTACAGCCTATATATGTCCCACTGCTGGGCACAGGCCTCCTCTCATTTCTGAGAGGGTTTTAGGGCTAGGAATACTCCGCCACGCTGCCCCAATGCGTGTTGGCGAACTTCACGTCTTCGAAATATTTTTTTTCTTATTTCTCAGACATGCAGGTTTCCTCACGATGTTTTCCTTCACCGCCGAGCACGTGGTAAATCAGCATTTAAAATTGCAATTAACAATTTCATTGGTGCCGGCGGGGATCGAACCCGGTTTGCTCGCATATTGTGAAATTTACAGCGAGCGCTAACCCTCTGAGCTACCACGGCTCTACTTCTAATCTAATTAATATAAAATACATCTAATATTACAAAAAGATATAATAACCCTAACATTTTTCTATAACATACAATTATATTTATATTTACAATACTTCGCCGCTATGAAACCTGTCAAATACCTTATTCCAGTGGTACCGCCATTGTGGCAGAAACCGTCGTGGCTCTCATTTAGCTAAGACAAAGTTATGGATAGACCGGATACTCAAACACGGATCAGATTTGAGTTTTCCGAGATCGAACCCGTACCAAACTACGAGTCTCATTGATAATTAAATAACGTAGTGCTATTTAAAACTCTGTTTTAAATAGAAACAAGAATGTATTAATGAAAAAAAGATGTTTCACTTTCACCTAAACAATATAAAAGAGATATAATATCTTAATTTCTATCAATCACATAATTCCATTACCAAAAAGAAATTTGGTGTTCCAGGATCCAGAGTTATCTCAATCCAAAAACCGAAGGTTTATGAGTACCTCTTACTACCGCACTGACAGTTACTTCTCATCACTTGTAATGAATATTGTAATAAATTTTGAATAGATGGAAATAAGGAAAGGAAGGCTTTGTTGGCACTCCCGTAGAGCATTAGCTACATCCAGAACTCTGCAACTGACAACTAACACATTCTACAAACCTTACGAAGGCAGCACGCCAATAGGAAACTAATCTCCTCGACTTTTACGGTAAGCCTCCGATATATTATATTATTTACCTACCAGCAATAAGTAACCTGGCATGATAGCTTAGTATTGGAAACTTTACAGAATATATTTATTTATCAAAAAAATTGCTCCTCTCAAGTCAGATCCTCTCAAATAGTTTCGCTCTTATCGAATATCTATTATTACAATGCCAAAATTCATGATTTTTTTTAAAAATGTACCTTCACAATAAAAGGAGATTTATTTTTGTTTTCAATAATTTATGATAAAATAAGTATAAATTTTTGTATAACATAATTTCAGGAGATATAGGATAGACAAAATTATTGTGATTGATTATTTTTACAATTTGTAGAGTTATATTTACAACTGTAAACAGATTAAGAGACCCTATTATAGTGATATTCTGTGCTTTTGTCAAGTAGTATTCATAAAAGGCTCTGATAGAATTGTAAACTCAACGTCCAAGCACCAAACGCGAACAGACACATGCGATCGCACAAGCAAATACATACAGCGTTATTATTACAATAAAACCACAGCAGTTAGTTATAGGAAATACTTTATTGTGTCGTAGATACAAAGAGGGATAGAATAATAAGACGCCACACATTAGACATACTTTATTACCTTATATTTATTTTTGTTCATATATTACTTATAACATTAGTTTCTAACCTAAATCCAGTACTAAGAACGGAATAGATACGTCAAATGCGGTGAAAAAACTGACAGAATAAATTCAATAAAACCTTAAGTTATATATTTGATTGATTATAAGTTTATTATATGTGTATCTAAATGTATTTAAAAGTGTTTTATTAGTATTTCATATCGACGCATCTATACTATTCTTAGTACTGTCTAAAACTATGTTACTTTACTAACGTAACATTAGTTTAAAGTAATTAATCCGTCATGTATAGACGACAGAAATATTATAAAATATATTAGGTAAAAGGAATGCTTAAGTGTCGAATAAGTTCTTACATAGTATGAATATCATCAACTCTTACAGGCACTGGTTTCTCTATAAATAAGCATAATAAATAAATATATTGTTTCCATTGCACCAAAATAAATGTAGCAAAGGAAGCCAAGTAATATCACAGTTTTTGCCTTTGACAAAATGCTAAAAAGAGATTAATCTTTAATTCTATCACAAATGATTACAACATAACGCCTAGATTTTGTATAAATCTGGTTTATTGTGGAACATGACTTTTATTCATTTCTTTGTACTTTACTGTGCTATTTGACAAATAACAATTATTATAAATAAAGAAAGAATTAAAAAAACCTGAAATAGGTAAAGGTTAATATTACATCTTAGTATTAAAAAACGTTTGAACAAGTAAAAACAAAACCACATAAAACATTGTTTAATTTTTTAAAACAAAAAGAAAGCCCCAATATTACAACGCGGTACTCGGTTAAAAGTATCAACTCACGTGCGCTAAATATCGAGAGAAAATTATTATGCATTATGCAGCAAGTACGTTATATCGTTTATTAGAAAAACTTATGAACTACTTATAGTCCAAAATTTAAGATTGATTATTTTTAATATACAAAAAAGATATTAAATATACTGTTATTATTAATAATAATTTGAAACTTCGAGAAGTTATACTGATAAACCGAAATCTCACTTTATAAGCTAGAAATTTAAAAGCTTGTGAGAATCGTTTCTCTTTTTCCTTTTGAAATCGATAATCATTTAAGAAGTAAATTTACTTGTTAAATAATGATCGGTTAAAAACTAAAAGAATTAATTATTACGAAGCTGCAAAATGTCAACATTTGATAAAAAGCCCACGCCAGTTTCTCACGAGTTTACCGCGCCACATGAGCGGGAAGCGGTTGCATGCCATGCCACAAAATTGGGATTCAATAGAAAATCGCATTTACAAAATGAGATGCGTTAGCCTATCGCGTCACACGAATGAGACACGGGAGTCTATCGCACCACAATATTTGACACTTTAGATTGGCTGAGTTTGGCAGAAAAAAGCGCTAGAAAACTGTTTAGTTTCGCCTTTTTCTGTCAAACGCAGCCAATATCTTTATGCAATTAACAACGATGTTCTACCAAGGCCCAATAGTGAGGCACGGAATCCTACCGTACCACAATGGCGTTAAGGGGCAGCTTACCGCGCCGCAATAGTGGGATACCGTACCTGTAACGCGTTCTTGGCGCTGACGGGCGTGGATGAGGCTCGCGGACCGCCTCGCTGCCGTGCCGTTAGTCACAGTGAGAACGCGCAAACCAAACATGGGGGGAAAACAACAAAACAACACCCGTTAACGCACTCATTTCCCATTGCGTATGCTCTAACTACGCTAAAAGGCGTTAAATACGATTAAAATTTTGATTTCCCATCAAAATTCTAACTGTATTGAGACGCATACGCAATACACTGGTCGCAATGCACCTCCGAGTTTAACTTGGAACTGCATTGAAAAGTTTGGACAGCTGTTTTATTAAATAACGTTGCTATTGTAACATCTTAATCAGGCAATTGTATATATAACTAGCCGGTATTCGGCGCGTTGCTGCCACAGAAGAAATAATTATAGAAATATCGTTTTAAATTTGGAAGAGTTATATTGCTTAATCGTGTCATTCATTGGACATTGATCAACTTTTCCGCGCAGTTCTGCTGCAGTGTAGTTTCGCTGCCGCTTAGTGCGTGGTGTCTCATATAATTTCATATAAAGAATATTTTGACGCGTCGTGTCGCTCAGTTTTAACCTTTAACCTTTGACGCTGCTGTCTCGTGCGTTACGCTATCGGTCGCATTCCCTACAGTCGCCTCTTACAATACCTACGGGATAAGTGGGTTGATGGTTATTCTCACGTCGCTACCACATTCTACCATTAATAATAAATTATCAATAAATATAAGGAATCGAAATAATTTATATATATTTCGATCAACGTACATTTTTGTTTGTCCAATAAGTGTAACTCTATGAGTGACCGTGTACAGCATTAAATAACTATTTTTTTAAATTTGAACGTTGTAGTAATGGGAGTTTTATTTTGGATTTAATGTTTCTAATAGTTGAAAATAGCCATAAATTATTACATTTCTAATAGAACAGCTGTCCAAATTAGGAGCAAATAAAAAAAGCGCTTGATTCTACGAAATGATTGAACGTGTAATGAAAATTGTGAGAATTTAGTTACTACAGTGTCAATGAAAATACTAAGTACGCAATGCAATACATAATAAATTGGAATTGAATTTAAACTCATAATTAGATTTCGTTTGATGATCACTTAGGTAAAAAAGTTATTGATCAATATATAAAAATAGTCTTTGGCAATATATTATTGTCAAGTTCAAACCATGCTGACGTAAAACTAAATTAGTAAGCACTAACAAAAGAACACGTAATGGCTCAGCAAGCGTGCCGGCTAAGTCACGCGATATCGGTCGAAGTTTCAGCTAGTAGCAACGACGTTCACATCTTGCAGATGACTGCTGATTAGCGTCTACGAGATTACTAACTTTTCAAGTAAGCTTTTAATGTCAGTATTTACCGTCGTTATATGTATAACGTAACAAAGTTTATTAAACACAGGGTTTAGTATGGACACCGCGAATTTGAGTCTAGTTTTGGGAACTACACTGTCGCTTCAGATTAGCAGGCATATTCACAATCCCTGCAAAGTGATAATCATTAATAATCATAATATCAATATATTATAATAATATCAAACGATTATCACTTTGCAGTACATTGCGTCTTATGTTTTATGAGCTAAAAAAGCTATATAGAATAAGCCGCAATGTACTACAAAGTGACAATCGTTTTGATGTCAACAAGTTAAAGAAAAGGTATGGTGACCAGCAAACGTATATGAATTGTTATATTATTTGTTTGGTAGATATTAACCAAACGTTCTATTTA
The DNA here is from genome assembly GCA_907164705.1 of Parnassius apollo. NCBI lineage: Eukaryota > Metazoa > Arthropoda > Insecta > Lepidoptera > Papilionidae > Parnassius > Parnassius apollo. Next base: position 4,055,869 of record CAJQZP010000851.1, read on the forward strand.
TATGGACACAGAGTAAATAGGGCTCTTCACTCTATTGTGGATATATGTCAGAATATGTCAAAAAGGCACGTATGACCATTCACAATGCTGAGTCCCTACTCTTATTGTAAAAGAGTTTTTAGGAGTTATTGAAGGTGAGAAATTGTGTGATAAGCGATTACGATCGTCAGTCGCAAGTCGCGGGTACGTCGCGACGTACCTACTGTATGCTAATACCTTGGAACAAATCATCGCGACCAAAAACGCGCGACGTAACAGCCACGCTGTCTGAGCGTAATATCTAATTCTTATCTGACGGAATACAATGGAGTTCATTTTAAAATCGGAGAAAGCAAATAGATATGTCCATTACTCAAGTTTATATTATTTGCACGTAACCTATAAAGTTTCCTTTATTGCATTGTATTGTACGTTCAGACTCGGGCCAAGGCACTCGGTCAGGTCTGAATCATTCCTAATGTGTCCTATAAGAAACCTTAAAAATAATATCACAGATTGAAATCATAAAAAGTTTCTACTATATGACGACTACTTGAATCTCATATAACTGCGAGACCAAATGCAAGCGGGGTAAAGGAAAGTAATTACTATAATCAGGACTGGGACTATAAATGAACTCAAAAACTACAATAAAAACAAAATGTAAATTATAACTAAAATTAAAATGGTGACTTAAAATATTTTTAGTAATAAACATAATAAAATATTAACACAAGGGCCAAACCAAGGGGTGCCAAGTACAAATAAAGTAAAACCGATGCTCATGCAAACGGCAAGCAAACACTACACACACCATTTCTCCTGCGGGTGCTTACCTTACCTTAAATATTGCGCGAAAAATAAAATGTTTGTAGGACGGTAACTGTTCAGACACGGTTCGCGTATCCAAACACGATTCGGAACTATTGTGCTCTGTGTATCACGGAAATTAAGAACTGGCTCAAATGTACACCACGTTGGGATATGTGAACTGGAAAGGGGAGACGCAGGAGAAGTGGTAGCTCTTCCCGAAGCCGGAGAAGTGAGTGCGCGACGACGGCAGGTTAACGAACAAGTCGGCGGCAACCCCGCGGCTGGCCCTCGTCACGGCGGCCGGCCGGCCTGCCACGCGGACCACTTCGCTTGCACTCGAACGGGACAACGTCCCGTTAGAGCTTCCCGGATCGCTGCGCCGTGTTCGCTCGAAACTCAGCACGGTCTCCGAACAACGCCACGACTTCGGCAGCGTTTCGCTCGACCAACGCCTCACTTTCAACTCGTTGCTTTTAGCCACCGAGTGGAAGACTAAATCGTAGTAAACGCGCGGCTGGGGCAGAGCGATCAAGGCGCAGCGATCCCGTTCCACATGCTTCACCAGCAGGGTTTTGTCGTGGAGGTTGGGCGCGGAGCGGTGCGGTGGCTCGGCCGACCGCGCGCGAGGCTAGCCTACCTGAGCGCCGAGTGGCGTGACGCCCAGCCTCACCCCCACGCGTGAAGACGCAATCGACGTGCCCAACGAAGTGAGAGACTCCCGCGAGTTGGAACGTCGAACTGGCGTCGCCCGACCGTTGCTGTGGATCGCGCAAGCGCCTGGCTTCCTGTTCGACGGGGACTTCGTCACCTTAGAGATCGGCGCGAATAGGCCGAAGCGCGGTGCGCACTCGAAGTACCTGGAAAGGTACGATAAAGGTGACCGTACGTTTATTTGCAAGTTGATTGCGATTGGCGACGTGTACTCTTGTTTTAAATAAACAATTTATTTATATTTATATTTTCATTAAGTAACAAATAATACATTGGAAACTAAAGCTTCGAGCTTCTACAATGAGAGTAAATAGTTTTCAAACAGACCTCTTGCCTTCAACGGAGCCATCGTTTTTTCCAAGAGGATCATCGAGTTCAACACCGGCCCATACGCCGGACGCGAAATCAGTTGCACCTACATAACGCAAAGTACCAGCTTTACTGCCTCTACTGCTTGATACTATTACGCGGTCACCCAGGCGGAGTTCTACATTTGTCGTTGTCGAAATCGAAGCATCTGTAAGTAAAAATAAAAATTAACAGAATCGAAATTAGTTCACAAGACATAAATCCGTAAAACTGAACTTACTCATTTTACTGCTGACGATGCTACGCACGCTTCCGTTAGGAGAAAGCGTACGCCTGGGTCTAGCGGAGCCAGAAGGCGGTCGTTCGAAGACACTGCCGGCATCGGAGATAGGCGAAGCGTCATGAGGGCCATGAGTCGCTAGAGGTGCTCGCGTCAAACGCGTCAAACGTGAAAAAACACCTCGTTTTTCTGGGCATTGAAAGTAACGTACCCCGGCAACTGACCCATCGTTTTTTCCTAGAAATATTAATAAAATACGTATGTATATTTCTAAGTAAAAATTTTAATCCTTTTTCTGATACAAACACTTACCTATCGGGTCATCAAGTACGATGCCCGCCCAGTCACCAGGAGCAAATTGTGTTTCGCCTATGTATGCAATCTGACCAGGCTTTGTACCGCCTACCCAAACGCGCTCACCGATTATAAAGCTGTCAGTATCCTCTGTTAGTATTACACTGTGGTCTGAAATGTAATAACATAACATTACTATAATTATGTAGGTGTGCCTTGCCTGCGCCCTCCTTTCTGCTGCGCCCTCCTTTCTGCCAAGGAGGGTCGCGTTCGTATACGGCTTAGAGATCTCTAGTCAGATCGTTAAGCCAATTACCAAAAGGTTGAGTTTAGTGGGTAAAAGTCTCCACATAACCACGCAGCCGGCTGCGTGGTATGCTATGAGCATTCTCAACCTCCCTCCCCTGCTTTCCGGAGGGTTGCCCATATTTGCTTCGGGCGCAAAAAAAAAAAAAAAAAAAAGTGTGCCTTGTGTCAGATTCTTTATAGTTCCGTTGAGTTTCTAAAGAAAGTGACAAGCGCTAAAGTTTATAGACTTCTGAATATGGATATCCTTTTTGCATTCCTTATTCACCGCACATGTTTTTACAACGTGCACACGACTTGAATACCGTTGCATGCAATTGCAACGTACATTGAACACACATCTACGATACCTTTGAAATCGGCTTTTACTTTTTCCTAAAAGTTATTTTTTACCTTTCTGCGTGGACACTACTAAGCAATATACTAATCTCAATGTCTTCTAAACAGTTAACCTAAAAATTCATCCCATATTCGGTTCGGTAGAATCGGTTCACAATCGACGAAGTACTCGAGTCAGATTGTAAGCCTTTTTTTAAATCGGATAAAGCTAATAAATATTTGTAAGTCTAAACAAACTGCATTTGACTTATATATAAAATCAGCTTACAATATCTTAATTAAGATACCATGCCGAGTCTTAATTTCTACTATTCAATAGCGAATTCCAATGGCTGCAAACAAACAAGAGCGTAAGCCCAATTATTATCGGTGTTGAATACCAAAAGCTTTAGTGTACGTGTAGGCCGTAGGCGATCTACGTGTAGCGTCAGCGACATAAAGTCATGACAAATGATACACGGATATTCAAACCATTTCCATACGTGAATACTGAGGTGATAGCCTTTGTAGGTGTAATATGCAAATGGTGGTGTGATTGTGAATTGACAAGGGCGTGATGAAACTTAAAGTTACCTGAGGACCTCCTTAGACCAGCCTCGCTGAGGCGACGCGCGTGCTTCTCCCACAGAGCGTCCATCGAAGTGCCGCTGAGCGTGCTGCTAGCGGCTACGTACACAAGTGACACACACAAACATTAGCCACTACTAACCAGCGCACACCATGCTATTGACAACTAACACAATCAATACACATTAACACGAAATTTTCTTGATAAATTTAGGTACCGGATTTAAGTATATTATATTAAATATTAGTCATGTCAGTAAGTAGTCCGATTAATTCTTTCACTATTTACAAAAATATTATATTTATTTTACCTTGTTACAATTTAGTTAGGTATCTATCAAATTACATCATACAAAAAATATAACCGGTTGTAATTAATACATTTCAAACAATAACGATCATTACGGAGCCATGTTACAAAAACTCGGATACGGTAAAAATGTCAAAATATGTAAGTTGCTAAATAATTTACAAGTTAAAATTTGTTTTGATGGTGTTTAATATTTTCTGTTAAATTTTTGAGTGTCGCTTAATGCATTTTATTATTTTAAAGAATCCGCAAAGTCGTGATTGTTATATAATGAGTATGACAATTACATAGGAATGTATTACACTTTATTGATACATGTATTGTCAATGCTTTTATATAATTGTGGCTGGTTAGGAATGCTGTTTCCAAATTCCATCACCTTCCTACGTTGGTAATTAACAAACACAAATGAATGTAGCATGCCTTCACCTATTTGTATCTCAAATGACAGTAACACAAACTTTAACCTTTTTATCGACTGTTATTTATTTTCATCGTGACCTTTAAAGTTCGTGTTATTATCAATTGGTGTATAATAACGTGCTTCACAAATGTTACATGCAGATTACTATGATATACTTACTAGATGCTTTTCTATAGGTGCGCTGCCGATCGGGGAGGCTGCTAGATACTTCGTCTTCTTCGGCTTCGATTAAATCTGCTCCACGGAGTGCAGAAGCGTGACATAATGCGAAATGTGGCTTTAGATTTCGTACAAACTTGAAATAGTTATGATATGATGAAATTTAAATCTAACAGGTGCATGAAATCGCTGATATAGACCAAAGCAAGTCCATGCTAGCATGCCGTTTAATTTGAAATTTTAATTTTAATGGAATTTTTTATGACATAAAAGTAAAACTTACCTGATAAATGTTTTCGCAAAAAGTCGTCGCTCGTCTTCCTCGGCGTTTCCGATGAGCTGGCGTCTACGACAACAAAAAACAAAAACACGTAAAGCAAAAACTAAAAACATGCCGACAAAAAATTGTTGATGGTATGATATTATGATTTATGACACAAAAAAGAGAATTACACAAAGCACGACATGTACGAGGCAGATTGGATGGCACAGAATGTGTTTGGTATAGTCTTTCAAAGAAAAAAGCTTTGACGAAAACCCAAGCTAACTTTGTCTATAAAAAAGTTTTGCTAACTATGACTTCAAAAACATCGTGTAACTTTTATCGTACGATATTTTAAATATAATTTAACAAAGAACATAGATCAATCTGTTACTTAAGTTTGAAATATTCATTTGTGTAAAATAGTCCTGTAGGACCTTACCCAGACCTCTTATGTAATGCTCGTAACGCTACGAGAGAGAGATAACGCCAGCCGATTGCTTCTGACTCGTGTCCGGCACTGATTGATTCCGTGTAGATTAATCATCTACGCCAACTGCGCAACGAACCGGCCTTGCCCCGAGCGTGGGCTGGCGATTCATAACTCTAAGGGCCTTTACACACGGCTTTATCCCGCGCAATCGATGCAGCGCTTCAATGAAGTTTTGGAACAATTTGTCTACTTTCATCTTGTATAAAATATTACTGTTTAGATAATTCGCGAGCACGTGTGAATGTGAAGCGCATTTTTGACAGTACGTTTGCGTCGATACAAATGCGCGACACATGAAGCGCGTTAGTGGCGTCCAAACTCGGGAACCTCGACAGGGATAAGCAATAATTGTCTATGTGCAGCCTTTTCAGTTTTTTGTTAGTTATATTTTTACGATCACTTCGTATTACCGCTAATTGTCCATAAAAATCAGTATTACGAAGGCATTTTTGAGTAGTGGCAAACACTTCTCGATCAACGTTACTTACTGTGCGTTTGTGAAACGTTCGCGGCTCGTTTTCTTTGTCTGACGAGCTTCAAAAGCACGTAAAAAAATATTCGTGTGTAAAGCCCTTTTTATATTAAAGTGAGTTTCATCGCGATCCCTGTGACGCCTACATGCCTAATATTAGAGGTCTTACGTTTAAGGGCACGGACCTTAATAAAAAACATTCGATTCCGCCTTTAGAGCTAACGACAAGACTTACCCACTTGCTCAAAAATTTACGTTTAGTTGAAGTAATCTAGCAATAACTAATGATACTTTAAATTAAAAAGGAAGGAAATATTTAAACCATCAAAAATACTAAATAATTAGGATATTTAGATTTCTGGAATCACGTTTGTAGGTTTTTAATCTACAATTTATTTAATAAAAATGTATTGAACAAGAGGCGCAGTTTTCTCAAAGTCAAAAGAGCATTATATCATAACAATGTCGTTTCATATATATCTCACACTGATTGGATCGCAGTGAAAAATTATGGCAGCACATTTATTCCTTTTATACCTACGACTACGTCATCAAAATTAACTACGTCATGTAATTTAAATTTCGTAAATGTAAACAAACACGCTACAGAAAATTGGTAAAAAGAAATATTGAATTTGAATATTATAAGGTGTATTATGCTTGCTTTCACCATGAGATGTCGGGGTTAAAAATTCAACAGCCTATTTGTTCCCGTAGGTAGGACATCGCAAAGAAAAATCTCATTATTTACTATAGATGGCGATATAACTAACTTAAATTATTCTAAGATAAAAATATCAAAGTCAATAAAAAATGCCAAAGGAAACTAGACTAGACCAAGTATGACAATTCAGGAAAATCTTCTATACAACAGGAGAGGTCTATGTCTACTAGCAGACTTTCACGGACTGATGAAGACGACGCATCCTTTCCAGTTATTTGTTTAAAGTATTGATTTTATGATGGTCAATTTCAAATCAGACTGACAAACAAGTTTAAGTGTACTTTGATGGTAAGTGGCCCTGTAACTATGGGCATATGCAGACAAAAACAAATAAAAGAACCTACAGTTAAATAGTCACAAAAAGATTCAAAGGCCGAAGCGAAACTGACCGGGCGGCAGGAATCACGCTTCAAGAGGCCGATAGTTTAGGTAATTTATTTTGACAGTGAAAATAATGGTATTTTAAAATAAGTAAATAACATAAGCACTGCTTTATAGTTAGTTCAGTTAGTATGCAAAGTTTCATGACATTTAAAGTATTTGATGAATAACAGCAGTTTAATGTTTATTTTGGAGGTAACTTTGGATTTTTTTTTTCTATCGAGAAAATTTTACGGAATCGTGTTTTCGTCTAACATAGTCCTTAACATTAATCCTCAACTTTACCATATATTTATTTCAAAATATTGCTGCAATATTTTCGGCATAACGGAGGATCTTGCTAAGCCATTTGAGGTTATATTTCTCATTAAGAATGAAACACAACTAGGTAAAGTACTTTCTAGATAGAGAAAAGGCATTTTTCGAAGTATAACACTTCGCAATGAAGTTGTCGTATTAATTATGAAATCATTTTAGAAACAGCTTGGATAGCCTTCACCTTAATTCTAATGTCATTATCAAACTAGTATTATTTAATATTATAATAATCCATAACGGGTTGTTTTTGATTTATAAAATTTAAAACTCGTTCAGAGTACGCATATCTTATGACTGGATCACTGACTCTGTGGAATGGAATAACTGTATATTACTAGCTCGTGTTTGTTTCTGTTCATAGTATGTATAATCATTTTTTTAAATTTATATTTCAACAAACTTACTAAAACGATATTTCCTGCGTTCATTATACAGAACGTTTCAGTAATTGGCACAATTATTTTAAAGCATCCATTTTAATCGAGCAACTTAGCGTTACAAGTGGAAATTTTTTGACGTATGTCAACAAATGACAGGTTACATTGTCATGCTAAGAGGACACAAGTAATAGCTACAAAATATCTTAACAATATGTCTGTAGGTAAGTTACAACACTTAAAATATATACGTTATAAATGAATAATTTAGACTCACATGGAATTAATCTTAACAGTTTTTATATTTAATAGTCACATATTTGTTTTGTAACTTTGGAAGACTTCCATTCCTCGACTTTAACGTATGGTAGTGAAAGTTGGGTGTGGCAGAAGAAGCACGAGAGTAGAATAAATGCAGTAGAAATGCGGTCGTTAAGGAGTATGTTAGGGCTGAATCTGAATGACAGGGTGAAGAATTGTGTGATAAGAGAAGAGTGTGGTTTGCAAGATGATGTTGTGACCAGGATTAAGAAAGGAATGCTTCGGTGTCACTCTTTCCTCATCCATTCTTTCCACATGACCAAACGGTCATGTGGAAAGAATGGATGAGGAAAGAGTGACAAAGAAAATTTATGTTGCAGAAGTGAATGGCAGAGTCGGAAAGGGACGTCCTAGGCGAAAATTTATCGACCAAATTGGCGATTTATTGAAAACGGGCCAAATTAGGAGTACCCTTAACCGACGAGCATGCATGCGTAGATGTATGGATGTGAAGGAGACGAGAGAGGTGTGTCAGGATCGTGCCAAATGGAAGTCTGTAGTCTCTGCCTACCCCTCTGGGTGACAGGCGTGAGTGTTTATGTATTATGTATGTATGTACTTCCATTCCCTATCGAAAGCGACATCTAAGCATACATGAATATATATACAACACGTAACATAATTAACGCACTTTGAGAAAGTAGTTTGTTCAGAAACGTTTACTGAATCGTTTCCTATCATTTTTAATATAGGTAATTTTTTATCCCAAAAATAATTAAAACTACGTAAATTACAGTCACACTAAATCTGTACAGTCAAAACAAACTGAAATGGACCGTAACTTAAGGCAATAAGACTTTTAAGAGTGCAGTTTTGTTTGTATTATTACTAATTCTGTCATTCAATAAAAATAAAGCAAAATGAACTTTATTTCAAGCACATTAAAGTCTTTGCGTTCGTGGATTTGTACTGTGACCACAACATTCTTCCGGAATTAGTATAACTAATTTGATAAATAATCAGTGCATAAAAATGTTTAACTAAAAATTCCGTGTATGCATTATGATTATAAAATAATATACTAATTGGGGTGTCTGACTGAGGGTGTGCGTTAATTACGTTACATATTATATATATATATATATATATATATATATATATATATATATATATATATATATATATATATATATATATATATATATATATATATATATATAAAGTACCCGGTTGACAGAGATTTGCTCGGTATTTTTTGCTTGGTTTTTTTATTCCGTGTGTTTTGGAAATTATATTTAGATACCAATTACATACTGATGAAATATGAATAATATTTTTTGATCTTAGCGACATAATAGAAAAAACTGAACTCGTTATTTGAATAAAAGATCATGAGTGCAATTAGTTTAATTTAAATTTTCGTGTTTTTTAAAAAATACTAAAAAAAAGGGCTCGAAAAAATAGATTTTCTCAAAAAAAGAAAGGAACTTGAAAAAAAAATAAAAAAAGTTGTTCGGTCGGTCTGGGCTCGAACCGGGCTTTTACTTAATTAAGCTATTTATAATCATTAACAATTTGTCAAAATTTACCTTCTTATTCAACTAACGATATTGTAGCGCGAGTTATTCTTAAGTTTACAACCCTTCAATAAACTTAATTTAGATACGCTGTTAAAATGGTGTTATGAGTGAGTGTTGTGCTTCTTATCTCTTTTTGTTATAGATTTAGAATAATATACACAGAGAAACATCATCAAACGTTAAAGTTCCCTTGTGCCTTATTAAAGCCATTCCCGCTGTCTAGCACAGGCCTGCTCTCATTAGAGAATGGGTTATGGCGCAGTTAGTGCGCCGCGCTACATTAAACCAATTCCCGCTGTCTAGCACAGGCCTGCTCTCATTAGAGAATGGGTTATGGCGCAGTTAGTCCGCCGCGCTACATTAAAGCCATTCCCGCTGTCTAGCACAGGCCTGCTCTCATTAGAGAATGTGTTATGGCGCAGTTAGTGCGCCGCGCTACATTAAAGCCATTCCCGCTGTCTAGCACAGGCCTGCTCTCATTAGAGAATGTGTTATGGCGCAGTTAGTGCGCCGCGCTACATTAAAGCCATTCCCGCTGTCTAGCACAGGCCTGCTCTCATTAGAGAATGTGTTATGGCGCAGTTAGTGCGCCGCGCTACATTAAAGCCATTCCCGCTGTCTAGCACAGGCCTGCTCTCATTAGATAATGGGTTATGGCGCAGTTAGTCCGCCGCGCTACATTAAAGCCATTCCCGCTGTCTAGCACAGGCCTGCTCTCATTAGAGAATGTATTATGGCGCAGTTAGTCCGCCGCGCTACATTAAAGCCATTCCCGCTGTCTAGCACAGGCCTGCTCTCATTAGAGCATGTGTTATGGTGCAGTTAGTGCGCCGCGCTACATTAAAGCCATTCCCGCTGTCTAGCACAGGCCTGCTCTCATTAGAGAATGGATTATGGCGCAGTTAGTCAGCCGCGCTACATTAAAGCCATTCCCGCTGTCTAGCACAGGCCTGCTCTCATTAGAGAATGGGTTATGGCGCAGTTAGTCCGCCGCGCTACATTAAAGCCATTCCCGCTGTCTAGCACAGGCCTGCTCTCATTAGAGAATGGGTTAAGGCGCAGTTAGCCCGCCGCGCTACGTTAAAGCCATTCCCGCTGTCTAGCACAGGCCTGCTCTCATTAGAGAATGGGTTATGGCGCAGTTAGTCCGCCGCGCTACATTAAATCCATTCCCGCTGTCTAGCACAGGCCTGCTCTCATTAGAAAATGGGTTATGGCGCAGTTAGTCCGCCGCGCTACATTAAAGCCATTCCCGCTGTCTAGCACAGGCCTGCTCTCATTAGAGAATGGGTTATGGCGCAGTTAGTCCGCCGCGCTACATTAAAGCCATTCCCGCTGTCTAGCACAGGCCTGCTCTCATTAGAGAATGGGTTATGGCGCAGTTAGTCCGCCGCGCTACATTAAAGCCATTCCCGCTGTCTAGCACAGGCCTGCTCTCATTAGAAAACGGGTTATGGCGCAGTTAGTCCGCCGCGCTACATTAAAGCCATTCCCGCTGTCTAGCACAGGCCTGCTCTCATTAGAGAATGGGTTATGGCGCAGTTAGTCCGCCGCGCTACATTAAATCCATTCCCGCTGTCTAGCACAGGCCTGCTCTCATTAGAGAATGGGTTATGGCGCAGTTAGTGCGCCGCGCTACATTAAAGCCATTCCCGCTGTCTAGCACAGGCCTGCTCTCATTAGAGAATGGGTTATGGCGCAGTTAGTGCGCCGCGCTACATTCATTTGTGTTGGCGGACCTCACATGTTCACAAAATATTTTAATGCCGACATATTATGCAGGTTTCGACCCAATGTTTTCCTTTACCGCTGAGCACGTAATAAATCAGCGCTTAAAATTGCAATTAAACAATTTCAGTCGTACCGGCGGCGTTCGACCGTGTTTCTCGTGATCGTGTTTCTTATTGTGAAATTCAAAGTAAACGCTAACACACTGAGTTACCATAAATTCATCATCACCACAGAATATTAAAGCCCACTGCCGAACATAAGACTCCCACAAAGATTGTCTCATAGCATTACAAATTGATAAACATTAAGAAAACATATTACGAAAACAATTTAATTGCCGTAATATATTACCTTTCCGAACAAGGCCTGAATCAGATTACTTAAATTTAAAAACTGATAAACGATAATGTCTACATTTACTAGTTTGTACATTTCACTTAACAGCGATGATGTAATTACATTTCAAGTACGAGCAATATTTATTCATTTTATTAGCGATGGACGCTTGAACACATACCGTGACCGAAACGAAAATTTCGGTGGTCAAGTTCAAGTGTACAATTACATTTGTAGTAATTATGAGAAGTTATGCAAAAACAAATAACAAACGTTGCTTTTTATTTACGGGCACGAACAATTATGTGTAGAATATATTGCGAAACAACTGAGACACTAGCTAACAACCATGAAATATTTATAGTTTGAAAAAGTTTGATATATTTCAGTAGTGGCAGCAGGTAGTAGTGAGAGATTTGAGCTCGCCTTCCTAATATGCGAACAAGCCGAGTTCAACTTCGCCGTCGCCGATAATATGTATATTGTTTACCGCAATTTTAAGTGCTGATTTACTAATAACATCAAGGGGATATTATTTGCATGTCTGAATAATAAAAGATATTTCCAGGAAATGTGAAGTCTGGCAAACTTGCATTAATTGATAGAATCAGGCGTTACTTTGCGGAAATCCATTATAATAAATGATATTAATAGTAATTTTGCAACCATTCGCTAAATTAAATAAAATTCTTCTAACTAGGTAAGACACATCATTTTATTTAATTTAGCGAATGGTTGCAAAATCACCGGGCCGGATAGTGCCCGTCTCAAGCCTAAAAAAACTAAATGTCAGTGAGAGAAATATAGGCGGTTACTTTACTTTTAATATAAAACATTACTGAGGTTTCGGATGGACGCAGTATTGGATGTGTTACTAGAACTAGAATATAAAACTTAAGTCGTCAAAAATTGTCAATTATTCTTTGTAGCACTGATTGCTCTGTCGGAGGTCTTTGATTTCAATCCCAAGCGTTTTTTGGTCAGTTCAGTCTTTATCTTTCTGGACAATATCTGATCTTATCATGTAAGTGTTACGGAGCGGATACGGTTTACGGACGTGTGTTTCTGTTTAGTCGTTTATTTCCTAAACTTAAATATTTAATGCATTGTGCAGTAAATGTTTCGGTTCTGGTAAATTTCTGTAGTATTCGGTTATTGTCGTAATAATTAACCAGGGGTTAGAATCATATCAATACGTCGTATAATATTGCCTATGTACTTATAGAACGTATACTTTCCCTTGTTAGAGTAATTCGACAAATTGAGGACAATTATTCGCTTCGTTCCCATGTCAATGAAGCGGGGTACCCGGCGATCGATGCAGCAGACGTTCACTGCCAGAAACGTAATTCTTAACGGCAATCATACAATTCCGTGTACTCGATACGGATAACCGAATTTTCACCCGTTAAAATGCTTGATATTGCGTGTAATTCTTAATAATTGTGATACCATTCATCGAATACTTCTATCTTGGTCTACGGTTTGCACATATCATAATATGTATTTAATATAAATATTTTTTTATTTAGTTATTATATTATTTTAGATTTATATGGGTAATATGTAATAGATCGGAATTTAGGCGTTCGCTTTTATTTTATTTCATAGTCCGCGTGACTGAATTATGTCTTCTGTAAAACATTTTCTCTTAATTTTATGTGCTGAGATTTAAAGTGCTCCCAAGCGATTAAAAAATATTATTCAAAGGAAACATGCATGTCTAAGAAATAAAATATATTTCAAGCAAACGTGTAAGTAAGTGAGCTGTACAGTGAAATCGTTTGGCTCTTTACCAGATCAATCTCAATTAAGAGTTTAAAGAAAAGTAGGCCTGTGTCAAGCAAGGCGATTTATAAGCCAATACTATATATTTTTTGCAATTTAGATTCTAAAGAAATATTAATTAACTTAATGATTTTTTATATTTTCGCAAATGAATATTGAATAAAACATATTTTACAGATTTTATCGCGTTTAATTTAAAAATAATTAATTCCCGACGCGACGCTACGGGCACTTTCCAGCACTCATGGTCATGGGGGGACTGAGTTTTAAGCGATAAAATCTGTAAACTTAGTTACATTAAATAACTTCTCCATTTTCATTGAAAGTTACACAACTTTATAAATATAGCAGGTAAACAAAACACGTTTACCAAAATACAGATGCAAATTTCGTTTTAATATAATTAGAAGAGAACGAACAATGATCTTAAACAATAAAGATTATAGGTTATGAGGAAGTAGTTCGGGAAGTCTGTGGGCGATCTAGTTCTAGATCGAAGTGACTGCTTTGAACGAAAATACTAGGTGTGAACGAATTAGCTGTTGCGTCACTACCGCAATCCTAACTAAATATCCGCCCTAGGGAGAGCGCTTTGAAAAATCGATTATTTAGGCGGGAACCCGTTATATATGGGCGCAGAAGTAGGAACACTGGAATTAATGTATCGATTAAATCATAACAACATTTTTTGTAGTCATTATATCAAGCAAGCATATTAACTGATGGCGTATTTATTATATTTAAATGATTCATCGACGTATATGGAAACAGCGTTGTTAAAACACATAAACCGTTGCAAGTAAACAATATGCCATGACTATATGATCAAAGAATTTAGTGTACTCAAATGATTATGTATATAAAAAGGCGATTTCAAATATATTGTGTACCTAGTATATAAACGCAAACATAATATCGCAAACCCATGAAAATAATATAAAGAAATTACAGCACATCGACGTCGTATTGTTCAAGACGCAAGTTGAATTTTAAACTAGTACAAAGTGATCGAGTATCAATATCAGCATCAACATCATCATCATCATCATTACAGCTCATCACGTCTACTGTTAAACATACGCCTCTACCCCAAGGAAGGGTACAAAGCAGTCTTAAACCACCTGCATCCATCAATATCTTGTATTTCTAACCAGGTAATCACACCATCTAGTAGGGGGTCACTAACCGGTACGAAACTGAAAATTTGAGAACCATTTTTTCTCTACCTGTTTTCTGTTATTCGAGCTATATGGCCGACTCATTACCACTTCTACTTACCGACCCGTTGTGCTATGTCAGACAATGGTTCAACTGCAGATGACCTTACTACGAAGTCTATCTCTATACGCAGAGAAACTCCGAGCTTACCCTCTTCATTGCCCTGAGCGACCTTGAGCTCCTCATCCGGTCAGCAGTGAAGGACTACGTTCAGATCCATATGTCCCCCATCATATCTTATCATTATAACCAGATGATTTTAATCACGATCTCAGTAGGGTAAAGGTTGGCTAAATGGTGATATATAGCAATATGGCGATAATTTTGCTTTCAACGGTCTTTATAATGCCCAGCGCGAGTTTTGCGTTCATTCAATGAACTGAAGGCGAGTATGTTCATCACTCTTTCATTTGGCCGCTGGTCGCTGTCCTCACCGGACGCGGTTTATTTGTTTCGCGCCAAAATATGCGAAAAAATGGAGGATAATCGGTACGTAAATATCACCAAATTACCAAAAACATTACATAGCTTATTTTTATTTTATTTCAAGCTTAATTTGAATGGGGTTTTCAGGGTAGATGAAGCTCGAAATGTTGTATCTTTCTGTTAAAAAAATATCGGGTTGTGTTTCATTAGTCCGGGTTATAGTCTTACGTATTGGATGATTTTTCTTACAGGAACAAGTCCGGAAAGGCAAATAAAAGGAAAATGAAGGGCGAGAAACGCAGAAATTATGACTCTTCACGCTTCAAGGAGGCTTATATGAAAGTTATAAAGGATAATTGGTCAGTGTACAAAGCGTCGAAGGAATATGGCATACCGTGGTCTACTTTGAGAAGACACATAGCTACTCATGGAGGTGAAAGTTTCGACTTACCTAAACTTGGGAGACCATTCACATTAGGCAGCGACCTTGAATGTAAGTTTGTTTCCTACATAATTAAAATGCAAGAACTAGGATTTGGTCTCAGCGTCACAGACATCAAAGCTAAATGTTACGCTTTAGCAGTCCAAGCAGGAAAAGATCACCAGTTTAACGATGCTAAACGTAAAGCTGGGCCTTATTGGTGGTGGTCGTTTAAAGAACGGTACGGGCTTTCATTGCGCACGCCAGAAAAGCTTGCAGCATGCCGAGCTGTTACTGCTAACAGACAAAACATTGACGATTTTTATAAAAAGCTACTGGACGTCGTTATTGAGCTGATATTCTGCAAAAGCCTGAAAGGATTTATAACTGCGACGAAACCGGTGTAACGTTCGTCGTAAAACCGTCAAAAATTGTCACTCAAACTGGAAAGAAGGTAATTTACAGTACAGTTAAACTTTTGCAGAGAAAGGTGTCACACAAACGGTGCTTGGGTGCTGTAGTGCGAGCGGAGCGTCTGTACCCCCCCTTGATCATTTTTAAAGGTGTCCGAATGGTCAATGATCTAGCGAATGGTGCTCCGGAAGGGTCTATCGTGAGATTATCCAAAAACGGATGGATTAACTCTGAACTATTTCTGGAGTGTATGCATCATTTTGAAGCTCGTATTCCACCAGCTAGACCGGTACTTTTAATCATGGATTCTCACTCTACCCATGTCAGCCAAGATGTTATAGATTTCGCTACAAAAATGGCATTCATCTATTCACTTTTCTAAGTCACACAAGCCATCTCCTGCAACCTCTGGACGTTTCTGTTTACAAGTCACTGAAAAATGCATGGGCTAAAGTGCTAAATGATTATAAGCTTCAACATCCAACGAGTGCTCCAACAAGGCTTGACTTTTGTCGCCTATTAACACCAGCCTACGAGCATGCATTTCAGCCGTCAATAATTATGAACGGCTTTCGAAAAACTGGCATTGCGCCATTTGATCGAAATGTCATTTCTGATGAAAGTATTGCCCCATCATTGATGCTGCCAAGTGACCTACAGTCACAGAATATTGAATCTTCCACTGATAATGCCCAAGCTTCTGCTGTCAATCGTGAAACTGCGTCACCTTCAGTTTTCTCTTTACTTTCCGTTCCTGAGGTACCACAGTCTTCTTCTTCTAGTACCCGACGAGCTAAGCGGAATCCACAGGCCCGATATTTAACACCTCAAAGCACGAACAACATGGACAGTCCTGAAGAAAACATCGTCGCCATATCAAACGAAACCACAGTCACCGTTACCAGTGAGCAGACCGTTACCTCGATTCGTGTCCCCTCTGCTTCTCCAACTCCTGGACCTTCAACTGAAAGCAACCTGAAGCATAAACTACCAAGAGTCAAGGTAGAGAAAACACCAAAATCAAATAAAAGTACGATGTGTGACTATTGCGGTGTTCACTACTCCCAAGATGTGGCACTTAGGAACGGAGCTGTATGGGTAGAGTGCATGAGCTGCGGCAAATGGTACCACCAAGAATGTACTGGCACAGAGTCGCCACAGTTCCTGTGTGATAATTGTGATAAAGTAGACTTTTCAGGCACTGATGACAGTGATTGGGCACCTGAATAGACTTGTCACCATATTGCCACATATGGTATCACCAAATTGCCCCCGTATCTCCATATTGCCAACACCAAAAAAGATTTGTTTGATCTGATTTTCCTATTAATGTTTAAGAATTTAAGTTGCTGTGATTAATAATTATTGAAAAGAAAAGTCTGATTATTGTAATAAGTAAAGAGGTTTTCTAATAAATGTTAATTTTGAAATAAAATTTTAAGTTTTTTTCTTATTATCAGCATAAAGCCAACCTTTACCCTATATTGTGTTTTGGCATATAATCATCGCGTTAGAAGAATCTCAAAGAATCAGAGAATCACTCCATAAAGGTGTCGACTGTCGATTGTAAGAGGTGATTTAGGATAACTACCGGATGAACTTGTGGCCTCAAACAGTAAGCGACATTAATATTGTCCAGACCGGCGGTGGTAAGCGACATCAAAGGTGCGTAGAGTCTGGTGCTGGGCTCATTAACCCGCTTGACAAGCGTGGCGACTACAGCAATTACGTCCAACTAAGGGAGACGCCCATGTCTTTATGTTGACTGCTTGCTGATGAGAAGAATGATCTTGTGTTATTATTTATAATATTTTGAATAATAAATTCTTTTAGTTTTTTAAACTATTTAGTGTGCAAAACGTACAACTAGATGTAAACGAGCACGGAAACCTTCTTTTATGTTACAAACACAAATTATCTATAATAAAATTAGCCTAAATTTCACCTGGCGGCGGTATAACAGATTTAGATTCAGATCTCATTTCAGATTCAGGGAAATGCCAGAAAATCTAGTAGATACTACGAGAATTTCCTATATCGTTAGATGACGAAACCGCTAGATGGCGGAATTAATATTATTCAATGACAACAGCAAAAAATATACAAACCCGTGACGAATTTTTGATTTGAAACGAGTAATAAGTGTCTAGTCCATGAACTACAGACATCATTTGACATCAAATGGACTGTCAGCTCTCTCACGTTAATGTTATAAAAATATTTACACAATCTGCTTAGAAAAAAAGAGAGTGACTTTGACTCAGGTTTTCAAGTTCAGAACTTTTTGTTAATAAGGGATTATAACCGTTTGAAATATTGAATAATAGTAATGGCAATCTCACATTTCGCATTTTTATGAAAGGTAAGGCACTTGTAACTTAACCACCGCACCGCTCTTACCTCACGACATTGTAATGGTAAAATAACTTCTTCAAACTTTTCTTCCGTTACAGAAGGCTGATATTTAATTATGTAATTCAGACAACGTTCAAAGCTAGCGGTAATCCTGTACTAAACGAGAATGAAGCAGCTACTAAAGCTTGACGCCCTATAGGGCCGCGGGCAATAATTTAGGCAATCTGGACACGTTCCTCCCTCGCTGCGGTAATGGTTCGTAATGAGCCGCGACCACAACGCGCCTGGCATGTCAATCGCTAATCGTCACTCATACCAAACAGTATTAATTAAATGAAATAACATAGAACAGTCGGTGAATATGAAACTCTTAAAAACTCTAAATGCGTAAAAATTAAACGTTACTTACAAAAAAATAATTAATTCGTAAATTTCAATTTTACGAGTACGTGTCGTTTTACTTACCACGTGCTACAAGACTGTAATGGAGCGTCGTGAGAAAACATGAATAAATGGTTTTCTAACACGAATACTCACATAGGAACCTGGTGTGAACATGGTAGCTGCAACTATATTATGAGTTGTAGCACGAATGAGTCGGCTTGACCGGGTAAGAACCACGCTCTCACAGAAGACCACCGTATAATAGCGGCTTAATGCTGTTGTGTTTCATATTTGTCGCGTGTAAAGATCCGGGGAGCTTTCTTACTCGAAACGAGGCGTTTCATTTAAGTCCTCAAAAACAACGCATCTGTATTTTGACTCTTAATCGAGAATAGATGTAGATGTCTGTGGGCCACAGCACCCACTTACCATCAGGCGGACTATGTGCTCGTATGTCTCTCTTATTCTATAAAAACCATTTTGTATAAAAATAATTATAATTTAAATGTTAAATAAATATTTATATGAAATAAATAATTCTCGGGTATATATGAAGTCTTCTTGACTAAGTATCCTCTTAATGATGAGCTGATGTGTTTGCTCAGTTAGTAAGACACTTGTACGCTTTTATTTAAACAGTTTTTTTCTTCATAATTATTAAGATCAGATCAAATTAAAAAAAATCAATCAGCCTGTAAGTCTACTAATGGATATGGTTCTTCCCGGTTATGGTAGGAATAATTTGTTATAATCACCACGTTTTACGGCAAACAATCTATTTGTAACAATTTCATTGATATTTTTGTATTTTTGTTTAAAGATAGAAATCATTCACATGAAAGCGTTAAAATAAATTATTTATAGCTCAGAATATAATTTATTACCGCATCTACAATGCAAAATTGTGACCTATACGATACGACAAAGAAAGCTTACATTAGAAGGAATAAATAGCGGCTTCCACGGCGCGTGGAAGCAAAAGCACTTACGGGCAAGCAATAGCCGTAAGTCGTAATATTAAATATTGCAAGTGCAGCTGTGCAGTTCTGAGGCGGAACGAACAACGGTACCTGACGCTAGTTCAGTTTCCCACGTGCAATATCGCTGAGATTGTAATCGTATAAAACGATGCATCCACCGTAACCTCGTTGGGTCGTTGGGTTCTAGCGCAAATGTTAAGTCCACGTGAGAATCTCTCTAAAGTTCACATTGTAAATCTTAACCTTACAAATACATAGGTTCAGGTGGTGTGAATTATTTAATGTTAATAGTTTTAATGAGCTCAATTAACGCCACGTAGGTATAATTTGTGAAATATATGGAGGAGGCCTACGTTCAGGAGCCCTGTGTGTGTATTATGATGTAGTGATAATCTGATTGTGTATACAACGTGATTCTGTTTCGGTGATTTATTATTATTATACAAACCCTGTAAACAGTTATTTTGAAATTGTTATATTTAACTTATATTGCTTAAAACAAATTAAAACTAAAATAATAATAAATTATTATCAAATAATCAATTAGGATAACGTAAAACTAATATTATTAATATTAGTTTTACGTAATCCTAATTGATTATTAGAGATACTATTCTTAATATTCTAGATCTCGTCTGTCAAGACTCAAGAAGTGCATCTTGACCTCTGCTTAATTTGAGAACGCGTAAAAATAGTAGGTCAAACTTTTAGCAAATTTAAAAAAGGTTAAAACAATGTCGTATACGTCTTAAACATCTGTTGTGCTGCTGGATAAGAAGTACGGTTTATACACTCACCGGCACGGAAACTTGGCCAAGCGGTTATCTCGCGATAGCAAAAGCTTTAAGTGTTTCTGATGAATGTTTGTTATGCAAGTATGTCAAAAAATGTTTACCCTCAAGTTCAAGAGGGTAATTCATTATGTTTAAGTGCACCATGACGAATTCTTTAATTTTTAGTTGAATCGGGTCATTTGAGCGACTAAGTTCACATTTTAAATTTGTGTGTTGTGAAAAGTTTACTGTAAGGTTATTCAATTATTGTGATCTTGTGTCTTAATTAAATAACTAAAGGTGCTTTAAAGCCAATAAAAATGCCATTAACACCAGCACAAGTTGCACAAGCAGTAGCATTAATTGACCAAGGGCTGACACAGCGTGAAGTTGCTATTGTGCTTAACGTACCACGGTCCTCAATGCAGTATTCACTGAAACGATACCAGGAGACAGGCCGCTACACCCGCAGGCCAGGCAGTGGGGGCGTAAGGTGCACATCGGCCCGGGACGATCGTTTTATTGTTATGGAGATTTTGAGAAACCGCTACCTGACCGCTGTTGAGATACGCCAGCGGCTCTAAATCGCAAGAGGCGTTAATGTTAGTGAGCGTACGGTGAGAAGACGAATGGAGGAAGTGAATTTAAAAGCTCGTAGACCAGCACGAGGTCCAGAACTTCTCAGACAGCACCGAGTAGCCCGACTTCAGTTCGCAAGAGAACATGTCAATTGGACCCACGAGCAATGGGCTAGAGTGTTGTTCACAGATGAGTGTCGAATAGCTTTACGTGCTCCAGACGGTCGAGAACGAGTGTGGAGAAAAAGAGGAGAGAGGTTTCTACCCATTACCACCACCCAAACTGTGAGTTTCCATGGAGGCTCAATAATGGTATGGGGAGGTGTAAGTTCCGACGCACGTACAGAGTTGGTCATCGTCGATAATCGGCTTACAGCTACTCGATACATCGAGGAAGTTCTTCAGGAGCACGTAATGCCTTATTCGGGATTCATTGGACACGACCAATTCCTCCTCATGCACGATAATGCACGCCCGCACGTCGCACATTGTGTAGAGGAATATCTGGAAGAGGTTGGAATACAAAAATTACAGTGGCCAGCTCGTAGCCCGGACTTAAATCCAATTGAGCATGTATGGGGTATGCTCAAAAGAAAGATAAAGTCCAGCTCCAAACCGCCACAAACTCTAAATGAGCTCCGAAATGCAGCGCTGGCCGCTTGGGACAGCATACCGCAAGTTGATGTCAGAAACATCATTCAAAGCATGCCAGATCGAATGCAAGCGGTTATCAGGGCTAGAGGAGGAAACACCCGATATTAAAACTGATAGACAATAAAGAAACAGACTTAATTTTTAACTTTGTAGTGTTTTTAAAGTGACAATGGAAAGATGTTAATTTTAGTGAAAACATGTTATCTTGAAAAGAAAAATTTCGGTGAAGTAAACATTAAATTTCTATGTTCTAAAACCATTAGAGACACTTATTGAATGCATCTACCCTTAATTTACTGTTAAAAAAACGTTTCAGTGCAAATAATCAGCAAATTCACGAGTGGCCAAGTTTCCGTGCCGGTGAGTGTATTTGCTTAATGCGTTTATTTCTGACTAAAATTGCAGGAGCAATTTTTGTACAAATATTATTCAGGATGATTTAAAATACTCAAAGCATGACAGAATTTATCATTAAGATTAAGTCTAGTAATGTAAAAAAGTATGTAGCAGTGTATAGACGATCTACTGCTGTTCACAGGATCCCCTCTTATTACTAGTGATAAAAAAAATCTTCATACTATTTTATTATTGTCAAACCTCACTTGTCTTATACATATTGTCATCATATTGTCTTATACACGCTGGGAGCACTTACAATTACGTCGTTATTATCAGTTAATCACTACTACAAGCCCGATTCGCCCATTTTCTAAATAATTTGCATGGGAAATTTGGAAACGATTGTAACGTCAAAACACATCTCGTGTTGACATTTATACGTATGAATTGACGTGTTGTGGTATTTTAGTGGCTACACGGGCTCCGCCCACTCCCCCGTTCTATTATGTATGTATTACTATTATATATGTATGTATTATTCTATGGTAGCACGAATGGATAGGCTCGATCGGAAAAGGGCACCGCTCTCATAGAATACTAGCGTAAAATAACAACTAAATTCGGCTGTGTTCGTACGGTGAGTGTAGCGACACAGATACCTTTTTAATGGAACAGAAGCATTCCACGTAAGCTTTCAGGGCTGACAACGCTTTTGTTAGATGTAGATGTCTATAGGCCACAGCATCCATTTATCATCATTGAAGATTTACTCATGATGTTTTATTTCGCCGTTGAGAACACTGTTAGTCAGTACTTAAAATTCAATTTATAATTCCATTGTTATCGGCGGACATAAAACTGTGTTTGTTCGCGTACTCTTAAAATCTAGATATAAAGCTTTGCAAGTAAAAAGAAAATATTATCTGACGTGCTCTTAAGCAATCTCCTTATGTGATATGTCAGCCCGCATGTAAACAATATGAGTCAGCCTATTCTTGCACCACACTCGACGTGACGACAGGCTCATGAGGCATGCACTTATGAGAACAAGAAGCGGGCTCCGCAACCAACTGTGTACACAGGTTTTAAGAGACGTGACGACGTAGGATAAACACACCGTGTATGTTACAATCTCATAATGAGAAAAGGAAAATCTGCACATTTGAAATGATTTTTAAGCCTTTACTTCACATAGGTAATACGAAAATAAATAGGTTTAATAATATTATAAAATGCTACTGTAGTGTCGCTTTATAAATATTTTTTCGACCTACATCAAAAAGAAAAGGAGGAGGTTCTCGTACGACTGTATTTCTTTTATGTGTGACTGTGTTGATTTTGATGATTTTTTTTAAAGCTGGTACTTCTCGTGGTCCCATCCAGTCCAAATGTGATCAAGATCTGACCTGTAGTTTTTGAGTTATCCTTAACAATGCATATTTAATTGACTTCTACCAAATTGATGATGTTATCATTTTATTTTTATTGAAAAATGATCATCTAACTTACAGTCCACCTGATGGTAGAAGGTTACTGCTGTCATGGACACCTGAAGCCAACCATAAACAATGGTTACAGTTACGTTGTCACCTCTGATAACTGAGGATTACTGAGCCTGTGATTGTACGTGCTCTCTAAACCTTTCAGATCGCAACACGTCCAAGCGCTGCTATTTGGCTGCAGAAATAGCTTATTATAGTATAGGTATGGTCTGGATAGGTGGCCTACCCAGGCAGACTCCTACTTTCAGTGGTGCCGTTTCAGCGCATTTGGCGCTAGATCTAATGCAATTTTAGGGTCTAAAGCGCTTTTTTAAATATGTACATGCTAAAAATATCCACTCTACTAGTCTACTAGATATTTTTAGCACGTAGATACTTAAGAAAAAGCGCTATAGAGCCTACAATTGCACCAGATCTAGCGCCAAATGCGCTGAAACGGCAACACTGCCTAGGTACTTTACAGTTAGTCCTATTTTACAGTTAATCAGCTAGTAAAGTTTGCAACTTTAATATACAAATATAACCTTTAAATTTTTACATTATATACCTAAGCAATATACATATATACAAACAAGAAGTGCACACGCTGTAGTTCACCAACAAGCTGTCACCTTGAACTTGCGAGTACGTCTCCAACAAACACTGACGTAAGTGCCTAGTAAACAAAACAATTCACACTGCCTTCTGAACACGAACGCCTCCACGACGAATACTAGCTTACGTAAAATCGATTTTAAAAACATATTGCTTCAACTCGTTTATAATTTTATGTTAAAACTTGTTTGTTAGGTAGCGCCTGAGCTGTATATTTTCGTTTTATCCTCAATTTGATTAAGGAAAGAATAAATCCTCTTGTATGTCATTCTTTATATTCCACTTTAAAACCATCTTTTAATATTAGGTTGAGACTCAAATATGTCTTAAATCAGAAATTTTATCACTTCAAACTTCATTACAAATTATGTCAAATAAATATAAATCAGCAGAGAAGAAGATAAAATAACAAGTAAGTACTGACCGTGGAACTTTATATTTTATAGCGTCATCTTTCTTTAAATACAAAACAATCACATTTTAATTAATTAAAACCCTACGTATGTTTTTCAATATTTTTTTTAATTAATTACAGTCAATCAAAATACCACTGCTGAACAAAGGTCTCACCTATATTTTGCCTCATAGGGTGATATTTACAACTTTGGCCAAGTTTGGCAGATGGGTTGGCAAGCGAAGTTTGTTGTTATAAATACGACAGTAATAAATATCGTGCATTACAATAAGATGTAAAACTTTTGTGTAATTAAAGATTAACTTGGAATGATTAGATAAAAGAAAAACAAGAAACATTACCAATAACTTTCTTATTAAATAGGATACTATTGTGTATTTGCTTAATCGTATATACTAGGGCAGAAAGAAATATAAAACCGTTCACAGGAAAAGAGAAACACGATTTATATAGATTACTTCTCTCTTCGTACTAGCTATAGTGTGTGTGTGTGTGTGTGTGTGTGTGTGTGTGTGTGTGTGTGTGTGCGTGCGTGCGTGCGTGGCGCGTGCGCGTGTGCGCGTGCGTGGTGCGTGTGCGTGTGCGTGTGTGTGTGTATATGTGTGTGTGGGGGTGCGCGCGCGTCTCTCTCTGCGTGCGTGTGCGTGTGCGTGTGCGTGTGTGTGTATACGTATTTCTGCCGCCCAATAACAGTGCTTACTGCCTACACTGCTATGTTCCTCTGAATTACAGGTGGTGAGGCGTTCCATCTTAGTCCTCAGAGGTGACAACGTATGTGTAGCTACCTTTGTCTGCAGTTACCTGCAGATATCCATGGATGCAGCAGCCACCTACTCAGGTGGCCTGTAAGTTTGTTTGTCACTTCAGTACTATATAAAAAGGATTACGTTATCGTTCGGGCTATAAGAACGTTCGCATCGGTAAAGGCTATCCTATCAAAAATAGATTATGGCAATCAATGATCAATATTATAATCTTTTTTTTTTCATTAGTTTTATTGGAGGCGTTTTGTCGCCGGCAAACGGCGTATTCATGTTAAGGTGAACGTGCATGATATTGCTGGAACATTAAAATTCGAGTATCAACGCCTCTGCAAACTATGTATTAAAATATACCCTGCCATTTAAAGGCCTTTAGATGTTTATCGATATTCTTTAAAAGGTATTTGTAGATATTAACAATACATTCCAAGGAAAATTTAAATTTCAACGTTTTGCTGAGCCCGTATATTTTTCCACGCGTACATATCCTTAATTATTAGGTTATTAGCCCTTTTATCGAATAAAGTAAAGTTACAGCCTATATACGTCCCACTGCTGGGCACAGACCTCCCCTCATTTCTGAGAGGGTTTTAGGGCAAGGAAGTGTTCGCCGCGCTGCCCCAATGCGTGTTGGCGAACTTCACATGTCTTCGAAATAATTTTTTTTCTTATTCCTCAAACATGCAGGTTTCCTCACGATGTTTTCCTTCACCGCCGAGCACGTGGTAAATCAGCACTTAAATTGAAATTAACAATTTCATTGGTGCCGGCGGGGATCGAACCCGGGTTACTCGCGTTCTGTTATATTTAGAGCGAGCGTTAACCATCTGAGCTACCACGGCTTTATCGAATAAAATAATGAAATGCATCAGCGTTATCACAACCCACATATTACCTGCACGAATAGACATACTTAATTGCATGATAATGGAGAATTACATAAGTAATTTCGCATTCACGGTACGTACGACATCCGTGTACATATATTATAATAAGCAACTGCAGCTGCAGTCTGGGCGGGTCAACGGGAATATTCAATAAAGTCTAGTCTAGACAAAATGGCGCCACGGTGCCAGAAGCTATAAATAAAGTGTGTCTTTGACCTGTTTCCTACTAACTTTATTGTTAAGGGCCCCTTTTCCCAAATTTATGTTTCTAAATCGTGTTGTTTTCAAAGAAATCATCATATTTAAAATCCTAAAAAAATATATAGTACAGATAAACGTTTGATCTATTGACTTTTTTGGATAAAAACACAATATTAAATATTTAACTCGATAAAAAAAAATCAGAAGTAACATCGATTTTGAAAGCATTTTCAGTTTTATGAGAATTAGGGGAACGCTATATTTATGAAAATTTTATATTTCATTTACTAATCAGGTTTGACAGGGATATTATTAGATAGATTTATAATTTGGCACTTATTTTTTTCCATATAAAATAAAATACGTAAAAAGCGACTCGCGCGCACCACGCCAGTGCCACCAGTGTCCAGCCGGACGTCATCGAGGGAGGACTTGTGCTATTTTTGCTCGCGACTACGTTGTCGTGAAAGTGAAGAAGATCCGAAAGTGTATTGCGTAAGTACTTACGCTAGGGCTAGGTTATACTCGTAAGTTCCTATAACCTAGCCCTAGCGTAACATCAACAGGTCATTTACAATAAAAAAATACATATTGGAATAATTAGATATCTACTTTAACAGGGACATAGATTAGCTAAATCAGTATGACAATTTTTATTTTCGTATTCTAATGTTCCACTATTTAGTGGGTGGATTCGTCACAATATAATTTACTGTAATCTAGCTAAGCTACACAGACTAGCGAAGTCAGTATGACAAGAATTTTAAATCCTATAGTAATATTCACCTATATTTTTGCATACCTACTAACTCTAGTAATTAATTTTTTTTTGCTTTTTGAAATTTTGTAAATTTATTTATTCCATTCCAGTTTTACCTATTATTAATATTTGTATTCTTCAATTGTCAGATTTCTTATGCCCATACCACGGCCCAAATTCCTCGGATCACCAGGTTCGATCTCCAAGGCCCTTGGCAATCTAAATGGGATATTTTTTGTAAATGATTATAAAGAAGCCTTTTCAAGCTTTTTTAGGATTTCGTAGCCGAATGGAAAAAACCGGAACCCTTATAGATTCATCATGTATGTCTGTCCGTCCGTCCGTCCGTGTGTCACAGCCTTTTATTCCAAAACTATTCGGACTACATATTTGAAACTTAGTAGGTAGATGTATTCTGTGAATTTCGTTTCTATACAAAAAATAAAATACAAAAAAAATTATAAGTACAATAAACAACAAAAAAATGTACAAATAAAAAAACTAAATAAAAATTGATCAAACGAAAACAAAAAGTCTGCATGGGGATTCGAACCCGAACCTTTCTTCAGCGTAGACTTCATAGGCCGACACTATAACCGCTTGGCTACGTAACAATAGCGGCGAAATTACGAAACATACTGCGCGGGTAAATCTTTATGCGTGAAAATAGGGCGAAAACGGGCGAAAACGATTTTTCCCATACATGAGACCTAGCTAGATCGATTTTTCGTCCCCGTAAACGCCTAAATTGAAACTTTCATGAAATCGTTAGAGCCGTTTTCGAGAACTCATCTAAATATATATATATATATATATATATATATATATATATATATATATATATATTGACGACTCCGTGGCGTAGTGGCTTAGCAATGAGTGGCTGCACTGGGGGTCGCGGGTTCGAATCCCGCACGGAACAAGTATTTGTATGGCCTACAAATAATTGTTCCGGGTCTGGATGTTTGTACTTGTGCAATTTATGTTTGTAAACTGCCCCCACGATACAGGAGAAAATCCTAGTGTAGGGGTAACGTTTAAAATATATATATATATATATATATATATATATATATATATATATATATAAATATAAATATACAAATATTGCTCGTTTAATAGTATAGGATAAGTAGTTAATTTATTTATCAACAACATTCCTAGGATAGCTAACAAAATCGAACTACTGATTTATTTATACTGTGGCGTGCTCGCCCGCCTCCATAGGTCACCCAAGTTCATATCGCGCCGGCTCCTGTGCAACGCGGGCGCGAGCCGTCTCAGAGCGTAAAATGCCTAAACTTTCGGGAAAAGGGGCCCTTAAGTGATGATGTACTATTGCCTCTGGCCAGGCTCCAGAGCTCCAGACGTTAATAAAAAAAGCAAATATCTAGTATAATATCAATTAGAAGTATGTATACAAGAGTATATGAAACATTAAAAGATGCTTTTGCAAGGGATGGATTGAATTTATTGTGATAAAAATATTCTTTATACAAGTAAATATGACAAACGAGTACATGGTCCACGAGATCGTGAATGGATGCCGTGGCTCATACACCTACATAATATGTCATCGATTAAGAATTACAATGCGGATGCATTGTCTGCGATGTTACCGGTACAAGGGTCGGGTTCTCTACACTACTGGTACACTACTGGTGACATCACCATAGAAAACACAGCATTACGCTGCCATTTTACACTTGTATGCTATGACGGCGTGGTCTAACCTATTCAAGCCGCCTTAAGCCCGGTTTACATTTGGTGACAAGTGCGAGTGGCAAGTGCAACTGACAAATGACAAGCGCTTAGTGTAAACTTTATTCACACTTATCACTTGTCACTGCCTGTTCACACGCACTAAGCACCTGTCATTTGTCAGTTGCACTTGTCACTTCTCAAAAGTAAACCGGCATTTAATATCACAACACAACGTAAATATTATTCAATATGCTGATGACTTTGTTATTTATATAAAAGACAAAGATTTAAAAATTTGTGAGTCAAGGATCAAAAACGCGTTATATTGTATAGTAGAAATATTAAACGATCTAGGTTTACAGCTGTCAACTGAAAAAACAAAGTTATGCCTGTTTAGTCGAGGACGTAGACGAGTCCTGCCTAAGGTAACAGTTAACGAACGCTCACTGACTTCCTTAAATTGCTTTAAATACTTGGGGTTGTGGCTAGATAGTAACCTACTCTGGAACAAACACCTTAATGAGATTACAGAAAAATGTAATAAGTTTTTAAATATACTAATGGTACTGTCTGGGTCATCGTGGGGAGTTCATCCTAAACATATTCGTCAGCTGTATATTTCGTTAAATAAGAAGTAGAATCGATTACGGTAGTTTTTTATTTGATAATTGTGCTAATGTTCACTTATCAAAATTAGATAAAATACAAAATAAATCGTTAAGGGTTATTGGTGGTTTTATCAAAAGCTCTCCAATACATGTAATGGAAAGCGAACTTAGTGTACCTCCATTGTATATATTAGAAGATTAGCTTATAAATATGTTTTAAAAGCCAGCTCTTTTTCGAATAATATTGCAATTGATTTGTTGAAGCAACTTAGCAGTCTCTGTGAAACAAGATATTGGCAACGCAAGAAAATCCCACTCTTAGTTAAATCTTACAATAAGATTAAAGTTATGAAAATACATTCATCTCCTTTTCTCGAATCATTTTCGCTTAACATCTCGCATTGATATTGAAAATATAATATTAAGTTAATTAGAGTCTGTTACACAATCCAAAAAATTCTATGAAATAAATTCTCTTAAAGTCAATATTATCAAAGAACTTGACAATAAATATCACGATTGGCATAAAATCTACACAGACGGATCAAAGAGTGCTAAGTTGCAAGGGGCAGCTTTTCTTGACCCATCTCAAGCAGTTTCTAGATCGTATAAAGTTACAAATGACGTTTGTATTATGACTCTTGAACTCATTGCAATATCCGAAGCCCTAAGATGTGCCGCAAGCTATAACTGGACAAAATTATCATATACTCGGACAGCAAAAATGCTATCCAACATTTGGCTCGATCCGCCTCTGGAATCAGAGGTGTTTCGATAGCCTATGACATACTCTCGCAAATAAATCAGTTCAGTCTACGCGGCATCGGTGTAAGGGTGCAATGGATTCCAGCACACATTGGTTTATTGGGTAACGAGGAGGCAGATAGATTAGCGAATTCTGCTTGCATAAATGGTGTAGAGTATAATATTGATTCTTGCTACTCAGAAGTATTACCAAAATTAAAAAATTCATGTTATAATAAATGGAAAGAATTTTTCAATGAACGTTCTAAAACGAAAGGTATTTGGTATAAAACGATACAGAGTGAACCGCCTCGAATACCTTGGTTTATAGATACAAAATTAAACAGAAATACTATTAAATTAATATTTAGATTAAGAGCAGGTCAAATTCCATCAAAAAAAATTTTCTTACTTGATGAAAAGAGCTGATTCACCTAACTGTGAAATTTGTGGAGTAATTGAAGACATACATCATTTTTTAATGGAATGTGAGCGCAACCGAGGGGCAAGGGAATTATTTGTAAGAACATATAATATAAATGTGTACAATATAGGTGTTGCTCAGGGCATCCTACATGACCCCACCTCGGATATTGCATTAAGTATGTGCAGATTAATAACATATGTATAGATTTTAAGTTAGCTTTAATGGGATTGACATGTTAATGAACAAAAATCCCTACATAAAACCAGAATAAAAAAAAAGTAAACCGGGCCTTAGTTGCGCTCCAGTAAAATTATGTTCGCAGCATAATTCCAGCATAGAATATTCTTTGTTTCCTTTTTCATCACCATCTCGTACGAGTCAACTACTGGACATGGGCTCTCCCGATGTGGGAAAATTTGCCTCGATAATTACGGCACGGCAACGGATGACGATCGAAGTATCAACTGTCTTGCATATTTGTCACTAGTGCGAATATTTTACACGTGGTCTAAAGAAATGATACGAGTATAATGATGCCATAATTCTTAAAGTACACACAGTCACCTATTAGGGCACTCAAGCGACGAAATGGGAAGGTGGATTACGACGCATCCTCACGGCAAGTAGCAAAAACGACATTAACATCCGCAACCACACAAAATTAATAAATCAATATTGCATTCTTTATAATATTTTTTATTGTTTTCTAATTTTTTTATCATGTTTTAATGAGAACAAACGATAGACATACTATGATGTCGCATTCCTTCCTTAGTCGTCAAATATTTTTTTATAGTATAAGGGTGGCAAAGTAAAGTACACAGTCCACCTGATGGTAAGTGTTTACTGTAGCCCATAGACATCTACATCTATCCTCCATAACGAATCAAAATGCAGTTGCGTTGTCACCCGTGAGGACTAAGATGGAATGCCTCGTTTCAAGTAAAAAGGGTCTCCGGTTCTCTACACTCACTAAATGAAACACAGTAGCGTTAAGCTGCTATTTGACGGAGGTATTCTGTGACTATTCTAAGAGCATGGTCTTTCCCCATTCGTGCTACAACTATAATATAGCTTCAGCGCGGCTCTACCACACTAACATTCAAATAATTTAAAAATAATTGGAGCTCACACCTAATAGCCGTGTGGTTACACACGTCTAATATTTTGTAGTTTAAATGAAACAGTGTGCGGTAAAATTTTTAGAGAAAGTAAGTTAAGTACGAGTTATTTTTGGAATTTACCCCAGTAATTTCATTAAGTGAAATAACTATTGCGAGAGAAATTTTATTTTCCTCTGGCGAACAATGTATTTAGTTTAATACCTAGGAATACATATAAATAATTTTTATATTTTAGGCCTATTTTAGGTTGCTTTGAAGTGTCATAAAGAAATGTCTTATTATCATAAACTTGAATACCTTATCAAAATATACTTCTATATTTTTATCTAATTCGATTATATTAACTGCTAAAAGTCATTAATGCTGTGACACATAAAAACAGTCATAACGAAATAGTAATAAATAAAAATAATTAATGTTCCTTATATTGCTAGCGCAACCTAAGCAAAAACATACAATAAGTAAACTAAATTTTAATTACGAAGCAAAAACTTAACGTTTTAATGTTAACTAGCTAGTAGTCGCCCAAGGGTCTAAATTCAACCGTAAGTTATTAAATTTTTAAGTTTCTATATTAAGATGGTTTTCAACAAAAAATATAAAACGAACACATTTTTGCCTTGACATTCCTTAGACTATTAAAAAGGAACATTTGAAATCACACAAAATTAGCAGCTAATTCAGAAAATCTGTCAGTAATTATTTGATGGCAACATTTTAGAATTTTTGACAATAATATCCACTCTGTGCGACTGTTCGACCATAGTTCTGTAAAATGTTTGATATCGGATTTATAGGACAAGCATTATAAAAACAAAGTGTAAATAAGTAAATTTTAAGTCACTTATGTCCGTTAAGTAACAACTGTAAATTTAATATAGACAGATAGGATCTTTTACGCATGAACTTAGACTTATATGTGCACTTTTTAGAATTATATACGCGTATTTGCACATTAAAAAGGCTAGAACTACAAACTCGGTAGCAAGTACAAGTTTTTAAGACCTGGCGCCACATAATGTTGAAAGGAGATTACCTGTACAAGTGCACACAACAAAAACTAACTTATCCAAATGTAGTTGAAAATTGAAATCACGTTTTTTTCTCCCTTTGAAAAAGCACGTGTGAATATTAGCATTTTGTGAATCGTCTTATCTCACAGTAAGAGCGGATTACTGTAATACTGCATGCTTGTTGAGCAATCCTAAGATTATGATCGTCATGTTCGGGGATTAAGGACTGTGAAGAACCGTTATCGCGTACATGTAAGACCAGCACGAGGCGTTGTTTATATTCGACGCCGTAAAAAAAAAACGTAATATACGATACTTAACACACAAAAGCGAATGTAAAACGAAACGCCGGTTGATGACTGATCACTGATGCATATTTGGTCCGGTCCGTTACGCTTGATTTACAACGCTGTCATTACAATATATGAAATCGAAACCGGAGTCCAAGGTGGTATGGACTGATTTACAATCAAGACAAAAACAAAAAGACAATATTTACTTACAAATACTCTTAAATGTCATACGACTTGTAACTTATAGGCTTATAGCACTAGTTTTTTTTACGATTGCTTTTCTGCCCTAACCAATAAGTCAAAATTTAAAATTATTTAACACTTAGAACTATTCTCAAAAACCTCTATGTGATTACATAAGTTTTCCGTTTTGATGAATTTGGCATGAAACACTAAAAACTAGTACTCTAAATGTATAATAGTACTTACAAAAATGCAAGCATGCATTAGTTTTGTTAAAAGTGTATCATTTTATTAGTAAATGATTTTAAAATGTAAAATAGACCACCAGAAAATAAGAAATACTGGCAAAGCAGCAGTAAAGAGCATCGAAGTGATTGCATATAACAATAAATTATCATTACGCCGCCTTTGATCTT
Source organism: Parnassius apollo (assembly GCA_907164705.1). Classification (NCBI taxonomy): domain Eukaryota; kingdom Metazoa; phylum Arthropoda; class Insecta; order Lepidoptera; family Papilionidae; genus Parnassius; species Parnassius apollo. The sequence continues at coordinate 4,089,257 of CAJQZP010000851.1, forward strand.
GGTCACGACGTTGTGTACGAATGTAACGAGATTCAATTTAAATGACACGGTAGGTTGTGCATCACGCAAATCAGTCACGTAAGTCCCTGCAGGTCACACCTGTTCTTCAGTTTCGTCACGGTTGACCGACAACAATGCCGACTTGTGTAATTGAGCAATTCCGACGCGGATGGCTCATCTCCGATAAGGATAAGGCGACAGGAAACTGTCAGTTCAGTCGTTTTTAACTTACGATGAGGATGGAAACGAGGCGAGCGCTATTACATATTATATGCAAAAGGAAAGAATAGGTCAGTAAAAGTACATTCCCCATCGGTAATCGGTGCTTCGAGCTATAAGGCCGGCCCATTTCTATTTCAGCTTACTGAACTGTAAGCTTACGGATAATTACAATACACCCAAAACTGAACTAGTTTTAGAGAAATCATGGTTCCGACTGACTTTCGAACTAAGAATTACGATTCAGTTTTAAAGAATATTATTATATTTTAATTTTGAATTTCGGATTGACCATTAAACCTAAAATTTTTACAGATTAGCATTTAGTATTAACGTGACTTTGCTTAGTTAACTGTTGTTGATTTAAGCGTGGCGTTTAACTCTCCAAGGACAACTCTACAACATTGAACTACAGCATACTCTACTATGTGTATTAACTATTTTACTAAAAGTTGACATATCAAACAACTAAAACACAAGTTTATAACATGCGGCAACAATAAATAACAAAAAAAAACTGTTAGTCGTAGGACTGCACGTCAGAAGTGAAAAATTCTTACGGACACGGTCAGTTCAACTGATCATTCCAACTGATCAGTTCAAAATAAAACTGTTGATATTTTTTAAAATATTAAATTTCCGATATATCGATAATTATAAATATATCAATATTGGGGTTTTATATATAAGTTTATTTATCGATATATCAAAAACCCAATATTTTAAAGAATATCAACAGTTTTAGTTTGAACTGATCAGTTAAAACGATCAGTTGAACTGACCTTGTGTGGCGACCATTAGCTCTTCACAAACATATATACATATAAACAGATGTGTATCTAAGCGTGACGGTCACCGATTTTAGTGCTTTTTCTCTATCCTAAAAGTGCCCAATATGCCCAAAGAAGTTTTCACTTCAATAATTACAGTTCTGAACTTCTTCTTGATTCAGCCGAACAGTTTTCCTTTGTGTTATGAGTTTGGATACACATGAAAACATTGGCGTGTCGTTTAATTGCTTTGACAGATAACGAAACGCGGAAAATTCACAAAGTTTTGTAGATAAATATTAGTGCCTGTCGTTCATAAACTATTGCCTTAAAACAAAAATTTTATAAGACTTTTACCTTAAACACAAACGGTACATTTGTATTTAAGGTAAAAGTATTAGTATTAGGTATTCAGAAAAGTTAAAATATAATTACTATAAGTTTGTAGTTTCATACGTGGTAGAGTCATGCTGCAGTTATGTTGGCAGTATAGTTGCAACACGAATGGGTCGGCTCGATCGGGGTAGGACCACGCTCTCACCGAATACCAGCGTAAAATAGTAGCTTAATGCTGCTGTGTTTCGTATGGTATAGCCTACCGGAGACCCTGTTTACTGGAAACGAGGCATTCCATCTTATCCTCACGGGTGATAACGCATCTGCATTTTGATTCGTAATCGAGGATAGATGTAGATGTCTATGGACCGCAGCAACCACTTACCATCAGGTGGACTGTGTGCTCGTTTGTCACCCTATCCTATAAAAAAGTGTATTCTTGTGTATCTGTGTCTGGTACGAATGTACCGAACTTGATTTAAAAAAAATCGGTTAAAAGGTGTCTTGTTCGGCCGTTCGAAGATCATCAGCTCTATGATGGATTAACTATATTGTAAACTAGTGACGCGCTTCAACTTCGACTGAGTAGGATCTATAAACGTAGCGTGATTTTTATTTAAGATAATCGAAGGTCATTGTCAACGTTTTTTAATCACTAACTAAACTAACAAATAATTTGAATTAATCAAAATCAAAATGTACTTGCGTATCACTTAAATTGTACAACCCTTAAGTTCTGAGTTTGTGATCATATTATGATATATCATGACAATAAGTTAAACAAGGTTAAGCGGTTGTGGACACCGCTAACAGTGTTATGGCTTGAAAAGACCAGATACATTATACAAAGCAAAAATAAGCGCCAGTGAGGTCGCGGTCGCCTCGAAATTTCATACAAGTTTGCAATCAAGTATTTATACCAAAAAAAAAAATGCCAAAAGAAGCATGGCTTCTTTAATATTTTGGAATTCTAACTATTTAATAAACCTCTAACATTCCACGCCGAATGTACTGTTGCAAATTACTGTTGAAATGTTTCTACTCACCAAGTGAGAAATCTAACAGAATATCCACAAAGATTAGGTTTTATAATTTCTTGGTATTAAATTGAGAATTGAAATGCTTTTAAATACTACCTACACAATATATTTTAAAGGATATAGTTATGGTATACATGCAAATGTTCTTCCACTCTATTGAAAATTTTATTTGCTACTTAAGTGTTTAGTCTGTTAAATGTATTAATGCATAAATTAGGGAAGAAATTACGCACAGAAAGTCTTTCTTAATAAAAAAAATATAACATAATACTACGCAATACACGGGTATGCTGCAATGCGCCCACCGTTCTATTAAAAATTCAAACAATCTGGAGTTTCGTTTCAGAGGTACATAGCAACATAGACACGATTGTAGAAACCACGGATCAATTAAGCATTTCAGGGGAGGACCCACTAGGGGGTGAATCGGCGCTCTTCTACAAAGCCATATAATATAGCCTATAAATAACAAAGCCCTTGGAAGTCAAGTTGATTAGTTGAAAAACTCTTAAGTAATAAATAAAAAATCTGCTTAAAGCTATTTATAAAACGAAGTGCATGAATACTTTTATTATAATAACGATTTAATATCATCTTATCGAAGGTCATGGATTGTTGAATTGAATTTGAATCATATAAAATTAAATATTATTGCATACATATATATATATATATATATATATATATATATATATATATATATATATATATATATATATATATATATATATATAGATCAGTAAACATAGTAACAAGCAATATTTATTATATCTTTATTTACACAGTTTTATCATATTTAACGTTTATTCGTTACACGTTTAAAAACATTACTAGCAGTTTTGGCAAATTTCAATCAAAGATTTATAAGTGCAGAGCCACGTTCCAAACGTAAGTTTGTAACAGTGACATAGTATTTCTAATTTATGTAAACGAAGCATTTTGTAAGAGGTTTTCATGTTTTAAAAGGATAAAGCTACGCGGAGAAAGCGTTTGGCTGGACATAAACGTATTTTAAAATGGTAAATGGTCCGACGTACATATTTTTTATTCCAAATTGTTTTAATTCGTATTAACTCTTAAGTTATTCACAATAAATTGGACGGTATATCTTTGTCATTTATATTACAGAATATTCTAGAAAACCTTATATAATAGTAAGACCATAACTTATGATCTCATTCGACGCGAGTCACGATTTAGAGCAAGCGAATCTGAATCTATAAACTGCATTATGCAGCCTTCTTTTATTGTAGGTTAAGTGAATGTGATACATTGTTATAATGTAGTTGAATCAATATTGTGACACTTTAAGAATCATTGAAGTTCTTAAAAGAAGGCTATCGTACAAACAAGACGTACTCGTATATTAGGCTAAGTTCTCAACATCTCTTGTTTCCTCTAAAATAATTTATCTCTAAATTCTCTAAACTAATTTAGATTAATTCAGTAGATAAAGAATAGCTAAAAGTTCCCATTTCAATATGAAAAAATATTCTGTTCTTGGAAAGTAATCAAATTATGAAAAAAAAAACCTTAGAATATTTTCTCCTTAGAAACAGAATATTTTAATCTTAGAATGTTTAATAGATTCATATATATATACAATCTTTTAAAGCAAACGAATTTTGTAATTAAATTAAATATTCCTTCATTTTGAAAAGGTTTTGCTATTGCTAATATTAACTCTATGCCGATGGAATGAATAGGTCAGATATTCCATAAAAGTACTAAATACTAGTGGATTGCAAATGCCTTGCCTTTTTTGCGTGCTATTTTTAAAACGTTATCGTAAGAAATAAAGTACCTAGATATAATCTTAGTTTAATTATTGGTCAATTAGCTCTTTGCAGAAGCATAATTAAAACTGTAGGAGTATGTAATATTATGGTGAATAATATATATTTAGAAATTATGATAGTTTACTTTGATTATTTTATGATCATTTAGTTCAATTATTTATTTGGTTAAATTAAGATACTATTTTTAGGTTAATTGATATTACACCAACGCTTAACCATTTGTAACCAAAATTAAAATAATTAATTTAATGAATAATAAACAATATATGATTATTACTTAAAGTATATGCTCTTCATGAAAGACTGAAGTGCAAAACCTAAGATAACACTTACCGGAAAAGCTAATTTTCGTTTCGACTGGCATCTTTTTTTTTTAATTATCCACTGAAATTATTTCCTTTTGTTATATAATTGCCAGTATAGTGAGATTTAAAATTGAGAATTGGATGTTGGTTTTTTGAGACAATCGCGTGTGATAATTCAATACGGGTGGTGAGCTCGCTTGCCGAGTGTGCACTGACGGGCCAAATATTTCCTACGCCCGCGCGCCCGTCTATACGCGCCTGATACTAGCCTTATTTTTGTTTTGCTAGACCGCCCACCGTCCCGGTCGAGGGGTCGGATTTTAGGATATACAGAAACAAACCAGGTATAATACATTATTTCGCCATACATCTTTGACCTAACCTGAAATGCGAATTTAAATTGTAAAACTGAAGGATTGTTCGTTATGAGACATTGACGGATAGCAGTTCATTTGATTTGTAAAAAACAAATTTTGAATTGCAAATTAATCCAGGTTCAAAAAGACAAAGTTTAAAATCAATGAGAGAAAAGCTAAGATAATATAGGTAAAAAAATATTGACCTATAAACGTATCAGAACGATACTATAAATACTCCTTTGATAAGACTCTTACAGAAAGATATCGATCGCAATGTATTCGAATAATTCCTACATGGCTGTCTTAGTTATTATGCTTACATAAACATAAGAACACATAAAAATACGACATAAAATGTAAGGCCTCTTTTGAATCAATGTAGCTATATTGTTAGTCGTTCTGTGTTTTTTGGTTTAAATTTCAGTTGAAATCAGCATTTGCGCAAAGACAAAGTTTGGTTTTCGGTTTAGGTTTTGTTGTGACGTCTAAGAAAATTAACGCGTTGTTATTATCTCCGTGTTACTGATAATATGTTCCAGTTTTACTTTGATTTCAAAACAAGTGAGTGCCTACATGTTTGCTTACGCGCACACTTGCAGTATCATAAATCTCCAGGAGGACATCATCATCACATCTACAAATATAAATAAAAATTGACAGTTTATACGAGTTATGAATTTTTATACTTTTTATGTTCTGCGCAATTAACGCTGCCAACCTTACCGCCGCGGACGAAAAGCCTGGAAGAACATAGATATAGTTACTTTTTATATACCTATATCTTCTTTTTTATTAACTCTTGAAGACTATTGAAAAGCAGGACTCACTGCATTAGCTGTTCGAATACTTCCATCAGTAAGATTGACCAACCACCAAACCAAACCTGATAGGTAGAGAGGCAATCGCAGTACCAAATTTCTTGCACCATTTGACGCTTTCCTGCGTCATCAGACTGAGAAGTAGATAGGTAGTACCAGTTCTGTCTCACTGAGTCAGAAGTGGTACAACGTTCGACGACTCACGATCCTAAAAAATAAAAGGTTTTGGCATGCTCTGATCACGAATCTGCGGTCTGTTTTTGCGTAGGATGCACGGTTCCGGAGATGTGCAGATCAATTAACTCTTATCTAATTGATATCCGGTGAGGGCCTCCACCGTCATTAGCGCCCCATTGTTATTTATCTATTGTTCATTGAATACCGTCATTGTCTATTTTTCCTCGGCGTATGTGTCGGCTTATCAGTACTATTGTATTATACTTCTTTGTTCCTATCTACAACGCTAATCTGAATCATCAATAAAACACATTACATAATTTTGTTACAATTCCATATTTTGATGTGACCGAAGAACTAAAATGTGCCTACAAACAAGAGAACATCATTCCCATATTAAATTGGTATATTAGAAATTTTTTAATATTGAAGAATACAAATGTCCAAAATACAATGATTTGGTAAATGTAATAAATTTAAACAAACGTTATGTCTGTAATAATCATATATTTGCACAAAATAATCACAAAATTTTACATTGTTCTTGTGACGAAGTGTGGGTTTTTTACAAGTGGTTATTGCTTGAAAATAAAATTTTAAATTAATCATAAATTTTGTTTGATTTCCCAAAAACACATTAGTTCCGCACAAAATTGGTTCAACAGAAAAACAATTTTTAAAAATGTTGACGACGAATGATATAATTTTTAATATTGAAGAATACAAATGTCCAAAATACAATGATTTGGTAAATGTCATAAATTTAAACAAACGTTATATGTGTAATAATCATATATTTGCAAAAAAATAATCACAAAATTTTACATTGTTCTTGTGACGAAGTGTGGGTTTTTTTACAAGTGGTTATTGCTTGAAAATAAAATTTTAAATTAATCATAAACTTTGTTTGATTTCCCAAAAACATTAGTTATAGTACACAATATATATTAATTGTTTACACCAACACTTTCATTTTTTATTTCACCCCTTAGAACTTTAGACGTGTGTAATGTTTCACTTTATACATCCGTTTACTGCTATTGTGGCAGGACCAAGTGGATATGGAAAGTCAAATTTTGTAACAAATTTCATAAAATCAGTTACAGAAATATGTAATTGTGATTTTAATCAGATCACATGGTGCTTTGATGAAATGCAACCTTTATATAATTTACCAAATGTTAACTATCATCAAGGAATTCCAAATCTTAATACGTTTGATGGTGAAAACCCACATCTCGTTATTATTGATGATCTAATGAGAGAGTCCTATGTAACTTTAAACTCGAACAGTGTTTTGTATTAGATTAAATAGAAGATTTATAAATAAATAAAAAATAATATATTGCATAAAATTTGTCTTGTGTTATGATTAATTTAAAATTTTATTTTCAAGCAATAACTTGTAAAAAACCCACACTTCGTCACAAGAACAATGTAAAATTTTGTGCTTATTTTTTGCAAATATATGATTATTACAGACATAACGTTTGTTTAAATTTATGACATTTACCAAATCATTGTATTTTGGACATTTGTATTCTTCAATATTAAAAAATTTCTAATATACCAATTTAATATGGGAATGATGTTCTCTTGTTTGTAGGCACATTTTAATTCTTCGGTCACATCAAAATATAGAATGCCGTGCACGTGTGTTTCACAATAACGAACAGTTTTTTGTCTTTTGGCGACAAATAATTGAAAGGATAACTTGGCCGAAACAAATAATGATCGATAAACGCATCATTTTTATTAGATAGTTTTACGTATAGAATAGCCATTTCTCTACATTGAAAATGTTTATGAGGATGTGTAATGTAAAATCCGTCCATGTCGATGATGTATTTAATATTTTTTAGATTTTGTGTAATTTTGAACCAAAATGTTAGAAGTATTTAGACGTGACTAAAAATATGTTTGTTCCAACAAACTTCACATAACAATGCTTCATTACTTCCCATCATCCCATTTCTTCCTTCCGCTCTTGTCTTCCTGTAAATTAAGTAAACAGAATCACATTCACTAATGATCAACTAATGACTGTCATTGTTAAAAAGTATTTTTTTAACTTTTTCACTTTCTGCTATTGTCTTTGTATTTATGGCTAGGAAATGTCCGCGGCGCTGCCTCAGTGCGTGTTAGCGAACTTCGCATGCCTTCGAAATTTTCTCAGACATGCAGGTTTCCTCACTTTTTCCTTCACCGCCGAGCACGTGGTAAACAGCACTTAAAATTGCAATTAACAATTTAATTGGTGCCGGCGGGGATCGAACCCGGGTCGCATACTGTGAAATTTACAGCTTGCGCTAACCATCCGAGCTACCACGGCTTAATCATATACACACACAATATTTAAATATAATTTGTTAACACTAAATCATACACACGTAAGAAAATAACAGAAAGAAAAGTAAGTTTGTCAATAGAATAAACACTTACATCCATGGCCTTTGATGCGTTGAAGTAACAAATGTAGTATTGATAGATCCACTGCGGTCAAACGACCATACACTAAGTCCATGACTGCAGTTGCTTGGTGTTATATAGTACCAGTAAGTAATATTTCTAATCTAAAGAATTTCTGCAGTGGAATTGATAGTAACTTTATGCGTCAACAAGCTTATCTCACATTCTGTTGCTTATCTCAGCATTACTTCGTGTTGCGTCTTGTTCAGTGTATTGATGACTCAAATACGTTTTGTATAACATAAAATAATGCAATTTAATATTTAGAAATCACTATAATTGATCATTCCTATGTTAGCTATTGAGTAGATTGGTACTGTAATAATCTACTAATAGCAGTAATATCATGGATACACTAGATGTACAACATCTGAAAAAGATTCACCCCAGTCTAGAAAATAATGGTTATGCTGCTAATAGACTGCCCATGTACACCCACGTACCAACGTATATAATATGCAATTTGGATAGAGATGATAAACCAGGGTCACATTGGGTAGCTTTATATATCGATACGAATGACGTCGGTCAATATTTTGATTCATATGGACGGTCACCTGTACGATATCATCTAGAGTTTTTAAAAAGGAATTGTAAAAGATGGATCAGTTTGTGGCGAATATTGCTTAATGTATTTGCTATATAAGTTTCAGGGATATTCAATGCATAGTTTTACGAGTATATTTACAGGGAACACATTGTACAATGATATTTTAGTGGATGAGATGTTTCGCTCCTATTTTATAGACAATAAGTAATAAGATTTTGTATTTTGTAAATCCGTGTGTGTCCGTTTCCGGTGATCAAAGTGTAAACACGTACAAGTGAGAGCTCCGTAAATATTTCTAATTAAACAGTGCAAAAAACGAAAAACCGAACGTATACTACAGTGAAAAGTTCAGAAGTTCAAACCAGAAGAGTGTTTCAGCAGAAATTACAGTGAAATAACTAATTTTGTGGCGATTCTGTTCAAACAAAGTTCTGATCGTTATAACCTCAAAGTTAAGCACACACACCATAGATACCAAGATTATAGGTAGTGCCAACCAAATAAAATCTGTCACTGCTATTTGACAGCTGAAAACTGCAAAAAGTGTTGCCAACGTAGAAAAAGGATTACCATAAATTTAAGTGTTACCACATCAAAACACCAAAATACCCTGAAAAAAAAATGGAAAAGCAAATGGAAATTTTACTCTCCAAAATAAATGAAAAGTTTAATGAACAAACAATAACTTTAACAACAGCAATAACGAAAAATGTAATGGAGGCCCTGGACGATAAGTTAAAAATAATAACAGAAGAAAACAACAACCTTAAAACTAGAGTCAGTAACCTGGAACAAAAAGTATCCTTTTTAGAGAAGGAAAAGCGTAAGAATAATCTAGTTTTATTCGGCATCGAAGAAAAAGGAAAAACTGAGTTAGAGTTGGTGGATTTTGTGAAGGAAATTTTGCAAGATTCGGGAACTCATATAGATAGTCAGGAAATAAGTGAGATCCATAGAATCGGGACAAATTATGAAAAGAACCGACCGTTAATAATATCTCTAACAACATCTTGGAAAAAACATCTTATCCTGAAAACCAAGCGCAACCTTCCTACAAATGTGTATGTCAATGAGGACTACCCTAAAGAAGTTCTGGAAATACGCAAACAACTTAAGCCAGAATTAGAAGCGGAAAGAAAAAAGGAAACATAGCGTTCATAAAATACGATAAGCTAATTGTTAAAAAACCAACGAACCCCAGCCGCGAAAAGAGGAAGAGAGAAACACCAACAGGATCCCCAACCACTCCCACCCCATCCCAGAAAAAGACAAATACCCAGAATGAAATTACTGAAATACAGCCCCCAAGTACAATTAAGGAAGTAGTTAAGCCAAGCATACTTACATTTGTAACGCGTGAAAGATCCGCCTCGATGTCAGAGATGCAAAAAAACGAACAAAGGCCTCCTCGAACCGGAAACAACAAACAGATGCAACAACAAACACAGATATAAGAAAAACTCTAATGTTTTGTCCCCCAATCCGGCCGGTCACCGTGGGGGAAGCCGACCACCACCCTCCAACATATCAGTCAACAAAATCAAATACCCAAAAAGATAAACAAAAACGAAGCAGTTTATACATATGTACACTAAATACACGAACCCTGAGAACAGAAGAAAGTTTGCATGAGCTAGAGTTAGCTATCGAAAACCTCAAGTGGGACATCTTGGGCATAAGCGAGATGAGGAGAATAGGAGAAGGAATAGAAGAGCGAAACAGCTATATTATGTATTTCAAAGGTGAAACCGCTGGACACAGAGGGGTAGGATTCCTGGTTAAGTCAAAACTTAAAAAACAGATAATTGGTTTTGAAGGGATATCGGACAGGATAGCAGTGATTCATATTAACTTACCAAAGTATAGAAAAAAAATGGACAGTCATTCAAGTCTACTCGCCGACAGAACAAGCAACAAAAACTGAGATCGACAAATTCTACGATAAATTACGTGAAGCTATCGAAAAATATTCCGAAAACAATATCGTGCTCATGGGAGATTTCAATGCCCAAGTTGGCGTCCAACTACCCGGAGAAGAACATATAATAGGAAAATACGGAAGAGGCAAAAGAAGTAAAAATGGAGAAAAACTAGTAGAGTTCCTTCTTGAGCAAAACTTAACACTTCTAAACTCCATGTTCCGTAAAAAACCCAAGAACAAATGGACATGGATGTCTCCAGACGGAAAGGTTAAGAACGAAATCGACTACATAATAACTAACAAAGCTAGGGTATTTAGTGATACGGAAATAATACAGAAACTAAATTTCAACACAAACCATCGTATGGTACGCAGTTGTCTAAATGAAAGAAGTCCAAAAGCTCCTAGACACCATATGAACCACACGCAAACAACAAACACATAAACGGACACAGAAAACACAATAAAAGATCTGATGGAAGTCGTTGATTCAGATTTGGACCTAAGTGTAAAATACAAAAAAAAATGAGAATAAGCTTAAGCAGGCAGGAAAACAATCAAACGAGAGTAAAGAAAACATTTTGAGTGAAAGAACGTTAAAACTAATTGAAGATAGAAAGTTGTTAATAAAAAAAGGATAAAAAGGAGAACCAACAACAAATATCTAACCTTAGCAAACAGATTCGTTAAAATATGAGGTAGGACAGAAAAATCAGAAGAAACACAATTTTAGAGAATCACATCAACAAAACGGGAGGCACGAAAAAATAGCTTAAGGAACTCCGTGAAAAAGGGAAAGAATGGATACCAACGTTAAGAGAAAAGGAAAAAGAACTGCCAGCTACTACTCGGAGTTCAATCCAAAATATAGCAACAAATTATTATCGGTTACTATATTCAAATCAATCTAGCTTTAGCACACATATTAGTGATTACAAACAGATGCATGTGACTGAAGGAAACGAAGACATACCAGAAATATTAGTATCGGAAGTAGAAAAAGCAATAAAAAGTCAGAAAATTGAAAAAGCACCCGGCCCCGACAGGATCACAAACGAACTTATGAGAGGGACAATCACAGAACTAAGTCCGCTTCTAAGAAAAATCTTTAACGAGATTCTATATACTGGTAACATCCCTAGTCAATGGGCAGAATCTCATATAATACTTCTCCACAAGAAAGGTCCTAAAGACTATATAGGAAACTACAGACCCATTTCTCTCATCTCAAATGTATATAAAGTTTTCGCCAAAGTCATTTGGACAGAATCTCAATCAAACTCGACGAAAATCAACCTGTGGAACAAGCGGGGTTCAGGAAAGATTTCAGTACAATAGACCATATTCACACTATCAAACAGCTTATAGAAAAATATAATGAATATAGAAGAACAATTTACATTGCCTTTATAGACTACGCCAAGGCTTTCGACAGCCTTAGACATGAAGTTGTATGGCAAAGCCTAAAAGAGCAGGGCATCCAAAACACCTACATCAAGATCATCAAAAGTATTTATAGCGTTAGTACAGGCAGGATAAGACTGGAATCTATAGGAGATGCTTTTCAAATAAAAAGAGGTGTCAGGCAAGGTGACCCACTTTCACCAAAGCTGTTTACAGCAGTATTAGAACAAATGTTCAGGAAGTTGAATTGGGAGCATCTAGGTCTAAACATAAATGGATCACGATTAAATCATCTCAGATTTGCTGATGATCTGGTCCTATTGGAAGAAGATCCAAAACTACTGGAGTCCATGATACAAAACCTGGCAGGAAAAAGCAGAGAATTAGGCCTAGAAATGAACTCCAGCAAAACTAAGCTGATGACAAATTCAATTCCCGTAGACATAACAATTAAAGGACAGAAACTGGAATATGTAGAAGAATATGTATATCTTGGCCAGATAATATCGCCTAACGACCAGATGTCGAAAGAAATAGAAAAAAGGATTGCAACAGGATGGAAAACCTACTGGGCTTTGAAAGAAATTACAAAAAGCAAAGAAATAGGCATTAAAATCAAGAAGAAGACCTTTGATACATGTATTTTACCCTGCATTACATATGGCTGCGAAACCTGGGCTCTGACAAAACATCATAGGGATAAACTTGCAAGATGTCAAAGAAGTATGGAAAGAAGCATGATAGGTTTAAAACTAAAAGACAAAGTAAGAAGTACAGACATCAGGCACAAAACAAAACTAACTGATATCCTGGCTCGTATTGACCAACTTAAATGGAGGTGGACTGGACATATGCTCAGGTGTAAAAAGGAGAAATGGAGCAAACAGGTGACAATCTGGTACCCAAGAGATGGCATTAGGAGTCGAGGTCGCAAAAAGAGAAGATGGGAGGATGACCTGAAAATGACTTTGGGTCCCCTCTGGACAAGAGTGGCGGCAGACAGACATCAGTGGAAAGAGTTGGAGGAGGCCTTTGCCGTAAGGCACACCGAACTGAGAGACCTTTTATAATATGTTGTGCGTTACGTTTTTAACCAGCTGTTAATCTATTTATTTAAGTAAAATTTATGTTTGTAAATGAAAAAACTGTCAAAGTTCGGAAATAAAGGTTTTATTATTATTATTATAAATAATAATTGTAACAAAATTATGTAATGTGTTTTATTGATGATTCAGATTAGCGTTGTGGATAGGAACAAAGAAGTATAATACAATAGTACTGATAAGCCGACACATACGCCGAGGAAAAATAGACAATGACGGTATTCAATGAACAATAGATAAATAACAATGGAGCGCTAATGACGGTGGAGGCCCTCACCGGATATCAATTAGATAAGAGTTAATTGATCTGCACATCTCCGGAACCATGCATCCTACGCAAAAACAGACCGCAGATTCGTGATCAGAGCATGCCAAAACCTTTTTTTTTTTAGGATCGAGAGTCGTCGAACGTTGTACCACTTCTGACTCAGTGAGCCAGAACTGGTACTACCTATCTACTTCTCAGTCTGATGACGCAGGAAAGCGTCAAAGGTGCAAGAAATTTGGTACTGCGATTGCCTCTCTACCTATCAGGTTTGGTTTGGTGGTTGGTCAATCTTACTGATGAAAGTATTCGAACAGCTAATGCAGTGAGTCCTGCATTTCAATAGTCTTCAAGAGTTAATAAAAAAGAAGATATAGGTATATAAAAAGTAACTATATCTATGTTCTTCCAGGCTTTTCGTCCGCGGCGGTAAGGTTGGCAGCGTTTTTTTTTAGGATCGTGAGTCGTCGAACGTTGTACCACTTCTGACTCAGTGATCCAGAACTGGTACTACCTATCTACTCTGAGAATTTAACAATAATATGAGAAGGTCTACTTTCATATATAATTTCATATACTGGATGACCTTTTTTACCGTCAGGAAAAAAAATAGGGTGTAACATGTGAACGGAGTAGAAGCCTATGGTACAGATATTTTACAAAACATAAAAACAAAAGTTTTTTATTAAATAAATAAATAAATTTAAATCTATCGGAATTTACCCTAGCCTGTGACTCTGCGAAGTGACAAGGTCAAAAATGCCTACTAAATTTATTGTTTTATTCCGATAGATTTTAATTTTGATTAAAACAACTTTTACGGATTTTATTGCGTTTAATTTATATGACTTTTAATTTCCAACGTTTCGGGTGCTCTCCAGCAATTAATTAAAGCAAGGAATGGAAAGAGAAGTGAATTTTTGTCTGACATATGTATATACCATAGAAATAACTTACCTATAAGAATTTTTTAACTTTTGTCTGGCTGTCTTTCGTTCCGGTTAATTTTCGAAATGGCTGGATCGATTTAGACGGAATTTTCACTGGCAGATAGCTGATGTTATAAGGCGTAACTTAAGTTTCGATTTTAGAAAAAAATTAGGGTTCATCGCAAAGAAAATAAAACCCATGAAATTCAATCGTAATAAATTACACGCGGGCAAAATGGCGGGGAACGTCTAGTATAAGATAAATGTTTTATTACATAGCAAATAAATGTTACAGTCCTTATTTTTTGACATGTAGAGCCTAAATTTTAGTGTAAGAAGTCAAAAGAATATTTTAGTTTGAGTAAAATTGCTTTGTAATAGCGCCATCTACCTCAATCTATAGGTAAAGTTATTTTATCGAACAAAAATTTATTGACTCTAAGGTAGTACGTAAAATATACATGCAAAATGAGCCTAAACACGACTAATTTAATATAATATTTATCTCATTCTTTCGCAGTCTAAATTATATAGATGTATATGTCTGCTTTTGGTTTCGTTTTTTCGTTTCATTTTCTAAAGAAATTTCCACTTCAAAATGGATCAGCGAATAACGATCGACGACGAAATTCAAAAATCTTTGTTTCATTTAAAAATATAAAAATAAAACCTAGTAAAAGCTAACCGGCTCTCTTTTAATAACCATAAGTACAATTAACACAAATTTTCTTAACAGGCGGTTAACATTCGTAGGATTATTGCGTCACGATTCTAGTTTTCTAGCTAAAATGCCATTTTATGGTCATTCAAGTTGCGTTGTGGAAGTTTCGCAATGCACACGTCGAATGTTGGACCGGCACGCGATTTCTAATGGGTCAAAGAAAGCGAGCAGTAGAGAGGTCAAGCATTCTAGCTGATTCACATTACCGCATCCGCTTCTCTATCACATCACTTACTTTTACTATTGCATCTCTACAGAGTACCTTATATGGACAGGACAGGTGTTTCAGTGTAATACGATATTACGGCGTGATTTTTGCATTAAGGGTCGATTGCAAACGAATTTGTCAATGTAAATCAAATAAAAGATACAGTCACCCAATAAAAAAATAGAATAAATCAAGAGTTATTGTGTAAGTTGTAGACGGTAACAAAGTACTCGTATTTGTTTTCAAGTCATCAATTATGATCCTTTGTGTTATTATATGCGATAATCGTTATATCGGACACAGAAAGATATTTTAAATCTTGAGGATTAATATGTATTTTACGGCATATATCGCAGCCAATATTAAGGAATTACATTATTTTAGTAATAAACATTTATTTAATAAATATGTATAATTTGAACACATACTCGGCGGTATCCCATTGGGTAAGCTTTTTTATAGAACAAGAGTGACAAAGGAGTACCACCTTTTAGCGGATGCTGTGATCCATGGATATGTATTACTACTACTCACCTTGACTAGGAATCAAAATGCAGGTGCGTTTTTACTCTTGAAGACTAAGATTACTTACTTACTTACTTACTTATCTTCACGCACAATCCCTAACGGGGTAGCCAGAGAGAACAGATCGCCAAGTGTCACGATCCTTACATACCTCTTTCGCTTCTTTCAGGTTCATTAACTTCTTCATACATGCACGTCTAGGTATCCGAGTACTCTTGACCCTCCCCTCTTCGAGCAATTTGCTCACATGGTCTTCGAAAGTTAGTCTCGGTCTACCTCGACACCTTTTAATATTTACTTTCGCTCTATATATTTTCTTCACCATTAGGTCTTCACTCATTCGTTCAACGTGCCCAAACCATTGGAGTACGCCCCTATCAATTTTTGTGATAAGGTCATCTTTCAATCCTGCCATATTGCGAATCTCTTCGTTTCGTTTTCGGTCGGCTAAGGTAACGCCACACATTTTACGAAGAGATCGCATCTCCACTGCATTCAACTTGCTTTTATGCTTCTTCTGGCATACCCAGGTTTCGCTCCCATATAACAAAGTCGGTACCAACACTGCATTATGTATTGCAAGGCGTGCACTCTTCACCACGTCTTGCCTTTTTTACTAATGCATTCAGGGCACCATTGACTTTGTTTCCGGCAGCGACACGCCTGTCCACATCTAAATCACATCTTCCATCCCGGCTGAAAGCACTCCCCAAGTATACAATTTCATTTACCTGTTCTAGACATTCCTGATTTACCCATATTTCACATTTCGTTCTCTCTTCGTCCTTTTCAAATACCAGACTAAGATGGGATGCCTAATCTCTATTAAAAAGCGTCTCCGCTTCTTTACACTCAATATACCCAACAGCAGAATTAAGCTGCTACTTTATGCTGGTATCCTGTGTGAACGTAGCCCTTTTCCCGGTGGAGCCGAAGCACTCGTGCAACAACCAGAATATACCTGCAGCGTTGCTGTACCACGTAAATATAAACGTGCAGCGTGTTATGGCCGTTGCAAGAATGGATTCCGATCTTCGGGTCCTCGAAGTCACAAGAATGAAAAGACCATGCTAACACGAACTAGCAACGTAAAATGGCGTCGTAATACTTCTGTGTCGTAAAATGAGTGACAATAATCTTTTTACTGATTACAAAGACTTCAAAATGATATTTACACAATTATTTCTTCTGCGGCAGCAACGCGCCAGGTACCAGGTAGTAGGTAGGTAGGTAGGTTTTTATAAAAAAAATCAACCCTGGACAAGTCTACTTACTTACACCAAGTTGAAATCACACACTTGGCAGGCGGATTGTGATCTCAATACCAGAATTATACCACTTTCCGACTCTACTCCTCATCACCGGTATTCAAATCTGGTATTATGTTAAATTTTTTTATTGCTTAAAGTCATAGTAATCGATGATATACATTTTATTGCATAAGAATTATAGCAAACACAACATTTCTAAATAATTCTAAGTCTCCCTTTTGCTGTCCACCTTAAATCTATTTACGGATATCGCCGAGACTTATTGATTACTAACTAATGCTTTACTGGTAGCTCGAACTTAGTTATTCAATTAGCTGCAAGTACGTCGGTTGCCTAATACTGCGTCGAGGAAACGAAAGACAGATGGATGCAATGTAAATGATTAATCGCCATTAGTGTTTATGAAACTATAAATAGTAAAACACAATACAATGTAATGTTTTTAAAATAAAAAATCACTACAGATTAAAGGTTACGTTCCCTAGTAATTCATGTTTATTAGATTAGTGTTTGACCTCTATATTTTTAACGGAGTTCTTAAACATTAGAGTCCTGTATTGAATTGGAGAAGTTAATTTTCTTAATGTAGGTATGTTCACCGATTTCACGAAAACAGTTGAATAGATTTAATTTTATTATTATATATCTTTCAGGGGTATTCCCATGCAAATTTAGGGAAAAAAATCCATCCCTCCTACGCATGGAAAAATAGTGGATGAAGATTTTAATTTACCTATTAACGATATTCCAGTTTTCACTTTAAACAAAAACTTTTTGTGACATTCCATAGACCACTTCAAAAAGGTAAAATGATTTAACTTACTTCGAAAATGCTAATCGACTTCGAAACCATATAAACTAATAGTTTCCATATATTAGCTTCTGAAGTCGGAGCCATATATCTTCGATACAATGTCATAGCACGAACTTCAGAAGCTATTATGAGAAAATTGTATTATTTTTTTAGTTTAGAATTCAGTTTGTAATTTTTATTAAAGTTTAAATATATATCTTTGATTGTTTATACAGGAGGTACATGAAACTTGCATCCAATATACATCCCGCAGCTGGGCACAGGCTTGCTGTCATTTCTGAGAGAGTTGGGGAGCAAATAATTAATCCGCCGCGCTGCTTCAATGAGTGTTCTCACGTGCCTGAAATGTTTTAATATTCAGACACACAGGTTTCTTCACGATGTATTCCATCACTATCATTAAGGATTATTACTATATTAGTATCATTAAGAAATTTATGGATGATAATAATCCCTGGGAAAGGTGATCGTGTTAATTGTAAACATGATTGTAAGCTATTATTGGTAAAAAAAAGTCCCGCTGGGTTTCTTGCTGGTTCTTCCCAGGACAGAGGTATTTTTGCGAACCAGTGGTAAATGAAAAAAGTGACTTTCAATAAGTATTGTTATAATCTTATAATCTACATTGAATAAAAAAGTTTCTGTTTCTGTATCACTACCGCCGGTGAGGTTCAAACCCGAGACGGATGTTTATTGTGAAATGTACGACGACCGCTTAGCTCCTGAGCTATGGTGATTATATAGGGCACATAAAACTATTATAATTATAATACTACCATTTTTTGATGTCAAAAACTGATAGATGACCTAGAGGTAACCTGTTACATACTACGATAGACAGACTAACGTAAGGATTTATAACAAAGGCTGAAAAATGTGGTGGCTGCAGCTGGTGTGGTGGTTCGACCGATGTAGGAACGTGCTCGCGTAGAATATTAGCTTAAAATAGCAACTTAATTCTGTTGTTTATTCGTAACAATGCAGGTACGAAATCTTAGTCTGTACCTAGGGATGATCTGCGTTTTAACTCACAATTGAGAATAAATGTAGTGCAAGTGTCTATAAGTAACAGCACCAACTCTGACTTGGACATACACTAAAAAGCCATTTAATTGGCATTTAAGTCGGGTTTTATTAAATTGGTACTTAATAAAAGCCGATTTGAAACAATTTTTAAACGTGGTAGGGCTACGCTGCTGCTATATTATGGTTGTAGCACGAATGGGTAGGCTCGACCGGGTTACGATTACGCTCTCACATAACACCAGCATAAAATAGCAGCTTAATGCTGTTTTATTTTGTATGGTGAGTGAAGAGAACCGTAGACCTATATTACTGGAACAAAGCATTTCTTCTTAGTCTTCAGGGGTGACAACGCATCTGCATTTTGATTCGTAATCGAGGATAAATGTAGATATCTATGGGCATCCACTTACCATCAGGTGGACTGTGGGCTCGTTTTCCTTATTCTACAAAAAAAGGATAATATAATTACACATTTTAAAGTTGGTACTTTTATTTTAAAGAAAATTTACCTTTTGAGTTAACTCTGGAAAATCACAATTTTAAATATATAATTTAAATAGTTCCATAAAAAACTTCATCCCCATTTCGTCGACCTTGGGCGTGGAATATTTTATTTATGATATTACCCTTTAAGTATTACTACACCTATTTAATAAAAATGAATCATCGAACTCACTTACAAATAAAAACTCAACAAACAAAAACTCATTATCAAAAAAACTTACCGTCGAATTGTTAATACAAGTACTATGGGGGTCGCTCAGGACTGGAGGGAGACAACCTCCTCTTTTAATTAGGTAAAAAGCTAAGACTTCCTACTAGATCGACTGACGACCTGATGTGCATAGAGACATGCATGACTGATATATTATGCTGTTAGCTAAGGACCGTGCTTTGTAGCACTCTATGTTCAGACTTGTGATCATCGGTGGTCTTAAGATGAGGTAAATGCTATTTATAGATGATTCCGTATTCAATTATTTATAAATAAATACTACAAATATGCATTTGTAATAATTCTAATTATTTAAAATTTTAACGTTAATAATATAATATGCAACATAGCATTTATATTTGAAATAGTAATAAAGTAAAAAAATGTTACTCATCGACAACGGTCTGATGCGTAAACTGAATTAAAAATGTTTGATTTTTGTGTTGATAGCATGACCCTGACAAGGACGTTGGATTCAAGGGCGTTAATTTTAAATATGACTCTATAGTACGTGTATACATAATATATACTATATTATAATAACGTGTGTGTATTAAAATATATAGCAGTGGACTTTGATAGACTTGAATGATCATCAAAGCCTATCAAAGTCAAAAGTTGAACACAGGCTTCCCCCATAGCTTGCCTCATAGTTATAGAGATATTTGCCATAGTTGCTACGCTTGGCAGGCGTTTTGGTAACTTCATATTTTGAGTATGTGGTGTTGTTATCAAGAAGATGATGCACATTTCTTGTTTTAGATTCCTTCTGTCGCCTCTTACACCCACGGGATGATATAAAAAGAGTGACGACCTGGTAAGACGTGCAGACAGTCAATGGATGGAGGTCGCTCAGGACTTGAGGGAGTCCTATGTTTAATAATACTAATGATATTCGATAACTTTGTACTAGTTGAAAATAAAATTTGTGGCTTGAAAAGAAAAAAAAACCAAAACATTTAGTATATATATACAAGTTATTTTCATCGGTTTGCGACGTTTAATAATTGTTTGCATTCTCATACATCACCAAGTATTCGAATCGCATTTTATACGTGAAATCATTAAATTACACAAAATTATTTGATGTAAATGGTTGGGATGATGGATGGGTTGGACCAGAAAGAAGAATCCTAGTTTAAATTTATCAAACGTTATTATTTTTATTAATTATTTATCCTTTTGTTGCAGCAAACCTTCAACTAGAGGTTACAAAGGGGGGCTTAATGCATTGTGGCATTTTCTACCAGTCAATACCGTTCATATATCGTAACACCGTTACAGCCTATTTAAGTCCACTGCTAAACGTAGGCCTCCCCCAAAGATTGTCTCATAGGGTGGATATTTTCCAAAGTTGCCACGTTTGACAAGCGGATTGGCAACCGCAGTTTTTTATTTTTAGTCATTATTAGGAAGACGCTGCTGCTCATCTCCTGATTTGTTTCCCTCTGTCACACCTTACGACACCCACGGGATGATATGGAGTAGTTGATATTCGTACACTGCCACTTTTCAGTACAGTGGTAAATGTTCATATACTTAATTAAAAAAAAAAAAACGAAACAAGTTGCTCTCGCATAGAAACTCCTTCATCAATAAATCAAATGTGTTTCACAACAATTTACTATTGAAAAAAAAAACTGTAAAAACTTAATATGCCGTCGAACAGACGGAATAGACATTGAAAAGCTGAAAGTTTTCTCAGAATTGAACATTGTTCTTAAACGTGAGTAAGTAGTTTAAAGTACGTGAGAGCTTGTATAGTATATACTACTATACATACATTTGATTTTATTCAACCGCTCAACTGCTTAAAGACATATAAAATAACAAAAATACATTTTTATCGATAATATACTTGAGTCTTCTGCATAGGATTCCTTTCCTACCTGGGAGTCCGACTGTGTAGGTACCTCCCTCTACTTCTGCCCCAAATGGCATTTTTTTTATAGAATAAGGATGACTGTGGCCCATAGACATCTACATCTATCTTCAATTAAAAATCAAAATGCAGATGCGTTGTTAGCCCTGAGGACTGAGATAGAATGCCTTGTTTCCAGTAAAAAGGGTCTCCGAATCTCTACACTCACCACACGAAACACAGCACCATTAAGCTGCTATTTTACGCTGGTATTCTGTGAGAGCGTTATTATTAGCTCTCTTCAGACCGCGCAACAGTATAATTACAGACTGTGAGGCATTCCGTCTTAGTCCTCGGAGGTGACAACGCATCTGTAGCCTTCATTATCTGAAGTTGGTTGCAGTGGACTACAGTAGCCACATTTCATGAGATGGACTGTAAGTTTGATAGTGATTTCAGTTTTATATTTAAAAAAAAAATAAGAAAATGTATAACAATTAATATATTTTTATATTTAGTCTAAAAATATATTGGGGAGTAAAGACCGCGCATTGTTCACAGTGGATCAGTCTTTATTTATTCAAACCGGATTCAAACTGCGCAAAAACATTTATTACTTAGCTTGTCAGATCTGGTTTTACCGTCATTTTTACCTCTTATCTTTGTTTTTAAAGCGTAGACTTTACATCGGATACGGGTATAGTTGGTTAGCAGATGTTTACATAATTATTTTCGCGTACGCTTGCGATACTTTAAACATACGTTACATTATATACTTGATAGCTTCTGTGTGGCTAAACAGGTTGACTTTCTGCAATCGTTATTTTTTTGTTTATTAAAAACTTGTAAAACCGACTGGAATCGTAAATTCTAAACGTAACGACTGTCACGTGACGTAATGTTAATTTCAATAATTTTTAATTTGTCAATTAGCGATGACGATTGTAGAAAGTCAACTCGCCTACCCCCGCTCATATTCTTGATACGAGAGGAACGCCGTCGTGCTTTTTTTATAGAATAAGGGTGACAAACGAGCACACAGTCCAACTGATTGTAAGTGAATGCTGTGGCCCATAGACAGACTACATTTATTTATCCTCGATCAAGAATCAAAATGCAAATGCATTGTCACCCCTGAGGACTAAGATGGAATATCTCGTTTCCAGTAAAAAAGGGTCTCCGGATCTCTACACTCACCATACGAAACACAGCATTATTAAGCTGCTATTTTACGATGTTAGAATACCATAAAATATGCTATTTTACGCTGCTAATTTACGCTGGTAGAATACCATAGAATAATAATAAAATTAAAAATTTTGCATTGTCATTTTTATAGCATAAGGGTGACAAACGAGCACACAGTCCACCTGATGGTAAGTGGACGCTGTGGTCCATAGACATCCATATTTAACCGTGATCAAGAATCAAAATGCAGATGCGTTGTCACCCCTCTCTGGTTCTATACACGCTGCCATTTTACGCTGGTATTATGTGAGAGCGTGGTCGTTCCTCGACACATTCGTGCTACAACCATAATACAGATGCAGTGTGGCTCTACCACGTATAAAACGGTTAACACAAATAACAATAACATAATAACAAACAAACAAAACAAATAACATAAAATACCAACACAAATAAATCTTGCTTTACTAACTTAACGTTGAAATAGCTTAAGGTGATACCTCGGAATTTAGGTGGTTTTTTTATTTAACATATTTTTTAAAGTTTTATAGATTACAAACCAAAATTTTGGTATGTATATGATTTTTAACTATATGACCTTGGACTGCATAAAAGGAAAACACGATATCATGTGATTTTCTCGATAGAAAAAAAATTGCAAAGTAGACTCTAACTATTTACATTTCTCGATGACACCACAATATTCTTACGAATAATTTCATGGAATTATTTTGAAGGCATAGTAAGTAATCATATCTAAGTTCTCATAAACCAGTTTTTTAATCCATAACGAAGTTTTGTTAAAATACATAAAATGTTGTTCGGCGCTTACTTAATTTTTTTCCGAGCGCCTGCTCGGTATGTCTATCTCATAATTTGCGTACCATGAAGTCATTGCATCACTTTCATTTTGACACTCCCGCTGTCGTCCGTTAGCTTCACCGACAAAGGAATAAGCCACGCCCCCAAAACTAAGATTTATTTTTAAGGTATCCTCTTAATAATTCTATTTGATAAGGCAGTTATAGATATCATGACTGCCTCGTTTGTCTTGTGGTCGTGCCTGCGATTACTGATCATGAGGTCCTAGGTTCGAATCCCGGGTAGGGCCAAAATCACTTATTGGAACGAAATTCTCAGCAGCAGCTCGAAGTCAGGAAGTCGGCGGTGTTTCACCTTCGCACCCCGAAAAGATCTCTCTCCGGTCGGGTCTCATCACCGTTCCCATCGGACTATGAGATTGATGGAATATAGAGTGCACCTGGTGTTCGCGCACACACTTGGGCTTTATAATCCTTTCCAGCCTACAGATGGCTAGTCAACGTTGAGACTGACTGCCGTGACGGAAATTCGGTCTGGAGGACACTATTAGATATTATCAAACTTATAATGAATTCATATTAAAAGATATCTATCTAAAATTGCCGCAATTGATTACGCGTGACTACGGCTGTAAAAGGACCTTCTTTTTTAACAGCCTTTATCAATAGGCTGTTAGATTTTTTTTTAAAGAATGCGCCGCTTGTAATGGAAAAGTTTAAAAAATACTTATCAACCTGTAAAAATGTAAGTGAAAAAGGAAAAATGTAAGCGATAAATTGTATAAACTTCCTAGAACAACGAAGTTTAATATGAAGGAAAATTACTTAACTTAATTTTTTTATTTAAATTCATTAATGCACGGGAAAATCCTTGAAATGCAAGGTAGTGACGAAAATCAACCGAATGACTTTGACCAACTAAAAATGTTGGTTATATTGTTTTTTGAAATTGCTGTTCCTTGCTGCTGATTGAACTTTCATCGTTGGGTATGTCAACAAAAACGGATCGGCGACTAACAATCGACGACGAAATTCTTTTGTTGTCTTCATTTACATCATGTTCATATTAACACAACCTGTAACGATCCACTGATAGACATGAGACCCTTTCAATAATAACTCTTTTACTCGACTTGCTTTAATTACCAGCCAGAGTTAGAAGAGACATGCTGCAGATATATTATGGCTGCAGAACTAATGATTCGGATCGACCGGGGTAAGACCACGCTCTCACAGGATACCGGTATGAAACAGCAGAAAAAAGCTGTTTCGTATCGTAAGTGTAAAGAACTGGATACACTTTTTATTGGTAACTAGTCATTCCACTATAGTTCTCACGAAAGATAACGCATCTGCATTTTGATTCTTAATCGAGGATGGATTTGAGCTATAGCACATACCATCAGGTAGACTATGTATTCACTTATGCCCATTAGATATAATAAAACACCAGACTTTTCGCACCTCTGACGCAACTTCCCGTCCCAGTAGATAGACAATTATTCGAAACGTCGCGAATATAAAAATATGTAAATTTAAAGCGATAATATGCCAAAAAAACATAGTTTCATTTACAGTGGGTGTTACAGAATAAATTTTGTATTTTTTGAACAACAGTATAATATTATACTCAGTGATATTTCCGTCATCAGGGTGGGGTATTATAGTTTCAATCATCTCGTATAATTATTTCATATGCAAAGTCTTTATTTCTTTTATCTGATGAAGATAGTAATACTGTCATCAATGGCCATGAGATCATTTTGAGACAATTTCCATAGACTCCTAAGTTCAACATCCATGGGACAAAATTGAGTGAAAGATTTTATTTGGTTGCCACCACACAGAAAAAAAGGAATAAGAAGATATAACATATAGGTAGACTACACCCATATATTATTCTTACTCAGCTAAATATAACATAACTTATAGTTAGTAATAAGTTAGAACATAAAATAGCTATATAAGTCAAAAGAAAATGGTGTCGTTCGAGTATGTGCTAGTAGTCGTCGCTAAAATTACATAATTTATATAATATTCTGATAAACATCGGTGTTGGTGATAGCAGTTAATTAATAATGTAAATAGCTCACCGGAGCAGTGACCGAGCGGAATTCAAGCGAACCTTGAGTCATGGAAGCGGTTGTGGAGTTTGCAGCGGAAGGCACGTACCTCCGTGCTCTTTGACCGGATCACATTTCTGTTTAGTAAGAATAAAGCCGGTTCTTAAAATTAAGTACGATTTAGTGAAACGGTGCTGCATAATATGTTATTCTATATTATAAATGTTTTCATTCAAGAAACCCCATAAGAAAAGGTGTAGCGGCATCCAATCGCATGACCTTAGTGGCCAAATCACATCACCCCTGCGAGAGATAAGCTTACCTTATGGAGAATGTGAATCGTGGCGTCCGCAGTGTGCCACGTAGCGCCCTCCTGCTAGAATCACATGCCGTTTAGATCAATTTGGGTCATAAGAAATTGGTTATCATAGTTCTGTAGTGCTCGCCGTTGAAGTTGACCGCCTCACCAGTATGGTTTTCGAAAAGTACGGACCAATAACGCCACCAGCCCAAAACCCACACCAAACAGTAACTTTTTAAGGATGCATTATCACCTCGTGAACCTCGCGTGGGTTGGTGCCTTCCCGTATACGGTAATTCTGCTTGTTATTACAGCCATTCATGCAAAAATGCACTAAAGATGATTTTTCGGCCATAATTTGCCTCTTCCAAACGAATCGAAGCCCAGTCAGCGAACAAACGGCATTGTCTATAGACATGAACTTTGAGCTTCTGGGTCAATTGGATCTTGTAAGGATGTAGGCCAAGTCCCGACGCAAAATTCGCTAAGTTAAGTCTGAGAAACACCGAGTTCTTGTGCACGGCGAGGAATCGACTGCCTCGGGTTCTGCTGTACACTTTCACGAACCGCGACGATGTTCTCGGCCGATCTTTCGTTCCTTGAATATACGCGTGTTGCTGATTGTTTATCGAACCGGTCGTTTCAAATTTAGCCACTAAACGTTGAAGAGTCGACTGTGAAGGGACACCACGTCTATTGTAAAATGTGGCGCAAAGTTTGCACTAACGAACACTCATTTTGATAATAAAGTTTTATGATTTGAACTTGCTGTTTAATCGTGTAACTTGCCATGGTGATTTGGCATAAGTAATTAAAACAAAATGGCCGCCACGGGCCGCCAAAATCTACCCGCGTCAATTGAAAAACCCATCATATAATATGGCATATAAAAATTTGCCATCGGAGTTTGTTTAATGAAACTGGTATCATTACTCTAGAAAATACAAAATAAAATCTCAATGATTATAAACGTAGGAAAAAAGTATTATAGTTAAGTTTTTTTTCAAAACGTCCTTTATATCGACGTTCAGTTATTTATGAGCATATATACCAAATGATACAGACGTTCCTATGAATAAGGATACCTCTTGCTTTTTGTTAATTACTCAATGTATCAGGAATATATTCTGTAAGTTTATGTCATATTTTACTACTTTTTTTAAAGCAAATTTATGGTGCAGAAGTCAGTGACAAAGTCGGCAAGGGATGCTCTAGACCAGTGGTTCTTAACCGGTGGTCCGTGAACCACTGGTAGTCCCTGAAGGCTCCCAAAGTAATCCGGGAAGGCATATAATACATTTCTCTCTAGAGTGTACAACATTATTGGAGATAAAGGAAGGTTCGCGAATACTATCTGCACTACAATAACTTGGCACTAAAATATGAGGTGTAAGATGATGTTACACATTCAGTTTGTGTGTTTATATTTATAGAACAAACTTAAAAATCAACGTTATCATTATTAATATTATGCGTAAAAGTTGGCGGTCCAAAAATAAAAGCTAAAAATAAATCAAATTGTCCTTCATTACTAAAAGGTTAAGAACCAATACTCTAGACGTAAGTTTATAGACCGCAGTGGTCTTTGAAATAAAAATAAAAATAGCGATATATTGAAGATTGACTTTTAACCGACGAACATGTATGCGTAGATATAATGTCCTCCAGACCGAATTTCGGCCACGGCGGCCTGCCTCAACGGAGACTAGCCATCGGCGCAGGACAGGATTATAGTGCCCAAGTGTATGCACAAGCACAGGTGCACTCTCTATTCCCTCACTCTCATAATTCGATGGGACGGTAAAGCGACTCGACCGGAGAGAGATCAGGCGCAGGACCAACGGCTTTACGTGCTTTCCGAGGCACGGGGGTGAGACACTGCAAACTTTATGACTCCGGGCAACTACTGAGAATTTCTTGACGGAAAAACTCAATAATTAATTTTTTGGCCCGACCCGGGATTCGAACCCAGGACCTCATGATCAGCAGTCGCACTAATACAACCACTAGACCAACGAGGCAGTCACGTAGATATGTATATCTCGTAGGTATAATGAAAGCTCGTAGCTTCTGCCTAACTCTCTGGGTGACAAGCGTGGGTACTTACGTTATATTGTTATTTTAGGTAAACTGTCTGGCTCCAAATAATGATACAATATAACTCAATACTTAGCATTAAGCCATACAAATCAATATTTAATGTTATATCCATAATAATTCATCCATGAATGGAATCACTAATTAATAGTGATTCCATTCAAATTTGGAAATTATTTGAAGTCCAATTGTGATGTGTTGCTATGCAGAAGATAGCAATAATTCGTTACAAAAAGGATAAAATTTGACAAACGAAATTGGATATTCATGTCGCATCAAAAAAGAAAAGATATAATTCATAGGAATGTGATAATTTTTTAATCATACGAGTGCGAAAAAGCCTTGTGTTGTCTACATTCCATTTATGTAATGTATGTGAGGATGTGCGGTTTACACAGCGCTCGGAAAAGCACTTCTCTCCCTCGTCAGCAAGTCGAGTGTACCTGATGGAGTCCTTCCCATTGTGCTGAAGACGTGTGCTCCGGAGTTGGCACCGGTTTTAACGCGTCTTTTCCGGTACTCTTACTCCCAAGGCTCAAAGGCGCTTACTTCCTGAATTCATGGAAGACAGGTTTGGTCTATCCAATCCCTGAAAAAGGCGACCGCTCAGACCCATCCAACTACAGGCCTATCGCCATCACCTCCTTGTTCTCCAATATAATGGAGTTCATTATAAATTGCCAGCTCATAAAGTGCCTTGAGGATCACCAGCTGATTAGTCAGTCATTTTTCAAGCTCCCTTCTTATGGGCTTCCCGAGAAATTTTGCAATTGGATCACAAGTTTAGGATTAAGGTCTAGTAGATGGTACATGGTCTGATTACAAGCCTATTAACGCTGGTGTTCCACAAGGCTGCATGCTATCACCAACGCTGTTTCTTCTGCATATCAATGATACGTTGAAAACTGGTAACATTCATTGCTAAGCAGAAGACAGCACTGATGCCTTATACACCGGCCGTACCAATATTTCTCGGGAAAAAGTTGCCGAATACCGGGAAAGACTTGTGTCTGAAGTCGAGTCCTTGCTGCCTCAGCTAGCATCGGAATCCTCGGCGTCGACATATCTTATAGTGCGCAGTTTCGTGATCATTTGGAAGGGAAGGCCAAATTGGCCTCTAAAGAGCTTGGCGTGCTCAGCAGGACGAGACAGTATTTCATTCCGGCACATCGCTTGCAACTTTACAAGGCGCAGGTTTGGCTTCACATGGAATACTGTTCCCATCTCTGGGCTTAAAGGACTAAAAGGGCTTACTCTCTTTCTAAAAGGCCGGCAACGCACCTGCAATTCCCCTGGTGTTGCGGTTGTACATGGGCGGCGGTAGTCACTTACCATCATATGAGCCGCATGCTCGTTTGTCCCCTCTTCTATATAAAAAAATTAAAAAATAATGTACTGGGTGGTGAATGAAAATATTGTACCGGAACATGCATGTTGGTGAAATAAAACGAATAAAATTCACTTGAATTTATCTTATTGGTAAGTAAAAACGGTGTTTTGTTCTAAAAAAAGTGCAAAATGGATATAATACCAGTTATTGTAGTCATGTAAGTAAGGGACTATAGTTCATAAAAGATAGCTTGATCTCTGCGACAGCTGTCAGTAAAAATCACGCCTATGAAGTCCTGAATTTCTTAGTAGTACAGACAGTGCCGAGTGATAAACTGTACTACTAAGAATTTCAGGACTTCATACGTGATTTTTACTGACAGCTGCCGCAGAGATCAAGCTATCTTTTATGAACTATAGAGAACGTTGTTTGTAATCGTGAAGGGAAGATGCACCTAGGAGCTGCACGAGTGAGCCAAAAAGCCTCTAGTCGAGTGGGCTTACAACAAAACCTTTATACGTTGCTTTTTGTGATTCATTGTAATACTATAACTATTGTAGTAATATTAACCGTAATGTAGTGGCGGTGAAAGTATAATAATTATAAAATAATCGCTTATATCCAATCATAATGGCTGAAATATTACATTACTAATGATTGGCCATTACGAGGAAGCGGAATCTATACTGAAGTAAGGGCAGCAGCATCGTCCTGATAACAACTCAAATTTTTAATACACTGCGATTGCCAACCTACCTGCCAAGCGTGATAACTATGAGTAAATCCCACTTAAGACGAATTTTTTGAAAGTGGACTTTTATAGGCTGAAGCTGTAATAGACAATAGATATTAGATGATATAACTACAAACGATGCGTCGTCTAGTGGTTAATGTACCTGACTGATTACGTAGTCGTGAGTTCTGTTTTACTCCTAGCCAAAGCCAGCACTTGTTCGAAGTACTAACAATTGTTTTCTGAGCCTATTTACTTCATTGTTTATGTGATATCGCATTCTAGCATACCTCAGACAATATAGCTTAAGCGTCGGGCAAGGGGTTGGTTGGAAGGAGACTACAGTTGCGGAATTAATAACTGCTGCACAATTGACTGCCTCCGACAATATTCTAAAGTTGTCGTCACGCTCTAAAACGGCCAGGGAAACATCAACATCATACAATTTTAGATTTAAGGCAATGTAAGACTTATATAAAAATTAGACATTTTGATAATTAACAATTAAATTTAAAAATTTGACATTTTGAAAATTAACTATCTAACCTTTGATTATATACCTTTCTATATAATCAAAGTATTTAACATTGAAAAAATTCTACCTAGTCAATATTTTATTTTAACTTAATAATCTTATGAAATCAGGTAGACCGCGATATAAAAACAAATAAATACTTTGGCAAAATATATCAACTTTAACCTCGTCTGAAGGCAAGACGAGGTTAAATTATAATTTCAAAATCTTTCAAATACCGAGATTATAGCAATGTCACGAAATTTTCGTCTTTCTCAGCGTGATGCAACATAATACGATTGTTTTAAATAATAACACAATTACGTTGTTGCGAACATTATCAAGCTAAGCGAGAAAATTAAGATATAAAGTTACCGTGAGATCGGGACTCAGATGTTTGTTTTGACTTTGTTCGCCGAGGTGTGACTGGTGGAATGTTAGTGGCTGGAACTTATAAAGGCACTACAATAGAAGCATATGAGTAAATAAACGGAAATAGAAGAGTTTACCGAACTTCGCAGCCGATGCGTAAATATATTGTCGAGATTATTTTTTATCGGCTTAAAAAGAAACGTAAATTTCAATCACATTAAACGATAATTTTGTGTCAGTTTAAATTTTTACATATTGCGTATTTCTCTAATTTATAACTATTTTTTGTAATGTTTTCGAAATCGTTAAGGTATTTAGAGAAGTGGCATTTTTTTGAGGTTAGCCAACGATAATGATGTTACCTAATCTAAATCTAAAATGTCACTTTGGCAATAACATTTACTTTTATTCTTAGAGCAATTACTTAGACTGTTAAGTTTATGTTTTACTTTGTAGGTACCAATTACAATAAAATAAAATAATTAAGTCCTATAAGTATTTAATAAGCAAATATATTGACTATACAATAATTATGTCATTTATGCGGCTTGAAGCAAACAACGCGTTCTGGCGTTGAACGAAAAGTGTTTTTCCTCGGTTCGTTTCTTGCTTCCGCAGCAGTGAGCAACTTCACTTCCCTATCGTACCGTGACCAACATTTTCATTTTACGCAGCAACTTCACACTATTGCCGCGTTGTTGCCAACAAGACAAATAATACATACATAAACACACACGCCTGTCACCCAGAGAAGTAAGTAGAGACTATAGACTTCCATTTGCCACGATCCTGACACTATAATATAGCTAATCCATAATATACCTACGCATTCATGCTCGTCGGTTAAGGGTACTCTAAATTTAGCCCATGTTCAATATATCGCCAATTTGGTTAAACTTTCGCAAGGAACGTGCCGTTCACTTCTGCAACATAAATTTGCTGTCACTCTCTCTTCATTCATTCTTTCTACATAACCTAACCACCGAAGCATTATTTTCTTAATCCTGGTCACAACATCGTCTTGCAAACCACAATCTTCTCTTATCACATAATTTCTCACCCTGTCATTGAGATTCAGCCCCAACATACTCCTTAATGACCGCATTTATAAAGCATTTATTCTACTCTCGTGCTTTTGCGTTTCTTCTTGCCACACCCAACTGTTACTACCATACATTAAAGTAGAGACTAACATAACATTGTGAATTGCCACATTCCACTTTTTTGACACATTCTGACTTTCCACAATAGAGTATAGAATCCTATTTACTCTATTTCCTGCGTTCACTCGTCGTTCTATGTCCCTATCATATATCCCATCCCTGCTAAATACACATCCCAAATACACAATTTCATCTACTTGCTAGACCATCTCCCCTTTTTCTTATTCCACATATCGTTTTACTTTCTCCTCTTTCAAAAACCACAACTTTCGTCTTACTTGCGTTCACTTATATATAAATATGGTTTTATTTGACTAAAGATGACAAAAGAATATAGAACCAATCTGGTCCTATATGAACATACAAAAAGGAGGTTTATTGTCTTTGTCACTCTTGTGGATTCACATATCTCTACTCGTATACTCGTATACTCGAATACCTCTACTCGTTCCTAGTGGAACTGGGCCTTTTGCTATACGAAACAAATCGGCGACATAAGCAGATATAAAGAGTCGATGGCTCAGATTCAAAAAAATGTACTAAAGACTTTGATCCAGAACAAATGATTTATTATTTATTATTATTCATTTAAAGACGATTTTATTTCATAAGCCGTTAGATGGTAGGGGGTAGCAATGATTTTTTCTGATATTCCTAATTAGTTAACGCTATACATATAACTACTACATGCTGTTTTAGAGTCATTACGAATCGTCACGAACGCAGACTCGACGACTTCCAGCCTCCCGAACAAGCCGGTTTCCGAAAAGGCTTAAGTACCATAGACCACATACATACCCTTCGGCAAATTGAACAGAAGTCCGAAGAGTACAATCTGCTACTCGGCCTGGCGTTTGTGGACTATGGAAAAGCCTTTGATTCCGTCGAAATTTGGGCGGTGCTACACTTCCATCAGCGCTGCCAAGCGGACTGTCGGTATATCAAAGTGCTGAAGTGTTTGTACAGTAGGGCTACGATGGCTATCCGAGTACAGAACACGAAAGAGTACGAAACCTATCCAACTGCAGAGAGGTGTAAGACAGGGTGACGTTATATCTCCCAAACTCTTCACCGCTGCATTGGTAGACGATTTCAAGCTACTGGACTGGAAAGGATACGGTATTAACATCAATGGCGAGTACATCACTCACCTTCGATTTGCCGACGATATAGTCCTTATATCATAATCGCTGGAGTACCTAAGCACTATGCTCAATGTCGTCAATAGTGTTTCCCAACGGATAGGTCTTAAGATGAACATGGAGAAAACAAAGATCATGTTTAATGTCCATGTCATACCTATGCCGGTAGTTCAGTGGCGAAGCTTCTATAGAAGCCGAAAAGCCGGGCTTGCCTTATCAAACTGAATCAATTAATAATATCAACTAATAAAATAACTCGTAAACTGTTTCAAA
Source organism: Parnassius apollo (assembly GCA_907164705.1). Classification (NCBI taxonomy): domain Eukaryota; kingdom Metazoa; phylum Arthropoda; class Insecta; order Lepidoptera; family Papilionidae; genus Parnassius; species Parnassius apollo. The sequence goes on from CAJQZP010000851.1 coordinate 4,122,859, forward strand.
CTATTTCAAATTTCCCGCGCACTTCACTGTTCGACACAGGTGGACCGATGACCTCGTATTGCCTTAGCGATACTGCTGCTATCATAAAAAATGAGTTTTAATAGAGCGATTACTTGTCTCCCTCGCTCGCGTGGGCTATGGGGCTTTCGAGAAGACGTTCGCTCTCTTTCTAACCTATGGCAAAATATTCTATAGTGAAATATAACTACGATTGTATATATAGCAATTAGTATAGAGAGTTAATGCCAGGCTTTTGGAATGAAGTTGTCGAGAGCGCAGGCGCGCGGGCAATACGTTTGCAAGTTCATTTCACATTTCAATGTTTATTTACTCTGTGTGTTTAGCGTAAGCGATTTTAATATTGCGAGTTCAAAATTTATGCCTTTTTAAAGATTTTTTGTGAAAATGGAAGATAATAGTGTTCCTTGTGATGAATTTAAGTGTGTTAAAGTGCTAATCGGAGAGGAAAAGGTCAACAAAGTTTAAAGAAAAATCATCAAATGAGATAATACACAAGGTCAAGAGTGTATTTCAGACTTGTCAATTATCGCAATTAAAAAACAGTTATTGGTATAATTAAGACGTTCACCAACATTTTACTGGACGTAATTAAATAAAAAAACTAATAGTTTTTTTTTTTTTTTTTTTTTTTTTTTTTTTTTTTTTTTTTTTTTTTTTTATTTTTTTTTTTTTAAAAACACAAACCCCCCCATAAACACCTCATAAAAGACGCCCTTGACAGCACTGAATATGAAACTGAAGAGTGGAGACAGATCAAGATTGGTTTATTTTTATAAAACTGCTAAAAACAACAGTATAAATTATTATCAATTTATATCTTGGGCTTGCCCTAGTTTGGAGCTCTAGCTTCGCCACTGCGGTAGTTGTTGGGAGCACTATGCTCGAAGTTGTTGACGAGTACGTTTACCTGGGACAAATAGTCCGACTAGGTAAGTCCAACTTCGACCGAGAGGTCAATCGACGGATTCAACTCGGCTGGGCAGCGTTCGGGAAATTACGACACATCTTCTCGTCAACTATACCTCAAAACCGGAAAACGAGAATATACAGTATATCAGTGCGTGTTGCCAGTGATGACCTATGGAACTGAGACGTGGTCTTTCACTGCTGGCCGTATGAGAACGCTCAAAGTGGCTCAGCGAGCTAAAGAGAGGGCTATGCTCGGGGTTTCTCTGCGTGATAAACTTAGGAATGAGGATATCCGCAGTAGAACCAGAGTGAACGACATAGCCCAACGGATTAGTAAGCTGAAGTGGCAATGGGCCGGCCATATAGCTCGAAGAATCGTCGGGGGAAAGGTAAAAAGGTTCTCGATTGGCAGCCTCGTACTGGTAGGCGAAGTGTAAGGCGACCCCCCACTAGATGGAGTGACGACTAGATGGTAAGACACGCAGGAAGTCGATGGATGCAGGTGACTCAGGACCGCGCTTTGTGGCATACCTTGGAGGCCTATGTTCTGCAGTGGACTTGTGAAGGGCTGTGATGATGATGATTATGATACATAGAGATGAAATGATGATTGCTTTATAATTTGCTCGGCAATTGTTTTTGATTTACTAAGCATTTTTTACATTATTTAAAAATGAACAATAAAATCGCAAGCTATTATATAATTATAGTTATATAAAAGAAACGTTTATTTTATATACCTTCTGCAAAACTCAACCGAATTTTTGATTTCATAGACGACCTTGTTCTTTATATTTCGAAATACTTTGCCAACCGAATATATTTTCATTCATAAAGTTAGCAATATCGTCTGCTTCGTGCTCCTATTGCATTTTTGATATGACTACAGCTACGCGGATGTTCACGCTTGCGTCGTCGCGCCGCAGACCGGAACACTTTCAAGTAACGATTTCTGTCTTCTATACAGGAATCGTTCCATGGAAAATGCGAAACTAATTTTGAGTTAAACTTATTCAAGCTATAAAATTGTATAAAAGCCTATTAGAAGACATTTGAAAATTCTCTCAGACATTTCGCACATACGATAAATACTCGCATTTATTATCCGACTACTACAGAAGAAACCGGCATGTACGAGAAACAAGAGAAAAAAAATTCGAAGACGTGAAGTTCGTCAACATGCAATGTGGCACCGAAGCGGGCAATTCCTTGTGCTAAAACCCTCCCGGGAATGAGAGGAGGTTTATGCCCATCAGTGGGACCTATAGGCTGTAACTTTAACTTTAATAGAAGTGGGGTAACGTTTTCCGAGTGTATGTGTTGTTAAATTCGTCTTCATCTCATGAATGTCATTAGGAATAATTTTCGTTGCGTTTAGTATTGTTTTAGAGCACGTGTAACTGTGAGCAAGTTCAGCTAAGTATTTCGCCACTCGGAACGTACGTATAAGGTTTCGTCTTTCTGTTGTTAATATTGGTCGGAGGTTAAGGGATATCAAAATTACGCAGACATTAAATGCGTACTCCATAAAATGTCAAACTTAATGCATTACTTATATCCTGATTATTAGTAACCCAAATAACCGCACGCTGTGGATGAAACAGAATCAAATTAAAACTAAAAAACTAAAGTAAATTTCCAATTTAACTGGGTAGAATATTAAGTACTGTGTGCTTGCCATCAGGCAGCAGTTTAAACATCAAAGAAATTAATGTTAAGACAGGACTACTGTTAAATTGTTATGAGGCTCTTATGATATTTATTGCTTGTGAGATATTAGTAGGTAGAGATTCTATTTGTATCCCTAAATAAACGGCTAGAATGTGTTTTAAGATATTGATACATTTATCCATTTAACATTAACGTCACAAAGAGACAAACAATGCCTTTATAAGCACGAGTGTGAACTTCATAATAAAGTAAAGACTAGGTACAAAATGACAGAGCTAAAATAAAGAATGATATCACAGGTCCGGCATCGACATTGCAGAGGCGACCTTCGATTGGTATCGCCAGAGCAACTATTCATGCGGTTCTATGAATTTTCTCATTGTGTACGGGGAACATTTATAAATAAATATACAGCTTCAAATTATGTCACCCGTTAACCAATGATTAAAAACAAAACTGCCAATAAAACTAACTGCAGTCAGCCATGCGTCATACGTAATACGATATCTTTTCTGCAATATAACGGCACAAAAACTGATTTAGAAAATGCGTCTCCTTTAACTTAACATACATAGCCAATTAACTTTAAGCTCTCTCTTTTTATTGTTCTGTGGTTCAAACATTTCCAAAAGTGGAGATAGTTCTTTGAATAGGTTCAATTATTCATAAATAAATATCATGTAAATATAAGAAAACATAACATCGCAAGAAATAGGTTTTTGTATTATAATTTTTCTAATGACATCTCCAGACTCCTAAAGAATGATATCTCATGCTTAGGGTCCAAGCACTCGCCGTAAACTGACAGTACGCACACAGCCCAGGTTCGATCCCCGTTGGCACCAATTAAAAAGTTAATTATATATATATATATATATAATATATATTTTAAAAAGGGCCCAAGAAAAAAAAAACCGAACAACCTCCAGAAATGTATCCCAAACTGTATAAAGGCTGTAAGCTATATCTTTTATTTTATTAAACCTAAGTGACAAACGAGCCAACAGTCCACTTGTCCAAAAAAAGACTACTGATGCGTTGTCACAGGACTTTATTATGCCATTTATTTAGATTTTATAAAACGTATTCTTGAAGCAAACAAAAGTAAAGTGAACGCTCGATAAATGAAGTAAAAATATACAAGTTGTAACATATTAAACGAAACGGGTTGCTCAGACCATCAAATTGAACATTTTTCACTATAGAACTGATTTCGAAATACGAAAAAAAATCAGCTGTTTCATACCTAGGCTGCACAAGTATCGGGAATGGATAATTTCCACTGTTCCTGTCATATTAAAATCTTTTTAATTGAAAACTCCTTGGTTTTAAAAATCGAATACCATTTATTTATTTGAAAAAAAGATTCTCGGTCTTGTCACAAGGTTTTGTCAAACTTGTTTAGTCGTTGAGAAAATGGAATTGACTCGAGAAAATTCAAGAGCGATGATTTATTATGACTTCCGAAGTGGTTTAACACAAAAACAGTGTGTTGACAGGATGATTTCTGCATTTGGTGATGAAGCCCCATCCAAAACCACAATTTATCGCTGGTTTGCTGAATTTCAACGTGGACGTGTCAAGCTCAGTGATGATCCCCGTCAAGGTCGTCCAAAAACTGCAGTCACCCAAGAAAACATTGATGCTGTGCGTAAGCTGATTGAGGAAGATCGACATGTGACATACCGCGAAATTCAGGCAACTTTAGACATAGGCATGAGTCAAATACAAATAATCTTGCATGAACAATTAGGTGTAAAAAAGTTGTTTTCCCGATGGATACCGCATTCGCTCTGTGAAGAGCAAAAAGCGGCTCGCGTTACTTGGTGCGTCAGAACTCTCGAAGGATTCCACGCAGGATCCTCAAATGCTGTATACAACATATTATCAGGTGACGAATCCTGGATATACACTTACGAACCCGAAACAAAAAGCCAGTTACGATTTTGGGTGTTCGAAAATGAGTTAAAGCCAACAAAATTTGTTCGTTCACGGTGTTGCAAAAAAAAATGGTGGCCACGTATGTCTCCTAAACCGGGCATGTTACGACTATTCCTCTTGAGGGACAAAGAACGGTTAATACAGAATGGTATGCTAGCATTTGTTTGCCACAGGTCGTTTCTGAACTCCGTAAAGAGTGAGAGTTCTCACACCGCACACAGAACAAAAGAGTTTTTAGAGCAAGAAAACATACACCCACCCCTAATGATTTCTATACTTTCCCTAAAATAAAGAATAAATTGTGGACAGATTTCATCACGAAAAGCTGTGGACGCCTACAAAACGGCCATTTTGAAGACCCCAACTTCCGAATGGAATGGTTGCTTCAATGTTTGGTTCCATCGTATGGAAAATGTGTCAAATTTCGCGGAGAATACTTCGAAAAGCAATAAATACATTTTTAAATAGTAAGGTTGTGTCACTTCCTTGATTCCCGAAATTTTTAGTGCCGCCCCCGTACGTTCGTGTGAAACGGCCGTTGACGTTTTGTATGAAACAGCTGAATTTTTTATTTTATTTCGACGGTGGACCCACTGTGAGTTGTTAAATTTGATGGTCTGAGCAACCCCACAAGAGGGCATGCGTTTCGAAATACGTATCGAATACAAAGGCAAACCTAGTTAAAATATAAACGGCCTTTTTGCAAACGTTAAAAATTACCTATAATATAAGGGAACGCCCATTTGTACTTTCTATTGTTTTTTGTGTGATTTTTTTTAAACTAAATGTTTACCGGCATTCGAGAGAGCGGAATTTTGGTTAAAGTTCGTTGCTTACTATGTCGAATGTCAAAATACGACAATAAACCTGCCGACTAAATAAAAAAGTATTATTGTATCCAAACTCGGATAATTTATTACTTTTACCTTGTAAATTATATATTACACTTGCGATTTTTATCACTTGAGAAACTAAATCTACATTTTTCTAGGATTGACTGACACATATATACTTATTTCACTTATAATTTTATTTATTTACTATACTAACCGACCGGTTTCGCTTAACAGTCATTATTCCCGGATAAAACAGTTAGGCGAAACCTTTTTTTAAATAGTATATTAATAAAAATTGTAAGTGAAATAAGTACATCTATCTAAAGTTTAAAATTACAGACTATAGAATAAATTCCACTGTTGAATACAGGCGAGGGTACACGAAAAAACACGAAAATCCAACGGAAGAAAACATTTTTAAACAAAAAGAACATGTAATGCGTGCGTATTAGCAACGCTCATAAAAGAACTTGTAATATACATTTCGAAAAACGTAATAAACGCACGTTAGTGTCGCATGAAAACTCCTTTCAAAAGAAAACAAGCAAGTAGAATTCAATCACGTTCGTTGCGTTATTGAACCGTGCCGGGACAAGACTCGCGTCTGTGCTGGTGCCGGTTTCATTTAGATTGGAAATGACGACGTAATTAAAAGTCACGAAGTCTATTCAAGGCAGTGATATATAATTATGATTATTTTACGTAGCATAGCTCATGCTGCAGCTATGTTATATATAGCAACGTAAAATAACAGCTGAATGCTGCCCTGTGTTTCGTTTGGTGAGTGTAGAGACCGGAGACCCTTCTTAATGAAAACGAAGCATTCCATCTTAGTCCTCAGAGGTGATGTCTACGGAGCACAGTATTCACTTACCATCTGGTGAACTGTGGGCTTACCTTATTCTATAAAAAAGTGGTTTAACATAATATACAGGATTATTTTCAAAGAGCAGCCAAATTTTAAACTTAAGTTCAAATATACAAATAACGATATACCGTTATTGCTGTTTTTGAAAATACGAGTAAATAAGGCTCCTATTTTTATTCGAAATTATCCCAAATTGAATGTGATTTATGGGCAACATCGTTGCCTACCGACCGATCCTTACGAATGTGTTGCTGTAAAATCGCAGTAAAAAGTGCAGTAAAATCAGTAAAAATAATGCATTACCACGCATTTTAAATTTAAAAGATAAAAGGTCAGAATGTTCAAGATTTTTTCTTTAATTAATTTTCTTCGCATTTTTCTATTATTATTTATTCTGAACCTTCTCTGCAAAGACCGGTTATTGTGAAATAACCCTGTATATAGTAGCTGGCCAGGCAGGCGTTGTTCTGCAATTTTATTTATCCTATAAAAATCCTTGAATTCGCAATAAAATACTGAGGGTAACTTTGGGATAAAAACTATCTTAAATCTCAAGTTGGAACAAGTAATACATCTTTACAAAATTTCATTGAACTCAGTTGAGCGGTTTCGGCGTTTAACCTGAACGAACATCGTGACACGGGATTTTAATATATTAAGATACTTTTTTAATATAATATAAAGGTGACAAATGAGCTTACAGATCACCTGATGGTAAGTGGATGCTGTGGCCCAGAGAAGTCCACAACTATCCTCGTTTAAGAATAAAAATGCAGATGCGTTGTCACCCCCAAGGACTAAGATGAAATGCCTCTTTTACAGTAAAATGGGTTTTCGGTACTCTACACTCACTATCCGAAACACAGCACCATTGAGCTGCTATTTTACGCTGGTAATTCTGTGAAATCGTAGTCCTTCCCCAGTCGAGCAGATCCATTCGTACTACAACATTTTCTACTACGTACTACAACAAATTCGTCCACAAGGGACGCCCTAGATGGACGGACGGAAGTTTAACGACCAAATTGACGATATATTGAAAATGGGCTAAATTAAGGGTACCCCTTTTACGACGAACATGTATGTCTGGATGGATATATGGACGTGAAAGAAGTAAGAGAGATATATCAGGATCGTGCTCAAATGAATACCGTAGTCACTGCATTTCCCTCTGGGCGACAGGCGTGAGAGTTTATGTATGTATGTTTTCACCGAACGAACACAAATTCATGTTCCATTGGGTAAAAGTTGAGAGGTAAGAGCTTTCTTTAGTATATCCAAATAAACTACATAATGGGTAATGACGTTTAAGAATAAAGTACAGAGCAATGCATTTGAAATTGTACCGTCATGCAGTATAATGGAGACGCATAACAATGGACGGGTTTGGAAAGTGACGACACGAGTAACAAGCGAAACGAATTACTATCGAAGGTACAATACAAAGTCTACAAAAAAAAAACTCGGTCAGATGGACGCTTCACTTGAGATGGAGTGATAAGTTCTCCTGCTTTAAAAGCAATATTCTCTATATTTTAGTAGTCACATTTCAGTAGTTTACAGAAATATACTAACCAGTGACAGAAGCCAAAATATATTGGTATACACTATACATTACAACCACAAAATAGTTTTTTTATAAGATAGGGGGGGACAAAAAAGCACACAGTCCACCTGATGGTAAGTGGTTACTGTGGCCTATAGACATCTACGTCTATCCTCGATTAAGAATCAAACTGCAGATGCGTTGTCACCCGCGAGGACTAAGACGGAATGCCTCGTTTCCAGTAAAAAGGGTCTCCGGTTCTCTACACTCACCATACGAAACACAGCAGCGTTAAGCTGCTGTTTTACGTTGGTATTCTGTGAGAGCGTGGTACTTCCCCGGTCGAGCCGACCCATTCGTGCATGGCTTTACCATGTAAAAATAATACTATTATTACTAGGTTTTACCTACTTACTTTTACTAGGTGGTAAGAACCTTTTCCTATCTAGGAGTCCGTCTGGGCAGATTACCAGTTATATACCTAAAGTCATAGAACTTATAAATTCACCTATTGGCCGGCCATATACCTAAATTTCTAACGTCCTACGAAATAACACAAGAGCGATTCTTGCTTCACATGATTAATAATAAATAACCCCTGGGAATAAGGTTGCTACCATGCTGGTTTTTAACGTTTTCATAACAATTGTATAAAATATTATATTGTAAATTATGATTTTAAATAAAAAGTCCAGCTGGGCTTCTTGCTGGTTCTTCCCAGGACAGAGGGTTTTTTTTTAGAACCAGTGGTAAAAGTAAAAAATGACTTTCAATAAGTATTACATATAATCTCTGAATATATAATATATAATCTATAAATCTGACTGCCTCGTTGGTCTAGTGGTTGTAGTAATGCGACTACTGATTATGAGGTCCTGGTTTCGAATCCCGGGTCGGGCCAAAAAATCAATTATTGAGTTTTTTTGTCAAGAATTTCTCAGTAGCTGCCCGGAGTCAGGAAGTTAGAGGTGTCTCACCCCCGTGCCTCGGAAAGCACGTAAAGCCGTTGGTCCTGCACCTGATCTCTCTCCGGTCGTGTCGGTTTACCGTCCCATCGGGTTATGAGAGTGAGGGAATAGAGAGTGCACCTGTGCTTGCACATACGCTTGGGCACTATAATCCTGTCCTGCGCTGATGGCTAGCCTCCGTTGAGGCAGGCCGCTGTGGCCGAAATTCAGTCTGGTAGACATTATTATTACATATAATCTTTATTGAATAAACTTTATTCTATTCTATTCTGTGTTCTGGCCAGAAGCATTCCATCTTAGTCCTCAGAGGTGATAACGTATGTGTAGCCATCTTTATTTAAAGTTGGCTGAAGGTGTCCGTGGACTTCAGTGCCCCACTTACAATCGAGTGAACCAGAAGGTCGTGTGTCACTTTAATTTTATTAAAAAAATGGGTACAACACTATGACATCACTTTATAATACAGCAAATGAAAGTACGTAATGCGTTAAATAATTAAAAATCGACTAATTATTTTTTTAATTTAATGAAGGCTATTTTACTTAATTTTTTTATTATATATATTAATTAACTGATTGCAAAGTGCGTCTTTACTTTCATTAGGCTAAGACATAGCAATTTACTACTCAAGTGTTACATTACCACCTACCAACAGGTGAAATTGTAATAAGACACAGGCTTTTTTAATAAGTAAAAGAAGACCCTCAACTGTAGCGACATTCTTCAATTAGGTTTAACTAGAAATCATCGTATAGTATTGCAGTAAAATAATCTACTCACCCATCATGAAACAGGAGATCGGCAGTGGCATCTGTATGTTAACAACTCAGAGTAATTAAAAAAAAACTGTGTTGCCAACCCGCCTGCCCAGCGTGGCAACAATGGCAAATACGTGAGTTAAGAGAATTTGCCATAGTTGTCTATGAGACAATCTATAAGGGAGGCCTTTTTTAGCCGTGGACTATTGGTGGATAGGCTTTATTGAAACGAATGATTAAATGAAAAATTGTTATCTGAACATCATCATTACATTCGTTAAGATTCCGTTCATCTACGTGCATTACCTATTTATATTGAATAAATTACTAAATATATTGAATCCTATTTATATATTATACCACCCTAACTACCACGACTGCTATAGCAGCTGTGGTAGTTCAGATGGTTAGCGCTCGCTGTAAATACCACAGTACGCGAGCAACCCGGGTTCAATGCTCGCCGGCACCAATGAAATTGTTAATTGCAATTTTAAGTGCCGATTTACCACGTCCTCGGCGGTGAAGGAAAACATCGTGAGGAGCCCCCATATCTGAGAAAAAAGAAAAAAAATATATTTCAAAGACATGTAAAGTTCGCAAACCCGCATTGGGGCAGCGCGGCGGACACTTCCTAGCCCTAAAACCCTCTCAGAAATTAAACGAGGTCTGTACCCAGCAATGGGACGTATATAGGCAGTAGCTATATGCTTTAACTTTAACTTATATTTATATTTTCATTATACCATACTCTGATTCATAACCTCAATAAGTAACCGGAATTAAAATTTAGAATTGAAAAAAAAATTAAAATATGCTTTAATCGCATATTGATATAAATTATTTAACTCGTTTAAATGCCAGGTTAACGTGGTTATAACTAATGAGGAAAAAAGGCATAGTATCAATGTAGACAAGAGAAACCCATGTTAATCCGATGGCGTTGTGGTCCGAAACTTACACAAAGGGGTTAGAATAGAAAATAATATAATATAATAAAATAAAATATCATTAGTTAATTTGTTAAATTGAGTTAATCAATATATATATTTAACTAGTGATATATTAACTAATATAATAATCAATAAATTTTAGTGCTATAAATAGGAACTATGAAATGTTAACGGTCAAAGACGCAAATGTCAAGGCGGCCAAGTGAACGTAACTTCACATTTGTGATCATGTATCTTGCTCTTAAATTTAGGTAAAACAAGACATTATATTAATGCATACGGATCTTGCAAATTAAAAAAAAATGTTTAGCATCATTACTTGATAAAATGAATTTCTACAAAACAGCAATCATCACTGTTACATAAAAAATAACGAGGTCTATTTAATATAACTTAATAATACTGAAAAGGTGAAAGACGTCATTGAAAACTGCTGATATATAATACCGCATTCAAATGGATAACAAATTTACAACTACGCTTACACCTTGGCTGGGAAGAGGAGACCTTGTTTCCCGCGATAATACGAGTAAACTGACAAAAATATTGTTACTCGTCATGCTTTACAGTGAAAGTAAACGAACGTGCGCACAATAAAAAGCAAATTGACGACCAAACACGACCAACCCATGGAAGAATAGAACAATTTTCATTCAATACAGATTACAAATAGGTTATTAAAATTTATTTCGTAATTACCACCGATTTGAAAAAATTACTTCAAAATAAAATAGCAGCATAAGGGTCGATCCTCATAATAATGCCGTTCTTTGTCTGATAAAATATTATCAAGTAAAAATATGTGTACATACTATCCGTAACAGTCAAGTTTCGCTCGAATCCCATTTCATTATAATAAATGAGAGCGAGATCGGACCGAGATCGAAATGTGAACGGCAAATGAAGATCGGCCCTAATGTAGCTGTATTTCGTATGGTGAGTGTAGAGAACCGGAGACCTTTTTTACTGGAATCGAGGCATTCCATCTTAGTCCTCACGGGTGACAAGTGACAACGCATTTAAATTGCGATCCTTAAATGAGGATAAATGTGGATGTCTATGGGCCACAGCATACACTTATCATCAGGTGGACTGTGTGCTGGTTTGTCACACAATGCTATAAAAAAATAGTAGCGAATAATATAAAAAAGCGTTAATAATATATTAAGAAATCAAATATTTCTTAATATATTATTAACGCTTTTTCACAGGTTAAACTTTGTGATAGATAGACCCCGCATATTAATTGGGACTTTGTTGTTCCATGAAAGAATTACTGACGCTTTGAAGTGGAGTAACTAGTATTACCTACTAGCTTGTGCTTATTCTTATGAGGTAGGTACTTGTTAAAAGAATCATCATTATATTTAATGTAACAGTTTTTTTAAGACGAATATAATATCATCTACTCCACTATATGAACTGATAGAACGCGAAACGAATCGGTTATCGTTCGTTTAAATAATTATAATTATGCATTGCCGGAATATTAATAAGCTACAAACGCTTCAAACAATCATTTAAATGTTATAACATTAACTAATTGCTGTAATGTTACCTACACACATACACACTGAAATCTTTTCGATTTAAATATATAAAATAAATCAGTAAAATATAGTAAAAAAACATAAATTAACATTTCACGCCAGAAACATTTAACTGTGAAAATAGTGGAACCTTAAGCCGGGTCAGAAAGTAACAGGGCTCGAATTCGAACCTTAAGTTTATGATTATTGCCTTCACACTTTTCGTTAGCTAAATCGTCTAAACAATCATACATAATATCTGAGAATAGCATGCTTATTTATAAAAACGAAAAATACGTTTTCGCTAAATTAATAATATTATATTATAATTTTCGTATTATTTAAACGGCACAAGGTTTAAAAGAATTAAAAAAAAAAGCAGTTCACACGCGGTAGCAGTGAAACCTTCAGAAAAGGGGCCGAGATAATAGAAAACACGTATTCATACAATCGTATCAATACTGTAATAATGTCATTCTCTCGGCGGCTAAATCCCGTAATGTAGTTTGCCTCTTTTTAGTCGCGTTTTTTCGTTCCATCGAATTTCAAATCAAAATGATTGTAAAGAAGTTATCACTTCAAAAATATAATTCAACACAAGTAAACTACTTACACACCAACACTGAAATTATTGTATTTGTTGTAGACATGAAACAGATATTCGGATACTATCCGGTATCCGACCTATACGGCTTAAATTACTACGTAACCGGATACCGGATAACAAACAGCTACGCGGCCGGATACCTGATTAAAAAAAACCACTTTTTTTTAATACCTGCGTGAAATAATAATAGCTTAATGCTGCTGTATTTCTATGTGAGTAAAACGGAACCTTTTAACTGGAAACGACCTCCCAGAGACCCACCTTCCACAACTCCTTTGTCACCCTATCCTATAAAAAAAACACAAAATATCAAATTTAGTTAAGTACTTCATTTATGTCACTTAACAAATATAATCAGTAATCACAACATTTTCATTTTAAAACTTACTAAATTAGTACTCTTACTGCGCTAAGCCACAGAAATAATAGGACTACGTAGCTAAGGGCAAATTACGGTGAATAATGAATAAATACTAATTTCTCTACGTTGAAAGGTAACCAGCGGTTTCGTCTTCATATACAAGGCCAGCTTCAGAAAAAAGTCTTTCGCTGTACACACTGCTGCAGGGTACTGAAAGATAGATTTTGGCAAACTTTAATATATTTGGGTATTGTGTCGCAATACCTGCCCACCAAATATAAAGGTCACGATCGCGAACAGTTTGCACTGACTTTACTTTTCGCTTCTTGCGATGCAGTGCACCAAATGTTCGACCGGATATCCGGCTATCCGGCGATTAGACTGGTCGAATATCCGGTATCCGGCCAAAGAGCTATCCGTTACATCTCTAATTTGTTGAGCAAAAAAAGTAGTTTTCCAATATTATACGAAAAAAAACATTTACAAACCGTTTTTAATTTCGGGAAAGTTGTCGTAGATTTACGATTTACAAGAGAATTACGAAAGAGCTAAAATTTTAGCCTCAGTTTATTCATTGCGCCTTAGCGTCGACCCCTTCCAAGTTGAATTTTACGTGACAGTGGAGAGAAAATGTAGGCACGGTGAAGAGAAATCGATGATTATTGCCGCTACGAGGTTAACAATAATCGAAATGCACTTACAAGACGACACAAATCGGACATTAGTCAGAGTCACCGGTGAAATTCCGTTTCAATTGTGCCATATAACAATCGAAAATAAAAGAAGTTTCTCTTGAGTTTTTAGCAACAACGAATGTACTTTTTGCTTAGACCAACTGACCGAAAGTAAGAATACCTATTTCACAAAAAAGAGGCAAATGTACTTTGTAAATCAACGTAAATGAGAATAAGAATAATAAATAGAAATCAAAACAAAGCATTGGCCGTAAGAGGTGATTTAGTAAAATATCTCGAAGAAATTTTTACTAAGAATGTGTACTTCTGTTGCCGCTATAACAACATATAATAGAAATTAAAAATTAAAGGGCCCCTAAAAACGTGTTTTTTTTTTAACTTTTTTTGCTCGATCTTAATAATCGCTACAAGTAGACGTTTAAAAAATAAAATGCTCACGGAGTTGGTATTTGCTGAATTCGCTAAAAAAATTATTACAGTAGATGTATATTAAATCTTGTACGATCGTACGGAACCCTTCATGCGCGAGTCCGATTCGCACTTGGCCGGTTTTTTAGAGAAGCATTTACATTTGATGGTTATGTCAATAATCTAACGCTTTTTGCTTTTTCTTAGTTATTTTTTTAAAGATATTCCGTAGTCTGGTTTAGCTATTTCTAATGTAATAAATATATAGAAATAAATAAAATTGAACTACCTGTTTGTTATGTGAAAATAACAGCTATTTACTAAATACGTATGAAAGTATATGCAGTAGTTATAACAAAAATATATTTATTTTTATTTTTGCCCCTGTCTGTCTGTTTGTTCCGGCTAATCTATGAAATGGCTGGACCGATTTTAACGGGATTTTCACTGGCGGATAGCAGATGTTATAAGGAGTAACTTAGACTACTTTTATTTTAGAAAAGACCAATGTTTAGCGCTAAAATATAAAAACCCATGAAATCCAATTGGTATAAAATCCACACAGATGAAGTCGCGGAGAACAGCTAGTACAAAATTTAACTATTATTGCAGAAAGCAAAATAAATATGTACACTTATCTAACAATTGTTACCTCCAAAATATTTCATCTAATGCTAAAGTGGCAGTGCCGATAAGGATACCCTTGGTGGCATGATATATATATATATATATATATATATATATATATATATATATATATATATATATATATATATATATATAAAAACAATAACAAATTAAACTATTTTACCCCAGTATTCTGTGCAAGAATGTCCTTTACAAGTCAATCCAACCTATTAATAATGCAGAGTGGCTCGTCCATGAAAGATCTTTTGGGTCTATGATTGATGCAGATATAATCATTACCGTATTAACGTACCAGATGTAAAATATTTAGAATGGCGATGGGAAGAAGGGTCAAAAGTGTACTGTAATTATAGTAAATCCTCTCTACCATGAAGGCAGTCTATTTTCATCAGTTAAAACAGATGATAATCCTATTTTGAAAAGAGAGTTTTAAGTCTTCTCTGCACTTAAATATTACACATTAAGTCAAACTTGCGTCTAATATTACAAGTCACATTGTACTGTATACATGGTAGAGCCATACTGCAGCTATATTATGGTTGTAGAATGAATGAGTCCCCTCGACTTGGGTAGGACCACTCACACACAGAATACCAAAGGTATTATATATATATATATAGGAGGAAGATACTCAGGGCCTTACAGGCCACAAGCCCTGAGTCAGATGAAGCTCTAAGAGTTGCATAGACTAACAGCGAAAACATCTCGAAAATAGACGAATACCAGAGTAAAATAGCAGCCTAATGCTACTGTTTTTTGTATGGTGAGTGTAGAGGACCAGAGATCCTCTTTACTGAAAACGAGGCATTCCATCTTAGTCCTCAGGGGTGAAATTGCATCTGCATTTTGATTCTTAAATGAGGATAAATGTAGATGTCTATGAACCACAGCAAGCATTTACCATCAGGTGGACTGTGTGCTTCTTAGTCACCCTTATTATATAAAAAAAACATAGAGCCAGCCCGTATTTCACTGCAATAGTTATGCATATAATATAAGTGTTCAATATTAAATTAAGGTGAATTGGGCGCCAAAAGCAGATATGATGCTTTTTATGTGGGTTTGGTTGGCTATTTAATTGCTCAATATTTATTTGATATTCCTTTTTTTTAAATTATATATACTCTTTTATTGAAAAATTCACTATTCACTTACATATTTACTGATGAACACATAGCCTGAATTTAATTGAAATTGATTTCATTACATTTGAATGATACAGCTTTTTCACTTAATGGACGTACCTAAAATTGTAGATTTTGAGGAAACTGCAATCTTTTTCTATCGAGCCAAAATGTGTCAATCATGTTTTGGCCAACATAATTCACTAAGAAAAATCTTTAACTTTCATAATGGATTTAAAAAAAATGTGAATTAGTTGTTTTTTATAAACAAAAAAATTTCTTTTCTAGCATATATAGGCGCACCTATAAAGTGTGAAAAATCTGCTTTTGGCGCCCACATTACCTTAAAATATAACCACTAAAAAACCTGCTTGTTAGACTTTAAAATATGGCATTTAATAGTATCATCATCATAACAATGAGATAGCTTGTTGGTGTATTTAGAGTTCATGACCTAAGATTTCAAATGGCTTTATCAAGGCATGTGATTTAATTGACTGATAACGATAATATTATAGACAGCTTCATATTATGTTTATAATTTTATAGGTAAATAAGATTTCTTGTTACTGCTAAAATAAACTTATTTAGGTAAGATTTTTCAAGTATATTTTTTCTTGTAAGAACCACTTCTACATTTACAATCAAAGACATTTATGTATGTAGTAGTAATAGACCGGCCATCAGCAACAAAATTGTCTCTAACTTTTGTCCTATAGGATATATCTCCGATTTTTATCATTTAGTCTTGACATACAAAGGTATAAAAAAAAAAAAAACCCAAAAAAAAAAAAAATTTAGGCTTATAATCCTAAGAATAATGTATATTTACCAAATAATCTTTAAATTCTATTATTTCTGGTAGATTGTTCTAGAAGAAAGAAAAATTATTGTAATAAGTGCCCTCTGTTATCCAGTAACATCACTATTTATTTACAAATATGTTAGTAATTGAGGACATGCCTAAAACGGATGTTTACCTTATATTTAGAAACGTCACCTAATGGGAAATAGATAAAATGTTTTCCAAATAAATATTCAGCGTAGTGTTGCTATTTTTCGCTAGAGGGCATAACACATGCGCATGCTCACAGTTTTTGTATGTAAAGGTTCCCAATGTCCGCTCTATAGTATATATATATATATTTTAATCTCTGTTTACAATAAAGATTCACATATTTTGAGCTTCTTCACAGTTTTTATTTTTGACGGAAAAGAATGAGACACTAAAAAAAATTGTACAATATCCTTTTATACAAGAGCCAATACTATGAATCATATATAATTTTATGAACTCACTATAAAATATCAATAAAATTAAATACGTACCTGTTATACCAAAAAACAAGTTTAAGTGTGAAATTGTCCTGCCATTTTTATCAGGTATTTTTTACAATTACAACAGAAAAGTTAAATCTAACTAGTTTTAAAATTAATTTAATTTTTATTAGTTATATTATTATTCACTACTAAATTGCTGGATGCCACTAGATGGAGTGACAACCGGGTAAGACATGCAATGAGTTGATGGATGCAGGTGGCTCAAGACCTTGCTTTGTAGCATTCCTAGGGGGAGGCCTATGTTCAGCAGTGGTCCTGTGAAGGGCTATAATGATGATGATGATTGTAATGATAATGTAATTTCTGTGGTGAAAATTGAACATAATCTTGGCAATAATTTTCTAAGCAGCTATAAGTGTGAATTTACAACATGTAACTTGTCAATTGCAGTTTGTATGGAAAATAAGTCTACAATAATTGATATATTTGTAAATGATAGTTTGATAAATTATAACAAAAACACTTACCAGTTCTAGGAGAGATGGGGACGGCAGGTTTAGGTGCAGAATTTGAGCACAACCTTCCTATCTTTGTTGGTGGTTTCAACCCTGATGGTTTAGACAGTGTTGTTGGTCTATTGTGTGCAGCTGCCTGTGGTACAGTTGATGCTGTAGTGCTGACTGACCCATTTTCAGATGAAGTTGATGACAGAGGCTGAGGCAGCATTGTGTCCATTGGTAATGCTTCTTGTTCACTCATTTTCACATATGTTAACACTTTTTCTTCTTATGTCTATGTAAAACTCATTTTTGTCACATAAAAAAACCTCTGGATGCTAACAAAATAAAAACAATATGCGACATAAACGTATCGTATCACAAATAAACTTGCGACTAATAAACTAAAAATATCGCAAGTTCCCGCGCAATAACAGGACACGCAATCTGGATCACGGCCATAACGCAACACGTTAAACGTAAATAAAATCCATGTTTTTGCAAATGCTGATCTATAGCAACTTTAAAAAATAATTTACAAGTATGACTGAATTTATTAATTCGAAATACTACTATCACGGATTATACAACAATCAGCAAATAATAATTTATTTATTAGTATTAGATTATAATAACAGCATACCTTGAGAGAGCAATCAGAGCACAAAATAGTGCTGTCCGTGACTTAGAATAACACGATAAATTTTTACCGCTCGCCGTTTTAGATGAACTTGACGTTATCATTACACGTAAACTATACGTACAATAAACCAACAAATTGATACTTTATAAACTTCAAGCTTATTTCTACAAGTACTATGAAAACAAATTATTGAACTCCTACAATAAAACTTGAAACACTGGTTTTTGCCAGCAATCCTTCAAGCACACACAAACCACAAACACAAACTTGCACAAACTGATAAAAAAATTAAAATGCAATATTATTGCACCACAGAACAGAATGTTTAAATTTTTTAGATCACAGCCTGACTCTCGGAATAGTGCTGCCAGACTAGGTTTATAGAATTACCGCAGATAACATGGTAAAAGTACAAAATATTTAAATCTATATTCTATCACTTTCACTCATTGAAATGTCTGCCTACGCATTATTTTTATATCCTATATTCGAAAAAAAGGAGGAATAAAATAATTAAAACTGTGTTATTGAGGCTTCTTTATATGGCAAAACTAGCTCAAATTATGTTCAATTAATGGTTACTTAAATACACAAAATTTGAGCCAGTTTCTGTATAAAAAATAACTATGTTGAAATAAAAAAAATCGTAAATAAAAAATGATTTTTCACTAACTAAATTGTTAAATTATTGCTGATTATCGTACAAGCAAATTCACATAAATAAATTACCGTATAAATATGATAATGACGTATTTACTGGCAACTTTGACGGAGGCAAAAACAACGGTTCTACGGCACGTTTAAAGATCAGTGTGCGGCACGGTGTTCGTTCAGAAACCGCATTTTTAACTATTGTTTTACTCCCAAAACAGTATGTAACTATATAAGCCATTTTTTGACCTTTTACAAAACTGCCATTATAACTTTTAATCTCAAAATTTACCACATGATAAATTCAAAAACTATTTTCTTTTTTCTTCAAACAAAATATAACACACTGAAGAATTAATTTGAATAGAAATGATAGTCCTTAATATAATTTCTATTCAAATTAATTCTTCATTGTGTTATATATAATATATATTGAGTCGAAGGTATGAAATTCCGTATGTCAAAAATTGCGTCCGATGATTATCATCAGAGGTCGGAATTAGGTAGATTTATTTATGTACTTGCATCGAAATGTTGATTTATAGGAATCTTCCCGGGATTTCTAATAGACAATTCCGTGTGGCCAACAAAATTACAAATAAATAAAAATAAAAACCTCAGATATAGATAAGATAAATAACAAACAATATTTATTAATATTTACATTAACTCACAATACAAATTATTAATAGTCTTAAGCAAATTCTCATACGAGGGCTGCACTAAAAGTATCGGGAATGGAATATTTACACAGTTCCTGTCATATTATCTTTTTAATTGAAAACTCCTTGGTTTTAAAAATCGAATATCATTTATTTATTTAAAAAAAGATTCTCGGTCTTGTCACAAGGTTTTGTCAAACTTGTTTAGACGTTGAAAAAATGGAATTGACTCGAAAAAATTCAAGAGTGATTATTTATTATGACTTTCGAAGTGGTTTAACACAAAAACAGTCTGTTGACTAGATGACCATTTGGTGATGAAGCCCCATCCAAAACCACAATTTATTGCTGGTTTGCTGAATTTCAACGTGGACGTGTCAAGCTCAATGATGATCCCCGTCAAGGTCGTTCAAAAACTGCAGTCACCCAAGAAAACGTTGATGCTGTGCGTAAACTGATTGAGGAAGATCGACATGTGACTTACGCGAAATTCAGGCAACTTTAGACATTGGCATGAGTCATATACAAATAATCTTGCATGAAAAATTAGGTGTAAAAAGTTGTTTTACCGATGGATACCGCATTCGTTCTGTGAAGAGCAAAAAGCGGCTCGCGTTACTTGGTGCGTCAGAACTCTCGAAAGATACCATGCAGGATCCTCAAATGCTGTATACAACATCGTATCAGGTGACGAATCCTGGATATACACTTACGAACCCGAAACAAAAAACCAGTCACGAGTTTGGGGTGTTCGAAAATGAGTTAAAGCTAACAAAAATTGTTCGTTCACGGAGTGTTGCAAAAATAATGGTGACCACGTTTGTCTCCAAAACCGGCCATATATACGACTATTCCTCTTGAAAGATAAAGAACGGTTAATGCAGAATGGTATGCTAGCATTTGTTTGCCACATGTCGTTTCTGAACTCCGTAAAGAGAACTGCAACCGCCGCATCATCCTCCATCACAACAATGTGAGTTTGCACACCGCACACTGAACAAAAGAGTTTTTAGAGCAAGAAAACATAGAATTATTAGACCATCCGCTGTCCAACCCCGACCTAAGCCCTAATGATTTCTATACTTTCCCTAAAATAAAGAATAAATGGCGTGGACAGAGATTTTCATCACCTTAAGAAGCTGTGGACGCCTACAAAACGGCCATTTTGGAGACCCCAACTTCCGAGTGGAATGGTTGCTTCAGTGATTGGTTCCATCGTATGGAAAAATGTGTCGAATTTCGCGGAGAATACTTCGAAAAGCCATAAATACATTTTTAAATAGTAATGTTGTGTCACTTCCTTGATTCCCGAAATTTTCAGGTCCGCCCTCGTACTTATACTTCGCCTTTTTTATAAATTCGAAAATACTTTCGCTTGTAGCCTAGACTGAGGTTTTGTCCCATCAGAATCATTTCCCTTGTTTGATTCATTCAAGGTACCACTAAGATTTGAAATGTTCGCTTCCGTCATTACTGTATAACTTTTATGAAAATTGAAGTATATAACCATTAGCTTTTCAATTTTTTCTATCTTGAATGAATTTCTTCAAACGTTTAAAATCTATTTGTAAATTGAAAAAGATTGCTCTATGTCAACAGAGGTGAGGTTAGCAAAATTCCAATACGCACGCATTGAAATTTTGCAACTTCAGACATCCGACGTCGTTGATGTAAATTTGACATCGTCGCGCGTGCAGTGTTTTAAGTCTGCTCTCTAAATTAATCTCAGGATTTGGGTCATATCCACTTTATTCTTTCGCTGTATGAAATAAATGTAAGTACGTAAATAACTCTATGTAATTCCTACCTCCAATTATCACGAATTTTATGTTTCGAATATTCATTTTATAACTAATAAATATTTGAAATAAAAAATTTTGAAGTTAGATAACGTCTAAACTTTTAAAGGTAGAAGGTTTATTAAGCAAAAATAAGTCAATTCCGAAAATTTTAATTACGAATCAACAAATAGACGAATGCTCTTTCAGCCTAAAATACATATAAGTACTCGAATTTCAGAAGTGCAACTGTGTTCAATCGGTGATTGCATTTTCGATGTAAAATTGTCGTTAATTTTTATTGTGATAATTAATTAACACAAGCTTGCAAATATTGAAAATGGATTAATTTGTTTTAATCATTTTTATTAATAGTTATATTATTTGAGTTTTAAGTTTTAACTTGATCAATAGCTTCTTCTAGCCGGGCTTCATAACCTGGCTAAGATCTATTTTACCAACGTGGCAACTTCGGTACCGCGTGAGCGGTTATTATCAGAGGCTAGATCTACAACCACCCAGGAGAGTTACCGCTTCAAAATTAATAATTATTCGATAAAATTAAATGTGTAAAAATAAATAGTGTAAAACTTCCTAAAATAACATAAACATAATGTTTGATTATTACACTTCTCTGTTTTATTTCTGTATAATATATATATATATATATATATATATATA
The DNA here is from genome assembly GCA_907164705.1 of Parnassius apollo. NCBI lineage: Eukaryota > Metazoa > Arthropoda > Insecta > Lepidoptera > Papilionidae > Parnassius > Parnassius apollo. The sequence continues at coordinate 4,144,892 of CAJQZP010000851.1, forward strand.
TATATATATATATGTATATATATATATATATATATATATATATATATATATATATATATATGGTGATGAAAACATCGATATATCGTTCATAAACTTCGATATTTTAATGAACAATGTTACATCCTACAGATTTGCTTACTCGGAAAAATTACGACTCGAGTTAGCAGGACGAAACAGAGTAAATGATTTGTTACAAATTTTAAAAATTTGTTTTTCTATCTAACTCTTTGGTTGTTTGGGATAACTACCATTACTAAGCTTACTAGGCAGATAGGATTGAAATAAAAAGGTTTATTTCGTATGTATCATATACTTATGTATTTTTGGTTTTAATAATTTAGTAAGTATCTACATTTAACAATAAAACTAGCTATATAGCAGTCTTCACAAAACAACATTACTCTAGTTTTAAGATGTAGATACATAAGGTATTTAATAGTTTAAATATTCTAAATAACTTAGCTATCATAAAATTCTAAACTAACAAATTATTGTGGTAGTGGCTAATACTCTTTGAAATACAAAGCCTATGAAAACAAATACATGCACGTAAGACTAGAAATCTTAAAGTTATAAATAATCTTTGCCTAGCACTGACATACTGTCCTAAAACCCTATTTTGTTTTTCGATATAAGGAACTAAACTTAATAGCTCCTCGAACTCCTCTTCCCCCATTCTCAGGTATTCGGAATTCATTTGGCCCCAGAACTCCGATAATCCACATACTTGAGTGATTTTCCCTAATTTTGAAATATTCTTTCACCCATATCTTTCTTCTCCTCCTCTTTTATTAATGTTAATTGTCATATTTTTTTCCGTCGTCAAAACGTCCAGTAATAAGATTTAGGTGCTTATCTTACTACGAAACACATCAAGTCTAAATCGCGCTATCAAAGTTACGAATCAACAACTGTATATATATATATTGAATAGCTCCGAACTATCACACGTAGCGTTGGCCGTTTCCCTGGCAGAACACTTTGCCCGGTGGGAGATCTCCCCTTTTCCTTCCACCGGAACAACTATATATCGATATTTATTACGCGATATATATTAATACTGTTTAAAAAATATCGATACTTTTATCAGTCACTCATCCCTACCGAGTAAGGGCGCAAAAAGGTGAGGGTGGACCCTGATTAATTGTTACATACTTTGCATTGTAGTGTAATAGCGGTATTACTTAATGATGTCAGCTGTAATTATTCTAAGCTATAATTGTGTACTTAGAGTCAAATAAGTAAGTAAAATAAAATAAAATGTTTATTTACAAAACTATATTATACCGATTAACTTTTTATTTTTAAATAGATTTTCCTCGCTACTTTGCCCGCGTAGAGTTTAAATAAAAAATCTGCAGAGGTATAATAGTGCTCTTTGAGCCATTATTTTACTAGGTCGTATGACTTATCTGCGTATGAGTGCGATAGAGTAGTTAATACCCTCCTACATGTTTCTGCAATCAAATACCAGTCCTTCCATCGCGAGACATCAATGAATGGACGACGGTAGGAGTCCGTAAGAGCGGACCGAGATTATATGAACTTTATCATGAAAGCTCATATAATCCTAGCACCAAATTTAGGAAATATAAAAAATTTCTAAAATTTTCAAAAGTGTGTGCTCCACAGCTAAGCTTTTGCATTTAAGCAACGAAATCAAGGTGGCTTCTAATAAAATAAGAATAACATGGAGTATAATAGTGGAAAATGGTAAGGCCAAGTCTTGCAATTCGAACTACCAATTAAGTTTTAATAAAAAAATAACTAAATCAAACATTGCAATGGTTTTTGAGAAATATTTAACTGTTATTCCGATCGCAACCACTAAAATAAGTAATTCACTGAATTCTTCTTCATCCCTCACCAAATCATTCAATCATGAAATAATCATTAATGTTAAGAAAACCGCAGATTTGTGGGTGATTTCCGTTAAAGTTATTGCTTCAATAATAGATAAAATCTCATCTGAACCGACTATTATTTTTAATACTAGTATATAACCTGGTGTGTTTCCTGATTTAATAAATAAAACATTAAAGTAATGCCTTTATTTAAATCTTCTAGGTGATGCAGCGGTCCCCGCTTATTTTAGACATTTTTCTTTACCACCTACACTTAAAAATTATTCTTGAAAAAATATGTATTTTTAATGTAAATAATTTATTTAAAAAAAATCAATTCGGTTTAACAAGGGGTTTAATATAAATTAAATAAATACTTATTGAAAGTAATTTTTACAGTCACTGGTTCGGAAAAAACCTCTGTCCTGAGAAGAACAAGCAAGAAACCCAGGGAGACCTTTTTTATAGATAAAATCAATTTACAATACAACATATTACATGATATTAATACTGGTGTTGAGCTGGTTAGATATATCTTCAATACATTGGAAAATTGATTTGGGTATATTCTGTGACTTATCCAAAGCTTTCGATTGTGTTCACCATGGAACATCGATCAGGAAACTTTAAGATTATGGTGTAAGAAATAACGCTCTTAAATTTATTATTTCATATTTAAGTAACAGAACGCAAAAAGTTGTTATTAATAGTATGCGTTCTTCGGAGTCGATATTACAAATGAGCGTACCTCAGGGCTCAATTATCGACCCCTTTCTGTTTCTCGTATATATTATTGATTTACTTTACAAAGTAGTGGATAACCACAATATAGCATTTTTTGCTGATGGTACTTTATTAATTTTCATAATTAAACGACAGTTACATGAAGAAGTAAATAATGCTATAACTAAATTAGTAAATCATTTTAACGTTAATAATTTGAATTTAAAAGTCACTATAACTAAATGTAAGAATTTGATAACTCCAAAATCAAACATCTAAATACCAATGTGTATTAAAAGGGGAGGAGCCGAGTCTTGCCGATACCATAATTTTTTGGAATCACACTAAAAGCGAAACTACAAATGGGCCCTCATATATATCAAAACTAGCAAATAGATTTAGTTTTGCAGAATATGATGTAAAAAGGATTAGAAATCCTACCAATGTTAAAACAGCTAGACTTGTTTACTTTAGCTATTTCTATAGCAAAATGTGTATGGTATTTTAGTATATATATATAGTATATATATAGTTTCACGGCTCCGTGGTGCAGTAGCTTAGCAATGAATATTTAGAAATATTTTAATATTCGAATTAAATATGAATGTAAACTTAATAATTTCAGTAAAGAAACTTGTCGGAATCAGTTAAATAAGATTGCTATGTTTGAAGACAAATATGTTTAAGAGGCTACTCTCTCTATCATCTTTCCTTGAAGAATATAATATAATGTGACTTTAGCTGCATGAATTTTCAAAACATAATGATCTTAACAGAGACTGGCCAAATAGGCAGATGTTATTGAAGTGCACCAAGTGTATGGGGATACAGATGAACTCTCTATTCTCTCAATATCAGTATGTTAAGAAAACTGTCACCCATACATGGACCGACCGCGGCAAGTGCAACTTAATCTTGCAGATCTATTGATCCGCACAGCTATTACTTAACCACGAGTTCCTTTTCTCTACGACTAACTCTGTAGGCTACCATTATCAAGCCCTCGGCACAGTCATCGGGCATCAAGGATGAATCGGGCATTGAGCGTTATGAGTATTAAATATTACTATTATACTAATTAATACTATCCGTGCACACTGAACCGTGCGTCTCCTGTGCGGGCGTCTAGTGGCGCTTTAGCGTGCAACGTACATGTAAAACATTTTGTGTTAAAATGAATTCACCAAAGTTATACAATTTATCATCGATTTGACTTTTTTCTTTACAAAATATCAAAATTAATACGATAATTGAAAATATTTTCTATTTAAAACAGTTTAAAACAAAAATTTTAACAAAAAATAGACACTTCATAGCAGTAACGACGACTTGCAAATTTACCTGTGAATAGTGCAACTATTAGGATTATTTCAATTATTGATGATTGATTAATTTCATTTCATTCATTTGATTAATTCACAATGCTGTGTTGGTACCTACTTTAACGTATGGTAGTGAAAGTTGGGTGTGGCAGAAGAAGCACGAGAATAGAATGAACGCAGTCAGAAATGCGGTCGTTAAGGAGTATGTTAGGACTGAATCTGAATGACAGGGTGAGAAATTGTGTGATAAGAGAAGAGTGTGGTTTGCAAAATGATGTTGTGACCAGGATTAAGAAAGGAATGCTTCGGTGGTTTGGTCATGTGGAAAGAATGAATGAGGAAAGAGTGACAAAGAAAATTTATGTTGCAGAAGTGAATGGTAGAAAGTCAGAAAGGGACGTCTTAGGCGAAAATTTATCGACCAAATTGGCGATTTATTGAAAACGGGCCAAATTAGGAGTACCCTTAACCGACGAGCACGTATGCGTAGGTATATGGATGTGAAAGAGGCGAGAGAGGTGTGTCAGGATCGTGCCAAATGGAAGTCTGTAATCTCTGCCTACCCTCTGGGTGACAGGCGTGAGTGTTTATGTTATGTTCAATTATTGACATCATAGTCACTCACAGGACATGTAAACATTTTGGTAAACAATTAATTATAAAATTAATCGCTGTTATGCTCTAAAAGTTTCCAAAATATCTAGGAGCTTATTTCTTACGTGCCGTCTTGTGCTAACCTGTCATTCGAAATCTTGCAATTTCGCCATTAGGAAATTTCTTCTACCTTACAAACTACGTCCGTTTATATTTCTAAGTCTATGATAATAACCTAAAGCTATTTCTAATTTGTTTTGTGTTGTTAATTGTGCGAGATAGGTATATGATTGTAAGTTGTTTTTGTAGTCCCGCTGGGTTTCTTGCTAGTTCTTCCCAGAACAAATGTTATTTCGAACCAGTGGTAAACTAAGCAAAAAAGTTGAATATAATATAAAACTTTCAGTATTATTTATAATCTATATAAGTTTATGTTTCTGTTTCTTGGACTTTTTCGTTCCGGTCTGTAGGGTATAGAGCAGTACAGTCTCAGTTAAAACAAATCGGAAGTCTTTTTCGTTTGTCCATGGACTACAATAGCCATTTAACACCTGCTGAACTGTAAGTTCTTTTGTTACTTCAGTAACTGAAGTAACAAACTGAAGTTCGGTTAAATAAATAAAAAGTTTAAATAACGAGAAGCTTCTTTAAACACAGAAAATTATTTAAATAAAAATTGAAGATCATTTTACGTGAAAAAAGGTCTCATATATATGTCGGCACGTCCAAGTATATTCTCAGTCTATGAAGTTCTGAATTTCTTAGTAGTACAGACAGTACCTGTCAATGTCATACTTTATGGGCATGCCGACCTAATTAGTACATTCACATAAAGTATAACATTGACAGGTACTGTCTGTACTACTAAGAAATTCAGAACTTCATAGGCATGATTATTACTGACAGCTGTCGCAGAGATCAAGCTATCTTTTATGAACCAAAATATAAGATTTGCGGATTTGATACTTGACATTGACACTCATAGTCCAATTAGGGATGGGCAAGTGAAAAAAATATATCGATATATTATATTGTTTCGCATTATACGAGAGGTGAGATACGTCGATACATCGATATTTTTTACCCAAGCCTATTATAAGTCCACGTAGATATAAAAGAAATTATATTATATCTCATAGTGAAAAGTGGGTTTAAGGCTCGCCAGACACTACATACGGAATTCCGTTTCGGAATTTCAAAACTGAATGAACGAGTCGGCCACACCCATACGGAATCTTTTTGCCCGTATAATTCCGTACGGAAAACTACCGTAGGTGTGTGATGGGTCATTGATTTTGTATGTACTTGCTGCGTTTGGAATCCCGAATCGGAATTCCGAAACGGAATTCCGAAGCGGACATCCGTGTGAATGTGGCGGGCCTATTAAATACAACGCGAAGGTAGAACGTGACAGGTGACACTGACACAACTGACATTCATGACATTTGATATTGATAACGAGAAAAGTAAAGACTGTGAATTGTTATCATTGTTTTACAGTAAATGTATAATAAGTGTTTGAATTTTAATTAATGTATTAAATATGGACGTAATCTAGCGAAGCTTTGGAAATATTTTTGTAAGATGAAGCTCATATTTAAAAACATTGAAAAGGATGGCTGTGGGTAAGTAGCATTCAAAATGAAACAATTACTTTGATATTGTTAAATTACGGAATTTAACAATGAAATTTTAAAGGAGCATCGGCCTCGTACCAGAGGAATCAGAAGACATGTGGCATGCCTACAATTTAATCGCAGAGGGTGATGCAGTGACTGCTTCGACTGTACGAAAAGTACAAACGGAGTCATCAACTGGCTCCTCCACTAGTAACAGAGTAAGAACTACTCTCACTATTAGAGTCGAAAGCATAGATTTCGACACACAAGCATGTGTTTTGCGTTTAAAGGGACGCAACATAGAAGAAAACCAATATGTGAAGGTAAGTACATAATTTACCAAAATATTCATTGAAAAACAACAGCTGGCACCTTCTTGAAAGGGCCTGGGTTCATCTGTGGGCTTAAAAAACCCTAGTGATGTGATAAATGTTGTGTTATAAGTTTATTGTGATATAGATTTGGAATAATATTGCATTTTCCTAAAATAACACAACTCTAAATTTTAACTTTAATTTTCTATAACAGTTTAAATAGTCCTATAACTATCCTGCAAAATTGTTGCCTAGTAACTTCTTTTGAGAAGGCTACTGTTTTGCTATTAGTTATTAAAAAAAATATTTTATTTACTATTATTAAATATTTTAATGGAGTATAATTTGATATACTTAATTACTTTTCAGATGGGTGCTTATCACACATTAGATTTAGAACAAAACAGAAAGTTCATTTTACAAAAAGTTCTGTGGGATTCAGTTGCTCTAGATCGGGTGGAAACAGCATGTGATCCTACTGCTACTGCTGATGTAGCAGCTGTTGTTATGCAAGAAGGTTTAGCTCATGTCTGCCTCATCACACCTTCTATGACATTAGTGCGATCTAAAATTGATGTCACAATTCCAAGGAAAAGGAAAGGATTTGTTCAACAACATGACAAGGTAAGTTGTTTAGATGCATCTATATAAATACACATTTTTGAAGATTCTTCATATATGTATGTTTGCTATATTAAAATTTAATTTGAAATTTTTTGTTATGAGTTTAATAATTAATAGTAGATATGGATTTAATCACAAAATGGAAATATAATTAGAGGGTGGACTAATTTGCAGACTCCGCCTATATTTATCATATAAAATTTAGGCTATACAGAACTGGCTGAACTGGCCAATTTTATTATTATTCAGATTTTACCTAGTTACCTAGTGAAAGCAACCAACCTCACATAGTTTTAGTCACGAATAAATAAAATAAAATAAAGTTTGAGTAAGCACTGTTGGTGGCATCTAGTTGTAGCTGGCTAAACCTGGATGTAAGTGCACTTACATCCAGGTGCAGCTTTCAACCTTGATATAATATGTAAAATATTTTATAAAAATTCCAGTCCGGACTGTGGCGTTATTGTGACATGATTATGTTCATATTATCCTTTTCAAACAATAAAATGATATAAAACGCAAAAAATAAAATAAAGTTGAATTAAATTGTAATACAAATGTACTCAGCGAAACCAAGTAAGATGTGGATAATGTAGGTGATTGAACAATTTTTCATTCGGATTTTTATTCAAACTATTATTCTTTGTAATATTTATTGTAGTATTGTTTGTTGCCCCAAATAAAAAAAAATTGGTTGACCCTGCAGGCCATCTCTAGAACTTCTCCCTAATTTTAAATGCAAAGCGCTCCAAATTTCACCAAATTATGATGTTGAATATGAAATATTGAGGTTACTTAAACCAATTTGTCAAAATTTTTCGTATGTTATCTCATGCTGGCACCACGCATTGGATATATTGGCTCCAAGTTATAGTCTTGGATCCAATACACCAATGTGTGGATCGGTCTTGGCCCGAACTGGCCATAAATGTAACATTGTGTCCAATAGCCAATGTCGACCCGTGATGTGTCGGTTTTCATACACCAACAAAGGCGAGGGGAGTGAAGGGGGTAGGCGGGCGGGCAACTTGGATCCAACGTGGCTCCCGGGTCCCCACATTGTTTGTATCAGTGCGCGCTATTCTGAGTGCAAATCGGACGTATGGCATGGACTCTCAGAATGCCGACTGGTCGAATGAGCAAGTATTCGAGTTTCTGGAATTGTATAGACAAGAAGAAGTACTGTGGAATCCAGTGAACAAATACCACAAAAATAAAAATGTATTAGCAGATTCGTGGGAGAGGATTCGAAGAGGGATGTGCATAGAAGGCATTACTGTTGCCGACTTAAAAAAGAAAAAAGAATCGTTAATGACAACATATAGATATCATTTTAAAAAAATGAAAAATTCCATAAAGTCAGGTGCTGGTGCACATGAAATTTACGAAACAAATTGGTTTGCATACCAAGTTATGCATTCCTTTTTGAAGACTAACTATGACTGAAAACCAATAAAGACGGAGGTAAGTTTAATAAATCATGCATTATTTTAATATTACATATTTCTTTTTAATTAAGTATGTACATTTAAAGTTTGTTATTAACATTTTATTGCCAATATAGGTACACATTACATTGTACATTACAATTACGCAACTTAGGTATTTAATTACTGCTGGTAGAAAAAATCAACAAATGCGTTAAAGTCAATATGATATTAAGTATGTAAAGTCAACTAAACTTTAACCTTTAACCTCGGCTAAACTTTAACCTCGGTTGAAACAGAAACAGTTCTAACTAGACACAACGCGTTTTGTCTAGTTGAACTAGTTTTCACTGATAAGTCATTTTTAACAGCAGTTAATTCTAGTTGTAACAAAGGCAGTTAGTGAGAACTAGTTCTAACTAGGAAAAACGCGTTCTAACTAAGAACGGGTTTTAATTGTAACATACACATTTACAGCCGCAATCAATGCAATGCAATAAACTTAAGGTTTTTTTTACTGTTTGTAAAAAAAGTTTGCAAATTCGTTTCTAACATTTATAGCCGCTATCGGTGGTCTGACAGGAACTCTCGAAAGTGGACTGAATGCATCAGCTTGTTCTGTATTATTACAAGTTCCTTCTGGACAATATATAGAACTAGAAGTCCTACTCCTTTTTAAAAAAATGTGTAAATATATACAAGTCAGAGTAATGACTTTTACTTGAATGGCCTGTAAAAGCATTGGTACTCTAAAAACTCTGAAAACTGATGACATAATTCCAAATGCGTTTTCAACTACAACTCGTGTACCAGATAATCTATTATTAAACACTCTGGTTTTGCTACCATGTGGTGGATTACCAGGAAATGGTTTCAATAACTGTCTACTTAGAGGAAATGAGTTATCACCGAGAAATACAAAAGCGCACTCAGTTGTTCGGCCTGGCAATACATCTGTCTCTAGGGAAATTTTCACCAGCATGTATTTTTTCCTTTAAAGTGCTGTTATTGAAGACACCTCCATCACTAATTCTTCCTTGGCATCCCACGTCAGCCAACATAAACATGTAATCACTGTCTACAGCTGCTAGCAAAATAATGCTAAAATATTGTTTATAATTGTAGTATTCAGATCCACTATGAATAGGAGACTGTATTCGAACGTGTTTTCCATCTATGCTTCCTAGACAATGCGGGAAATTACAACGTTCTTGAAACTTTGATGCTTTTCTGTAGGCCACTGATTAAAACAGTAATCTTTATAATTATTTGTAACATAATTATATAACTAATACTTTCATATATTTTCAGAACTTACAGGAGTCAAATGAGACCTCAACTAACGAACCCACTCAACCAGAACAACAGCCACAACAACAAAAAAGACAAGAAACAACTGGGCATCAAGGTCAACAACAAACACAAAGAAAAATTGATAACAAAACGTCTTCTGTACCGAATCTTGAGCTTCAGCAAGTTAAAAAACAAATGAATAATGCTTATGAAGTAATGACAGAGGCCGCAAAACGTCACGAAATGGACGAAACTGATTATTTCTGTAATATGTTAGCAAAGAAATTAAAAAGAATGAACGATACGGAACGAGACAAATTGATGTATGATATTCATGCTCTAACATACCAGACTATCTATAACTATTCCCCTCGTCCTTCGACTGGACTTAGTAATGCCAGTTCTAGCACATACAATGATCAAATTCAAACCACTTCCCCATATAATCAAGTGCCAAATAATGATATGTCAAATGTTGATTTATATAATTATGGAGCTTCTACATCTAATTCCTACACATTTAATCCCCCCGCCTAACAATCTGTCTAGTGTTTCTAAAAAAAGCAAATAACAATATTGTCACAAGATATTATACAACAAGCATATCAATTAGCAGAAGAAGATAAGGCCAACGACATTGATGAAGAATAAACAAATGAGTTTCTGATATTGATTAATATTATCGTTAGATAAGTACTAGTAATGATCATAAATTTGTTGTCTGTGATTTTGTAAAGCTCAGATTTTTTTATTAAAAACAAATAAGTATAATAGGTGTTTGGATAAAAAATCTCACCTTCCCTTCGTCATGAAGAGCATCAATAATTCTTTTGCAAACTTCGGGTACAATTTTTGGATATTATTTGGCTGGATATTCTAAATAGAAAATGGAGAGATCTATATGTATCGCCTCTGGCCAGAAACCTTAACGTTACTGCTATCATCATCATCATCATTACAGCCCTTCACAAGTCCACTGCTGAACATAGGCCTCCCCCAAGTAATGCCACAAAGCACGGTCCTGCGCCACCTGCATCCATCGTCTTCCTGCATATGTTACCAGGTCGTCACTCCATCTAGTGGGTGGTCGCCCTACACTACGCCTACCGGTACGAGGCTGCCACTCGAGAACCTTTCTTCCCCATCGGTTATCGGTTCTTCGAGCTATATGGCCGGCCCATTGCCACTTCAGCTGACTAATCCGTTGGGCTATGTCGGTCACTCTGGTTTTACTGCGGATATCCTCATTTCTGAGTCTATCACGCAGAGAAACTCCGAGCATAGCCCTCTCCATAGCTCGCTGAGCGACCTTGAGCGTCCTCATACGGCCAGCAGTGAAGGACCACGTCTCAGATCCGTAAATCATCACTGGCAACACGTACTGGTTGTACAATCTAGTTTTTAGAGATTGGAGGTATACCTGATGAGAAGATATGTCGTAATTTCCCGAACGCTGCCCAGCCGAGTTGAATCCGTCGATTGACCTCTCGGTCGAAGTTGGACTTACCTAGTCGGACTATTTGTCCCAGGTGAACGTACTCGTCAACAACTTCGAGCATAGTGCTCCCAACAACTACCGGCATAGGTGTGACATGGACATTAAACATAATCTTTGTTTTGTCCATGTTCATCTTAAGACCTATCCGTTGGGAGGCACTATTGAGGTCATTGAGCATAGTGCTTAAGTCCTCCAGCGATTCTGCCATAAGGACTATATCGTCGGCAAATCGAAGGTGAGTGATATACTCGCCATTGATGTTAATACCGTATCCTTTCCAGTCCAGTAGCTTGAAAACGTCTTCCAATGCAGCGGTGAAGAGTTTCGGGGATATAACGTCACCCTGTCTTACACCTCTCTGCAGTTGGATAGGTTTCGAGCTCTGGTTCTGTACTCGGATAGCCATCGTAGCCCTACTGTACAAACAGTTCAGCACTTCGATATACCGACAGTCAACTTGGCACCGCTAAAGGGACTGTAGCACTGCCCAAATTTCGACGGAATCAAAGGCTTTCTCATATTATCATAGGCATTTCTCATTCTCCACATACGCCAGGCAAAGTGGCAGATTGTACTCTTCAGTCTTCTGTACTATCTGCCGCAGGGTATGTATGTGATCTATGGTACTGAAGCCTTTTCGGAAACCGGCTTGTTCGGGAGGCTGGAAGTCGTCGAGTCTGCGTGGGAGACGATTCGTAATGACCTCGAAAACAGCACGTAGACGCGGCTCAGAAGGGAAATCGGTCTGTAGTTCTTCAAGAGAGCGTTGTCGCTTTTCTTAAAGAACAAGACCACCGCACTTCTGCTCCACGCCTCTGGAGTAATGCCACCATGAAGGACGGAATTGAAGAGCTTCTGAAGGACTTCAAGTACCGGTGTTCCACCCGCTTTCAGAAGCTCCGCTGTAATTCCATCCTCGCCTGGGGTCCTGCCGTTTTTAAGGTGCTGGAGAGCCATTCTAATCTCGCTCAGACTGACGTCCGGGATATCATCGGAATAGTGTCGGATAAGACTTGCCTTGGATCGTTACTCACACTTGCGTGTGGCTCCAACGATGATGTGTACAGCTGCCCATAGAACCTCTCAATCTCACTCAAAATCTCAGGTGTCCCGGAAACGATGCTGCCACACTCAGTCTTCAGCTTTGACAGTTGGCTCTTACTGACAGACAGATCTCTGGCAAAGACTTTGGAGCCCTGGTTCCGCTCGATCGCTTCTTTAATACGAGCAGTATTAAAGTTGCGTAAGTCTCGCCGCATGCATTTGGAGATCTGTCTATTCGGTTGCCTGTATGCTGTCAAATCTGTTGACGATTGCAGCCTCATCTCCCGTCTAACAGCCATGAGATTAAGAGTGTGATCGGAGAGTTTTTGTGTTCTTCTGCGGCGGGTCTTGCAGAACTTAGCTCCGACCGCATGGACAGTTTCCACGAGCTTGTCATTCATATCGTCCACTGCATTGCAATCTTGTAGGCACTGAAAGCGGTTACGTAACTCGAGCTGAAAGTTTTCGGGATTCTGGATTAGAGCACGAGGGGGGACGGAGCGTTGACTTCATTAGACGAGACCTCTCAACTTAACGTTTAGGTTCAGTGTGCCTCTAACCATTCGGTGATCGCTGCCAGTTTTCACCCTTGCGATCACTGAGACATCACTGAACAGTTGGCGTCTGGTCTTTATAATGAAGTCAATCTCATTTTTTATCGAACCGTCAGGGCTCGACCAGGTCCACTTCCTGTGGGGCCGCTTTTGGAAGAAAGAGTTCATCACATAAAGAGTCCCTCTTTCTCCATAAAGTCGGCCAGCTGCTGGCCCCTTCGGTTCCGTTGCCCTACTCCAAATTTCCCTAAATTCAGCTCACCGTTTTCTCTTGTGCCTAGTTTTGCGTTGAAGTCTCCCATCAACACCGGGTTTTGGAGGAATGCATGGCTTTGGAAATATCCTCATACATTTCCTCCACCTCCTCATCGGGATGTGCTGAGGTTGGTGCGTAAACCTGTATGACCTTCAGCGAATACCGTTTGGTGATTCTGAGTATCAGGTACGCGACCCTCGTCGACACACTCCCAATCTTTACAACGTTGTTGACGAGAGACTTGTGGACGATAAATCCGACACCTCCTTGGGACAGATGGTCGCCCTCCCGGTGATAGAACAAGTTGCCGGATTCTATCTAATCACCGTGTCCTCCCCCTCTCTCCGGACCTCGGATAATCCTATAATATTCCAGCGCAACTTGTCTATCTCTTCTTCCAGCTCCAGGATCTTCTCGTCAGTCCTCAGGGTGCGTGCGTTAAATGTTGCCAGGTCGAGTCGTCGTAGGTGGCAACCGAACCTCCACCGGAGATTCTTAGCACCCCCTGCCCCGCCGTTACCATGGTCGCCACCGTAGCCAGGAATAGCGGGGCCGCCGGGGACTGGGGGCCGTCTATTTGTGTAATTGTGCATGGGGGGTATATTGCCATAGTTGCCACGCTTGGCGAGCGGGTTGGCAACCGCAGTTTTTTTTGTCGTACAGTTGCTGGTATCAGGAAGATGCTGCTGCCCATCTCCTGCCTGTTTCCCTCTGTCGCCTTTTACGACACCCACGGGAAGATATGGGGTAGTGGATATTCTTAACCGCCACTACACGGCTAATAACAAAAAACGTTACTGCTAAGCGAACTTTAATTGGAATAGCCTGTCTCCAACATGTATTTTTCTTTGCTATTGCTGGTCCAATTTTCTGAAGTAGAAATTCAAAATCGGAAAATGACATCCGACAGAAATTATCAAATTGTCCTGAAGGTTCGTGAATAAAGTCCGCTAGTAAATTCCTTCCTTCGTCGTTTCTGAAATAAGCAAAAGTATACAATCAATTTTTTTAAATTCATGTAGCTGGTATTAACAAATATCTACATCCACATTCCACACTATTATTATAAAGAGGAAAAGTTAGTATTTATGTAACGAATAAACTCAAAACTACTGGATCGATTTTTATGAAATTTGGTACGGAGATAGTTGAAGCCCAAGGATTAATATAGGATAGTTTTTATCCCGGAAACGCGGACGAAGTTGCGCTAAACAGCTAGTTTTAAGTTTAAGTACCTAAATCAAGGACTTACTTTGTTCGATCAGCGTGCATTTTTATCATCCAGAATCGTCTTTTCTTTGGTTTCCTTTTTGTAACTGCAGCTTGATTGACAAAGTAATAATATGTGCTCAATGCATAGGCGTAAGTTGCCAGAGCAAGTAGGTTCTCATCCGACATGACTGCTGCTGGTACATACTCGCAAGAGAATGACGAGTTGAGCTGCGATCCAACCATCCAATGCTCTTGGCTAGTAAGTTTGCCAAAAGGTATTGGAGTTAATGTGTGGCCGCATTAACTTTTATACAATGATTAGCCATAATTCGTAGCCAAGTTTGGACCCAATTTGAATCCAATGTGTGGCGCCGGCATCATGAACGAATCAACCGATTTTGCCGGAACGGCGGCGATCGAGGTGGTTTTTCAAGGTTAAAAGCTGAATAGTTTTTGGAATCGATCAATAAAGCCATTTAAAAGTTATTTAAAAAAAATAGATTTTCAAAATTTTTATTTTTGAGATTTTTTTAAATCTACTAATACGACTTAGTTTAAATTCATAGGAAATGGAAACCGGATTAGTTCATTTCAATCGGTCAAGCCGTTCAAAAGTTATAAGAGGTTTAAAAACATCCACACACATACATACATACAGACATACAGACACCATCGAAAACTTGTGTGGGTGGCTTCCAGTGACCTCCAAATGGCAAGATTTGATAAAAACTCAATTTTCGAAAAACGGTAAAAACAATAACCGATTTTTAAAAATTTTTAATTTTCTTAGCGAGAAGTTAAAAATACATGCAGCAGCAGCAATCGTCTAGTAATAATATTGCCACACATTCAGATTCAGTCACCAAAAACAGTGTTGCTAGTTTTACAAAAAATTGGAGATATTTAACCTTTTTTTATAAAAGGTTGAATGAACAAAAAGAAATTTTATATTCATTAATAGCAGATTGTGGTAATGTAACATTGACATATTAGAACAAATATTAATTAAATTGCATTGTTTATTTTCAGGGTCTCAACAAATTTTATGATGCTGTTATGCAGGGTATATTAAGGCATATTGATTTCAACGTTGTTAAGTGTGTGATACTTGCATCTCCAGGATTTGTTAAAGATCAGTTTTTTGATTACATGATGCAGCAAGCTATTAAAACGGATAACAAACTGCTTATTGATAACAAAGGAAAGTTCTTATTGGTAAAAGCGTCATCTGGATTCAAACATTCTTTAAAAGGTTATTTTAACATTATAAATATATACAATATATAAAATAAATTAAAATTATCCTAGACTTAGACAGAAATTATCCTAAACTATATAATATAAAATTGTCCTAGACTACATTCAAAATTCACAATATTATGTTAATAATTATGGCTTTTGGTTTTCCATACCAAAACTTCCTTGATTTTTAACCTCATTAACTCTCTATCTATCTATATGTCTCAGACATTTTCTCAGGACCATTTCAAATCATGATTGGCATAGCTTTCATCATCTTCATCAAGAAATGGAAATTAAGATGTCAAGATTTAGCAATTTTCGATGTTAAAATAAGTTCCTTCAAATTTGTAATGTAGTTTAGTGTAATGTTATTAATTTTTCATAGTTTCTTAATGGCGTGAATTTAAGATAGAATGTACTTAAAAATGTTACGATAAATATTACATGTATTATATATAATTGCCGACATAAGTCGTGAGCACACTTTTATTGGTCGATACGACGTTAACCACGCTGACATTCAACGTGATTGGTTCATCAGTCGATTCTCTTCATCTATTGGTTTCAAACTTATCATTCGGCTTCCGTACACTTCAGAGCAATAATTTTAGTGATAACTTTTTAATTAGTTTATTTTCGTTAATTGTTTTTGTTACCTCGTTGTTAATTGTTGTTTGTGTATTCCTTGTTATTAATTGTTTTTGTTATTTCTTGTTATAATTATTTTTGTTGTTATAATTTGTGTGTTCAAGTTTTGGTCTAAATATGCAGAGAAGGAAGAATTCGGTGTTAAATAGACAATCCCGACAAATGGTCTATTCAGTGTTTAGTTACATGAAAAAATTAGGTACTGCGAAAAACATCATAGACGTATATAAACAGACTGCTGAGGCGACTAATGTCTCAGTAGCTATTGTACGGCGGTGCGCCGCAACACCAGATTTTATGGAATGCATATCACCTCTTCCTTCTTCTTAATAAAATAACCAATTCTAACTACCAGTTATACATTAAATACTTTATAGTAGATAATAAAATAACGGACACGAATATCTGCAGCATTACTGTATCAAAGTATCAAGTTGATGTGTTCGAGTAAACATTTTCATAAGTCGGCGAAAATATTCAATTACTAATTGAAATAATAAAGGTACCCAATAATTTTGCTCGACAGTGTACCTACCTCCCACCAGTTAATCTGTGCTCACGACTCGTGTCGGCAACTATACATGGAGCTCTAATGAGGTGTATAATTTATAGTACACCATTCTCTGTTCTTAACCGCTAGAGCCACTATTGTCCACAAAGACACAGCTAATGAAATAAAGATTACTGTATGGAGTTGTCAATTAAAAGCTCAGAAGATCCTTTTAATGTCCATACCATACATAATTCATTATTTTGTGTGTAGTTAAATTAAGGAAATTGATCAAAATTGCATTATTTATTGCTCTTATATATTTTAGGGAAGATATAAGAGAATTCTTGTATTCCTCATCATGAAATCTGAGTTCATCGAAAACATTGATATAATCAAATTGAGGGCCCCTCTTTTTGAAGCGGGTAAAAATTATGACACCTGGCCATTGAACCATAATGATCATGAATGATACATCTAGTATTATTATCATGAGTATTAAATATTTCCTTTCTAGAAGTTAAATTGATACTTATGCCAATATTTATGTTTCAGAGGTTCTTCAAGAACCATCTGTAATGGCAAAGATATCAGACACAAAAGCAGCTAGCGAAGTGAAACTACTCGAGAGTTTTTATACAATGTTGCAGTTGGAACCAGCAAAGGCATTTTATGGCAAGAAACATGTTGAAAAGGCAAATGAGGCGCTTGCTCTTGAGACACTTATGATCTCTGATAAATTATTTAGGTGATTATTCTATTTTAATTTAATGTTTATAGATTATCATGAAACAACGAAATAATTTATACTTTTGAATAAATGATATTAATAAAGTAAAAATTAGATTTAGTAATAGTATAGTAAAAAATAAACTGTTATGTTTATGGGGCGGAAATACATGAGATCAGAACTTTAAAAAATTAACACTAATTTATATATATATTACTCAATACTTGAAAACAAGGATGAATATAATTCAAGACATCTCCGTATGAGGAAGGTAAAGGTTGCTCATCAAGCTATCGAGAGGTATTATGCTCAGTTTTCATGTGCCATAGGATTTGTAATGAAGACATCCACAGTAGAACCAGTTGAACCTCGACGGTTCGACAAAAAATGAGATTGACTACATTATGACGACTAGACAGTAGCTGTTCAGTTATGTCTTGGTGATCATGAAAGTAAAAACTGGCAGCGATCACCAACTGGTGAGAAACACTGAACCTAAACTTTATGTTGGGGAGGTCACGTCTAATGAAGTCAACGATCCGTGTCTCTCGTGTTCTAATCCAGTGCCCTGAAAACTATCAGCTTGAGTTACAGAATCGTTTTCAGTGTTTAGAAAACTGCAATACAGTGGACGATATGAATGATAAGCACATGGAAACGGTCCATGAAGTCGGAGCTAAGTTCTGCAAGAACCGTTGCAGAAAACCCCAAAAACTCCGATCACACTGAATCTTAGAATGTTAGACGGGAAATGAAGTTACTGCAGTCTTCAGCAGATATGGCGGCTTACAGTCAACTGAACAGACAGATCTCCAAACGCATGCGGCGAGCTATATATTATAGCTCTCAGTAGTGCGGAACCAAGGTTGTAGAGTCCGCCAGATATTAGTCTGTCAGAAAGAGCCAACTATTGAAGCTGAAGTCCGAATGTGGTAGCATCGTTTTCGGGACACCGGAGATTTTGAGTGAGATTGAGTCAGTCTGATTGAGATTAGAATGGCTCTTTAACAGATTAAAACAGCAAGGCCCCGGACGAGGATAGAGTTACAGCGAGTTTACTGTTAGCGGGTGGAAAACCGGTACTTTAAGTTCTTCAGAAGCTCTTTAATTCCGTCCTCCTTTGTGGCACTTCTCCGGAGGCGTAAGGTAGAAATAGTGCGGTGGTGTTGTTCTTCAAGAAAGGCGACAACGCTCTTTTGAAGAACAACCGACCGATTTTCCTTCTGAGCCGCATCTACGTGCTGTTTTTCGAGAGTCATTCCTAATCGTCTCGCACGCAGTTACGATGATTTCCAGCCTCCCGAACCGGCTTTAGTACCATAGATCACATAAATACCCATCGGTAAATTGTACAGAAGACCGAATAGTGTAATCTGCCACTTTGTTTTACGTATGTGGACTATGAGAAAGCATTTTATTCCGTTGAATTTGGGCGTTGCTGCAGTCCCCTCAGTGGTGCCAAGTTGACTGACGGTATATCGAAGTATTGAAGTGTTTGTACAGTATGGCTACGATATCTATCCGAGTACAGAACTAGAGTACCTAACCTATCCAACTGCAGAGAAGTATAAGACAGGGTGACGTTATATCCCCGAAACTCTTCACCGCTGCATTGGAGGAAGTTTCCAGACAACTGGACTGGAAAAGTTACGGTATAACATCACTCATCTTTGATTTTCCGATGATATAGTCCTTATGACAGAATCGCTGGAGGATCTAAGGACTGCGCTCAATGACCTTAACAGTGTCTTCCAACGGATAGGTCATAAGATGAACATGGACAAAACAATGGTCATGAGTAACGTCCATGTCACATCTATGCCAGTTATTGTTGGAAGCACTACGCTAAGTTATTGACGAATATGTTTACTTGGGACCAATAGTCCGACTAGGTAAGTTCAACTTCGATCGAGAGGTCAATCGCTGAATTCAACTCGGCTAGGCAGCGTTCGGAAGATTACGACACATCTTTTCGTCAGGCATATGCAGGTACCTCAAAACTTGAAAATAAGATTGTATAGCCAGTGCGTGTTGCTAGAGATGACTTATGAATCTTAAAACGTGGTCTTTCATTGCTGGCCGTATGTGAAAAGTTATTCTGGAGGTAGCTGATAGGTTTGATGTCCCAATGTCATAGTTAATGACATTGGGACATCGAACACCTCAGTCCCCTCCGTGACCATGAGTGCTGTAAAGTGCTTAAAACGTCGGAAATATAAAATAAGTTAATATACGCGATAAAAGCCGCATGTAAAAACTAGTTTTATTTAAATGTGTAGTGTTCGCGTAAATATAATAAATCATTACGTATGAGGAAGCTCAAAGTCGCTCAGCGAGCTATGGAGAGGGCTATGCTCGGAGTTTCACTGGCGTAATAGATTTCGGAAGGAGGATATCTACTTGTTCCTTTCTCTGTGTGATAGACTTAAAAATGAGGATATCCGCAGTAGCAATTATTGAAAGAGGTAGTGCCACGCTGCATGCATGCATGTAGCCGAATTGGACCGACACGACCGGGGAAGTACCTCTCGCTTACACGATACCGGCGTAAAGTGGCAGCTGAGCTGTCGCGTTTCGTGCGGTGTGTAAGTATCCGGTGGCCCTTGGGGTGGGGAGGGGAAAGGAGGGCAACGCATCTGTACAACGTCCAGACAGATGTCTATGGGCGTCGGTAGTCATGAAAATGGCTGCGACTGCTCGTTTGCCCCCTTATAATAAAAAAAAAGTAGGACCAGAGTAACTGAAATAGCCCAACGGATTAGTACACTGAAGTGGCAATGGGCCGCCTATATAGCTCGAAGCGCCGACAACCGATGGGGGAGAAAGGTTCTCGAGTGGCAGCATCGTACGAGTCGTGCAAGTCTTGCAGGAAGTCGATGGTTGAAAATGGCTTAGGATCGTGCTTTGTGGCATTGTTCAGCCGTGGACTTGTGAAGGGTTGTAATGACACTGATAATTATCAAGACTAGCGTGTAGTGGTGGAAGAGAATCCCTCACATTATTTGTTCCGTGGGTGTCGTACATCGATATGTATGTCCTACGCACTAGATTTCGCATTCCGAATACTCACTATGTTCAACTGAACTGTACTGCAATCCTTACACCTGTTATTGTGGCTTCGATATTCATGCAGTGCGGAGCAGCGCTAAAAATAATTTTGTATTAAATTAGCACATATGCAAAATAAACGAAAATTTAAAAAAAATATACTCGATTAACAATACAATCTTAATAAATATTGATTATGACAATTTTCGCGCGTTTATATCAACTGCGCAATCGCGACTCTGTTTCCCGCGCATGTACGGATACAGAGTAGTGCACATTTTTTGTTTGGAATAGTTTCTCTAGTACGTAGTACATATAACTCAATCGTGTCGTAGAAGCCTATAGGCTATCGGTGGTAATGCTAGGAAATCTTACGGCTTTCGATAGATGGTGGCTTCACCATCTCATTACGCCAGGTGTAGAATAACCAGTACGGCGACTAATAGCAGTATTATAAGGTGCGAGGCGTCGGCTACAGCGATTGTCAATCCGTCTGCCTCGCGGGAGAGGCCACTTATCAGCACTGGACCTTTACGGGCTAATTAAAGAACCGACGTCTTGAGTTTTCTGCTGAGTAAAGCGAGACTTGAAATTGTTTTTTAAAACTTATTAATGAATTTATAATACAGTAGTGTTATTTAATTCTAAACTCGAGAAACTTAGGTTTGATGGCGAGAGACGCTCTTTTATATAACAATGAACCACCTTATGTACTCATAATATTGGACACAAGAGTACACAATTATGTAATATAACATATAATATAAGTAAACCTATGACATTTTGTTGTTATGTTAACTATGTATATCCTTATATACATGTAACTTTAATTATATAGTAATTAAATACCTAATACTTGTATATTATATTGTTATGGTTTAATCTACCAGAATGAACTCGCTTTTAGTTCTTTTAGCGATCCTGTATAATGTTTTTTAATATTCTCTTAAGTGATCCTTTACTAATTTTTACTTTTTCTCTTAATATATCTATTTTGTTAAACAATTTAACTACCAAATACTTAGATGTTCTTTTAACATAATAGTTTATTTTTGGTTGAACCTGTTTGTTTTATCTAACCCTATGTGTTGTACTTGTTTTGTTTTAAAAACTTCAAACTAAATGTAAAGTGTTCATTTTCATGTTGTGTATAATTTAAAATTTATATGCATCCAGGTGTCAAGACATTTCGAAAAGAAAGGAGTATGTAGCCCTCGTAGACTCGGCGAGAGAAAATGGCTGTGATGTCAGGATATTTTCAAGTATGCATGTATCTGGTGAACGTAAGTAAAACCCTTTGTATAATATCCGTTATATAATATTATAATAGGTTATAGAACTCTTTCTCCGCCTGAGTACCTATGTGGTAGAGCCACTGGAACTATATAACGGTTGTCTAGGTTAGCCCAGAAGTCACAACACCATTTTAGAATGAAGTAACTTTTTTATTTCTCAATAATAATAATTTACAATTATTCTTTCATAAAAAAAACAAACAATTATTCTTTCATAAAAATAACAGTGGTAGAGCCACGCGGCAGCTTTGCTGTCGCACGTATGGGCCGGCTCAAACCGGGGTGGTACCACGACCTCACAGAATACCGGCGTGAAGTGGAAACTCTACTTTCGCGTTTCGTCTGGTGAGTGCAGGTGGCCGGAGGCCCAAATCCCCCCCCCCCCCATCAACATGGTAGCGGAATTAAATGACAGACTACCCTAGGAGGGTACCAGCACCCCTGGAGAATCCCTCGCTGAGCATCCACGACCATGTGTCTCCACTCCTAAGCATGGGTGCTCAGGCTGCCCCACGTAATCGGGGGGGGGGGGGGGGCAAAATTCCGCTCAAGACTACAACTGCTCGGGGCAAACGGAGCAACAAGACCAAGGCGACCCCTGCCACGCTGTCCGTGAATTTCTGCAATATCAGGGGACTTCACTCTAACCTAAACGCCGTCCAATACCATCTCGAGACGGCGAGTCCAGCTCTGCTCTTTTTGACCGAGACGCAGATGTCCTCTCGGGCTGATGTTTCGTATCTATCCTACCCGGGGTACAAACTGGAACACTCCTTTGTGCCTCGGGCTGGAGTTTGCGTTTACGTCAGAGAGGACATCTGTTCTCGATGCCTCGGCAGACTTGAAGGTTCGGACCTGTCCATCCTTTGGCTACGCGTAGACAGCGACGACCATCCGCGCGTCTAAGGGTGCCTTTATAGGTCCCATAGCGGTAATGCCGAAACAGACCGACTCTTCGACCACGTCCAAATGGCTGCAGATTCGTTACTACAGCAGATCCCCTCCGCAGAGATCGTGATCCTCGGTAACTTTAACGCCCATCACGCCGAATGGCTTGGTTCACGTTTAACCGATCATGCGGGGAGATCTGTTCATGATTTTGCCTTGGCATATGGTCTGACACAACTGGTTCGCCTACGCGGATTCCAGATGTGGAGGATCATGCACCTTCCCTGTTGGACCTTCTGCTGACCTCTCACCCGGACGGATATCAGATTTCCGTCGACGCCCCTTTAGGCTCCTCGGACCATTGTCTTGTCCGGAGTGTGGTGCCACTCACGCTGAAATCGCGGTTGCATTATGCAGGCTGCCGCCGTGTTTGGCACTATAGGTCAGCCGATTGGGATGGGATGCGGTCTTTCTTTGCATCCTACCCTTGGGGGCGGGTTTGCTTCTCGCCGGACGATCCCAACGTTGTTGCGGATTCTGTCGCTGATGTGGTACTTCAGGGTATGGAACTTTTTATTCCTTCCTCTGTGGTGCCCATTGGAGGCAAATCTCAGCCATGGTTTGGTCACTCCTGTAAAATAGCATCATGCTATAAGCAGGAGTACTACCAGGCCTGGGCTGACGCATCAGCGTCCCGGGATGTAAATACCAGCGCTCTAAAAAAGAAGTATAATTCCGCCTCTAGGTACTTCAAAAGAGTCATTGCCAAGGCAAAGTCAGAGCACATAGGCAGAATTGGCGAGAAACTAGTTCACCTTCCTTCTGGAACCCGTGCATTCTGGTCTCTCGCCAAGGCTGTCCAGGGGAATTTCTGTCAGCCATCTCTTCCATCTCTGCACAGGGAGGACGACTCACTGGCCCATACCGCAAAGGAGAAAGCCGATCTTCTAGGCTCTTTCTTTGCGTCTAACTCGACTCTCGATGACGGGGGGAGTACGCCGCCGACCATCCCGTGGTGTGAGTGCTCCATGCCGGAAGTGCAGTTCACATAGCGCTCGGTTCGCAAAGCACTCCTCCCCCTGGACATCCACAAGTCGAGTGGGCCTGACGGAATCCCCCCAATTGTGCTGAGGACGTGTGCTCCAGAGTTGGCACCGGTTTTAACGCGTCTTTTCCGGTACTCCTACTCCCTAGGCGTAGTCCCAAAATCATGGAAGACGGCTTTCGTCCACCCGATCCCTAAAAAAAGGCGACCGCTCAGACCCGTCCAACCACCGGCCTATCGCCATCACCTCCTTGTTCTCCAAAACAATGGAGTCCATTGTAAACTGCCTGCTCATGAGGTACCTTGAGGATCACCAGCTGATTAGTGACCGCCAATACGGTTTTCGCCGTGGTCGGTCAGCTGGTGATCTTCTGGTCTACCTAACTCACAGATGGGCGGAGGCAGTAGAGTCCAAGGGGGAGGCATTGGCCGTTAGTTTGGACATTGCGAAGGCCTTCGATCGGGTTTGGCACAAAGCGCTTCTTTCTAAGCTCCCTTCGTATGGGCTTCCCGAGAAATTGTGCGATTGGATCACCAGCTTTCTTGCAGATCGGAGCATCAAGGTCGTAGTGCACGGTGCAAGCTCCGATTGCAAGCCTATTAATGCTGATGTTCCACAGGGCTGCGTGCTATCGCCAACGCTGTTTCTTCTGCATATCAATGATATGCTGCAAACCCGTAACATTCATTGCTATGCAGATGACAGCACTGGTGATGCTCATTACACCGGTCGAGCCAATATTTCTCGGGAAAACGTCTCCGAGTGCCGGAATAAACTTGTGTCTGAAGTTTTTCAAAGTTCTGAAGTCTTTGCTGAACAGAGTCTCGGATTGGGGACGACTAAATCTAGTCCAGTTTAACCCCCAGAAAACACAAGTTTGCGCGTTAACCGCTAAAAAGAACCCCTTTGTCGTATCCCCTCAGTTTCAAGGCACTCCCCTTGTTGCCTCAGCCAGTATTGGAATCCTCGGCGTTGACATATCGAGTGCCGTGCAGTTTAGTGGTCACTTGGAAGGGAAGGCCAAATTGGCCTCTAAAAAGCTTGGCGTGCTCAGCAGAGCGGGACAGTATTTCATGCCGGCACACCGCCTGCTACTCTACAAGGCGCAGGTTCGGCCGCACATGGAATACTGTTTCCATCTCTGGGCAGGGGCTCCCCAGTACCAGCTCCTTCCACTTGACCGTATCCAGCGCAGAGCGGCTCGAATCGTCGACCACCGAGTGCTCTCCGATCGGCTCGATTCACTGGCATTGCGAAGAGATGCTGCATCTCTTTGCATTTTCTTTCGCATATACCATGGAGAGTGCTCTGAGGAATTGTTCGGATTAATCCCAGCCGCCAAATTTCGTGAACGCACTACGCGGCAAACGTTCCGATACCATTCACACCATCTGGATGCTTGGCGGTCCACCACTGTACGTTTCAAAAGCAGTTTTCTTCCGCGTACAACCTTTCTATGGAATAGTTTACCACCGGCGATTTTTCCGGACCGATACGACCTGGGGACCTTCAAGAAAAGAGCTTACTCCTTTCTAAAGGGCCGGCAACGCACCTGCAATTCCCCTGGTGTTGCGGTTGATCATGGGCGGCGGTAATCACTTAACATCAGGTGAGCCGCATACTCGTTTGCCCCCTCTTCTATATAAAAAAAACCTCATACAAATAAATTTTATTTGGTTTTGATAATAACATTGAGTTGGCCCCCCAACTCACATCACTCCCAGGTCTCTGAATTTGAAACCGTCGGAATCACAGAAATCTAAATAATAAGGTACTAGAAATGCCTTCTACTGTCTTTTAATATCGGGACGCGTGTCGCCGGTTCGCAGCTAACACACATAGACAAACAATAAATACACAATTTCGCCTGCAAATATCTCTAGCATTCATGCAAAGAGATTAAACTATAAATTATTGCGTTAGGGAATATTTTATAAAAAACACAAAATCTCAGGAGACGTAGCTACTTGATCCAATAATTAACGTGTGCGAAAAACAGAGAAAGACATTGCGCACTCACTCTCATTTGGGCATAGTGCAGCGCAACGCACGTTTCTCCAGCAGTCAGGAGTCTTATACTAAGATATAATTAATTAACTGAAAGTGTCTTAGTAGTAGACGCTTTTATAACTAGAGAAAAGAGGATATAATAAAACATTAAGGATAAGTAATAATAATAATAATTTATTAAAAACTTTAACTTGTAGTACATATAAAAAAAATCGTTACATGAGATACATTACAAAAATACTAGTGAGGGTGACGTTCTGTTCTCCTTGCTAGACTAAAAATAGCCTGAAGGAGATTCAGTCCCTACCCCTTACAAAAGTGATCGGAAAGCAAAATTGCTCTCGTCTCGGTGCGTGTGTGTGTGTGTGTGTGTGTGTGTGTGTGTGTGTGTGTGTGTGTGTGTGTGTGTGTGTGTGTGTCGTGTGTGTGTGTCGTGTGTGTGTGTGTGTGTGTGTGTGTGTGTGTGTGTGTGTGTGTGCGCGTGTGCGTGTGTATGTGTGACCTCATAATATAATTATATTAATATAATATAAATTAGTTAATAAGTACTGTTCTGTCTCTTCATAACTCTTGTTTAGTAGGAAGGAGTACACGGCTTTCTTACATTTGTAATTAGATAGTTCATAAATAGAAATATTACATTTTATTATAAAGAAAGGGACCGCAGAGAAAACAAAAAGATTTCCACGCCTCTTGGTAATTTCTATATATGGAACCTTACGATGTTGTAACATCACTGTACGTAGTATAAACAATTGTCTTACATTAAGAAAGTTGTGATCTTTGTAGAGCTGAATTGTCGGATATAATTAGGGTCGAAAGGCCAGAATCTTTAAAATTGATCTGTGTGCGATTTCTAAAGGTTTCAAGATAGTTTTTGCGGCACCACCCCAACATGAAATGCAATAAGATATGATAGAAAGACAAAGTGCAAAATAAACGTTGCGTATAATACTCTGATTAGTGACGTGACGAAGTGATTTGAAAATAAAGATTAATTTACGGACTCTGCTGGTTAAATCTTCAATGTGGGCTTTAAAATTTAGGGTTTTATCTAGAGTTATGCCAAGATATTTGATTGTGTCGACCGAATTAACAAGGGGACAGTGGCAAGCTTGTTGATATTGGTAATGACATGAGTGGGCTATTAATTTTACTGGAATTTTAGGTTGTGATATTGTAGAGATAGAAAAAGTAACGAATTTGGTTTTTGCTGTGTTTAAAGTAAGGGTGTGTGCACGAATCCAATCATATGTAACGTTAAAGCCACTTTGCGCAATTTCTTGGAGTTCAGTCCAAGTACCTGCAAAGAAGGTAATATAATATAAGCATATGAAACTATCTTACAATTATTGACTTTAATATTACAGAGGTCGTTAATGAATATCAAGAAGAGAGTAGGTCCGAGTATACTACCCTGGGGCACACCGTACGATATAGAAAGTTAATTACTTGTGTAGTTGCCTATCTTTACTCTTTGAGTCCGGTCTGAAAGGTAGCTACGGAAAAAATCAAGTTGAGGACCCCTGATACCTATATTAGAGAGTATTGATGGGAACCGTATCAAAAGCCTTAGCTAAGTCCAAGAATATTGTAAGGACTTTTTTGTTGTCGTTAAGCTTACTTACAACGAAAGTAGTTAATTCGTGAATAGCGTCAGAAGTGGATTTATTTTTACGAAATCCAAACTGTTGGGAAGAGTTTATATTACAGTGCTCCAGATATTTTACTTGTCGCCTGTTGATTAAACGCTCCAAAACCTTGGATAAAGCACTAAGCACCGCAATGGGGCGATAATTGTTAGT
Organism: Parnassius apollo; assembly: GCA_907164705.1. Taxonomy (NCBI): domain Eukaryota; kingdom Metazoa; phylum Arthropoda; class Insecta; order Lepidoptera; family Papilionidae; genus Parnassius; species Parnassius apollo. The sequence continues at coordinate 4,172,418 of CAJQZP010000851.1, forward strand.
GAGATTCCCATCACCACTCTTGAAAATTGGATGGATGATAGCCCTCTTATAAGAGGTAGGAAAGACATAAGATTCTAAACAGAGATTATAAATATGGGCTAGAATAGGTGCGAGAATAGGGGTGTATTGTTTTAAAAAACTCGGTGGAATTTCATCCCATCCGGTAGCTGCATTATGTATAAGCGAATTAATAAGTAATTTAATTTCACCAGTGTCCGTGGATTCTAAAACAAAAGATGACAGATTAGACTTTACTAGAGTGGTTCCTTTTGGTGGAACTGCGCAATTGCTGGCGTTTTTTGCACTAGCTCCTTCCCGATGTTGATAAAGAACTTATTAACGTTATTACACGACTGAATTGGTGAGAGAGAGGATAATAATTGCTGTGTTGTCGATTGTCGAGATTTTTCGTTACAAGCGATATTTTTTATAGTGTCCCATAAATCTTTACTGTTTTTACCTGCTTTTTTTATTTGTTCCGAATCGTACTGCCTTTTTACCTTTTTTAATATTTTCGTACAGAAATTCCTGTACCTTTTGTATGTTATAATAAGTGTTAAATTGTTTGGATCTTGTTTTAACTTTCTGTGTAAAGAGTCTGTTATGAATACATCTTAATAAACCTGGTGTTATCCATGGTTTGAGTATCCTCTTTTTTGCTGATAATTTGACAGTGTACGTATTATTGAGTATAGCTTGACACATTACCTGTATAAAACTATCCGTTGCTATTTAGCTCTTTGAGAGTTAGAATAGGTTTAAGATCTATTTGCTCCATTATTTTGTCTAATGTTGTATAGTTTATTTTCGAGATTGTCATTAGGAGGTTTGAGATATTTTTTGTTTTGATACATACGATTGAAGAGTAGTGATCAGTGATAGTTGTATCAAGTACAAAAGTTAAAACTGGGAATTTAGTTCGAAGAAAAGTATGGTCAAGGCAGTTGTTGCCTCTTGTTGGGAAGGTATGAGCAGGTAACAACCCATGAAAAGCAAGACAATTTAGATACTCATGTGAGTGGTTATTGAAGGTTTTAATATCAATGTTAATGTCTCCGGTTAGTACAATAGTTTTGTATTTTGAGAGTGACGGGAGTATATCGTTTAAGGCAGATAGAAATGGACTAATATTTTCATTAGAAGGAGATTGATATATGCAAATCACTACTATATCAGGATTGATTTTAATTATTAGTCCGGAGGCTGATCCGTTAAAGTCTGGCTCTTCGACGATTGAGAATAAAGACGTTTTTATGTATACAAGAACACCATCGCTTTGATTAGTAAAAATGGGTAAACTGGGAATATAGTGATTAGTGGAACAGGATAACCAACATTCAGTCAATGTTAAAATATTACAGTCAAACGCAATACTCTGTAAAGTTGTCTGTAAATTTAAAAAGTTACAGTTAATAGACCGAATATTTTGGTAATTTTTTTTTATATATTGCTTTGAGTTTTGCAATATTTGATTGGATTTTTCGATGGTACAGAAAAGCGATTCGGAAACTGAAAGCTGGTCAACGTTTTCAATTAAATTATTAATGCCATTAGCCATTTAAGTTAGAAAGGTTCGTAGGAAAGCTGATGGATGGAGTTATATCTGTTGTGCATATAGTTGAACCTAAATATCATTTCTAATACAGCACTAGAGGCTGGGAAATGCTAAAATTATGTTTTTGTAGGTATACAGCAATATTAATAATTTTAATAATGATGTTAAAAATATTAGTGTTAATGTTTAGTGTAATATTATAGTTCACGTTTTGTATGAATTTTATGGCAATGTTATGTGTGTAAATATGTGGTAAGTTTAATTTGTGTGGGTGTAAATATTTAATATCTGTTAGTAATTAAGATAAGTAAGTGATTGTAATTAGTTAACTTATTGGGACTTAAACTGTAGGCAAACATAAAAATATACGGGAAAAACATTAATAACATATAATGTAAACGAAATCGAAAATACTTTCGTAGTCATGCTCCTTTGGATGTAGACAACTGGTTTAAATGCTGCTCATTTCTTACTATAATGTAGGGAGATTTGTCGTCTTTTCTCAGCAGGATTCTTCCATTTGATGTCCAGCAATATGCGTACTGGTTTGATTTTGCAAATTTTCGCGTGATTAAAAAACAATGACTTAGAGCTAGGAGTGAGCTGCTCAGTGATATATATAGGAGTAAGTGGGCCATCTAGACCCAGATGAGACGAATTCAGCTTATTGTTTGAGTTACGTTTGTTATAATTCTTAACCAGAGACAAGAAATTACTTTTTATAAGAGTATTGGAGAACTCAACTGTCAGATTAGATGTTTTGTTTTCCTTTTTCGAATATTGCCTTGACACATCTCGAATATCAGAGACTTGCGAATCGATTTCTATGAGCTTTGATAATTTTATTAGCATATCATATAGATCTTTCTTCGACTAAATTGCGAATCAACACAAGTCTTTATGCAACTGCGATCATGAGTCTCCATTTTCTCTTCCAGCGAAGATAGTTTGTTAGCCACGGTGGTACGCTCCTGTTCCAGGTAAGTAATTTTAGACTCCAGCGAAGTTATTTGTTCAGATATAAAGTTCATGGACTTTTCTATGTCGGTGTTGGTATTTTCTATTTTTGAGTTTTGGTTTTTAATATCTAATAAATAATTTTCTAATTTATCCATCCTTGAAGTTTGTGCAGTCAACAATTCTTTGTTCATGCTTTTGATATCGTTTGTTATATCGCTCTTAATTGTGGTTAACTCCTCTAGAAATTCAGGAGCTCCAGCGCCTGATGGATATCGGCGTTTTGTTCGTTGCGTTACATTGTGTGCTATAAATTTGTCAGGCGCTAAGCCTTCTTCAGAACACAATTTGCGTATATCAGAATCGGAACGTGAGGGTGTGTTCCGTTTATTCGACGTTTTTGGTGGCGATTTAAACATTGTGAAAAAAGATCGTATTTCCACTTAATAAAACGAGAGATTAAGGATAAGTATATCCATTTATCTTTAATATCCGGATCTTTTGGAAACCTGGAATAATAGCATTATTGTTACGAGCTTAGGGTTCGTGACAATAAAAACTGTCGATTGAATTACCAAAATTTACACTTTTATTACCGAACACCAATTAAAACTTAAAAGACACTCATAATTAATCACACTGATTCACTTTATTTCGCTTCGAAGCTTCGCTTGTCTCGCCAAATTCAATACTGCCCCGATCGCTTTTTTTTTGCGCCCGAAGCAAATATGGGCAACCTTCCGGAAAGCGGGGGGAGGGAGGTGGAGGATGCTCATAGCATACCACGCAGCCGGCTGCGTGGTTATGTGGAGATTTTTACCCACTAAACCCCACCTTTTAGGGACTGGCTTAACGGTCTAACTAGAGATCTCTAAGCCGTATACGGACGCGACCCTCCTTGGCAGAAAGGAGGGCGCAAGCGGCGAAAAGCCGCTTAGAAGTGTGCCTAATTAAGGCAGATTAAGGGATGTGTTATGTAGGCTCGGCCTGAGCCGCCAGGAGGCAGTTCAGGTCAGCAGAAAGCTTGTTGGAGGGGGGGTCCGAGAGAGAGTTTCTCGGTCTGCGCACACTATAGCGAGTGGATAGGGGCTGCATAGGCAGCTGTCTCACGAATGAGATGATTTGGGTGGGACTCCGAGTCCCACCCAAATCATCTCATTCGTGAGACAGCTGCCTGCCGTTCGTAGTGCGCAGACCGAGAAACTCTCTCGGACCCCCCCCCCCCCCAACAAGCTTTCTAGAGCTAGAAGCTGGCTTTGAAAAATCTCTCAGAGAGTGATTTAAGGAATTGCTGGATTATTGGGAGCTCTAAGTCTCGGTGTAGGTCGGCATTACGGACATAGAGTTATTGGCCCTACGCCAGAATAGATTTTGGTTTAGCATGTGTGAAAATGGGGGCCGCGTAGGTCATGACAGGTCGTATGCAGACCTTATATAGGGTTCGCTTGTTGCGGAGGGACATTTTACTGTGTCTTCCCGACATGCTGTTGAGCCTACCCATGTAAAATCGCGCGGTGCGAGTTACCTTCTTGATATGGGGCTAGAAAGTGAGCCTTGCATCAAGGGTGACGCCTAAGTATTTGGCTTTTGTTTGCCATGGGACGGGCGTTCCTAACATCCTGATTGGCGGAGTGGCGGTGAGACGGCGTCGTTTATATTCGAAGCAAACGGCGGAGCTCTTCTCCGGGTTTACGTCGATACGCCATTTTTGGAACCAAGCTCCTAAGTCGTTAAGTGACTTTTGGATCTTTAGAATCGTGGCATAAGTGCCTTTAGAGTAAAGGGCTGTATCATCTGCGAAGAGTGCTAGTTTAACACCGTTCGACGGGATAGGGATGTCGTTGGTGAATAGTATATATAGGAGGGGGGCAAGCACAGAGCCTTGAGGGACACCGGCTTTGATTTGACGAGTAGAGGATAGCGTGCCTTCGTGTTAACGTAAAAGGTACGATCCTTTAGATAGGAGGCTACAAGGCGGACGAGACGGTCAGAGAGACCTAAGTCGTACAATTTGTAGATAAGGCCCTCGTGCCATACTCTGTCGAATGCCTTGGCAATGTCGAAAAAGACCGCGATGGTCTTTTGACGGTGAGGATAAAAACCGCTGAGGATATATTCCACTATGCGGTGAACTTGCTGGGTGCACGAGTGTTTGGCCCGAAATCCGAATTGTTGAGGGATGACAAGAGGGTCGCCATCTGTGGGAAACAAATGGCGCCTCATGCGCACGAGAATAACTCGTTCGACGAGTTTGCTCATGGCCTTGAGGAGGCTGATGGGACGGTGATTGGATGGGAGGTGGTGAAGTTTTCCTGGCTTGGGAATGCCAATGACAGTTGCCTCTTTCCAAGATGTGGGAAAGTAGCTGAATTCGAAGCAGGCGTTGAAGATTATGGCCAATAAGGCGATCACCTGCTCCGGAAAGTGTTTGAGGGCTTGGTTGGAGATGCCATCCGCACCCGGTGCTTTTTTGGGCTTAAGTCCTTTGATGGTAGATGAAATCTCATCTTTGGACACAGTGATAGGGTCAGAGGCGGTGGGGGGCGAGTTCCGGCGACGGACCTAGTTGGATATGTAGGGGGGTCAGTGGGTTGTGAGCTGGGAGATCATTGAGCGGCGACGCTGTCGGCGAAGCACTCAGCCTTTTCTACGTCCTCGAAGGCAATAGAGCCGTCGGGACGAGACAGAGGGGGAGTGTGCGTGATAACGTCTATCCGGAGGGCTCTCGCCATCTGGTAGTACGCTGTGTGAGAGGGGGAGATTTTCTCCATGAGATTGCTCCTTTCGAGGTCTTCGGAGTTTGCGTTGAAGGCGGTGGGCCGCGAGTCTATACTCGGGAGTGGGATAGCTTGCAGCTTTACGGAGGGCAGCTTTTTTGGCTTTGAGCAGGTTGCTAATATCTAGGGGAAGACTAGTTTTAGCAACCGGGACAACCTTTTCATTCTCTTTAAGAGAGGATGTAAAGAGAGGTGATATTTCGACCGCAGTGTCTATTTTCCCCGTACTATCGAGGACGTCGGTAGAAAGGGTTATGGGAGGGTCCGGAGAGTCTATAGCCGAGGCTAGAGGCTTCTTGAAGCCCTTGGTGTAGGTTTTGGAAGTGGGAGTTGGAGGTGCCTGATGGCCAAGAAGGAGGGATACAGGACGGTGGTCGGATCCTAGATCATCGAGAGACTCGATTACTCTAAGGTTAAGGGAGACTCCTTTAACTAGAGCAAAGTCTAGCACGTCAGGAGCGTAGTTAACGTTGTCGGGTAGTGGGTGACAGCGAGGGGGGCTATAGACAGTCAGGTCGAGAGACTGAGTGATATTAAGCAGCACCCTGCCACTACTAGTAGTAGTGCGGCAGGTCCATTCAGTATGCTTGGAGTTAAAATCTCCAAACACAATGACTGAATCGCCTAATGCAAGAATGGCTTCGAAATCACTCTTAACGGGGAGGGTTCCGCTAGGGAAATAGCAAGAGGCTATAATGATAGACTGGTGTCCAGTCATGGCTAATCTAGTGATAGTGGCTTCCATACTGGTAAGCGTCGGAGTGGGGATGTGGTGCAAAGGGACAGCAGTAATCTTCCATACTGTACGTCGGAGTGGGGATGTGGTAGCAATTAAGGGACTTTTTGTAATAAATGGCAGTACCGCCGCCTTTGCGGTCGGGTTTGTCATTACGAAGAAGTGAATAATTTTTAATAGATAGGCCTTTAGAGACCTTAGGGCTGAGGTGGGTCTCCTGAAGGAGGAGGAGGTCGGCTTCGCGATCTCGAAGAAAGAGCCTAAGCTCTGGGAGGTTATTTCGCAAACCGCGGATATTGAACGAAACAAGCGACCAACCCTTTGGTTTGCCCCGATCGCGTATTGCAGCGCCTTTAAATACACCTTTTCCCCCGAAACAAACAGCAAACTAATTATTAATTATATATAGCTATTGTTGCAGAACCCTATTGTATAAATAATAGTATAATATAGGCAATTCCATCTTAGTCTTCAGAAGTGTCACTGGAGTTGTAAGCCTTTGTTTGAAATTGGTTCCAGGTGTGCAATATATATATATATATATATATATATATATATATATATATATATATATATATATATATATATATATATATATATATATATATATACGAAAACTCACATTTCATTCTCATTTCTGTACAAAGTAGTAGTGTCACGCCACTGTCTCGACTCCTGCGGCCGTGTTCTTAGAAACTTACGTACGCAACAATATTGTTTATTGCCCATACTATATAAACCCATCGCTGCTTTTAGCTGTCATACTCGTAGACATGAACTAGCTTAAGAATCAATGGATATTGAAATGTGGAAACAATTACATTTTCGGAGACAATCGTAGTACTGGAGGTGAATAATTTTATTTAAGTATATTTAATTATTAACAACGTTATTTAAAACACTAAGTACTTATTTATGAAATGTTATCCCTTTAAAAACTTGCAAGTTGTGGAAGAATTTCCGCAGTTAGATATGCTTCAAAACTATATTTTTACATCTCTGCGTCCGAAATAACACTAGTGACCGAAACAAATGCTCCTTGCGCGCTTGTGGCCTACGTGTCACATCTGCGGCGACAAGGTCACGCGCTTTTACGACTTCTATTGCCTTATTATTTAGATTTCTGTTGTCGGAATAAATGAAGTGTAGTTTGTTTAAATGGTGATTTTCTGACACTCAAACAAGAGTGGTAGGATTTTTGCGTTAACACAGTTGACCGTTTGCTTTCTATAAAGAATTCAATTACTTAACACGTTGCTCAATCGTGAATTTCTCCGTAACTAATTTCCAAAGACTATGTTTAAATAGTTTAAAATAAATTAAGAAAATTAGTGAAACTTTATTCTAATTTTTAATGGTTTAGTGACTTTTGGACCACCTGGTAGTATGAATGAGTTGGCTTGACGGGGGGAGGATCATACTCTCAGAGAATACAGTATATACAGTGTAAAATAGCAGCTTAATGCTGCTGTCTGTTTCATATGGTGAGCATAGAGAACTAAAGACCTTTTTGGTTGGAAACGAGGCATTCCATATTTGTCTTCAGGGTTGACAATGCATCCGCATTTTGATTCTTAATCGAGGATAGATGTAGGTGTATATGGGCCACAGTATTCACTTAACATCAGGTGACCATATTCATCTTCAATCTTATTCTATAAAAAAGGGTAGTCTGCCTAGGTAGGTACCATTCTCTTACCTATTTATGTCGCCTAGTAATAGTGTTTGCACTGTTGTCACATGGGTAGATAAACGGAACAGAGACAAATCTTCTTAAGAACGTGCGAAATTGTTACCTATTTTAGTAGGGCTGTCACAATATGTGAAGACAAACAAAACAAACTTAACACACATACCTACTGCGTACCAACCCGCCCACATACCCACAAATGTTTACTAAAAGCTTGTAATAACAATAAAAAGGTAAAATTACACTGTGTAGTACCTTCTACTTATTAAAAAAAGGATCATACAATAAAATAAAGGCACTTACTTGAAAAAGTAATAAATATTTACTCATCCTATTACGTACTCCTTGGGATAGTTAAAGTATATTTTTATTTTTTCTGGTATTATTCATACACACAGTATAATAAACGACAATTTTTTGGGCTTATCCGGGACCCTACCAGCTCCAACCGCCCCTTCTCGCTAAAGGAAAACTCCTCTATTTCTACTCGGGCAAAGCGCTCAGGTATATAAGGCGCCGCTTTCTTCATCCCTCCATCTCCATGCAACAGAGTCTCCTAGACACCGTCACGTGGAGGTCATGGTGCCAAGAGAATGAGTACCCCTGAGCCTTCTCACTCTATTTCCTTCCCTTCGGTGGATGGTAGGAAGAGCGGTGTATCGAAATACCGACACTCACCATGGCGACTAAATCTAATCTCGCCGCAGTCCATTAGCAAACATCCAAAGTGAGCTCGTCAAACCTACTTGGAATGGCCATCTCCGGCCATAAATGTTTGTATTATATTTATTATTTAGTTTGCAAGTCAAATGCTAATGAACTCCTTATTAAATACAAAGTAGAAGTAATTGTTATAACTTTGTTACAGAATTGGACCAGTTAACTGGCATAGCTGCGATATTACGTTTTCCGATGCCAGAGCTTGAAGACAGCGATTTGGAGGGAGATAGCGATGTAGAGTCAGATTGATTGTTTGCTAAATATATTATAATATTGTTTAAATTTTATCAAATAAAATATAATTCTATGCTCATTAGTTCTACATGTTTTGCACTTGCTGCCATTCTGTATGAATCTAAAAGAATCCCAATTTGACTTGTTATTAATATTGTCCTTAAACTGGAATTCTACCAGAAGAAAATTAAATAATTTATTTTTTGTATATAGATATTACTTTGTAAGAATATAGCGTTAAGTTGTATGCTGCATTTTTCATACTATAAATATAATACATTTAACAAAAACCCTGTGGTTTTTGGTAAATGCGTTATCTGAATCAGTATTCAAATGTATAACTAACTTTACTTCAGAAAACTCGACCATAAGAAAATTGAATTAAATTAAAATAATTTTTTATTTGCAAATTTCATACGGTTTATTTCTATGTTTGAATATTGATTATGATTACTCATTTAACGGGAAACCATAATGGTCCCCACACACGGTCAGTTAAAATTATCGGTTGAACTGACGTACTACTTGTTCATTTTTAAGAATGCCGTTACCTCCCGCCGCGCTCCCTCACTCCGTGCCTCAAGCGTCGCCCTATTAGTACCGATATTAGCGCCTTTGTAATGTTTTACGTATTTGAAATGTTTTAAATGTAAAATAAAACTATAAAAAATTTAATTATAATATTTTGTAATTGTATCAGACACGTTCCTATTCACTGTAATTATTTCACTTTGCTAAATAAATTATTTTATAATATGCATTTTATCTACTTGTTTGATCTCTGTATATTGAATAAAATTAACTCTGTATCTTCTTCTTGTGTAATTTCTGTGTATAGGACAACAAACTACTTACTTAGTTCTGCTCAATTTAACAAAAAAATTGTGATAATTTTTTTGTCTATGGTACCGTCAGCTGTGATATCATAACTATCGACGACGGCAAACTTGAAATGAACGCGTAGTACATCCAAAAACTGACTGTGAATGTGGAATCTTAAGTTGAAATTTTCAACTGACGACAACCCACTGATTTTTTCGGGCGTGCTGTCAGTTGAAACAGCTCAGTCGAACTGGCGTACATCCAAACACTGATCGTGAGTGTGAAATCTTTAAGTTGAAATTTTTAACTGATGGCTCTCCACGGAGTTTTTCGGGCGCACCATAATCCGCTGGCTTCAGTTCGTTTTAATTACAGGTAAGTACTTACTTAATTAGTATGTAACTACTTACGTTATTTACATATTGTTTAGTTTTTTTTTATAATTTTGTATATTTAGAGAATTTCGTTTGACGGAGGATGGAGATTAAGGTGACTGTGGTGATGTCACCTTCCTTATGATTGACTCAGAAGGTGGTTAAAGGATCTGTGATGCTACTTAGAACCATTGTGTTAAAACTCATTTTCAAAAAGGTTCATGAAGACCTAGATGACTGTGATGATATCACCTAGTTGATGGTGGACTCCGAAGGGGGGCTTAGGATCTCAGTGACGTCACTCCCTAGAACCACTGTGTTCGGACTCATTTGAAAGGTACTCATAAAGACCTAGATGACTGTGATGATTTCACCTTCATTATGGTGGAATTCGAAGGTAAGTTTAAGATCTTAGTGACGGCACTACATAGGACCACTATGTTTCGACTCACTTGAAAGGACTTATAAAGACCTAGGTAACTGATAATCTCACATTCCTGATGGCGGACTCAATATCTGGGTAAAGGATCTCAATTATACCACTACGTAGAACCATCGTTTTTAGATTAATTTAAATACCAAGGTGCCTGTTATGATCTCATCTACCTGATTATGGTGGACTCCGAAATTGAGTAAAGGATCTCAGTGACGGCACTAGATAGGATGATCGTGTTTCAACTCATTTGAAAGGGCTTATAAAGACCTAGGTGACTGTTATGATCTTACCTTTCTGATGGTGCAATCCCAAGGCGGTACATCAAAGAGATTAACGCACGAAATTACGCGTTGAGGTGGCCACACTACTTTTGTAACTGATAATCGCACATTCCTGATGGCGGATTCAATATCTGGGTAAAGGATCTCAATTATACCACTACGTAGAACCATCGTTTTTAGATTAATTTAAATACCAAGGTGCCTGTTATGATCTCATCTACCTGATTATGGTGGACTCCGAAATTGAGTAAAGGATCTCAGTGACGGCACTAGATAGGATGATCGTGTTTCAACTCATTTGAAAGGGCTTATAAAGACCTAGGTGACTGTTATGATCTTACCTTTCTGATGGTGCAATCCCAAGGCGGTACATCAAAGAGATTAACGCACGAAATTACGCGTTGAGGTGGCCACACTACTTTTGTCTTACTGTGTACGATGAGCGTAACGGGGTCGCGCGTATGGCAATGATGGAGTGGAATAATAAAAAAGTTATTACGTTTCTTGAGATTCTGCAAACAGGGCCATGTTTGTGGGATCCGAGACTCAAAAGTTTTATGAATCGTACATCGCAAAATGATGCTTTGCGAGGAAATATTCAATTACTACATTTTAAAACAACTATCGAAAAATTATAAAGACGAAGGAACGCATAGTGGGTTTTTATAGAACCATTTTAAACAAATATAAAAAGTCTTCAAGGAACATTAACGCAACTTTAACGCCGTTAGCGCAGCCACTGTCTCGTTAACTCGTTAAGTTTAAAGCAATAATTGCAGCATTTATCGACATTGATGTTTCCCGTTAGCGTAGCCCCAGCTTTAGCGCGTTCGCTCAATAACGCAGGGGCGGGGCCATACCATGGTCGTGCGGTCACCGCGCTAAGCGTTGAAATATGGATATCGACAGTCGATATTTTGTTCAATAAAAAGTTTTAATGTTTTATATTTTCTCGAAAATAATTTAATCTACTACTACCCAATCTACTGTACTTTATTTATATACACTATATTATGCTTTTAATTTTTCCCGTTTATTTATTACCTTAAAAAGAAATGTAGTTTTGTATAGTATATCTCTGTGGTATTAAAATTACTATGATCTACGAAACTTAGTACTACTTTACTTACTGTATGTTTTGGCGGGAACTTGACCGTCGACGGATTATTGCTCTTGTTTTATCGTTTAAATAATGGTTTGAAGTGAATTTTGAAACGTAAAAGTGATGCGATTTTGTGTATTAAGTGTCCGCGCATGTGAACTAATAGAGAAAACGACTAAACAAGTGCTTCGATGTTAATATAAACCTCAAGTTATTTTGATCGCTTAGGCATCTTATGAACTCGAGTTACTGTCGTTATCGACTGTCCGCTGGGTAGAAAGTTTACTACCGTTCTCATCAGAAATAGCTGTTAAATATTTGATTTCTTCAGCTGCATCTGTAGCACCTGTGCTTCTTAACATATAAAATAGCTGACAATATAAAACAACGAGTATTTTTGAAAACTCTTACTAAAAATATTGGTAAACATAATCATCTTATTTTAATGAAAAAAAAAATTATAAAAATTATAATCTAACATTTTCATACATATATAATTTAATTTGCTTAATAAATATAATAAATGAACTAAATGACTTACGATTGTTTTTTTTTTAAATAAAGCCGATATATCGATATTTCTTTCAATATATAAAACTCCGATATTGACTTACTGTATATTAACTCACGATATATAAAACCCCGATATTGATATATTTATAATTATCGATATATCGAAAATCCGACATTCTAAAAATATTAACAACCCTAGTTTGAACTGATCAGTTGAACTGAACGTGATTGTGGTATTTTCTTTGGCTGACCGTGTGTGGCGTCCATAAGGATTTTGTTATAATAATAATGTCCTCCATACCGAATTCCGGTCACGTCGGCCTGCCTCAACGGAGGCTAGCCATAGGACAAGATTATAGTGCCCAAGTGTATGCGCAAGCACAGGTGCACTCTCTATTTCCTCACTCTCATAATCCGATGGGACGGTAAACCGACACGACCGGAGAGAGATCAGGCGCAGGACCAACGGCTTTACGTGCTTTCCGAGGCACGGGGGTGAGACACCGCCAACTTTCTGACTCCGGGCAACTACTGAGAATTTCTTGACGGAAAAACTCAATAATTAATTTTTTGGCCCAACCCGGGATTCCACCCAGAACCTCATGATCAGCAGTCGCACTACTACAACCACTAGAGGCAGTCAAGGATATAAACCTATGAAATCAAAATTCGACAAGGTCACTTTTTTGTTTACTAATATAAATGGTGGTTAATATAGCGCATGGCGCCATATAATAGCGCGCTATCTCTCCATAACACATAGCGCGTGCTTTGTAAGTAGGCGGCATGATGCCATTGCGCTATGGCGCTTTGTCGCTATTAAGTATTAATATCTAGCCGCAACTAGTTCTAGCAGCAGCGCTGTTGGGGGAGGACGTGTGATGCAAATTTGATCTAGTAGCACGCTATTCTTCGCGCGCGACCTAATTTAGTGTATACTGTATATTTATAAGTGATCGAAGGACAGAGTTGTCTGCTATAAAAGAAGCCTAACTAATGTTTTTAAATGTAAATAAAATATAGAAAGTGTATATAATAGTGTATGTAAATAGTTCATTTTTATAAATACAATGAATAAACTTTTAAATACACCGTTATTTGATTTATAATTCATATTAAGTTTAAAATAACGTTTACATCAATTATAATAAAAAATAATTAATTTTATATCGTTTTAAAAAGTACATGCCTAAAAAAATATTTTTAGGATTATAGAAAGTCGTAAGCCTGAAAAGTATGAGAAAGCGTTCATTGGTTTTTCTTTACCGCTTTATTTTAGTCTGAAATGCGACGTATTTCGAAATAATGTTCTTATATAGCACGCGGTCTATCTAATAAACAACATGTATTATAACGTGCTACGAGATATAACGTGTTGCAAAACTTGTTACAGTAAAAAACAAAAATACGGAAAATAAAAACAAAAATTTGAAAAATACTTTTTTTCTTCCTAATACTTTATTTTTTCCTATCCAACCCACTTATATTTTTTTTCAAAAAAAGTTGGCAACCCTCGCTTGCCGGACTCTACACGCTTTCTTATAAATAGCGCGCTATAACATAGCGTATTTAATAACGCGCAAAAATTTATAGTTTAGTCTGTAGCGTGCTATTGATTTATGGTCGTTTTGAATAACTTTAACTAATATGGTTTCCTGGAAATAAAATTAGTTTCACAGCAATAATATTTATTTTATTGGCATTATACATATTTTATTGTACATGCAAATTAAGCTGTCGCAGCTTCAAAAGCTTGCATTTTCTGTTTACGTTTTTCTGCTTTTTTTTCTTCTTTGACCTTCTCGTCGTGAAGACGCCTCTTCTTTCTGAGCAACCAAATCTCTTTTTTCCTCTTTTCTTGACCAGCTTTCATACTCTTATATAGATTTCTGTGTTTCTTGCGTACAAGTTTTTCCCTTAACCTGAATGCTTGTTTGTCTTCTATTTGTTTTTGATATGGATTTTCTTTGAATGGCACACCACTCGAAACAGCCATTGCTTTTTTCTGTAAATTTAAAGAATGAATTCTTTTAAATTATACGCATACCCAGTCAGACTTCAGTGGCGGATTATCCAAAAATGGTTTTTATAATATTGAGGAATACATGAATGAAAATAATCCCTGGGAATGAGGTGATCGCCACCATGATAGTTCTATTAAATTTCATTTAAAATTGTACATAATTATTGCAAAGTGAAATATATTTAAAAAAAAACCGCAGGGTTTCTTGCTGGATCTTCACAGAACAGAGGTACTTTCCAAACTAGTCATAAATAAAAAAATGACTCATTATGTAATAATCTATATAAAAACAATTTTATTCTATTCTATCCTTGAGGGAAACTAGGCACGTGCCTAGGGGTACAAGGTTAAAATGGGGTGCGTGCGGCTGTTTTGAACGAAAAATAATTCGTCCATTTGACAACATCGCTCTCGCTCTCATTCTCATCACATTTTTCATTCACGCCCATCTGTTAAGGGTACACGTGTCCTTATTATTTTGTTTTTATTGAACCTTATTATAAATTATAATATAGTTTATTTCTAAAATTATTAGTAAAAATTTATAATATATGGCCGCTAGAGGGGTGCCGATGAGGTGATATAGTCTAGGGCGCTTTCGACATTTAATTCGCCTACGCAGACATGTGTTTCAAGTACAAAATATGGTTCAAAATAAAATGAGGTACTCATCAACTTTTGTATTTGAAAATATAATAATGTTGATTTACTTATTTTTATAGATTAAGGATTACAAATAAACACATGGTCTACCAGATGGTAAATGGGAACTGTGACATAGGTATTTCCCTCTGTCATCTCTTACGACTCCCACGGGATAATGTGCGATAGTGGATTCTCTTACGCCACAACTACATGGCAATGTTTAAATATATATTACCAATTTTAAGCTATCTATTCTATACAAATAAATAAATTTGACGTGTCTGTTTGTAATGTCAAAATAACAGTTTAATTAAATGCATATGAAAGTATATACGGTTCTTAACAAAAAACAATTTTAAAGTTTTTTTGTCCGTCTGTCTGTTTGTTCCGGCTAACCTGCGAAGCGGTTGGATCAATTTTGAGGGGACTTTGACTGGCAGGTAGCTGATGTAATAAGAAGTAACTTAGGCTACTTTTATTTTAGAAAAAGAATTAGGGTTCCCCGCAAAAAAATTAAAACCCATAAAATCCAATCGTAATAAAATTTTCGCGGGCAAAGTTGCGGGCAACAGCTAGTTCTAAATAATATCTTTTCTTAGTTTTTAAGAGGTCTATTATTTGTTTTTATTGTACAATACATTCTGAATTGAATAAAGAGTATTTTAAATAATAAATTGAATTTTCAATGTTTTGAATTTTCGAATATTCTTTACGATTATATTTAATCAGTTATATAGTCAATACTAAAAATAACTCTTTTATTGCCAGAATTTTTCATGCACACAGCATAAGAGTTTGGTACATTTCATTGTCTCTCTAAACACACTAGTTTACCAAAATGGTATTATATTATTTAATCAATACTCAACACATAATACATTTATATAAGTAACATCATTAATACAGTCACTGTTAGTCAATTAAAATAATTTGATCTGCCAGTCAACCTCAAATGAAAATGTGCAAACCCTCAGCTAAATCAGTTGTTACCACAAGAAAGTGTACATGAACCTGTCAGCGAGATGTCACACTCACATCAACACACAATGTATGAGTGTACTTGTAACAGAAGCTTATCCTCTGTACTGTTCTCATATGTTTAGTAGTATTGATCATATGAGTAGAAAACGGTACCCTAATACCAACAATTATATCGCGGGTCTCAAACCATAGGGGCATGTGAAAACGGTACCCTAGTTCCAACAATTATATCGCGGGTCTCAAACCATAGGGGCATGTGCAAAAATGCGATTTTTTGTTTTTAGTGCCATTGCATTCTACTATAAGCAATACGTAACCTCAAATTCCTTATTATTTAATATTAATTACTTTTTGAATAAATTACAAAATATCATTTGTCGTAAGATAGAGAGTCTGAAATAATTCTTGAGCCATATAGGCTTATAGTAGACGTAAAAGCAATATTATTGCACATTGGGGCAAATTTAACGTGCCACAAAGACGTATGCGCATATGACCATCAATGTCCACATGATCCTGAGAATATTTAGTCATCACAGCAGATGTATATTTTAGTATTGCTGTGTCAAGATTTGGTCAAAACGCGGAAGCATAGTTATGTCACCAACACCCAAATATCAACTCAGATTCTGTAATTAAAACAAAAAAAGTCCCGGAAAATATATAAGGTCACTATAATCAAGTTTAAAAAATGTAATTAATTAAATCTGTAAAAAAACATAACATAACATAAACACTCACGCCTGTCACCCAGAGGGGTAGGCAGAGACTACAGATTTCCATTTGGCACGATCCTGACACACCTCTCTCGCCTCCTTCACATCCATACACCTACGCATACATGCTCGTCGGTTAAGGGTACTCCTAATTTGGCCCGTTTCCAATAAATCGCCAATTTGGTCGATAAATTTTCGCCTAGGACGTCCCTTTCCGAAACTGCCATTCACTTCTGCAACATAAATTTTCTTTGTCACTCTTTTCTCATTCATTCTTTCCACATGACCAAACCACCGAAGCATTCCTTTCTTAATCCTGGTCACAACATCATCTTGCAAACCACACTCTTCTGTAAAAAAAATGTTGATAATAACCCCTGGGAATGAGGCGATCGCTTCTAAGTTGTTTCGTGAATAGGTTTTGTACAACATAAGTACAAATTAGTATGATATATTTTGAAAAAAAGAAGTTCCGCTAGGTATCTTGCTGGTTCTACCCAGGGCAGGGCTTTTTCCGAACCAGTGGTAATATTAAGAATTACTTATAATCAATATTGAATAAAGATAGTCCATTATAATAGTACCAAAGATGTTTCTCTAGCCTCACATTTGACACCAATATCAGTATATAAAATAACCAACTAAACACCACTTGAAGAGCTTCTTTAGTTCAAAGTAGAGAACTAACACGACTTTCCACACTAATCCCCTTTCTGAGACCTAGCATATTAGAAACACAAACTACCATATCCAATATAAATAATAAAACTTTACCAGAAACAGTGCGAAGCTCTGATGTTGATAATTCTACGATATATCCTAATTACATTCCTTCAGATGTTGAAAGTCAGCCTTCCCCAATGTCACCAATTATCTTATATTCAACCCCCTCCACCAAACACAATGGACAACTCACAAAAGTCTTTTAAACAAGAAGTGACAGAATCAGTAAACTCCATTAGTCAAAGTCAACAAGAAGAGGCTGATTCTACGTTATGTTAACAACATTGGATAATAACAAGGATTCTATCTTCAAGACTTCATACAATTTTTTATTTTTTTTTATATAGGATAGGATGACAAACGAGCACACAGTCCACCTGATGGTAAGTGGTTGCTGCGGCCCATAGACATCTACATCTATCCTCGATTACAAATCAAAATGCAGATTTAAGATTTAAGATTCAACACACATGAGATTTTCATAGAAAATAAAATTTAAATCTTTAAAAGAAACTTATAGTAATAAAATTCAAGCATAATTAAATCTCTAAAACATTATAAAACAAAATAAATGTTTCCAAAAATAAGAGCGTAGGAAAAATTGCACAAAAGATGTAAAGGATACTTATGTTTTCCTTGCTTGTCTTATCAGTTAACAAACAATTTTTTCTCATTTCAATACTAGTATTAAATTTTTTTTATTGGAATTAATATTTTTTAATATTTAAATGACCAATTGTGTTATAGAGACATGCCAATATTATATACTTAATAATAAACTATAGTTTCAGTTATTGTTTCTAGATCGACGTCAAACTAAGACGCTTTTGTTGCAGCAAGGGTTAACTCTTATTAGCTCCTGTCTGAAATAAAAATAAATTTTGTTTCCTACAAAAGGCAAATTTTTGTAGTAGCTGTGATAATTATTTCGAATAGTTCCATCCTTACAAATTTCCGTCAAAGTCTTTGTTTTTACTCATTTTAATAAAAGTGGTTCAGAGTTCAGATTTATTTCCCTAGAAGAGCTTAACCCCTTAAATTTTATTTCAGTAGTCGAATTTGAAGAAAAGTGAATCGGAAAATCTTTCCTCACTTATATCCATCTAACGTCTGCACGTTTTAAAAGCGGGCCATCCGTGGGTTTTAGTGTGTTGCCAATAGAGATATCTCAATTGCCTTAAATTCTTTCAATTCTAAATCATAATCAACCATAATTTCATATGTTCTTCATACTCTTTCTGATTCTCTTTCTGTTCTTCTTCGGGTAACTACTCAAACATATGTATGACATCAGCATTGTTCTTCTCTCGGCTTATGAACATCAATCAATCTCAAATCTTAAATCTGATCTCAAAGCATGCGTTGTCACCCGTGAGGACTGAGATGGAATGCCTCAATTCCAGTAAAAAGGGTCTCCGGTTCTCTACACTCACCATACGAAATACAGCAGCATTAAGCTACTATTTCACGCTGGTATTCTGCGAGAGCGTGGTCCTTCCCCGGTCGAGCCGACCCATTCGTGCTACAACTATACTACTAATATAACTGCAGCATGGCTCTAACACGTAAATAAATTGATCCTGGCAAAAAATATAATAGATGTTCATAAGCCGAGAGAAGAACAATGCTGATGTCATACATATGTTTGAGTAGTTACCCGAAGAAGAACAGAAAGAGAATCAGAAAGAGTATGAAGAACATATGAAATTATGGTTGATTATGATTTAGAATTGAAAGAATTTAAGGCAATTGAGATATCTCTATTGGCAACACACTAAAACCCACGGATGGCATGCTTTTAAAACGGGCAGACGTTAGATGGATATAAGTGAGGAAAGATTTTCCAATTCACTTTTCTTCAAATTCGACTACTGAAATAAAATTTAAGGGGTTAAGCTCTTCTAGGGAAATAAATCTGAACTCTGAACCACTTTTATTAAAATGAGTAAAAACAAAGACTTTGACGGAAATTTGTAAGGATGGAACTATTCGAAATAATTATCACAGCTACTACAAAAATTTGCCTTTTGTAGGAAACAAAATTTATTTTTATTTCAGACAGGAGCTAATAAGAGTTAACCCTTGCTGCAACAAAAGCGTCTTAGTTTGACGTCGATCTAGAAACAATAACTGAAACTATAGTTTATTTTTAAGTATATAATATTGGCATGTCTCTATAACACAATTGGTCATTGAAATATTAAAAAAATTTAATACTAGTATTGAAATGAGAAAAAATTGTTTGTTAACTGATAAGACAAGCAAGGAAAACATAAGTATCCTTTACATCTTTTGTGCAATTTTTCCTACGCTCTTATTTTTGGAAACATTTATTTTGTTTTATAATGTTTTAGAGAATTAATTATGCTTGAATTTTATTACTATAAGTTTCTTTTAAAGATTTAAATTTTATTTTCTATGAAAATCTCATGTGTGTTGAATCTCGAATCCTAAATCTGATCTCAAAGCATTTTTGTTTAATTTCAAATAAATTAGTTCTTTTGGATTATGAATAAAACTTAATTTTTTCAAGTTCCCTTTAAGATTTCAATTTTATTTAGTTTCTTCTAATGTCTTATGATCAATTTTAGAGGTTTGTGATTTTATGTCATTTTAAATAATTATATTCAGATTCATGAATAAATTTTATTTTTAATTATGTACTCGTCTTTTTTGTCCTTATTTTTTCACCCAGAAAATGTTGCGTAATTGCTACCATTAGACTTTTTTTCTTGTTTGTTGCACATAAATGGTCTATATTTCTACTTTGAAACCAAACACCTCTCAATATGAATGACAAGCCAAACAGGCATAATTTTTTTTAAATCACGGAAATAATGTTAATTTTGATGGTTTGTCATTTCAAAATTGTAATATTTAAAATCACCAACAAGGTTGAAATTACTATTGGTACAATTATTAATAATTTAAGAAAAAATGTTTTACGTCAAAAATTTCAAACATATTTAGGTGAATTTTGATGGAGTTTTACCGATATGCTGTCATGCCAAATAGATATAAGGACCAAAAACAAGTGTTATAGAGGAAATAACTAAAATAAATTATCCCATAGTAACTGAATTGTAAATACGAGTATATGGCCACATGCAAAAACACAACGAGCTGGCTAAATCACAAGAAAAGTTATTAAGTTTTTTGTGTCTCCTGAAAAGTAATGGTTTTGTGGATATGCCCCTATGGTTTGAGACCTGCAATATATTTATAAAGATTTAACAACTACTTAAGATTATAATATAAGTATTCTCATAGAATACTATAATACACAATAGAATGGCTGTGAATCTTATTTTGTACGAGGGTCGGCGTCGCCGGGAGCACACATACAAGCAATTACGTCGTATTAACACTACTACAAACCAGATTCTTTTTATGAACAGACTGAGTAGATTTACAAATTTTAGACTTTTGATTGATGTTCAAGATCATCATTAAAAAAATCGTTTAAATTTTAATACATATTTATTTGTAAATAGTGTGCAATTTTGGCATTTTCTAAATAATTTGCATGAGAAATTTGGAAACGATTGTAACGTCAAAACACATCTCGTGTTGACATTTATACATGTGAATTTACATGTTAGTGACATTTTAGTGGCTACACGGGCTCCGCCCACTCCCCCGTTCTATTATGTATGTGTTATAGTATTCTATGAGTATTCCATATTTTTTATTTAAAATTTGAAATTTATATAACTAGATTTGTAATTATAGTCTTACCTTTTCTTTAGCTAATTTCTTTTTCTCTTTATCCAAATCGTCTTCTCCATCTTCTTCATCATCAGAGGGAGAGTCCTCTGCAATTTCCTGCTGATATTGTCGTGCCAGAGCTGTTTCACCATCTTCTTCAGATTCTTGTTCATTCTTTTCTTCTGCATCTTCATCACTAGCTTCCTCAATATCGCTTCCAGATGGCTCATCATCTAAGTCAAATATAACATTTCTTAAGTATATCAATCATTATATAAGGAATACACATACGCCGCATTGTTTGAAAGTCCTCTGCTGTATGGAAAGTCTACTGGTGTATATATGCCAGCCATAGATTGCCCCGTAAGAGGATTTTGCTATAGTAGCCATGCTTGCCAGGCGGGTTAGTAACTGCAGTTTTTTTTCATAATTTTCACATATTATGAGTTTCCCTTTGTCACTTTTCGACACCCATAGGATGATATGGGATAGGGAATATTCTAACACCATCACTATAATAGCTATAATATTATCACATACATTTTAATTATATATGTAGAATACTCGTACTTACGTACGTACGTACGTGGTAGAGTCATGCTGCAGATATATTAGCAGTATAGTTGTATGAATGGGTCGGCTCGACCGGAGAAAGACCATGCTCTCACAGAGTACCAGCGTAAAATAGTAGCGTAATGCTGTTGTGTTTCGTATGATGAGTATAGAGTACTGAAGATCCCTTTTTACTGTGATCGAGGTAATCTAGCTTAGTCCTCAGGGGTGACAACCCATCTACATTTTTATTTGTAATCAAGGATAGATGTAGATATCTATGGGCTACAGTAACCACTTACCATCTGGTGGACTGTGTGCTCGTTTGTCACCCTTATCCTATAAAAGAATATGTTGCAGGTTATATAGCTGAGGGTAGGGGTCAGCACAATCATGAAATACTAGCATAATATTGCTCGTGTTTGCAATGTTGTATCACATGGTGAATGAGGGAAACTAGAGACCCTTTTTAGTGATAAAAAGGTATTTAATCTTAGTTCTCTGAGGCGATAACGCATCAACATTTCGATTTTTACTCAGGATAGATGTAGGTGTCTGTCTTTTGGTTCTGGCATCCACTTACTTTTAGGTGAATTGTGTGCTCTCCCTTTAAGGCAGTGTTTAACACTTATTTATAATTTTTAAATTACATTTTGTTTAACACTTACTTATAATCTTTTAGTAATTGTGTGCTTGTGTTTAACACTTACTTTTAGGTGAATTGTGTGCTTGTGTTTCAACACTTACTTTTATAAAAAATAGATATACTAATCATACATTCATGGTATGATATTGATCATAAAGGATATCATTTAGAAATTAAACATAGTGATGTTTTTGAAACTTAACAGTGACTGCAATACCTAATCAACTATTCTTAACATTTAATTTACATTTATTGATATTCATTAAGTTATCAGATTAAAAAAAACATGAAAATAAAACATGAGAAAAATATAATAATAATACATGATAAATATAACTCGTAATAAAAGAGCTGTGGTATAGCTCAGGCAATAAGCACTTGCCCTAAAATTTCATAGTATGCAAGCGATTGATTTATATTTCCACCAGCGCTAATGAAATCGCAAACTGCAATTATTTCAAGTGTTGATTTACCACTGTCCAATGGTAAGAAAAAATATCTTGAGGAAACCTACAAGTACAAGAAATAAAAAAACACATGTGATGCATGAACTAAAATCTGCTGATAAAAGTAATGAGGTTTGTGACCTGCAGTGGGACGTATTAAGGCTGTAATTTTATATGCAAAATATAATAATATTATATAAGATTAATAATAAGATTTAAGAAATTACCAAGTGGTTTGAAGTCTGGGTCTTTTAAAGCTCTTTCTTCAGGAGGCATGTATACTTGGTCCTTTATTTTGTCAACAAATGGTGATAAGTGTGGTGGAAGAACAGCCCCCATTAGATACTTGTTAATTGGAAGCAGTGTTCTTGCGTTTATACTGTCAAAAACCCATTGAGGCTGAACATAATATCGTGAAAGATATTGCTTATCCATACTGGGTCTATCTACAATCTGGTAAGCTATTGATTCGTCACTTTCATCAAATGTCGCCCCTACAAAGTGATTACGATCCCATGAAACTTCACCACCAAAGCACCTTATTATAAAAACAAGGGGCTCTCTTGGAACTTCCCTATTTATGAAGAATTTAAGACCTTTGAACATTGTCTTCAATTTTTTAACCTTTTCAGCTTCTTGCTTTGCTTCCTCTAATTTTTGTGGATCACCATCCTCTGATTGGAATATATCAATTTCAGGCAATTCTTCTACTTCATTAGCACCAGCAACTTTTGCTAAAGAAATATTTAGAGCAGCAATTCTCTCCGCAACATATGCATGTTCGTCTATAAGATCCTTTTCACTATCTGGTGAGAATCCTGCTGTTAACTGAGGTGGGTAAACCAGATTCATAGAATGAAATAACTTGTAGTTTACAAATCCAAGCATCATTGTGTAAAATTCGACAAATGTTGACATAATCTTAAAGTCCACTTCATCCTTGTTTTGAGGCTGAAATTTGTCATAAAAAATCTTTTAGCGGACTGATAATGATACTCACAAAACATTTCATATGTCTGACTTAATGTAAAATAATAAGTCAAAACAACTTTCATTCTTCTTCTTCTTTCTTTCTTCTTTCTTTTGTGGCGGTTTGATAAAATTCGCCAATGACGTATTGAGTAGAAAATGAAAGCTTATGAGTTTAATTAAAATAAGAGTCTGTGATAATACAAGGATTCAGTTTTCCTCCGAGAATTTTGACAAATCTATTTGTTGAATTACCTAGAACAAATATGACAAACACAGGTGTTAGACTCTTACCCGTTTGTTAAAAGTGACAAGGATTTAAAGTTTCATATTATTAGTATTAATAAAATCACATAAAATATACACAAAAGGAGTACTGGTATATGTTAAAAGAGAATTAAAATCTATAGGTCGAGGAATATAAGGAGGAAGGTAATCATAAAGGGAGGAGGATAATTTGGGACAGTTGAAAAAAATATGGTTTGTGGAACCTTCATCTAAGCCACATTCAAACAATGAGCTATCCCTTACTCTGATTTTTGCCAGATGTGCATGTGTACAGGCGTGTCCAATTCTTAATCTACAAATCATTGAAGTTGCATATTTATTTGCTTTGTTAAATTTAAAGAACCAAGGCTTGGGAGGAATAACCTCTTGGATGGCAGCATAGTGCTTACCTTTAACTTTTTTGGAAACTTCCCATAATTTATTCCAATTTTCATTCAGTTTCCTTTTAGCTAGCAAAATTAGGTCATGTGAGTAAATTAAATTTTGTAGAATGCCATTAGCAATTGCATTTTTAGCGAGTACATCAGCTGTTTCGTTACCATGGATACCACTGTGGCCTGGAATCCAGGCCACTGAAACATGGATTCCTTTAAGATGGCATCTGAATAGGGTATTTTTTATTTTAAGAATTAGTGGAATCTTATGTTTGTTATGGAATTGATTGGACAAAATAGCTAACAAACAACTTTTTGAATCTGTGAAAATAACTGTTTTATTAAGATTATGTGACTCTACATATAACAAAGCTTCACTGATTGCAGTTGCTTCACCAGTAAAAGTGGAGGATAGTGAGGGGCATTTAAAGTTAAGAATGATTTTGAACTTAGGAATCCAAACAGCAGCTCCAGTATAGTCTTCATCAGAATGTTTTGAAGCGTCTGTGTACATGACAAGCCAATCTTTAAAGGTGTTTTCTATAATTTCTTTTAATTTCAAATTTGCCATTGGAGAATCCTTTTCTATACCTAGATCTAGATGAATGTCGGGTTGGTAAACAATAGCCTCGTAAGGAACATCAAAGAGTGGATTTATTTTGCATTGAAAGATTGGGTAAGGAAGCTGAAGAAAAATTACAAAACTTTTAAACAAGCAGGGAGAGTCCTTATGGGTCCAGTATCGGTCAGATGAGATATACTCTGAAAGAAGGTGCAATTTAGGAATTAGGGGATGATCTGAAAGTTGGCAGATCTTAAATAAGAATCTGTCTGAAAGGTATTGCCTTCTTAATCTTAAAGGAGGATCTACGCACTCAACCTGAAGAACATTTATTGGTGAGGATTTCATTGCCCCTGTAATAATGCGAAGGCATTTCGATTGAATTTTGTCCATTACTTTAAGGGATGATTTATTGCAAGGCTCCAACAGAAAACATCCATAGTCAAGGTGGCTTCGTATTAAAGCATTGTACAGTAATTTCTGAGAAAAAGGATGGGACCCCCACCAAACACCTGACAAAGACCGAAGAATATTTATGTTTTTTTCGCATTTTTGTGTTATATATTCAATGTATGGACCGAAGGCCAATTTCGAATCAAGGATAACTCCCAAAAATTTAACATTGCCTCTAACTGGAATAGGTTGCTTATCATATACAACAGATATATCGGGAACTCGCCTTTGGCGGGAAAAGATCACCACACTACTCTTGGCCACAGATAAAGAGAGGCCATGATTAGTTAACCATTCTTGTAAATAATCCATGGATGAGTTTAGACGGGAACATGCCACTGTGAAGTTGTTTGAGGAGATGTATAGAGCTAAATCGTCTGCATATTGAAGAACATTACAAAAAGAATTTACTGAAAGTTCTAAATCGTGAGTATATATAGAATAAAGGAGAGGACTAAGAACTGAGCCTTGTGGAAGTCCTTTCCATATAGTTTTTGGGGGAAGCAGGAGATTTTTAACATTTATAGATATTGATCTAGAAGAGAGAAAGTTAGAGACGTAATTGACTATCCTCACTGGAATGCTCAGATTAAGCATTTTCTGCCTGAGCACAGGAAGAAGTACATTATCATATGCAGAAGAAATATCCAAGAAAACTCCTATGAGAAATTCATGTTTTGAGAAGGCAATATGAATATCTGTGACCAAGGTACTTAGGCTATCCATGGTACTTAAACCTTTTCGGAAACCGAATTGGCTTTTAGGTAAGAGATTATTCCTTTCCAAAAACCACTCCAAGCGATTTTTTATTAAATGTTCCAAGATTTTTGCCAAAGTACAAGATAGGGCAATAGGTCGGTAACTGGAAGGGTCATTGCTAGACTTACCTGGTTTGAGAATGGGCAAAATAATTTGGGTTTTCCATTCAGCAGGAGGATCACCAGTAATATAAATAAAATTTAAAATGGATAGTAAGACAGTTTTAGTGTTCTCACTACTATTAATTATAAACGAATAAGGAATCCCATCAATACCTGGTGAGGAGTCTTTAAGGCCATTGAGTACAGTAAACAATTCCTGAGAAGAAAAGGGGGAATCAAATTTATCATTTGTTTTTAAAAAAGCAGAATTAAAAACTAGGCATTCATCATAAGATGGGACTGTTTGTGGTGCAAGTTTATTAGAGAATTCATCTATCCACGGGGAAGGATCATTAGAAATTATATTTTCACTAGAAACTGCACAGCGATATTTTTTAACATTTCTCCAGACCAAAGATGGGGGAGTCCTAGGTGACAGTGACTCACAGAATTTAAACCAACCAGTTCGCTTTTTGTCTGACAGTAATTTTAAGGTTTCTGCAGCAATTTTTTTATAAGAGATATAATTCTCTGCAGTCATAGAACGGGAGTATATTAATTCAGCCTCTTTTCTTCTCCTACAAGCTGCTGAACAATCTTGGTCCCACCAAGGAGGGGAGGGATAATTATTTTTGAAAGGTTTTTTTAAGGGGATTGACTTATTAGCAGCAGAAATAATTGCATTTCTGAACTCTATATATACAGTAGCAATATTATCATTGTTAATTGGGGGAAGAGTTGAAACCTCTTGTTCCAAGACTTTAGAATATAATTGCCAATTAGCTTTGGATAGATTATACTTTAGTCTTGGGCAAAATGTAAAATTTATTCTAGGTGAAGTAGGAGGAGTGATGAATATAGGAAAATGGTCACTGCCATAGCTAGAAGGTAATATTTGCCACAAAAGAAGGGAAGCAATATCTGGAGAGCAGAGAGTTAGGTCAACGGCACTTCTAACATTTTGTAATGGGGATACTCGACGGGTAGGAGACCCATCATTTAGAATACAGAGATTAAAATTATCAATAAGATCTAAAAATAAGGGAGCCAGTGAATCACACTACTTTCATTCACTAACAACATTAATTTAATACAGGATACTGTCATTCTGCATTTCAGCATGACAAATTCTTACAATAGGATAGGCTCTTGTACAGCAGGTTATTTTTTTTAAATGAAAGTTGACTATTAACTTTTACCGTACTGCTGAGTGGTTTTCATCATCATCATATGGCCCATAACAAGTTCACTTGAGAACAGACTTTACTCAAGGAATGGTCGCATCCATCAATTTCCTGCATCCCTTACCAATTTGTCACTATAGTGGGGGGCCGCCATATACTTACTTTATCGATACAAGGCTGCCCCTGAGAACCTTACTTATCCATCGGTTGTCAGTCTTTGAACTATATCATTCCATTGGCCTAGGTCTTTTACCACAGATCATGCTTGCACAGTGAAAGAGCATAATGTTGTTGTTTTATATGGTGAGTGACAAACTAGGTAACATAACTTCTGATATCAAGGCATTCCAACTTAGTCCTCAGAGGTGACTACACATCTACATAATGCTGTTTAAATTAAGTGTGTATGGGTCACAACATTCATAGGTGGGGTTTCAAATTCAAAAAGTCTGTTACCCTTAATAGTATTAGACTAATGGATTAAAAAAAGAGTGTGATGTCAAAATAACATGCAGAGCTTAGAACAACAAGTGTATCGCTGAGCTTTCAAATTTCAAAATGTGACTCATGTCAGCAGATGTTTACTAATATTTCATTCAAAGAATTTTTCTACAGCTCAGAATTGAAATTGTATTAAGTCCAATTTAGGGGTAATTTTTTTTTTAATTAGATGTGGTAGAGCCATGCTGCAGCTACATAATGATTGTAACACAAATGGGTTGGTTCGACCCGGGTAGGCCCACGCTCTCACAGAATACCAGCATAAAATAGCAGCTCATTGCTGCTGCGTTTTGTATGGTGAGTGTAGAGAACCGGTGACCCTATTACTGGGATAAAGGCATTTACATTGTAGTTCTCAGGGGTGACAAAGCATCTGAATTTTGGTTCTTAAGTGAAGATAAATAAATGTAGATGTCTATGGGTCACAGCATTCAATTGCCATCAGGTGGCCTGTGAGCATGTTTGTTAACCATATTCCATAAAAAAAGATAAGAGTTTTAAATATAATTCACCTGGAATGAGAAATGATGTGGAACAATCCATGTTATAGTTTGTCCTTCAAATTCTGCTTGATAGTAGTATCCTTTGATTGAGACAAACACTTTACGCAAAGCTTTCGCTGCAATTACTGCATGCATGAATTCTACTGTTAGTCTTCTGCAGAGCATAGACTGATTCCGGGGAACCTTTTTAAGTGATGGGAAGGTACTAAAGAGAAAACACAAGGTAAGGCAATCATCAAGATCTCTTAAGGCATCTACAAATGTTGGATATCTTTCCTTAACAATGTGATCAATGTTAATAGATGGATAATCTCGTAAATATTTTCTCATTCGTCCAAATTCTCTTGTAGCTCGAGCTCTTCGAATTTTTTGTTGATAAACCTAAAAAGATAAAATGTTTTCAATAATAATGTAACTATTTATTGAATATATAATTCTGATATACTCAATTAATAGTTTTTCTGGGTGCTAGGACTCCTTTCTTTCCTAAAAGTCTACCTACATAGTTACAATCCTGTTACTTAAGCTCTGGTGCCAAACAGCAGAGTTTATGTTACTGTGTTCCGGTTTGAAGAGTATAGACAGTCAATATAATGATAGGTTGTGAGATATTCTATTAGTCCTCAGTGGTGACCATGCATGAATTGTAAGTTCAGTTGTTTCTAGTTTTAAAAAAAACCTATAAAAAACATCATGAAAATCTGAGACTAAGTCTGAATCAGTGTGTTGATTTGACATGGAGTGACCCTATGTACAATAGCTATTCCCATTATTTTGATGGATCTGACCACAAGGTAGCCAACATTTTACATACCTTTAACTCTCGGAGTTTCCATATAATTGGTTCATGCAACAAGAACTTTATATCTTTTGTATGGTACAGAGTTTTGATACCACCAGCGCCTTTTTGAGCTCTCTTTCGATTTCTTGGCTCTCTCGGATATATGCCTTTAAGAATACAAATACGTCTGAAATCTTTTAATGAGAGCTGTAATTTTTTAAGTGCAGCTTTCCTGGTCATAAACTGCGCTCCTTCTCCCGAAGAATACTGAAACAGCACATTTTAATTCAATACAAATTATTTAAAAATGTTACTGCCTTTTTAGATAATTACATATATTACCTATGAGTAAACACGTGTTTATTTGGTTATGTGTACATACCTTCTTTTTCTTCTTTGAAACCATTTTTATCTTTTAAAGTTTCCTTTGAAGATTTCAGGTAACAATAAATTACAAAGCAAAAAACGTAACTGCAATGCGTGCAAATTTAATAAGATTCAATCTTCTTTGATGTCTCCATTATGTTGAAAACAAAGTTGAAAAAGATATGACATGAGCATGACATATGTGACTGTGACATAGATTTTTAACTGGCTTTACAACTCTGGGTTCTAGCCCTTCTGAGCCTATCATTTCTTTCGGGATCTTCATTTTTATAGATTTTTCTTCACAATATACTGAATGCTGATGCGCCACATTGTGAAGTATTTGGGAGATTTTGACGACAACTCAATCCAGCGGTTAGTTGATGACGATAGTCAAGGTTTATATCAACATCGAAGCACTTGTTTTGTCGTTTTCTCTAATAGTTTACACGCGCAGATAGACATTAATTCACAAAATTGCATCACTTTTATGAATCAAAATCCACTTCAAACCATTATTTAAGCGATAAAACAGGAGCACAATCTGTCGACGGCTAAGTTCCCGGCAAAACTCATGAGGCATCGATTTCGGTATATACGTATCGTTGCAAGAAATAATTAATGCCCCTAGCGCCATCTAGTGTTGGGTAGCAGAGTGAGGAGAGTCTTCTAGAAAATGCCATGCTAGAAACTTTCCACCGTATCTAGTATCGAATAGAAGAACTAAGCTTTCAAGAAAACTCCACACTCGAACTTTTACACCTAGTCGGTTGGGACCGGTATTTGCTAGAATATTCAAGATGTTTCGGTGGAAAAAGCTTACATAAAGCCGTTTGGGGTGCGACCGGGGCAGTATTGAATTAACGATACAAGCGAAGCTTCGGAGCGAAATAAAGTGATCAGTGTGATTATTTATTAGTGTGTTTTAAGTTTTAATTGGTGTGCGGTAATTATAGTATTCAATTTTGGTAATTCAATTTTTTACTGTCACGAATCCCAAGCTCGTAACAGTATATATGAAATTAATCTAAGGTATGGAGTGTAGAGATAAGGAGAACAAACTCTGTATAAAAAAGTTTCCGTAGAAAAGCGCTAAATAAGGGTGGCGCCACTGTAGCTGGAGTTTAAATTTTAAAGAACTTTTTATAATTTTTTATTGCACAAACTTTCACCATAATTCTTTTTATAATAATTATTTTATTGTTTTAAAATTTTTATTTTCAAAATCACTCTCAACCTGTTTTACGGCGACTATTTCTAGGTTAAAATTATTTAAGACATACAAAGTAAGTAGTTGAGGGTTTACACAAGCAAATGATGTAATCACAAATATTAAATTTCTCAACTCAGCACACTTCACTCCGTCGACAACTGCTAAGTTCATTTCATACCCTGTAGCTGTAGCTACTCGAGCGCTGTTGTGGAGAGTTTTTGAACTGTTATTTACTGTTTACAGATGGACACATTTTCAACGATTCTCCTATAGGAGATTGTCCTTCCTACCTCTATACTACATGCTCTAAGGGTTTATACCACAGACTACTAAGAGACAAAGTAATTATCAGGCGGCTGGTGCAACTATCGTAGTAAAAATCACAGAACACAATTATTCTCCAGCTCTCTACCGAGAGAAGAATGCTAAACTAATAAGAAGTGCTAGAGCAGCTATCTTCAAACAAAAAAATGTAACACTTATCTACGAGTGTACACTGAATGACGTGTACAATGCATGATGGTGGGCAGCAACACAAGAAAAATAAAGAAAACTAAACTAAATATATTGTACCTATATGTGTTATGTAACCTAATACAATACGAAAAATTTATTGTATTAAGTTAGATAACATTTTTAGAATTAATAAAATTATTATTTGATTATCAAACAAATGAACATGGACATGGACAAAACAAAGATCATGTTTGTATCATGTGTATGATCATGTTGTAATGTCCATGTCACACCTACGCCGGTAGCTGTTGGGAGCACCATGCTCGAAGTTGTTGACGAGTACGTTTACCTGGGACAAATACTCCGACTAGGTAAGTCCAATTTCGACCGAGAGGTCAATCGATGGATTCAACTCGGCTGGGCAGCGTTTGGGAAATTACGACACATCTTCTCGTCAGGTATACCTCAATCTCTGAAAACTAGATTGTACAACCAGTGCGTGTTGCCAGTGATGACTTACGGATCTGAGACGTGGTCCTTCACTGCTGGCCGTATGAGGACGCTCAAGGTCGCTCAGCGAGCTATGGAGAGGGCTATGCTCGGAGTTTCTCTGCGTGATAGACTCAGAAATGAGGATATCCGCAGTAAAACCAGATTGACCAACATAGCCCAACGGATTAGTAAGCAGAAGTGGCAATGGGCCGGCCATATAGCTCGACGAACCGATAACCGATGGGGAAGAAAGGTTCTCGAGTAACAGCCTCGTACCGGTAGGCATAGTGTAGGGTGACCCCCCACTACATGGAGTGACGACCTAGTAAGATATGCAGGAAGTCGATGGATACAGGTGGCTCAGGACCGTGCTTTGTGGCATTACTTGGGGGATTATTTGTTTGATAATTATACATATAGATAATTATATAATTAATTATATAGATATTTTTTCTTTAAAAAGTTTTAATTTTTTATTTTGTCTCGTAAATCATTTAATCTACTACTACTTACCCAATCTTCTGTTGTTTTTTATTTGTTTTATTGTATATTTAAAAAAATGTTACCCCTACACTAGTATTTTCTCCCGTATCGCGCAGGCATTTTACAAACATAAATTGTACAAGGACAAACATCCAGACCCGGAACAATTATTTGTAGGCCATACAAATACTTGTTCCGTGCGGGATTCGAACCCGCGACCCTCAGCGTAGCTGTAGTACTTTATTTTATTCTATTAATTTTTCCACGGTTTATTTATTTGCATACTATCTTAAAAATAAATGTAATTTTGTATAGTATATCTGTGTGGTATTAAAATTACTATAATCTACGAAACTTATAACTAGTTCACTAACTGTCTGTTTTGGCGGAACAATACTTAATTATTAGGTAAACAATAATTAATAAGAACTATAATCTAACATTTTCATCGAATTATAATTTAATTTGCTTACTAAATATAGTAAATGAACTTAACTAAAATTATTTACGGTTGTTTTTTTTTAAATAAAGCCGATATATCGATATTTTTTTCAATTTACAAACATCCGACATTGACTTACTGTATATTAACTTACGTTATACCGAACTCCAACATTAATATATTTATAATTATCGATATATCAAAAATACGATATTTAAAAAAATATCACAGTCATAGTTTGGACTGATCAGTTGAAATGATCAGTTGAACTGACCGTGTATGTGGAAATTTCTTTGGCTCAAATCCGTTCGAAGTGATATCAGTTTGACTGATGACTAACTGCCCGTGTGTGGCCACCATTAGAGAATTTATATAGTATGTTTAGTGCCGATAGTCGAGTTTATTTTAAAGCGTCTAAAGAACAAAAGAACGTTCATAGCTGTTCAGTTTTTATTAATTTTTAAACTTAAAAAGTACTTTTTATTATTTAATTACCTTTACTTAGTAATGACCTTTGATAATAAATGTACGTTTTTATATTTTAGAATACCTTTTAAAATATTCAAAAAATATAATTTAAATATAATTGTGACATAATATTATGTAATACTATATTAAATTAGCACATATTATGCAAAATAAATAATAATTAAAAAAACTGTACTCGATATACAATATGTAACAAAGACCCTGTGGTTTCCGTTAAGTGCGTTATCGGAATTGGTATTCAAACAAATAGAAATAACTTTACTCCAGAATACTCGACATAAAAATAATGAAATTTAATTTTAATTAAATAACTTTTAATTAAATTTTATGTGGACTAAAGACTCACACCTTTAGTGTTTATAATTCCCGCCCACATATTGATTTTCCATCGATGTTGAAAGTGGCTTAGTTTGTAAGAATGCGGAGTTGTCGTTGACCGTACGTGTTCATTACGAGCTTTAAATACAACTGTTCTAACAAAAGGCATTCATCTTTGAAAAGTACGCGGTTCAAAAACTCAGGATCCCCTTTAACCTTATCGAGTAACCATCTACAATAAACCATTCTCGGCTTGTAGTCGCTGGGAAGTAGATACTGAACTCGACGATAATGATTCGGGTGGTGTCCATCATCTTTGAGGGCTCTCCAAACGCGCATATGGTTCACACCAAGTTCACGTGCCACCGTGTTTCGCTTCGAATCTTCTCCAAACATGACGAGAATGTGCTCCTCGATGTCGTCGTCGTATATTCTCGGTCTTCCTGAATCTGTACGTTGTTGATTACGGCCATGCACACTGCCAGTGTTGTACATACGAATGTGAAGTCGTTGGAACGTCATCGCCGACGGCAGTTGTGTATTTCGTGGAGTAGCAAAGTGCTGCTCGCAAAGTCTTCGTGCTTCTGCAAAATTGCAGTCACATTCCCCGAGACACATCCACATCAACATATTAAAATATTCCTCGTTTGACTGACATTGACAAGACATTGCACACAAGTCACTCACGGCGTATACTTAATTTCGCAATTCCAGCAGTTACGTACGGAAGTACATTACGCGGGTGATAACAGCTATCAATATCAGCACTAGCGCACTACTGGTGCTTTTATTTGTTGTGCGTGGTCGTGGTAAAGCGACTGTACAACATAATTTTGTTATTTTCAGAATTGAGGAAATATGTTGTGATTTTTGAATAATTTTTTATTAATAGTTATTACTTATTTATTTACTTCAGGCAGAGCCCGTGGGTGTTATTAACAAATTAAATTATAGCTAAGAATAGTAAAAATACATTAAGACACTACAATAGCAAAAAGTATATAAAATTTATGGGATAAATCCACATAATAACATATACTTAAACTGTTATGCTGCTGTGTTTTTCAAAATCTACTAACTAGCATTATTTTTATCGACCGTCAATAAACAGTACCATTTTTTATTTCTATTCTTGACTACTGAATTCTGACAAAATTTTATTGTTTAAACTTCTCATGTTTTTAAATATTACTACTAAATATTAGTACAGAATAAATAATAGATATTAGGTAGATCAAAATAAGTGGATCAAAATAAGATCACAGAGTCTGCATATAGTGGACGCTACCTTTGATCACTCGAAGAGTGGGGTTTTTTGGGTTTTACCTAAACCTAAGTCCTTCTTGGGCTAATGGTTTTGAGTTTTAGGAGCTCGCGAAACGTCACGTATTTATAGTAATTTTGTTTTGTTTATTACATTCTTGTAATAAACAATAATATGAATTTATTTAGAAAATAATTCCCATTACATATTCTCTATCGAATAAAATTTCAAAAGAAAAATACTTACCTACTAAATTTATCCTACAAATATTTGCAAATTTGGAATTAATTACGATATTTTATGCTTGAAATAACCTTTTCTAAATATTTTTCCCAGACCTATTTAGTAATGAAGTGGAAATTTATAACATAAGTATTCATATAAAGTGTGTATTGGGGTTGAAAGAATATCCGATAACCCAAATCGTCTCGTGGGTGTAGATTGCCCAACATTAACTTCAAAATAATCACATCACCTAACTTTAACCGACTGTACCTACTGTAAACAAAAATGTGCTACACTACGATTCCAGATTTCAGATTAGAGATTTAATAATACACAATATGCTGATACGTCTCATTACGAATTTTTTGGGAGATTTTCACGACAGCACAATCCAGCGGCCAGTCGAAGAAGACAGTTACCCAAGTTCATAAGGCACCTAAACATTTAAAATAACTTGAGGTTTATATCAACATCAAACCATTTATTTCGTCCAATTCTCTACTATTTTACATGTGCAGACACTTAATACACAAAATCGCATTACTTTTATATATATTAAAATCTACTTCAAACTATTGTTACGAGCTTCAGGTTCGTGACAATTAAAAACTGCCAATTGAATTACCAAAATCGACATTTCCATTACCGAACACCAGTTACAACTTAAAACACACTAAAAATTAATCACAATGATCACTTCAGTACGCACTGATATCGCTTTTAAGTATTGGCTTAAATCGTCAATTCAATAATCACTCGGTCACGGTCGTTACTGGCCATATATATGGCTTTTTCCACTAAAACATCTGGAATGTTAGAGCAAATACCGGTCCCGACCGACTAGGTGTAGAAAGTTCTAGTATGGAGTTCTCTAGAAGGATTAGTTCTGCTACTCGATACTAGATGACGCTAGTGCCATGTACCAGGCATCAACTATGACGTGTAACACTATTATTTAAACGATTAAACAGTCAAGTTCCCGCCAAAAACTCCATTTATACGAGGAGCTAAACTTCAAAACGTAATTTGTCACTCCGATCAGATTGTTGGGAATCAAAAAAAAACTTTATATTAATAAATTAAAAAACTAATTAAGACCTTTCTTATTTCTTCCTGGTAGTTAAGAGACATATTTCGTTTTACAAATAAGTTTTAAATATTGTACCATACAAAATTAGATTGTTTTTATAAAAAAAACAAGTTGGACAAATCATGTTTTGAATGAGTAGGTATGGAGAAATCACGTTTAGCTTTATGATTCTATAGAAAAAAGGCAAACCTACTCAGCTCATTCTAGGTAACAATAAATAAATTAATATATAATTTTTCCTTATTTATCAAAAAAATTAGGCAAATATGAATTGCAATTTCTTCTTTCAGGAAACTGTCAAAGGACAAAACCTTTTTTTGCTCAAACAATATACATTTTCTATTTTTTTTAAAGGGACAAATATGTTTTTGCTTGGATACATGACATTTTTTAGTTACAAGTAACCATAGAGATTACGATTAGCGCGTCTATGGATTAGCGCATTTTTTTGTAAAATGTGCGTGTAAACTGTGGACATGAATTAATAGCATAGATATTAAGATAAGAATAATTTTTATTTCGTTTTGGTTTAGGTAGAGTATTTATACTGTGGTAGAGCGCCGAAAAGTAGCTGTGAATTAGGGCTCACCAGATGTCATTACAGTCCCTCACAAGTCCACTGCTCAACATAGGCCTCTCCCAAGGAAAGCACGGTTCTGATCCGACTTCCTGGATGTCTTACCAAGTCGTCACTCTGTCTAGTCTGAGGTGAAGTGCAGTTCGTCTGCCGGTACGAAGCTGCCACTTGAGAACCTTCTTTCCCGATCGGTTGTTGATTTATCGTGCTATATGGCCGGCCCATTGCCGT
Source organism: Parnassius apollo (assembly GCA_907164705.1). Classification (NCBI taxonomy): domain Eukaryota; kingdom Metazoa; phylum Arthropoda; class Insecta; order Lepidoptera; family Papilionidae; genus Parnassius; species Parnassius apollo. The sequence continues at coordinate 4,209,176 of CAJQZP010000851.1, forward strand.
TTCAGCTTACTAATTCGTTGGGAAATGCCGTTTACTTCTGCTGCGGATATCCTCGCTTTTAAGTCTATCACATAGCTCTCAGCATAGCCCTATCCATAGCTCGCTGAGCGACCTCGAACTTCCGTTACGTTTGATACGTTTTGAGGTATGACTGAAGAGAAGATGTGTCGTAATATCTTGAACCGTCTTGAACCGTGGACCTCTTGGTCGAAGTTGAACGTACCTAGTCGTACTTTTTATCTCAGGTAAACATACTCGTCAGCAACTTTGAGCTTAGTGCTCCCAACAACTACCGGCATAGGTGTGACAGGAAGTTACATATGACTTTTATGTTGTCCATGTTCATCTTAAGATTTATCCGTTGGGAGACACTATTGAGGTCATTAAGCATGTCCTTAAGGTCCTTAGGTCCTCCAGCGATTCTGCCATAAGAACTATATCGGGCTAAAAAGTTTAGCGGCGTGAATAAAATTTTATCGGTTATTCGGCGGCTTGGAATGTAAACACCAGCGCTTAAAAAGAAGTATAAATCCGCCTCCAGGTCTTTCAAAAGAGTCATTGACAAGGCAAAGTGAGAGCACAAGAGGCAGAATTGGCGAGAAACTAATTAGTCTTCCTTCGGGAACCCTAAAAACCCTCTCAGAAATGAGGGGAGGCCTGTGCCCACAATACGCAACAATAAAGGAGATGGCCAAAAATTGTATGAACCTGTGCCCCAGACTGTACAGAGATGAAAGCTATGTCATTTGAAAGTACAGATGTTCTATATAAAGAATTAGAAAAATGCATGTAGCTACGCAGTAGTGGACAAAAGTTATGAAGATTTAAAAAAGTTGATTTTGGCAGTCGAATTTTATCATTATTATTTATTACACACATTGAGCTATTATGTACTAGAGGCGACACTGCATTCAGCTACTCTGTTCCACTCAACTGCGGTGCATACACCGCACTTTAATTAGTCACTCGCTAGGCGCTTGTAGAGTTGTCACGTGTTGTGTTGATTTAAAAAAAATCTCTTGATAAAAATATGCCGTCGTGTGTACTTAGATATTGCAAAAATAATTCAATAATTGTCAGTAAAAACCAAGGAATTACTTTTCATCGGTTAATAAGATATTTAATCAATAAAAAAGTATTAAAGTTTAATAATAAAACAATTATTCCTAAGACACCATCTCGTGTCATGGAATATAGATTATGAAATTAATTTGTTCAGATGCGACATTTCTGTGGGTACTTAAGTATAGGACGAATATATTATTATACACATTTTTTTTGTAGAAACATATATAAGTTATCATATTTAGGCTAAATTTTTTATATTTAAATCTGCTCATTATTCTTTTATTTTATTTTTAGATTTCCGCATTAAATTCAAAATTGAATAAATTCGTCCATTTTTAACACTCGTGCCAAGCATTAATGAACGACTCTATTCTATTTTAAATAAATATATTTGTAATTTAAATGTATTAATAACTTTTGTTAAACATACAATTAGTATGTTTTTTACATTTGACTTACATACATTTTAAAATATTCAGATAAAAATATCATTAAAATGTAATTGTTGCGGACAGCGAGTGAAATCGACCATCGCCTCGCACCGCACCCACGACGATACGTCCCGCGCGCCCAGCATTGGAACAAGGGCCCCACGCGGACGGCACTCCTACTAACACGGTGCTTACGGCGCACCGAACTACGGAATAAAAGAAGCGCTTCTGGCGCGGATTCTGCATTCGATCGGCGGCAATTCGAGCGGCGGAAACTCAAGCAACAGCAAGCAACCCGAACAGAAGAACCAACAAGAATCCCTATTAGTGTTAACTACTGCAATTGTAAATAGTGTAAATATAGTGTGTCATTTCGTCAAGTGATTTAATTTCTACTCAACCCTTTTTATAGTCAGACAGATGTCACAGTTTTAATTCAGTTTTAAAGTAAATAGTAGCTCCTAGCGAATTAAACACAACACTATAAATTAAATACAGTCCACTCGCTTTCATCCCCCACAGTAATTGTGATGTAATATTATATTAAATAAGCAAATATAATATACAAAATAAATGACAAAATTCAATAAAATTGTTCTCGATATAATTTACTTATTTAACAATACAATCTACTATAACCTACGGATCATTCCACCTATGTTTACTCTATGATAAAAAAACCAACCGCGCGAACACAGAGTAGCGAACATTTTTTGTTTGAAATAGCTGTTCTAGTACGTAAGTACATATTCACAAACTAATAAGAGGTACATATTACTTCAACGAGTACACAGTGTAGATATTAATAAAGTTCCAATTCACGAGTATTATGTAGGTTAATGTATATGCATGATGATTAGGATGTATCCTAACTGGTTTAGCCAAAAAAAAAACAAGGACAGCAGTTTTTTCAATCTTTGAAATTATTATTTGTAGCTATTTTTGTAACATAATTATATTAATACTATTATTGATCGAAGTGGATTACTCGCGGGGCACTTACTAAATAAAAGTAAAATACGACAAAACACAAACATGAAGGAAAAGCGTACATGTACCAAGAAACTCCAAGTCGGTAAACGTGAATCAGAATCAGATCAAGTCTGATATTGACACAGACTGTTTTGATGCTTGACGAACGGGTTCAGTGTTGCAAGTACAATAACGCTATCCTTGTAATGTAACGCTATATATTTAAGCAGTTGCTGTATTAAACAAATAAATAAAATCCTATCCTTTAGTGTATTTTGATGTATTAATTCATTATGTTAATATCGACGAACTTTTGCACAGGAATGGCGGTACATCAAATTAAATGCTTGTTTTTAAACAACTGTATATTTCATGTGGCATTAGTCTTTACAACACATGTATCCACTTATTATCACTCACCGAAACACTTTATCACAACCGTAGTGAACACTTCACTAATCCAGTATCATTTACATAGATTCCACAATACACGTCTATGCGTTACGACTGTTGATCTACGAATGACCTCTTCACTGCCTACCCTTACAGCATTTATAGCAAGAATAAAATAGGGTTTGGATTTGACTTCCGCAAAAGTCAAATCCATAGTCGATAACAAAACAGAGTATTTACCAACCGGATGTTATCGGAAAATATACAAAATGTCAACAATAGCAAGAATAAAAAGGGTTTGGATTTGACTTCCGCAAAAGTCAAATCCATAGTCAATAACAAAACAGAGTATTTACCAACCGGATGTTATCGGAAAATATACAAAATGTCAACAACTCGGCCATCCGTTTATCAACGAGTCCCTCGTTGCGATTTTATGTCTACATTAACAATTAAGTGATTCAGTTAGTTCATAATCATATATAATCATAAATTTAGATATAATATACAAAAATTATATAAATTTGCAATAACACAGTTAATCTACTTATTACTATTATAAGTTAATCTATTTATTATTATTATTATCATATCACGTTGATTTAAGAAGCTGAAATATACGGTAGTGAAGACAAAAAAATCATCAAATCACATTAATAGTCAACCATATATGGATCCTAATAGTTAGTTTATTTAATACGCTAGTTACATTTTGTATTAAATCTTAAAATATAATTTATTGCAACATAAAACCAGAAGTAATAGTTTCCAAGGCTCTTAAAAGCTAAATACATTTCTTATAGTTAAGATAGGTTCATTATAATTTAAATCAATTATGCAATTAACTTTTTTTTTGTTTAAATTTCATCTTTCAACTTAATTATCTTATGTAAGTTTAATAACGAGTGGGAGTGCATACAGACACATTACCTTAGTCAGGGGATAACGACCCCTCACGCTTGAGCAGATAATGCATATAACATCAATTGCAGACAAGAGTGGGCATTGCAACTCCAGCCGAAGACCTTGGCTAGGGATTTCAACCCTCACTCAGAACCTAAAACTTATCTCATTCAACAATCAGTATTTTATTTTTATTCATCATCACTATCGCTATTGTTATTACTTGAATTCTCATCACAATCAGTAGACGCATTATGATTAAACATGATCCAAGGAAAAATTTTATCAATGGTCACAACAGCCTCGTAACGCCTCCCCTTTCTTGATAGAGGAGTGTCCTCGATTATGAAACGGTCATTTGGTAATACTTTTTTATCCTATAAGGCCCTTGACATTTCGGCTCAAGTTTTTTTGATTGCCCTTCTACACCAGTAACTGCTTTAATTACTCTTACTAAATCTCCTTTATTAAATCTAACCCCGGTATTTCTATGTTTATCATATCTTTCTTTATCTTTATTTTGTTGATTTTTAGGGTTCCGTAGTCAACTAGGAACCCTTATAGTTTCGCCATGTCTGTCTGTCCGTCTGTCCGTCCTCGCTTAATCTCTGTGACCGTTAGTACTAGAAAGCTGAAATTTGGTACCAATATGTGTATCAATCACGCCGACAAAGTGGTAAAATACAAAATTGGAAAAAAATGTTTTATAGGGTAGCCCCCCTATATGTAAAGTGGGAAGTGATTTTTTTTAATTTCAACCCTAACGTGTGATATATTGTTGGAAAGGTATTTAAAAATGAATAGGGGTTTACTAAAATAATTTTTTGATAATGTCAATAAGGCCGGGACTCCACCAAAGCGGAGACGTGACGAGCGGAGAGGAGATGTTTTTTAAACAACCAATAGAATTGTGTTATTGACACATCTCCTCTCCGCTCAGTTTCAGTGGAGATCGCTGTGCGGAGATGTGTAATATTTGTATGGCGCGATAGAAGCGGAGATGTGAGCTGTGCGCGGACGACGCGCAGTGAAGACGGTGGTGGTGTACAAAAACATCTCTTCTCACCCAGCACACCACACACATCTCCGCTTTGGTGGAGTCCCCTGAGCTGAAAAACATCTCTTCTCGCACAGCATACAGCACACCGCACACATCTCTGCTTTGGTGGAGTCCCGGCCTAATTTCGGAAATAATCACTCCGAAAGTAAAAAACAATGTGTCCCCTCTAACTTTTGAACCATAAGTATAGAAAATATGAAAAAAAAACTGAAAAGTAGAACTTATAAGGACTTTCTAGGAAAATCATTTTGAACTTGGGTGGAAACAGTACCCACTACCGGGAGCAGATGCAGGAGCGCGGAGCGCTGCTGGAGCGCGAACATAATGGATACCCACCTTTAAACTCATAGGTGGGAACACTTATTGTGACGGCCGGGAAACTACGGAACCCTACACTGAGCGTGGCCCGACACGCTCTTGGCCGGTTTTTAATAAGTTCATTAGCTTCGGCTCTAATTTAATTTAAATTATTAGCTGTGGTATCGGGTGCTACTTCTAAAATAACTTCGTTTAATATGCCTTGACTTGGATTCGTTACTTTATACTCAAATAGAAGTTCACTTGGAGTCTTTTTTGTAGTTGCGTGAATGGTTGTATTGAGCTCAAGCTGAATGTCGGGCAGGTGTTCGTCCCAAATACCGTTTGGTTTATCGTATTTCATTGAGCTGCTAGAATAGAACAATTATAGCGCTCAACTTAGCCGTTTGCACGTGGCGTTGCCATAGCATTATACACGTGTTTTATTCCACAAGATTTGATACACGATTTAAATTTAATGTTAGTAAAACTAGTCCCTTGATCTGTAATAAGCCTAAACGGTGTTCCAAAATAGCTGATATGCTAGCGAAATACTGTAATCGAAGTGGTAGATTTAGTGTTTCGAACTGGTGTGAGGTTTATATATTTTGTAAATGCATCTACGATTACAAGAATGTATGTATTTCCGCGTTTTGTTCTTATATAAAGGCCCAAATGGTCCGCATGGATCGTGTCCCGCTTTCGCTCCACCGGGTACTTTATGATGAGCACATTTCATACAAGCTGCAACATACTTTTTTATAAACCGACGCATTTTGGGAAACCAATATGATTCCTTGATACGAGAAAGTGTTTTGTCGTACCCAAAGTGACCAATATCGTCATGGTTGCTTTTAAGGATTTGCCACCTAGCCCCTTTGGGTACCACCCATTTCAAAGTGTTATCATTCATAACTTTGTATACTCGCCCGTTTTTCAACTTAAAATTCTTAAAAATATCCGTTACTTCTTTCGTCACTGGACTTTGAAGGACTCACGCAATACGTTTAATTTTATCGTCATTTTGCTGAATTGTAATTAACCACTCTTCTGTACCAACATTAAGAACGTCTAGGGCCCGCTCATTATTTCCAGTACTTTCTACTGCTCCCCTACTTAATGCGTTCACATGTGCCATCCTTTCCCCAGGCCGATACTCTATTTCACAATCGAACTCCATAAACTGGATCCACCATCTGGCGATCCGTGGTACTAGGTCTCTTTTTGTTAAAGTGCTTCGTAAAGCATTGCAGTCCGTTACAATTTTAAATTTTCGCCCTAATAAATAAACTCTAAATTTATTCAATGATGCTATTACTGCCAAGGTTTCTAGCTCATAAGAATGAAGTTTTTGTTCGTCTACCGAAGTTTGTCGGCTATAATAAGCTAGTGGTTTAAACAATCCTGAATCATCTCTCTGCAACAGGATCCCAGCGATTCCGAAATTACATGCGTCTGTATGAAGTAGAGTTTCCAGACCCGGATTATAAAGATACAAAATTGGCCTTTCCGTGAGTTTTGTTTTAAGTATCTCAAAAGCTTGAATTTCGCTGTCACTCCATTTCCAATGAGCATCCTTTTTCAGCAATCCCCTCAAAGGTCTTGCTATTAGGGCGAAATCCCTAATGAACCGGCGAAAGAAACTCGCCAGTCCCAAAAATCGCCTAACATCATGCACGTTGTGTGGAACAGGAAATTCAGAAATTGCGTGTATTTTGGCGATACCCGGTTTTACACCCTCCGAACGAACTTCGTATCCTAAGTATTCGATTTTATCAAAAAGGAAGTTACATTTACTGAGCTTCAATGTAAGACCACTCTGGTTAATTGCCTTTAAAAGTTGTTGTAATACAGAAAGATCTTCGTCGAAAGAACTCGATGGTATTAAAATATCGTCCATGTAGACCAACACGGGGACGCCTTTTGAAGGATTTTATTCATAGTTCGTTGGAAAACAGATGGAGCATTAACAAGGCCAAAAGGCATTCTGTTAAATTCATATTGACCATCTGGAGTAACGAAGGCAGTCTTATCTTTGGACTGTTCAGCTACCGGTATCTGGTAATACCCAGATGCTAAATCAAGAGTCGTATAGATGGAACTTCCGGCCAATAAATCAAGCTAGTCTTCGATTCTAGGCAAGGGGTAATGTTCCCGTTTGGTTTTCCTATTTAACGCACGATGGTCAACGCAAAACAGTTTTTCGCCAGTCTTTTTGTTTACAAGCACAATAGGACTAGCAAAAGGTGAATTTGACTCCCTGATTATACCGCTCTCCAACATCTCTGTAACCATTTTGCGCACAATCTTTCTGGTTGTGGTAGTCTATATGGGCGATATACAACAGGAGTAGTATCTTCTAGTTGGATCACCATTTCGGTCTCATTAGTGAATCCTAAATCTTTTAAACCAAAAAAACATTCATGATATTTTCTTAAAAGTGTTTTTAATTCTTTTTATTGTTCAGAGGTTAGTTATGTACCACATTGTAATGATGAATCGTCTAACAAAAGCGCATTACTTACTCCTATCTGATTACACAAAAGTGCTTCACTAATTACCATGCTCAGAGTTAATAATTGTCCAATTTTAAAATTAACCTCCTTATCTCCAATATTTTGTACAAGAACCCCCCCCCCCAGAACCTCCGCACAAATTGTATTCTCCGGGGAATAGATAATATGCTTCACCATTGTTTAACTGCCTAATACTCCCATTGACATAAACCTTGCCATTATAATTTTTGTCTTTACCTTTCACACGAACTAACTTTGTTTCAGCAGTCTGTATTATTAAAGAAGTTGAACAAAATAAAGGGTACTTTTGCAAATCCGTATTTACTAATCTTATTTTTATTTATTTATTTAATATTCTTTATTGCACACCATATATAAAAAAATTACTAATTATATATACAAAAGAAGTATGCAATGGGCGGTCTTATTGCTGATAGCAATTTCTTCCAGACAACCAGTGAATGGACAGGATTACACAAAAATTACAAGGGTAGGGCACATTGGTGTGATAAAAAAAAGAATACACATTTCATATATATATATATATACACATATACATACATACACATATATACATATATATATATAAATATAACAAAACATACATAGACTACAAACATATATACATACAAAAAATATATATTTAATTATTTAACTAAATGCAATCAATATACTACATATATATTATATTATATTATATTATATTATATTATATTATATTATATTATATTATATTAAACGACTAGTGTGGGAGCGAAGTGCAAGGTAATGGTTCTTTACTAGTTTTTTAAAAACCGGTAGGGATGGAGCGCGTTTGACTGCCAATGGGAGTTCATTCCATAAACGAACGGCCTGTACAGTAAAAGACTTGTTCATAAATTTACTAGTATGTAGTGGCATATACAATTTCAAGCTCTCTGCTGATCTCAGGTTACGCGAATGGGAATCACGAAGAAACACAAACCGATTTTTGAGGTAAGAAGGGTAAGAAGGATTAAAGAGAATACTATAGAGAAGATGAAGTATGTGAGCATTCCGATGAAGACGTATCGACAACCACTTGAGCTTAGTACGAAAAAGAGAGACATGGTCATATTTACGTAATCCAAATATAAACCTTATACAGAAATTCTGAATTCGCTCAAGTTTATCAAGCTGAGCTTCGGTGAGATCTAGATAGCTGACGTCCGCATAGTCGAAAATAGGGAAAAGAAGGGACTTGGCAAGCACAGTTTTGGTGTATATTGGAAGAAAGTTACGTAATCTACGCAAGGAGGCTGCAGAGGCATAAACTTTACGGTGGATCTCTTTGATTTGATGGTCCCATGACAGATTTTTATCTATGTGAATCCCCAAGTTCTTCACTGAATCTCTGTAAGGGATATTAGTTTTATTAAATACAATTTGGGGTAGGTGATCAACTGATAACTTATTCAGCATTTGCGCGCTACCGATGATAATGGTTTGTGATTTAGCTGGGTTAACGTGAAGGCCGTATGCTTTACTCCACTCGAGAATTCGTTCGAGATCTGTATTAATGACATTGATAGCATTGGGGAGATCGTTGGGACAAGCTTTAGTATATATTTGCAGATCATCTGCATAAAGGTGGTAGGAAGAAGTTAAATTATTAGATATTGAGTTTATAAAAACTGCAAAAAGTAAAGGAGATAAAACGCCTCCCTGCGGCACACCAACACATACGTTACACCATGATGATAATGTATCATCGATGCGTATACGTTGCTGGCGCCCAGACAGGTAACTTCGAAACCAACCAATCGCTGTTGGAGATACGTTAAGAGAGCGCATTATACCAAGTAGGACATCATGGTCAACGGTATTAAAGGCATTACTGAAATCTAATAAACAAAGAACAGTTACTTCGCCGCGTTCCATTCCTAATCGGATGTCATCGGTAATGTTCACCAATGCTGTGGTAGTACTGTGTCCAGGTCGAAATCCTGACTGTAAAGGATTAAGGAGAGAATTAGCACAAAGAAAGCTGTTGAACTGTATATAAACCAGGCGTTCAAGGACTTTTGATAAGAAGGGCAGTAAAGAGATGGGACGATATTCAGAAAAGGACGCAGGATTAATTTTCTTTGGGATAGGAATAACTTCAGCATTTTTCCAAGATGATGGAAAACTATTTGTAGAAATGGAGAAGTTAAGGATATGACAAATAATAGGAAGAATAATATCAAGAATAGGAAGAATCATATTACGACTGACACAATCACTTCCCACTGCATTGGAAGTAATAGATAAAACGCTCTTCTCAACGGCACAAGCAGTGAATGGTTTAAAAATAAAAGAGGAGTGACTGGGAGTGGGAATAGTTGAAAGAAATGTTAGTGTATTAGCCTTAGCAGTACTATCTAAGCAGGATGAAGAAGAGAAATGTTTATTTAAAAGATTAACGTTTAAATCATTTGTCGTTGGAGTATTCTTAGATTTCCCAACACCCAATGATCTAAGAAATTTCCAGACCTTTGCTGTATCCCCATTTTCAACTGACTTATGAATATGAAGGCGTTGAGCATCCCTACACACCTTATTGCAGTGATTGCGAATGTTAATATACTTTTCCCTATTAAACGCATTTGGGTTACGTTTATACTTAGCCTTAGCTATCGCTTTTTTATTAATAATATGTTTAATATCATCGGTAAGCCAAGGTGATGGACGATGTTTAATTTTGACTGCGCGTACAGGTGCATGAACATCATAGATTTTTATAAGGGCTGAAGTAAAGATTGAAACTTTACTATCTAGGTTATCTGCGTTAAAAATATTTGACCAGTCCCAAAGTAGCGCATCCTTTCGAAGACTGTCTATATCCATGCCACCAAAATTACGCTGCAGTAGAATTTTTGGTTTGAATTTGGGAGATCGGGTATTATAGGATAGAAAGATAAGGTCATGATAGGAGAAGGCATCGGCCGCATATTGGCCGTGCTTCGTGACTAAGTTGCAAGAGGAAACTAAAATAAGGTCAAGGAGAGAGGGATTCGAGTTTGGAAAATGATGCGTGGCATTTAGTGGTAAAATAGAGAGATTACTAGAATATACGATTGACTGAAGAGAAGAAGCCCTGGTATCTTGTTTAAGGAGGCACGTGTTAAAATCACCCATAATAATCGTGTGTGAATAGGAGGGAGTAAGCTTATCAATGATGTTTTGGAATGAGTTAAAGAAGTCAATACGCATAGAAGGGCAGTAATAAACACCAAGAAGAACTTTTGAGTGTGATAGTGTGGCTTCAATGAAAAGATGCTCACCGGCATTTAGCCGGTTTAATCTTCTAAATATAATGTCTGTATCTGTTTTTATTATTTGTAAATTAGGTCTCTCTGTAAAACTACGAGTATGTCCGAGGAGAACAGGACAATTAAGGCATCATCTATAATAAGGGCTTCCACATTATTTTCCTGGACACCCTGAACCTCTATAGTCACTAGGGCTTTATGTCTATAGGGTACATTTCCTAATCCCCTGAGCACTAGGCCTTCAACTTGCCGCCAGCTTAGTCCTAGGTTTTGAGCTGTACTAAGGTGGATCAAGGTACCCTGACTGCCGAGATCGACATGACAATTCGTGACGTGGCCATTAATTTTCAATGGAATCGTATATTTACTACTCGTATTTACCGTGTTATCTACTATAAGAACTGATTTTAGATTTCCTTCCTTGGTACCTCGATTCTCCCTAGGGCACTCAGAGGTTATATGTCCCAAAAAAATTACAATTATTACATCTAATCTTAGGTTTATTACAACGAAAAAATGGATGTCCTATCTCTTTACAATTAAAGCATGACATTTGACTGTAATTAGGCCTGTGCGATGCGTTAGGTTTCGAAATAGGTTGTGTATTGTTAAGTATCGTAGTATTTGATCGACGTTCTCTGTCCTTTAATAAAAATTTATCATTGGAGTTTTTGTTTTGATCAGTTTTAATAGATTTGAAAATTTTAGCACTTGCACCCCTATCGTTAATGCCAGCATTAAACAATCGACGGCCCTTTTTCCAAATATCTCACAACGATTGAGTAAGTTCATTTTTCAATAATAATAAAGTTCTAGCGAATCACCAAAACGAACTCTCTTATTGAGCATCTCTGTTAATAATTCTGCGTAGTAATCACGTGAAGGAAAAGACTCCTTTAGTTTGAACTTCCATTCAGACCAGGAAAAAAGTAAAGTAGGTAAGCCCTGATACCACGTTCTTGCTACCCCACTTAATTTAGGCAAGGAGTAATGTATAATTTGTCTTTCATCCCAATTATAAATTTGGGCACACTCTTCAATCTTATGGATCCATGCGTCTATTGATTGTTCTTTACAAAGCGGGTCGAATTCAGGAATAACGTTATTAAAGACAGGAAATTTATCACGATCACCTACGTTCTTGAAATCCTTCATAACGTCTATAAATTTTTCAAATAATTTTGTTTCATTGTACCTTGGTTCATCTATTGACGCGGGTGAACTGCTGCTTGAAGTCTTTCGTCGCCGCTGGTGCCGGGATTTATTCTCCTTGCGCTTGCTTAACGACCGAAAACGCTCACGGCAGAACGTGCCACGATCGGCTCGACGCCGGGACCTTGATGATCTTGTCTCTCGTAGCTCATCTCGCGAACGAGATCTCAGCTCTCGGAAATGATTGCAGATCCGCTTAGACATGATGACTCATGAAATAAAAAAGAAATAATTGTTTCAATACAAAAAAAATTATAACTTAATTTAGTGAAGCTAACTAATTATTCGTAAAACAATTAATGTTCATATTATAGTGAAAATGATGTTTGTTCTTTTCTTTGACATATTTCATTTAAAAACGTTCAGCTAAAGTTAAATACTAATAACGTACCACATTATGTAGACTGACAAGTCAGTTATTTATTTGGGCCAACTATATATATTATGATCCTTTCCTAAGTTGAAAGCGTTATAGTAGTAAAAAAAAACAAACTGGTATAATTTTCATATTTTCGTAATTGATTATATTTCAGTTTTACGAAAAATATTACTAAAATTCAGACTTATTTCCTCAAAATCGAGAAAGAAAAGTTTCGTAGCCATGCTTAATAAATTAACTAAGAAAGGGTAAAAAGATATATTCTTTTAAAACTCTTTACTTACATTAATTAGTTCCTTTCCAGCGGTATCCCACTTCTGAGATGTTAATATCGACGAACTTTTGCATAGGAATGGCGGTACATCAAATTAAATGCTTGTTTTTAAACAACTGTATATTTCATGTGGCATTAGTCTTTACAACACATGTATCCACTTATTATCACACACCGAAACACTTTATCACAACCGTAGTGAACACTTCACTAATCCAGTATCATTTACATAGATTCCACAATACACGTCTCTGCGTTACGACTGTTGATCTACGAAACAGAAATGACCTCTTCACTGCCTACCCTTACAGCATTTATAGCAAGAATAAAATAGGGTTTGGATTTGACTTCCGCAAAAGTCAAATCCATAGTCAATAACAAAACAGAGTATTTACCAACCGGATGTTATCGGAAAATATACAAAATGTCAACAATAGCAAGAATAAAAAGGGTTTGGATTTGACTTCCGCAAAAGTCAAATAGAGTAAAGTAAAAGTAAAGTTACAGCCTATATACGTCCCACGGTTGAGCACAGGCCTCCCCTCATTTCTGAGAGGATTTTAGGGCAAGGAAGTGCTCGCCGCGCTGCCCCACTGCGTGTTGGCGAACTTCACATGTCTTCGAACTATTTTTTTTTTCTTATTCGTCAGACATGCAGGTTTCCTCACGATATTTTCCTTCACCGCCGAGCACGTGGTAAATCAGCACTTAAAATTGCAATTAACAATTTCATTGGTGCCGGCGGGAATCGAACCCGGGTTACTCGCGTTCTGTTATATTTACAGCGAGCGTTAACCATCTGAGCTACCACGCTTCTTGTTTTTATACATAACATAATATCATAAATAAAGTATTTTTATGAGTTTAGCTATTGTTTTTCCCTACTCTGATCTTTTTAAGTATTATATAGCCACATTAAAGGTGCTATAGAGTGACTTCAAAGAGAAGAAATCACTTTAAATACTTTTAAACTTGATTATTTTTCAACAGCTGCTGTGAAATCTTAATAGTTATTCAAAATTCTTTTTTTATTATGATTTAATTAATAGCAATAGTCTTATTTTTGTACAGTTTGGGGCACATTTTGGCTCATTTATTAAAAACTTCTACAAAATAATTGGAAAATTGGTTAAAAATTGCTCATGGGAGTTCGTATATAAAAGTGTCTAAGAAAACTGTATAAAAGTCACTGAGTGTGTTCGCGTATAAGAAAATTTCTTGGGTGTTTTTGTATAGATTGCTTGTCTCGGCACCGTTTGCAACTGGACTCCCTCCAGCCACGCATCCATCGGCACGATACCCTTGACACCTTGGATTGGGTTAGGATGAGAAAAAGGGGGTGGGATAAAAGATAAGAAGAAGAGAATCGTCTGAGTGTTTCAGTTCTGTCTGTTTCCTATTGACCCAGACCAAATAACAGGCGGCAACCACATGAAGGAAGAACTCCTCAGACTTGTCCTGGGGATCAAAACGACCTGCACTCTCCCCCAGAGCCATTAGCCAGACTGCTCGCCGGTCAGGAGAGCAGATTAGGTATTAATCTAGTTCTACTGATAATATCAAAAAGTTAGGGGTAGTCTAACCCCCGCCCAAACTCCCCTTGTTGCATCAGCCAGTATCGGAATCCTTATTGAATGATGTGCAAGTTCATATTCACTTGGAAGAGAAGGCCAAATTGGCCTCTAAAAAACTTGGCGTGCTGAAAAGTATTTCATGCCGGCACAACGCCTGCAACTTTACAAGGCGCAGGTTCAGCCTCACATGGAATACTGTTCACATCTCTGGGCCGGGGCTCCCCAGTGTAAGTTCTTTCCACTCGAGCAGTATTGGAGGTGAGCAGAGGTGCCTGTAAATTATTACGCAAGTGCGAAGGGGCTGCCCTTCCCGCAGCGCCGAAGCCGTTGCAGAAGTAACTGTGTCAATATTCCTGTATAAAAAGTGAGTTGTGGTTTTGAAAGCACTTAACTATCACTTAATTATCAAAATAAGGCTATATGGTGGAGCGTCGAGCCTAAGGTTGCCGAAGTCTAATTCCCCCGGTTAGCCGTGTAGTGGCGGTTAAGAATATCCACTACCCCATATCTTCCCGTGGGTGTCGTAAGAGGCGACAGAGGGAGACAGGCAGGAGATGGGCAGCAGCGTCTTCCTGATGACAACTGTGACGTAATAAAAAACTGCGGTTGCCAACCCGCTCGCCAAGCGTGGCAACTATGGCAAATACCCCCCAATGAACAAATACACAAACAGACGGCCCCCAGTCCCCGGCGGCCCCGCTATTCCTGGCTACGGTGGCGACCATGGTAACGGCGGGGCAGGGGGTGCTAAGAATCTCCGGTGGAGGTTCGGTTGCCACCTACGACGACTCGACCTGGCAACATATAACGCACGCACCCTGAGGACTGACGAGAAGATACTGGAGCTGGAAGAAGAGGTAGACAAGTTGCGCTGGCATATTATTGGATTATCCGAGGTCCGAAGAGAGGGGGAGGACACGGCAATCCTCGAGTCCGGCAACTTGTTCTATCACCGGGAGGGCGACCATCTGTCCCAAGGAGGTGTCGGATTTATCGTCCACAAATCTCTCGTCAACAACGTTGTAAAGATTGGGAGTGTGTCGACGAGGGTCGCGTACCTGATACTCAGAATCACCAAACGGTATTCGCTGAAGGTCATTCAGGTTTACGCACCAACCTCGGCACATCCCGATGAGGAGGTGGAGGAAATGTATGAGGATATTTCCAGAGCCATACATTCCTCCAGAACCTACTACACGGTGTTGATGGGAGACTTCAACGCAAAACTGGGCACAAGAGAAAGCGGTGAGCTGAAGGTAGGGAAATTTGGAGTAGGGCAACGGAACCGAAGGGGCCAGCAGCTGGCCGACTTTATGGAGAAAGAGGGACTCTTTATGATGAACTCTTTCTTCCAGAAGCGGCCCCACAGGAAGTGGACCTGGTCGAGCCCCGACGGTTCGACAAAAAATGAGATTGACTTCATTATGACGACCAGACGTCAACTGTTCAGTGATGTCTCAGTGATCGCAAGGGTGAAAACTGGCAGCGATCACCGAATGGTTAGAGGCACACTGAACCTAAACGTTAAGTTGGAGAGGTCTCGTCTAATGAAGTCAACGCTCCGTTCCCCTCGTGCTCTAATCCAGAATCCCGAAACCTTTCAGCTCGAGTTACGTAACCGCTTCCAGTGCCTAGAAGATTGCAATGCAGTGGACGATATGAACGACAAGCTCGTGGAAACTGTCCATGCGGTCGGAGCTAAGTTCTGTAAGACCCGCCGCAGAAGAACACAAAAACTCTCCGATCACACTCTTAATCTCATGGCTGTTAGACGGGAGATGAGGCTGCAATCGTCAACAGATTTGACAGCATACAGGCAACTGAACAGACAGATCTCCAAATGCATACGGCGAGACTTACGCAACTTTAATACTTCTCGTATTAAAGAAGCGATCGAGCGGAACCAGGGCTCCAAAGTCTTTGCCAGAGATCTGTCTGCCAGAAAGAGCCAACTGTCAAGGCTGAAGACTGAGTGTGGCAACATCGTTTCCGGGACACCTGAGATTTTGAGTGAGATTGAGAGGTTCTATGGGCAGCTGTACACATCATCGTTGGAGCCACACGCAAGTGTGAGTAACGATCCAAGAGCAAGTCTTATCCGACACTATTCCGATGATATCCCGGACGTCAGTCTAAGCGAGATTAGAATGGCTCTCCAGCACCTTAAAAACGGCAGGGCCCCAGGCGAGGATGGAATTACAGCGGAGCTTCTGAAAGCGGGTGGAACACCGGTACTTGAAGTCCTTCAGAAGCTCTTCAATTCCGTCCTCCATGGTGGCATTACTCCAGAGGCGTGGAGCAGAAGTGCGGTGGTCTTGTTCTTTAAGAAAGGCGACAACGCTCTCTTAAAGAACTACAGACCGATTTCCCTTCTGAGCCGCGTCTACGTGCTGTTTTCGAGAGTCATTACGAATCGTCTCGCACGCAGACTTGACGACTTCCAGCCTCCCGAACAAGCCGGTTTCCGAAAAGGCTTCAGTACCATAGACCACATACATACCCTGCGGCAGATTGTACAGAAGACTGAAGAGTACAATCTGCCACTTTGCCTGGCGTATGTGGACTATGAGAAAGCCTTTGATTCCGTCGAAATTTGGGCGGTGCTACAGTCCCTTCAGCGGTGCCAAGTTGACTGTCGGTATATCGAAGTGCTGAAGTGTTTGTACAGTAGGGCTACGATGGCTATCCGAGTACAGAACCAGAGCTCGAAACCTATCCAACTGCAGAGAGGTGTAAGACAGGGTGACGTTATATCCCCGAAACTCTTCACCGCTGCATTGGAAGACGTTTTCAAGCTACTGGACTGGAAAGGATACGGTATTGACATCAATGGCGAGTACATCACTCACCTTCGATTTGCCGACGATATAGTCCTTATGGCAGAATCGCTGGAGGACTTAAGCACTATGCTCAATGACCTCAATAGTGCCTCCCAACGGATAGGTCTTAAGATGAACATGGACAAAACAAAGATCATGTTCAATGTCCATGTCACACCTATGCCGGTAGTTGTTGGGAGCACTATGCTCGAAGTTGTTGACGAATACGTTTACCTGGGACAAATAGTCCGACTAGGTAAGTCCAACTTCGACCGAGAGGTCAATCGACGGATTCAACTCGGCTGGGCAGCGTTCGGGAAATTACGGCATATCTTTTCGTCAGGTATACCTCAATCTCTAAAAACTAGATTGTACAACCAGTGCGTGTTGCCAGTGATGACTTACGGATCTGAGACGTGGTCCTTCACTGCTGGCCGTATGAGGACGCTTAAGGTCGCTCAGCGAGCTATGGAGAGGGCTATGCTCGGAGTTTCTCTGCGTGATAGACTCAGAAATGAGGATATCCGCAGTAAAACCAGAGTGACCGACATAGCCCAACGGATTAGTAAGCTGAAGTGGCAATGGGCCGGCCATATAGCTCGAAGAACCGATAACCGATGGGGAAGAAAGGTTCTCGAGTGGCAGCCTCGTACCGGTAGGCGTAGTGTAGGGCGACCCCCCACTAGATGGAGTGACGACCTGGTAAGACATGCAGGAAGTCGATGGATGCAGGTGGCTCAGGACCGTGCTTTGTGGCATTACTTGGGGGAGGCCTATGTTCAGCAGTGGACTTGTGAAGGGCTGTAATGATGATGATGATGATGATGAATTCCCCGGTCGAACCTTAAAACCTATTACGCGAGCTATTAATCTAAGTGGACTGTATCTACAAAATGTTTCTACACTTATATAAACGGCGACTATAGCATGCGGTACAATGCACTCGCTCTTCCCTAAAAACGAACTATTATTTGCCAAATCGATGAAAGGAATCCTGCTTGATTAGGAGAAAACAAAATTGGAGCGGGTTAAAACACAATTATATCAAGCAGGCAATACAGGCAATATTATTAGGAATATTGACTCACCGGGGTGTCTCATCTCTGCTGTTGGGCACTATAGCTGCGACTTCTGGAACTTCTTCTGGACAGACACTCCGGGGCGAGGCGGTGCGCGACTATATCTCACACGAGGTGAGGCGGGTTTCCTGGAGCTTGACTACTTCCAGGCTAAAGCGGTTCTACTAGCGGTGTGGTTCCAACAACGAGCGCGGCGGGAAGAGGGTGCGCGTCGGTCGCGCGTGCCTTTTATACCTTCGGTTGCGATGATTACGTGATATTCTAGAATCATCTTCTTTCCCCTCCCACCCCACCACCCCGATGTGTCGATAGGAGGGTATGAATGATATCGTTTTGGAAAGGGATAACCGATTTGGCAGCCTATCGTCAAAATAAATAAATACGAATGGTTTTCCGCGCAACTACTATACCTGATTTTGATTCTATTTTGATTTTCTGAAGACCTGATTTTTGCATCTGGTTTGTTCTGAATAACGACTTTATTTTTAATAGGAGCGCCTTGTTTATACTTGTAGCACTTATTTAGCACTTAATTTATTGCTATTAATATTTGTCGAACATCTATTATCGTCACTGCGTTGCTAGCGATACGTTTTGCCAGCAACGAAAATTTCAACAGTTCGTTAGGGAGAAAATTTTAGAGCACCTTAATTCTAAACTTGGCACCTAATTTGCACCTAAAAAGCTCTTAAATTTGGCTTTTTCTAAATGCAAATTCCTGACTTTGCGTTGCTGGCGGACAGAGCTCGGGGAGTGCTCTGAGAAATTGTTCGGATTAATTCCAGCCGCCAAATCTGACGAACGCACATCGAGTCAAAACTCACGATACCATCCACACCACCTGGATGCTTGGCGGTCCACCACTATACGTTATATTAAGTTTTCTTTATTGAAAAACCCCTCTGTGGAATCGTTTACCACCGGCATTTTTTCTGGACCGATAGGACTTAGGGACCATCAAGAAAAGAGGTTACCCCTTTCTAAAAGGCCGGCAATGCACTTGCAATTCCCCTGGTCTTAGGGTTGTTCATTGGCAGCAGTAGTCACAAACCACCAGGTGAGCCGCACGCTCGTTTGCCCCCTCTTCTATGAAAATAAAAATCGGTTTCTAGTGTATGATATCAATATACAAAACAATGCCTCTCAGAACGAATTATTATCGATATCGATATATGAAATCTGCCGAATATTATAATACCTCATTTCTACGAGTAAGTGCTATGCTGCGTTGACTAGGTATGTGATAAATACTAGGTATATGATATATATAATAAATATTAGTGTTATCAGGATTTTGGATGACTAAAACATCTAGGAGAGCTAAAGAATTATTTACCTTTAATTCCATTCCGAATTGTATTTTAGAGTTAATTAAGTTAGGGTGGTATAAAAATGCAATAACTGACTGGTGGTAAAATTGTTAGTGTCGTCTACGTCTTGCTTGTAGAATTTCGGTTTTACAAGAGCTGTAAGAAAGTCCTAAAAGTTCTCCATGAATATATAGGCATGTAAATATTTTTTTATAGGATTGGGTGACAAACGAGCACACAGTCCACCTGATGGTAAGTGGTTGCTGCGGCCCATGGACATCTACATCTATCCTCGATTACAAATCAAAATGCAGATGCGTTGTGACCCGTGAGGACTAAGATGGAATGCCTCGTTTCCAGTAAAGGGTATCTGGTTCTCGACACTCACCATAGGAAACACAGCAGCATTAAGCTACTATTGTACGCTGGTATTCTGTGAGAGCGTGGTCCTTCCCTGGTCGAGCCGAATATTCATGCTACAACTATACTACTAATATAACCGCAGCATGGCTCTACCACGTATAAGTGGTATAAGACCACGTATAAGTGGCGGTATAAGTAAATAGTGCCTGAACATCTAAAATTGACCATATTTTCATTGTCAGCGAGATTTAGGTCTTTTATCTATGTTAGGAATACTTTGGATGTGCTCTGGTGTGTCCTCTCAGGTGTGAGAAGTATTTACCAAGTGTTAAGACAACTGATACGAGTATGTTGGTGAATCGATATGGCTCAATTTGGGACGTAGTGGAGCGTTTGTTTTGTGTATTTTCGGTAACCCATACAATCTCGATGGTTTGGTATATGATGGTATTATCAAATCCAAACTCCTCAGTTCCCCCTGTCACCATGGGTGTAAAGTATCCGAAACGTCGAGAATTAAAAATAGGTTAAATGAGTAAAAAATTTTCCACGATGAGAAAAAGCATAAGTGAAGCAAATTTTAACAAGAATCCATTTTTAATAAGTTTATTATTGAGCCTTTATATATAAAATTTCAATAAATTAATGATACAACAAATAGTTACTTTAATCTAAAATTAAATATAAATAATAATAAATAAAGTTGTTACCGCGCAGCGTTTAATTATTCGTCATCTGTCGCTCCTGTGTCCACTTTTCCGGATGTTGCTGTTTGACTGAGAGCCCAGGTTGCGGGATCCACCATAATGTATTGATATGGATACGTATACGCAGTCGGCCAACCGTGTTGCGCTGGCTGTGAAACATTTGCACTACTATCTTCGTCTCCTTCTTTGAGGGCATTCATAGCGGCTGACAAAGCAGTCATCATGTGTGGGTAGTAGTAAGGGTAGGGGTAAGGATGTACGCCAGTGGCTGGAGAAGCGACATTCTCTAACCGGCATTGTGACTCTTCGCCTGGTTTGCTAAAGCTTGGTGCGTAATAAGCGTATGGATATGGGTTAAATGAGTTTCCATCTGTGGGTCCAGGTACGGGTAGGGCATAAGCGTATTTTACTGCAGGACTTGTAAAAACAGCCCGTTTTTTAGTAGTCACCGTTTCCTCGTGAGGCGAGCTACTGGTTGTTAGACTTGACGTGTATGTCACTGGCATAGAAGCTGCTTGAGACTGAGACGCCGACGGTTTTGATAAAAAGTTGATGGGCTGATCTGTCAGCCATTCTGAGGTTATTCCGTTGTCTTCTGTTGCAGCGACGTACAAATCTCCCGTGATACCATCTTCAGATGGCTTGACGAAAAAGACCGTGAACTGGATTGAGTTGTTTCCGCAAACCTTAGTTAGCAGCGTCACAGTTTGTTAAATAAAACGTTGTTGCAATCACCTCACGAGGAATTATTTACCTTTAATTCCATTCCGAATTGTATTTTAGAGTTAATTAAGTTAGGGTGGTATAAAAATGCAATAACTGACTGGTGGTAAAATTGTTAGTGTCGTCTACGTCTTGCTTGTAGAATTTCGGTTTTACAAGAGCTGTAAGAAAGTCCTAAAAGTTCTCCATGAATATATAAACATGGGGGAAGAGGTAATATCGTCACGTCTCTGCTTGTAGCTCCTCCTTCCACAATAGATAGTCAAAGTGAGGCAATGCTTGATATACTACATATTCTAGGTCGGTTTATACAAGATTAGGTACAATGTTTTCTTCTAGCTTCCTAATTACAAATGAAGTGCATTCTTCAATAGGTCGGCATATAAATATTTTTTTATAGGATTGGGTGACAAACGAGCACACAGTCCACCCAATGGTAAGTGGTTGCTGCGGCCCATGGACATCTACATCTATCCTCGATTACAAATCAAAATGCAGATGCGTTGTCACCCGTGAGGACTAAGATGGAATGCCTCGTTTCCAGTAAAGGGTATCCGGTTCTCGACACTCACCATACGAAACACAGCAGCATTAAGCTACTATTGTACGCTGGTATTCTGTGAGAGCGTGGTCCTTCTCCGGTCGAGCCGACCCATTCGTGCAACAACTATACTACTAATATAATCGCAGCATGGCTCTATCACGTATAAGTGGTATAAGACCACGTATAAGTGGCGGTATAAGTAAATAGTGCCTGAACGTCTAAAATTGACCATATTTTCATTGTCAGCGAGATTTAGGTCTTTTATCTATGTTAGGAATACTTTGGATGTGCTCTGGTGTGTACTCTGAGGGGTGAGAAGTATTTACCAAGTGTTGAGACAACTTATACGAGTATGTTGGTGAATCGATATGGCTCAATTTGGGACGTAGTGGAGCGTTTGTTTTGTGTATTTTCGGTAACCCATACAATCTCGATGGTTTGGTATATGATGGTATTATCAAATCCAAACTCCTCAGTTCCCCCTGTCACCATGGGTGTAAAGTATCCGAAACGTCGAGAATTAAAAATAGGTTAAATGAGTAAAAAATTTTCCACGATGAGAAAAAGCATAAGTGAAGCAAATTTTAACAAGAATCCATTTTTAATAAGTTTATTATTGAGCCTTTATATATAAAATTTCAATAAATTAATGATACAACAAATAGTTACTTTAATCTAAAATTAAATATAAATAATAATAAATAAAGTTGTTACCGCGCAGCGTTTAATTATTCGTCATCTGTCGCTCCTGTGTCCACTTTTCCGGATGTTGCTGTTTGACTGAGAGCCCAGGTTGCGGGATCCACCATAATGTATTGATATGGATACGCATACGCAGTCGGCCAACCGTGTTGCGCTGGCTGTGAAACATTTGCACTACTATCTTCGTCTCCTTCTTTGAGGGCATTCATAGCGGCTGACAAAGCAGTCATCATGTGTGGGTAGTAGTAAGGGTAGGGGTAAGGATGTACGCCAGTGGCTGGAGAAGCGACATTCTCTGACCGGCATTGTGACTCTTCGCCTGGTTTGCTAATGCTTGGTGCGTAATAAGCGTATGGATATGGGTTAAATGAGTTTCCATCTGTGGGTCCAGGTACGGGTAGGGCATAAGCGTATTTTACTGCAGGACTTGTAAAAACAGCCCGTTTTTTAGTAGTCACCGTTTCCTCGTGAGGCGAGCTACTGGTTGTTAGACTTGACGTGTATGTCACTGGCATAGAAGCTGCTTGAGACTGAGACGCCGACGGTTTTGATAAAAAGTTGATGGGCTGATCTGTCAGCCATTCTGAGGTTATTCCGTTGTCTTCTGTTGCAGCGACGTACAAATCTCCCGTGATACCATCTTCAGATGGCTTGACGAAAAGACCGTGAACTGGATTGAGTTGTTTCTGCAAACCTAAGTTAGCAGCGTCACAGTTTGTTAAATAAAACGTTATTGCAATCACAGCGAATATTTTTTCCATTATGAGCAATGTTCCTCTTCGAAATAAATACGTTTTATATAAGCCTTGACCTATCTCGCACCCTCATGCATGAAGGATCATGCAAGGAGTTTTGTCTACTACAGCTGGACTTTATTAAGGTTGTTTCTTCTTTAAAATTAATAAGCAGAGACTTCATAATTTATACTGTTATTTTAATCGGTTAGATTAAGATAACAAACGAATTCACAATCAAGTTTAAATATCATCTTGATTTAAAATTACGGCACGTATAGTTACTCAATTTGATTGACTATCTACACGTTACACGATAACACATGTTTAGGATTTTTCTGGTAATTTGACATTAAAAATGTAATATGATAAACCACCGTGTTACGACTGCGTAGAATTATGAATAAAGTCCTACGTAACTACTAAGTTACGGGTTCTGCGTTCCCCTATGAAAGATCAGAGACTAAAGAAGATAATGAAAAATATTTCATACTATATTGACGAAGTAAATCCATAAGGTATCCAATACCCACATTGATTAATGTATACCGTATGGATTTACTGAAGAAAAAAAGCAAACTTGCCTTAATTTGTTGCATCGGCACACAAATGCTATGCAATCTTTAGAAAGGATAAGCACTTGTGATGAAAAGTGGATAAAGTATGGTGATTAGAATCGTTCATCCTAATAATTAGAGTCAAGCGGGCAGTTGAAACCGTATTCAGTACGCGAATTGCACCAGAGTTATTCAGTTCTTATTAATGATATCTGCCATAACAATTACTATATAAGATATAATATAATGTATGATAATATTTATTTTCTTTCTCTTATATTTTTGTTATTAGCATAACAGTGCAATAATTTTTACTCCAATTCACCATTTAAACACGTTAATTTACAATTTATTCATTTCCATGAACAGGATATTTATAACATTTCTTCTAAAAATTTGAAAAACTCCCATTAAAACGACAAAAGTGTTGGTTTCATTAAAACGAGTTGTTATATACTCGTAGTAACGAGTTTAATATTTATTTATTGATTAGAACGGTAATCTCATATGTCGAAAGAACCTAGTATTTACGTGTTTATGAAAGTAAATCCTCAATTTTAGAATAGAATCATTTTATATTCAGTATTGATTACATGTAACTTTTATTAAGTCATTTTTTAATTTTACCATTGGTTTGGAAATAAACTTCAGTCCTGGGAAGAACCAGCAATAAACCGAGCGGGACTCTTTTTTTAAAGCATAAGTTACATTATAATATTTATACAATTGTTATGTAGACATTTAGAAACAGCATGGAAGCGATCACCTCATCCTTATTCCCAGGGGTTATTATCAATCATGATGTACTCTTTAGTAGTAAAATAACCCTTACTAAACATTAAACCTTTTGATAGATAAGGTTTGTACATTTTCTGGCACTTTGTTGTAGAAGCGTATACATTGCCTCATGTAAGAATTAATGTTTCTTTGGAGTCGAGTAACTGGTATAACTTGTGCTAGTTCCTAGTATTTACAGAATGTAAATCACTTTTTTAATAAAAAAAAATTGTTTTTGTGTATATATATACATAAAATTTTCGTAAATATATTGAGAGGTCATAGTTAATTAAATTAAATATTTCTTTTAAAGGATTCCTTCTGACCTAGGTTATAAATTGCTCTTATGGCCCTCTTTTAACAAGAAGACGGATTGGCCTTTGCAATACCAGAATCCTCGTTGCCAGTCTGGGTATTTTACGTCAGACATAAACAACAAGATACAAGACTACAAGATAGTTCATCATTACAGCCATAGAATTATTAGGCTCAGAACCGCAGCAGGCGCACGCAAAGTGAAGCCGTTTCAAGTTAGCCTTTCAGTACTCGAAATCACGTAGTCGTGTAAAGAGCTCGCGCAATTATGAAAAAAAAAATGACGTATTGTGCTGTTAAAGAGTGTCACAAGTCATCACATAATCATGAAAAAAAATTATAAATCTAATTTCACGGGTCAATACCGCCTAGCATCTTATATTTTTATAAAAAACATTCATCAAAACAAAATAATAAATAGTAAATTTGACAGACTCCAATATAACGAAAATGTTGCTAGGCATAGTAAAATATTTTACCCCATATTTTCTTATTATTGTAATTACATGCTGCCAATATGGGACTATTATTGTTGTATTTTTATTTAGCAAATAAAAATACAATATTTAATTAATATAATTACGTATTTTGGTAATTTTATACTATCGCGGTCACCTTGTTTTTCGGCTCTAGAAAATCGAAAAATCATCCGATTTCCATGATTTTTTTTAATTCTTCGTCTTTGCGGCGGATTTATGAAAAAAAAAAATTAGTAAAATTCTCACCTCAAAATTTCATTAGTTTTATGAATAAATGTGATCATAAACCAACTTCTTCGAATATAATCGTTCATAACTTTTTTGAAAAGCGTTAGATGCAGTTTGTATATTTTTTCTTAATCTACAAAAAAAAAACAAACATTTAAAAAAGGCATTGAAAAATGTTTGTTTATTAATTTTATATCTCACTAAGTTTTAGACTTTAAACGTTATCATAAACGCTCTAGAAAATAGAAAAATTATCCGATTTCGATGGGTTTTTTAAATCTTCGTTTTTACGGAAAAGATCATAATAAAAAGAATTAACTACGTATTATATTCAAAAATAAATCAATAACTTATATTATCCTCGAAAAAATCTTGTATCAAAATAAAAAAATATGCAATCTTTGACTATGATTGCTATATCTTAATCTAAATATTTTTACATATAATTTTTATTATTTGAAATGCAAGCGTATTTTACATAAAATACGCTTGCATTTCAAATAATATCAGCAATGTAGTATTTATAGCAATATTAATATTTATAAAAAATGTGTTACAATTGTACTGTACTATAAATTGCGATAAAAGTAAATAGTTTGCGTAGTTTCTAAACGCGGGAACATATTGAAAAACAATTTTTCAATGGAAAACCGTTCTCATTTTAAATTTATAAAATTTAACCTCAATGAAGCTACCAAACCAATGAAATAACAGTAGAGAAAGTCATAGCGTGGGCGTGGTGGTGGTAACCTTGTGATGGTGGCCACCATACTCCACTTATCATCCCGTGGTTATCGTAAGAGGTGATAGAGAGAAACAAACCAGGAGATGATCAGCATCGTCTTCTTGATAACAACTCAAAATTATCAAAAATCGCGGCTGTCGACCCGCCTATCAAGTGTAACAACTATGGCAAATATCCTCCTCATGAGGCAAGCTGTGGGGAGGCGAATGTTTAGCAGTGGACTTTGTCGAAGTGGCTGTAATCATAGAGTAATTAGACTTAGAGTGATAGTGTCATTCAAAATTCCGGTCAAAGTTGAAGCAACAACACAATTAATGTGTGCATAAGCGGCCTGTAATTACGTTTGCCCGCACGCACACAAGCAAATGAGTAATGTATGCAAGTAAATGACGATTTCCCCAAAAATGGGTAAAGTGTAATAGTAGACATAGTCGTAAAATTAATAGTTAGGTTTGCGTTTAGAATTATTTATTAATAATTTACAAAGAGAGAAATATAAAATTACTTATATTTGTTAACTAATATTTTATTTAAATTATACATATACGTAATATCTTGTGCTATAAAATATATTTACAAATCTATTACGTTATTATATTATTCTGTTAGAAGTTATATATTTATATAAGTGTATAGTATTGTATATTTATTTAATTATAACATACCTTTTTGTATAAAAAATTAAATATTTGTTATCTAATGTTTTAAATATCTTGTGCTAGTATATTCACAAATCTATAATGTTATTATATTATTCTGTTAGAATTGATATATTTATATAATCAAGTATTATGTATTTATTGAATAAAACTAAATTTACGGATTTTATCGCGTTTATTTCACTACTTTTACTTATTTTTAATTCCCGACGTTTCTACACAACCATGTCGGCGACATGACGTCAATGTCATAGTTAGTCCGGGTACCTTCAGTTTTTGAATATTAATTTTTGGTCCGATTTACGCAAAACGAGCTTATAGTATCATGAAGTCTTGCAGTGGTATGCTTAGGTTTGGGTTTAATTTTGTTAATTATAGGATCCCAAGCAGGTGGCAGCACCCATCCATCTTCCTATTGAAATTTGGATGTTTCTTAATTTCAATAGCCTCGCGTATCATCCTTGGTAGGAATCGGTGTTCTTTTGCGAGAATTTGTGGTTTATCAAAACGAATGTAATGGTGGGGACGATCTTGAATATGTTCGCAGACTGCAGACTTCCCGGAGCGTCGGTGCTTCACGTCAGCTATATGTTCTTTCACGCGGGTTTTTATGGATCTTTTTGTTTGACCTATGTAAGAGAGACCACATTCACAATCTAACTTGTACACTCCTGCATCTTGTAGAGGGATATTACACTTGACGGATGGTAAAAATTGACTAATCTTCTTCGGCGGCTTGTAGTATGTTTTAATAGAAGCTCGCTTCAAGATGTAGCCAACCTTGTCTGTGACTCCTCTGACATATGGTAGTACAGCAGGTACACGCTCGACTGTGGCCGCCTTCACTCGGTCACTGTGACGTAGGCGCGGGACCCGAAGCTTGTTGTCTTGCAATACTTGCTTGACGTGCTGAAGTTCGGCGGCCAGATGTTTTCTGTCACAGATCCCTCGTGCTCTCTGAAACAAAGATTTACCCACGGTAGCTAACTGTGAAGGATGATGGTGAGATTCACCATTTAAATATCGGATGGTATGGGTCTTTTTTCTATACACAGTGTGACCAATTGTGTTATTAGGATTTCGAATGACTAAAACATCTAAGAAAGCTAAAGAATTATTTGCCTCTAACTCCATTGTGAATTGTATTTTAGAGTTTATAGAGTTAAGGTGGTTTAAAAATGCAGTTACTTTGTCAGATGGTAAAATTGTGAATGTGTCGTCTACGTACCGCTTGTAGAATCTTGGATTTACAGGAGTAGTAAGAAGGGCTTTCTCCTCGAAGTCCTCCATGAATATGTCAGCGACTATGGGAGATACAGGTGAGCCCATCGCCACACCATCTACTTGCTTGTAGAACTCTTCCTTCCACAATAGATAGCCAGATGTGAGGCAGTGTTTGAGTAATACTGCATATTCAGCAGGCATGTTATTATATTCTAGCTTCCTAGTTACAATTGATATGCAGTCTTCAATAGGTAGGCATGTGAATAGTGACTGAACATCAAAACTGACCATAGTTTCATTGTCAGCGAGATGTAGGTCTTTTATCTCACTAACAAAATGGTATGAATCCTTTGTGTGTGCTCTGGTATGTCCTCTCAGTGGTGACAGTACTTTTGCCAAGTGTTGTGCCAGCTTATAAGTTGGTGAATCGATCTGGCTCACTATCGGACGTAGTGGAGCGTTTGGTTTGTGTATCTTTGGTAACCCATACAACCTCGTTGGTTTGGTACATGATGGTATTAGCGAATTCACGTCGAGATTTAATTTTTCGGAGTGTTTCTTTATTAAATCGCTAGTTGCTTTAAGCGTGTTAGTTGTGGGGTCTGTTTTGACCTTTTTGTATGTACTTTCGTCCGATAAAAGCTGTAGTATTTTAAAATTATACTCTGACGTGTCTTTAATACATACCAACCGATATTTAAATGGTGAATCTCACCATCATCCTTCACAGTTAGCTACCGTGGGTAAATCTTTGTTTCAGAGAGCACGAGGGATCTGTGACAGAAAACATCTGGCCGCCGAACTTCAGCACGCCAAGCAAGTATTGCAAGACAACAAGCTTCGGGTCCCGCGCCTACGTCACAGTGACCGAGTGAAGCCGGCCACAGTCGAGCGTGTACCTGCTGTACTACCATATGTCAGAGGAGTCACAGACAAGGTTGGCTACATTTGCTTGTATTGGAAGTCGAGCTTCTATTAAAACATACTACAAGCCGCCGAAGAAGATTAGTCAATTTTTACCATCCGTCAAGTGTAATATCCCTCTATAAGATGCAGGAGTGTACAAGTTAGATTGTGAATGTGGTCTCTCTTACATAGGTCAAACAAAAAGATCCATAAAAACCCGCGTGAAAGAACATATAGCTGACGTGAAGCACCGACGCTCCGGGAAGTCTGCAGTCTGCGAACATGTTCAAGATCGTCCCCACCATTACATTCGTTTTGATAAACCACAAATTCTCGCAAAAGAACACCGATTCCTACCAAGGATGATACGCGAGGCTATTGAAATTAAAAAACATCCAAATTTCAATAGAGAAGATGGATGGGTGGCGCCACCTGCTTGGGATCCTATAATTAACAAAATTAAACCCAAACCTAAGCATACCACTGCAAGACTTCATGATACTATAAGCTCGTTTTGCGTAAATCGGACCAAAAATTAATATTCAAAAACTGAAGGTACCCGGACTAACTATGACATTGGGACGTCAAACATCTCAGTCCCCCCCGTGACCATGGTTGCTGTAAAGCACCCGAAACGTCGGGAATTAAAAATAAGTAAAAGTAGTGAAATAAACGCGATAAAATCCGTAAATTTAGTTTTATTCAATAAATACATAATACTTGATTATATAAATATATCAATTCTAACAGAATAATATAATAACATTATAGATTTGTGAATATACTAGCACAAGATATTTAAAACATTAGTTAACAAATATTTAATTTTTTATACAAAAAGGTATGTTATAATTAAATAAATATACAATACTATACACTTATATAAATATATAACTTCTAACAGAATAATATAATAACGTAATAGATTTGTAAATATATTTTATAGCACAAGATATTACGAAAAAAATATATATATATAAATTTAATAAAATATTAGTTAACAAATATAAGTAATTTTATATTTCTCTCTTTGTAAATTATTAATAAATAATTCTAAACGCAAACCTAACTATTAATTTTACGACTATGTCTACTATTACACTTTGCCCATTTTTGGGGAAATCGTCATTTACTTGCATACATTACTCATTTGTTTGTGTGCGTGCGGGCAAACGTAATTACAGGCCGCTTATGCACACATTAATTGTGTTGTTGCTTCAACTTTGACCAATTGAATTTGACACTATCACCCTCTATCAGTCTAATTACTCTATGATTACAGCCACTTCGACAAAGTCCACTGCTAAACATTCGCCTCCCCACAGCTTGCCTCATGAGGAGGATATTTGCCATAGTTGTTACACTTGATAGGCGGGTCGACAGCCGCGATTTTTGATAATTTTGAGTTGTTATCAAGAAGACGATGCTGATCATCTCCTGGTTTGTTTCTCTCTATCACCTCTTACGATAACCACGGGATGATAAGTGGAGTATGGTGACCACCATCACAAGGTTACCACCACCACGCCCACGCTATGACTTTCTCTACTGTTATTTCATTGGTTTGGTAGCTTCATTGAGGTTAAATTTTATAAATTTAAAATGAGAACGGTTTTCCATTGAAAAATTGTTTTTCAATATGTTCCCGCGTTTAGAAACTACGCAAACTATTTTCTTTTATCGCAATTTATAGTACAGTACAATTGTAACACATTTTTTATAAATATTAAATTTGCTATAAATACTACATTGCTGATATTATTTGAAATGCATGCGATATTTCTTTTGTGTGTAACAGTTTGTATTAAATTTATAGCGAACTATAGAACTTCCACCTGCCTACGTGATAACGAAGAGTTTTCTTTATGTGGCTGGAAATGTCCAGCTACTTGTGTTAATATGCGACTACTGGCTCGTGATTGGTCTTCCTGTCCAGTGACATGGGAGTGTCGGGTGGGATGTCGATGCTCCGCAGGGTATATAAGAGATGAATACAGTAAGAACTGTATTTTGGTTGATGAATGTCCCGGTAAGAATACCTTTTTAATAACAAATATATAGAAATACGTAAACATGACATATGAGTAGTCATCCACTACAGCCTAATGTAACCACTTGTCAAAAAGACTTATGCAAACTCAACAACAACAACACTCAAACGCTGCTCAATTTTAAGCCTATTAGTCTCTTTTTCCCTATCACTTTAAGTCAAAGTAACTGTGACACCACAGGCCTAAAGACATTTTAAAATTGAGTAGCGTTTGTGTGTTTGACCATAAGATACGTTGACATCATTGACAATTAACTCATTGAGCATGTACAGACTCCTCTATCCTTAATTTTTATTTACTATTTCTTGCGACAGATACATGTTGTTGACAGGAAAGTGTTGTTACCTTTAAATTACCTTTTTTCGGGTTTAAGTCGTATAGGGTGTATCTCCTCCGGTGTCCTTGCAAGTACTGACTTTATTTCATTTTACAATAACCATCGCAATCACATTACGTTATGAGTGCCTTGGCTATTTACATGAGGACTTACTAATAGACGTATATTTGTCCAGAGGATACCTTAAAAATAATCCTATTTTAGGGAGCGTGGTTTATTCCTTTGTCGGTGAAGCTCACGGACGACTTCATAATACGCAAATTATGAGATATCTACTCGTATACCGAGCGTACACTCGGAAAAAACTAAGTAAGCGCCGAACAACATTTTTTTAACAAAACTTCCCTATGGATTAAAAAAATGATTTTTAATCCTAAACTACGACCATTTACTACGCCTTAAAAATAATTCCATGAACTTATTTGTAAAAATATTGTGGTGTCATTGAGAAATGTCACTAAGCCTATTTGAAATTTTTTTCTATCGAGAGAATTACATGATGTCGTGTTTTCCTTTTATGCAAGTAATAGTCATATAGTCAAAAATCATATACCAGAATTTTGGTTTGTAATCTATAAAACTTAAAAAAATATGTAAATTAGAAAACCACCATATTTTCGAGGTATCACCTTATTACATAGAACGCAACCAATCCGAGTTTCTCCACAGGCGCCAATAATTGCACTTACCAAATTGCAAATTTTGATTTAATTAGTGGGGTATGGTTATTTTTGCAACTTTGGCATCCGAACTTATCATGATCTAGTTAGTTATATTTTAAATTATATTTTATTAAAGCTTATGTAAGCAGACGAACAGGAAGTCTAATAAAAACTCGCGTAAATAACCATATAGCTGAGAGCATCGAAGCTCTGAGGAGTGTGCAGCGAGCATGTCTATGATCGTCCCTGTTATTACATCATATTTGATAGTCTACAAACGCCTTAAAAAGTAACACCGGTTCCTGCCAAGTGTGATTCGTAAGGCCAATAAAATTAAAAAATATATCCAAATGTGAATAAAGAGAAAGATAATGCTACAATGTTGTTTTATTTTTGGCAAATATCACATTATTTCCACAAGTCCAGGGTTGACTGGGACAGAATGCCAAAAGGCATTTAGTTTCCCCTTTGTAATCCTTTTAATTAAGGTGTTTTATAGAAATAAATAAACAAATTCAATCGTATCCCAAACGCCTTCACTAATACAAGAATTTTAGATATTTTAAGTTAATTAAGCGTAGAACTTATCTAAAAATTAGGTAGGTATTTGAAGCTAAGAGTAGCTCCCAGGTTTGCTTTGCTCTCTATCTGTTCGTGAAGCGTTAGCACGGAAAGACAGAGAGAGACAAATTTTTTTAAAATAGTTATTCATGTAATTGCATGCAAATAGTCCGCTCAGCTCAATATCAGGCAGTTTATTAAACTTATACCATATGGCATTCTCTCCCAGCCAACTATTAGGTTAAGTAGAGATAAACATATGGGGAGTAGTGCAGCAAACATAAATTAATATTGAAAAAAAAAATAACGATGTAATAGATAAACCAAATATATATGTATATATAAATACATAATCTCTATATATAAAATCTATTGCTGTCCATTAGTATCGCTGAATTTTTGATAAGCAAAATATATAAACAAAAAATATATTTTACGTGGTTTATACCTGGTAGAGCTACACTGCAGCTATTATGGTTATAGCATGAATGGGTCGGCTCGACCGGGGAAGAACCACGCTCCCACAGTATACCAGCGTAAAATAACAGCTTAATGCTGTAGTGTTTTGTACGGTGAGTGTAGAGAACCGGAGATACGTTTTACTGGAATTGAGGCATTCCATGTTACTCCTCAAAGTTGACAACTCATCTGCATTTTGATTCTTAACCGAAGTTAAATGTGGATTTCTATGAGCCACATCATCCACTTACCATCGGATGAGAGTGTGCTCGTTTGCCACCATTACCCTATAAAAAAGTTTACACATAAATTGTATTAGATATGTAAACCATTATATATTACATAAATATGTAAAGAAACAACCTTTTAATTATTATTTTTATAGGATAAAGGTGAAAAAGGGACACACAGTCCACCTGATGGTGGTGGTAAGCTAGCAGTAGGATCCAGCCTCGCAGATCACGAGTGAAGCAAATTACTCGAAATAGCAGCATTTTGAAATAATACTAGTTTTTACGGAATTTATCGCGTATATTTAACTTTTTAAATACCCGACGTTTCGAGAGCTTTACAGCACCCATGGTCACGGGAAGGACTTAGATGTTCAACGTCCAGATGTCATAGTTAACCGCGGTTACCATAGATTAAAATTTAACTTTTGTTCCGATCTACACAGTATGAACTTATGGTATCATGAAGTCTTGCAGTTGTATGCTTGGGTTGGGATTTAATTTTATTTATTATAGGATCCCAAGCAGATGGTGAAGTTAAATTTTAATCTATGGTAACCGCGGTTAACTATGACATCTGGACGTTGAACATCTCAGTCCTTCCCGTGACCATGGGTGCTGTAAAGCGTTCGAAAAGTCGGGTATTTAAAAAGTTAAATATACGCGATAAGTTCCGTAAAAACTAGTATTATTTCAATGTGTAGTGTTCGCGTAAATATAAGAAATCATTATAATAGCAGCATTATTAATCACTGGTCAATCTTTATTATTATTGCTATTGCAACAGAAAAGTTCAACTGCAATGAAATTAGAAACGTCATATAAAATTAATTAGAACAGCGATGTGCAGCAGAAACTCAATTGTTTTTGCTTATAAGAAATTACATGGAATTTCCAAACATCGATATATGTCACGTTTGTTGTAAATAATTTGCCTTCAGCTTAAAGTATCTGTATAACGTGTACCTATGTAATTGTATTGTCATTATGATTCGAAGTCAAAACATGAAGTGAGGAATAATTTTATGCACAGTAATTTTTGTATCCAGTTTACTCGTAGTACTTTTGAATAAAAAAGCTAACGTTACAGCCCATGTACATCCCACAGCTGGGCACAGACCTCCTCTTATTTCTGAGAGAATTTTAGAACAGGGAAGTGTCCGCCGCGGTACCATTCGCGTAGTGTATATTTTCTTTGGCGGTACCCCATGCGTGTTAGCGAACTTCACATTTCTTCGAAATATTTATTTTAATGTTTCTCAGACACGCCTTTTTCCTTCACCGTCGAGGACGTGGTAAATCAGAACACAAAATTTTAATTAACAATTTCATTGGTGCCGGCGGGGATCGAACCCGGGCTGCTTGCGTACTGTGAAATTAACAGCGAGCGCTTAGTCCCTGAGGTTCCACGTGAAGAAACTTTTGAAGAAAGTATAGGCTAAATTCACCCGTCTATATAAAGAGTATAATATAACTATTATATTTTATCTATCTCTATCAATTCATCTCTACTTGTTTGATTTTTTTCACTTTTACGTACTTTTCAAACATGACCTATCTTTTTTTTTATAGATTAGGGGTGACAAACGAGCACATAGACATCTTTATTTATTCTCGATTAAGAATCATAATGCAAATGCATTGTTACTCCAGAGAACTAAGATGGAATGCCTCGTTTCCAGTAAAAAAAGTCTCCGGTTCTGTACCCTTACCATACGAAGCACAGCAGCCTTAAGCTTCTATTTTACGCTGGTATTCTGTGAAAGCGTGGTCCTACCCAGGCCGAGACGACCCATTCGTGCTACAACCATACTCGTAATATAGGTTAGTTAGAAACCTTGAACTTTAGTTGGTTAGAAACCTTTTGAAAGGTGTACTTGGGTTTAATGGAATGAAGTTTAATGTACGTAATTTTGACGTAATTGACCACAAATCATTACTCAATGAAATTCTTTTGTTGTGTGAGGAAGTATTTTTAATAAAAATCAGAAATATGAACGTAGCTTGATTCTTTCAAATAAAACTGAAGTGACCAACGAACTTATAGTTCATCTGATGATGACTGCTTGCTCCAGACCGTGAAAACCTGCAGCAAACTTCAAATAAAGAAGGTTATATAGGCGTTGCCATGTCTGAAGACTAAGATGGAATGCCCTCTACAATATACTCTACATACAGAGTCAGTAAATTAATTCTTGGTGCAATATATGCGCTATTACAACAAGGTACCAGAATATATACAAGGTCTCTCTATTATCAAGATTAAGTATTAAATTAACCAAAAACTGGGGACGTGGTTCCCCCGAGGTGTGTTGACCCCAGACGTTTTCCACGTGCCACACTGCAGCTATTGTGGTTGTAGCATGAATAGGTCGGCTCGACCGGGGAAGGAACACGCTCTCACAGAATACCAGCGTAAAATAGCAGCTTAATGCTGCTGTGTTTCGTATGGCGAGTGTAGAGAACCGGAAACCAGTTTTACTGGAATCGAGGCATTTCATATTAGTCCTCAAGGGTGACAACGCGTCTGCATTTTGATTCTTAAGTGAGGTTAAATGTAGATGTCTATGAGCCACAGCATCCACTTACCATCAGGTCAACTGTGTGCTCGTTTGTCAGCCAATGCTATTAAAAAAAACCTTGTAAGTTTAGTGCTGAAGCTACAATATAAATGAGTCAGTTATGGACGACATGCACACACGGAATGTCAGCACAAAATAAATACTGCTAGTAAGTAACGTGAACAGACGTATTCAGGCATTGTTTTAGAAGACGATAACTCAACAGCACAACAGATTTTAAATGCTCAATTGAACACAATGTCTTTCTCAGGTCGTCTTGGTGTGTTCTGAAATTAGCAAAATCGGCCAGTAAAACATAAAGAATAAAAAGTAAAGTTAATATTGTTAACACGCTGTGCTGTCTTATTTGGGTTCTCCCAAGAGTTATAAAGCATTGAATCCGCCGCGCTGCGCTGCTAGAAATATTTATGCCTCAGGCATGCAGGTTCCATTGCCATGTTCTCCTTCATCGCCGCGCAAGTTGTAATTAAGCACTTAAAAATTAATTAATAATTTCATTGATACCGACAGGGAATCGAACTTGCTTTGCTTGGATATTGTGAAATTTTAGGACTTAATCTTTAAGATATCAGGGTTTGCCAGAGTACATTATCATCATCAATTTATGTTAAATTAATTAGTCCACTATTTTAAGCATTTTATAGGAAGTGCACTCGATTGCGTTAGCAAAAAATTCTCGGTCAGATGTTTTAATATGTCGAGTAAGTCATCTTACCAAAATTCTACTTGCATTAACAAAAATAGGTATAAATACTAACACAGTGTTTGTTTCGTGTTGTATTAGTATATACCCTTCAATAATGAAGGTCGTGCATACAATATTTGTAACGACAGTTATGAGTGCGGTGAGGCCGGCTCCGATTAGTGAAGACCAACCAGAGAAAGCTGTTCTAACAGTAATAGAAAACATTGAAGACCTTAGAGACAAACGCTCAAATTACGGATATCCTTACGTGAGCCCTTGCGCTGCTGCCTCGTCTCCAGTACCGTCCATCGCTCCACCTGTATCCTATCAACTCAACTTGGATCCCGTACAACAATACATGCGTCCCTACACATACGGATATAATTATCATTATCCTCATTACCGTTCAGTGGATCAAAATGAAAATGAGCTGCTCAGCTTCTCAGATGTAGACCACGTAAACTCGGACAGTGCACCTCTGGGAACTGAAGGACTGCCTGCTTATTATCCCGAAGAACCTAGAATAGCAGTTATAAATCCTCAAGTTGCCCCAGCACAATCCTTTGCGTCTTTTGGGGTGTTTCCTTATATCAATCCTAGTGCTCTAAATGTGCCTTTTGTATTAAGCTGTTCACCATCAATAGTGCAAGGTCAGATGGTTCAGGCGCAACCGCAATACTACACTGGATATCGTGCTCCAGACATACACAGGAACGTCGATTTACAGAAATTGTATGAAGCTCCAGGTCACGTACAAA
The DNA here is from genome assembly GCA_907164705.1 of Parnassius apollo. Lineage (NCBI taxonomy): Eukaryota > Metazoa > Arthropoda > Insecta > Lepidoptera > Papilionidae > Parnassius > Parnassius apollo. Next base: position 4,246,723 of record CAJQZP010000851.1, read on the forward strand.
TGGCGCAAGATTTGGCAACTTCTCAGAAACCTAATGAAATTCCCTCTAAATCCCTGTGAAAAGTATTTTAGTGTAACATATGCTTTAATTTGTTAAGTTTTAATGTGTTAAGTCTGATTAAACTTTATTACAACATCATGCGTTATTAATTATTCTAATAAAGTATATTTGTAAAATAGTGTTTCACTCGCTCACTCCATTTCGTCTTGTGCAGTCTTCAGAGGTGACTTTAAGTAAGGCTAGAAACGTCATCACGCATCGGGATCCTTAAAACCCTCCCATTTCTGAGAGGGTTTTAAGGGTATCGATGCGTGATGGCACGGCCTTTAGCTATCACAACTCTATACACGTAACATTTTTTTAAATCGATACCTCCACACTAGGATTTTCCCCTGTATCGTGGGGGCAGTTTAAATACATAAATATCACAAGGACAAATATCCAGATCCGTAACAATTATTTGTAGGCCATACAATTTTCTTTTATATATAAATAACTTTCCTTACATAGTAGGGAGGTAGGGGGGGGTAACCATGATATAGTATCATTTGCTGAAGACACTTCATTATTTTGCAAATCAAAACGACAGTTACTAAATTATGACGAAGTAAATAATGTTATATCTGAATTAGTAAATTGCTTTAATGTTAATAATTTGCATTTAAATGGCACTAAAACTAAATGTATGAAATTCATAACTCCGAATATCAAACATGTCAGTACTAATTTAATTTTAAACGGGGAGGAGTTGAGTCTTGTTGATGCCACTATTTTTCTTGGAATCACACTGGACGCAACCGAGTTCGTAATTCATTCTTGGGGCGATGTATACGCTTTTACAACAAAATCCCAGAAAATATACAAAATTTGACCTGCATTAAGTTCAAAAACTGTATTAAACTAATTTTGTATGAAAAGGGTTATTACAATATTAAGAAATGTATGGATGATAATAACCCTTGGGAAGGGTGATCGCTACCAAGTTATTTCTAACTTTCCTGTTAACTATAACAGACATAATTGCAAGCTGTTATTTTTTTTTAAATTTCTGTTGGGTTTCTCGCTTGTTCTTCCCAGGATCGAGTTTTTTTTCCGAACCAGTGGTAAATTAAAAATAGTGACTTTCGATAGGTATTAAGGTACCTGCGAGTAATAAGACCTGTCGACTAATAACGTCTGAGTATCAAAAATCATATTTATAATGATCGCTTTTGCTCAAGGAGATAACAACAGACTCCTATTACACGATAATGTCTCTACAAGTTTGCAGAGACGCGCTACCCCACGTCCTGCCACCAGAGTTGCATTATATCTTAAGTTCATAAGATACGACCGCACTTCACCAATAATAAAAATCAGTCCAAATAAATAAGATATCTTTTGTAGTATTGCACTTAGCTATTTAAAAGTGTAATCTTTATTTATTAACTTATGCCATTAAATTATGTGTACATTATTAGTCCAGCGCCTAAGCTCTCTCGAACCGTGTCGGTGTGCGATTTGATGATTGTGAGGGAATAGAGAGTGCCCCTGTGCTTGCGCACACATTCGGACACTATGATTCTGTACTATGCAGATGGGCTAGTCTCCGTGGAGAATGGCCGTTGTGATAAAATTTCCGTTGGGGGGACACTCAACCCAACAATAAACCCAACTCTTAACTCAACCTTTTTTTACATGGGGAGAATGCCTACGCATAACCACCTCGCGGGGGCAAGGACGGGTTATGTCGGACTCGCACCGACTTAAACCTGTGCCTAAATCTTTAACAAATCTTTCAAACAGAAATCTATCTCTATATTGTAGGTCATATTTTTCAAAAGGATGAGAAGTCTGAAAAAGTTGAAACTGTTTTGAGTGAGGTAATTGAAGTCCAGGAGTGTAAAAAACTACAACAATACTACAAACTCCTGTAGCACCCAATATAACTACAATACCTAGTGTGATTTTGTAATAAAAGTTATTATAAATCTATTTAATATAACTTTGATATCCTCTCCAATTTCATTAATAGCTTTATTAATCACAATGTGTTCCACCTTCGTCGCATGTTGGCAGGGCCACGGGAACGCTTTCGCACATATCCGCGGCCCGACCAGCGTCGGCCGCTCTATGGCGGCGCCTCCTCGGAAGAGGACTACTCTCCCCTTTCTCCTTCCTCCTCCACCCCCGCAGCCCCACCACCACCGCATCAACGGTGCGGCCCCGTATGAGTCGTGGAGGAAAAGGCGAGAGGCGCATCGCCATACCAACACTCCTATTCCTCCGCGTCTCCACCTGGGCTGCAGCGGTAGGGGGAGAGGACACTACTCTCGCCGCAGCCCACCAGCACACATCCGAAGTGGACTCGGCAAGCCTACTCGGAGTGGCCACCTCGGGCCGGCCCTTCACCTGGGGCCAGCCATGTGGGTTCCTCTTTGTTCACCGCGGGGGACCAAGCCACGGCTACTAAGCCCCCCCCCCCCTCGCCACGACAAGGCGGGAACCCATTCGGGGGGGTCTTAACTCAACCTAACACTCATCTCAACACGAGACACAACCGTCGCGCTGATGTTAATCACGAGGAGTGCAATTTGTTTGTCAGTTTGTTATTCATTAAATAAATATATTACGTATAGTTAGATTATAGGGATTCGTTAAAGCATGCAGTAGGCCTTATTACCCTACCACAGTAAAATAAGACCTACTAGCAAGGTTTTAAGAAATGTTTAATTTTGTTTATATTTATGGCAAATTTAAAAAAAAAATTGTAGACCAAATTAAATATTTCTCCTTATTATCCGCAGGTACTATATATATATATATATATATATATATATATATATATATATATATATATATATATATATATATAAAATCTATATTGAATAAAAACATTTCTGTTTGTAAAAAATACTTGTTCTGTGCGGAATTCGAACCCGCGGCTCTTAGTGCTGCGTCTCATTGCTAACCCACTGCGCTACGGAGCCGTCAAATACATTTGCAAGTCTTGTCCCAATGCCGTCTGGAGAATTATTCTTCCCTAAGCACGTCAAGAATAAAATTTTAGTATGCAAATTGTTGCCACGGCTATTGAGCCGTATAGCTCAGGGGCCAAGCGATTGTTGCAAATTTCACAAGAGGCTTGCAGCTCGGGTTCGACCCCAGCCGGCACCAATGAAATTGTTTATTGCTAATTTTAAATGCTGATTTAGCACGTGCTCGACAATAAAGGAACACATCGATGGGCAAACTTGCATGTCCGAGAAATAAAAAGGCTTTTTTCCAGAAACAATTGGTGCGCGCGCATAGTGCGTACAAAATGTGACCGAAGTTGAAAAGAATGCGACTAAGTTCATATGGTACAAAAGAATTCGTTACCCCATATCATTACTTAGGTTTTTTTAGAGTCGAGGAAAAATCCCATGTCGCGGCAAGGTTTTATGAATCTGTCGTTGTCTATATGGAGGTCAGTTTAGAAGTTCGTTTAAGGCCTTAGGTTCAAGCAAACATTTGGAGTTGGAAGGTTTGTGAATCGTGTAGTGCTAGCATTATACTTTCTGGTATTGTCTTGATATACTTGGTATGAACGTTTTATATCTTGATATATCTTGGTATACACGTTCGCGTAGGATAATCATAGAGTGGAATGTTAGGTGCAATTCTTTCACGTTTATTGGTCTATAATTTCAATTCATTGTTTACTACGAGTTGAGATAAGAAAACATAATCACAATTATGACTTTATATCGAAGCTAGATCTCCTCGGTAATAATGTGAAATTATGCATACTTAGCGTAATGTCTGTAATTCCCAAGGGATTCGTCAATCATCTGTATGGGTTAGGCAGAATCTGCCCACGCTACTTGAACCACGTTAAGCCAAAAAATATGAGCATACAAATTAAAAAAATAGCTTAAAATCACGAACGTGCCCCAGTCTTCTAAATATACACAACCAATTTTCTGCAGGCCCCATAATCAGAGAGCAACTTTTACGTGTTATAGCCACGACGCAGCTATAGTATGGTTGTAGTACGAAAGGGTCGGTTCGACCTGGGAAGGACCATGCTCTCACAGAATACCAGCGTAAAATAGCAGCTTAATGCTGCTGTGTTTCGTGTGGTGAGTGTAGAGAACTGGAGACCCTTTTTACTCGAAACGAGGCATTCCATCATACGCCTCAGGGGTGACAACGCATCTGCATTTTGATTCTTATTCGAAGCTAAATGTGGATGTATATGGGCCACAGTATCCACTTACCATCAGGTGAACTGTTTGATCCTTTGTCACCACCTTTGTATAAAAAAAGTAAATTAGGTTTTAAATAGAGTTTGCAATTTCAGTGACGACGCGGCTCATCAAACTACTCGCGCAGCGTGACAGCCAGGGTTAATAAAAAATAAATAAATAATGAAGTTATTCATTCAAGTTGGCATATTATTGAAAGAAAATAGAAACTAAGTATATATCACGTTTCACATTATTCCAACTTGCTTAGAACAATAGCAAATATTAAATTTAGTAAATATTTACTAAAAACGTACTCTACTCAGAAAAACCTTCGTACTTGTTGCCAGAGCATTTTTATAATTAGAGCTGTTATAGCATAATTATATTAGATTTTTTTTACACAGATATTATACACAAAGTGATACATATTAATACACATTATACCATTTTTCTTTATATCAAAACACATTTTGTTATGTTTAAGATTCACATTTTATCTGCCTTACTTACCTTCCATTTAAGTTATACTTAATATGTTAGTCTGTTAATATGTAATAGGGAAGAGCGCTGTGATCTGAAATACAGATATATATTTATCTCGTTCAGACACAGATGTTCCATCATTCTTTGTGAACTAGGTATAGATCATAGAATAGTTATTTATAAATGTGATAGTTATGAAGGCGGTGAAAATAAAGTATTATTATTATTAAAAAAAGGGTAAAATCCCTTTATGAAGCAAACTATAGGGTTTTCGCCATAGTTGCCACGTATGGCAGTTGCAGTGTTTTTGTTTTTTTATTTGTTATCAGGAAGATGTTGCTGCCCATCTCCTATATCAGTTTCGCTCTGTCGCCTCTTACGTAACCACGGGATGATATATGGGGTAGTGGATATTCTAACACCGCTGTTACATGGTGAGAGGGTTGATTTAGAAGAGAGATGATTTTTTGTACGTGGTACCAGCCATGCTGCAGTTATATTAGTAGCATAGTTGTAGCACGAATGGGTCGGCTCAACCGTGGAAGGACCACGCTCTCACAGAATACTAGCGTAAAATAGTAGCTTAATGCTCCTGTGTTTCGTGTGGTGAGTGTAGAGAACCGGAGACCCGTTTTACTGGAAATGAGGCATTCCATCTTAGTCCTCACGGGTGACCACGAATTTGCATTTTGATTCGTAATCGAGGATGGATATGTAGATGTCTATGGGCCACAGCAACCACTTACCATCAGTTGGACTGTGCGCTCGTTTGTCACGCTATCCTATAAAAAAGATAGATTGTTGATAAATTTTTACACAATATTGTAAACGAAACTCAATTTAGAGGTGTAAGTATAACTTAAAAAAAGACGCCTTTAAAGAAATAAAAAAAATTAAATAATTTTCTCATAACATCTTTTGAAGTCTTTAATTCTTTCTCACCTGGGTGAGGTTTATAAACGCATGTTACATACGGCTTGAAGAATTAAATACATAAAATATAATACCAATGTCCAAATTTAGTTTGAAATGAGTCTTAAAGTTATTTTATGTAAGGTATGGTTCTAACTAAAGTAAGGAACTGCCATAGATTTTGATAAAATCGGTTACTTTGACTTACGCAAATACATATATTTACGTGGTAGAGCCATGCTTCAGCTATATTACTGGTATAGTTGTAGCACGAATGGGTCGCCTCGACTGGGAAAGGGCCACGCTCTCACAGAATACCAGCGTAAAATAGCTGTTTAATACTGCTGTGTTTCGTATGGTGAGTGTAGTGATCCGGAGACCCTTTTTATTGGAAACGAGGCATTCCACCTTAGTCCTCAGGGGTGGCAACGCATCTGCGTTTCGATTCTTAATCGAGGATAAATGTAGATTTCTATGGACCACAGCCTCCATTTACCATCAGGTGGACTGTGTGTTCGTATATCCTTATTCTATTAAAAAAACACACACACACACACACACACACACATATACACACACACATACACACGCACACACACACACTCACACACTCACACTCACACACTCACTCACACACTCACACACTCACACACTCTATTATCTTGATGTTAGTGCTGTTAGTCTATGCGACTCTTACAGCTTCATCTTGTCTCAGGGCTTACAATCACACACTCCCCACACACACACACTCACACACACACACACACACTCACACACACACACACTCACACTCACACACACACTCACACACACACACACACACACACACACACACACACACACACACACACAACACACACACTCAAACACACACACACACACACACACACACTCACACACTCACACTCACACGCTCACCACACACACACACACACTTGCCTACTACTAGAATAGGATCCCATAACTTTACAAGACTTTTACCGATTTACTTTTACTGGGGAGGGGATGGGGGACGGCGAGGTTCATTCATGGCTCTAGCGACCCCGGGCCTGGCCCGGCCCCTCAACATACAATGTGTTGTCGCTCGCCACCACTGACGCATAAAATTCCATTCGTATGTAGATTTCCACAAATCTGAGACTATGACGTAACTTATGTTATCTTGTTAGTTAATACTGAAATGAATAGATTACCTATCATATTACAAAACATGGTTTATCCTTAGTCTCAAGCTTAAACCTCGCTTTAAGAAGAGTCTTTTTCAAGAAAGAAGTCCCTTAGCCGTGGGACCACAGCCTTTGACATTAAGCTGCTATATTCCATACATGACATTTTATTTTCCGATTTCTTTTATTTTTATTTTCTTTATTCAATAAAGAAGTACCGTTAAAAATATGCGAACAGACTTTTTTAGAGTTCGTTGAACAGACTAGTTTGTAATGCGACACACATTATACATTATATATCAATTAATTTTATTTATATATTTAAACTTGCACCTGCTAAAAATACAAAGGTGGACTTAAAGCCTTGTAGCGTATTCTACCATCAATTAGAACCTTTAAAAGTCCACTGCTGAACAAAGTCCTCCCTCATAGTCTCATGGGGGGATTTTGCCATACTTGCCACTCTTGGCTAGCGAGTAGGCAACGGCAGTTTTTATTATTTTAAGTTGTTATCAAGAAGATCCTGATGTCCATCACCTGAATCAATTTCGCTCTGCCACCTCCTACCACACCCTCGGGATGTTATGGGGTTGCGGATATTCTTACACTGCTACTACACGGTATTCTACCAGCCTAGTCGATTAAGAGATTAATAAGTAAACAGAAAAAGCTACTTTAGAATATAATAGATGGGAATCATTTTTATTCAATAAATATTAAGAATACTCGTTGTAAATAATTTAAGCTTTGCCACTGGTACATCTACACATAATGTTCCCATTGTATCCAGCAATTAGTTTCATTCATTACATTAATTTTGCATTTAAAGTTTAAATGTTATATTATGCACTTATAGTTTAATTGTTATATTATGCACTATTTATTATAAAAATTAAACTTGTGATTTTCCTGGTGTTTCTTCTCAAAACGTCTCAGTAGAGACTTGATGAAGCGATGAGATGGCGTAGCATTTGAGTTTCAGAAGTGCTTTGTAAAAGAAAAGTTTTAATAAAATATTTGTCTTTAACTTTGACCTTTTTTTATAGGATAGGGTGACAAACGAGCACATAGTCCACCTGATGGTAAGTGGTTGCTGCGGCCCATAGACATCTACATCTATCCTCGATTACGAATCAAAATGCAGATGCGTTGTCACCCGTGAGGACTGAGATGGAATGCCTCGTTTCCAGTAAAAAGGGTCTCCGGTTCTCTACACTCACCATACGAAATACAGCAGCATTAAGCTACTATTTCACGCTGGTATTTTGTGAGAGCGTGGTCCTTCCACGGTCGAGCCGACCCATTCGTACTACAACTATACTACTAATATAACTGCAGCATGCCTCTACCACCTAGACTAAACCTACAGACAATATACTTCTAAAAAGAGACTTTTCACAAAGATGGTCCCATGGATGTTTTGTTTGTTGGCTTGAAGGTTAAGAGGGCCAGTACATAGCTTGTGAAGCTTTTCTTACGGGTGAAAATGCATCTTGGGCTGAGCCATCAAAGGGAGTTGTAGCTAGTTTGCACGTACACATTTTTGATATTATTAAAAAGGATAAGTTATAATGTCAGCACTGTGAAATAAATTTTTGTCTATTTTAAAACTTTTCTTAAATTTGCCTTATACGAGCAGTAAAAGACGTGTTTAGATATGCTAAGTAAGCATTTTGGCGGTGACAGAATTTAATTAGAATGTATTTGCAAGTATTATTCATTAACATAGTAGTACGTGAGTATACTTGCACAATAATGCCCTTCGTGTTACGTGCCATAGTCACATTCATTATTTTCATTCTATAAACATAAGCTTTGTACACATAAAGTATTTCCTCCTTCGGGTCAGATCGGAGTTCTAGGCTCGTGTCATTCCGAATCAAATTTATTTAATTTATTAGCGCTAAATTTTACATACGCAAGCAACCCGGGTTAGGAAAATGTTAATTGCAATTGTAAGTGCTGATTACTGAGACGGATATGTTTTAAAATGAATATGGACAAGATGAATATCATGTATAACTTCTATATCACACCTATGCCCGTAGTGGTTGGTAGAAGTAGAAGTTCTTGACGAGTATAATATTTGCCTTTTTATTATAGAATAAGGACTATAAACGAACCCACATCCCAGCTGATGGTGACTTGGTCTTGGCTATGTTCTACTCTCTGTGTGTGAGCCATTCCTACCTGCCCGCGGATTTCGTAAAAACTGTGGTGGTACCTATAGCGAAGAATAAAACGGGTGACTTAACCGACAAAAGTAACTATAGGCTTATTTCTCTTGCCACCTTAATTGCAAAGGTGTTTGACGGTTTGCTTAACACACAGTTGAATAAACATGCAATACTCCATGGAAACCAGTTCTGATTTCGTTCTCCCATGCTTCCTCGACTTATCCAAGGCATTTGACCTGGTGGCATATAACTTACTATGGGACAAACTGCGAAGCATAGGCTTGCTACAAGAACTCATCATCATACTCCAGTACTGGTATGCAAACCAGTCCAATAGTGTCAGGCGGGGGTAATGTGTGATCCATATCAGCTTGAGTGTGGAGTCAGGCCGGGCGCCTTAATATCATCAACTCTATTTAATCTTTATATCAACGAGCTAATCGTAGCACTTAGTAGTCCGTATGTCGGCTGCCACATTGACGGTATTTGTGTCAATAATCTGAGTTATGAGGACGACATGGTGCTGATGAGTGCGTCGATCTGTGGTCTAAAAAAGCTGATACGGATATCCGAGGAATATTCATGTGGCCACGGATTATTATACAAGGTCAGGAAAAGTAAATACATGATCTTTGAGACCGCGGGTGGGAAATGCCTAGCTCAATATACCTCAAATTAAATTAAATGGTGTTCCCCTGGAAAGGGTTGAAAAGTTTAAATATCTATAAGTTTTAATATCAGGTCACGCTGATATAGATTGGGAGCGGAGTACGCAGTCTATTAGAGCAAACATGATCGACCGACCGCGGTGGTCAAAGGTTAAGGTTATGCTCTTTTGAGCATTCTGTACATCGCTCTACTCGTGCAGTTTATGGGTTAATTACAGTAGGAAGTGTTACAGCGTCCTCCGCGTTTAATACAATAATGTTTTGGAGCGGTGATGGGGTTGCCTCGATTTTGTAGCGCCTCTGGTATGTTCGCTGATGCACTCACCGATTGCTTTCATGTCACCATATGCAAGCGGGTAGCGTCCCTGGTGCGCAAAGTGCGGGATAGCTCCAACACTAGAGTGTTGTAGAGTGTAGAGTGTTGGTTAGGCTGTCAGTGCTGCTGATTTACTGCGTGCTCGGGCGTGAAGGAAAACATTGTGAGGAAACCTGCATATCTGAGAAATAAGAATTTTTTTTTCAAAGATATGTAAATTTCGCTAACACGCATTGGGGCAGCGCGGCGGACAATTCTTTGCTCTTAAAACCCTCTCAGAAATGAGCGGGGGGGAGGCCAGTGCTCAAGAGTACGACGTGTATAGGCTGTAACTTAAATTAAGTTAACTTAAAATTGTAGAGAGATTGATTTTAAATCGATTGATTTTATTAGTTATGAGTGTAAATTGGCTAAATAATGATGATTATTAAGTGGATGCTGGGGCCCATAGACATCTACATAGAGAAAGAGAATGTTAATGCAGATGCGTTGTCACCCCTCAGGACTAAGATAAAATGCCTTGTTTCCAGTAAAAACAGTCTCCGGTTTTCACTATACGAAACACAATAGCATGAGACTAATGTTTAGGCTGGTATTCTGTGAGTGCGTGGTCCTGCTCCAGTCGAGCCGACCCCATTCGTCCTACAACCACTATAAAACTACAGCGTGGCAATATCACGTATATATTTGGAACGAATTGTCCGCCCTGGTAAGTTCAACTTTGACCGAGAGGTTAATAGACGGATCCAACTCAGCTGTGTAGCGTTCGGGAGATTAAGACACAACTTTTTGTCACGTTTGTCCCAAAGCTTGAAATCAGAAGTGTAGATACTACCAGTGATGAAATATGGATCTAAGATGTGGTCCTTCACTGTTAAGTGCGTATGAGGAAACTAGATGCATCAGCGAGCTATGGAGAGCTCAACTATGCTCTGAGTTGGTCTTTAAGTTCTCTCTTAAAACGAATTTACAGTCTACGATATGAAGTAATTTAATGCAGGCCAAGAACACATGTAAGTAAATCTAATCGAGGAATACTACTGAGACGTTATCATTTATAAGGACTGTGATGGAATGCCTCCGCCCCGAACGGGTTCCCGCTTTCGTTGTGGGGTGGGGAGTTAGTAGTTGTGGCTTGGTCATCCACGTTAAACTAAGGGGTACCTACATGGCTGGTCCGAGGTGAAGAGTCGGCCCGGGGTACCCACTCAAGCTTGGCGAGCCGAATTCGGATGTGTGTTGGTGGACTGCGGCAAGAGTTACCAGGATCGGGGCGGCCCGTTGCTCAGGTAGAGGTGGAAGCCGTAGAGGCAGGTGCGCCTTGTGTCCTAACGCGCCTTACCTGAGGATGAGAAGGGGTAAGAGATGTCTTCTTCTGGGAAGGTGATGCCATGGAGCGGACCATCTCCATAGATGTGGGCAAAAGCTTCTCTGCGGCCCTCGCAATATGCGGCGAAGGTGGAACACCATGAGGTTTCAGTCGGTGCGAGAATGACATAATTCGCCCTTGCCCCCACTAGGGGGTATACGTTGGCGTATACGTACGTTAATTTCCCCATGTAAAAAAAAGAGAGAATGGCTCACAGGCACTGACTGTCTGTCAGCAGATAAAGATTACAGGTGGTACAGTATAGATAACATGTTCCTAGCTAGACGCACTCCTGGACAGGAATAAAGTACTACCTTATTTGATTTTTTTTGGTATCATTAACCCACGTAACTAATAAAATAATAAGTACACTAACATATAAAATGCAGCGAAACAATTGTTTAATGCTAAATACAGACTGTGGTCTATAACATTAAAAAGCCGTCTTTATAGGATTTTTTAATAGTAGGGTGACAAACGAGCACACAGTCCACCTGATGGTAAGTTGTTGCTGTGGCTCATAGACATCTACATCTATCCTCGATTACGAATCAAAAATGCAGATGCGTTATCACCCGTGAGGGCTAAGATGATGCCTCGTTTCCAGTAAAAAAGGGTCTCTGGTTCTCTACACTCACCATACGAAACACATCAGCATTAAGCTACTATTTCACGCTGGTATTCTGTGAGAGTGTGGTCCTTTCCCGATCGAGCCGACCCATTCGTGCTACAACTATACTTCTAATATAACTGCAGCATGGCTTTACCACGTATGAAAACCAAGTATCGCTATGTAATATAGGATAAAGGATTCGATACTTTATCCTATACTACATAGCGATACTTGGGCACTAAAAACCGGAAAAGTGAAAGTTATACTTGTTCGGCTTTGCTGTTAAGTTACAGCGTTTGTACAGGGCACGACTGGGTAAAGGACCTACTCTCATTTGTAGACCGAAAATATGTAGTAATAATAATTAGTAATAATGAATATTTTTTGCTTTATTGTTACCGGTAGCGTTGAAAGGACTTAGGGTTAGGAAGGAAGGTTGAAGGGAATTATGGCCATGGCCACATAATATCAACAAGTCAACGTGAAAAATATTTTACATATTATGCAGTTAAGGTCAATTTTAAATTTTCATGACCGCCATAATCCTTTTTATTGTTATAGTAATGGAAGTTAACTTGTTTGAAACGTACAATAATCGTTTATTATAGATACTAAATTAATTTGTACATATTATATTTCAATATTATTTTCATAACCGCCCGAACAAGCAGTTTTAAAATAATTCGTATTCGTAAATTTACTCATGTAAATGTAGTAATTTATAAGAGTATTATTAATTTACATGTACATATTTAAGTTTAAAATTTTTGCTTTTTTAATTGTCTTAATTTCATGATTTTAGCGATGTTACCGATCTGTGTTTAACCTTTATATTTATGATAGTTATCGGAAACATAATAAGTTATGTATTTACTTTTTAAATACACGTAATTATTAACCCCTATTTACCCTTATGTATTTAACATTACCTCAGGATTTTGTCCTGTATCCAGACTCGGGACAATACCGTTTATTTGTTTAAAAATCGCGATTAAAATGCATGAGTGTTAAATGCTGTGCGATAATTTCGCGATGCGGAAGATAAATGAATATGCTCGGTCAGTAAAAAAAAGCACGTTTTGTTTGTTTTAATAATTCAACCATAATTAATTTTGTATACGGATTCTTTAGTATAAATATCAAGTTCAGATTCATCTCATCATCACAGCAACCATCGATCACAATGAAGACACTAGTACTACTTTTTACTTTGCTATTAATTACTTTGGCAAATTCGGCAACTTTAAAAGATCGTAACGAAGAAATTGAGCCCTCAGAAACCACATTTTCTGAGGCTACGATAGGTGAAAAAAAGGCCCCTGCAATAAGCAATATTAGAAGAAATGATGATGCTGGGAATAGTGAATTATCTACCGACAACAGTTTTACAAACGGATTAAGTGTGTCCTTGCCCGAAGAAAGAAGTATTTCATTATTAAAAAAACCCATAATAGTTAAAAAAAAGGGTGGGTATAAGGTATATCGTGATTCGGATGAAGAACTAGCTCAGGCTGATCCAAAAGAAAAGTGTAGAAAAGAAGTTAAAGTAAAGCTCTGTGAAGATGAAAGTGAATCGAATACTAATCAAATGAGACAGGATTTACAATTAGATCCTATTTCTTCATTTGAAATGGAACATAGTATTAAAAGGGCTAAAGAAGCTGTTGAAAATTTTCAAAGGGACTTAAAAGTAATGGAACGTAGTTCTACGATATCGGGCCCAAAAGAAAATTCACAAACTGACGCAGATACTGAATTTCACAAGGATATAGAGGTAGCGAGACAAGTTCTTGAACATATACATAATAATTTTGGAAATTTACAGTCAATGAGAGTTCATGCAACCACAATAAATGATGAAGATATAAGTAACATTGATTCGCCAAAAACTCGCAAGGTTAATTGGGAGGAAAGAATTCATAATATTCAAAAAAATATAGATGCTGGCAAAAACATTGAAGACAGATTTGTAGTCGAGAGAAATAACAATAACGATGCAGAAATTCAAGAAGACATCGATTTACATAAAATAGTCGAAAAAAATGACTCAGACCCAAAAAATTCTGGAAGTATTGCTTTAGATAGTAAAGATACGGCATCGTCATGTAAGTCTCTAATACACCAAGTTAAGGACGGTCAAAATGAAAGTAGCTTGGGTAAAAATAAGTTACAAAATGTAAAAATAATGTCGAAACATAACGAAGAAAACTCAGAAATGTCTATAACAAAAGATATTAACCCAAACATTAAGTTACATAGTGACAATTTAAGATTGGAACCAAATTCGAATGTACAAGTTACTCCTCAAAAACGGGAAAATGCATTATTACTAAAGTCAACTGATTCCTCGATTGGCATTGATCAGAACAATATAGAAACTCTGAGTGATGATAACACACACGGAAAAAGGTCTATGCCAATTGACATCATGCTTTCTGATACTAAAAGTTTAGATGAGAATAAAAAAGAAAAGATTCAGTTAAACAATTTACATTTTAAAGAGAAAAATTCTGAAAATTCACACACTTCACTATTTAATGATATGAAAGCAGCTGAAAATATTTTAAAGAATTTAAGAATCAAAGAGGAAAACACACAAAAAAGTACGAAAATAGACGGTAAGGATGATGAAAATTTAAGGAAGTCTGATGATGTTATGAATGAAAAATCTGCGACCAAATTAAATAATAACATGGTAAGAACTTCATTACAGGACCCTATTTTTACAAGTAATGATGATGAAAGCAAGTTACAGACTAGTCATTTGTTTCAGGTCATCAATACGGAGAAGGAAAAAATACAGCATATGAAATCAGTTGAAAATGCAAATGGCAATATTATGACTTTGCCATTTGATGACCATTTACACGTAGGGGCGCCAACAGGAGAAACTACAAACAACTTTGAAGTTGAACGTATTCAAAATCCTCATTTTAATTTAGAAAGAAATGATGAAAATAATATGTTACTGCATCAGCCATTAAAAGAAAATAATCAATTGTTAGATCAGATGAAAATTGCAGAAGAAAAAGATCATGAATATGTGCATAGGGGCATTCACCAATATCATGGTATGATAAATGATAAAAATTTAAACAGATTTGAAATGTCGCAAATACACGAAAATGGTGATCTAAGAAATACGCCCAATGAATTATCGGAAATGCAATGGGTAGAAAATAACGTTCAGAAGCTTCATAACATGAGAAACGATGAATCAACCAATGATGAACATTTAAAAAAGACCTCTTTTGTTGAACATTCCCACCAAATTCCCACGATGAGGAGAAGTTCTCCCTCCAACCTTCATATGGAACATGGAGACATGCAAATAAACAGTGCATTGCACGAATTGCGGAATCATGAAGGACAACTGACAAATGGGCAATTTAATCATCAATTAAATAACAGACCAACTTTGAGGCTCGATACAGAATTTGGAAAGAAATCGTCTATGGATGGACATCACAATTTTAATATTCCAAGCACTCAACGTATAGCATCAGAAATGATCCCTGTTAACGCCATGTTTCACCATGGAAAAAATCCTGATATGGATAATATTGTACAAGCAAGTCAGCACATGCATATAAGAGAAGCGTTGCAACCAGAATACGCCCAACAGTGGTTTAACAAGCACGGCATGAGCAGTCGATCAAATTACATGCAACAACCGTCCAACGTACCGTCAACGGTAACTGGTAGCTACGGTAGTACTAGCTCAGGTGCCGTAGGCTTGTTCCCAAATGCAAATACCGGAGGTTGTGCAATTCCACTACTACTCAGTTGTTCGCCTTCAGTTGTATCCGGTACCCTAGCCAAAGGTCATTCATCCTACAGTGCGCCTTCGTATAGATCTATGGACGAATTTAGATATCATAATAAGCGGGAAACACATAACGAAGGTAAAAAACTTGTCAATAAAAATCACCCCACAGTAATTACAAAATTGAAGGTTCAACCCGCTACAAATAAAACACCATGAATCACCAGGAACAGTCGTGGACAAGAACTCGATATAGAAAAACATAAAACTATTTTATATTTTATTTCATAAAAATATTTAGTTATTTCATCAATGATATGTACGCATCACAAAACGTAATAAACGTTAGAAAAAAGTATTAATAGTTATTTATTTGGTGTTTTCTAGATTAAGTTTTTTACAGTACTCCCTAAATTTTTTTGATCGTACAATATAATTCCTGTCTTAATATCTTATGTAGAAACTTATCTATACATTTATGAAATCTGTCGAAAAGTCGTGCCTGTAATTCTAACATATTCTTGAAAAAAAAAACAGGTCCAGGGGACTAAGTAAAGGGTACTGAAGCTAAATTAGTGGTCTTTATAATTATTGTGTCTTTCTGTCTGTCTGTTTGTCTGTGTATTCACGATTCACGCGAAAACTACTGGACTGATTTCCCTGAAAATTTGTATATAGGTAGTGAGTAACCCGGGGTTACTTATGGGCAAATTTTTATCCGATTACGGAAATTCAAAAAAGAAGGTCAAGTCTTTTCCCTTCTTTAAATGTTAATTTTATATTATGATTCTGTCTGTTCATCTATATGCTGGATGATTGGTATTTTTTTTCTTCAAATAAATAGCATATTCATAAATAAAGTTCCAAAGTAAGTTTTAACCTTTGTTTAATAAATTGAAAATACGCCGACAATCTATTTTAGTTTCAAAAAAAGCGCCATGATCAAATAGAAATAGTACATTTTGCGTTCAGTTACTAAATAAATAGAATAAAATATAATTAAATAAATTACATTTATATGTTAAAATAATGAGATATATAAAATTATTTAAATATCCTTACGTAAATTTTTTAGCATTTTGGTTCGTTCAAAAGTGTAATAACTTTAATAGTGACGTTAATCTAAAATATGAAAATCTATAATATGATTTTTACCTTAATTATTAATGTATATTTAAACTGATTTAAACTGGTCTGCCTGCAATTATTGCAAAATTCTCATTATCCTTATAGTTGGATCAAAGAAATTTTTATATAATGTCATGGCCAAATAGTAGACTGATCATACCTTAAAGTTATAAATTTCGTGAAATAGCAGTAGTAATTTAACACTGTTGACCATGACCACAAACAGAGTTTTTAGCAAAATCAACGTTACTTTATGCCTGAGTTCGCGTTTTTCCAGTCACACCCTAATCTTCTATCGCTGATATTACTAGAAAGCATAGTTTTGGCTTTCATTATTTCATCTACGTAATAACAGCGCCATCTATTCACTGCTAAATAAACTAATGATAAGTCATTGATATAATTAAATAATAGAGGGTACTGAATACTTATTCGTTTAGAATCAAAACTTTAAATACCCAGATCTGTGGTCATCCTAGGGATGATTTATTGCAATTAACACGTATATATATATATATATATATATATATATATATATATATATATATATACATGTGTGTGTGTGTGTGAGTGTGTGTGTGATGTGTGTGTGTGTGTGTGAGTGTGTGTGAGTGTGTGTGTGAGTGTGCGTGTGAGTGTGAGTGTGTGTGTGTGAGTGTGAGTGAGTGTGAGTGTGAGTGTGTGTGTGAGTGTGAGTGTGAGTGTGTGTGTGTGTGTGTGTGTGTGGTGTGTGTGTGAGTGTGAGTGTGTGTGTGTGCGTGCGTGCGTGCGTGCGTGCGTGCGTGCGTGTGTGTGTGTGTGTGTGTGTGTTGTTCCCGTTAACTGAATTATCAGAATCAGTATCCAAACATATTTAAATATTTTCAAAAAAAAAACACATTAAAAAAATATTTTAACGAAAAAAAAATTAATTTGCAAATTGTATGTGGTTTTCTTATCTCTGCATTGGCCGAGGAGTAAGAGGATTGTCAAAGACCCCGCATTACCGATACTCGTGTGAGATAGAGGAAATAAAACCACATACAATTTGCAAATTAATTTTTTTCATTAAAATGAATTTTTTTAAATGTGTTTTTTTGAAAAAAAAAAATTATTTCTATACGCTTGGATACTGATTATGACACACTTGTGTGACTAAAAATACTGTTATATTTGGATTAGTTAAGCAGAAAGGACACAATCCACACAGTGGTCAAAATTGAGTTAAGTATACCATCGTACTCTTGAGAGTCAAAACTATCATGTACGGAAGACCCTATTTTAGTATTGTCCACAGAAAACTGTAATTATGAGGGAAGCTCTTTAGTTCTATATTGGCTGTCTATCGGCATAGAATTTTATTTAAACAGATACGAGAGCCGTGAAGCAGGCCGTGATATTTCAATATGGCACGGGAGCTAAATGTGCACGATTCCCTCGAGGAAAAATAAATCTGTTATAGCAAATATTACGTGCTGACGGTAAGTCACCGGTGAAGTGGTGAACAATAACTTCGTGGGAAAACACTGAGTACTTAAAAGTATTTTAATTGCAATTTGAAAATTTGAATTTATCACGTTCGTGAGAAAAATATCGGGAGAAAACCTGCATATTTGGTTCTCCAGTTCAGGTCATCCCGTGTTGGGGTCAGTGCAGCGAAAACTTTTTCCAAAAATTGTCTGCAGTCTGTGCCCAGTAATGACGATGATGAGATGTAGGCTGCTACTCTTTTACTTTTAATGGGACAATTATCTATACGTAGAACGCATCAATTTCATCATTACAGCTTATCAAATGTCCACACAGGCCTCCCCCATAAATTGGCAAATAGGCTGGATATTTGCTATGACGATATGAGGTAGCGGATACTCTCTCAACGCCACAACAAGGCGAACATTTTCTACTTCCGTTCATGAGTGCGGTTCGCCACCTTCCTTCGCTGCGAATAGAACTTCATTTAGAATACAATTAATTTTAAGAATTTTATCGCGATTTGTTTTTACTTTTTTAATGCTTAACGCACCGTTGGTCACGGGGGGGGGTTACGGTTTGACGTTCTGATGTCATAGTTAACGAAGGCTATAAGGCTATAAGTTGTAAGCTTGGGTTTGAATTTGATTTTATTAATTATGGGACTCCAAGGAGATGGTACCCTGACATGCTCTCTATTAAAATAAGGATGTTTTTTATTTATTTCAATAGCCTTGCAAATCAGCCTTGGTAGAAATCGCGGTTCTTTAGCGAGGTATTATGTTCTATCGGATCCGACTTAATAGTTGGGACAATATTGAACAGACGTCCCGGAGCGTCGGTGCTTCACATCAGCGATATGTTAATTTACACGGGTTTTTACGGATCGTGCATCCAAAGGTGCGTAAAAAAAACTCACGTAAAAAAAGGTAAAAAAGCGATAAAATTCGTAAATTTTAATTTAGTTCATGTTTAACATTCGCCTAAATATAAGAAATCGTTATAGAACTTCATTTATTAAAAATTGCAGTCTACTCAAACGCAATAATAAAGTCAGCATTTATTTTATGATGCCAATCAGTATTAAATGGGACCAATGATATGAATTTACAAATATCGCAAATAAACATCATACCGTAAATTAACGGACGAAAATGAAATTCATCATTGTTTTATAAAACTAAATTAACTATAATGATAAAATAATGTAAAGTGTGAAACATTTACATTTTTATACTTTACATTCTTTCATAATTTCGAAATTTTTATTTCAAGACAATAGCCTTTTTTTATATTTACATACATTGGAAGACACACCGAATATAGTAATATAGTATTATTAGTATATAGTAGATATTAGCGCAATTATGAAAAACTAATTTATTCACGTGTTCCTGTAACATGTTATATCTATGCCAAATATCAATCATTTACGTCCAATAGTCCTTGACAATTTTAAAAAGTTCTTTGACAAACAGAAATAGAGACACAGACACAAAGGTGAGCCTGAGTGATCGAAATATGGTAAATTTGGCACGGAACACATTTATTATTGTTGCTAAATTGAAGCCTACGCGAGCGAAGCCGCGGGCAAAAAGCTAGTCATATAATATGTCAATTAAATTTAAAAATATTCTATGAATTGCAAACAATATTCACAAGAGAAAATATACGATCATAAGCCAGGATAAGTTAAGTTTTAAAATGTTTTAAGCCTGATATGGTGTATAAGACTAGATCTTAAGTAATTTATTGTGATAAAGAGTTTCAAGGGTCAATCGGGCTAGGCTTTCTGAGATTCCACAAAATGGCTCGGGTTCAAATTGTTGTACTATTTGAGTGCGAGCTTGTTGGCAATACCTGCGTGACCCGGAACCCATTTTAAAACGACCCAGTTTAAACGTTTCACGCAGTCTCCAACTAGCTTCGGGTTCACTAAGTTTGATCTCAACGCTAGCAGTTCTGCTTGACTATCAGAGTTTATATAGATAATATGGTTGACATAGTGTTTTTACAGATTGATTTTCGTGCACTGAAGAATGGAGAAAATGTTTGCCTGATATAGAGCTTCTACCCAAATTCAACTAAGTTTGAACTTGGGGCGTTCCTCATAAATTCCAAAGCCTACGTCGAGGCGCATTTTTGACCAATCAGTATATAAGGCTACCGATCTCACAGATAACCTATCCATTCGGCCAGTCTTTTCTGGAGGGTAGTTCCACTATATACTTCTTATTAAAAGTGTATAGTGGACGCATGATATCTGAGATCATGTATAAGAGTGTTTTCTTAATTGAGCCGAGCATGGATCTCAGTCTATTTAAAAAGCAAGTACACACCGTCCTGGGCGTTAATCCCATACAAAGTAGCCCTCGCCTCCTGGTCTAAATAAAGATTAAGAGACGTTAGGCATAAAGTGCATTAAGATCTGCTACAGGCGATGATCAGTTCGCCCTTAGGTATTATTGAGAGCCTCAATAATACTTAAGGGCCCTGCCTCCGGCCAGGATTTCAGTTTTCCGCCTTCACCCACAATCCAGTCCTGGCTTGCCTTATTGAGGCACGTTACCAGAATCCAACTTGACCTGTGGGTGAAACCCGAAAATTTCGATCCAGCTCCTGGCTGCGCCCAACAGGCTATCTTAGTGGTAGCCTGTGTTAGTGACCGTTGTACCAGCGGCATCCGACCCACACTTATGGGATTCGAATTGCGAATTCCTACAAGCGCGGAGTTAGCTACGGCTCAAAGTTTATAACTTGGTAGGTAGGTTGATAGGTTTGTTTTCCCAGAGACTGTAGGACGTAAATTATTGAAATTTGGCAATAAAATATGCTACAGGAACACTTAAGTGAGTTTATCGAAATTGCATTGATATCATACGTACGCAATACCTATCATTTTTTATATCGGACATAGTTTCTGATGTATCCTAATAAAGATTAAATTATCTTGTAATCAGAATTACGTTATTTTCATTCCTTACAATTATTAATATTGAAATTTAATTGTAAATAATTGCATGAAATTTAGTTTTGACAAAAGAATGTTAAATAATAGAATTCAGGCGTTACTTTGCGGAAACCCGTTACGGCGCCTCTACACGTTGGCCAACACAGTGGCGAATGTAGTAGCCAATAGCATTGGCCAACGTGTAGACGGGGTGTTTGGGTTTCATTGGTATGTATTGGAACGATGGCCCGCAAGTTGGCGCGAGATCCGTGTGGTGTCGGTTTTTTACAAAAGATCAAAGGATTGTTGGCAGAGTTTGGTCGCCGCGTCCACACGTTGGCCGCGAGTTTAGTTTGCTACAAGCTCCCAGAGTGATTACACGCGTCTGATTAAAATTTTATATTCACGCTTTGTAGGGTGGATGACCCAATTACCAGCCTTTTAGTACCAATTTCAACTTTAAACATTCCTACTACTTTAATTAGCGGGATTTAATTATTTTTAAACATTTGTTTTAATCGATAAGCTATTTATAAAAAAAAAATAATGAACATTTATTTACAATCAGATTATTACGAGAACAATTTTAAAATAAAAAAATGAAGCACGTCGTTTATACGTGGTAGAACCATGCAGTTATATTAGAAGTATAGTTGTAGCACGAATGGGTCGGTTCGACCGGGGAAGGACCACGCTCTCACAGAATATCAATGTAAAATAGTAGCTTAATGACGACTTACGAAACACAACATCATGTTTCGTATAGTGAGTGTAGAGAACCAGAGACACTTTTTAAAGGAAACGAGGCATTTCATCTTAGTCCTCACGGGTGACAACGCTTCTGCATTTTGATTCGTAATCGAGGATAGATGTAGATGTCTGTGGGCCACAGCAACCACTTACCATCAGGTGAACTGTGTGCTCGTTTGTCACCCTATCCTATATAAAAAGCGTCGATTTCTTATAATTTAATCGTGCAAGTTTTCGAATCATCATCATCATTACAGCTCTTCACAAGTCCACTACTGAACATCCTCCTCCAAAGAATGCCGCAAAGCATGGTCCTGAGCCACTTTTCTTGTCATGAGTTTTTCATTTATGTTCTAAGTTATAATTAGTACCTATTATTAAGTCAGTGTTAATTATATTTTGCTATTGTTTTTGTCTTTCTCAAAAAATAATTAAATTACCAAATAAATTATAAGGTGTTTTTTATATAACAACATCAAATGTCTAATAGAAAAGCAAGTACATTTTTTGATAAACTTTAAAAACAAAACCCAATTTTAAAACATAGACTAATCGATTATAACTCCTTTAACTTTAAAATAAGTAAAGTTCTAATTAATGGTATTTATTCCAGTTTCTGATGCATGTAAAGAATAAATAAAGCTAATCGTATATCGTATATCTATTTACAGCCCCATTAATATTCACTAGTCTTTTATAATTATTTTATAAAAACGTTACCCCCCACACTTGGATTTTCTCCTGTATCGCGGAGGCAACTTACAAACATAAATTGCACAAGGACACACATCCAGACCCGAAACAATTAATTGTAGGATATACAAATACTTGTTCCGTGCGGGATTCAAACCCGCGACCCCTGACATAGCCACTCATTGCCAAATCACTGCGCCACGGAGCCGTCGTCTAAAATAAAATAAATTCGTCCGCACATTGGCCCGAACCGAAGTAAACTGAACGCAGTGTTGCCAGACGTCTTGAGCCTTTTATCTGTATTAGACACTGCTAAAATCTGTATTTAATCTGTATGCTATTTAAACTTAAAATCTGTATAATTTAATAAACTGTAAAATGAAAAAAAATAGAATAATTGATCATCATCATCATCATTGCTTTTTTTGAAAAACAAGGAATAACTACTAACGTGATAAGGAGATAAGGTTTGATTATAGTTATTAAATAAAAATATTCTTTTATAGAATAAGGGTGACAAACGAGCACACAGACCACCGATGGTAAGTGGATGCTGTGGCCCATAGACATCTACATTTATCCTCGCTTAAGAATTAAAACGCAGATACGTTGTCACGCCTGAGGACCAAGAGGGGATGCCTCATTTCCAGTAAAAAGGGTCTCCGGATTTCTACTTTCACCATACGAAACACAGCAGCATTAAGCTGGTATTTTACGCTGGTATTCTGTGAGAGCGTGGTCCTTCCCCGGTCGAGCGTCAGCTATTATGGTTGCAGTGCTGCAATCATAATATAGCTGCAACGTGGCTCTACCACGTATAAAATATACACTATACACAAAATTTTTTATATAGCAAAATTGAAAACATTAATTTAAGCAAACAACATATTAAAACTCAAACATTTGCCAAATGAACATATAATTACTTTATTATTTTCAGTCATACATATTTTATACACAGGGCTTTAGTGTAAACACCGTTATACTAGAAACCAGTGGTTTGGTTTCCCTTATAGAACTTAAATTCAATGAAAAATAACGACAATTTTTTAGGAAAATCTCAATTTTTCCTTAATTCTTCAATTTTGCTAAGCCAGGTGAAACTTTCAGGCCCTGAAAGGGCCTGAAAGTTTCACCTTAAAGGGCATGCATTATTCGTCCAAAAAAAGGTATTCGGATTTTCCGAATAACCGAATAAAAAATATCCGAATACTTCGAATAATACGAATTTTACGAATAGTGCTTAAGTTTATGAAAAGAAAAATTATTATTACTTAAACATTTTAATTAGGAACCTTTTTAATCATCCACACTTACTTAAAAATACAAAAAATTACTTTCTTGTGTTCATAAAGTATGACCGCAGGAAACTGAGGGCGTCTAACGTATCGTCATTGAATGAACATCTCAAATGATTGCAAAAATATCTATTAGCCGAAAATACACGTTCTGCTTCAACGCTTGTAGGTGGGATGGTAAGTAAAAAATCGTAAACAAGTTGTAGATGAATGCTTTTAGGGCCACTTCGATCTAATAGCGCCATTTCCACCCTGACAGACAAATGTTTTGTTGATACCTCAGCAGTATTGTGCACGGATTCATTAACTTTTGTCTTTAACTGTTCCTTGAATGTCTTGGCTGTCTCCTATTCCCTCTCATCTTCAAGGCGCTGCTGTCTTTGTATTTCTCTTAAAGGCAGGCCATCTTCAGCTTCAAAGACAGTTGTTATCTTTGCAAAAATAAGTCTCATTGATTTTTACAATTAAGGCTATTATTTCCGCATGGGATGCCTTTGAAAATGCATGAGGAGTATTCCTTTCGTCATAATATTTTGTAGGATTATGTAAGTACTGTAACGTGCTTACCAGTGTAGCGTTTCTCCTCTGCAAGATTCTTCTATTTAAAGCTTCTTTAAGCTGGCCACTAATAACGTCTGGATTCATCGCCAATTTTTCCATCATGAATTGAAGTGCAATTTCTGCGATTAGTAAGTTTGATTTTCGCTCGCAAAGTTCTTCAACTGTGGCCTTTATGAAATTGAGAGAACTAGACATATCTTTCAAAATTAATATTTCAGTATCTGAAAAGGTAGTCTTCTCTTTGAGATCAATTAATGTCTTTTGAATTGCGTCTTTGAATTCTAGAAATCTTGCTATCATATCAGCAAGGCTGCTCCAACGAGTCTTGCAATCGAGGATCAGTGTCGTGTCTTTAGATTTGGTCTCCAGGTAAGAATTGAGTATATCCATGCGAGTAGGCGAACCTTTGAGAAATTTTACTATTTTCCGGACTTTAGTTATCAATTCTTTATAAACCAGCTTGGGAATGACCCCACTGGGGTCAGCTTCGGTGCCAAAACGATTTTTATCTTCGTTCTCTATATCACTTTCGTCCTCAGAGTCAGAGCTATCGCAAGGTCTGTTAACAGTGATGCCGGTGTTACCTTCTGTGTTATCAGCTTTGTATAGCACGTCCAGGACAGCGCACTGAATACCATGGGCCAAGCATAATTGATGATAAGAGGGAACCATTCTCCCTAGTGCGCACATTACGCTTGCACCGTCAGAGATTATGCACGAGATATCGTTTTGTATTGACAAGCCGTAATATACCAATTTTTTGTTCAATATATTATAACAGTTCTCTGATGTTCCACGGCCCCTTATTTTCGTCAGTCCCAAGTTTCTAATACCTTCAGAAAGCTCTGGTGAATGAACATTTACGTTCACATATCTGCGATTACGTGCACTTGTCCATTCATCTAGGCTTATAGCCAATTGTTTTCCTGCTGTCTTAATATCATTAAGCTCCTTTTTTACTTCTTTTTTCAGTAGCTCACTTTTATTCAGAACCTTTTTCTTTTTTGTATTTGGTTATTTAGGCAAATCTTTGCAAGCAGCTTTTCCAAATAGTTTTCTCATTGATTCCGAAGAACAGAATATTTTAAATGGTACACCATCTACTGCTGTCATTTTCGCAAGTATAGTATCTAAGTCATCTTCTTCCTTCACATGAAAAAAGTCATATATTGTTTTAGCCTTTTTTGTTGCTGGCGTCATTATGACATCGGAATCTAATGACATATCTTTTTGAGATGTTGACGGAAGTGAATAGTTAGATGTTTTTTAGCTAACTGGATAGAATGAACAAGTCTAAGATTATTATGCAGGCTTGAAGTTGTTCCAGAGGTTTTAAATACTTTTTTTACACATCTTGCATTGAGCATGAAGGCCATCTGATGTCCGCAAAAAATGTTGCCAAACAGAAGACTTATCTGCAGCACAGCGAGTATATTCTTTAAATTCAAGTTTATTTTTTTCATCCATCTTTAATCTGTGGAGAGAGAAAACACAACACCAAATATATTTGTTAATAAGTTTCTTCAGAGATATATAAATATTTGGAACTGCTTTAGAATTTAGAACCAATTTAGAATTTGTTTTTGGTTTATGTTATTGTTATGTATAAAAACACCAAAACGAGATCAAAAATGGTAAATCACAAAAACAGCACATTCCAAATTAACAGCCGTTTATTTCACGTGCTTAGTAAAGCTTGCATTATGTTTATCTATCGTTAAAAAAATATGATAGAAAAAAGCATTTTATAAAATAAGTATTTAAAGCAAAAGTGTGCCAATAGGAATTGCAAAACAAATAAACTGCTACACAAGCATAACATAACCTATAAATTAGAGGTAGATTAAGCATCGTCCAATTGGAATATCAATAATAAAAAGCGGCGCAATGTAATTGTTAATGTAGATTACCTACCTATCATCTAAGTTTAACTTGGGTATTTCGATCAAACCAAATACTATTATTTGTTGTTGAAATTCGTCACAACTCACAACAATATCGCAAAGATACGAAATGTAAAACCGTTAGCACTATGCATACATGCTAAGTAGTTTTTTTTTCATATTTTCGGCTTTGGCTACGTGATGAATGATCACCCACAATCGGATCCACGCATGTTTTTCACGTAACTTAGTAGGTTTACGTTCGGATATTTTAAACAAATCAAAATAAGATAGTATTCGAAATATTCGTAAAAACCGAATAATTATAAATATACTATTCGAATAATAAACGAGGCGAATATCCGAATAATTTGGATATCCGGATATCCGAATTGCATGCCCTAGGTGAAAGTATGAAGGAAAATTTACATCACAGGTTATGTGTACCTATTGTGTTTTTATTGGAATATAGTGTAGGTAGCTAGCGCGGGCGGTGATCTTTACAGTGATTACGTCACCCGGGCGCATAGGGTATCCATGAATTTATGAAAGAAAATAGGGTGTTTTTTAGAATTCGGATAAATATTTTTATATTAAAGCCTACTAACTGAACTACCAATGGTTTTAGTGAAAACGGTGTTTACACTTACACCTTGTGTACATATTTTTTAATACATTTGTAATTCTGCCATAATAACTAATTACGTTGTGAAAAAATAAATTAACCATAAAGAATAGAATCATGAATGTGTGTAACGCGGTATCTAGTCAATTATTTTGCTTCATTCTATTTTAAGTTGAAAGCTATATTATGGTTGTAGCACGAATGGGTCGGCTCGACTGGATAAAGACCACGTCCTCACAGAATACCAGCGTAAAATAGCAGCTTAATACTGCTGCGTTCCGTATGGTGAGTGTAGAGATCTGGCGACTCTTTTTTACTGGAAACGAGGCATTCAATCTTGGTCCTCAGGGGTAACAAAGAATCTTCTTTTTGATTCTTAATCGAGAATAAATGTAGATGTCTAACGGTCACAGCATCCACTTACTATCAGGTTGACTGTGTGCGTATGCCACCCTTATTCTATAAAAAAAGAACAAAAAGTCATTATGGGTCACAAATGATGGTTTACCGAGACATATTATGTTAGATAGTAGATGCTTGCAATCCGCTCGGCTTAGCACGGGTGATTTCTGAATCTCGACAAAAGAGCCACCTGGCGGGCCAAAAATTTATCATTATCGGTCGAGCCACTTTTGAGTTTTAGTGAGACAATAGATATTTTATGTGTACAGATATATTATATTTTCTTATTTATTTTCATCTATGTTGTGGAGTCGAAAGAGAATCTATTATCCCAGTGCGATCCGTGGGTTTTATATTAGATGATTTTTGAAATAAACATGAAAGGATCAATACAGGTCATAGGATGTCTTTATAAAATACTACTGCTGCAACAAATGTTTAGTCCCTAGAAAATTTAAGTAAATTTAAAAGGAATCACAGAGCTCAGAGGCTGGAAACTCGCCCAAAATTTTTATGCCCGCACTCTCTTTGTTTCTGTGCGTTTTAAGCTGAAGTATATTATATGGTATAATTTAACATTTAACGATTATTTTATAATTTTCGTTCATCATTCGTTAACTTTTTGTCACAGTTGCCACGATTGCCAGGCGAGTTACGAGTACCTACTCGAAACTCGCACACACAA
Organism: Parnassius apollo; assembly: GCA_907164705.1. Taxonomy (NCBI): domain Eukaryota; kingdom Metazoa; phylum Arthropoda; class Insecta; order Lepidoptera; family Papilionidae; genus Parnassius; species Parnassius apollo. The sequence goes on from CAJQZP010000851.1 coordinate 4,274,828, forward strand.
CAGATTTTTTATAATTATTGCACTCATCATCTTCGGTTTATTTCCCTCAGCCGCCTCCAGCTCCTGTCGGACGTCATTAATAACATAGGCTTATATTTTATTTATTGTATTTTGTAACTATATTTTTTTAAACCTTACTTTCAATACACTAGGACTTTCTTTTGTATCATGGGGATAATTAAAATACATTAATTTTACAAAGACAAATATCCAACCCCGGAACATTTATTTGTAGGCCATACAATTACTTGTTCCGTACAGGATTCGAACCCGCAGCCCTTATCGCTGCAACTCATTGCTAAGCCACTGCACCATGGAGCTGTAATAATTGAAAAAACATATAAATAAAAATAAGTTCATATTTTATCTGAAAATGTTGTTAACGCGATATTTTAACTTGTCGGTAAGAAAATATGCCAGAAAGTTACACTCCGTTTACGCTGGGCAATAAAATATCAAGAACAGCGACGGGGACGTTACAGGTAAAGCGTGGTCACATTCCGTACAATGGGAAGGCCATTGAACACACTTATTGGCTGATAAGAAGAAGGATAAAAAAGAGATAGTCCACTCATAAGCTGTCTTATAATACAAGAGCAGTGAGGTCCTCAGGCCTAGTAGAACGCCAATATCGAATTTAAGATTTTGATCAGTCTTAAAAAACTTTGAATGTTAGTCAAAATTTAAGTTAAAGTTATGCAGTTAAAGTCTATATTATGACCCGCTGTTAGATACAGGCTTGTTGGCCCCTGTTGCTCTAAAGTGAGGTCGCTTGTCACCATTTTGATTTTCTAAATTTAATATATAAAAATTATACCACGAGAAAACCAGCATACCTAAGACTAAGGTTCTCCGGTTATTCGCCAGTGCCAGCTGAGGAGTGAATAGGCTTTTACTAGATAATATTTATTTTTAATTTATTGCCCAACCTAAATCATTAAGCCCGCTTTTTGTTTTTGTAATTCCCGGCCAAATTTGCGGAGATGGTTCAGAATAAGTAATATAGGCAATTGGTGAAGAAAAATTAATAAAAAAAATCTCAAACATTCTGTCCTTTTTATCTTTTAAATTCATAATGCGTGGTAATGCTTATTTTAACTGATTTTACTGCGCACGCACACTTTCGTGAAGGTCGATCGGTATGCAAAAACGTTGTTGCCCATAAATCACATTCAATTTGAGATAATTTCAAATAAAAGTAGAAGCCTTATTTACTCATATTTTCAAAAACTGCAATAACGATATATCATTATTTACATATTTGAATTTAAGTTTAAAATTTGGCTACTCTTTGAAAAAAAAAAACCCTGTATTGTAGATATTATTTTATATAAATTGTAATACTTAAAATATTTTATCTATAAGAAAAAAGTGTGGTTTGCTTTCCAATTATATAGTGGCTAATTTTGATTGAAATTTTGGTCTTGTTCTTTAAGAAAAGCGACAACGCTCTCTTGAAGAACTACATAGTGTATTCTCTTTTGAGCCGCGTCTACGTGCAGTTTTCGAGAGTCATTACGAATCGTCTCTCACGGAGACTCGACGACTTCCAGCCTCCCGAACAAGGCAGTTTCCGAAAAGGCTTCAGTACCATAGAACACATACATACCCTGCAGTACAGAAGACCGAAGAGTACAATCTGCCACCTTGCCTGGCGTATGTGGTCTATGAGAAAGCCTTTGATTCCGTCGAAATTTGGGCGGTGTTACAGTCTCTTCAGCGGTGCCAAGTTGACTGTCGGTATATCGAAGTGCTGAAGTGTTTGTACAATAGGGCTACGATGGCTATCCGAGTACAGAACAAGAGTACGAAACCTATCCAACTGCAGAGAGATGTAAGACAGGGTGATGTTATATCTCCGAAATTCTTCACCGCTGCATTGGAAGATGTTTTCAAGCTACTGGACTGGAAAGGATATGGTATAACGTCAATGGCGAGTACATCACTCACCTTCAATTTGCCGACGATATAAGTCCTTATGGCAGAATCGCTGAAGGACCTAAGCACTAATCTCAATGACTTCAATGGTGTCTTCCAACGAATAGGTCTTAAGATTAATACGGACAAAACAAAGATCATGTTTAATGTCCATGTCACACCTATGCCGGTAGTTGTTGGGAGCACTATGCTCGAAGTTGTTGATGAGTACGTTTACCTGGGACAAATAGTCCGACTAGGTACCTAAGTCCAACTTCGACCGCCAAGTCAATCGACGGATTCAACTCGGCTGGGCAGCGTTCGGGAAATTACGACAAATCTTCTTGTCAGGTATACCTCAAAACCTAAAAGCGAGACTTTACAACCAGTGCGTGTTGCCAGTGATGACTTATGAATTTGAGACGTGGTCCTTCACTGCTGGCCGTATGGAGACGCTCAAGGCAGCGAGCTATGGATAGGGCTATGCTCGGGGTTTCTCTGCGTGATAAACTTAGAAATGAGGATATCCGCAGTAGAACCAGAGTGACCGACATAGCCCAACGGATTAGTAAATTAAAGTGGCAATGGGCCAACCATATAGCTCGAAGAACCGACAACGGATGGGGAAAAAAGCTTCTCAAGTGACAGCCTCGTACCGGTAGGCGTAGTGTTGGGCGACCACCCACTAGATGGAGTGACGACCTGGTAAGACATGCAGGAAGTCGATTTACATGGGGGAGGCCTATGTTCAGCAGTGGACTTGTGAAGGGCTGTAATGATGAATGATGATGATAATTTTAAATTCTTTTTGTCTAGACTTTAATCTTTATGATTTGATTGTTTTTAATTTTAAAAAAATTTCTTACCTGTAGACAGAGCCTGTAAAGCACTATAATAAGTAATAACTCATTTGCGAACTGTAATTATTCTACGATTTTTAGTGTGTTATGATTTTATTGAAACAAAAACACCTTCCTAACCATTTTACTCCTTATTTGTATTTTGTACTACTTGTACTGTGTACATATAATACAATGTTATATACAATATATTACACCCCCTTTTTAATTTTAAGGAAATTTTATGCAAACATAAAAATAGTGTTTCCTAACCTTACCTTCTTACATATCTTATATTTTATGTTTCCACAAAATCTCATGCTAAATTGAAAAGTAGTGTAATTATGCAATACACCAAAAGTTAAAGAATAATTATGAGTCACTAATGAGTTATTATATAGAGCTACAGACTATTTCTACAGGTAAGAAATCACAGAACAGAAGCGTAATTGTTTTAATAAACGATTTTATTAAAACCTATTCTGTAGTAATGAGTAAAGCCTAGAAAAAAAAATCGAATTTAAAATAAACCACTAAATGGAAAGTGAGAGCGGGCCAAATAGCAACCACACATTTTTTAATATAGACGAAATATTTTGGGTATTACCAACAAGAATTATAATGACGTGGTATTCACTAGAGTAGGATTACTTTTTAAACTGCAAACAAATGAAATGTGATACTAGTGCTGATTATCAAATAATAGACACGGTTGCGTTTCTGAACAAAGTTGAAATTAGTGTCTATAACGTTTATTCATAATGAAGTACAGTGCCAGATTAATATATTTATTAATTATTTATTACGTTTTAAACTTTGGCTCCACAATAAACGGAGAAGAGCGTAAGCCATCTGGTACAAAAATAATAGAGACTATACATGATGTCAGCGGGTCTTCTAATAACTTAAATTTGAAATTATGTTCAGAAGAAGAAAGCTCGGATGTTTTAGAAGATGAAACGGGAAGTCGAATGGCGGCGTCAAGAATTTTAACGCAACTAACTCCTAATATATACAGCAAACAAAATGAAAAAATGCTTCACAATAAAGATTTTAAAATGGCCCCATCACCGTCCTCAATAGATTCACAGCCGTGGGTCCCACGCAGAGAAAATTTAGGTATGCTCGGACTGATGAATGGACGAATACATCCCAAGTTATTCGCTGTTCGGTACTTACCGCCAGTTGTCCCTGTCTATCTATCTCCAACCGACGCCTTGTCTACGTTTCGCGAAAATACAGAACAAATAAATTATAATCCAGACATACATACTCCACAAAACACTATATTGCTGCCAGTAAATATAACACCGGAAAGAACACTATCTTCCGACGAAGAGTTCTGGGCGGAGCTTTCTCAAGACGCTATAATGAAAAACTTGATACCTACGATGGAGGTCCCAATGCCACGTAATCCGTATGATCAATATAAACAGGTATTTCGTGCACCTTATCCTGTAAGTGCTACAGATATGAATAGTGATGAGTTTTTAATTGCACATTACCCTGAAAATCAGTCACGTGATTGCGCATTTCCGTTTCTGGCTAGCTGTAACCCAACGATTACTTTGGGATCAATGTTGTCTGATGACTATGGTGGCTCCGATAATTCTTACAGCCGGGCGGTGTATCGTAGGGAAACTGTAACTCATAAACCTAAAAGTGGCGAATAAGTGGTATCTCAGTCAGCAGATAAATTTAAATTGTGAGTTACTTAAAATAAAATAATAAATTATTTAAAAAACTAAGTAGTTTTTATGTATTTTTGTCATTCGCTGAAGGAACTGTCGGTTCGATTGGTTCACTTGTGGTGCACTTTGCTACTGAAAAGTTTATACGATTGGTCGTCCAGTCTAGTTTTAGTATAATTTATTAGTTCCGCTTTCCATGAAGGAAAATGTAAAAGTACTGTCCTAAAATGTCAAAGTCGGAGTATTATAACTTTTACAGCTTTTGACTGAATAAGATAAACATTTATGGATTTATTTTCTCGATAAAGATTTTAATTTTAAAATGAAAAACTATAAATGAGTTTAATTAACAATAATTTAAAGGTATTTATATTGTTTGATAAATCACGCATTATGTGGTAGAGCTCCATTGGCATCTTATATATGTGTAGTACGAATGGGTAGACTCGATCTAGAAAGTAACACGCTTTCACAAAATATTAGTGTAAAATAGCAGCATATTTATACTCCCGTTTCTATATACATATATATATATATATATATATATATATATATATATATATATATATATATATATATATATATATATATATATAATTCTATTTTAGTAGTCAGAGATGATAACGAAATGGGATGGTAACATCATCTATTGGAGTATAAAAATTGGCAAATTTTAAGAATATATTTTAATAAGTAATTTCAATTAAAATTATATAAAATGCTGCAATTGTTTACTTTGAGAATATAATAGATAATCACGACTAGGTGGAACCCATATTTACGCATGTTCAAAACGCGCTTAAATCAATTTTGTTATATAATTTTATTAATATCATAGAGTTATTTACTAATGTTTAGTTATCATTTACTTCAAACAAGTTAAAATTATAGTCTATATACATCCTACTGCTGCTCCTCTCATTTCTGGGAGGGTTTTAGAGCAAGGAAATGTCCGTCACGCTAAAGTGTCTTGGCGAACTTCACATATCTCGTAATATTTTTTTCTCATTTCTCAGATATGCAGGTTTCCTCACGATATTTTTCTTCACCGCCGAGTACGTGGTAAATCAGCACATAAAATTTCAATCAACAATTTCATTGATGCCGGCGAAAATCGAACCCGGGTTGCTCCCGTACGATGAAATTTACAGAGAGCGGTAAGCACCTGAGCTACCACGGCTGCCGCTGATGTTATATTATAATATAAAGTCAAACTTTTCTTTATTTGTAGACAAGACAACATGTCCACCTGGCGAGGTAATGGGAACCAATCTTCAATGCATTATTCGCCGTCGCAGAGCAATAACCAATGAATCACATTGGCAAAATTATGACAACTGAATGTATTTTTTAAGATTTAATATATAGCAAAAACAATAATGTTATTTTATTTTGGAAGTAAGTAATATAATTTTGTATTGAAATATATATTGTAGTAAGAATAGAAGATAGCTCAACTAATCAGTATATCATATATCATATACGAGTATCTCATAGTCATATATCTCAAATACCCGACAACCGATGGGCAAGAAAGGTTTTCGATGGCCCCCCGCCTGATGAATGATGACCTGATGAAACATGCAGACGTTAGTGCAAATTATCTCTATTTTCGTAATGTTTAATGCTGCGGTGTTATATTTTAATCCAAACTATTTTTCGGCTTCTATTCAAATTTTCAAGACTTAAATTTAAGGCGTGTAGCTAATTTTTCCTTCCAAAAATTATTAAAATCTGCCACCCGCGGCTCTACGCCACTAGATTGGAGGTAGGCTAGAAAGCTGGTTTAGAAACGTAGGGAATACAACATTATCAGACCCTGTATCCAATACTTGTGTTTTTGCACGTAAAATCGCCCGTATATGTAGTCAAAGAATGCATAGCAGCCATGTATACCATCCGTGGTCACGAGATTGACGCAGTTTTAATGATAGATATATAGATAGATATATACCTATTATGTATATTACCTAAAATATATTTTAAAAAAGGCGACATATTATCCATAAAATGAAAAGTAATGATATACGATAAGATTAAATCAAGGTTTGGAAATCTTTGATAAACCGTTAAAAAGAAATATACTTCGGTGTTTACATTATTGGGAATGGCTCACTCATGTTACATAAAATGCAAACGCATTGTTTGCTTACAAAATACGTAATATGGCGTGATCGATTTCTGAGAATAATTCGACCTATTCGTATAATATAGCGAACCTTGTTTGTAAACGAAAAATAGGTATTTTGCACACAGATTTTCGTTGATACTATAAAGGTCGCACATTGATTTATATAACCCTAGATCAGTAATAACCGCGCCAAAGCGTTGCCACTGCACATATGGCCACAGCCATATGCCTAGCTAACGTGAGTTCATTATTCAATGCGACGCCGACAGAGTTGAGCCGCGACAAAAATGGGTAAAATGTGTAGTGAAAGAATGCTATTCAAGGTCACAAAAACGTAATAAATCAAGCGGCATCACTTTCAACACATAATTTTTAGTTCTTGTTTTCCTATAAACGTAAAAAACCTCAAATAATTAAATAAATTTATCGAATATTGCCATTTAGGTTCAATGTTGCCACTTTTCCGCATTTGTGATTATCCTACATTAATGAGAGACTACATAATTAAACATACATTCCATGTGATTCTTTGTCCGGTGGTGAAGGCGTGGTGGCTGTAGTACAGGGAAACCTAGTATTGTCACTAATCTCTACAACTAGCATTAATTTGTATCAGTGGTTATATAATATGAGCGTTAGTACTTATTATATATCTATGATTAGATAATATTTGTTATTGTTATTGCAAAAACCGTTGTAATGTTGTTGTTTTGATTAAAATCACTAACAATTTGTTTCACTTCCATTGTCCTGAATTGATTTAGATAGATTTCCTAGAAATTTAAAACTACACTGTACTTGGGAAATACTTAAGGAAAATAGCGTATTCAAATGTTTTCGTAAAAAGTGCGATAAGTTCATCACTATTGAAGATAACACATAGATTTAATCGTGTTCATTATATGTAAATAAATCTTACGTCACATTACACTTCTTAGCTCTATTGTCATTTCAGAAATGGGAGGAGGCTGTGCCTTGACAATATGATGTTTATAGGCTGTTTGACTGACTAGTTTTCTAGTTGATCAAGAAAAATTAATACTTGTAGAAATACTTCGGCGACAAACAGAGAACACTATTACTAGATAGTGTGATACTAGGTAATAATGGGTGTCTGACAAGGCGCATTCAGACTTTGGCACAGAAAATTTTTTTGTTTTATAGGAGTGGGTAACAAACGAGCACATACTCCACCTGATGGTAAGTGGTTGCTGTGGCCCATAGTCATCTACATCTATCCTCGATTACAAATCAAAATGCAGATGCGTTGTCACCCGTGAGGACTAATATGGAATGCTTCGTTTCCAGTAAAATGGGTCTCCGGTTCTCTACACTTACCATACGAAACACAGCAGCATTAAGCTACTATTTCACGCTGGTATTCTGGAAGAGCGCGGTCCTTCCCCGGTCGAGCCGACCCATTCGTGCTACAACTATACTACTAGTATAACTGCAGCACGGCTTTACCACGTATAAATAAATAAAATGCAAGAAATTCATCATATTTATGTACGAACAAAATTTTTGATCTTTAATCCCTTAGACCAATTAAGAATGGTTTAAGTTTAACCCTCTTGTAATTAGGTAGTTTTATTATTTCTTGGTAGATAGATTATTAGCCACTGCAAATTTTATTCAACTTAAAAAAAGGCTCAATAGACAAAGTTTTCCTCTATCTACCATTAAAAATACGAATACGAAATAGTACATTATAAAAGATAAAATATAAAGAAAAACGAAGGTAAACAATCAGTGTTTCTATATTTCTTAGTTTACGAAAACTTGTTAGGTCGTTATAAGGATATAAGGATACTGCGGATACCTATCGACCGATAACTCTATCGGAGGATATTGAGGAGTCAAAAGAAAAGGTGAATGATATTATTACCACGTAGTTTTTGATGTTAATATTTCGCCATTTTTGTAATGACAAAAAAATTTGCCATTTATTATATGATTTCATGACGTAAATTTTATTATTATTGCGTCATTCACACAAAACACTACAGTCTGCCTGGCGGCACCTTTTTACTAGAGTAAACCTCTTTACTAGGGCTGCTACGTGCATTACAATTATCTTATATTTAAAATATGTGTTGTATCATGACTCCACTGTTGAACATAGGCCTTAAAACCTTTGATTAAACTTCTTTTTGTCTATGTTTAAATAAGTGCTAGTGTTTATATTTTTTTGCCTATATTTTACGTGGTAAAACCATGCTGCAACTATATTCGTAATATATACCTATGTGGCACGAATAGGTCGGCTCGACCGGGGAAGGACCACGTTCCCACAGAATACCAGCGTAAAATAGCAGCTTAACGTTGCTGTGTTTCGTATAGTGAGTGTAGTGAACCGGAAACACATTTTACTAGAAACGAGGCATTTCATCTTAATCCTCACGGGTGATAACGCATCATGTAAATGTCTATGGGCTGCAGCAACCACTTACCAACAGGTGGACTGTGTGCTCGTTTGTCACCCTCATCCTATATTTGAAAAACCAGAGCCTATGGCCTGCATTTTCCTAGTTTGTGCTCTTTGTTATAGTTAATCTTCAAGCATACCCATTTGAACATTTAATTATAGATTCATTGTTACTATTTTTCTTCATCTTTGTTATAAAATTATAGGCACTTCACAATTTAAGCTTTTGACTTTGTAAGTGATAGCTATAATGCTACCAATTAGTGGTATGTGTATGTTGTCTTTAGTGCATAATGATGTTTTCAAATGGCTTATCCTTTGATACATATGGCAAAGGGAGTAAGGAAGTTGAATTCTTTACTTTATCTCATATCTTGAGAATTATAAGTTCAATTTTGTGTGCCCCATGAAGTGTCTAGAAACGATGGTTTATCACTGACATTAACGGAATACGACGGATTCTATGTTTGAAAATATTTCATCACAATTAATAGAATCGGGCGCTACTTTGAGGAAATCCGTTATATTAAAGTTGTAATTTTTTTTATATTCAAACGAGTATGCGGCTCACCTCATGACAAATGACTGTACTGCCACCCATGAACAGCTGCAGCACCAGGGGAATTGCAGATGCGATGCCGGCCTTTCAAAAAGAGTAGGATCTTTTCTTGAAGGTCCCTATAGGTCCGGAAAATCGCTGATGGTAGTCGATTCAACAAAGAAGTTGCGCGAGGAAGAAAACCTTGTAAACAATATTGGACCGCCAGTCATCTAGGTAGTAAGGATAGTATCTCGAGTTCTGTCGCGATGTGCGATGGTGAAATTGAGCGACTGGAATCAATCCAAACAATTCCTCTGAGCTATTCCCATGGTAAATACGATAGAATACGCAAAGAGATGTAACATCTCTTTACAGCGTCAATGAGTCAAGCCGATCAGAACGTCAGCCGTGTTCAGTCGCTGACGATTCTTCTATCGACGATTCGTCTATAGAAAAAAAGTACAACAGGAAAGGTGTATGATCTTCAACATCTGGAATCCACGTAGGCGATCCAGTCGTGTCAGACCATATGCCAAGGCAAAGTGATAAACAGATCTCCACACATGATCGGTTAAACATGAACCGAGACATTAGGCGTGGTGGGCGTTAAAATCACCAAGTATTACGATCTATGTGGATGGAATCTGTTGTAGCAAGAAATCTGTAGCCATTTGGACGTGGTCGATTAGACTCGCGGATGGTCATAGCAAAAAAATAATGCTAAATCCGCGTAACAAAATAAAATGATGTGTCTTACCAGTTTAAAGAGCTCCGCCCGGCCTCTCCCAATTCAGTTCTTTGAAAAAATGGAGTACTTATCAATTTTCCTAAGTATTTAAACAGTAGTATGTTTATCGAATTAAATAAAAAAATTTATAAAGCAATTTTGGAGAGTAGTATAAAGTAGAAAAAATGCAACACGGAATGCAAAAACGTGGCAAACTTAACAAAAACTCCTTTAATAAGACGGTGAATACCCTAAGTACCTATGACGTACAAGATACATTGGAAAGATAACAACAAAATCGGCATCAGTTATAAGACGACCGATGTGATCCTTATTTAGCATACAAACATTGACGCTACGGAAAGCAAGTTCCTGTGGATTACTTTGAAGTTTTTGAAGAATTAAGAATTAACAATAACATGATTCGACTTACATTTATATTAGTCGTGTTTGCTTTGTTTGGAGTTTTTGGAGACGCTAGACATATATATGTACCAGAAATTCTAAACCCTGATGTGAAACTCACCATTATGGAGCCAAAAGCGGATGCCGAAAAATTGTCAATCGTAAGTATATACTTATATCATTTTATATATCATTAAATTTAATATTTAATCTGTGTTATAATTTCTCTTTTAATCATTTAAATATTCATGTAATATTCATATAATTATGCAAAATGTATCATTGTCTAATTTGATTATATTTTTTTTGTATAACAAAATATTTGCATAGTTTTATATTTAGGTTTAAAACTAAGTGCCCATAGCTTTTTTTATAATTATAATTATAGTTTTCATGACAATATTTAAAAGTCACTTTATAAATATACTTGAAATGGAACCATTTCTCATTTTAATCGAAATAATTTTTATGGGTGGAGAAATGGAGAGAAACGGCATAACTTGCTAATAATATTTAATTTATGATAATATTTTACTCTTGTTACGTACTCTATCTATATCTATATCAATCGGTTGATTCAAGCTTCAAAAAGCTTCATTTATTTACACATTTATCTACTTACCTAATACCTATGTAATAGATCTTTACCTATGAAATTGTCGTTATGCAGTACTGGCCATTTCGAATCAAAATAACTTTTGTTTGGCTAAGAATTCTAATTTCAAATTAATTTTACTTTAAAAACATGGAATTTATTTTTCAAAATTAGTCATTTTTTATTAATTAGCGTTATGCTTTCATCACATTTGAATCTTTTTCGTCATCACGGATACGTTAAAAATAATAGGAAAATGAGTACCGTCGTGGCAGCAACGCGCCACATGCGGCACGCAACATCAACGATGTTTAAGAAGCAAATACTACAAACGATCGCAACACCCGTTATTGGTTTGCCTGCTTCCATTCTGAAAATTTAGACCTGAAGAATGAACCCCGTGCTCGTCCGAAAACTTTGGTTGACAATGACGGATTAAAGGCGATTGTGGACGCTGATGATACTCAATCTACGGCTGAACAGTAGCTATCGACGTTAGCATCAAAACAATATTGGTCTATTTGCGTCAAATTGGCAAGGTAACAAATTGGATTCTGGTTCAGCATCTAAACAAAACCCTTAATGAAGAATTACCCTGAGAAAAGTGATGGTCATTGTTTAGTGGTCTAGCGCCGTTGTGATTCATCACAGCTTCTTACCAAATGGAATCAGCTCTACTGCAGGTGTGTACTGTGAAGAACTGAACACAATGATGGAGAAGCTCGCAAGTCTCCAACTAGCTTTGGTCAATCGCTCGTTCCCGCTGCTTCTACACGATAACGTGCGACCTCAGACTGCACAACAGACGATCTTCAAGTTACAAGAGCCGGGGCTGGAAGCTCTCCGTCATCCGTCGTGCTCACCAGATCTTGAAGCGCCTACATCTTCTACTTCTTTCGGAATTTGAATAACTGTTTGGCGGGAAAATAATTCAATACCCGAGAGGCAGTACAAAATGCTTCTGAAGAATTTGTTGCCTCCCGTCCAGGTTATTTTTCCAAGAAGGGTCATCAATAAACTGCCACTGTGTTAGCAAAGATGCATCGATTACATGGATGATTACTTTGATTAATAGAATTAAAAATATAGAAAAAAAATTACGCTAACTTATTTATTAATAATTTTATCAATTATCCTTTTTAATTAAAATGGAAGAAAAAAATGCATGCAGATGAAAAAGTTACTTCACAGACTAAAAACATCTCGGTTGGGTACATATATTATTTTTAGCATTTCGGTTTGACGCGTGCGTAATGGCAGATTCCACTGTTCTCGTTTTTTATATTTCTCAGTAATGCAATTTTCCTCATGATAGTTTCCTAGGTGGTCGAGCATGTGCAGTACTTAAAATGCAAGTCAGAATTACTTAGAATTAATAATTTCATTTTTATGCCGCTTGCTGTAATAAAATTAAAAGCTACAGTCTGTTTGGTTTGGTGGCATCCAATACCTAATTACTGCCATAAACGATGCACACACCGTTGTGTCCTTGTAACATAATAGTGGGAGCCAGTTATCGTTGCCCTTAGATATGATAATTAAAATATCGTTGAAATAATACTAGTTTTTACGGAATTTTTCGCGTATATTTAACTTTTTAAATACCCGACGTTTCGAACGCTTTACAGCACTCATGGTCACGGGCGGGAAATTAAATATACGCATATTAAACATATAAAAAGTTAAATATACGCGATAAATTCCGTAAAAACTAGTATTATTTCAATGTGTAGTGTTCGCGTAAATATAAGAAATCATTAATTAAAATATCGTCTACTTTGTTTGGTTGTGTGTGCACATAGGCTGCAACAGCTACTCAATGTGTACTGTAACCTAGGTGCTACTAACCTAGCTTGTTCGCCTAGCCGACAATCCATAAATTTTACATTTACTCTTCTTCCGCATGTCAATGGCATTATTCATAAAACGTACGCATTACGTATGGTTTTTTTATTCCAACAAAATTTGCATTATATGGCCGATATTTGCTAGTTTACGATAATGAGGTCATAGACAAATAAATATCTAGCAAGAATTAGGTACTGAAAAAATATTTTATGCTTGCAACGACATAAAGTAGCTTCCATCACCACAGTTCGATCTTTTTTTTAACTGGCTTTACGGCTTTGGCTTCTAGCCCTTTTGAGGCTCACAGTTCGTTCCGTTCATATATAATACAGACCAATAAAGAAAGACAGAGGGAGCATTGCGTACATTTCAAGTGACGCCGAAGTCAAGTCAAAACCATGCTCAACTTATTGTAAGAACATGTAATTATGCACACATGTACCTAAGATCATTCGCAACCAACATCATGTTTTAGGTGCATATTTTTTTTATAGCCTAATGGTAACAAACGAGTACACAGTCCACCTGATGGACTTACCATAGAAACTGCTGTGGCCCATAGAACATATAAACTTGATTAAGAATCAAAATGCAGATGCGTTGTCACCCCTGAGGACTAAGATGGAGTGCATCGATTCCAGTAAAGCGGTTCCTTCCCCGGTCGAGCCGACCCATTCGCGCTACAACCATAATATAGCTGCAGCGTAGCTCTAACATGTATATATGTATGCGTACAAATGGTTTTATTAGCGTTCACTGTTACGGGCTGCTTAAAATAAGAAAAAAGAAAGGTAAATGGTATCAAGAAATTGAGCATAGTTTTGGAGTAATTTGTAATATACGTAGTACACTTCAACTATCTTTAATTGTTGGTCTAAGGATGAAAAATACCCAGTCTGACAGCTTCAAAGGCGTAAAATAGCTACAGCAATCGACAATCGGCAAACAAAGCGATATTGATTAACGAACATCGATAAAATTCAATTTGTTATTACATAATAAATCAAAAACAATCAACATTTTAAAAGGAATTTCAATTTAATTGTTTGTTTTTCTTTTTTTCAGGATATGATGCGCAATAATATGAACTCCAATAATGGTTTTGTCCCAATGAATAACGTTATATTTTTCAAGACGTATCCTCCTTGCGGGAATGGATTCAAAAGGGACGTATCAGGAGTATGCCGAGAGGTCTGGGACTAGGTGGAGATTACAAATATTATAAATAAATATTATAATTATTTCCATAAACAATGTGATATTAATTTAAGACTAGATTAACATTTATTGTATATTTTAACATCAATTAAATTTTAATGTTAGTATATACGTAAGTAGCCAATAGTAGTTTGTTGTTTGCAGATCATTTAACAAACGACGTAGTCTGTTAGGCGAACGCTCGATGGTGGCGAACCTTGTCTGATTTATATACGCTTTGGCCGCAGCACAACCAGATACAAACAACAAACAACAAAGACATTAGTCTCTGATAATACTTAGTAGGTGATTTCATTTTTTGTACAAAGTTAACAGAATTCATAGTTATAAATTAGCCGCCTAATTTTGCGATCGGACTCGATAATAAATTGTAAACGGCATCCGAATCATTACGGGTTCCATGGTCTATTATAAAATGACGTGAAACTTTACAGTTTGCTTTCGGCTTAGTAAACAGACGATACCGTTTGTATAATAGTGGACTGTACATATAATATACGGGGTTATTTTGCAATGACCGGCCAACCAAATACCGGCCGAGAAGATTCAGAATAAATAATATAGGCAAAAGGTTAAGAAAAATTAATAACAAAAATCTCAAACATTGTCCTTGTTATCTTTGTGATAATCCTTTTTTTAGCTGATTTTACTGCGCACGCATACATTCATAAAGGTCGATCGGTAGGCATAAACGTTGTTGCCCATAAACCACATTCAATTCGGATTAATTTCAAATAAAAGTAGAAGACTTATTTACTCGTATTTACAAAACTGCAACAACGGTATATCATTATCTAGATATTTGTACTTAAGTTTAAAAATTGGCTACACTTAAAATAACCTTGTATACCTAGCAGATATCGCAGATATGTATTTATATACCTTAATACCAGTTGAAATAAAAGACATTTATATAAAACCACAGTAATTTATTTAGTCTTTTCTTTTTCCTAATTTCATTAAGAACGCAATAAATAAATAACAATGCACTGAGATGAATTTTTATCCTACTTTTGATTTCAAAAGAGAATATCTTGAAGCTACATTCAAACAGCAAATTTGTAGCAACATCAATCTTTATCATAAAATCACACACTTTTAAGAGATCTCTTAGTAGATTAGATATAAGTCCTCATCATTGTGACGTTGAAGTACATCACATAAGGGAAGCCGGTGGCAAGGTGACGGCACCGTGACCAGAGAGTGGTAAAGGTAGCGTCGCTACTCCTCGTATCCATGCTCCTCTTTCGCAACAGAATGACTCGACGTTACTTAAAGCACGCATGTATATCGTTGTTACACCACCTAAAATATTATATCTAATTGATTTGGGTTCAGTAAATCAGTCAGTCATTAGTAATATAACAGTAACAGAAAAAAATCCGCCATTAGTGTCGTTCTTTCTGACATAACCATTGACTGCATATTTCCTTAAATCTTTTGCGGTACATATTCATGAAAAAAAAAACCATAATGTAGATCTGTCTGCCAGAAAAAACCAACCGTCGAAGATGAAGACCAATTGTGGCAGTTCTATGGGCAGCTGTACACGTCATCGTTGAAGCCACATGCAAGTGTGAGTAACGATTCAAGAGCAAGTCTTATTCGACACTGTTCCGATGATATCCCGACTTCAGTCTGAGCGAGATTAGAAGGGCTCTCCAGCACTTCCAATGCAGCGGCGAAGAGTTTCGGGGAAATAACGTCACCCTGTCTTACACCTCTCTGCATTTGGATAGGTTTCGTACTCTGGTTCTGTACTCAGATAGCCAGTGTAGCCCTACTGTACAAAAACTTCAGCACTTCGATATACCGACAGTTAACTTGGCACCGTTGAAGATACTGGCACCGCCCAAATTTCGACGGAATCAAAGGCTTTCTCAGTCCACATACGCCAGGCAAAGTGGCAGATAGTACTCTTCGGACTTCTGTACAATTTGCCGAAGGGTATGTATGTGGTCTATGGTACTAAAGCCTTTTCGGAAACCGGCTTGTTCGGGAGGCTGGAAGTCGTCGAGTCTGCGTGCGAGACGATTCGTGATGACTCTCGAAAACAGCACGTAGACGCGGCTCAGAAGGGATATCGGTCTGTAGTTTTTCAAGAGGCCTTTGTCACCTTTCTTGAAGAACAAGACCATCGCACTTCTGCTCCATGCCTCCGGAGTAGTCCCACCATGAAGGACGGAATTAAAGAGCCTCTGAAGGACTTCAAGTACCGGTTCCCACTCGCTTTCAGAAGTTCCGCTGTAATTCCATCCTCGCTCGGGGACTTGCCGTTTTTAAGGTGCTGGAGAGCCATTCTAATCTCGCTCAGACTGACGTCCGGGATATCATCGCAATAGTGTCGGATAAGACTTGCTCTTGGGTTGTTACTCACACTTGCATGTGGCTCCAACGATGATGTGTACAGCTGCCCATAGAACCTCTCAATCTCATTCAGAATCTCAGAAATCAGTGTCCCGGAAACGATGCTGCCACACTCAGTCTTCAGCTTTGACAGTTGGCTCTTACTGGCAGACAGATCTCTGGCAAAGACTCTTTGGAGCCCTGGTTCCACTCAATCGCTTCTTCAATACGAGCAGTATTAAATTTGCGTAAGTCTCGCCGCATGCATTTGGAGATATGTCTGTTCACTGACTGATTTTTTGGTCCGACAAAGGATTCGAACTCAAGACCAAATACATACAATAATTTAGCTTGACCCGGTGAGTTTGTAAAATATTTATTATATATTAAATAAATATAAGTAATAAAAGAAGTAAAAATACGAGCAATTTTATTCAAGTGACAAGGCGTCATTGATGCAAATGTTTTTTTAAAATTGTATTTTAACTTTGTCCACAGATTCAAGTCTAATAAGAAGATTATCTAACTAACACTATTAGACCTATTTGGTTTGTTAATATTATATTTTTGTCTCAGAAGTATAACGCGTACTACTATTCAATATAAGTACATAGTTTAAGTGCACAAAATATAAACAAAACTAACGTACTGCCTCTTGCAAATTTATGCTTGCCTAATACCACAGAATACATAATACTACTAATACTACTAAAATGAACTACTAAAGCACTGATAAAAAAATCCATGTATTTTATTGAGTAGGACTACGGAGAATTTTCTTACGCGCTTTGTCTACTTTGTAAGAAAATTCTAAGGTAAGATTACTGGGATTACGCCACGTAGATTCCCAGTAGTTTTACAAGTAAGACTATTGGAAAGAAAATATCCCATTAGTCTTACCAGAAAGACCACTGGGAACAAAATTCGCAGTACTAATAATAATACTTTGTAAGATTTCTCGGAATACCCTCAAAAATTGTATTCACTAAAAATCTGTTTAAAACTGCTCAAATTGTATGTAAAATAGCGTACATTTATTTTCCTTGATATCGGTACTATTAAGGCATATATAAGTCCACTGCTGAACATGGGCCTCTCCCATAGACTGCCTCATAGTTGGAATATTTGCCATAGTTGCCACGCTTGTCAAGCGCGCTGGCAACCGCGGTTTATTTTTATTTTTAGTCGTTATAGGAAGACGCTGCTACCCATCTCCTGATTTGTTTGCCTCTGTACACTTACGACACCCACGGGATGATATGGGGTACCTAGTGGATATTCTTACACCACCACTACACGCTAAGTAAACAAAAACCTTCTACTTTTATTTTTTTAATACTTCACATTATTCTGAAATATCGAATCTATTAAGAGTAAACTTTTTGAATTCAAAAGTACATTTAAGTATTATTTTTTACCGTAAAAAACTTAAGGAAATACTCCGTGGTAGATAGGATAGCACGATACTGCCTATCACAATTGTAAAGTCATTATTTAATGTTGCACATACGTAGTTTTATACAATGTAACATATTAATAACATACATAATTAAACAAAGCAGTCAACCTCCTTAAAGATTTTATCATTGTAGTCGAAATGTTAACTCATTCGAGCCTCATCAACACTAATGAAAATTAATTGCATTTTAAGCGCTGAATTATCACGAGTTTGGTGGTAGTGAAGAAACCTGCGTACTTGGAAATTACAGTAAATATTTTAAAGATAGATGATGTCTGCTGCATTATGGCAACGCGACGAACTATTCCTCGATTCGAAACCTCCACTTAAATAAAAAAGGCTCTCAGGGTGCGTCCTACTCGTACTTGTCCAATTTAATTTAACGACAACACACATTTTGTAAATACCTTACTAAATTAACAAATCATAACTGCTCAACGGTAACACACCATTCCGGTTATGTGTCAAATATCTATTGTCAGTAACTGTCATTAATTGCGGCGATTCAATTCCCGCCATTTTCCGCCATTTTGTACTCGTATTATAATGTTGTTTTGAAATTATCATTATATTTCGCTTTTAGCACTAATGTTATAATAATATATAAATTTAGATAAGAAAAACTAGTTTATTATATTTTATTCTATAAATCATAAAATTATACCCATATATTTAAAGAAAACACGAAATTAAGTAAATTTTTTCTCCCGGGCAGTAAATACAAGTCACCATGGTTGCAACATATAACGCAACAAAAATGACGCCATTTAGAAAGATACTATATCTATTGCTTTTTTACTTACATAGGTACCTTTATTGCACGCGGACAAATATCTAGACGCAGAAAATATAGTGGTAGTTCATGCAAACACTAGTTCCGTTTGAGATTCGAATCCGCTGCCTCGCAACGTCGCAGTTGAACAATCGGTCAATGTTCTACAGAATCATAATAATCGCAAACGAGTTATCGCTAAAATAATTATAGTAAATAATGAATATACCTATAATAATAAGCTGTGTTCCGAGATAAGCTAAAGCATGGCCATGTCTAGGGATTGACAACTCCGTTTCTTGTTTCCATACCCGCTCCTTCCAGTCCCAAATATCAATAGCACCAACACTGCTTGGCGTTTTATCCTGCAAAATTAATAGAACATACATATATTCAGTACAACATAAAGTAAACCTATTTAAAAGAATTTCTAAATTCTGTTATAAAAAAACCGCATAAAATTTGAAAATATTGTTCCAATGCAAAAGTAGCGAAATTCTTAGGGCTATTTATAGATAGCAACATCTCATGGGAATCGCATTCAATAGAAGTCTGCAAAAGAATGTATAAATTTTCATTTGCGCTATATAAACTGTCGAAAATAGCTGACCGAAAAACTGTTCTAACAGCGTACCATGGCTTTGTGGCTTCGTCCCTGCGATATGGTATCATATTTTGGGGACTATCAAAATACAGGGAATTAATTATGAAAGCTCAACAAAAAAAAAAAAAAAGGAAAAAAAACCCCCCCTAAAAAACCTTTCCAAAAAAAAAAAAAAGTGTTGTTGAAATGGCCCCTAAATTATATAATAAATTACCTGATCACATAAAATGTTATAATGTGCAAAAACTTAAATCTATTCTAAGTAAATTTCTTATAGATGAATGTTATTATAATGTCAATGAATTTCTATTTACTAATAACTTGAATATGTAACTTAACAATTTTATTTTGACTCTACTTAATTTTATCATTCTGATTTGTTTTTTATATATATTTAATTTTATGATGCATGGATATGTAAATTCGTATGCTGTTAAAGCATTTCACGGAGGTACTATAAAATTATAACATTGTCAACCTTGTTACCTGTGAAAACGAATAAAATGATTGATTGAATGCGGTCGCTTTTAAAAATCGGTGAAAGAAAACAAACTTTAGAAATAACATTGTAATAAAATAAGGCTTTCCGTTATTGCGTAAGATGATCATTTTGCGTTAGTAATGGTAACGACGAATATGTATATGAATCATACAGATATGGATGTGCAAATAATCCAATATTGGACCGGAAGTAGATAACCGCATGAAATATATTTGTACAGGCTTATTCGACATTAGTTCAAAGTCAAATATTTAGTATGAAGTGATAAAAACGGTTGAGGCACATGTACAGATGTTATGAACAGACTTCGTTAATATGCTGAGGATGGAGTGGAAGGGAGGGAAATATTAGTGTTTTACCTTTTCAGAAATCTTTCCCGCGCCGCCTATGATGTATAGTTTGTCATTCATTGCGAATAACGTTGAAAAACATCTTGGAAACCGTAAACTGTAAATTTCCGTCCATCTAAAAATAGAATTGTAAAAGTTTATACGCGGTAGAGCCATTCTGCAGCTATATTAGTAGTATAGTTGCAGCACGAATGGGTGGGCTCAACCGGGGAAGGACCACGCTCTCATAGAATACCAGCGTAAAATGTCAGCTTAACGTTACTATGTTTCATATGGTAAGTGTAGAGACCCGGAGACCCTTTTTATTGGAAAAGCGGCATTCCATCTTAATCCTCGCGGGTGGTTCGTAATCGAGGATAGATGTGGATATCTATAGGCCATAGGAACCACTTACCATGAGGTGGATTGTGTGCTGGTTTGTCATCCTTATCTCAACAAAAAAAGTTGATAAAACCGGATCTGTAACGCGAAAAGGCTTGTGCTCAGCACTAGTGCAGAATATACATAAGGCGATTCGGTGACACATTAGCTAAGCATTAGCGTAGTTGCGGTGTTGAGAACCTCGTGTTGAATCCCACAAGGAACAAATGTTTGTAAAGTTAATGTACAAATACTCTAACGCTGCTTAACTATAAGATGCTGTTAAGCTCGTGTTTCTATCATGACTGTGACACCAAGAAACTTAATATCATCTTTGAATTGAATAGCGTTTGAGTATTTGGTCATAAGAAAGTAAAGTTGCCTAAGTTGCCAGCCTTTTTACGTCCTACTGCTGGTCACAGGCCTCCCATAATTTCGGAGAGGTTAACACATCACATGTACTCAAAATATTTTATTGTTTAGATATGCAGGTCTCCTCAAGCTGTTTTCCTACACCGTCAAGCACTCGGTATTTTAGTAAATGTTCGCGAACTGCGAAATTTACAGCGATCGCTTAGCCTCTGACTTACCATCACCTGTCGATTGTTTTTTGGCTTATAGAAAATTGTTCCCGGTCTGCAAACTAATCAAAAGAAAATAAATAAAAATAATATGCAGGCATATAAAGAGTTATTATAACGTGTTAAAAAAGCTTGAAATGCTCCTTGAGCTACGACTACGACTTTGTTGATAACTGAACATATCATACACATAACTCGGGTTTAATCCCCGTGCAAAAATTTTAGTTTTTTGGTGCTCACTTGAAAACAACGTGAGGAAACACGAAAAAAATAATACTTCGAAGATACGTTAATTTCGCCAAAATGCATTAGGGCAGCACGGCGCACGTTTCCTTGCCCTAAGCAAGGAAACGTCCGCCGTGCCCGTGACCCACTCAGAAATCAGAGGAGACCTGTACCCAACAGTGGGACGTAAATGCGCTTTAATTTTTAACTAAAACTTTAACTAGAAAGGCAACCACATGGCAGCTAAATACGAATTACGGCATAAGGCATCCAATCTTAGTTTTAAGTGGTGACAACGCATTTGTATTTAATTCTTTACCGAGGATAGATGTCGATGTCTATGTACCACAGCATCCAATTACCATCATGTGGCCAGTGTGCTCGTTTGTCACACTTATTCTATAAAAAAAATACGTGTGGCACTCGGGGACTGCCGCGGTAAAGCTATTGCATAGCATTTTTTATCAACTTATGCAATTATAATTATTTATTTATTTTGTTTATGCAGTTAAGTCTTTGATATTAAATCAAGTTACACTTTTTGAGCGTGGTGACCGATAAGAAAACAATTTTTTTTCTCTTATTGAATAAATGAGAAGTTAATATTGTTTAAAATATTTTTAATATCTTACAATACATGTAGGTTATTCAGGAATTTTTATCATTGAGTTAGCAGCTAGTGTACACGCACACAAACACCGTGCCGAAGTCTGCCGAGTGCCGAAGTCTGCCGAACTAAAACGACGTTAGACGATGCACGGCTTTCAACGCCACACCTCCGTGCCCGTCGGAGTGGGGAGCGTGAGGTTTTTTTCGTTACGGAAAATCTGGATTCGGTCCCCGCGCTCAAGGCCCGCGATAGAAGCTATGCAATAGCTCAAAAATTCATGAAGCGATTTTGTATGTGATTGAAAACAAAGATTTCGAAGAAATTTTCTCAGTAATTCAGCCTACATGCTGACCACATAGTTTTACGGTCAGGATTTCACTATAAAATATAAGTAGCTTATAGAATAAACGATACTATGTAATTGATGTATCTACTGATAACAAATTCTCCATTTTTGTTTTCTGTAATATAATTCTTAAGAAATGAAAAAGTGAATTGGTTGTGGTATCATTTTTGGTACAAAGTATCTCTTGACGTATAATCAAATATCTTAAGTGTCATATTCGCATTATACCTAACAATTCTATTACTGTTGCATATTTGCTGTGGCAGCACAAAAATAATGAGATATTTAAACTAAACTAACATGCTAAATATCACCTTCTCATAATTTTCCTGACAATATTTGCATCTTATTGTCATTTGTAACCATTAATAAAAAGTAAAACATTTTTAGGCTTAATAAGGTATCAAAAGCCAATTATCGTAATATTTAAAAAAATTCTATCAGTTTCTTTTTGATATAACTCGCATTTGGAATAACAGACATAATATGGATTTAAGTACTATACTAATCTCTGACTCTTGATTTATATACGTACTCTTTTCTTTGACTCTGAGGAGAGTAGAACAGATTCGACCTCTTTGCAAACGACTATTATCGTAAAAAGATTTTTCTCATAATTTGTTACTGATAATAGTGCTGAAGCTGAATCTGTTTCTAAGTTTTAAAACTACTCAAGAGTTTATAATATGTAAGTGAATATATAAAATTGAAACAAACTCATTTGTTTTGGAATTATAGCATTCGACAAGTTTGCAGACGGGATTTTTCTTCTCGCCCGTCATGCCGCCAGCTACCCAGATATAGTCCCGGTACTTCACAGACGCCATGGCCATGCGCGCGACATTCATTGAGCGCACCTCGCTCCATGACCCCGCCTTGGGATCGAATCTTTCAACGGAGCGAAGAACTCTAAAAACAATTTAAACATTGATAGAGAAGTTAAAATTTGTCGAAGGTGACAAAAAATAACATAGTACAAAATGTTCGTAGCTCATTGTATAAAACATATTAGAAAATTTTGGACAGTTGCTAAAGCACCCATTTTTTTTTGTCCATTCGTTTTTGTTGTACGACTTCAGAAAAAAAGGAACGGATTGTAAGAGAGCTTATATGGTGCTGTCGATACTTATCTGTCCGACACCACGTCAAAGCTGCAAGGAACATATTTCGCTACTCTTAAGGTCAATGTACAATGATTAAAGACTAATAAGAAAACTAAAGAAATTCTTTTTTCCGGGTTTGTATTCACCTGAAATTTAATTTTATTAAGCTTGTGGAGAATCACATCAAATTTATTTCAACAGCTCCAATAGAAAAGCGTAAACAATGGTTTCCGTATTCTAATAAAACAATCTACATCCGACAAAGCTAACAAAGTTACTATATTTTATTTCGATACGTGTAAGATTTACGAAACGTTAAATTTAGAGGTTTTTAAATCCCAACGTGACCCAGATATTTTTTAACAGTTTAAATTAAACTTTAGCATACGACACAATTTAGTGGCACGACATACAATCACTGCATTAATTCATTGCATTAATTTCTACCGTATGTAAATGTAAATATAGTTTTATAACTTTGTATAAAAACGCAATGACAATTTTTTTAAATAATTCACGCCAGTTAGCGCAATTTTAGAAACTCGTTATACCTAGACGTAGACTAATTAAAGTCTATATACCTAAGAAATCTTCAAATTCAAAATCTTATCAAAATTTGCGTTTACTCTATCTCCATCTCTACATTCACATTTTGAAAGTCATGGCTGCGCTATTCCTTCAACAAATCTTATTCGCCTGTTTAGACGTTAGAAAATTATGTAAAAACTTAAAACATCATTTTCATAACGGAAACTAGCTGCAATCCACTTTGGTCATAATTGTGCGCGATATATAAAATAACTCTCAAAAAATTTCACAGTCGTCACGTCGAAACCATAATAGTTCAATTTTGACAAAAACAATGGCACGTTCAGGCAGTCAAATGTTCTATAAAGTCTAGTAGAACCAATGTTATACCTTTTACTCAATTTTGGTCTGACAGAATATCATCAGCTGCTTTAATCGGTACGGTAGTTGTACTATACAATTGTCTAAATCCCGATTGTAAACTAGGAAGTATCCCATTCGATTCCAAATACTTTCTCAGCTGCTTGGCATCGAACTTCGCTAAAATCTTTGACACACATATGCTGTTTTCGATTACGGATGTAAAAGATGTGTTCTATATGATGTATTTCATGCGGATTAAAGTAGCTTACCTTCCCTTTTTATCTTGTCCACCAATAGCATACAAGGCCATTCGATGTACAACAAGACCGAAATTTTTTCTCGGTACAGCAAGACCTGACTCGCTATACCATGAACGAGTCACGGGTTCGTAACTCCAGACCGTTGACACGACGACTGACTTTCCACGTGTATCATCATCACGCGGATCAGCACCTCCTAAAATTAAAGCATATCCAGCAATACCGATCTATATATTATATTAATTAGAGATATTATGTGAAAGAAATACGTAGCAGACCCTCACAACACAGGCATGTCTAGTGTCGGGACGACAATTATACATTCTATTTTAATATTCCAGCTTAGGATCTATGGTTTTCATTTAAGAACTAAATGAAAACCATAGATTATTATCATGTAGACTCTACGTGATAATAATCTACTCTACATGATAATAATCTATGGTTTTAGTAGTAGTAGTTTAATAGTCATACTACACTACTATTATTTTACTACAACTTTACTAACTAACTAACTATTATCTTAGTGTTGTTTGTTATAACATGTACCACCGTATAGCTATGTAAATAAACAAATTTCTCTTTTTTCCAGTGTTAGTTTAATTCTAATCAGCTAGACTTAGGTTCTTCAAAAATACACCAAATTATGGTTCCGAGAATTTTACATACGTTACCATAAATATGTCTAATGTAAAAAATAAAGAGCGATAAAAATACCCCAATGAGTGAGTTTGAAAGAGAAGTGATATTGTTTCTGATCAAAGAATATAAAAAAACAGATAGGTCTCTTCTGAGTATAGTAATTCAAATTGTGTACATATAATTCTTGTTTTATTGAAGGGTAAATTAACTATGTCATTATTAATTAATAATTTCAATTTATTTGTTTTGTAGCGTAACGAAGTATACGTTCGTAAATAATTTATTATTACAGCACTTTATTTGATTATAAATTTTTAATAAATTCAATATTTTTTTTTATTTTCCTATTTTTAATGCATTTTTACTACTTTATTACTTTTACTACGTGAACTCATTAGTGAATCGCGTTTTAGGCATAAATCACGGTGTACGGTATAATATTGTTACGAGCTTGAGGTTCGTGACAATAAAAATTGCCGATAAAATTACCTAAATTAACACTTTAATTTACTTTATACAAATTAAAGTTAAAAACACTAATAATTAAACACACTAATTCACTTTATTCGCTCCGAAGCTTCGCTTGTTTCGCCAAATCAACACTACCTCCATTGCATCTTGCAGCGCCTATATATTCAAATTAGCAAAGAAATATCCAGAATGTTCAAGTAAACACGCGCAAGGTAACGAGCGTTCGAGTTTCGACTAGGCGCTGTCGGTTGAGTGATTTGTGATGTCATTTTCTCAATGCTCCCCTCGCTCTCGTTCCTGACATTAGATGGCGCTAGTGTATCGTTGACTGGAGCGCGTAACACTGCCCCCTCCTAAGACATGCTCGTCCCGAGCATTATCGGCCCCATAATAACGCGCCAAGCGATTCACATGGACGATCTTAGGAGTCCCTCTTGCGCCTTTCTTTAACGGCTCCGCAATGTCAAGGGCTGTCCTATCCCGTGGTGCACCAACATTGTACAATTTCGGTGCTCCTCTACTACGTGTCCGAGGTCCCCGCTCGGCCGCACAACTTGTACATGTACGACACCAATCCTCGACATCGTCACGATAATGGACCCAGTAAAACTGTTCTCGGACCTTCAGTAGAGTTCGTTTAACTCCCAGATGGACTCTTGAACGACCATTATGGCACAACTGTAGAACATTCGGCACTTTAGCTTTAGGGACAACCATTTGCAAACGACAGCTGTCTCTTCGACCATTGTCCCATTTACGGCACAGGACTCCATCCTGAATCAGCAAGCTGTCCCATTGGGCCCAGTAGCTTTTCGTGGTTGAACTCATCGCTGAGACGTCCCTCCACTTAGGCTTGGTAGCACGGGCCTTCATCCATCCCAGAATCGGCTTGATGTCCGGATCTTCCTGCTGTGCATGTCGTAGGTTGTCCTTCCACCCGTTGCTGAGGTGGTCTGTCCTGAGCATCCTCACGGATACCACCTCCTTACTCTCTTGCCTACTACAATGGTTGCAATCTTCAGGACAAGGTCTTCTTGACAATGCATCTGCGTTGCCGTGAGATTTCCCGCTGCAGTGTCTGATAGTAAAGTCGTATTCCTGCTGCTGCTGGGCGGTGCTGTTAGCCGCACTTCCTTTCTGAGACCGTTCACCTTCCCTTCGTAGGGTGTGCTCAGGGTAGCTGGACCGAAGATGGCCCCTTTCCCCACAGCCATAGCAACTAGGGATGTATCTTTTATTGTGGTCGCGAACCGTAACTGCTGTAACCTCCCTAGCGTGAGGTGAACGATGATCCTGTCGCCGCCAGGCAGTGTCGTTAGCTGCACTACCCTCTCGAGATCGATCAACTCTCCTTTCCACGGTTCGCTTAGGGCAGCTGATTCGAAGATGGCCTTTTTCCCCACAGCCATAGCACCTTGGGCTGTATCCTTTGTTGCGGTCGCGAACTGTAGCGGTTACAACCTCCCTGACGCGATGGGAACGATGATCCTGCCGCACGGCTTCTACCTCCAGTGCATGGGCCAAGGCGTCCTTAAGCGTCTCGTGGTGCCCAAGCCTCACAGCAGCTCTGACTTCCAGGTCGCGGATGCCGTCGATGAATGTCTGCACCAGGTTCCCTTCAATGAGCGCAGGTACAGACCGGTAAGCTTTTCGCACCAGCTTCTCCACCTCTAGAGCCCACTGCTGCAGGTTTTCGTTGATGCGCTGCACACGATCTTTAAGCTGCGCACGAAAGACGTGTTCCAGGTGAGCGTCGCCATATCTCGCCTCCAATGCCTCAAGGAGTTGCTCATAAGTCACTTCCTCACCGAGAGCTTCCAGAACTGTTAAGGCCTGGTCGCGCAGGCCTAGTGTGAGAGCAGTCATGGCCTGACTTTTATTCCAGCCGTTCGCCTTCATAACAGCCTCGAACTGGATTTTGTAGGCTGACCAGGAAGAGGTACCGTCGAACGGTGGCACCTTGAACCCACGTAGCGAAGGTGTTGTAGCTACTACGGGAGCTGTAGCTCCATCTCCAAGTTTGAGTTCGTCCAGCGTTTTCTTAACTTGGTTGATTTGGGTCTCAGCTTCCAACAGGCGGTTATCATGTTGAGCAACCTTATCCTTCACCTCTCTTATCTCTTTCCCGAAGGTAGCGTGAAGGTCCTTCATGAGAAGCATCTGCTCTTCCCTATCGCGTTTGAGCTGCTCTTCTAAGCGACGGGCCTGTTCCTCCTGTCCGCTCTGCAGCTGCTCTTTCAACAGACGGGCCTGTTCCTCTCGTCACCCTGCAGCTGCTCCTGTAGCATCGCCATCAGGGCACCTAAGTCAGGTGCTGCAGATGTAGGAGCTACTGACGGGCCCGCAGTCTCCGTGGCTGGCAGTTGGCCCTCCGACGTCTGCGGCGTTGCACCACCAAATCTCCTCTGGTCCGTCTCATGCTGGCGTTGACTGCGGGTACGAACACCCTCCGTTTCCTCCTTAGGTAAAATCGGCATGATTTAATCCCACTTCTGACACCAATTGTTACGAGTTTAGGGTTCGTGACAATAAAAATTGCCGATAAAATTACCTAAATTAACACTTTAATTTACTTTACACAAATTAAAGTTAAAAACACTAATAATTAAACACACTAATTCACTTTATTCCGCTCCGAAGCTTCGCTTGTTTCGCCAAATCAACACTACCTCCATCGCATCTTGCAGCGCCTATATATTCAAATTAGCAAAGAAATATCCAGAATGTTCAAGTAAACACGCGCAAGGTACCGAGCGTTCGAGTTTCGACTAGGCGCTGTCGGTTGAGTGATTTGTGATGTCATTTTCTCAATGCTCCCCTCGCTCTCGTTCCTGACACTAGATGGCGCTAGTGTATTGTTGACTGGAGCGCGTAACAATATCATATCTGATTAATTATACCGTCGCAAATTACATTTGTCTCTTTTACGCTTGCGATAGTTTAATCATACCATCCTACTTTGATGTCTAATCGTAATGTAGTGTGCCATTGCAATATTTAGTTATTTATGTGTGCGTTAGTGTGCCGTTTTTGAAGATCGTATATTGTGTAGGTAACCTATCTACACCTTTTTACTTATAATATCATTGTCCTCATCTACAGATTGCCTCATGGGCGGGATATTGGCAGTAGTTGCCACGCTTGCCAAGCTAGTTGGCAAACTCAGTTTTTTTTTGTGTTGTCATTAGGAAGATGCTGCTGCCGATCTGCTGTTTCTGTTTCCCTCTGTCGACTTTTACCACAGCCACGGGCCGATATACGATATACACTGCCACTACACGGTAAGGTAAGTACGATAAATTATTTAAAACTATATGTCGCGTGATGGCGGTGGAAGAAAATCCATCACCCTGTTTAATACCATAGGTGTCGTATGAGACGACTATGGTAAATCCCCTATACGCTATAGAAAGGTCGCATAACTTTCGGTAGTTTGGTAGATTTTACTGGTGATGGATGAGCTAAAATATTGTTAGGAATAATGGTAAAAACTCCTATAGAAAACGTTCTTTCTTAGAATAACTTTTACAAACTATAAATACTTTATTACTTGAATAAAATGACTACTTTTACTCTAATTTATTTAATAACTCGTACGTTTGGCAAGCTTTTAATACAGTTAGTTACAGGGAGGTTAGTCTTCTATCGTTTTAAACTACCTATCATACAGTAGTACAGACATTTGTTATAAACAACTGTACGTATTTATAATTTATAGTGTACAGACTATACACAGTCTGTACACTATAAATTATAAATGTCTGTAATGTTGTTCTGACTTTTATCATTTATACTTTCGTTATACTTAATTATTTAGTTACTTTCACACAAGAAAACCATTTCCAATTTGCTTTAACTGAAAGATTATCTTTTTCATACATCCTTTTAAGCTAAAAAGCACAATTTATATACAAAAGAAATGATCATCAAACATATTTACCGACAAGGTAAACCCTTCCTCTTAGGAACGCCACGGAATGATGGTGTCTTGGCTCCGGAAGGTCACCCACGTAATCCCAGGAATTGGTCAGTGGATCAAATCTTGTCACATGAATAATAGGTTAGGGAAATATTAAAAAAAATAAAAACAAAAAAACAAATTTAAAAGCTTTAGCATAAGGTGTTTTTGGCACCTACCTAAAAATATCTTTTCCTGTATTACGCCCAACTCCATACGAAGCATGAGGGTTTATTCCTCCAAAAACGAGAACTGTTTCCCGGTCCCAATTAAACAGTGATCCATCCACAGTGTAACTCTTATTAGTAGGTCCGAGGATTGAAGTTGATAATTTATTCCTGACGGATAAATTCATTTTAAATGTTGCTTTTTATTTTACTTTAGAAAAACCTATCAGTCCCACGACGTGAAACTACGATCGTTACGTTGAATGCAAGATGAAAGATGGAAAATTAACTTACATCAAAAAGTAAAGCCAACTTTTAAGAACTGAGAGTAATAAAATAAATTCACATTCTGAAGTCGGTTCGAAGATAATCTTTGAGTTGGTTTTTACTTTTTAATAAACGTTATTATTTTTTATACTTTGAGTGGACTCAGGAAAGGAATATCACAATTTAGATGTCGTTTAAGGTGAAGTGAGCGCCAAAAGCAGATTTTTCACGCTTTATATGGACTGTTTGGTCGGCCCGCGCGTTATTTAATCGCACAATATTTATTTGATATTTCTTTTTAAAATGATATATACTCTTTTATTGAAAAATAAATCCATAATTAACTGACGTATTTACTGGTGGAAACTGCTTTTTCACTTAGTGGACGTACCTAAAATCGTAGATTTTGAGGAAACTTTGCGATCTTTTTCTGTCAAGCCAAAATGTGTCATGTTTTGGTCACCATAATTCACTAAAAAAAAATTTTTTACTTTCATAATGCATTTAAAAAAATGTGAATTCGTAGTTTTAATTCCAAAAAAATTCAGTTTTAAAGCGTGAAAAATCTGCTTTTGGCGTCCACATCAACTTAAATAGTTACACTGAGAACTTTATCCACTCTTTTGCCACACTTAAGGTTGTTTTTATTTTCAAATTTGAATGGGACTCCCTCTGAAGTATCGCTTTTTCTGAAGTCGAAAGCTGTCTAAAATAAGCAAATAAATTTTTGGGTAAAATTTCACACAGCTACTTGTTAAGCAAAAAAAAAAATGTTAAACTCACATGTTTACTTTCGCCAGTGACTCTTTAGACTGATTGAAGAGCGACACCTGGGGGCTGCTGATGTTATTTTGTAAGTGCGGGCCCGGTGTCCGAGGAGATTGATCTGATCGTGAATTCGTTACGGTGATTTGTCTAGATCCTGACGTCGGAGATATTTGCGATTCCCTGTGCGAACAAATGATTGTAAGTGTAAAATAAATCGTGGTAGCTCAAGTACTAGGTGCTAGCTATTACTTCAAACCACGCGAGCAACTCGAGTCCGATACTTGCCGGGACCAACGAAACTGCAATTTTAAATGCTGATTGCATTTAAAACTGATGAATTTTAAATGCTTATTTTTAGGTGCTCGGTAGTGAAGAAAAGTATCACGAGATAACCTGCATATCCGAGTAAGTGGTGCTTACTGAGAAAGATTAGAGCATAGGTTCCCAGAAATGGGAGGAGTTCAGCCTAGCCGGTAGTGGTACGAGGGAAAAGAACAATATCTTTCAATAGAAAAAGTAGGAACAAACATCCAAAATATACCAAAACATCAAAACAAGCCTATGACGGAGAGACTTGTCTAAGGTACTATACTATGCACCCATTACTACAATTTTCAACTTGCCTGCCAAATAATTATTCATTATTTCTAAGTTCGGTTTAAGAGTTTAATAACGGAATAGTAGGCGTTTTCTTCTCGCCTTGCAGATTGTCTCTATTTTCTAAATAGCGAAAAACCAGACACTTCACCTGATGGTAAATTGATAATGTGGTCAATAGGTGTGTTGTCACTCCAGAGGACTGAGATGAAGCAGCGTACAGTCTGCAATAACATTACCTGTCTTTGTTTTCAATCTGAAACAGCGCATTGAGTGCTCTAGTGCTCGGCGGCGGATATATGCCTGAAGTTGATACCGCCCCACATGGACTTCTTGGCAGAACAGAGTTCTATCACCTTATAATTACTTAAGTCTATATTCATAATGATGCTGATTGTAGTATCAACTGCTATTTGAACCTGAAGTCACGCTTCACCAGCGCGCAACTAGCTGTTGGTGCAGTAATGTAATAATAGGTCCTTACATATAAAATTGGCGTTTTGTGCGGGAGGAATATAAAGTCAATTTTTTTTGTAAAATATATTTAATTAATCAAAGTATGCACCGTTGTTATCTATACACTTTTGCCATATCCATAGGTAGTTCATTGATCCCTTTCCTAAAAAAACATGGGGGTGAGAATCAATAAACTCTTTTAAGGCGGTTTGGACTGCCGCATCGGAGTTGAATTTTTTTTCTTGTAAGAAATTGTCCAAATTCCGGAAAAAATGCTAATTTGTTGTACAGTGTGTGGTCTTGCGTTGCCGTGAAGCAGCAGTGGCCAAGAGCGATTGACCAATCTCGGTTGTTAAGCAGCTAGTTCTTCCTTCGTGGTTTGCAGTTGCTGACAATAGATGTCTGCCGTAATCGTTTGGCCAGATTTAAGAAAGCTGTAGCGAACGACACCAGCGCTAGTCCACCAAACACTAACAAGTAACATTTTCTGGGTCCACTTTCGTTTAGGGCAAGATTTGGCTGGGTCTGGGTTCAGCCATTGCGACGAGCGCTTCCGATTATCGTGCAGTATCGAGTTTTCATTACAAGTAATGTTTCGATTTAAAATCTCTTCATTTCGTGTCGGTTGAGCAAAGTAACACAGCAGTCGACGCGTGTTTGCAAGTTCGATTCACTCAATTCATGAGGTACCCCCCATCGTTTAAGTTTTTTTACTTTCCCGATTTGCTTCAAGTGGAGAAAATTTCCAGAACGAAAACGTTGAAACCAAAAACGTACCATGCTTTTTTTTGCGACACCAGCGTCGTACACATAATTAATTCTTTGAGCTGTTTCTGCAGCACTGGTGCCACGGTAGAACTCGTACTCGTAAATATACCGATATTTCATGTTTTCCATTGTGCGGTAATAAGCGATGCCAAAGAAAAAATAATGAGGCAAAAACAAATGAATGACTGTTTTCAAAACTCAAATGTACCAGCTAAATGAATTTATAAATTTGAATTTGGAATTCTGAACCAAGGAGGAGATATTTCAGATCAAAGTGGTCAGTACGACAAAACGCTAATTTTATACGTAAGGACCCAATCTTAGACTAGACCTATCAATAATCTAAGAAACTAATATATGAAAACATAAAACAGCAGTAATAGTCAATATTGAAGGAGAAATTGTGGAGGCAATATATGGGAAATATTATGGGAAATAATATTAAGGGAATATATTATGGGAAAGACCTACATTCAGCAGTGAACGTATGATGGAATGTAATGAAACAGTGAATGAAATAATGGATAGACGACCACGTAAGATATGCAGGAAGTCGATGGATGCAGGTAGCTCAAAATCATGCTTTATGACATTCCTTTGGGGAGGCCTATCTTCAGCATTAGATTTGTGAAGGGCTGTCATGATTATGATGATGATGATTATCATGAATGAAAGAATATATTATGTTACTTAATAATGAAGGACGGCCTGATTAAGTAGGCTGTTACTTTAATTTATTATGTGCGTTTACAAATCTTAAATAAATATTTAAATTAAACAGAAGAGAATTTATTAATAAAACTAACCTTCGAGATTCAGCTAAAGCAGCTGTAGCAGCAGCTAAGTAACAAGCAGCTACGCTATTCTGTCTCTTTTCGGTAGCTTTACTCATATATTGAGTCTGAGGAAAAAATTGGTTAAAATCATATAACAACTTGTATAAGTGATTTTGTTGAATTTATGTAAGCCGTGGTAGCTCAGATGGTTAACGCTCGCTGTAAATATTACAGAACGCGAGTAACCCAGGTTCGATCCCAGCCGGCACCAATAAAATTGTTAATTGCAATTTTAAGTGTTGATTTACCACGTGCTTAGCGATAAACGAAAACATCGTGAGGAAACCTGCATGTCTGAGGAATAAGAGAAAAAATTATTTCGAAGACATGTGAAGTTCGCCAACACGCATTGGGGCAGCGCGGCGGACATTTCCTTGCCCTAAAACCCTCTCAGAAATGAGAGGAGGCCTGTGCCCAGCAGTGGGACGTATATAGGCTGAACATCACTTTACTTTTTATGTAAGCATCTGAACGATTTATTAATTATTACAGTCGCGCTTGCTTAAGGGCTGGTAGAGTTGAGAGAAAGGCTGTTGCGTAGATAAAATTCAGGACCATGTAAGAAAGTGCACTCGGTGTTTCGGTCTTACCTGAGTAGATACAAGGGGGGGAGTTGTCTTCTCTCGAGGAATAGTAACCATTGTTGGTGAGGCTGCGGATATTTGTAAAAGCGTTTCATTGTCCTGCCAACATAAAATGGTGAGAATTTTAGTTGGTGCGAGTCCAATATAACCTGTTTTTACCTCCACAAGGTTGTATGCACAGTAAGTAAAAAGCCACAAATTTCACGCTGTAAAACGAATTCTTGTCCCGTTGATCCTATTGAAATTATTTTATCATGGACTAAAGGCTGAAAAATAAAAATAATTCGAGGTCTATATGAAGTCTACCAATTCCTACTAAGATTGCGCGTCGAAATCTTTTCTGCTTCATATCCCTCTCATGAAATTAGGGAGTGGGACGAACGTGAGCTATTACTTTGCGTTTTCTGTATTGATTTGATTTAATATTTAATATATCTTAACCATCTCGTTTATATCAGAGGTATAATACTTTGATCAGAGACTCAGGTCCGAGACGCACAAGGATCGTCATTTCGCCTACAAGGCGTTACGATTAAGGAAAATCTTCCCTGCAGCGGGAGAGGTCAATGTCCAGTGAACTTTTGGGGCTGATGAAATAAACTACTCCAGTCTATGTTACATAAAAGCTTTATCTCTATTTACAGATTACTATACCGCTAAACATATGCATCCCCATAGATTGCTTTATAGGAAGGATACTTGCTATATATGCCACACTTGCCAGGCGGATAGGCAAGCGCAGATTTTTAAATTTTTAGTTTTTGTCAGGAAGACGTTGTTTTCTGTAGCCACTTACGACATCCACGGGACGATATGGGGCAGTGAACATTCATACACTGTCACTACATGGTCAAGTGGTTTTTGAAGCACAAGCATACCGGCTCCAATAGCTTGGTCATGTAGAATGGAGGAACGAATTGGAAAAATTGAGAATTGGGGTGTGTTTACTACAAAATAACTAAATATAAAAATTATTTAAATTGTTTTTTGTTGTAAAAAAAGAATGCACAAATTTTTTTATAACTTGAGTTTGTGATTACCATTTTAATATAAAATGTTTCTAGTAGCCATTGATGACGACTGGCGAAAGATTAACCAGAGGACTTCGGGTTCACCGCGTCACAGGAGAGTGGTAAGTTAGAGGAGTATTAGAACACATTTAAGACTGCAATTATACTGGCTTTCTTACCCTTAAACCAAAGCACAGCAGTGAGTGCTGCTGGGTGGCTGAACGGGTAAATAGTTTGCCTGGTACCTTACTCAGACGTACTCTTAGGCGCCCTAGGTTCTAAGCTCTAAGGTTAATACTAGGCCCTAGAAAAAGTACACTCCCAACTCCATTTCATTCAAAAACTTGATAAGATATTTAAGATATTATGATGCATTAGGACATACGTACTGAGCAACTTTAAAATGTACCTTTTCAGTGTAACTGGTTTCGGCAGTTTCACTGCTACTGCCACTTTTGGTTGTGTTAAAGTTGTCTGAAGAGTCCTTTTCAGGTGGTTCGTACATTTGTGAATGTTGCGGCGTCTACAATACAAACATACTTCGACTTACCAAAGACACATAATCGTTACAGCAATAAATAAAAAAAACTTTTCTAAATTAAAAACAAATAAAAATAAATAATTACATTGCTAGTTTGAAGTGTACATAAGTGTATTGGCTGCGTTTGTTTAGTATTTTGTTGATGTAATAAAAATGTTCGCTGCTCCTAAAATACATAAAAATATAATTTTTTACTGGTTTAAGAATAAAATAAAATAAAAATAAAAAAGAACTTGATTATAACAATAAAACACTAAAAGGAATGGCTTGACCTTAAGAAGAATAAAACGAAGTGTTTACTTATGCCGTTACAAGTGATTTAGGATAAAATTGCTTTGAAATAGATTGTTTTCACAGGACAGTGTTTACTTTAAAGGTTTCTTCCACTACTTATAAAAATATTAAAATAATAAAACTTGATTTGAATTGTAAGAATCATATTATCCCTTAAAATAAAAATAACTGTGTATGACAATACAGACAAAATAATACAATAGGAGTAAACATTGTAAGGTAATTAAAAATGCTTTAGTACATTTGTGTCCGTTTGTTTCTGCGGTTTTCGCTCAGTTTCCGGACTTCTTCTGGATGTTTGAGGGGTAAGTTGTTGCGGTGCCGGAGTCGGGCCCTCGGAGCCAAGAGGCGGTGATCGTGTAGGTGACCTAGATCGATAGGTTTCTTTAACCTGTTAAAGCACGCAAAGATAAAATTTAAAAAATAATACATCGATTTAGTGTAGTATTAGCAATTTTATTAATGAACAATTAAATAATTGAATTAATGAACTAAAGAAATGAACCATTTAAAAAAAAACTCAATTTGTTAGTTCCATATCGTGGAGGCGTTATAAGGTACGTGAGGGTAATATGGTCACCTTATCTTTGCCGCCCTATAAAACCAAAACAAGGAGGAGGACAGATACAAAGACACAAAGTCGTATACTATAACTAATATATAAAGGAAAAAAATGTAAGCAAGCCTTGGCAATAATTAGGAACACTTCTAAAAATTTACTTAAAAAAACTAACTACACTACACTCTACGAAAATCGACTAAAATATTTACTTCAATATCATAGAATACACAATATAATGACTGTCAACCTTATTTTGTACGACGATAGGCGTCGCCGGGAGCACACATACAAGCAATTACGTTGTATTATCTTTATAGTTGTATATCTTTATAGTATTCTATGGTCGAACCAGTGTCGAGTTTTAGCGAGACTAACGGACAGCAATTAATTTTTATATATACAGATTGTTAAAGGTATATGAAACAGTTTACAATTGCTAACAGAAAGCAATTTTGTTAGAATAGAATAGATAATTTTTTTTATTTTGAATATTGATTACATGTAATTCTTATTGAAAGTCATTTTTTACTTTACCACTGGTTCGAAAAATACCTCTGTCCTGGGAAGAACCAGCAAGAAACCCAGCGGGACTTTTTTTTAAAAATAAATTTTACAATGTGAATGGTCACAAAATATTTAGAAAATTTATTTTAGTAACAGCTTGGAAGCGACCACCTCATTCACAGGAGTTATTATCAACCATGTACTTATTCATTTATATTATAATAACCCTTTTTATAGAGATTTTGTTTAATTAAATGTTTAAACATGGTATGTATAGTTAGTATACATGGATAAAAACTAGATCATAAATCCATCAGCACCAACTTTGCAACAGTTTTGTATTTGACTTTATTATCTGCAGGCCACATAAATTTAATACTCGTTGCGTGCGAAATTGGAATCCGTGACGCACATCGTCGCGTCGCAGCTAAACGCATTTAGTTGCGCTGCCGAGTCGTCAAAATAAAATCAGAGCAAAAAAGCTGTTTTAAGCTCTGATTTTATTTGTGTCTTTGTATAGACCTAATATGTGAAATTACGTATCTATCTATACCAGAACTTAGCAATTCACTCTTAAATTGTTACTGAAAGTTATCGTTATTGGTCCATTTAAGTGACAAAAATGATGCATTATTAATTAGTACCTTTTTTTTCCTCCTTTCTTTAATCTACTGCTTTGCTAATGCCTTTAAAATAGGCAATTCTACCCGAAAAAGATCAATTTTTAAATCGATTCGAATCGAAATCTGATGAATCGAGTAACAAATAAGTCGCGGTCTAGAAGATCGATTTTTCAAAAATCGATCTTTTATCGATTTGCTTCCAGAGTTTATATTTACAATATCAAAAGATACAGCAAAGTTATGATTACAAACGTGATTTATTTGTATTACTTTAATCAATTAAGAAGAGACGAAAGGAACGAGTACGCACGTAGCTGTTTTGCAAGTTTTTGAGTATTAAAGCTGTCATTCTTTACGAGTTTGGGTATTCAAATTATTTTAAATAATTTGATAGTTCTTACAAAAACAGAAAAAGATTCGATTTTGATGGTGAAATATCGATTTTCTATGGTGAAATATCGATTTACTGGATCGATTCAGTACTATATATCGATTTAGAAATCGATCTTTTCGGCACGAGAGATCGATTCTTCGATTAATCGATCAAAGACAGCTATGCCTACTTTAAAGCATGGAGAGAGAAGAATTGAGGTCATTTTGAAATGGTCTTATTATATAATATTAAATAATATGTTGACGTTAGACAAACGAAATTACAATTTCTTATGTCGACAATGAGTATTTATTTCATTTCCATTTAATTGCTTCAAACCTTGAAACTATAATATACTCATTTACTAATACTTGAGGACGAAACAAAACTTTTAACATTTCTTTATAGGTTAATTATCGATTCCATGGCATTAAATAAGAACTTACGAGAGGTTACTAAGTACGTAGTATTTAGCTTTTCGTATAGACATAAAAGAGAAATACTTATATAATTTTACATATTATTATCATATTAACCTTTCTTCTGTTTTCGAAAAATTCACTCATCGTCGGAAACGATTTATCTTTATCTCCACCAAGTCCCTTTAATGTCGTAGGCAAAGGAAAATCCATCTTCGGCCGCCTCATTTCCATTTTATCTTCCATCCCTCGCAGAGTACCTGATTATGAGATACAATGTACTACACGAACTTGAATATTATTTAACATTACTAACTTAAAGGCCATTTAATATTTTAGAAAGAATTTTGGACGTTTCATAATCGAACGAATGTATAAGTTTTACCGATACCGTTACAGCGTCTGCTAAACATAGCTTCACTCAGTGATTGCCTCGTACGGAGGATATTTACCATCGTGCCACGAACAAAAAGCGCAAAACCCTCTCAAAATGAGGAGGAGCCCAGCAGTGGGACTATATAGGCTGTAACTTTACTTTACTTTGCCACGCTCAACAAGTGACTTGGCAGTCACAGTTTATTATTTTTTTGTTACATGTTACTAGGAAGACGTTGCTGCCCATCTCCCGGTTTGTTCCCCTTTATCACTTATTTGACGTATTTTTGATAAAGCAGTTTATCAACAATACGAAACAAAGTATATTAAATAATATCAGCGTAAGTTTCAAGGTACAACTGTAGCTTTTGTGGGACTCTACAATGCCGCAAACTTACTTAAAATATAACTACCTTATGTCCCACTTTAGGATTTTAAGGTCTTCTTGGTTCATTATCTTGTTGAAACTACTATTATTTATAAGCGAAACAACTTTTAGTCTATGACGGGTAACATACAACTAGAATCCATTCATGTAAACCTTTTAAATATAATATTAAGGGCTGAATTTTTAATTATCAGATGAAAGTTATCCATCTACTAAATTATAAAGTGACTAATAAAAATGGTTTATATCTAAAGAAATAATTGTGTAATTATTGAAGGTATATTATTTTCATCCGACAAAGAGATTTAAATATATACAACATGTAACATAATTAACGCACTTTGAGAAAGTACTTTGTTCAGAATCGTTTACTGAATCGATTCCTATCATTTTTAATATAGGTAATTTTTTATCCCAAAAATAATTAAAACTACGTAAATTACAGTCACACTTAATCTGTACAGTCAAAACAAACTGAAATGGACCGTAACTTAAGGCAATAAGACTTTTAAGAGTGCAGTTTTATTTGTATTATTACTAATTCTGTTATTCAATAAAAATAAAGAAAAATGAACTTTATTTCAAGCACGTTAAAGTCTTTGCGTTCGTGGATTTGTACTGTGACCACAACATTCTTCCGGAATTAGTATAACTAAATTGATAAAAGTGACTAATAAAAATGTTTATACTAAAAAATAATTCAGTGTATATTATGATTATAACATAATATCCGACTAACGAGGGTGTGCGTTAATTACGTTACATATTGTATATACTAATTTAAATGTCTCGTGCATCCGATTTTCAGACGTTTAGCTATAGATAACTATTTTTGTAAATCAACTAAGTCCTAACAATTTACATGAGGTCAATGACGCTATAAAAATTGAGCTAGATATCGTTTAAATACCGGGTAAGTCATCGTTGCGCCGCGGTGGTTGCATCAACGACATTTGTTGATACATCTGGTCTTTTGGAACCATGAAATGTTCAAGATAATTTAGGAAATCTTTGTACGTCACATGATTCTGTAATGTAAACAATGAATTCTGTGTAAGTGAAACGATATGCTCTTTTGATATGTACAGAATGTTTCCACTAGACCGTGACGTGGTTTAACAAATTTTCCTTGTAAATTATAGCAAAAAATTTTTTACTATGTGAATCGTTTATAAATATTTGAATCAATTATTAGAAAATATGAAATAGAAAATATTCCCAAGTTGTTTATTTCTCCACATTTAATTTAAACTAGAACATAATTGTAAACTAGTATAAATTTATTCAGCACCTTTTCTTCGCCAATCCAATTCCTCTCTGCAGGCTCCGTAAGTCCAAGAACATCTATCCAATGGTAATAATTTTTAGAGTTGTTGCCATACCAATATTTTATAATAACATATCTGTAAAAGTCATAGTTTGATTATTTATATTATTATATATAGCTTCATATGTCCCACCGCAGGACTAATTTCTATCTATTCTGATCTTTTTTATATCTGTTCACTATTTAATACTGTTTTCATCCACATTCTAAGCCTCTCTTCATTTTGTTATATTATATAAACCATTTGGCCCAGAAATAATCACCCAATTCAAGGCAAACATGTTCGAATTACTTCCCATTCGAGTTTTTTTTTGCTAGAAACACTAGAGAAATACCTTTGTATTAAACCCGCTTATCAAATACGTTAAGTATAGAAATACATCAAGAAAACTCAGGGTAGCTTACATATTTTAACAAAAAGTTTTTAAGGCCATTGTTGAAAAAAGGTTTCAAAGTGACGAATGTTTTTTTTTTCATGCTGGAGTAAGGTATGTCCTCTTTTTTCTAATATCTTACTAATTAAATACAGAGGCTCTGAAGACCAACAAGTGCAAATGTACAAAGATGCCCAGTCGAAATTCCGCAGGCTGGTAAAGGGTATTGTCAATGGGAGGGTATCAACCCTACGCTTACCATAGTGCCTGATCAGCATGGTTACTATAGAATACTATAATACACAATAGAATGGCTGTCAACCTTATTTTGTACGAAGATCGGC
Source organism: Parnassius apollo (assembly GCA_907164705.1). Lineage (NCBI taxonomy): Eukaryota > Metazoa > Arthropoda > Insecta > Lepidoptera > Papilionidae > Parnassius > Parnassius apollo. Next base: position 4,316,225 of record CAJQZP010000851.1, read on the forward strand.
GTCGCCGGGAGCACACATGCAGGCAATTACGTCGTATTATCAGTTATCACTAATACAAACACATTTTAGACTTTTAATTAATGTTTTTGAATTTTCATGCAGCGACGCTTGACACGAAAATTGTAAACGATTGATTGTGTTGACATTTATAGGTGTGAATTGACATGTAAGTGACATGTTAGTGGCTACACGGGCTCCGCCTACTCCCCCGTTCTGTATGTATTATAGTATTCTATGGTGGTTACTATGACCAAAATCTTGAAAGGTAGCATATCTTGGCTGCCTGCAGCTTTTAATATACCAGTAATGCCAATGGTGAGAGGCTGGTACTGCGAAAATCAATCCTGCCAAGCGTAACTATTAAGGCAAATCCTTATAACGGGGGAAGTCCATGTTAAGCAGTGGGAAGTGCACGGGGTGGTGAAGAAGAATAATGTAAAAAGGGTCGAAATAAAACAGTTTTATAGTAATTGCCGTTACCGTTTCTGGTACAGCCTATTAAAGTTCACTGCTGGACATAGGCCTCTTGTATAGATTGCCTCACAGGGGAGATATTCACCAGGGTTGGCAATCGCAGTTTTTTTAGTCGTTAGTAGAAAGACACTGCTGCCCATTTTCTGATTTGTTTCAATCTGTCGCCTCTTACGACACCCACGGGCTGATATGTATACAGTGTGTCCGGTTACCGGTGTCGGAGCTTTTAACGCTATAAAATATAATCAATTTCATCAACAAATCATGTCTCAAATCTCATTTAGACCTAGCTGTATTTAAATGGCAGCCATTAAAATTTTTCAGTGTCACCACCTCGACCGCGCGCATTAAAATTACAATATTCACCGATGTAGAAGTCCTACATTCTTAAAAGATGTCTCATTGGATAGATAAAAAAACGCGTAATAAAATAAAAGCAAACTTTTAACTGCAAAATTGTATTTAGATCCTAAAAAGACTTAGAAAGAAAAAAAATGTTAAAAAAATCACTTTGTCTGTCTGCAACCAGGGCGACAAATTTTTCAAAGGTCATATTCAAACAGTTATAATACTGATTTTTTTTTGGTTACAATTTAGATTTTTATGTTTTTGGTTAGGATATGTTCTGATCTATCTGATTAATGTAAAAAATCATTAGGTAAATGACTTACTTTTTTCATTAAAGTCGAAAATGTGAAAAAATAACCGATTTTTTTTTTACATTTTTTTCTTTTCTAAGTCTTTTTAGGATCTAAATACAATTTTGCAGTTAAAAGTTTGCTTTTATTTTATTACGCGTATCTTTATCTATGCAATGAGATATCTTTTAAGAATGTAGGACTTCAACATCGGTGAATATTGTAATTTTAATGCGCGGGGTCGAGGTGGTGACACTGAAAAATTTAAATGGCTGCCATTTAAATACAGCTAGGTCTAAATGAGATTTGAGACATGATTTGTCGATGAAATTGATTATATTTTATAGCATTAAAATCTCCGACACCGGTAACCGGACACACTGTATATATTCTTACAATACCATTACACAATATAATTTGTAGTAATTGAATATTTTTTCTATAGCAAATACCCACGCAAGTCCATCGTCCACCATTTGCTGTACTTCAGGATCGTTGACAATCTCGAGTATTTCAGCGTTGTCAGGATTCCGTTTGATGTCGACCAACTGCCAGGGGGAGATGAGACCGAAGCGGATGCATCGCATTATGTCCACGACTAACCGACGACGTGCTGGCCAATTGCCATACAACCATCTCACGCCAGCCATTAGGACTTCTATTTCACTAAAATTTTAAACTAAATTGTAATAAAAAAAAAATTATTAATCATTTTTTTCGGACTCAGTTCCATATATGTTAGTATAGTTACAATTTTTTTTACATGCTATGTAAGTACTGAACAAAACCTATACAAAACTTGATACAGAGACTTAACTTTTGACTTGTCGGCTTATGGAACTGATAAAACTTATAAAAGTATAAATAATGAGACCTGACTTTTATTCTATGTCTTTATATTTCGCTAAAAGTAAAAAGTGAAGTTACAGCTTGCTCTTCTTTCAGAAAGGGTTATTTTTCATGTTTTCATGTTAAACCAATATATAATTTTATGTTCTTTTTATTTATATTAATATTTATCAAATAGCTGATATCCTTACTTATCAGACAGGATGTCATAAACATTTAAAATACTTTTTTTTGGACTAATCGTACAACTATTATAAGGACCATCTCAATTTGATTTTTTCATTGAATTTGAATTTGATTAGCACAAGCTGATTAGCGAGCGTTATTTAATCAGTTATTGTATTAAGAAATAACGTGGAAACAACGAAGTCGCGACTTCATAGAACTTGAACGAGCACATAGACTAGGGTTGTCACCTCTTTTTTGAACAAATATAGTATTTTTCACAAAAAAATACAAAAGTATGGTATTTTAACAAATTCAGAAAAACGTACATATCTATTTTTAATCTTTATGTATTTTCCCATATAAATTTGTGATTGCTCTTCGCTTTGGCCATCAACGATTTATTTACCTTCAAAATAATTATAGGATTCTGAGCAAATTAGGTCCATATTAAAATATATTAACAATTTATTTTTGATTAGATTAATACATACTCTATTTCTTTCATCTTTCCATTTTACACTCATGATGGAATAAATTATCTCTGTATTATTCGAAGAATTTCATACCTTTTTACTTTTCTATTATTCTTTACCTTTTAACTTTCTTTCTGATAAATCCAGTTCCAATAAATCTACTAGTGAATTTGTATAATGATATTACAAGAAAGTACTTATTTATACAACTCATTACATAAAAGTGTATGTGTACGTCAATATTTGCATTATATGTGATTTTTCAATTAAAGGCACACTAAGCAAGCTGTGTTGTTATCTCTGCGGAAAACTTACTTGTTCCAGACTTACAATCACAGTAATATAAAAAAAGAGCCACTATTGAATTAGGAATAAAAATATAGTATTTTTGGTACCATATTATTTTTCTATAATATATAATACAATTGACTAAAATATAGTACCATACTATATATTATAGTACGGGTGCCAACCCTAACATAGACTGACGTCATACGAAGTAAAATTTTAAAAATGGTTATTCGGTCATAATAGCTTGAAAATATATAATGTTTATTATGTGCTTAAAAGAAGGCAGTTATTTCGAAATTATAAAAATGAATTAAGTGCACTACAATTTTAATAACATAGTCATAAAAAATTTAAAATTTTGCACTCTCAATTTTTTTTATAGAATAAGGGTGACAAACGAGCACACAGTCCACCTGATGGTAAGTGGATGCTGTGTCTCATAGACATCCACATTTAACCTTGACCAAGATTCAAAATGCAGATGTATTGTCATCCCTGAGGACTAAGATGGAATGCCTCGATTCCAGTCAAACTTGTCTCCAGTTCTCTACACGCACCATACGTAACACAGCAGCATTAAGTTGCTATTTAGGCTGGTATTCTGTGAGAGAGTTGTCCTGCCCCGATCGAGCCGACTCATTCGTAGCACAAGCGTAATACAGCTGCAGCGTGGCTGTACCACTACGGTAAATTTCTACCACTACATAAAATTCAATGTCGTGATAATAAAAAGAGCGAAGTAAGCAACGGCGTTATTGTTGAAATCATTACGTACTGCGAATCTGTATTTAAGACTGTAAGATCGCTTTTTATCAGGCGTTAAATTTATACCTTAATAAAGAACTTAGTATACATGTTCAATGGTAGTGAAAAGTTCTTTAGTGTTTAGTATGTGATTAAAGCACAAAGTCTTTTCGTTTAACGTTATTTTAAGAAACTGAGGTTATACATGATTTCTTATAATTTAGCCAAAAAAGTGTTTAGTCTGTAACGTATTTATGAAGCTTTACCTTGTGACGCATATGTAATTAGACTTCAAAAATGTCATGACCTCGTCCGGTTCCAACTCAAGAAAATCTCTTGAAGCAACTAAAGGTAAGAAAAACCTCATAACGCGGGGAACCTTTAACGAATTTTATTTAGCATTGTTAATAAAAGTTAATTAATATTTGATATTCAATTTAACAAAATCATGCGGACCATTAAATCCATCACTGGTGTCATTCCTCTTGATCTAGCTTCTCTGTAAAGTGCAAAAGCTGTGTCTTCAGTAAAAAGATTTTCATGTACTATGAATGACCAACATTGATCTTCCAAATCTATTTGCAGGAAAATTAAACATATACATTATTACTGTCATAAAATATTAAACAAATTTTATAAATTTCAATTTCACCTTTAATGGCAAGATATTGTGCAGCACAAAACAAGTCCAAAATATTTTCTCTTTTAAGGACTTTGTTGCTTTCAGGACCACTAAAAATCATCCATTCATATATAGTTTGGAAAGCTTCAGGTGAAACATTTGACTAAAAACAAAGACAATTAAAATATTAACGAGCAAAAGACCAAATAAAGCGGTTAAAATCGTAATGTTATAAGTTAGTCTTTTAGTCTTGTCTGATAGGAGACCACGAGAGGTAGTGGATCTTTGCCTAAAAAAAAGAATTTCCGAAAAAAATATACCGAATGCTCTGAAGTTTGTTCTAATTATTTTAATACATGTGTAGAGAACCGGAGACCTTTTATACTGGAAAAGAGGCATTCCATCGTAGTTCTCAAAGCTGACAACGCATCTTTATTTTGATTCGCAAACGAAGATAGATGTAGATGTCTATGGGCCACAGCAACCACTTACCATCAGGTGGACTGTGTGCTCGCTTGTCACCCTTTTACTATAAAAAAACATGTTTAGCCTATTTAAAGCTAGATAACGTTGCTGACGTGCGACATCAAAGTGTTTGTGTTACATTGTTTCCAATGGCCGCTCTATAAACCTTTGAATCTCTTTGACTAGAAAAATAAAAAACGCTTAAAAATCATTTTTTAATTTAGTAATTTATTTTGCCTTATTAGCCTGTGAAAGTCCATTGCTCGAACTGCGCCGCTCCGTTGTGGGGAGAGTTTGTGACGATCACATCAGACACCTCACATCTTAGACGCTGCAGTTTGCGCTGGTTTAAGTATTTTCCCTTTAGCGTAAAAAGATGATTATTCAGCCACTTATCGGAATTCATAAGTTTTTTGGCCTTTCCTAAAGTCGCCTCTTACGACACTAACGAGAAGCAAAGGGAAGATGGATTCTCTGATGGCTCCACCACACGGCAGTTGATACTAGTACACTCCTAAAGGGGAGTAGTTTCTTCAAGTGCTGAACGTAACTGCACACTTCTGAGTGGCAGTTAAGTTTCTGTCAACTGGCCTGTTAGTCACAAGCAATCCACCCTGAAACCTTAAGCCTAACGTGCACAGACTAGGTTAGAGATGCTCGACTCTATGCAATTGTGTCCCAGCTATGTACGCAACTGCCGTTGCAAAGGTCTTGACCAGCAGTGGACACTAAAGACTGTTAGTGTATTTCTCTTCGACTAGTTTTATAATAATATTGACCTCCAGGCCAAATTTCAATTAAATTGCACGATTATGTGGCTATTTTCTCACTCTCGTAGTTCGATGAGACGGCAATTTGACACGACCAGAGAGTCATCAGGCGCTGAAAACACCGCCAACTTCCTTCGAACTGTTACAGAGAATTTCTTCACAGAAAAACCATTGACTGATTTTTTACTGGACTCGGGACTACATGATCAGATGTTGTGCTCACTACACTAGCCCAACTAGTTAGTCGTAACTGAACTGGTTTAACACAAGTATATTGCTAGAGACCATGCGGTTCAATATAATTGCTGAGTCATGGCCTGGATTTCAAAACTCAACATATATAAAATATTTTGTTTCTGTAGTTTCGTCCTATATTCTTAGAAGCGTTATATATTGATATTTATAACAATTTGCCAGTAAACAACCACGTGGGGTTGGTTTCGACTAAGGCAAGCTGTTTGATATATTATTATCAATGTGTATTTAAGGTTTGTCAACGCTTAGATAAACATTAAGGCAAACAACCGAACGAATAAATATAAATTCCTTAATATATTTGAAGGTCAAAGGATAATAAATGTTTCCAATAATAAATATAACAAGGCTTACGATTGGTAGCTCTATTTCACGATGATTGTTCATGTCGAAAAATGCTGAGTAAATTTGTAATACTATTTGATGACAGTGAAATTCTTCATCACCAATATGCACTATCGTATCAGTGTTGCTGTAAATAAGGTATTCTAGTTATTTTTACTGATTTTCACAGTTACAGGCACAGTTCTGGGTCACCTGCCTCCATCGACTTGCTGAACGTCGTACCAGATCGTCACTCCATCTAGTGGGGTTCCGCCATACATTTCGTTTATGAGTAGAAGGCTTCCATTTGAGAACCTTTCTTCGCCATAGCTTGTCGATTATTTGAGCTTATATGGACCTCTTACCACTTTAGCTTATATAATAATAATAAAATTAAAACCATTCGCTCATTCATTATAGCCAACTAAAACTCCACTGTTAAACATACGCTTCCCATATGAGTAAGACGACTCCGTGGCGTAGTGGCTTAGCAATTAGTGGCTGCGCTGGGGGTCGCGGGTTCGAATCCCGCACGGAACAAGTATTTGTATGGCCTACAAATAATTCTTCCGGGTCTGGATGTTTGTCCTTGTACAATTTATGTTTGTAAACTGCCTCCACGATACAGGAGAAAATACTAGTGTAGGGGTAACGTTTATTTTAAAATAAGTAATAAGTTGCATCAAAAATTAAAATACACAGAATTCATTTCAATTTGCATTGAAATTTTGGTGTGATATGTAATAATTAATATCTTTAAACGCAAGTAATTCTTTATTTAATTTTCAATTATTATGCAGGAGGTAGCACCCAATTATGGGCACTAGTCAGTGAACGCAAATCTAGCGTTATTACTTACCTAATACTTATTGTTCCTTACAAAGTATTTATATTTATTAAATAGAATGAAACTTAGTTTTCCTTATTTATATTCATCTAATTTTTGGAATTTAGACAGGGATATCATTCCTCACAAGTTAACTACTTTTTAAACGGATACCTAGAGAAAGATTACTCCTACACGTGGCATTCTGCTTGGCAAATATTAAACTTAAGCTGCGGACATATTATACATTCAACACAGAAATTGGTAACTTAGTAACAAAATATTTAATACACCTTACATGTAGTTTATTATCCTACGATAAAATTCTTGGAAAAGGTCCAGTTTTTTTGGCAACTGGACGCGCATCCAATCAATAGGTTCTGCAAGTGCATATCCCAAACTGCCTAAGTCTTTGCCTTGTTCTTCTCTTACTGTCTGTATTTTAGATTTTGTATGGTGATCGTTAAGGGATTTTAATCTCGAATTCATCGGTTCCTTTGGCGTAAATTTTACTTGTGATTCTACATTTTTTTCGTGTATCTGCGAAAACGATGTTCATAAATATAGTAGGATGAACGAAAGTAGTTGTTAGCTGAGATTATTTACTAACAAAATGACTTTCTATTCTATTCTCGGGTTCTCCAGCCGCTTTTCCCTCAAATTTTACTTTAACCTTAGCTTGAGTTGGATCTGCTAAAAGCACACCAACAGTTGAAGATTGAAAAACAACCTGTAATAAGAGTTAACAAAAATTACTACAATACCCATTAATGGAAAACACTTTATTACAAAATATTATGAATGCAATTAATTCTACCTGATTTGATTGCACTTTTAGGTTTCCACTTGGTGTAGATATAAATGGAAATGCGGCAAGTCTTTGTAGATTCATCTCATCCGTGCTACATACACTGAAGGAATTAAAACATTTAAAATTGTTATTCCAATAAATTTTAAAAATAAAAAATTTTACGGATTACCTTGAGTTATCCGCGTATGAAGACATGTTTTGATCCGCTTCATAATCGTCAGTAGTCGCTCTTGAATCCTGTTCTGGAGACATATCTATCTTCTTCTTCGGTTTTCTAATGAAGTTGTGAGTTTTATGATTATGTTACTTTACGAAAATTTTATAGCGAGTGTTGTAAATCATATACAAGTTTCTAAAATTCGTGAATGGTGACGGGTAGCTGCAACTAATGTGCAAAGCTTATTACAGCTGCTCCCGCTACCTACCAGTGGACTGCTTAGGGATAAGTTAGTATTTTAATTCATATTGAATAAAATCTTCGGAAATGCAGTCTGTGAACATCTTTAACATCTTCAACAACAAAAACAAAAGAAAATCGGTACCAAGAAGCAAACGATTCGTCTGGAATTCTGTAACGACATATGTAATAAATATACATCTGTTATATAAACTATACATCTGTTACTCCGAGGTGTAGGCGGAAACTACGAACTTTTACTTTGCACGATCTTAACATACTCGTTGGTTAAGGGTACTCATATTTAGCCACTTTCTACTAGTCAAACTACCTTTTAGAACCACCGAAGTTTTCTTTTCTTAATTCTCGTCACTATCTCTACTTGCAAACTACATTTCAATTATCGCTCAACTTCCCCCTATTATTTAAAGTCACTACTAACATATTTCTTATTGATCACATTTCTACAGCATTAGTGATTTTACTCTCATGTTTCTTCCGCTTCAAGCGATTTTCGCTTCCGTACATTTAGACACTAACACAGTCATACGTACCATTTTTGAATTCATAATATATCAAACATTTACTTAGAGAGTACGGACTTCCATTTGGCACGATCCTGACACACCTCTCGGGCTTCCTTTACATCATCTCTTGTACAAAAATCTACGCATACAAGTTCGTCGTTTAAGGGTACTTTTCATTTGACCTTTCTTCTATATATCACCACTTTTTTGATTAGTAATGAATTAAATTTTTTAACCAGGTTAAAGCTACAATCAATTAGTAGCCGAAAGCATTAGTATAGCCCGGGCTTACATTGATGTTAGGACGACGAAAACCTCAGTCGCCCGTGACTATGGATACTAATGCACGAGATTTATCGAGATTACAATATAAGTTATGTGAATTGCGATAAAACTAGTTTAATAGTATAATAAAGGATCTTTATAATAATTGTTATACAACATTACTTACTTCCCTTTAATGTTCCACGACATGTATTGTTTGTCAGTCAGATATTTTCCGTATTGTGTTTTAATAGTATCTCCGGAGCAATGTTGGTACGCTGTATATTTTCGATGAGACAGAAATTTATTAGAATCCTTGATAAAGTCAAATGCTAAAACAAAAAGTAAAGAATCACTTTGCTCGATCGGTTTGTCCAGAATATCGACAAGGAATACCTTGACATGATTGTAAATATCAATTAACTTTGCATAATATACTGAATTTGAAAAATATTATTCACTATTTATATAATCATCACTTAATTTCTGATCGTCCCCACCATTACTGCCCTTCACAAGTCCACTGCTGAATATAGGCCTCCTCCAAGGAATGCCAACATCCATTACTACACAGGCCGTCACTACATCCAAGGAGGGGGCGCCCTCAACTTCACTAATCTGTACGTAGCTGATACTCGAGCACCTTTCTTATCACTACATAATTAATTAATTCATTCTATTACAGGCTATCAAAAGTCTACGGCAGAACACATCATGTTATGCTTCATACTGTTGGGCAGACGAGTTGGTGAGCGTAGACCTGATCCATGCATTGGTGATGTTCTCTCTCCCCTTCACCAGTACGGAGGATTGTAAAATAGGTTTTATAGAGCACATTGTAAGATGATTTTGACAAGATATTTTTATTAAAAAAATGTTTCGACTTTTTATTTAAAAAATCTTGTCAAAACCACAAAATCACGCATACTTCTTATTAAGTTTTTGTTTGTTACTTTTGAATGGACGTAGTTATATCACTAACCCAACGTACTAACTAGAATTTGGTTTGAATAGTTACATTAAAACATTTACCACTATTTTTCTAACTTATCTATTAATATTACGTTAAAATATTTTAATGTTATTTTACGTTTATTGATTGATAATCTTTGCTATTTAATTATTTTGGATCAAATATGATAAATCCTAATATATTTCCCATAAAACAACCGCAATTACAATGTTCGTGTTAAAGGTTTTTACTAAAATAAAATAGTATACGGACTTCAGTGCTTAATAGTTATTAAGCACTGAAGTCCATATCCTATTTTTCATTCATCTAATTTTTAACCTCATCTAAAGTTTAAGCTATTGAAGAAAGAAAAGAATCATTACAATCGGTTCATAATTGATGAAGATATCGCATTACATACATACAAAAGAATATACATTCGAATTAAGCACCTCCTACTTTTTTCAGTGTGCTAAAATAACAACGAAGTGTATATATATATATATATATACTTACTAAAATCACTAGTATGTGTTGCAAGATCAGATAATGAGCTGCTTCTTAAAAGTTTTGGCTTAACGGTAATATGATATCGTTCGAAGATGTTTCCGAGGCTATTTCTAATTCTTCTTCTTGGCCTATTATTGCTGAAATTATATTTAAACTTCTTTTTACACAAATGTTAGCAATTAAATGGTAAAACCGGTCATGTGTGTCGGGCCACGCACAATGTAGGGTTCCGTAGTTGCCCGTTACAAAACGTGAACTTAGAAGGGGCCTTGTTGATACTATGAGCATATTAAGTGAGTTTGGCGGTTCGACATCTGAAAATGGGCCCAAATAAGACGATGGTAACTGTGAAGAATTTATTTGCCAAGCAGATTTATAGAGTGTTATAGAGAGTTATAGAGTGATATTCAAGAAAGATTTAAAAAAAAACTGTTAATTTTGAAAAAAATACAATCTACATCAAATCATTCACCATCATACAATTGTACAAAAATGGTCATAGTTTCTTATTCATCTATTAGTTTCCGGTAACGCTACCCTAAGATGTACATGACTGTAACGAACCTTCCCGTAACCACCACTAAAAAGTAAAAGTCAGCATATATACGTCCCACCGCTGGGCACAGGCCAGTCTTATTTCTGAGAGAGTTATAGAGCAAGGAAATGTCCGCCGCGCTGCCCCCATGCGTGTTTGCGAACTTCACATGTCTTTGAAATATTTTTTTTCTTATTTCTCAGACGTGCAGGTCTCCTCACTATGTTTTCGTCCACCGCCGAGTACGTGATAAATCAGCACTTAAAATTGCAATTATAAATTTTATTGGTACCAGCTGGGATCGAACCCGGTTGCTCGCGTACTCGGCTGAAAACAGCAAGCGCTTAGTCCCTGAGCTACCACGGCTCTTTCACTATTCTGCCTTTACTTATTTTTATTATCCCGACGTTTCGGGTGCTTTACAGCACCCATGGTCACGGAAGGGACTGAAATGTTTCACGTCCCAATGTTATAGTCCGGCTACCTTCAGTTTTTGAATATTAATTTTTGTTCTGATTTACGCAAAACGAGCTTATAGTATCATGGAGTCTTGCAGTGGCATGCTTGAGTTTGGGTTTAAATTTGTTTTATAGGACCCCAAGCAGATGGCAGCACTCATCCATCTTTTCTATTGAAATTTGGATGTTTTTTAATTTCAATAGCCTCGCGTATCATCCTTGGTAGGAATCGGTGTTCTTTTGCGGGGATTTGTGGTTTATCAAATCTAATGTAATTGTGGGGACGTTTTGAACATGTTCGCGGACTGCCCGGTGCGTCGGTGCTTCACGTCAGCTATATGTTCCTTCACGCGGCTTTTTATAGATCTTTTTTGACCTATGTAAGAGAGACCACATTCACAATCTAGCTTGTATACACCTGCATCTTGTAGAGGAATGAAATAAGTAGCTTATTGTATACTTACTTGTGGGTGTTTTGCGTAAGACCGTTTCTTGCATTTGAAACCTTGTTTGCACCGTTAACCTGCATAAATTTATACATTAACGATCGTTTAAATGTATTTTCATCAGTACTAAAAATAAGTCAAGCTATGTTTAGCGATTGCAGTTCGTATGGTGAGTGTAGAGAACCGTAAACCCTTTTTACTGGAAACGAGGCATTCCATCTTAGTCCTCACGGGTGACAACACATCTGCATTTTAATTCGTAATCGAGGATAGATGTAGATGTCTATGGGCCACAACAACCACTTACCATCAGGTGGACTGTGTGCTTGTTTGTCACCATATCCAATAAAAAAAGCAGAGACAAATATCATGTATAACGTCCACGTCTATGTGTCAGCTGGTAGTCGAAAATGTCCACAAGAATGTTTACACAGGACAAATTGTCCGACTAGATATTATGTTCTACTTTAAATGAGAGGTCAATCGACAAATCCAACTTGACAAGGCATGCTGCCTTGTCATCCGGAGTATGTCCGGATAATGTCCGGAGATATCAATACATCTTTTCATCACATATACCTCGAAACTTGAAAATACGAGCTGACAATTACTGTCACTGTCATGTATTGTACGTGTTACCAGCAATGGCATATGGATCTTAAACTTGGTTCTTTATTGCTGTACGTATGAAGAAGCTCAACGAGCTATGTAGAGAGTTAGACTCGGAGTTTTCCAGAGTGACAGAATTCAAAATAAGTATATCCGCAGTAGAATCGGTAACCTGAATTGGCAATGGTCGCATAGCTCGAGCAATTGACAATTGATGAGGAAAAAAGATTCTCGTGTGGCAGATTCGTATCGGTAAGTGAAGTGTAGTGCAGCTCTCCACTAGGTGGAGTGAGGACCTGGTAAGACATGCCAGAGAATTTTATGGATGCAGATAGCTCAGGAACGTGTTTTGTGGCATTTCTTGGGAGAGGTTTATGTTCAGCATTGGAATTAAGAAGGACTGTAATAGTGATGATGATGAAACTAGATTAATAGCCTATTCTAGTGGTTGATGGTTTTGTGGCATTTCTTGCGAGAGGCCTTTATTTAAAATTAGAATTTTGGTTGATTTTAGATTAAGAAACTATTCTAGTCATTGTTCAAGAAATATGCACGCCTGAAGACGCGCGCAAACCAAGTTTAAATCCCGTTGGCACGAATGACATTACTGGAGGCATTTCCAATTTTCACTGCTAAATTACCACGCGTAGAATTGAAGGAAAACATTAACGTCTTTCAGACATGCTGGTTTCCTGACATCATTAATTTCTATTTGATTCGGAAGTACAGAGTTTCAATTTGATTATTATAAATAGTTACACTCGTATACTATTACTTACTTTTTCCAAACTAGCACTCTTTTGCATTTCAAACTCACTAAATGAGTAATATATGAATATCGACCATATTGCATAAATAAATGTCTTCAAAGTTATAATAAATACCCTAAAATTCTTAAAAATTTTTGACGGTTACTGGTTTGACGTATCTAAACTTGACGTTCTAACTAATCAAGTTTGAATTTTATCTTATTTAATGCAAATACTATTCAACCGCCATGTAAGCATTTATGAAACTTTTTTTTATAGAATAAGAGTGACAAACGAGCACACAGTCCACCTGATGGTAAGTGGATGCTGTGGCCCATAGACATATACATTTATCCTCGATTAAAAATCAAAAGGTAGATGCGTTGTCACTTCTGAGGACTAAGATGGAATGCTTTGTTTCCAGTAAAAAAGGGTCTCCGGATCTCTACACGCACCATACGAAACACAGCAGCATTAAACTGCTATTTCACGCTGACACTGTGCGAGCGTGGTCCCTCCCCGATAGAGCCGACCCATTCGTGCTACAATCATAATATACCTAGTATGAATTTTAAAAAGAAATTATTATTTTACCAAACTTTTTACTACGTTTTTATTAACTCGCTTATGTGTATGTCTGTTCGTGTAGAATTTAGTAATTGATTTTAAATTGACTTCCCGATGAGCAAGAGGCGTGAGATGTTGAACAAAGCGCAGAATCGGATGACAACGGAAGCATCTATATGAAAAAGAAACGTGGTAGAAAAACAAAATGAAGTTTTTCGAAAATAAAGTTTCATCATCGAAACACCAGATTTAAAATGAAAATTAATTCGTCTAATACTGGCTCCATATGAGTCCTCCAACCCTCTAACGACTCTCACACTCGATACGTAGAGTGGTAGAGGTAGTTTGCGCACGTTGTATAGAATTTGGCTGAGTTCGCCCAGCATTCAATGGCAGCGGCGGTATATCAACCCAAATGAAAAGATTAGAGAAAAGAATTATCTGGACTTTTAGAAATAAAGTGAGTGGGACTGAACTAATTGAAAAGTGAAATACCCGTCTACCCAAACAGAATCGAGTACATCAAGCGACATCGTGCGTTTAGTTTCGATGTATAGGATGGTTTATGGTTTGTTTTATGGACGAATGCTTGGAGTTGGACGGTTGAACCATCATGCACAGAGGGTACTGGAAACACGTCAGATTAGTAAAAGTGGACCAGCTATTGCGCAAGTCACTTGCTTATCCAGAACTTATGATGAGAACATAAGTTCTGGATAAGTAAGTGACTTGCGCACAGAAGACTTTCGTACTGGAATGAAGAACTCAAAATTGACTGTGTTAGTTCTAATAGATTTATCTAACGCTTTTAACGCTGTCGATCATAATACTCTCCTAGCTGTACTTTGTCACCTGGGTTTCTCTTCGTCGGCGTGGGACTGGTTCTCTTCGTTTCTTCGGGGTCGTCAGTAGGCTATTCGAGTACGTCAGATCGTCTCTGATTGGTGCTCGTTGTCTGCTGGCGTTCCTCAAGGCGGAATTCTCTCTCCTCTCCTTTTTAATAATGTTACTATTCCTTACTCAACAACTGTTAAAGATATTGGCTTAGTTATTGACAACACCCTTAGTTGGCGACCGCATATATATTAAGTTAGCAAAAAGGTCACTCACACTCTGCGTTATCTGTATCGTTTCAAAATTTTTTTACCGATAGGGATTAAGGCGATGCTAATACAGACTCTAGTGTTGCCTATTTTAGATTATGCAGATGTTTGCTATGCTGATGCCTCTCAAGAACTTCTAAACAAACTGGATCGACTTCTTAATAATTGTATACGCTTCATTTTCGGTTTACGTAAATACGACCACATCTCCTCTTATCGTTCTCAACTTAAATGGCTATCTCTCCGCTATCGCTGATATTTCAGAATACTGTGCACATTATTTTCAGTTTTACACGATCCGTTTGTCCCTGAATATCTGAAATGTTTCAGTATCAGTTCATGTTATAAACATAATTATACACGTATATAATAATATATGTGTATAATTATGTTTATAACATGTAATGCGATATGTAATGTATATGACTACTAAAAGATATTTTAACTCAGTTGCACTTTGCACCCATAATTTATTTGAGGTCCGAAGAGAGGAATAGGAAACGGTAATCCTCGAACCTGGCAACTTGTTCTATCTTAGGGGAACATCTGTCCCAAGATCAGATTTATCGTCCACAAGGCTTTTGTTTACAACGTTGTAAAGATTGGGAGTGTGTCAACGTGGATTGCGTACGGGTGGCTTATACTCAGAATCACCAAACGGTATTCGTTGAAAGTTATTCAGGTTCACGCAACAACTTCAGCACACATCGATTAGGAGGTGAAGAAAAAGTATTGTTACGAGCTTAGGGTTCGTGACAATAAAAATTGCCGATAAAATTACCTAAATTAACACTTTAATTTACTTTACACAAACTAAAGTTAAAAACACTAATAATTAAACACACTAATTCACTTAATTCCGCTCCGAAGCTTCGCTTGTTTCGTCAAATCAACTCTACTCCGATCGCATCTTGCAGCGCCTATTTATTTAAATTAGCAAAGAAATATCCAGAATGTTCAAGTAAACACGCGCAAGGTACCGAGCGTTCGAGTTTCGACTAGGCGCTGTCGGTTGAGTGATTTGTGATGTCATTTTCTCAATGCTCCCCTCGCTCTCGTTCCTGACACTAGATGGCGCTAGTGTATCGTCGACTTGAGCGCGTAACACTGCCCCCTCCTAAGACATGCTCGTCTCGAGCATTATCGGCTCCATAATAACGCGCCAAGCGATTCACATGGACGATCTTAGGAGTCCCTCTTGCGCCTTTCTCTAACGGCTCCGCAATGTCAAGGGCTGTTCTATCCCGTGGTGCACCAACATTGTACAATTTCGGTGCTCCTCTACTACGTGTCTGAGGTCCCCGCACGGCCACACAACTTGTACATGTACGACACCAATCCTCGACATCGTCACGATAATGGACCCAGTAAAACTGTTCTCGGACCTTCAGTAGAGTTCGTTTAACTCCCAGATGGACTCTTGAACGACCATTATGGCACAGCTGTAGAACATTCGGCACTTTAGCTTTAGGGACAACCATTTGCAAACGACAGCTGTCCCTTCGACCATTGTCCCATTTACGGCACAGGACTCCATCCTGAATCAGCAAGCTGTCCCATTGGGCCCAATAGCTTTTCGTGGTTGAACTCATCGCTGAGACGTCCCTCCACTTAGGCTTGGTAGCACGGGCCTTCATCCATCACAGAATCGGCTTGATGTCCGGATCTTCCTGCTGTGCATGTCGTAGGCTGTCCTTCCACCCGTTGCTGAGGTGGTCTGTCCTGAGCATCCTCACGGATACCACTTCCTTACTCTCTTGCCTACTACAATGGTTGCAATCTTCAGGACAAGGTCTTCTTGTCAATGCATCTGCGTTGCCGTGAGATTCCCCGCTGCAGTGTCTGATAGTAAAGTCGTATTCCTGCTGCTGCTGGGCGGTGCTGTTAGCCGCACTTCCTTTCTGAGAACGTTCACCTTCCCTTCCTAGGGTGTGCTTATGGCAGCTGGACCGAAGATGGCCCTTTTCCCCACAGCCATAGCACCTAGGGCTGTATCCTCTGTTGCGGTCGCGAACTGTAGCTGCTGCAACCTCCCTGATGCGATGGGAACGATGATCCTGCCGCACGGCTTCCACCTCCAGTGCATGGGCCAAGGCGTTCTTAAGCGTGTCGTGGTGCCCGAGTCTCACAGCAGCTCTGACTTCAAGGTCGCGGATGCCGTCGATGAATGTCTGAACCAGGTTCCCTTCAATGAGCGCAGGTACAGACTGGTATGCTTTTCGAACCATCTTCTCCACCTCAAGGGCCCACTGCTGCAGGTTTTCGTTGCTGCGCTGCACGCGATCTTTAAGCTGCGCGCGAAAGACGTGTTCCAGATGAGCGTCGCCATATCTCGCTTCCAAGGCCTCAAGAAGCTGCTCATAGGTCACTTTCTTACCGAGAGCTTCCAACACAGTTAAGGTTTGGTCGCGCAGGCCTAGGGTGAGTGCAGTCATGGCTTGGCTTTTATTCCAGCCGTTCGCCTCCATGACGGCCTCGAACTGGATTTTGTAGGACGACCAGGAAGAGGTCCCGTCGAACGGCGGCACTTTGAATCCACGTAGCGAAGGTGTTGTGGCTACTACGGGAGCTGTTGTTCCATCCCCAAGTTTGAGGTCGTCCAGCGTTTTCTTGACGTCAGCCATTACGTTGTCAACCCGATTGTTTACTTGGTCGATTCGGGTTTCGGCCTCCAACAGGCGGTTGTCATGTTGAGCAACCTTATCCTTCACCTCCCTGATCTCCTTCCCGAAGGTAGCGTGAAGGTCCTTCATGAGGAGCATCTGCTCTTCCAACCGACGGGCCTGTTCCTCTTGTCCGCCCCGCAGCTGCTCTTCCAAACGACGGACCTGTTCCTCTTGTCCGCCCCGCAGCTGCTCTTCAAACCGACGGGCCTGTTCCTCCTGTCCGCGCTTCAGCTGCTCTTCGAACCGACGAGCCTGTTCCTGCAGCATCACCATCAGAGCGCCTAAATCAGGTGCTGCAGATGCAGGAGCTACTGACGGACCGGCCTCCGTTGCCGGCGGCTGGCCCTCCGACGTCTGCGGCGTTGCACCACCAAATCTTCGTTGGTCCGTCTCCTGCTGGCGTTGACTTCGGGTACGGACACCCTCCGTTTCCTCCTTAGGTAAAATCGGCATTATTTTATCCCACTTCTGACACCAATTGTTACGAGCTTAGGGTTCGTGACAATAATAATTGCCGATAAAATTACCTAAATTAACACTTTAATTTACTTTACACAAACTAAAGTTAAAAACACTAATAATTAAACACACTAATTCACTTAATTCCGCTCCGAAGCTTCGCTTGTTTCGTCAAATCAACTCTACTCCGATCGCATCTTGCAGCGCCTATATATTTAAATTAGCAAAGAAATATCCAGAATGTTCAAGTAAACACGCGCAAGGTACCGAGCGTTCGAGTTTCGACTAGGCGCTGTCGGTTGAGTGATTTGTGATGTCATTTTCTCAATGCTCCCCTCGCTCTCGTTCCTGACACTAGATGGCGCTAGTGTATCGTCGACTTGAGCGCGTAACAGTATGAAGATATCTCTAGAGCTTTTTCCCTCCAAAACCTGCTATACAGTGTTAACGGCAGACTTAAACGCAAAACTAAGTACAATACAGAACGGTGAGCTGAAGGTAGGGAAATTCGGGATAGAGCAACGGAACCCCAGGGGTCAGCAGCTGGCCGATTTCATGAAGAAAGAGGGACTCTTTATGATGAACTCTTTCTTCCAATAGCGGCCCCACAGAAGTGGACCTGTTCGAGCCCCGAAGATTCGACAAAAAATGAGATTGACTTCATTATGATGATTAGACGAAAATGATGTCTTAGTGATCCCGAGGGAAAAAACTCCGATCACCGAATGGTAAGAGGCACACTAAACCTAAAATTAAGATGGAAAGGACACGTCCAATGATCCAATGATGTCAACACTCCATCCTCCTCTAATCCAAAACCACTAAAACTTTCAGTTCGAGTTGCAAAATCGTTTTCAGTACATTTAAGACTGCAATGCATATGCAATATGAATGCTCGTGGAAACTGTCCTTGCGGTCGGGGCTTCGTTCTGCAAAGACCCATCGCATAAGAACACAAAAAGTTTACCATCACACTCTTAATCTCAAGCTGTTAGACAGGAAATGAAGCTGCAGTCTTCAGCGGATTTGACAGCGTACAGGCAACTGAACAGACAGATCTCCAAATGCATGCAGCGGGACGCAAATTCAATACAGGTCGTATTGAAGAAGCGATCGAGCGGAACCAGGGCTCCAAATTCTTTGCCAGAGAACTGTCTGTCCGAAAGAGCCAACGGCCCAAGCTAAATACCGAATGTGCAACATCGTTTCCGGGTTAGTTGAGATTTTGAGTGAGATTAGAGGTTTTATGGGCAGCTGTATACGTCATCGTTAGAGCCACACGCAAGTGTGAGTAACAATCCAAGAGCAAATCTTATTCTACAGTATTCCGATGATATCCCGACGTCAGTCTGAGCGAGATTAGAGTAGCTCTCTAGCACCTTAAACCGGCAAGGCCCCGGGCGAGGATGCAATTACAACGGCACTTCTAAAGCGTTACAAAAATAAGTACTTGATATCCTTTAAATGCTCTTTTATTCCGTTTTCCACAGTAACACTACTCCGGAAGTGTAGAGCAAAAGTTCAGGAGTCATGTTTTTCAGCGACAACGCTCTCTAGAAGAACTCCAAACCGAGTTCCCTTTTGAGCCGCGTATACGTACTGTTTTCAAGAATCATCACGAATCTTCTCGTATACAGACTCGATGACTTCCAGTTACCCGAACAAGCTGGTTTCTAAAAAGGCTTTAGCACCATGGACCACATAGGTACATACTCTTCGGCAAATTGTACAGAAGTCTCAAAAGTACAATCTGCCACTTTGTCTTGCGTATGTGGACTATAGTTGTTGGGAGCACTAAGCTCGAAGTTGTTGACGAGTATGTTTACCTGGGACAAATAGTCTGACTAGGTAAGTCCAACTTCGACCCAGAGATTAATCGAGCTATGGAGAGGGCTATGCTCTGGGTTTATCTGCGTACAAACTTAAAAATGAGGATATGCGCAGTAGAACCAGAGTAACCAACATAACCCAATGGATTAGAAGTAAGCTGAAGTGGCAATAGGCCGGCCATGTAACTCGGATAGCCGACTACCGATGGGGAGGTCGATACCGATATCGAGTGTTAGCCTCGTACCGGTACGTGAAGTGTAGGGTGGCCCCCCACTAGATGGAGTGATGACCTGGTTAGACATGCAGGAAATCGATGGAAGCAGGCGGCTCAGGACCGTGTTATGTGGCATTCCTTAGGGAGGCCTAAGTTCAGGAGTAGACTTGAGAAAGGCTGTAACGATGATGATGATGATGATACTACTACATAAACAAAAATAATATACTTATGTAACTAGCTTATCTATTGGCATATGCACGTTGTAGAGCAAAGTTAAATTTTATCCACTCCCTCTACCCCCCCCCCGGGTGAGCGTACCCCCGCCCACCCCTAAAACCCCCAAAGCGTAGTTTTTTTCAGTTTTAAAGAGAACCGTACACGATACATGAAAAGTGTGGAGGTACCAAATGATCCTTCATTTTGAAGCGTCTCCTGCAGTTTTCTCTCGGATCTCATCGGGCTTTTATGCATCGTTCGCGCGAGTGTTGAATTATTTTATTTTTTCATTACCTCTTAAACTATGCATCCAAATAACATATATATACATAACATGCATCCATATAAAGAGCAAAGTTTATCTTCATAAAATTGTATTGATGCATACCTGTTTTGTGCGGGAATCGAACTCGCGGCCCTCGACGTAGTAACTTAATGCTAAGCCATTGCGTCACGGAGCCGTCAAAATAAAATAATCACCCCAATGAAAACATTGCATTAATTCTGCACTGTATCGCAAACCATTGGTTCAAAATGTAAAAAAAATCTTTCATTTAGATAATAGATAATTGTAGGAAAGTGTGTATTATAATTATAAGTTTTTTTATAAGCGTATATAATTGCAGTTATTAAAAGTTAGTTTTTTAGTTACAGCCCAACAGATGGTAAGTATTATCATCATTCCTAATTAAACATTAAAACACGTCCAAACATAAAAGGATTTTTCCACAATTATTTCTTACGCGGCAGCAACGCGCCCAGCTAGCGTAATGTTACGAGCTTGAGGTTTGTGACAATAAAAATTGCCGATAGAATTACCTAAATTAACACTTTAATTTTCTTTACACAAATTAAAACTTAAAACACCAATAATTAATCACACTGATTCACTTTATTCCGCTCCGAAGTTCCGCTTGTCTCGCCAAATTCAATACTTCCTCGATCGCACCTTGCAGCGCCTATAAATACACATTAGTACCGAATCATCCAGAACATTCAAGTAAATACGCGCACCAATCGACAAAGCGTCGAAAGTTCGAGAGTCAGCTTCCAGAAGCTTAGTTCTTCGTTTCGACAACAGATGGCGCTAGTGCCAGATTTCAACTTAGCCGCGCAACAGTAATATACGAATATTAAATTAATATTAATTTGTTCGTATTATAGACGTTCATCAGATTGAGCTAAAACTTTGTCAACGTATTGCATGTACTTCCGTGAAGGTTATAGGCACAGTACAATTAATTATATACGAGTAGGTGGCACGCGTATCAAACCGACAATTCATTTTTTGAAATGTATAGATCAAGCAACTTCATAAATGTATTATCATCATTCCTAATTAAACAATATAACTTTTCCAAATTTAAAACGATTTTCCACAATTATTCCTTCTGCGGCAGCAATGCGCCGGATCCTTGCTGGGTGTAGGTAAATCTTTATATATATATATATATATATATATATATATATATATATATAAGTCGATGGATGCAGGTGGCTCAGGACCGTGCTTTGTGGCATTACTAGGGGGAGGCCTATGTTCAGGTGAATGCAACTTGAAAATAGAGGCTGATTTCTAAAGCAGGTGGACTCCAATGAAGAAACTAAGTACTAATGATAATACTATTAATATATATATATATATATATATATATATATATATATATATATATATATATATTAATTCATATATACATAATTTATAATCGATAGTGCAACTGTTAGTGTTCGTGTATTTATGAACGATTAGATCGATTGAGGTCATATTTATTATACTAAATATTTGTTTTGTCGCCAGAAGTATAGGTAATTAAAGACAATAAAGAATTGATAATAATGTATTAAAATTGCAAAAGAATTTATTGATTTGAAGCGTGGCACTGCATAGTGCTTACAATCTTTTTTATATTTGGCTCAAATTTACTTGTAGCAACACGTAAAACTGCTTCCAAACTTTCATTTGCAAGGCGGTTTCCGTTTTTTTGTTTTATTATTATTTAGTATTGAAAAGGTTTGTTCACATATATAGGTAGAGCCAAATAAGCTGGCACATTTCAGAGCATTTATGCGCAACTCTTTATACGTATTTTTATCAATGCAGCGGTAAAAGTTCAACAAGTCTCCTTCGTTGAATTTGTTGCGTAAGTCTTGGTCGTTTTGAATGTCGATAATTTCTCACTGCATTGACTCTGGCGTATTTTCAACTGAAATCGTGAAAAAATTGCTGAATATGTCCAACAGAGGTTTCACTTTTTTAAACTCTGAAAATATGTCTTGAAAAGATTGAATCAAAATATCTAGCTTTTCTACATAACTGAAATTATTCGCAGTTTTGTTGAATTTTTCAGCCATTTTCTTATAATTCGGAAAATGATTGTAATTTCCAGAATTCAATTGCGATCTGAAAAGTGTCAGCTTGCAATGAAAGGATGATACATGAGCGTAGAGCTGGGATATCAGTTGATTTTGCCTTGAAGCCGTGTGTTTAAGACATTCAAATGATTTGTAATATCAACTAAAAAAGCCAAATCACACAACCAATCAGGATTTTTAAGTTCCGGGACATCCCTATGCTTTTCCGCAGAAATATTCCAATTTCTTCTATTAAATTTAGAAATCGTTCCAGTGTCAATCCACGACTTAGCCACCTTACTTCTGTATAATACAGTAAATCTCCATATTCGCTTTCGATGTCATCAAGGAATTGTTTGAATTGCCTGTGATTGAGTCCTCGTGATTTAATGAAATTTACAGTCGAAACTACCACTTTCATGACATTTTGAAATTCAATTTTCTTAGAACAGAGGGCTCCTTGGTGTATAATGCAGTGAAACTGCATGAGATCTTCAGCGTTTATGTTTTTTTCTTGCAGATGCTTTTTCAGCAAAGTAACTAGCCTAGAATTGATACCAATCATCGAAGGAGCACCGTCAGTCGCAACTCCCGATAATTTTGATAAGTCCAAATCAGTTTTTCAACACTCATCCAAAAGTACATTGAGTATATCAACTCCTCTGGTTTGACCTTTCAATGAACACATTCCTAATAACTCTTCTAAGACTTCAAAATCTTGAGTAACACCTCGTATGAAAATCAGAAGTTGAGCTGTGGAACTAATATCAGTGGAATCGTCGAGTCGATATAGCATGTTCCGCGATATTAATGACAAAAATTCCTTAATGATTCATCTTTTTTCTGCCTCTTCTTTAAATCATTGAAGGGCGACTCTTCAGAAATTTCTATAACTAACTTCTGTAGCTGTTTCTGAATCTTGATTGGGTTTTGTAAACGGCGCACCGATAAGCGCACTTAAGAGTCCGCGCGCGAGATTCAAATTACTTTTCGAACATATTTTTTTTAGTTTTATTCTGGAATATAATTCAATATTTTTCGAATGTACGAGAGTAATCTTTTTGCTGTCGGCGGGCCACCAGAATTCGACCGGCGGGCCAAATGCGGCCCGCGGGCCGCGGTCTGTGCATCTACGCTCTACAATTAACTTTTTAACACATTCTATATTTAGGACCAAAATGACTCATATTCACAATACTGTGAATTTTATTTTTATTCAGTAAAAAGTCCTGAGTGGATTCGGAGGGACATTCATCACGCTACCTACCGGAAGGGGCAGAAAAATATATACCAAGCCAGTTAGTTCTACATAAAGTTCTCCCAACATAAAGTCTACATAAAATATGACTTAAATGCCCTTGACGGCTATCTTTGTTTTATATGCATTTGATTCACAGTGCAATCTTTAATTTCTTATCTGCGAATGGTATCGGTGAATACCTCAGCGGTTGTTTTTTTTTGTTTCTAGACTACTTCCAGAATGCAAATTTTACATAATTGTTTGAAATGTACGAGTTTTTGTTTCGTTATAGAGTAATCCCTTTAAATACAGGATTAAATTTCTGAATGCTACGGGATTTTTCGTTAATCGAAATTACTAAATGGTTTATTTTACCTTTTGGTAACCCTTTGGTAAACTTTGAAAGATGGAGAATGTGGGTTAAGAATGGGCGAGTTAACCGTCAAATGCCTTTTGTATGCTGATGATCAAGTCATATTTGCGTCATCGGCGGCTGAGTTGCAAATGATGGTTACATTAATGAACTGGGCATTAAAAGAAAGGGGGAATGAAAGTGAACGAAAGTAAGACGAAAGTGATGGTTTTTGAAAGAGAAGAAAGCAAAACGGTATGTGAAATAAGAATAGAAGGAGAGTTAATTGAGCAAGTGGATGAGTTTGTGTATTTGGGATGTGTATTTAGCAGGGATGGTACATATGATAAGGATATAAAACGACGAGTAAATGCAGGGAATAGAGTGAATGGGGCACTACACTCTATTATAAAAAACCAGAACGTGTCAAAAAAGGCACGTATGGTTATTCATAATTCTGTGTTAGTCCCGATTTTAATGTATGGTAGTGAAAGCTGAGTGTGGCAGAAGAAGCACGAAAGTAGAATAAATGCTGTAGAAGTGCGGTCTTTAAGGAGTATGCTAGGGTTGAATCTGAATGACAGGGTGAGAAATTGCGTGATAAGAGATAAATGTGGTATGCAAGATGATGTTGTGACCAGGATTAAGAAAGGAATGCTTCGGTGGTTTGGTCATGTAGAAAGAATGAATGAGGAAAGAGTGACAAAGCAAATTTATATGGCAGATGTAAACGGCAGAGTCGGGAAGGGACGCCCTAGAAAAAGTTTATCGACCAAATTGGCGATATTTTGAAAATGGGCCACGTTAGAAGTACCCTTAACCGACGAGCATGTATGCGTAGATATATGGATGTAAAGGAGGTGAAAGAGGTATGTCAGGATCGTGACAAATGGAAGTCCGTAGTCTCTGCCTACCCCCCTGGGTGACAGGCGTGAGTGCTTACGTTATGTTATATGTTATCTTACCTTTTATTTTTTTTAACAATTAATAGTATTATCATTAATATTTAGTTTCTTCCTTAGAGTCAAACTGCTTTAGAAATCAACATCTATTTTCAAGTTGCATTCGGCTTAGATACATAAAGATGAATTATAGTAATGGGTTGTACGTAGGGATGCCTCGATACGCCTTTTTGCAATTTCGATACCGATACCGATGCTATTATAAAAATATCGGCAATACTGATACCGATGCGCTTATTGAATTTAAAAATGAAGGTTAAATAAACAAAACACAAGTCAGGTTATTTTTTTATTAATATAAAAAGAACAAATAACAGTACAAACTAAATAAAACCGTGTAAAACTATAGAAAGGTTGAGATTAGTTAATAGTTTTAGTATTAATTAAAATTAACATTGATGAGATTTTAAAAAACAAAGTATTCTTAATATTCTTCGGATATAAGACGTTACTGCGCTAAAAAACGAGCGGATCTGCACATCTCGATATTAGGCAGAGAGATACCTTCTTCTTTGAGACAAATATAGCTCAGACAGTAGACAGGGGAAATAAGGAAACAAGAAACAGCACAGCATAGTTAGGTCGTGTCTCGTTTACAAGGGAGTAGATTTTAAAGCGCGAAAGTTTAAAAGTATCGTTGAATCGGCCATAAAAATATCGCCGATAGCGATATATCAGCAAACTTCGAGAATCGCCGATATATCGGTATTGGTATCGGTATCGGATGCATCCCTAGTTATAAGCTTATAAGCATTGCATTTAAATTTATTATAATTCATTTAATTTTTAATTCTAAGAGGTGATAAAGCACCAAGAGTTTGAGAGAAAGAAAGAAAATGTATTACATTCTCTTTATATTCATGTAATAGGTACATTTTCTTTCTTCATTCGTAACGGAAACATTGACAATATAAGGCATACAATAAGTGTGTTGCTCAACAACAACATGTTTGTTATAAACAAAAAAGAAATTTAAATCAACTTCTGTCACGGAAATCGATTCAAATTTCAACCTTGATACAATATTATGTTGTATTCCAGCAAATAAAATCATGTTTTTGTTATCTATAGTAAAAATTTTGATTCGATTTGATAAATACACGATCGACAACCTTAATACTTGAAATTCTTCAATGATAAGCAACCTAATTCAAAAATTAATACGTATAACATATTTACTCATGTACTACACGATTCTTAAATAAAATTAAGGATAACGAAATGAACACACAGTACAACTAATCATAAATAAATATCGTGGCCTACAAATACCTTAATCTATCCTCGATTAAAATGAAAATGCAGATGCGTTGTCACTCCTGAAAAGACAAGAAAGGCGGAATCAGACGGTTCACTCGAAAGAATGTTCACTTGAGTGAATACTTAATTTTCTTTTGTTCCATGTTCACACCGCTGGAAAAGATTATACATAGTAATATTTTTACGTAAAAATAAAGATTTTGTATTTATTTGTTAAAAGTATATGCTGCTCCTATATACCTGCTCCTTTCTTTCAATATGTCGTCGAATGATGTAGTGCGTCTTGAAATTGGTTTGATTTACAATTTTTTTATATAGTATAAGGGTAACAAGCGAGCACACAGTTCAACAACATTTATCCACGATTATGAATCAAAATGCAGATGCGTTGTCACCTCTAAGGACTAAGATGGAATGCCTCGTTTACACTAAAAAGAGTGTCCGGTTCTCTACACTCACCATACGAAATACAGCAGCATTAAGCTACTATTTGACGCTGATATTCTGTGAGAGCGTGGTCCCTCCCCGGTCGAGCCGACCCATTCGTGCTACAACTATACTACTAATATAACTACAGCATGGCTCTACCACGTATAAAATCATATCAAACAATAGACTGTTTATGATGAGGACGCAGTGGAATTCGGTGAAGCGACATTTGGTGTTCTTTAAAATTTACCTCTTAAAATTATATTCATACCGATCTCGATCAAATAGACTGGAATACCCAACTGACAAATTTATAAAACAACAGATGTGGATCAAGTCTGAACAAAAATCAAGCTGATTATTTAAGTATGAAATAAGGAAAAAAGAAGCAAAGAAAACTCCATATCTTTATTTTATTTATTAAGTTGTATTCCAAAGACCTTTGATAATTTTTAAAATTGTCCAAAAACGCCATTGTGTTTTGATCGTTCCACTTGAACACAATTTTGCCGCGACGGTTGTCCTGACATTTGTCTGCTACGGGACTCGGGACAAAATGACCGACCGGAGTGAAAGTTCTCCTTGTGGAGTGTAGAAGTAAGGAGTATCGACTCCCATAGGAGAATTGTTGAAAAAGTGTCTATCTGTAAGCAGTAAATAACAGTTCAATAACTCTCCACTACAGCACTCGAGTAGATACGAGGTATGTTAAATCGCCGTAAAATACGTTGAGATTGATTTTGAAAATAAAAATTTTGAAAGAAATAAAAATTATTATTGTAAAAAAAATTATGGTGAAAGTCTGTGCAATAAAAAATATAAAAACTTCTTTAAAATTTAGACTACATAATCTGTACTCCTTACCTCTACACTCCATAGTTCTCAGTGTTCAAAGTTCAAACTGTTAATTGTTTATTGATTCGGAGTGGAAGGTAACGATGGCGAATGCCAATGTCCAACATTGTTGGATCGATTCATTAATGAATTCATTCGACACTTTTCTTTCATTTCATATTCAAACGTTTCATTTCCAGTGAAAAATGCTGAATGAAAGACACAAATGAACGAAAAATGAACCATCTCATTCTGCCTTAAAATGGAATATCTGACTGACTGCTGTCATTTTCTTACATTTTACATTACCTACTTACTTTTCTTCAATTTTGTTTATATATTTTATGGCAAACTTTTCTAGTTCATATGTTGTACAAAAGTAAGTAATATTCACTACAGGATTTGCTCATTTTACAAGTTTATTGCTGGATAATTAGAGGCTGTTACTTTAGCTTACAACGAATTATATTTACTTCTGAGCAAAGGTGGTCTTGAAAAAGCGGCATCTGTCGACTCCCTGTGCTCCTTAGATCGTCTCACAATCTACTAGGCAATTTAAGTTCACTTGAGAATAATTCTTTCTTCAAATTTCAAAATTGCGATTAGCGATTGCACTGGAGGGGAGCAAGCTCGGGTTGGTACGATATTTAATGTTTATTAAATAAATATCAAACAATTTTGCTGTTCTTTGTATTTACGAGTGTAAGTAAATAAATAATACGTAGATATCCATGAAATGAAGTATCTATCTTGTATACACGAGTTCATTCATCATACATATACACGAATTAGTACAGTGAACTAATTTCGGGCTATATAGTTGCGACAATACTGATTGTTATCTACATATGTTTTACGACGGTTGATCGATAGCTTAAAATTACCAGGAATTCGATGTTTACCAGGAGATCCGCATCGACTACTGACTCATACTGTCTTCGTTTTTGCAGCTACGAGTATGTGTAAAGATAAATCCTTGGTAAAGCGCTTCGATATAAGCACGTGGTAATCGAGGCGTCGGCATTAGTTCACTGGACATTGTACAGAGCAGCTGTAGCAAGCACACATTCAATAACTAAACAATAAACAAACTGTAAGTAAAAATCCTTCAGTTTATATAATTTGAAACTTCTAGTAAATAAATAAAGAAATTTTTTCTCAAAGTCAGTTAATTGTAAACTATTCGGAAATTTGTTTATTCCCTGACGATGTCTTCAACATAGAAATTGATCGTCCGTTCAGCCAATTTTCAGCGTTAACCCTAAACGAGCGTACTGTTTTAATTAGTGTCACACCCACTTTGTCTTCGTCACACGTACATCTATATTTAAATTATAAATAGTAGAAAAGAAATTTTCACAGGTTCGGCTTTATAATCTGAGTAAATAATAATCAGTCCATATCAGAGCGTAAGAATCAAAAAATTATAATTTGTGGTTGGGCTTAAAAAACCGTCTCTGTAACCGAAATCGGGCAAAAGAACTACTAAATAAACTACTAAACTAGAGTTCACTACCTAATACTTTTAAATTTTACATTTGAAATACATTTTTTAAATATTGATTTCGATCGTAACTTATACACTTGATATAAGTATAAAAACAATATTTTTACATTTGCAAATAAATTATATTAGATGATATTATAACAGCTATCTAAGCTCCTTGAATGTTTAAAGTATTAACTTTTCAACATAGATATTAGGTAAGTTATATATTTTTTACCGTCGATGATAATCAGTATTTTATAGTCACGATTCTTTTTGTCGTACATAATCGATGTACTTAACCAGTTATTATCAATAGAAACTCAATGTATGATGTCAGTGTTAATTTAAAAAAATGATATGAAAGATAATAAAAATGTTGATTTATTTATTAAAAAATATTACGTGAAAGAAAAGGTTCTCGAGTGGCAGCCTCGTACCGGTAGACGAAGTGTACCCCCCACTAGATGGAGTGACGACCTGGTAAGACATGCAGGAAGTCGGTGGATGCAGGTGGCTCAGGACCGTACTTTGTGGCATACCTTGGGGGAGGCCTATGTTCAGCAGTGGACTTGTAAAGGGCTGTAATGATGATGATGATGTAATTACGTGATATATAAGATTATATCGGGGATAAACATACTTAAGAGAAAGGTTAAAAAGCGATTATTTTTGTTCAGACTTGATCCACATCTGTTGTTTTATAAATTTGTCAGTTGGGTATTCCAGTCTATTTGATCGAGATCGGTATAAATATAATTTTAAGAGGTAAATTTTAAAGAACACCAAATGTCGCTTCGCCGAATTCCACTGCGTCCTCATCATAAACAGTCTATTGTTTGATATGATTTTATACGTGGTAGAGCCATGCTGTAGTTATATTAGTAGTATAGTTGTAGCACGAATGGGTCGGCTCGACCGGGGAGGGACCACGCTCTCACAAAATATCAGCGTCAAACAGTAGCTTAATGCTGCTGTATTTCGTATGGTGAGTGTAGAGAACCGGAGACCCTTTTTACTGGAAACGAGGCATTCCATCTTAGTCCTGACGGGTGACAACGCATCTGCATTTTGATTCGTAATTGAGGATAGATGTAGATGTCTATGGACCACAGCAACCACTTACCATCAGGTGGACTGTGTGCTCCTTTGTCACCCTATCCTATAAAAAAATAGACTTGCAATATAATAATAAATAGTAATGATAATAATTTGATCACGGCGGCCAGTTTCAACGAAGACCCGCCATCTGCGCAGGATAGGATTATAGTGCACGGTCACTCTCATATACTGATGGGACGGCAATTCAACACGTTACCGGAGGGAAATAAGACGCACGACCAATGACTTTACTTTCTTTCCAAGCTACTGGGGTGAAACATCGTCAACTTCTTAAACTAACTGTTACTAAGAATTTCTTGAAAGTAACAGCAGTCGCCCAAGAGCATACGACAATCAGAAGTCCAATAAGACATTTAAACAAGTCAAAAAGAGTATTGACTGTCAGCATACACAAGGTTATTCCGGATGAAACACTGTTAAAGCAAAAACATTTCCCCACATTTAACCTACAAGTATTACGACTCCTGGTGGAGAATGAACATGTAGTGAGATATGTTAATATTTTCTATTGCGGCGAAACGTAATAAAATGTAATATAAACAGTACGAAATTAAGTTTTCATCGTGAAATTATTACTTATTTTTAAAAACTGTATTCACAAGAAGACTTTAAAACTTAGACGTTTCTCATCACGATTCCAAATTATTTTTTCAATTAGTATATATAAGTAGCAAGAGAGGCAAATTCACTTTGTGTTAATTCAGTGATAGATTTATAGATTATTAAGAATTTTAAAAACCCACAGAGGATTCATTGTAATGATAAATCATCTCTTTTTTTCGTAGAATATGGCTGATTCCGATCGTGTTGTTTACCCTGACGAAGTAGACGAAGCTAAGAAAAACGCAACTGAAGCCAAAACTGTGGAGGCTAGTAAGAATGCTTCTGAAGAAATAACCGTAAATTCGGATATCCAGACACGAAATATGATTTCAGTCCCACAAAATTGTCCGTCTGGCTACAAAATGGGGTCTGACGGTGTTTGTCGGGAAGTGTTTGATTAGGAAAATTTACGACAGTATTCACTTAGTAATATTTACATTTATATAAATGATGTCTCTTTAATTATGAAGCTCGATAGGCGAAAAATAGTATATTGCAAAAACTTACAGAAGTTTCAATATAATACGGTAGAAATCCGAAATAATTTAAGTTTAGGTTAGATTAAAAATATTTTTTATTATTATTCGTCACAGTATTATTATGTTCCTTTTATTACGTAAGATAAGAACTGTCGGTGTATTATTTGGTGTCCAATGAGGTGTTAAAATAAAGTTATTGTTTGTTTTTTTGTTCTTTTTTTTCCTTTAGATTTATTAATACTCCTAGAACACAATTCAGGCGTCATGGTGACAGCATGTTTATACGTTAATTTTTTTAGAAATGTATACGATTTTGGAAACAAAAAATTACTTTTTCAGTGATAATTATGTAAGATGCGACCGCTATTTGAAATATATTGAGTGTGTCACCAGCCACAGCGCGTTTCACTCGTATTCCCCGCAACACAATATTTAACAGTGGCTACGAGCTTACCCTCGTATTAAAAAAAAAGTCGATCGGAAATTTCGGTATTTTGTCTGTTTTCGATCATAGTGTACAGTGTTGGAAAACTTACTAGAACAGACTTACACAGTGGTTCATAGCGAACGACATTGATATAGTTAATGATCCAGCGGGAATCAAGAGGCGAGCGATCTTGCTGAGCGCACTCGCCGAGGGCTCATATAAGTTAGCGTCGGACTTGGCCCTTCCAAAAGAGCTACAAACAGTGCCCTATGAAGACATTTTGGGATTGCTGGATGCGCATTTCATCACCAAACAGGTTGGGTTTGGAGAACGTCATAAGTTTTATACTGCTACCCAACTACATGGCGAAACACCGTCGCAGTGGGCCGCGAGATTACGTGGACTTACCGCTAACTGTCAGTTTTCGAACGTGGAGGAGGCACTACGTGATCGTTTTATTATGGGGATGCTGCCGGGAGTTGAAAAGGAACGCATATACGCACAAGATTTGACTTGACCTTAGACCTTGACCTTAATGAATGCGGTTGATATGGCTGAAAGTACGCGCAACGCGCGCGACGCCGCGAGCAGCGCTGGCATCGGCGCCGCCGCCGATAGCGTCACCGCCGAGCAGCAGCTCTTCAAAATTAAGAAGAGAGAAGGTGAAAAGGTGAAGTGTGAAGTGTGTGAATACTCAAATCATAAAACGGCCGACTGTCGCTATGCCGATTATACCTGTAAAAAGTGTAAAGTTAAAGGGCATTTACGTAGGATGTGCACAAAAGTGAATTATGTGTTGGCAGGCGATGTAGGCGAGGAGGACGACGGTGAGTTATTTAATATTCGATGGCTTAAAAGTGAACCTATGGTAGAAACCGTATCTGTTAATGGGGTAAATTTAAGGTACAAAATAGATAGTGGGTCAGCAGTAACGGTAATTTCTGAAAAACCATACAATTCTCATTTTAACGACGTGCCATTGTTAGCTACCGATAAAAGGTTAATGAGCTATTACGGTAGCGAGACAGCCTGCACGGGCGTCGCAACCGTGTCGGTGCGGTTCGCGGGCAGCCCGCTGCGCCTGTTCGTAGTGCGGGGCCGGGGGGCCGCCGTTATTAGGAAGAGATTTTATTTCTTTGTTCAGATTACAACTGACACCGGTTAATTACTGTCAACAAATTCAAAATGAAATTGACTCATTACATTTACGTTATCCCGAAACTTTTTCAGGTAAACTAGGGTGTTTTAGTAAATACAAAGTAACCCTTACCTTAATAGACGATGCCTGTCCATGTTTTTTTAAAGCCCGTCCTATGTCTTTCGCTTTGAGGGAAAAGGGCGACAAAGAAATCGATAAAATGGTGGAAATGGGAGTACTCCGTCCCGTAGAATATTCGGAATATGCGTCTCCCATCGTTCCAGTTTGAAAACGAGATATGCGCCGATTATTCAGTTACCAATTTATAAACAAAAAATAAACAACTCGTCGTAGAGCAATACCCCTTACCGACAATTAACGAGTTATTTTCAAACTTGTTCGGTGGTAAACAATTCACAAAGATAGATTTATCAATGGCTTACAACCAATTTTGTTTAGACGAATCTCAAAAAATAACATGTAGAAACACATACCGCGGCCTATACGTATACACGAGGCTCGTGTTCGGTTTGGCGTCAGCTCCGGCGGTGGTCCAACGCGCCATGGAGTGCGTGGTAGCGGGGCTGCCAGGGGTGCTGTGCCTGCTCGATGACGTGCTGGTCACGAGCCGCGACGACCAAGAGCACATGGATCGGCTGAATGCGGTGCTGCAGCGGCTGCAGGTGCAGGCTTGACGTTGAACAAAGATAAGTGCGAATTCTTCAAGGACGAAATAAAATATTTGGGTTACGTCATTACTAAGAACGGACTAAAAAAAATCGCCAGAAAAGGTTAAGGTAATCATAGAGGCACCCATGCCTACGAACGTTTCACAGCTGCAATCCTTCTTAGGATTAGTAAACTACTACAGAAGTTTCGTCCCGGGCGCCTCAACAATTTTATTTCCTTTGTACGATTTAAAAAAGGGCACAAAATGGAATTGAATTAAATTACATGAGAAAACTTTCAATAAGATTAAAAAAATATTGATTTCGGAACGGACATTAGCTCATTTTAATCAAAATGCAAAACTCTAATTGTCGACGCGTCACCAAATTAAAAAGTAGTACCTTAAATAGCGCCGAGAAAAGATATTCTCAGATACAAAAGGAGGCAACAGCGATAATATTCGGCGTGCGTCGGTATCATCAATACCTATACGGCCGGTCGACTCCATTCACATTACGTACAGACCACAGACCGTTATTGTCAATTTTTGGTTCACATAAAGGCATCCCGGAGGTATCCGCAAACAGATTGCAAAGGTACGCACTGTTCCTAAGTGCTTATAATTATGTAGTAGAATATGTGCGTAGTTGTAATAATAGCGCGGACTTCCTTTCGCGAGCAAGTATTGAGGACCCTGTCGAAGAGTCGGGGCACAAGGAAGAGCTGGATAGGGCAGCCTATGTGTGTTTTGTGACGCAAGGTAGTTTTCCCGTGACAGCAGACCAGCTTCGGCAGGCTACGGCTAATGACGCGACCCTGACTAAGGTTATTCATTACATACAAAAGGGTTGGCCAAAGCGGGTTAAAGATACAGAAATTAATCCGTATTATCAATGTAGGTTACAACTATCGTACGAAAACGGGTGTGTACTTCGAGGCCATAACATGGTGATCCCCTTTTCCTTGAGGCAACGTGTTTTATCGGAATTGCACAATTCTCACCTCGGTATTGTAAAAACCAAAGCTGAGACTCGATCACGGTTTTGGTTTCCGGGGATTGATGACGAGCTGGAAAAGACGATTGGGGCCTGCGAAGTTTGTTTACAGTTGCGAGCATCACCGCCGCGGGTACCTATGCCACCGTGGCAGTTACCTCCCCGACCAATCTACAGGATACACCTGGATCTGCTGGGTCCGATAAACGGCCGTATGTATCTGGTCATAGTCGATGCCTACTCGAAATGAGTCGAGGTATTCGATATGTGTACCACGACTACTTCTAGTGCGGTAATAGACAAAATGCTCGAGTTTGTGTCTAGGTTCGGAATACCTCACACCTTGGTTTCTGATAATGGCACATCGTTTTGTTCCGAAGAATTCAATAGAGTTTGTAATTTAAATGGTATAAAACATGTGAAGTCGCCTGCATATCATCCGGCTAGTAATGGTCAAGCCGAGACCTATGTGAAAATTGTCACAAAGGCTATTATATCTAGTCTCGCAACAAGTAAAAATTCAAGAGAATGTAAAATAAGTATTCTACAATATCTTTTCAATTATCGTAATTCGATTCATTCTACCACAGGTTCATCACCAGCTCACCTAGTTTTTGGGCACAAATTAAGATCGCGGTTAGACCTAATTAATCCAATACAGCCGACCCCATCGTCTACAAAACTTGCCAATAACGTAAAGTCTAAACAGTGTTCGCAGGTTAAATCTTATGGTGGAAAAATAAAAAAATCGTTTTCAACGGGAGAGTCTGTATTATATAAAAATATTTTAATAATAATAAGTTTTCATGGGCTAAAGGAACAATTGTGAAAAAAATTGGTAACATGTTGTTTATTGTACAAGATGATGTTACTTTAAACCTAGTTCGAAAACATGTAGATCAAATTATTAAAACAAACATTAATTTCAGTAGGGATCTTTATAATAAGCAACGTTGGTATCACTCTTGCGATATAGAAGACCCAGTCATAATAGAAAGAAATGACGTCACACCATTGCCACCAACTCCACGGTCTCTTCCGCAATCACCTGTGTTGGAGCCGTACGCGCAGACGTCTGCGCCACACTTGCCACCAGAAGTGCCATCACCCGTGCCATCACCCGTGCCATCTGAGAGAATGCTCCACGACGGTTCGGGGAGAGATGGGGGCAATGAACAATCTGCGGCATTACACACTCCTACTGCCTCCGAGTATGACCAGACGCCGTCAAAGGTGACGATAACAAGAGGAGTCCGATAACCCGTTTATTCCGAAGACAATTTAATTCCCCTGGTGTTGCGGTTGATCATGGGCGGCGGTAGTCACTTAACATCAGGTGAGCCGCATGCTCGTTTGCCCCCTCTTCTATTTAAAAAAAAAAACAATGACGAGTTCTATGAGGCCGAAGAGAGTAACCAAGACGAGGTTCCGGCACATCGCAGGGTGCTTCGTCAGCGTCAAAAAATTAATTATAAAATATTTTATTAGTCTTAAATATTAGGGGAGGAATGTTATGTATATAAGATGCGACCGCTATTTGAAATATATTGAGTTCACCAGCCACAGCGCGTTTCACTCGTATTCCCCGCAACACAATATTTAACAATAATAAAGACATTTTCTATATGTATATATTCGTAGATAGTATCATCGTCAGTACCTACATGATTTTAAGAATATTATACATAAACATAACATAAACACTCACGCCTGTCACCCAGAGGGGTAGGCAGAGACTACAGACTTCCATTTGGCACGATCCTGACACACCTCTCTCGCCTCCTTCACATCCATATACCTACGCATACATGCTCGTCGGTTAAGAGTGCTCCTAATTTGGCCCGTTTTCAATAAATCGCCAATTTGGTCGATAAATTTTCGCCTAGGACGTCCCTTTCCGACTCTGCCATTCACTTCTGCAACATAAATTTTCTTTGTCATCCTTTCCTCATTCATGCTTTCCACATGACCAAACCACCGAAGCATTCCTTTCTTAATCCTGGTCACAACATCATCTTGCAAACCACACTCTTCTCTTATCACACAATTTCTCACCCTTTCATTCAGATTCAGCCCTAACACACTCCTTAACGACTGCATTTCTACTGCGTTCATTCTACTCTCGTGCTTCTTCTGCCACACCCAACTTTCACTACCATACGTTAACATATGGTAACGTAAGAATATTATATTATTATATATAATCATAGAATACTACATATAATACATATATAGTATTCTATGATATATAATAGACTAGCTGGTACTAGGCATAGGTATCGTTTTAAATTTGTAAGAGTTCTATTGTTTAGTTAGGAATGATAATACATTCATTTAAATTGAATAATATATAGCTTTTAAATAAATTTATTGGAACGATACGAGCGTCACCTAGTGTAAGTTAATTGTATTATACCTATAACCTTCGCGCCATCCAGGTATAATTGTGGCTTGTACCAGCAGATTCTTTTTCACACATGGGCGGGATATAACCGAACTCCACGCGGACGAAGTCACGGGCAAAACTTGTCAAATGTAAGCTATTTCACTACGGGTTGCAGTATAATTACAGTAGATTATTAAAATTATCTTCATATTATATTAAAAATGTCTTTAGTCACTGACTCACAGAATATTATATAGACTATAACGCACAGACCAAACCATCCGACGTAGAAAATTTGGACAGTACATACCTTTCATCCGTAAAGAAGGCATTTTGGAAAATTCAAACCCTAAAAGGGTTAAATAGCGTGTTTCAGTTTGTATGACACTTTTTATTTTACGGGGCGATTCATTCCAATCTTACTGGAAATACTATATAAAATAAATTTGGGTTTTCTTACCTGGCACCGCTACCTGAAACCTTAAGAACCTTCCTTTTTACTTTAAAACAGCTAGAATTTACGTTGTAAATTTAACTGGACTGTCCAAGTGTTGTTATTTTAGCCTCTATAACGCCATAGAATAAATAACAGAACTAACGCAGTAACGTTTCTAATTCAAAGAGTTATTTTAGGTTGTATATACTCCCGACGCATAGTACTTCTTGTAGTTTTAATTTGTTAGGAAATTAAAGTGTTAATTTAGGTAATTTTATCGGCGATTTTTATTGTCACGAACCTCAAGCTCGTAACAATACTTTTGGTTGTTTTACAGGAACCATTAGTCCGGACCTTTGTTAGTGGGTTAAGAACAATTGATTTGTATACATACTTATACTCATACAATCCTAAGGGAAAAATTTAAACACCCAATTTCATTTAATTCATGTACCATTAACAAATTTGTTGAATATTAATAGTAAAACTTCAAAAGTATTTGTTTAGAATAAGGTAATGCCGGCTTAAAGTTCAAGTGGAGCTATGAATTTAGTTATGCTTATTCGTATAAAATATTACTCGGTGTTAAAATTAACTCCGTAGGAATTAATATTATTTTCTACGTGTATTAAAATAACATCTTGACATAATATGCATAAATCAACTTCTGATTGATTATGGTCCCGCGTTGTGAAGTTGTAATAAGCGAAAAGACTTCGTCGCCTCCGATAAAAGTATTATTTTAATTCTTAATTATTAATTAGATTTTGACACATCCTTTGTACAATATTACAGGGCACGTTCAGCTGTGAACTTCTACGGACTGGTAACGAAGGAGTATGGTAAATGATGATAGTCGTCTGAAATAAATTGATTTAAATCAAAAATATTGTAACTGTTAGGACATAGTTATATTCAAAAAGTTACTTTAATCAAAAAGTTACTTTATTTTAAGACACATCGAAAAAGTGGCTCCGGGCTATCCGAGTGAATACATAATTTCTATAAAAACTTAAAAAACGCCGTCTTAAGATCTAAAATTGCGGAGCGCCTGTGACGATTAAGACCGCTTAGAAACTGTCAGAATCTTAAAATATTTTTTTTAAATTATTGATTTCAGTAACCAAAATAATGAGCAAGTAAATTATGAATATTGATGTTATGAATATATTTGAGTGATTCTCAAGCATATGTGACTTTTATGAAAACAATATTCGAGGTCAGTATCGCGCTCTATATTGCAATAAGATTTGCGAACCACATTATATTTTTTTTATCGTTCTTGCTGTCGGTTTTTCAACTTTCGCTCGGTGGAACCTCTTTTCAGTACAATTCAAAAAAAAGTAGGAGGTTCTAAATTCGACCGTATTTCTTACGTGTCAGAACGTTTTTCTGGATGAACCGATTTTGATGATTCTTTTTAATTTGAAAGCTGGTGCTTTTCATGTGGTCTTGTAAAAATTTGATCAAGATGTGACCATTTGTTTTAAGGTTTTCCTTAATAATGCATATTTAATTAATTTCGACAAAATTGATGATGTTCTCATTCTATTTATATTGAAGTCGGTTGAACAAAATTTTTAATTTTACCACTTGTGTATTTTCATAATTACATTTACGTTATGTGTTAAAATGTTTTTTGCAGAGGTTTATTTACAATTTAAAAAAAAACAAGCGTTTTCTAATAATTAACGATCATTTACTTTAAAATACTCATATAATTACACAATAATCTATTTTTAAATAATTATTACTAAGTTACAAAATTAAACATTATATTGATTTCAACTTAAAAGAATATCGTCTACATAAATTATAAATAACCGAGCGTAGCGTAAGTTTTAACAAATGGAGCATCACTCTCGCAGGAATTCCTGAAAAAGAAAAAAAAACATTTTAACATATATGTCAATTGTCATAGTTATTGAAAAAGTTTAGTCCACTCTAAATTATAACATACTTTCATTCAAGTTTTTCAACAGTTTGTGGTGCCACCTTGGTCGAGCCGACCCATTCCTGCTACGACCACAATATAACTGCAATATGGCTCTACCATATAACTACCACTAAGTAAATATGTCGTAATGAATTCCACTTTTTATACTAAACGTGTAGAAAAGTAGAATAGATAACGAAATATTTACTGTTTAGAATATTTTTGTTTCGTGTTAGCAATTCGTAGGACTACTACTACTACTATATCAGTTAAAAATATGCTAGTCAATTATATAAATAACAGATAACTGAAGCAACAGTAGCCTAATGGCAAGGCACGGACAGCGAACTCAAAAAGGTCGTGGGTTCGAATCCGCAATTCGACTACTGGCGTGAACCACTCGTAACACAAGCAATTTAAGCTTACCACGAGTGGTTAAGGGGAATATTAGTAATGTTTATAGCATTGTTAATATTCTTTATTTTTTAAAACTTTGTCTTAAATAACAACGTAGCTGATGAATGAGAATGAAGTCGTGTTTTAGGGCGCGTTATACATTTTTTTTAAAACAATGTTTTTGATAACATTTTTTATCAGAATGATAACGTATGTATACCATAATTTTATAATAGTATATAATCATATAATTTTAATGGCATTATAGCTTGATAAGTGTTGGAGAACCTAATAAATAAATAAAAAATAAAAATAAGATAAAGTAATTTTAAGCTAGTAAATTTTACTTTTCTGTTCCTGTTTACATAAGATTAACTTTCCATTTATATATTCGTAGATCCAAGATTATTTATTTTTTATGTATTGTATAAAATCATAATATTAATATTCAATAGAGATTGTAAAATGTCGTTTTCTTTCCGTATTTTATATCTGGTAGAGCCGTAGCTGTAGCACGAATGGCTTGGCAAGACCAGGGAAGGCAGAATACCAGCGTTAAATAGCAAATTAATGCGCTGTATTTGGTATAGTGAGTGTGAAGAACCAGAAACTCTTTTCACTAGTAACGAGGCATTTCGTGTTGTAAAGACGCATCTGTATTTTGATTCTTAATAGAGGGTGGATGTAGATGTTTATGCGCCACAGCATCGACTTACTATCAGTTGCACTTTGTCTTGTTTTTAAATCCTTATTCTAAAAAAATCATGTAATTGCTTAAGTCAATTAAAGAAAAGAAAAGTTAGTAAAGGAGATGAACTTGATTCCATACAAGCTTAGGCCCGGCGTGAACAAAGTTCAAATATGTCTTATTTTGAAGATTTAAATATTTGATAAGTATATAAATAAATCATATTATTGCAGGGCCTGGGGTTTTATTTTAATTTATAATTTATGATTTGTAGGTTATGTACTAAAATCCTAAATTAAATGAAGATATGGCTTAAAAGACAAGTATCCAAGTAATTTAAAAAAAATGGTTCGTTTTTGCTAAAGTAAAAGTATTAGCTTCCGTTTTTTCAGTTTATAAAACGTTTTTATGATTATTCCA
Organism: Parnassius apollo; assembly: GCA_907164705.1. Lineage (NCBI taxonomy): Eukaryota > Metazoa > Arthropoda > Insecta > Lepidoptera > Papilionidae > Parnassius > Parnassius apollo. The sequence continues at coordinate 4,357,050 of CAJQZP010000851.1, forward strand.
AGCACAACAGATATAAAAACCATTTAATTATGCTTATAATTTATTGTTTTATTACCTACATATTTTTGTATAACTGTTCAGAACGATGTCAAGCACCCAATTTCGTTCATCTCTTTTACAAAATTGATTTTTAAAAAGCATGATTTCAGTGACCTAGCCTTAACTAAGTTACTTAAGTTATTGTTTCCTAAGGTAGAGCCTAGGTAGTCCAGACTCTACCCTAGGAGAGTGATAGATGCAATTAAGCGACGCGACATAGTATGAGAATTATATTCTCATACTATGTCACGCCCTAAGTTAAAAAGTTGTACCTACGCTTATCTTGATCTATGTTGTCGAGATAATCAATTTATAACAGTAGTTATAATGACCTCCAGACAAAACCAACGGAGGCCAGTTTCAACGTAGTTTAGACATCTGCGTAGGACAAGTTTATAGTGATCGTGTGTATGCACAAGCACAAGTGCATTTTTCCCTCACTCCCTTTATTCACTGATAGTACGATGGGACAACCCACCACCTCCCATGGCCCCACCAACCTTGCAGTTATACGGGCCGAATCACGAGAGATGCACGCGGTACTTGCTCAGGGCTCTTTCCCGCGCGCACTTTCGTGACTCTCTAAAAGTTATTTAATCTACTCCTTGTCCCATTTTTCCACTCTCCTTTTCTGGGCTGAACATACAAAGAACGCCCTCGGTTCCGGGCTGTTCATCACCTGAATGTTTTTGTTTCTTTTTTCTCCAAGGCAGTCCTCCTTACGTGCCATCCGTGCGCAAACTCGCGCAGCCGACCAAAGTTCTCCTGCCCGTCAACAATTTCCGGGTAATAAACCGGGCAAATCTTTCCGCGTAATATTCCATCCATCACCTTACACCGCAAGTCGTCATAGAGCATGCACTCCCACAGAACGTAGTGTCTATCCACGTAGGCTGCTCCACACTCACACATACTCGATTCAGCCAGTATCATAACATACAGAGTACGATGGGACAGCAAACCGACACGTCTGAAGGGGGTGATATACCGCATACTTACCTTCTTCTTCATCTGCGCTGTTACTGCGAATTTTTTTTAAATGGCCGACCCGGGATTCGAACCCAGGACCCATGATTAGCATCGGGTTTACGTCCACTATAGTCTGCATTCAAACATGATGACAGTAGAACAGTACCGACCAGATAAGAATGTATTCTCTATTAACTTAATTTATCGTACTTAGATGTAAAGACCGCATGTGGATGCAAAGATTAATATTTGATATTTTCGTATCGTGTTGCATGCACCAACTCTCACACTCCTCGGTGCGCTCAATATTCACGTAATATACTAACTGTTCCCCGCGACTTCGCCCGCGTGTAATTTATTACCATTTGATTTCATGGGTTTGCAATCTCTTGCGCGAACCCTGATTATTTCTCTAAAATAATAATAGTCTCTTTAGTTACTCTTATCCTATGACATCAGCTATCTGCCAGATAAAGTCCCATCAAAATCGAACCGGTTAGTTAATGTTTTTCCAAAGGCTAGTTGTTACCATGAACTTACGATATTCTTTAGATTACTCTTAAGATTAAAAAAATAAACATTAAATAAAAGTAAAAACTAATCACAAAAGCAAAAGGTATAAAATAATTTTCACATAAACAGCTTCTGAAGTTGGAGCTTAATTCTTCAATACACTGGATGTTATTACAAAACCTGGTTTATTGATAGTCTCGGGTTGAAAGAAGACGCTTTATCACCAAACGGGTCTTCATCACCGTCACATATATAAATAAATAATAAATTTAATACAGGTTCTTTTAAGTTGTAAGTTCAAATGTATAAATAATGATATTCCCATATGAGAGTTTTTGTTTGAAATTATTCCAAATTGAATGTGGTTTATGGGCAACAACTTTTTTGCTTAACGATTGACCCTTAAGAATGTGTGTGCGCGCAGTAAATCAGTCAAAATAATGCATAACCTCGCATTTTAAATTTAAAACATAAAAAGGACAGAACGTTTGAGTTTCTTTTTAACAAATTTTTCGTTACCATTTCCTTATATTACTTATTTTGAACCTTCTCTGCAAATTTGGCCAGTTATTGCATAATAACCCTGTATATATCAGCAAAATACAACTGACTGACTCACTCATCACGAGATCTCTAAAATTATGCACCCGATTGACTTAAAATTTAGTATAGTTACTCATTTCGCAATGTAGACGCTCACTAGGAGCGAATTTTATAAAATAGAATAGAATAGAATTTATATATTCATACATTTTTATTTATTATTCACAAAATTACAATAAAAAATAATTTTTTTGTTCTTTTTTTTATAGAAGAAGGGGCAAACGAGCATGCGGCTCACCTGATGTTAAGTGACTACCGCCGCCCATGATCAACCGCAACACCAGGGGAATTGCAGGTGCGTTGCCGGCCCTTTAGAAAGGAGTAAGCTCTTTTCTTGAAGGTCCCCAGGTCTTATCGGTCCGGAAAAATCGCCGGTGGTAAACTATTCCACAGAAAGGTTGTACGCGGAAGAAACCAGATGGTGTGGATGGATCCTTCCCGCGTTTACGAAATTTGGCGGCTGGGATTAATCCGAACAATTCCTCAGAGCACTCTCCATGGTATATGCGAAAGAAAATGCAAAGAGATGCAACATCTCTTCGCAGTGCCAGTGAATCGAGCCGATCGGAAAGCACTCGGTCGTCGACGATTCGAGCCGCTCTGCGCTAGATGTGGTCAAGTGGAAGGAGCTGGTACTGGGAAGCCCCAGCCCAGAGATGGGAACAGTATTCCATGTGCGGCCGAACCTGCGCCTTGTAAAGTTGCAGGCGGTGTGCCGGCAAGAAATACTGTCCCGCTCTGCTGAGCACGCCAAGCTTTTTAGAGGTCAATTTGGCCTTCTCTTCCAAGTGACCACGAAACTGCACGTCACTCGATATGTCGACGCCGAGGATTCCGATACTGGCAACAAGGGGAGTGCCTTGAAACTGAGGAGATACGACAAAGGGGTTCTTTTTAGCGGTTAACGCGCAAACTTGTGTCTTCTGGGGGTTAAACTGGACTAGATTTAGTCGCCCCCAATCCGAGACTGTTCAGCAAAGACTCGACTTCGGACACAAGTTTATCCCGGCACTCGGAGACTTCAAACCGGTGTAAAGAGCATCATCAGTGCTGTCATCTGCATAGCAATAAATGTTACGGGTTTGCAACATATCATTGATATGCAGAAGAAACAGCGTTGGCGATAGCACGCAGCCTTGTGGAACACCAGCATTAATAGTCTTGCGATCGGAGCTTGCACCGTCTACAACGATCTTGATTTATTTTGTATTCTGTGCATAGCACGTTATATTCTCTATTATATATATATATATATATATATATATATATATATATATATATATTTGACTATTATATGACTTATTTTAGCGTCTGAAATATAATATGGTGTTTTGTGTAAGTGGAATAGAAGCTATACGCGAAAGTATTTGTAAAATATAACTGATAGGCAAAATTTCTGAATATTGAACAAAATACATAAAAACAATTCATGCTACGGCATTTGCGTAAAACTAAAAATAAATGATATTATTTTAAACAGCGCGGCGTAGCCTGCCATCGCAAATTAATGAAAATTGTAAGCGCGAGCGAGACGCATGCACATTTCTTTCGTTAGGTATTAGTCGTTTTTATGTACATTCCAGGTTTTTTTGGATTGACACATCGTTGCAGCCAACATTTAGAATTAGGCGTAATCAAAAAGACTAGCTACAATACTTGCTTTCGCAATGCTAGCAGCTCTTCAGAATCTTAGAGAGGGAGGGGTGGGGATTGAAGAGAGGAATTTAGAAGAGCATTAAGCGTCTTTATTTAATAGCGAATAAAATTCGAAGGAACTGCTAGAATATATTTGTAGAAATGTTGAATTTAGAAGTAAAAAAAGTAAAGTAATAGCATATTACTAAAATCATATACAGGGTTATTTTGGACTAACCAGCCAAATTTGAAGCGTTGTCAGCCGTGAGGACTAAGATGGAATACCTCTTTTCCAGTAAAAAGGGTCTCCGGTTGTCTACACTCACCACACAAAACACAGTAGCATTAAGCCGCTATTTACTCGTGTTTTTTGTGTTTTTTAATCTTGTTTCTAGATAATGCGCGTTGCCATTTACGAATGCAGGTTACTGACGTTCAGTCGGAATGACGTTACGATGCGTTGATTAAAACTGCTCATTGTGCACGTTGTAAATTCCAACACGGGTAAATATCGACTCGTCGCACCGTCCAAGTTTTCACTAGACAAGACATAAAATCTCGCCATTGCTTGGTACTCGGTATTAGAATATTAGTTCATGTTTACGATAAATATCAGTGGGCGGCCGATACACACGCGGAAACATAAACAATACGACATCACTCTATAGCTACTCGCAGGTGACTGAAATGAGAGTGCGGGCGGCCTTACACCTGCGACCCTGGGAAAAGACAAGCACAATTACATTGTTTTATTGCCGCTAGTAAATTAGGGTGCATATGATTTGAATTTCGGTAGTTTTTAATTAATTAATTAATTTAGTTCAAATTTTTTGTTTTTATCTTTTTAGTATGGAATGTTTGCTTTAAATTAGTAGTATTTATTTATAGATCAACTTCATAATATGTTAATGAATTTAAACAAATTGTAAAATATCATTGCCACAGGCTTCTACTACGTTCACATGTTACAATCTATTTTTTTCCAGACAGTCGTCCAAAAAGTTCTCCAAAAGTCATCCAGCATATAAACGTTGATATCGCATAAGCGTTACATTAATTAGTTAAGCCTCTGTGTTCTTAAGCAAATATGGCTGCGACTTAGATTTCTCTCAAAGATCCGTAAGATGGTACCCAGGTAATTTGTTGATAAAAATTTCCCCTTAGTTTTTGTCAAAAGAATTTCTAAAACTTGCAAAATATTAAAAAAAATCAAAGCTTAAATAGGAAAACGAACAGCAAAATAATAAAAACGGTGTATGTTATTTGCATATATTTCGAATAACTTATACTAAATATCAACAAGAGACGTTATTATTATTTTCATGGTTGCACCCACGGGTAGACAGGCAGGCCATGGGGTATTAAAATAATAGCATATTAAAGAAAATCGGTCATAAACTTTAAGTACATCCATGAATTCATGATTATAAAATATTTAAAATAACAGTAGAAAATATATAATTATGCAAATATATCATAGCAAAACAAATTATAAACATAACTTTTTAAACCTTAAATACTAAATATTGTCATGCGATGTAAATCAAATGGCATGAAATACTGGCTTGAAACACGAAAAATTGCTGTGCAAACTAATAAAGTCAAACAAACTACTTTTGCTTTTGTTACACGCATTTAGTTTCAAAATTTGGAGTACTTACTCGTCCTCCCATGGACATATGTCATTCCGCTGCTTACGCTCACTGATAACGCCTTTATTCTCACACTTAACAATATTTGATTCTGAGACTGACGACAGTTCGTCTTTATGAGCAATTTTTTTCATGGCGTCAGACTCAGACGCCGCTTTGCATTCTGTTGAGACTCGTTGCGGGGGCGCCAAAGGCACTTTGTCTACGGTGTCTTCGTCGACGCCGATGTCTTCGCTAACCGCGAGCGGTGCCACGGCCACCGGCGGCCGGACCACCGGCGCCTCAACCGTTGCCCTCACACACACAGTCATGCACGTGCCACTCGGTGACTCATCAATTGCAGTGTGTGAAGTATACTCCATCGGCTTTAACGTTTGCTCTTTGGCAGAGTCTTTCTCTGGTGGGTGTCCCACAACTTCCTGTGGTTCACTCAGTGTACCCACGGGGCAAAATATTTCTACTGAATTCATCGCCTCGTGCTTATCGGATACACTCACTGGAAGATCGCCGATTTTGAAACTTATATCTTTATATGAGGCCGGACTGCTTTCTTTAGTCGTTGATTGTTCTCGGGACAGCATTTTTTGCACCGATACGACATCGTCCTGCGACGACTTCGTAGCATCGGAGTCTTTTATATCCGCACCGGGGACGTCGGACTTTTCGTGTGACTCCATCGTCGGCGCTACGGCTGACAATTCGTTCGTTTGCACATTAACATCTACATTCAAAACGTCAGTTCTCGTATCACAACTAGGTATAGAAGTAGAGATTGTTTTCACAAGAGCGAGAGCACACCGATCGTCGATCGATTTGAAGTTGGCAAGAGAGGGTTCCGTCGGTGTGACGTCTGCCGAAGCGAAAACCGAGGAAGGTTCTTCCGACGGCGCGACCGAGCGGCGTTCTTCGGGTGAGCCGGTTTCGGGTGGGGAACCGGCAGATTCCTCGTCTGGCGCCGAGCTGACACTGATGGTGGGCGTTGGGTGCGGCGGGGCGGGAGGCACAGGGGGTGCGGGAGGCACGGCGGACGCGGCGGGTTGGGCGCGCGGTGGGCGCGGCGAGTGCGGCGGGGACGCGAGCGGCGCCAGGTGGCGCGGCTCCACCGCGGACAGGCGGCGCAGCGGCGGCGGAGCACCGCGCAGCCCGCCGTCTAAAGTACTCTGTTGCGGGAGGCGCCGTGTGCGTTCCGCGACTGCCACCGCCGAGCTCACGTCCGAAGAAGAACTGCCCGAATCCGCAGCAGAGTCCTGACGCCTCCTACTTGCACCGCCGTACGCACCTTCACGCGATGAACATTCCCACGGAAGGACGTCCGCAGTATCGTCTTCAAGGGGATCCCTGAAATATATAGAAAAGTTATGCTTATTTAACGTTCGCTTTGAATATCCAACACAAATCACACAACACAACACAGTTTTAAATTAACTTGATCGCCTTTTAAAACAAATTTTGTGGACCTTACTACAAGCAACTAAAAGACAGTTTCTTTTTCTTTTTATCTAAATTGATGAAGAGTAAAATTCCCATCTAGTGTAATGAGTGTACAAATAGTCGACTTAGTGAAATTAGGTATATTTAAGGCTTTCGACGGGTGACTGATCAAGCTTTTACATGACAGACGTAAATGTACAAACCAGCGACATGGAGCAGCGTCAAAAGAGCGAATTTGGTGCTGTAATGACTAATTCGTCTGTCAAATGTAAGTATAAAGACATCTACCGATAGCATACTTTATAATTTTATAAATAAAAATAAATAAAATGTAAAGAACACTCGTGTTTTAAAAATCTATAAAAGCAAATGTTCACAATAGTTCCTTCAACAAAAATAACTAAAAAAAAAAGATGCAGCTACACAAATTTTATCATTTTTGTCAATACAGCTTAATATGGCAGAGCCCCACGCTTGAGGCCACGGTGCACCTATATTATGGTTGTAGCACGAATGGTTTAGCACGATTGGGAAATTGACCGCTTTCTCACAGAATAGCCACTTTTACCAGCCAATTAGTAATTTTTATTTAATTTTAATTTTAATTGGTATTTTAGCCAATTACCACCTTGAAATAGCAGCTATAATGATGTTGCGTTTCGTATCTCTACGCTCACCGTTTAGAGAACCGGACACCTTTTTCACTGGAAACGAGGCTTTACATCTTAGTGTGACACAAGGGTGACAGTGCATTTGCATTTTGATTCTTCATCGAAGATAGATTTTGATGTATATGGGCTACATCATCCACATATTATCTGGTGAACTGTGTGCTCAACTGTCACCCTCATTCTTTAAAAAAACATGCGTACTGACGGACCAGGTCACGCAGTCTTTGCAAAAAGCTAAGGAAACATGCGAACATTGAAATTGCTAACTAAAAGGGTATGTCGCAAAAGTTAAACTGCGAGTGGCTGTGCGGCGGCAGGTCGGGCCACGTTATCTTTATAAAAAGGTACGGTATTATACAAACATTGAAATGTGGTCACCTTAAGGGGATGTCACATAAGCTGGACTGCGAGTAGCTATGTAGTGGCGGGTCGGGCTACGTAGTCTTTATAAAAAGGTAAGATAATACAAACATTTTAAGACGGTCACCTGAAGGGTATGTCGCACAAGTTGGACTGCGAGTGGCTGTGCGGCGGCGGGTCGGGGGCGCGCGGTGGCTGCGCTGCGCACACGGCCAGCTCGTGCGCGGAGCCCGACAGCGAGCGGTCCGAGCCACGCCGCCGCGTCAGCCCCGCACTACCAGCGCCCCCCGTGCCACCCGTCGAACCCGGCTTCTTCTTCACTTGCCCACCGAAGTTGAAGAACCTGAACGAACGAAAAAACTGGAGTTTACGTTATTTCACAATATGTATTATAACTGACGTATCTTGGCGCAGGAGGCTGCACAATGACTTTTTTTAGGAACAAAATAGTGGCATGGGGTGACGTACGGGGGGCGGTGGTCTAGGCTAGAGATTGACCATATGCAAACACAATCGACCTTTCATTAAATCAAATATCGCAATCGATTAGTTTTATTTAGAAGTTATTGATTTTTGTTTATATAAGATACTAAACGAAATAGATATACAAATATAGTGAATTTTGTCGCTAATAAACGAGACTTCGACTTTATTAAAAAAAAAATATTTTCTCAGTCGAAAGACATGATTTCCTTAAATATCAGTTATCTTTTTACGTCTAATTAATAACGATTGTTTGAAAAGATTTAAAACCTCCTTACAAAATTGAAAATAAATATATTTTATGGCTTGATTTCAATCGATTTGAATAAAAATCAATTAAACAACACCCTCGGGCACGCGTATTGGACATCCCTTTTTGGATATTTCGTAAAGCTTCGTGCTTATTCGGCAATTCTCGGTACACGGTAATATGTCTCAGTCACACGTCCGCATTGGTGTCGTGTTCGTGTCGCTTTCTCTGTCTTGAGCACAGTCGGTTACAAAAATTTTCGTTGTTATTGTTGTTATTTGTTAAATTTGTTTATTTGTTTTATTTGCAAGTGGCACTTAAATTATTCGCCAAATATGCCACCAAAACATAATAGTGTGTTAAATCGCAGGCGACAAAAATTATTAACGATTTAACGTAGTATATGATAAAAAAAGAATAAGGCGTAAAAGATGTAGATAAAGTTTATTTAAGAGTTGCTAACGCAACTTGTGTGTTCCAACCACTGACCTCTATATATACAAGTACACTGGACTGGCTATACCATAGAAAATGACTGTGCCAATTTGAAGCGCCGCTAAAGGATGTCTTGAAAAATAAAATTGACATAATATGCCAAAGTTTGTTGTCATATTTAAAATGTCTTATTTAATAAATCTGTATTTTTAAATTTTAAACTAAAAACGAAAGTATTTTATGTTGTTTAATTGTGCATAATATTAGTTACATAATAAGGATTATTTTTATTAATAATGAGAGTGTGCGTAATCTGTAAAACTCGTTACCAAAAGGGAAGTGGTATAACAATTCACAAGTAAGTGAATTTGCAGCAAATATTAAACAAATTAAAAATATTTGATAATGTAAGTACTTAGAAATTAGTTACTAATCTTAATATCATACTCGTATATACCAACATCTTTGGCTGTATATTACTGAGTTTTGATAAACAATAAAATTTTAACAGGGTTGTCGAGTTCCTTGTCTATAAGACTTATCGATGTTCTTTCCTACCCATATATGTTAACAAACAAAGTCGCCAACAACAGACGATTACCAAATGTTTATTAATTAACAGGTTTCCAACTGAACCTAGACTAAAATTATGGCTTAAAAGCATAAATATTGTGAATTGGCGTCCGAAACAAAATGATCATATTTGTTCCAAACATTTCACAGACGACTGTTTTATTAGACATGAGAACTGCACCACTTTGAAAAAGTGCACTATACCGACTATATTTTCTGGTAGTACCAGTACCAGTAAGTATAAAAGTATTAGATTATTATTTCTAATGTATTTTTTTATTTCTTCTTTCCTCATTTTCCACCAAACTCAAGGGCCATAGCCAAGTGTCGAAAGGTCGCCTGATGATGTCGAGTCACGTTGAATGTGTTTTAGTGGGCTGAAAAAAAACTGTATCGGTGACTGATCTTTGCTGCTGGTAATAAGAAGTTGTTTAGTTTGTTGTTTCCTCGCTTGAAGGCTAAGTATAGCCATTCAGAGAGGACACGTAGCCAGCATTCTTGGGACGATACCACGGAAAGTAGGACTGTATGATAATTTCAGTTATTTTTTCTTAATATTGTTATTTTAATTTCGAAAATCACGTTGTAAATAACTGATAACTATATAATTCAAAGTTTATATTATTTTATATTATCTTGCTAGCTCGTATCCGGCGCATTGCTGCTACAGAAGAAATAATTGAGGAAATATCGTTATAAATGTGGAACAGTTACATTGTATAATTAGGAATGATAATAAAATCATTGAAATAGAATGATATATAACTTTCTAAGACTTTCAAATAAGTAGTCAGTATAATACGCACGCCAACTAATGTCAGTTAATTGTACCATGCGTATAACCTTCCACAAGTGCAACCAATAAGTTGACTAAGTTTTACCGCAATCTGATGAACGGTATAGCATCGTAGAAAGTACGAACAAACATAAATTTTTATATAGTAGAAAATATTTTACTGTTTATAGACAGCCCTGTAGTTGATTAGAATAGGCGTTATTATAGCAGCCGATTTGTTTTTTATAATACTAGAACTAAATGAACGGTTGACAATAAATTATTTTAGAAATTATGTTTTTATTTTTATTTTGTGTAGATAGTTTAATCTTAATAATTATTTAGTTGAATGGTCTAAGAGCTACGATGGCTATCTGAGTACAGAACTAGAGTACAAAACTAATCCAACTGTAGAGATGTGTAAGACAGGGTGACATAATATCCCCGAAATACTTTACCGCTGCATTGGAAGACGTTTTCAAGCTACTGGACTGGAAAGGATACGGTATTAACGTCAATGGCGTGTACGTCACTTACCATCGATTTGCCGACAATATAGTCCTTATGGCAGAATCGTTGGAGGACCTACGCCCTATGTTCAATGACCTCAATAGTGTCTCCAAACGGATAGGTCTTAGGATGAACATGGACAAAAAAAAGTCATGTGTAATGTCCATGTCACACCTATGCCGGTGGTTTTTGGGCGCACTTAGCTGAAGTTGTTGACGAATATTTTACTTGGGACAAATAGTCTGACTAGGTAAGCGAAACTTCGACCGACAGGTCAATCGACGGATTCAACTCGGCTGGGCAGCGTTCGGGAGATTACAACACATCTTCTCGTCAGAAATACCTCAAAACTAGATTGTACAACCAGTGCGTGTTACCAGTGACCTATGGATCTGAGACGAGGTCTTTCACTGCTGGCCGTATGAGGAAGCTTGAAGTCGCTCAGCGAGCTATGAAAAGGGCTATGCTCAGGGGTTCCAACTTAGGAATGAGGATATTTGCAGCAGAACCAGAGTGACCGACATCGCCCAATGGATTAGTAAGCTGAAGTGGCAATTGACCGGCCATATAGCTCAAAGAACCGAATACCGATGGGGAAAAAAAGGTTCTCGAAAGGCAGCCTCGTACCGGCAGGTGAAGTGTAGGACGTTCCCCCTCTAGATGGAGTCAAAACCTGGTAAGATATGCAGCAAGTTGATGGATGCAGGTGGCTCAGGACAGTGCTTTGTGGCATTCCTTGGGGGAGGCCTATGTTCAGCAGTGGACTTGTGAAGGGGTTTAATGATGATTAATGATAATGGCATTACTTAATATGATACATAAATAGAATGGACGGTACGAGTAGAGTCCATCTATCCATAGAGTCCATTCTATTTAGGCATAGGTAGGGTATAGAATTTTTATCGATATAATTTGGTACACTGTCTCATCCCTATTATTAGTTCCGTGGACGTGCACTTCTGCTGTCAGCGCCAAAATGGCGGAAATCAAATCGCTTCATCATGTCACGGTGTATAGCCAGTCCAGCGTACTTGTATATATAGAGGTCAGTGGTTCCAACGCATAGTACAGCGGATCGCAACTGAAGGCAATATTTCGGGCTTACTTTCGGTATTTCGCACGCCTGGTAAAAAAAGGTCTAAATCAAAACCTATTACTGATATAGATAATTTTGACCAAGGAGTAATAAAAAGATGCATACACAACCTCCACAAAACTGAAAAAAAAAATGCCGACCATTAACAAATTACTAGCGAAAATCAAACGGGATAAAAATTTTAAGGCGCTAAAACGAGCTTAAAGACAATTGTCAAAAACTTGGGTTTCAAGTGGCGAAAGACCGAAACCAATAGAATGGTTCTTATAGGGAAGACCGATATTCGCCTGAGGAGTATCTTGTACTTGAAGGCAAGAAAAAAATACAGGGATGAAGGGCGACCAATTGTATTCACTGACGAGTCTTATGTCCACTCATTACATACAAAAGGTAAGGCGTGGTCAGATGGTTCCGCTCAAGAATTAAAGCGCCAGATATCAAAAGGTCAGCGGATAGTGATGGTACACACTGGGTCAGAACCAGGGTTTGTTCCGAAAGCCCTACTAATGTTCAAATCTGGGATCAAAACCGGAGACTATCATGATGACACGAATTTCACAAATTATGGGAAGTGGTTACGGACCCAACTGATTCCAAATTCGAGCCCTAACTCGGTGGTGGTTATCGATAATGCTCCATACCACAGCAAATTTATGAATCCTGCCCCTATATCTAATGACGTTATTCATCATTAATACGCATTCAGATTCGGAAAGTGAGTCATGCCAAGTACCTCACATGGTACGCAAGGAGCGACTTTATGTTAGAGATTTCCTCCCTCAGCGGCAGTGATTAAATATTAAGAAGTGTAAATATATAAAAAGTATTCAATGTAAATAATAACGTGTGTTTGTGAGAAAAATCTGCCACTATCGAAAGATAAGGTATCGAAATTGAATCCATAATTTATATGTTATTGTTGTAGCTTTCTGTCTCCAAAGTTAGGGAAATTTTATTCGTACATTGGTATATTAAAATAAATTACAATAACGGTTTTCTCCACGGGTGTACATGCGCCAAAGTTCGCAGAGCCTATGTTCAGACTCGCCAAGATACTTCGGCCGTATTTTAACTAGCAGTCCACCTAATGTTAAGTGTATCAATACTTGATTAATTACAATGTAAATGCGTTGTTAGGAAAATACTATATCTAGCATGAATATGTAAACTCGATCGAAGAAGGACTACGTTTAAATTGATTATCGACGCGAAGTAGTACCAAAATGCTACTGTATTTCGTATGGTGAGTGGCAAGAACCGAATATCCCTTTAACTGGCAGCAAATCATTATATTTTAGTCGAGGGCGACAACACATCTCATTTTTTATTCTTAAGCAAGAATAGATGTGGGTGACTATAGGCCACAGTATTCGCTAATCATCAATGAGAAATATGCTCATTTGACATCCCTATTTCCATAAAAAATGGTTACTAGCCGGCGTCCCAGGACCAGATTAGATCCAGACATAATTCCATAAACCTTCTACATTTGCAAAAAAATGTTTTAAAAAGGTCGATATCATTTTTTTCACCTCTTGTTCGCACAAATTGGATTGTACACTTTTTATTTAGTTATTTTTCATCCTGAGAGATATCTCGAAAGTAATTTTTAGCTGAATTCTGCTAGCGATGAGGCATCACAATTACAAAAATTTGGAAAGCCGCCGTTTTCGATTAGTTGGTGTACGTGCGTTTAAGAACTGCTTTTTGAAAGAAATTCTGCTGGACGCTATTTATTAAGCAAACTAATTTTGTTACTATCTTTAAGGGCCAAAGTACACACGATAATTTTAGCATAGATGTTCAGCAATTTAGTTGCTTTTCAATTACCAGCTAGCGTTATTCATTATTTCATATATTATGAACAGACGAAGGAAACACATTTTGAAATGAACACAATTTTTCAAAATCTTTTGTTATATCTGTAGTGACACCCAGAGGCGCACTAATCGAAAATAGCGCCTAAGGTATGCATCAACCTAGCACCCCCTCGTAAATTATCTTAAATAAAACAGTCGTGAATCTAACAAAACATATTTGTTTTCTATTTTACAACGAAAGAAAGTCTGTGAAACTGTCACACTTACAATTGCATCTTCTTAGCCTCCTGCGACAACATATCGATGATGTTTTTGAAATCATTTTTTCCGTTCCGTCTTGCTCTACACTGAGCAAAACTAGGCCGTTGCTCTACACTGAGCAAAACTAGGCCGTATAACTTTTCTTGACCCATTTCGTTCATTCATTAGTTCTTTACAGCATATCAATCCATAGCTGAACATATATACGTCCCAATGATATGTAGCTCTCCAATACTAAAGTTAATAATTTTAACTTACTGAGATATTCCTCACAACTTGCGATGAATACTACAATTGTAAGCAAAATTTGAATGAAAATGCGCAGTTTCCGCTTTCATCCTCGCACTGCTCAATAAATTCAAGTAGACATTTCTTCATATATCTGTCTTTGTTTTGACGTTTTTACCTGTAGATTAGCATCTGAAAATTAAATATTTTTTCGTTCCCCGTTAGCATCGTAACCATAGAAGTTTCCAAATTCTTCACATTTATTTTAAATCGTTACAGTCGTTAATGCTGTATCACAATGTTTTAGTGTCAAGTTTATACTTTTAAACCTTTCACTCATTTTACACACAATGGGATCTAGCGTTCGTTTCTTTACACGTTCTATTTTTTTTCTTCAACGGTCAACCCAGCGCCCGAGGCACATGTTTCGCTTTCGATATTTTTCCGTGATTACATCCCATTCCTGGCAAAGATTGAATCCTCATTAACTAACCTCTGTTTCAATAGTATTAAAGGACTTGTAAGTTCAAGACAGAATTATGAAAATTCATTCGCTTATTCTTTGGTGAGCTTCCAGTCATCACATTTTGGTATTGTCTTAAAATTGTGAATCAAATAAAAAAATAAGATAAAACAAATTATTTATTATAAGTCGCTTTTAAACCATTTTGGCACACAAAATTACAAGTTGCATTTAAAATTCTGCATTTAAGAACTGTTCAAACAATCGATTGTGTAAAAATGCCACTTCAATAATTTCAGTAACTATTTATTAGCATCGACTGTATGCAAAATATTAATTTAGCTTATGTATTTTTGTTACACCTAGGGAACAAGACTTAATAAAATCTACCTTGGTTTCCATTTTTTTTGAACTATTAAACTAGAAATTCAATTTTCTTACCAAGCGCAAAACGTGGGTCTGGCCTTAGAAATTTTCCGTGTAAACATATTTTATTTTTAATATTGTCAATTTAAATTATTATCCATGAATTATTTAAATATTATTAGAATTAATTATAGTTTAGTTTTTTTTCCTTACTGTCAATTTATGTCACAATGTGTGGACAATATTATAATGACAATTTGTGAATACTTCGTCTCTTCGTGCAAAGTCGCAAGTACATCGCTTCGCTGTCGGTAAACTCTCGCACTTCAAAGCGTTTTATCGAGATGGATTTCGCTTGTGCTTGTGGGCAAGCATCGTGCGTAGCGGATGTGTTGAAGTAAATTAGGGTTTGACGACATATTTAATCGATCAATAACAGATTTTTGATTAATGTAATGAGAAGATTTATAAACGTTTTTTATTAGATATTTTGAATATAATATTGTAATGCTTGTCATATATATTCCTTATAGAGCGACCAAGCTTGAACGCTTGTGTTAATATCGCGATAAATTTTACAAAGTACACGTCAGTGTAGCCACACATAAGAGTGCAAATAAACGTACATTATCTACTCCCAAATGTGGTAGCCGGTTACTCCTTACATAAACGCCGTACGGAATATTTACAGATTAGGCGAAGTTGTATTTACGCATATAACTTTATTGCGATTTCCGTGGTCTAGGCATTAGCGAAGGTGTAGAATAGTAGGCGCTTGGCGCAAGTGCGTGCACTACTTTTACATTACCTCTCACTTATTCGCAAAGCGCGGGAATTACGGACTGGATTGTTTGATATGAAATGATTTAGGTATTATGGTGTATCTTAATTTTCAATTTTATAATTGGTGATTTTGCGCCCCCGTTTGAAAGGCGCCCGGGTCATGTGCCCAATTTGCCCCACCATAGTTACGCGTCTAATGACACCACGATCAAACGCAGCAGCTCTAACGCGTTGCAGCATATGCGCGATTTTAATACAGCAATCGAAGACAGTAAAGTCGTCAAAACGTGTAGCAGCCGTGAAATTGCCGATCGCTGATGCTATAAATATTTAGTGTGCTTTTATTTTTTATGTATTTTTTTATTAAATTAGTGAATTGAAGTAATCGATGTTCCATAGTGACCTAACTTACTTTGCTTTTTTCTGATGTACGTTCCTGCCCTCAGTGAGCAGACGTTGGAAGTGATCCGAGCGAATGAAGCGCGGGTAGCAGTCTTTCTTGAGGAGCAGGCTGTACACGTGGTCGGCGGCGTGGTCAAAGGCGTAGCGTGACCCGCTGCGCAGGCCCTCTGTGACGCGCTCCGCCGTCGCACCGTCGATGTTGATCTCGCACGGTGCGCCTGGCTTTAGGAACTCCCTAAAAGATTCAAAGTTATTTGTATCACGTGTATATAATTAATTTTAAATTCACAAAATTAAAGCATTAATTGTGCTAGAATATGAATATAGAAATATACAATAGTTTTGACTTTTATAGGTTGTTTTTGTCATCAATGCACACATGTCAATGCTGCTTGTGACAGAAATAGGTAAGAGAATGTTAGTAGTGGATGTTCGTAATTTATACAACTTTTTTTTCAAAAACTTTTTACCCTGAAAGTAATAACACTAAGACACTAATAAAGACACTAAAAGAATACTAAGAAAGGGTTACAATTGCCATTGTTTAGAAATTGTCATAAAGAAGTGGAGATGGGTTTTAATAGTATATTAAGTGTCTCCCTTGTTCGTTCACTTCCCTTTTTAGATTCGTGTAATGATTATGTCATTTGTAATATAGAAAAGTTTAATAAAAAATTACAGACGTGAATGAATTCTACAAGGATTGTATCAATTTATAAGAAGCCACATATTATCTTACTTTAAGAAACGGATAAATTTCAAAGATAATGCAAAATATATTAATTAAAAAATATATAATATTTCTAAGATTGCCCTTGCTAGCAACACTGTTCATTGATGCAATAATAAAAATACATAAAAGAAGCAGGTTCAAATCCCGGTCCCGACTTAAGTACGATATATTTTTTAATTATATATTTTGTAGTCTTAAGAAACTTTAGAGGTAAATTGTCCCATCTTAACGCTACTCTACATGCATGCTAACTTATTTTATATAGTTCTTGAATCATAGAGTTTTTGAATAGTAAGAGCTTAGGCGGTTAGTCGCAGGATGGACTGTTTTTTAGTCTAAGGCCAAAAGAATGTTTATACGTGGTACAGCCATATGCTGCAGCTATATTAGTGGTATAGTTGCAGCACGAATGAGTCGGCACAGCCGGAAATACCACACTCTCATAGCATACCGGCCCAAAATAGCAGCTTAACGCTGCTGTGTTATAGTGAGTGTAGAGAACCGAAGACACTTTTTACTGAAAACGAAACGGCATTCTTCTTATTTCATCTTGGTTCTCACGGGTGACAACGCATTTGCATTTTGATTCGTAATCGAGGATAGATGTAGACGTCTATGGGCCACAGCAATGAATTACCACCAGATTTACTGAAGGATAGAATAGACTTTATCAGAGCACTGATTTTGATAGACTAGTGACCTTGAAAAGTAAGGAAGCAAACCTTGTAAATGTATGCAGAAAGGAAGGTATTTCATTCTTTCATTCACTAAAACCTATCAAGAAACCACAGCTGAACATAAGCGTCCCTCATAGATTATATTAGTCATAGTTGCCAGGTTGCCACTCTTGGCAGGCGGGTTGGCAAGCACACTTTATTTTGAGTTGTTATAAGAAATATGCTGCCCATCTAGAAACCCGTCTGGGTTGGTATCACTCTTCTTCAAATTTCTGCCGCCAACCAGCAGTGATCTCCTTTGAAGAGTAAGCAAGGCAGTATGGATACAATAGTAAAAAAGGTTAGGTACATCCCTTATACGTTACATCACTCCTGGGTACAGGCCTCCTCTCATTTCTGAAAGGGTTGTGGAAAACTTATCTTGTAAATGTATGTAAGTACTTGTGTAAATTTTACTTGCGTACTGAAAAAAATTACGGCGAGCGCTAAGTCCCTTGGCTAAGAGCACCTTACCTTTGCAAGCTGTGAGATTAATCCGTATTAGACTTTTAAAGTCTATTTATCACGTTTAAACATGATAACGCATCTGTGGCATGTTCTCTTTGTATGGTTTACGTTGAAGAATATTTCATTCAATACCAGCGTTAAATAGCAACTTAATGCTTCTGTGTTTTGAGTGGTGAGTGTAGAGAACGGGATACCCTTTTTACTGGCATTATATCTCAGGTTTGAAAGTTGACAGCGCATGTAAGTGTTATTTTTAAAGACAAAAATGTATGTGTCTATGGGCCACATCATATACTTACCAACAGATTTTAATACCATTCTAATACCATCGAATTTTAATCACTGGATGAATACTTTTAACTATTTCGTAAATAAAATGGGAACAAATTTTGACTTGTTTAATTAATCATAATGCCGTGTACCTAGTGTCGGCGTAAGATCAAATTCAAATTGCTTATTGCATGATACATTACTAATTTAATATAGTGCATTAAGAGAATCCACTACCTAGTCTGAAATCACCATGTCATCCTTAAATCATAAAAAGCTGTGGATGCTATTGCGTTTGCTAAGCGTGGCCACGGTGGCAAATATCCCTCCTACAAGACGGCCTCCTATGGCGGAGATATGTTCAGCGATGTAGCTGTGTACAAATATAGGATGTATTGGTGATGAAGATACTTACTCATAAATCTCCTCAAGTTTTTTAGGTATCTGCTTAGTGCTGCTGCGCCGCAGGTCCATGACTGCTAACCAAAACCGTATGTTCTCGTGCGAGTACTCTTTGCGCAAGAAACTGGTGAACTCCTGCAGGCCCGTAGGATCTGACACCAGTTCCTCGATCGATAGAGCCCAGCGCTGCACACGCTTCTCACTTGGCACCTCCACTCTGTTATCCACCAAAATATATATTTAAAAAAATAATAACATTAAAATATTATTCCGTATTAATAAATAGAATAAACTTTAGATATAGATCTGGCATAATAAAATACTTGAAAATTTTAACTTAAAATTTTTAATTTCAATCAATTTAACTAAGTATGTAGATTAATAGTAACTAGTGCTTAATAAATGTTATTTTTATCAAACAGTGAATCTATTAAAATCATTTACACAGCTGTACAAATTATTGCAAGTTCAAATGATCACTACGATACGAGGGCGGCACTGAAAATTTCGGGAATCAAGGAAGTGACACAAAATTACTATTTAAAAATGTATTTATTGCTTTTCGAAGTATTCTCCGCAAAATTTGACACATTTTTCCATACGATGGAACCAATCATTGAAGCAACCATTCCATTCGGAAGTTGGGGTCTCCAAAATGGCCGTTTTGTAGGCGTCCACAGCTTCTTCAGGTGATGAAAATCTCTGTCCACGCAATTTATTCTTTATTTTAGGGAAAGTATAGAAATCATTAGGGGCCTCGACCTAAGTCGGGGCTGTATGGCGGATGGTCTAATAATTCTATGTTTTCTTGCTCTAAAAACTCTTTTGTTCTGTGTACGGTGTGAGAACTCGCATTGTCGTGATGGAGGATGATGCGGCGGTTGCAGTTCTCTTTACGGAGTTCAGAAACGACCTGTGGCAAACAAATGCTAGCATACCATTCGGTATTAACCGTTCTTTTTCCCTCAAGAGAAATAGTCGTAACATGGCCGGTTTTGGAGACAAATGTGGCCACCATTTTTTTTTTTTGCAACACTCCGTGAAGGAACAATTTTTGTTGGCTTTAACTCATTTTCGAACACCCAAACTCGTGACTGGTTTTTTGTCTCGGGTTCGTACGCGTATATCCAGGATTCGTCACCTGATACGATGTTGTATACAAAATTTGAGGATCCTGCGTGGAATCTTTCGAGAGTTCTGACGCAATAAGTAACGCGAACCGCTTTTTGCTCTTCACAGAGCGAATGCGGTATCCATCGGGAAAACAACTTTTTTACACCTAATTGTTCATGCAAGATTATTTGTATTTGACTCATGCCAATGTCTAAAGTTGCCTGAATTTCGCGGTATGTCACATACGAGTATCTTCTTCAATCAGCTTACGCACAGCATCAACGTTTTCTTGGGTGACTGCAGTTTTTGGACAACCTTGACGGGGATCATCACTGAGCTTGAGACGTCCACGTTGAAATTCAGCAAACCAGCTATAAATTGTCGTTTTGGATGGGGCTTCATCACCAAATCAACAACACACAACACACTGTTTTTGTGTTAAACCACTTCGAAAGTCATAATAAATTATCGCTATTGAATTTTCTCGAGTCAATTCCATTTTCGCAACGACTAAACAAGTTTGACAAAACCTTGTGACAAGACCGAGAATCTTTTTTTAAATAAATAAATGGTATTCGATTTTTAAAACCAAGGAGTTTGCAATTAAAAAGATTTTAATATGACAGGAACAGTGGAAATATTCCATTCCCGATACTTTTAGTGCAGCCTAGTACTGATAACTATAATAGATGTTGCTTGGCATGTAAAACGCGATGGAATTTTTTTTAACTAATTAAATCTTACTAGTGGTCACTCAGTGGTCGAAATTCGACTGGAAATAAAATAAAATTAGTTTGAACGTTACCTTGAAAAATAACCTAGTAAGGTTATTTTTCAAGGAGTCTTTAATTATTGCATAGTTAGTCACGTATTAATTATATTTTTTGTATTACGTCAACTGCGAGCATGTTTAAATACATCATAAGCGCGTGCTGGTGAATTTAATTATTTGTTGACAACATTTTAAAATACTTTGGGAACTATCTCTCCTCTGTGCAAATGTTTCAATGTTTGAAATTGACTATTTAACGGGAACTTGACAGGCGGCGGATTGTTGCTTCCGTGTTATTGTTTAAATAATGGTTTGATATGTAACAGGGAGCGATTTGTGTATTAAATGTCTGCGCATATGAACTATTAGTGGAAACTATGATGACGTGAATCTTAAGATAGTACTGCTTAAGCTATCTTCCAAAAATTTCACAATGTCAAGACATTGTGAATAAGTTTTGAAATAAATTAATATAAAGGAAAATTCCTTTATATGTATGATACTGGCAAAAGTACAACCGTACAAGTCCATTACCAAAAAAAGAAAGTGAAAATAATATGAGCGTAAACAATGAACGTCTTATTCATAAAATACTATAATACATACGTAATAGAACGGGGGAGTGGGCGGAGCCCGTGTAACATGTCAATGTCACTAACATGTCAACCCACACCTATAAGTGTCAACACAATTAATTGTTTCCAATTTTCGTGTCAAGCGTCGCTGCAAGCAAATTATTTAAAAAATGGCAAATTGTGCAATAACTACGTGCGGAAAGAACAGCTGGAAATGGAATTTAATTAAACAAGACATATTCTACAACAAATAATTCGAAACTATTTATATTTAGTGAATATTAGAAACAAAAATAAAGAAATATTTATGTGTCAAAAACGTTTATCAAAAGTCTAAAATGTGTTTGTAGTAGTGATAACTGCAAATACGACGTAATTGCTTGTATGTGTGCTCCCGGCGACGCCGATCCTCGTACAAAATAAGGTTGGCAGCCATTTAATTGTGTATTATAGTATTCTATGGTCTTATTGAATTTTATTTAAATTATTGAACTTCTTCTCACTATGAACTTTAACTACACCAAGTCTCATCCTTTTCCGTGTGCTTCCGTCATAACTCATTTCAACGTCATCCATTTATTACCTGACATCTTGCATAATGTATTGCATATAGTCTAGGTAACACCACTGTAAACATATATAGCCAAAATACAACTTCATACATTCCGAATCGAAACATACACACATATGCATATAAACGCGAATATCAACTTTTTCGACTTCGATCGACTTTCATTGTAATCGATCCATTTGAACATCCATTTTAACAAAGAATTACAAAATAGCTGTAACTTTTTCGACTTTCATAACGACTTCGACATTCGTGATGAAAAGGTTGATTTTGGAAGAAATCGGTCCATTTATTATAAAGTATCATTCGTTTTTTTTTTCGAGTCGATCCGTTCCGGCTTCGCACGGGTGATTTCTGGATCACGACAACATCGCCACTTAAATCTTAATCATCAAATTTTATCAAAATTGTTCGAACCGTTTTCGAGTTTTCGCGAAACTAACGGACAACAATTGATTTTATACATATATATTAGCGATCCACTCCGGCTTCGCACAGGTGATTTCTGTATCTCGACAACAGCGCCACCTACCGGGTCCAAATGTGAATATAAACCATCTAGGGACCCCTTCAAATACACACAAAAAAATTCATCAAAATCGTTTGGATGGTTTCAAAGTGTATAACGGACATCGATAGAATTTTTTTGTGTTTTATATAGATAGAAATTTCAATATGTCAGTTTAAATTTTGTAACCGATTCGTTTATCATGTTCAGAAGAACTTTCATGTATTGATTTTGAAATCAATCAGCCAATATAGAGTTTTTAAGATAGGCGACTTTTTTAGTTTTGACGAAGAATTTATCTTAGATCACGTGGAAACAAGAGTTTTCATATTCTTTTTTGGCACTAGCCTTATTATTATGCCCTTAACACAAGCTTAGTTCTTTAGTTTCATTGAGTCTAATTTTCTAGTGAATTTCATTCAACTATTGGAGTATCTTAGAACCATAACTACGTGTGTATAATAAATATAAAAAAAATCAATTTTACGAAAATTATAGTGACTCTAATGAAGCCGTGTAGTGGCGGTTAAGAATATCCACTACCCCATATCTTCCCGTGGGTGTCGTAAAAGGCGACAGAGGAGAACAGGCAGGAGATGGGTAGCAGCATCTTCCTGATAACAGCAACTGTACGACAAAAAAAAACGCTTGGCGGCTTGCCAACCCGCTCGCCAAGCGTGGCAACTATGGCAATATACCCCCCATGAACAATTACACAAATAGACGGCCCCCAGTCCCCGGCGGCCCCGCTATTCCTGGCTACGGTGGCGACCATGGTAATGGCGGGGCAGGGGGTGCTAAGAATCTCAGGTGGAGGTTCGGTTGCCACCTACGACGACTCGACCTGGCAACATTTAACGCACGCACCCTGAGGACTGACGAGAAGATCCTGGAGCTGAAAGAAGAGATAGACAAGTTGCGCTGGAATATTATAGGATTATCCGAGGTCCGAAGAGAGGGAGAGGACACGGTGATTCTCGAATCCGGCAACTTGTTCTATCACCGGGAGGGCGACCATCTGTCCCAAGGAGGTGTCGGATTTATCGTCCACAAGTCTCTCGTCAACAACGTTATAAAGATTGGGAGTGTGTCGACGAGGGTCGCGTACCTGATACTCAGAATCACCAAACGGTATTCGCTGAAGGTCATACAGGTTTACGCACCAACCTCGGCACATCCCGATGAGGGGTGGAGGAAATGTATGAGGATATTTCCAAAGCCATGCATTCCTCCAAAACCCACTACACGGTGTTGATGGGAGACTTCAACGCAAAACTAGGTACAAGAGAAAACGGTGAGCTGAAGTTAGGGAAATTTGGAGTAGGGCAACGGAACCGAAGGGGCCAGCAGCTGGCCGACTTTATGGAGAAAGAGGGACTCTTTATGATGAACTCTTTCTTCCAGAAGCGGCCCCACAGGAAGTGGACCTGGTCGAGCCCCGACAGTTCGACAAAAAATGAGATTGACTTCATTATGACGACCAAACGCCAACTGTTCAGTGATATCTCAGTGATCGCAAGGGAGAAAACTGGCAGCGATCACCGAATGGTTAGAGACACACTGAACCTAAACGTGAAGTTGGAGAGGTCTCGTCTAATGAAGTCAACGCTCCGTCCCCCTCGTGCTCTAATCCAGAATCCCGAAAACTTTCAGCTCGAGTTACGTAACCGCTTTCAGTGCCTACAAGATTGCAATGCAGTGGACGATATGAATGACAAGCTCGTGGAAACTGTCCATGCGGTCGGAGCTAAGTTCTGCAAGACCCGCCGCAGAAGAACACAAAAACTCTCCGATCACACTCTTAATGTCATGGCTGTTAGACGGGAGATGAGGCTGCAATCGTCAACAGATTTGACAGCATACAGGCAACTGAACAGACAGATCTCCAAATGCATGCGGCGAGACTTACGCAACTTTAATACTGCTCGTATTAAAGAAGCGATCGAGTAGAACCAGGGCTCCAAAGTCTTTGCCAGAGATCTGTCAGCCAGTAAGAGCCAACTATCAAAGCTGAAGACTGAGTGTGGCAGCATCGTTTCCGGGACACCTGAGATTTTGAGTGAGATTAAGAGGTTCTATGGGCAGCTGTACACATCATCGTTGGAGCCACACGCAAGTGTGAGTAACGATTCAAGAGCAAGTCTTATCCGACACTACTCCGATGATATCCCGGACGTCAGTCTAAGCGAGATTAGAATGGCTCTCCAGCACCTTAATAACGGCAGGGTCCCAGGCGAGGATGGAATTATAGCGGAGCTTCTGAAAGCGGGTGGAAAACCGGCACTTGAATTCCTTCAGAAGCTCTTCAATTCCGTCCTTCACGGAGGTACTACTCCGGAGGCGTGGAGCAGAAGTGCGGTGGTCTTGTTCTTTAAGAAAGGCGACAACACTCTCTTGAAGAACTACGGACCGATTTCCCTTCTGAGCCGCGTCTACGTGCTGTTTTCGAGAGTCATTACGAATCACATACATACGACCGACATAGCCCAACGGATTAGTAAGCTGAAGTGGCAATCTGAAGCCGGCCATATAGCTCGAAGAACCGATAACCGATGGGGAAGAAAGGTTCTCGAGTGGCAGCCTCGTACCGGTAGGCGTAGTGTAGGGCGACCCTCCACTAGATGGAGTGACGACCTGGTAAGACATGCAGGAAATCGATAGATGCAGGTGGCTCAGGACCGTGCTTTGTGGCATTACTTGGGGGAGGCCTATATTCAGCAGTGGACTTGTGAAGGGCTGTAATGATGATGATGAATGGAGCGTAGGCTAGCGTAGGCAACTATCTCAAAATAGGGGCATAAAGAGGTACTGCTCTAGTTATATATTTACTGTGGTAATACTTTGACTGTCAGCTAAATAAAAAATAACCTTCATATACGTACTAAAGCCATGCTGCAACTATATTATATAATAGATAGGAGGCATTCCATTTTAGACGTCAGGGGTGACAACTAACAACGCATCTGCAATTTGATTCTTGATCGAGGATAATTGTTTAAGTTATTGTGCAAGTGCAAGTGAAATATAGCTTGCTTAATATACAAACTTAAAAATATTATGAATTAAAGTCGAATTTTGACCGATAGATGACCACTAATGTAATAAGTATTATACTTACAATGGACTATTTATTTGCCAAAATAGTGTATCGTCCGAAACCCAGGGATTTGAGGGCTGCGGCGGCGTGAGCCAGGGATCGTAGGGAGCGAAGGTTTCTGAATAGGCCACGAGGGCTTCCAGGGCAATAGATGTCTTCACTCTTGTGCGATCCAGGCTTGCTTTTAGGTGTTCGATCTATATTAGACAAAAACATTTAAATAAGTTTGCTAAATTACTGTACATTAAATTAAAAAAAATATCATTAAATTTTTTATGAACGTCAACAAGGACCACATCTATTATTTCAATTAGTATTTAAATGTAATGAAAACCTTACGAGAATTGAAACAAATTTTTGTCGATAATTTTAATATTTGTTAGTTCAAGAAAACGTGAAATTTATTTTCAATGTCAGACATCAAAATTCAATTTATTTAAATTTAAGGGTATATTTGCATCTTTAAACCTGAGATACCTCTCTCGTGAGCTGGTGTATCGACCTTTTCTTAGGTCTGGGGTGGCGCACGCGCACGGGCACCGGGCAGGGCTCCAGTGCGCTCGGCACTCCGGGCGGCGGCCGCGCTACTCGCCAGTACGCCCTCTCTTGACTATCACTAACGATTTTGTCTCCCTTCTTCCGCTCCTTTGCTAACCTCACCTAGAGATAAAAATTGGTAAATCCATCTTTAATTAAAAATTTAATTTACTACAAACTAAATCATCTATCCAATCCATTACAGTCTACAGGTGTCCATTACTGTTCATAGCCCTTCCATAGAATATGAAAAATAAGGGAATTTTGCCATAGTTGCCACACTTGGCAGGCGGGTTGGCGACTGCAATTTTTTAAATTATTTTGAGTCTTTATCAGGAAGATGCTGCTACCCATCACCTGTTTCAATTTTCTTCTGTCGCCTCTTACGACACCTACGAGACGATATGGGTTAATGGATATTCTTACACCGGAAAACAAACAAAGTAAATATGTCTATTATTTTAAGTACGTTATAAAACTCATTGATTTATAGTTTAAACTTATTAACTTATAATTTATATAACTTTTACGGTTTTTAATTTAATCAACCGTTTTATCGCTCCTTATAATTTAACTTTTTATTTACTTTTTTCTAAAATATGTTGTGTATGTATAAATGAATAGGTTACCGCTTACGACTGCAAAGAAATACATTTTTTTAACATTTTCTGTATAAAACATACTGGCCAGAAAGAAACTGCATACTAAAGAAAATACGTAAAAAGGGGAAAAAAGAATTACGTGCACCATTGAAGATTATAATGTGTACTTACGTACTAGAACAGCTATCTCAAACAAAAAATGTGCGCTACTCTGTGTTCGCGCGGTTGGTTTTTTATCATAGAATAAACATAGGTAGAAATAGGTAGAAATAGGTTAATTATATCGAGAACAATATTTAAATTTTGTAATTTATTTTGTATATTATATTTGCTTGTTTATTATAATATTACATAATAAATATTATATCACAATTACATTTTAATAATATTTTTATCTAAATGTTTTAAAAGTTAGTATCTATGTCAAATATAAAAAAACATACTAAATGTATGTTTAACAAAACCTATTAACATAACATTTAAATTACAAATATATTTATTTAAATAAGAAAAAGAGTCGCTCATAAATGCTGGGTACGCGAGTATGGACGAATTTATACCACTTCGACTTTGATGTGGAAACCTAAAAATAAAATAAAAGAATAATAAGCAGATTTCAACATGAAAAATTTTGCCTAATTATAATAAGTTATATATAATATGTTTCTACAAAAAAAAATGTATATAATAATATATTCCTCCTATACTTAAATACCCACATAAATGTCGCATCTGAACATATTAATTTCATAATCTATATTCCATGACACGAGATGGCGTCTTAGGAATAATTTGTTTTATTATTAATCTATAATTTTTATTGATTAAGTATCATATTAACCGATGAAAAGTAATTCCTTGGGTTTTACTGACATTTCTTGAATTATTTGTGCAATATCTAAGTACATACGACGGCATATTTTTATCAAGAGATTTCTTTTAATTCAACAAAAGACGTGACAACTCTACAAGTGCCTAGCGAGTGACTGATTAAAGTGCGGTGTATGCACCGCAGTTGAGTGGAACAGAATAGCTGAATGCAGTGTCGCCTCTAGTACGTAGTACATAATAGCTCAATGACGTGCACCAACATAATTTTAATAATGCTTAGAAAAAAAAATCTGTGTCTGACCTAGATGGTAAAATGATTCCTTAATGAAAAAAAAAGATTTGCCGCAATCGCTTTTCTTACTAGTCTGATTACATGAATCTAATCAATTCGGTCCTCTAATATTGAGGATTGGGATTATTATTTGGTGCAAAAATAAAACAAGAAGTGCTTTCCATTCGACTCTGTCTCTTAAGACCAGTAGCGACTGATGCAGTTGAAGTTGCGTGTTTTTTTATCTATAAAATTTTATGAGTTCTTTTGTTAGGTACCAACCATAGTTTAATTTTCCAGACAGTGCTAACTAAAGCGTTAAATGTATAAAAAGAATTTATTACACAATTAAGCCTGGCGTCGACTACAGTAGAAACGCGTCGAATCGAATCGCTCATTCACCGAAAAGTCTTCGTCAAATTAGGTCGTTTTTGCATCATGGACAGAGATGTGAGATTTATTTCAAATACTTTTTGATGAAGCAAAGGAGAATAGAAAAAGGAAACGGCGTGCTCTCAAAAAACGACGTAATAAGAAAAAAAACGAATTTCATCATTTATATCCAGATTTGAAAAGGGATCCCCTTAAATTTTTCAATAATTACGTTTATCCTATGAAAAAGTTCTTCATTCACTTTTATTTAAACAAAAAGACTTTTATGAAAACTCAATAGAAATTATTAAAAATATGTTGGCGCGCATTTCTGCGTCGACTGAGGCGCGCCGAATCGAATCGAATCTCATCGGCGAAGAAATTCGCCTGTCAAGCAATTCACGCGGTCGATTCATTTCGGCGCGCCGCGGCTCGTTACTAATGGCCTCAGTTTCATAGTAAATCTAAAGGAGGCGACTTTCTGCGATTCGACTCGACTCGGCTCGGCGAGCCTAGTGGACGCGGGCCTTTATAACGAAAGATTCGAATTCTTCCCACTTATACATTTTAATTCTTAATCGAGGGTAGATGTAGGTGCCTATCGACTACAGCATATTTGCCATCAGGTGAGCCGTGGTCTCGTTTGTCACCCTTGTTCTATAAAAAAATACCTGTTCTTCCGCTTGCATAGTAATGAAGTCCCATTTCGCGGCGAGGTTCTTCTTGAGCTTTGCGAGCGCCTCTTGTTCGTAATCCTCGAGGCCATGCCGCTGTTTATTACGTAGAGTCCGCTTCACGAGGTAGATGGCATACTCCACGTTGTCTGGGCCTAGTGATGGCGCACTCGACCCGCCGCCGGCCACACGAGGGCCTTGCCACGGCCAGTAATATGGACTCTAAACGTCAAAAATTGCATTTAAATTAAATTATTTTATTTCAAAGTTAGTTTAGTTAATTTTTACCCCCCGAAGGAGCATAATAATAGTATTACAGTAAAAATAGACGTTTTTTTTGTCAACTTTTCGCTTAATTTCTGATGCAATTTTTTATAAGGTTTAGGATCATCGCTTACTGAGCATAAAATCACAAAATGCTGACAGATCCAGGTGGCGCTTCAAGCGCCATCTTGAAAAAACGATTTCAGCCGATATCTCGGAAACTATGCACTTTAAGGCAAAGGTTTATAGAAATCATTATTGTAGAAAATAAAATTTTGCATCTTGTTGTTTGTCACCGTTACAAGTTACTCTTGTAATTTAAAATTAATCAATAAAATGCATAAATCCATTTTTAAAGATCAGTTTATTCTCTACAACTTTTGTTTCAAGCTTTTTTTCTAATGTCCATACTTTTTGAGTTATAGGACGTGTAATGTAGAAATGCCGACGCTCGGCGGGTGACCCGGCAGATTTTTTTAAATTTATTTGTTGAATTTGTACCATTATATTCTATGCGTATCTTGAAATTTTCAACTTTACCCCTGGTAGTCCAACATAGATTGACTCCTAGGATGTGTTCAGCAGTGTATTTTAATGGTATAACTATTTGTAACGATAACGAAATAACTACCTCTTGTACTCGTACTCCGTGAAATTATTTTGTTTAGGCAGTCGATTAAGCTGTGGGAGGCTGACTGTCTATGTGCGTGGTACGGTCCATTTTTTACAGGTTAATTAAACGAGCACAGATAAATATTGTGCATGATTATTGATATCGTTAATAATATCAGCACACGAATTTGGGAAGAATTTCATGTTTGTGGGACAATGTTGAACTCCTTTAATGATGGGAAATAATAAAGGCAAATGCGGATCTGTCCCCCTAACGCAGAAGGAGGTTGACAACCTTAAACTGGTGAAAACTTTACAATATCGAAATTGATTCGTGCAATATCATTTCAGTGGTGAAGTGAACTTTTTTGATTTTTATTTTTATGATATAATTACTATTAACGTAAACGTAATAAATGTAGCCTGCCTAAAAATGAAATTTTCTTATATAATAAAGAACAACAAAAAAAAAAAATAACAACTCTTTACGACGAAGTCATAAATGGCTGATAACACTTATTACATTGTGAGTGCTGGCGACCAAATCAAATAATAATAATTTAAAGTCTTACTGGATTCATGTGATTATTGATCACAAATATTAAATATATTACGTACAGTTTGATTATCTTAAAACCTTAATTTAAATTTTTAAATTACCTTTAAACGAGCAATCCTTATATATATATATATATA
This sequence comes from Parnassius apollo, assembly GCA_907164705.1. Classification (NCBI taxonomy): domain Eukaryota; kingdom Metazoa; phylum Arthropoda; class Insecta; order Lepidoptera; family Papilionidae; genus Parnassius; species Parnassius apollo. The sequence goes on from CAJQZP010000851.1 coordinate 4,387,452, forward strand.
TATATATATATATATATATATATATATATATATATATATATATATATAATCGGAATCTCGGAAACAGCTCAAACGATTTTCATAAAATTTTGTGTCCAGGGAGTTTCAGCGGCAATAAATCGATCTAGCTAGGATTTATTTTTAGAAAATGTCTTTTTTGTCTGTGTTTTCAGGCAATGAAAAACTGCTACAACATAAGTCGTAATAGCTCAAGTGGATAGCGAGCGGTCACGAAATCGTAATGCCTTGGTTCGCGTCCTATCTTCGGTCCGACTTTTTTCCTTTTTTTTTTCAAGTTCCCTTCTTTTGTGAGAAAATCTATTATTTCGAGTCCTTTTCTTTAGTATTTTTAAAAATACGAAAATTTTAATTAAACTAATTGCATAATTTTTTTAATTAAAACCGAGCAAAGCTTGGTCATCCAGGTATTTTGAATTTATTAAAGCTAGCGAGGTTTTTAGAAATACATACATAAATACATAAACACTCACGCCTGTCACCCAGAATGGTAGGCAGAAACTACAGACTTCCATTTGGCACGATCCTGACACACCTCTTTCGCCTCTTTCATATCCATACACCTACGCATACATGCTCGTAGGTTAAGGGTACTCCTAATTTGGCCCGTTTTCAATAAATCGCCAATTTGGTCGATAAATTTTCGCCTAGGACGTCCCTTTCCGACTCTGCCATTCACTTCTGCAACATAAATTTTCTTTGTCACTCTTTCCTCATTCATTCTTTCCATATGACCAAACCACCGAAGCATTCCTTTCTTAATCCTGGTCACAACATCATCTTGCAAACCACACTCTTCTCTTATTACACAATTTCTTACCCTGTCATTCAGATTCAGCCCTAACATACTCCTTAACGACCGCATTTCTACTGCGTTCATTCTACTCTCATGCTTCTTCTGCTACACCCAACTTTCACTACCATACGTTAAAGTAGGGACCAAAACAGCATTGTGAATTGCCATACGTGCCTTTTTCGACACATTTTGACTCTTCACAATAGAGTGTAGGGCCCCATTTATTCTATTTCCTGCATTCACTCGTCGTTCTATATTCTTGTCACATCTCCCATCCCTACTAAATACGCAACCAAGATATACAAACTCATCTACTTGCTCGATCAACTCCCCTTCTATTCTTATTTCACATATCGTATTACTTTCTTCTCTTTCAAAAACCATAACTTTCTTCTTACTTGCGTTCACTTTCATACCTTTTCTTTTAATGATCTGTTCATTAATGTAACCATCATTTGCAGCTCGGCCGCCGACGATGCAAGAATAACTTGATCATCGGCGTACAAAAGGCATTTGACGGTTAACTCACCCATTCTTAATCCGCATTCTTCAACTTTCAAATTTTGCAAACAACTGTCCATAATTAGGTTGAACAGCTACGGGGAAGCCAGACAGCCCTGTCTGACACCTTTATGGATGCCAAACCAGTCCGAGTAGACCCCGTTGATCCTAACACAAGCACTAGAGTCCCTATAAAGTGACTCCAATGCCTGTATCAAGCCAGCGTTCAACCCAAATGAATTCAGTGTTTGCCATAGCACATCCCTATCCACTCTGTCATAGGCCTTTTCCAAGTCCATGAACGCACAAAAAACCTTTTGGTTTTTGGCCAAAAACTTTTCCGCGATCATGCGCATGGAAAATACTTGATCTGTACATCCCATTCCCTTTCTAAATCCGGCTTGCACATCCCAAATTTTTCATCAGTTTCTTTCATGACTCTTTCAATCAGTACCTTAGCATACAGTTTTCCCACAATGCTAAGAAGGCTGGTACCACGGTAGTTTTTACAGTCCTGCTGCGACCCTTTTACTTTATATACTGGGACTATCACGGCTTTGCACCAGTCTACCGGTACCCGCTTCAGTTCCCAGCATAAATTAAACAAGGTGTGCAGCAGGCCTGCCACCACTTCCTCTCCAGCCCTTAGCCCCATTTCGAGTGAAACTCTATCATATCCGGCAGCCTTACCTGCTTTCATGCTTTTCATTGCTTTCATTATTTCATCTATACTTATCTCGCTACCTCTTTCCTCTTCTTTCGGAGTTTCTACTTCATTTATTTTATACGTTGTCTCCTCACTCATAAAAACGCTTTCAAAATATGCCTTCCATCTCTTTAAACTCAAAACTTCATCATTCAGAATATAGCCATTCTCATCTCTTATAGCATTCATTATAGGCTGTTTTCCTGTGCGTGCATGTCCCCTGGCAGTTCTTACGAGTTTTCAGAACATTTTAATATTTGCCTGGAAGTTATCCGATATTCTTCTATCATTCTTATCCGTTCTTTCTTGCTTTTTCCTTTCAACTACTTCTTTTACTCTCTTATTTAGATGTCTAAAGGCTGCCTTTTTTCTTTCAATATCATCATTCGTACCGCTAGAATTACCAGCCTTTGTTGCTAGTAAATCTAGCCATGCTCTCTTCTTTGCTTCAACTTCCATACGCATCTCATCATCCTACAACAACGTATTATTTTTCCTTTCATTCTTCCTCTTACTAACACCACATACTTCGGTAGCTGCATCCACTAAACCTTTCTTAACATTTTGCTATACATTCTCCAAATCTAACTCATTCATACATAATTCATCCAAACCACTTATATTTTCTTTCAGTCTACATTTGAACTTGTTTTTCTCACCTTCCTCTTGTAACCTTTCAGTTCTTATACGCTCTACCACTACAGACACAGATGACCGATGGCGCCAACGCCTAGATAGACCATTAATTCGACATAAAACCAAATAATGATCCGTTCCTACGTTGGACCCCCGGTAAACCCTTGTATCTACCACTGCACCCCTCATTATTTCATCCACAATTACGAAATCTATCATGCTTCTATCATCACCTCTTTCCCAAGTATACGTGTGAATCCTCTTGTGGCAAAAGCAAGTGTTCGTCACAATAATATTCTTTTCCATACATACGGTGAGGAGGCTTTCACCATTCTCATTTCTACTTTCATCACCAAACGTTCCCAATATCCTTTCATAACCAAGCCTCCTCACCCCAACCCTTCCATTAAAATCTCCTAGCATTAACACCATCTTTACAGTTTCCCAAAACTGCTCTCGGATATAAGTGGGCTTAGACATGTCTGGGGCGTAGACCCCTAGCACAAACAACTTCTTTAAGTCCACTTTCATTCGTATCCATAGCAGTCTTGGGCTTACACATTCATACTTTTTCACACATAGGCCCATTCTTTCTGAAAGGACGATACCTACCCCCTGGCATGCTTCTTTAAAGTCCTAATGAGCGTCATTTCACGTCATAATTAGGTAATAATCGATGAACATGAATATTAACAGCGGTGAATCTTCCTGATTGGGAAGTGAACAACATGTTCCTAATAAAAGATCAACATAAAACAATATACTTACTTGAAATCTATAAAGAGAAGAGTCATCCTTTAACACAAGGTTTTTTGAATCGTTGACAGGAAAGAAGTAGCCGTATTGGCAGAGTTGATTGGCTAAGTTTATTGCTTCAACTGTAAAAAAAACACATATTTTTAATTGATATATATGTATATCATTACTTTTTATGAGTGAATTAAAACATCGAAAGAAATGAAAAGAAAACGTACATGACCGAACAAAAATTAATTTAAGAAATAAATAAAAACTAGTAAAAAATATTAATTTATAATTAAAGACGATATATATAAACGAGAAACTTACTATTGTTTGCTTCATCAAGATTGAATCGCTCCATCAGCCATTCGACGAGGTCGTATCCTGGAAAATTTAACGATCATTTAACAGCTACATGAAGTAACACTCTGCGTGTATGTAAATAGTAAGTATGCGTATTACGTAAATGTCCAGAGAGCAACTATTTTCATACGTGGTAGAAGCATGCTGGAGCTATATCAGTAGTACAGTTGTAGCACGAGTGGGTCGGCTCGACCGCGGAACCTTCCGATGCTCTCACAGAATACTAGCATAAAATAGCTGTTTAATAATGCTGTGTTTCGTATGGTGAGTGTAGATATCTGGAGACCCTTTTTTACTGGAAACGAGGCATTCCGTTTTAGTCCTCACGGGTGACAACGCATCTGCATTTTGATCATAAGCAGATCGTTGTCATCACAATCGAGGATAGATGTGTGCTCGTTTAACACCTTTATCGTATAAAAGAGAGTATTATCGTAAGAAACAATAATTACTATTATTATTCATTTACATTATACAGTGTAGACCATATCATAATATTATATTGATCTTAAATAAAGCATTACTCTTCTGTTAAAAATATAACAGATTTACTCCGAAAACACACAAAATCGAAATTACATTCAAAGCTTTAGGAATAGAGTATTTTCGCACTAATATTTAATTTATTGAATACAAGTTATTATAAGTATTTTTATAAAACAACAATTAAGTTAGTATTTTATGTATTTAATAAAACAAAACTATTTATATTTATGAAATAAAAACCAAAATATATTACCAAAAATATAAATTCTATAATATTTAAAGGAAAAGGTATGAGAATGTTTTTATAATCGGTAAGTTCTTAGATTTATTTTGTGTATCTTCCAAATTTTAAAGGTTGCGTTAATATTTAAATAATAATTGATCGCTGAATGAGAGTTAAGCCCATTTGACTGTTAAAAACAATAGGTCGGTAGTCGGTAAACGTAGCAGCCGCAGACGGTAAATATGTGCTGAATATCGATTTTACATTTAGGCGCTTTAGACGTCCAAATACGCACAGCGACGACGACGCCCAGACATAGTATGGAAAAACGAGCTACTGTCCAAATTTCAGATGCACTTAAGGATAACGAGAAGTTTACTTATTAAAAGTTGGTTGCATGTGTTCGTTTATGTGCTGCAGTAAGCACTTTCCAGTAAGTGAATTTTTATAATTTGAGAATTTTGACATCTACTAGGCTGCAGTAGTAAGTATCGGGAATGAAATATTTCCACTGTTCCTGTCATATTAAAATCTTTTTAATTGAAAACTCCTTGGTTTTAAAAATCGAATACCATTTATTTATTTAAAAAAAGATTATCGGCCTTGTCACAAGGTTTTGTCAAACTGGTTTAATCGTTGAGAAAATGGAATTGACTCGAGAAAATTCAAGAGCGATGATTTATTATGACTTTCAAAGTGGTTTAACACAAAAACAGTGTATTGACCGGATCGGATGATTTCTGCATTTGGTGATGAAGCCCCATCCAAAACCACAATTTATCGCTGGTTTGCTGAATTTCAACGTGGACGTCTCAAGCTCAGTGATGATCCCCGTCAAGGTCGTCCAAAAACTGCAGTCACCCAAGAAAACGTTGATGCTGTGCGTAAGCTGATTGAAGAAGATAACTCATGTGACATAACGCGAAATTCAGGCAACTTTAGACATTGGCATGAGTCAAATACAAATAATCCTGCATGAACAATTAGGTGTAAAAAAGTTGTTTTCCCGATGGATACCGCATTCACTCTGTGAAGAGCAAAAAGCGGCTCGCGTTACTTGGTGCGTCAGAACTCTCGAAAGATTCCATGCAGGATCCTCAAATGCTGTATACAACATCCTATCAGGTGACGAATCCTGGATATATGCGTACGAACCAGAAACAATAAACCAGTCACGAGTTTGGGTGTTCGAAAATGAGTCAAAGCCAACAAAAACTGTTCGTTCACGGAGTGATGCACAAAAAAAATGGTGGCCACGTTTGTCTCCAAAACCGGCCATGTTACGACTATTCCTCTTGAGGGACAAAGAACGGTTAATGCAGAATGGTATGCTAGCATTTGTTTTTCACAGGTCGTTTCTGAACTCCGTAAAGAGAATTGCAACCGCCGCATCATCCTCCATCACAATGCGAGTTCTCACACCGCACACAGAACAAAAGAGTTTTTAGAGCAAGAAAACATACAATTATTAGACCATCCACCACAGCCCCACTACAGGGGCCCTAATGATTTCTATACTTTCCCTAAAATAAAGAATAAATTGCGTGGACAGAGAATTTCATCACCTGAAGAAGATGTGGATGCCTACTAAACGGCCATTTTAGAGACCCCAACTTCCGAATGGAATGGTTGCTTCAATGATTGGTTCCATCGTACGGAAAAATGTGTCAAATTTCGCGGAGAATACTTCGAAAAGCAATAAATACATTTTTAAATAGTAATGTTGTGTCACTTCCTTGATTCCCGAAATTTTCAGTGCCGCCCTCGTATTTCAATACTCATTGCATTTGATAACAGTACATCTATCAACTTTTAGAACAATTATCTAAGTATCTCCTCATTCATAAGCCTACATATTTATTCAAAAAACAAAATGAATTGAACACAATATATTACAAAGATTAGTATTAAATACTTTTAATATATTACATGATTTTGTCAAAATTAATTAATGAGGACTGATTTTCATTAGATCAAAGTAATCTATTACCTAAATAAATAATTATGGCTTTACTGAACATAAAAGTAAAACAATTGAACGATTTATTCGTAAAATGTTAATTTTATATTGTTTATGTTGTACTTTATTAACGTATTTAGTTGTATTTTATTGTTATTGTTATATTTTATAAATAACTTTTATCTAAGGATTGAAGAGTAGGCCCTTTAAAGATTAAAGACTAAATAACGCAATACTGATCTATCTTTAATCTATACCATGTTATCTAAGTTCAAGATGTTTTCAAATTTTTAAGCAATACTTTTTGAAACACGGTGTAGAAATTTTAAAAAACCGTAATGATATCGTAAAAATCTGAAACTAAATAAAACAGATAACTATTGCAATGGTACTTCAATATTGATGTAATATATACTTAAATTTACAGCCTATATACATCCCACTGCTGGCCACAGGCCTCCCCTCATTTATGAGAGGGTTTTAGGGCAAGGAAGTGTCCGCCGCGCTGCCCCAATGCGTGTTGGCGAACTTCACATGTCTTGGAAATATTTTCTTTCCTTATTCCTCAGACATGCAGGTTTCCTCACGATGTTTTACTTCACCGCCGAGCACGTGGTAAATCAACCATATACTTACGAACACATAATAGCTCAATGTGCTTCAAAGAGCTTTCCTATTACATCCTAAGCGACTATACTTTTAGCTTCTCTGTACAAAAATAAACCAAATAAGTCTGTATAATAACTGCTTATTACAACTATGCCAAATTTCAATCAACTGCGTTTATAAGCTGTAACGGACATACAGACGGGAATTGAAGTGAATCCTTTAGTATTCTGTTTTAAAAATTACATGAAATAATAAAGATGTTGATTAGCCAAAGTCTACCGGAGCGAAGCCGCGGGAATAAGCTTATTTTAAAATTGCCGATGTTAAAATTATAAATACCCAACAGTACGTTTGAATTTTAATTTTTAATAAGATTTCAGTTTTTATTTCTAACATTACATTTCAAGATTGACATACACTTCTTATTATCATGAATAGGATGTCGGAGATATTTGATTTTGATATTTATTGTGTTCATGTAAACCTAATATACAAAGACCTAGCATGCCTTGCGGTGACCACATTTATAGACAGCCGACTTGTAGTTTCATTGACCTGCATATTATCTAGGAATAGAATGTGTTCAACTTCAATATCGATCCGTGTCTCTTCAAGTAAAACTTACATACCCATAAAAGCAGATGGAATAACACTAAGAAATAGTTTCTGACTTCTCACGGGCACGCCGGTTTCTGGATCTTGCATTTCCTTTATCAAACTTTCCATCTGAAAAAAAAAAAAAATAGCTTTTAATATTTATATGTAAATATAAAACTGAAAAGTTTATTATTTAAGAAAAGGAGTTGGGGCTGTTTTAATCGTCGACCTATACTCCCGTATCCCTGTGATTGATAAGACGTAATTACCGGATTTAATCGATTTCCGACAGTGAATCCTTTCCTCGATCGTCGATGGTAAGAGATCATTGCCTGTTTTCGCACTAATAAAATCGAAAATGTAAAGTCAAGACGTCAACAATATTAGGACAAATAAGTAAGCGCAAATATGACTGTAATATTTGTAAGTTGGTTATTTCTTATACGAAATGTGTGAAAACTAGCAGACGATGGAAACTATGCGAAATTGTTCCCGTAATGAAATGCTTCAATAACTATGTCTATACTTTCTAAATCGAACGATCGCACTACTCGGGTTAGTTTCTATAAATATTGAGTGTAAATGATCATTTTCCACATCGCACACTTTTTACGATTTACCACACTGTTATCGTGTACCAAGAATTAAATAACACTAATATAATAATGCATCATTTTATATTACACAACACAAAAAAAGATTATTATACGTTACGAGGCGGGCCCTTATATGTAACAAGTACTTTCGGGACAGGTACTTTAAAAGGTTTCTTTCTCTTATAATATATCGCACATTTGCATCAAAACCTCTATATATATATATATATATTCTATAAAGTTGTTTGTAAAAAAAATGTAAAAATACCCCATGGTGCGTTCGTGCTATATTTTTAACGTCAAAATGTTTTAACTACGAAGGTAAGAGATAAATTATTGCATTTTAGCACTATCTTATTGAGCCTTAAAGTTCATATCGACTGTGTGAAACTACAGTTTTATTACATATATACTAGCTGTTCCTCGCGACTTCGTCGGCGTAAAATTTATTACGATGGATTTCATGGGTTTTAATTTATTTGCGCGGAACCCTTATTCTTTTTCTGAAATAAAAGTAGCTTGAGTTATACTTTATAACATCAGTTATCTGCCAATGAAAGTCCCTTCAAAACCAGTCCAGCCATTTCGGATATTAGCCGGAACAAAAAAATTTAAAATTGTTTTTTTTGTTATAAGTACCGTAAATACTTTCTTATGCATTTACTAAAAAGCTGTTATTTCGACATTACAAACAAACATTTCAATTTTATTTATTTGTATAGATTATATTTATGGACTATGTTTCAGTTAACATCCTTTATCCGGCGAGGAAACTGCTACCGAAATTCTTTGCTTTTGTTGTTAAGATACATTTTTTTATAATTAACATTCGTTTTACCTTCTATAACGTAACATTTTAAATTAAATTGATTTTTTATCTATACTATATTCGAAAATATCCCTAGACATCTTTTTTTCGCAATATAAACACGATAGCCAATATTTCGTGCTTTAAGCACAAAGCGCGTAGGTATGTTCTACTAGCGTCCAAAAATCAAGAATTCAACGTTTTGTCGCATGAATTCGTATCATTATATTGTATAAATGATATAAAAACCACATTGTCAATAAGATAAATAATTGTTGAACTTATTATTGATATTTTTAACGATTAATTGCTATTTTTATATTAAAAAAATGGTTTTAGTGGCTTATGGTGTAGATTTATCACGTTCGCATGGAGTGGTAAACACATAGAATACTATATTATGTATGTATTATAGTATTCTATAGGTAAACACGACAACTTTTGAAAATATCAGTTGTTCAACTCAGTCTATTATTTAATCTATTCATCTATCATGTAAGTACCCATGGAATGTTAATGGTTGTTTAATTTTATTTTGTTTAGTTCCGAAATTTTCGGTGTTTCCGCACCTTGTAATAATATATTTTACTAAATACAGATACACTTTGACACACTGCGGGCTCGGCTGCCGTCGTAAGCGGATTACTGTATCGTTTCTTACAGCGGCTCGCGATGAAAAATATCGATCGCTGTAGAAAATATTTATTCCAAAAACTAAATTTGATTCATACTTGATCTAGGTAAGATATTATTATTATTTTGGGGTATCTATATAATTTTCTCATCTGGTTGGGTTCCATAAATATATAATTGCGAACGAAAATGATAAATATACATAAATAACAATAAAATAAAATAAATACATAAAAATACATAAATAAATAAAAGCCCAACCAGATGGAAGCCCTCGGCAGGGGAGACCAAACAGCCGAGGGTTAGGGGGAAAGGGAAAGAAACCGGCGGACATTGCGGGCAGTATTGAGGAGCACTGCCTTCTGCATTTGAGCCCGGAGCAGTCCGTCACGGAGTCCCAGTCGCCTCAGATGACCCCGAGAGGTTGACTGGGATTAGCCCGTTTGCAGAAACGACTACAGGTATAATTTCGGACGACAGCCCACTCCACATGTCGGTCACCTCGTGAGCCAGGTCCAGATATTTTCTTCGCTTATCTGTTTCGGCTATCACGAGTTTGTCGTTATACGGAATGGTAATATCGACCAAAAATATCCTTGACTATGCCCGGTCCATCAGCACAATATCAGCACGCAAGAATAGTCCTGTCTGTGATGATGGCCCGGTCCCAGTAGAGCCTGGCGCGGTCATTTTCGAGCACGACTTCCGGCAAGTACTTGTAATACGGCAGTTTCCGGTCCACGAGACCGTATTTCAGAGCGAGCTCCTGGTGTAGAATTCTGGCAACTAGGTTGTGCCTGTGCAAGTACTCAGAGTTAGAAAGCGCCGAACAACCGGAGACGACATGCCTAAGTGACTCATCGGGATGGCGACAAGCTCGACAGATGTCGACGGTGCCATCCTTTAGGATGTATCTCCGATAGTTGTTGGTCTTAATAACCTGATCCTGTATCGCACAGACAAAACCCTCGGTTTCCCCGAAGAGGTCACCGAAACGTAGCCAGTTGAGGGAGGCGACTGTGTCTACGAAAGGTTCATGTAGAGCCTCCCGTGGAGCTCCTTCTCCTTCCATACAGTCTCCCGGTCGGAAATGCTCTGTACTGCCGGTTCTTGCCATTGCTCGATGGCCAAGGATAGAGGGGTAAGCCCTTTATCACAACAAATGACGTCCCTATAGAATGGATCATCCGATCTCGTCAGAAAGTAATTACGTAGGCTGCACACTTCGCAATTATGCATGGTAAGCACGCTTAATAAGCCACGCCTACCATCTTTCCGCGGCAAGTACAGCCTCATAATCGAAGATCTCGGGTGATGCTCGGGTGGTTAAGTTCCGTCTGAGTCCACCTAAGTATGCCAAAGGTATACATGAGTACAGGCATGGCCCAACCGTTATATGCTTGTGTCTTATTCACACCGGACAAAAGGCTGTTAAGGACTTTGGTCAAGCGTGCATAAAACACGTCGCAAACAGACTGTTTCATACCAGCCTCATCTATACCGATGTTCTGTTACATACCCAGGTATCGGTATGTTTCAGCCTCGGAAAGCGTCCTCAAGTTGACGGGCATAGATAAGTCTATGCCCTCAGAGTTAGCAACCCTTCCCCTTTTACATAGAGGACCGTACACTTATCCGTTCCCAGCTCCATTCCAATAGAACTGCTGAATTCACAAGTGATATTTAGCAATTCCATAAGATGGGAGCGACTGGAGGCGAATAACTTGAGGTCATCCATATAGAAAAGGTGGGTCACTTTTGTACCACCTTTCCGAAGCTGAAATCCCCTCCCGGAGCCCTCCAGTAATGTACTGAGAGGGTTCAAAGAGGAGCAGAACCAGATTGGACTTAGACAATCGCCCTGGAAAATACCCCTTCTTATCCTTATGCAGATTTCCGCAGCCGTCATCGGCTCACCCAGCTGACAAAGGATCGTACTCCACTGCCCCATATATTGCTTGAGGAAGTCTCTAACTGTACAGTCAATCTTGTACAGTTCGAGGACCCTCTTTAGCCATGTTTGGGGAACCAAATCGAATGCCTTTCTGTAGTCTATCCAGGCGGCGGAGAAGTTCCGACGGTTGTGTTTCACCACCTTGCCAATGACCGCGTAATTGAGGAGTGGTTCCTTGGTTCCACGACGGCCACCCCGACATCCATTTTGAGCACGCGACATCACCTAATTTGAGTCCAGGTGACGAGTAATTCTCGCGCTCAAAATGGATGTTAGTGTCTTGGTCGGTAGACACGTGATGGGGCGGTATTTGTTCGGGTCTGTGATAACCTTGTCTTTAGGAACCAAATAAGTGATCCCAGTAGTGAAGAGGCTAGGGAGCGACTTCTGGTTGAGAGCCTCTTGAAACTGACGGGCGAGCACAGCGTGACACACTATGAAACCCTTCATCCAGTAGTGATGCAGCCCGTTGAGTCCCGGACTTTTCCAGTTCGGGGCTCTACGGACCGTCTCAGCTACGTCATCCGGCGTTATGATGACGAGATCTATGAGCATAATACTCGCACACTGACTCGCCACAACTTCCGTCGAAGGGCTCTCACTGTGGTTTACGGGCTCTGACCACAGGCCACGCCAGAATGCGACAGTATCGGCCTGATTCGGTGCTGAGCCCGTTCCACTTACCATTGGTCGCTCCAATGATTTATAGAGCCTCTTCTGATCACTGTGGAAGAGACGATTTTGGTTGAACCATGTTGACCTCTCGGTATATTGCCGAATCCGCTTTCCCCAAGCAGCGATTCCCTGCTTCAGGTCGTTTATGCGCTCCGTCAGTTTTAGCATTATATCCGGCTGGGACAAACTAACATTTTTTCCAGCAAATGCCATCCTGACGGTGCGCACAATCCTTGGCCTGTTATTGCCTGACCTGAAGCATATCAATCTGCCGATGAGCGCCCTAGCCTTTACGATACGTTTTTCAATTCTTATTCTCCAGGCTGGGATAGCGCTACTTTATCCAGAAGCGCGTCCAGCCGTGGAAGGTTTGGCGCCTAAAATACGGTATACTGCCAGTGCGGCGCTCAAAAGAATTGAGTTCGTCTCGCAAAGGTCCCGGCTGGCTTCCAAATAGGTCACCAGCATTGGGTTCAGAGCCCTCACGACAGCCCGATTCCACTTGCTTAGGGCTATGCGGGGAAGTCGCGGTCGATTTTTGAGAGGCGTACTGCGCGTTTCCACAATCGCCTCTTCCAATGTACTCCTCATATGCACTAATTCCAGTTCCTGGGCGACTGTTCCATCATCGTTTGAATCAACCACAACTGGGGTATTCACGGCGAATCCACGTTTGCGGGTTGTTCTGCAATTTGTGGCGCCACATCTTCAGCCGTAGCATTTTCATCCGATGACGGAACAGCGTCACGTCGTAGCCGTTCGAGTTCGGCGACATCAAATATATTTGAGCGCAAGATATACCGAACTCGGTCTGCCAGGTTTGCTCTGTGACGGTTAAAGATGGCTCCAGCTCAGCAAAAAGACGATGCATCCTAGCTCAATACGCCAAACCTCCAACTTATCCCCATTTCGCCCTAAAATACGCCCGCAATGCGTTAGTATTCATTTCGATTGTCCATCGCATGCGGCGTACTCCACCAGTGGCGGGTGCTGATTGCTGGGCTCGCGAAGACCCTGCCGACACCAAGCCAGCTGGTGGAGATGATGGATGCGAGGGTTTGATGGGTGGTCGTGCAGCACCTCTCGCTCGGCTGGCGGTTCGCATGCTGTCGCGTCCAGCGCCAACTCCAGACGCGCCCTGGCGACCTCCAGGCAGCGGCCCCTTGCACGTTGCACGAGACGCCCAGACCCGGCGCCGTTTCATGGTGGGGCCATGTGCACAAGCGCGCCTTTGCACCTTAAATTTTTGCCGAGGCACGGCACTAACACCTCTTAGCAAGATGCTGACTGACTGCGCTGACGTAGTAGTTTTGTCACATAACCGTTACGTCAGCGGGCGATGGGGTCGTCACTTCCCTACGCCATTTTATTTATTATTATTATAATCACATATTTTCATTACAATATATTGTTTCACTAAAATTACATAGGATTTATATATAAATATACTTATACGTCTTGGACTTTATGGAGTATCCTGAAGGTGTACTTTGGTGAATGTTTAATTAAAATACTGGTTATGACTAGATGAAAAACTTTTTGAAAACCAAATAAAGTTTATGAGAAAAAAATTATTAACGAGTCAGGTAAAAAATACTAGTTTTAACGATAATCCCTGAAAGAGTACCTACAACAAAAATTAAAATAATATTAAAGTTGATTTATGAAGTTTTTTCAATTAACAATAATAAAAAATGAATCTCAATAATAATAGTAAAATTAAAAAAAACATTCTATTGTTGATTGAGAATTTTTTCTAAATTTTTTCACGTTCATATGTAGTCAGTTTCAGTATTATGAGTCATGCACTTTTGAATTTTCAAAACTTTTTATTGACGTTTGACATAAAATTATCGGAAAATTACAAGCGATAGTAACAAGGTTGTTTGTGAAAACTTGTGTGTATTTAAAATACTGTAAAAAATTGACGTATAACATGAGCGCATAAGGCACGCACATTTGGATTTACCAAAAGTTTTTTTTTCTTATAAATAATATTCTCATTTCGTGCTATTTATATTTATCTTGTTTTTCTGGTAAGTATTATTATTTTTACACTTAGTAGGTAATTAAATTGGAACACTATATCTGTCAAGACAAAATGCTATTATTTTAGTACGGTCCGAAACTTCATTTTAGTGACATCGAAAAATAAAGTGGCAACGATGATAAAAATGTATAATTAAAATGACTGATATTAGTTTAAAGTGATTATTTAACTTTGTTTACAAAAACAAATATAGCATGTGTTACGCAACACTGGTATTTTTATGTAAAAAAGTGACACTAAGTGGTGCAAATACTTTTTTTAATTAAAATCAAAAGGAAATTCTCGAAATAAGATATAAAAGCATAAAAATATAATAGTTAGCCCACATTGTCCAAGAAATAATAGTGCATTTTATTTCTACTCTATGAAAATTTAAAAAGATTTCACAAAAATTAGATTTCTGTACTTATCACGATCCTGAGTCACAAATAAGCGTATCAAGATGCCATATAATATAATTCGACTCCAAGGAGTCAGAAATTCTTTCGTGGGGCAATGTATACACTTTTACAACAAAATCCCAGAAATATGTAGAGCTTATCTAAAAGTAAAAAAAAATTATTAAGCAAAAATTGTTTTATAAAGGTTATCAAATTTATCAATTTATAAAATATATCTATTTTAAAGTATATGTTTGATAATAAATTTTGAATGAGGCGATTGCTACAATGTTTTTTCTTAATATTTTTGTAATTAATTGAACATATGTTGTACAATTAAATACAAAAGCATTACTTATTTTTTATATTGTATTTTTTTTCAAATATTTCTACAGGGTTTCTTGTTGGTTCTTCCCAGGAAAGAGATATTTTGCTAACCAATGGTAAAAGCATATAAGTGACTTTCATTAAATATTGTTGTAATCTATATCGAATAAAAATTATTCTTATCTATTCTATTCTAAAAAAAACTTTAAACAAGTGCAAAATGAATCCCTCAAATCTTACACAATACTATTATTAAATAATTAAAAAATAATTTGTAAAATTAAACAACCAAATATCATTGAATAAAACTATTATTTACGGATTTATCGAACGAACACTTTATTACTTTGTAAAGTAGTAAAGTGTTCGTGTAAATTTAAGAAATCGCTAACCAAATATCAATTAAATAACAAAACATAATCACAAAACAGGAGAAAAGTGTAATTAAAAGATAATTTTGTCGCCTTTAACTGTAAACCAAAGAAAATATTTTTACATTAGTAGTTTACTGAATCTTAAGTTGAAATTTTTCTTCAATCTTAATACCAGCTTTTACAATTGGAGTTTTTTTTTTTGCGATTTTCAAATACTAGACGGTACCTGGCGCATTGATGCCGCAGGAGAAATAATTGTGGAAATATCATTTTAAGTTTGGAAGAGATATAGTGTTTAATTAGGAACATTAAATTTATTAAATTGAATAATATAATTTGGAATAAAACTTTTTGGTACGATACGCGCGCTACCTAGTGTACGTTAATTGTAATATGCCTATAATCTTCGCACAAGTGCAATCAATAAGTTGACAAAGTTTTACCGCAGTTTGACGAATCGTCGCCTCAGTGCTGGTTAGGCCAATAGACCATTTGAGTAATTTTACAGGAGCAATGTTTTTTTGTTTTTCTATGCTATGAAAAAATGAGATTGACTTCATTATGACGACCAGACGCCAACTGTTCAGTGATGTCTCAGTGATCGCAAGGGTGAAAACTGGCAGCGATCACCGAATGGTTAGAGGCACACTGAACCTAAACGTTAAGTTGGAGAGGTCTCGTCTAATGAAGTCAACGCTCCGTCCCCCCTCGTGCTCTAATCCAGAATCCCGAAAACTTTCAGCTCGAGTTACGTAACCGCTTTCAGTGCCTACAAGATTGCAATGCAGTGGACGTTATGAATGACAAGCTCGTGGAAACTGTCCATGCGGTCGGAGCTAAGTTCTGCAAGACCCGCCGCAGAAGAACACAAAAACTCTCCGATCACACTCTTAATCTCATGGCTGTTAGACGGGAGATGAGGCTGCAATAGTCAACAGATTTGACAGCATACAGGCAACTGAACAGACGGATCTCCAAATGCATGCGGCGAGACTTACGCAACTTTAATACTGCTCGTATTAAAGAAGCGATCGAGCGGAACCAGGGCTCCAAAGTCTTTGCCAGAGATCTGTCTGCCAGTAACAGCCAACTGTCAAAGCTGAAAACTGAGTGTGGCAGCATCGTTTCCGGGACACCTGAGATTTTGAGTGAGATTGAGAGGTTCTATGGGCAGCTGTACACATCATCGTTGGAGCCACACGCAAGTGTGAGTAACGATCCAAGAGCAAGTCTTATCCGACACTATTCCGATGATATCCTGGACGTCAGTCTAAGCGAGATTAGAATGGCTCTTCAGCACCTTAAAAACGGCAGGGCCCCAGGCGAGGATGGAATTACAGCGGAGCTTCTGAAATCGGGTGGAACACCGGTACTTGAAGTCCTTCAGAAGCTCTTCAATTCCGTCGTCCATGGTGGCACTACTCCGGAGGCGTGGAGCAGAAGTGCGGTGGTCTTGTTCTTTAAGAAAGGCGACAACGCTCTCTTGAAGAACTACAGACCGATTTCCCTTCTGAGCCGCGTCTACGTGCTGTTTTCGAGAGTCATTACGAATCGTCTCGCACGCAGACTCGACGACTTCCAGCCTCCTGAACAAGCCGGTTTCCGAAAAGGCTTCAGTACCATAGACCACATACATACCCTGCGGCAGATTATACAGAAGACTGAAGAGTACAATCTGCCACTTTGCCTGGCGTATGTGGACTATGAGAAAGCCTTTGATTCCGTCGAAATTTGGGCGGTGCTACAGTCCCTTCAGTGGTGCCAAGTTGACTGTCGGTATATCGAAGTGCTGAAGTGTTTGTACAGTAGGGCTACGATGGCTATCCGAGTACAGAACCAGAGCTCGAAACCTATCCAACTGCAGAGAGGTGGCATTGGAAGACGTTTTAGCTAGCTACTGGACTGGAAAGGATACGGTATTAACATCAATGGCGAGTACATCACTCACCTTCGATTTGCCGACGATATAGTCCTTATGGCAGAATTGCTGGAGGACTTAAGCACTATGCTCAATGACCTCAATAGTGCCTCCCAACGAATAGGTCTTAAGATGTACATGGACAAAACAAAGATTATGTTTAATGTCCATGTCACACCTATGGAGGTAGTTGTTGGGAGCACTATGCTCGAAGTTGTTGACGAGTACGTACCACAACTTCAACCGAGAGGTCAACCGACGGATTCAACTCGGCTGGGCAGCGTTCGGGAAATTACGACATATCTTCTCGTCAGGTATACCTCAATCTCTAAAAACTAGATTGTACAACCAGTGCGTGTTGCCAGTGATGACTTACGGATCTGAGACGTGGTCCTTCACTGCTGGCCGTATGAGGACGCTCAAGGTCGCTCAGCGAGCTATGGAGAGGGCTATGCTCGGAGTTTCTCTGCGTGATAGACTCAGAAATGAGGACATCCGCAGTAAAACCAGAGTGGCCGACATAGCCCAACGGATTAGTAAGCTGAAGGGGCAATGGGCCGGCCATATAGCTCGAAGAACCGATAACCGATGGGGAAGAAAGGTTTTCGAGTGGCAGACTCGTACCGGTAGGCGTAGTGTAGGGCGACCCCCCACTAGATGGAGTGACGACCTGGCAAGATATGCAGGAAGTCGATGGATGCAGGTGGCTCCGGACCGTGCTTTGTGGCATTACTTGGGGGAGGCCTATGTTCAGCAGTGGACTTGTGAAGGGCTGTAATGATGATGATTATGATGATGCTATGACTCAAATAAAGCCGTAATGTTCGGTAGTTTCCAAAACTGTGGCACATCTGGACTTCTAATAATCTGTAAAAAATAAAAACTTCTGACTTTAACATTGTGTAAAACCGGTTTAAAAATGAATATTGGACAAAAAACAAAACTATAATTACGTTAATGGATATACACTACATTCCTTGGGATGTTAGCCAAAAAGCAACCAAAAGTATTCTGTGCTTGTTTGCCCTATAGCCTTACATCACTATACAGGCTGTGAAATTAAAGAAATCCATTGCGCATCATTATTGTATGTTATAATAAAATTAATAAATAAATTATAAATTGTTTTTGACAGACTAGGATCTTATCTAACAGGCCTGAATTAAAATTAAATGTTGAATTTATAGATATATACTACCAGTGCCCTGCGGTGTCACTCGCGTATAATTTTAACGAAAGGTACTGTCATTTTGAGTTAGCTTGACAAAAATGTGATTTTTGTGTGGGAAAGGAATTTATGTGCTGAATTACTTCTTCTATTTTGCTTTCGGCGGTCTGTTTTTTTATGTGTTTTCCTTTAAAGTGTGTGGAAATTAATTTAAATTTGTTGTTGTAAAGTTTTTGGTGGAAATAATAAATTCTTTTAGCAGATATATCCAAAGCACCACAAAAAAACTTCTGATACACTTTCACTTTTTGCTCGTTTTTCGAAAAGAAGTACTATATACTAATTCTTCAAATAGTTATTTTTACTCTTTGAAGAATTAGTATATAGTACCATCTATCCCCACAAACTTTTAAAGTTTGTGGGGATAGATAGATGGATGTTTGTTACTTTTTCACGCAAAAACTACTGAACGGATTTGTATGTAACTTTGCACCCGGATGCCTTATATCCTGGATAACACAGGCTACTTTTTTCTCGTGAAACTGCAAGGCGAAACTAGTACTTTATATTTTATCTACCTATACTTTTTCGATTATCAACCCACGATTCTTTTTATTTTTAACCGACTTCCAAAAAGAAGGAGGCTATGTATTCGATGCGTATTTTTCGTTTACAGGTGATACTCAGGTATTTTGGTTTCCTAGTGTGGGGGCCATAAGTAATTCTATCTTGTTATTGTGATTTCTTTGTCAAATAAGTTATTTTGTGTTTGTATTTTTTTGTGTTACCAGTTGTGCCCCACGGTTTCACCCGCGTAAGGCCCGTTCCTAGATTACTGGAACAAAAGCCTATGTTCTTCTTTAGAGTTTCATCTATCTATGTACAAAATTTCATCAAAATTGGTTCAGCGATTTAGGCGTGAAAGCTTAACAAACATTCAAACAAACTCACTTTCGTATTTATAATATTAGTAAGTACATTTATATGCTCAGTTCAACATATTAAAAGCCCTTTAAAATCCCTGAAACCCCTTCCAACCTTGAATCACTTAATAATGCCTTCAAACGCATACATACCAAATAAATAAACTGAATAAACAAACAGAACAAACAAACAAACGCGTAGTGCCCGTTCCCATAAGAAAAGTAGAAATTCCCACTGAAAAATCCAAATTATTTAGTATCAAATTAACTATCTTTAAGCGAAAATCCCGTCTAAATTGGTCCAGCCGACCCAGAGATTCGTCCGTTTGAAAAAACCAACAAACTCTTCAGCGTTGTGAGTATGACAAAAGTATGATTCTGAACCACCCTGTATCACAGACACAACGTGACCTAAAACCAACTTACATTTCGTAGTATGCAGTACTGCGGTTATACCGTTTATCACAACTGGTCCAGGACATAATTTTCAAAGTTATGGAGACACTTTCCACCTCATTTCACTTGTAAATTCACCGAAATACTTAAAAAAATCTTACAGTTCTAACACCGTTTTGCATCGCGATAGATTGTAAATAAACAATATGGCAGAACAGCGAGGTGTGACGTCATGAGCGAGCGAGCCTGTGATTGGTTAATTTGAGGATATACGGCAAACAAGCACGCGCTGGGAATTCCGCTATATGAATGTCGGTTCATTTGTGGTGGCACGAAAGTTAAAATTGTAACTGTGGATATTGGTTTTTTAATATAGTATTTTAATCGTTTATAGGTATAGTTACACGAGTCATTCTTGATTTAGATTGTGTAGAATTTTATTCTTAAACATACTACATTCAAAGGTCATTTTCGTCCAAATTGGTCTGTTGGCCAAACAAGCACTAAGGCGACGTAATAGCATGACTGCTATATAAGAAGAATATTTTTATTTATATCTTAAATTCCAAAGAAAACAATAGATGTTTCAATTTTTGCAACGAATTATCGATCTTATAAGTTTAAAGCATACTTGATGGTCTTTGAGAAAAAGGTCGAAGGGCAGCCGCGACCTTGTGCCGAACGATCGTCGAGTGTCTCTCCGACAAATTGAGAGCACGTCCTCGGCGGAGACAAGGCCGTTGCAACACTCAATGCTACTATAATATTCTAAGAGCTCTCAACGCTTCTAAACTTGTAACTGTGATGTGCGATGCAAATTTAATCACGTAATTGCAACTAACGTTTACGTCGTAATTATACCTGTTAATCAAGTTTTAATAATTCGGTTAAATTTAGAAACTTGTAAACTAATAGTTATAGCGCTTAATTTATTACAAAGGTAAATGATAATACTTCCAATCAATTTAACCATTGTAACAATATTTCTAAGTTTAATGTCTATGTGTGATCCCGCTTATGTTTTATCCGGTAATTTCAATAATGCCGGTAATTTTCGTCTGCTATAGGCTGTTCTACCTACTAACCATGACATAGTAGGTAAAACAAGGGAACAGAGGTCAACACAAGGTCAGTATGAAATGTGCATAAAAGAATGATTGATTTCTTATATTTACGCGAACACTACACATTGAAATAATACTAGTTTTTACGGAATTTATCGCGTATATTTAACTTTTTAAATACCCGACGTTTCAAGAGCTTTACAGCACCCATGGTCACGGGAAGGACTGAGATGTTCAACGTCCAGATGTCATAGTTAACCGCGGTTACCATAGATTAAAATTTAACTTTTGTTCCGATCTACACAGTATGAACTTATGGTATCATGAAGTCTTGCAGTTGTATGCTTGGGTTGGGATTTAATTTTATTTATTATAGGATCCCAAGCAGATGGTAGCACCCAGCCATCTTCTATTGAAATTAGGATGGTTTTTGATATCAATAGCCTCGCGAACCATCCTTGGAAGGAATCGGTGTTCTTTAGCGAGGTTTTGTGGTCTATCAAATCTGATGTAGTGACGGGGGCGATCCTGTACGTGTTCACAGACTGCAGTCTGTGAATACGTACTGTAAAGCTCTCGAAACGTCGGGTATTTAAAAAGTTAAATATACGCGATAAATTCCGTAAAAACTAGTATTATTTCAAAAGAATGATTTTTTTTTATTTATCAGGTCGAAGGTCGTAACCCTCAAAGGGTTCGAAAAATTGCCGCTCTTGGAGGGTGATCAGATGTCAAATCATTTTTAGGGTTCCGTAGTCAACTAGGAACCCTTACAGTTTCGCCATGTCTGTCTGTCCGTCTGTCCCAAAGATTTAAATAGTTAGATGCGCCCTTATTATAGTATGACCACTCCGAAATGTCTCCATTCTCAAATGAGTGAGCTCACTCATTCGCAATCAGTGCTCATTTGTGCGACAGAGAAAGTAGTATACACAATTTCTGTAAGTTAATAAGAGATGACACTATTGCATTAGTGTGCGCGCGTCAGCGTCTTGCAAATGAACACATCCAAAAATAATGCCACTGTTTTCATGGTGAAGGCGCATCTAACTATTTAAATCTTTGGTCTGTCCGTCCTCGCTTAATCTCTGTGACCGTTAGCACTAGAAAGCTGAAATTTGGTACCAATATGTGTATCAATCACGCCGACAAGGTGGTAAAATAAAAATTGGAAAAAAAAATGTTTTATTAGTGTAGCCCCCCTATGTGTAAAGTGGGAAGTGATTTTTTTTAATTTCAACCCTAACGTGTGATATATTGTTGGAAAGGTATTTAAAAATGAATATGGGTTTACTACAATCATTTTTTGATAATGTCAATAATTTCGGAAATAATCGCTCCAAAAGTAAAAAACAATGTGTCCCCCCCTCTAACTTTTGAACCATAAGTTTAGAAAATATGAAAAAAATCTGAAAAGTAGAACTTTACAAGGACTTTCTAGGAAAATCATTTTGAACTTGGATGGAAACAACAGTACCCACTACCGGGAGCAGTTACAGTAGCGCGGAGCGCTGCTGGAGCGCGAACATAATGGATACCCACCTTTAGACCCATAAGTGGGAACACTTATTGTGACGGACGGGAAACTACGGAACCCTACATTGAGCGTGGCCCGACACGCTCTTCGCCGGTTTTGAAATAGTTGTCACGCTTGGCAACCGCAGTTATTTTTACTGAATTGTTATCAGGAGTAGTTGAGTTATTATCTCCGCCACATCTTACAACACCCACTGCAAGATATAAGTTAGTGGATCCTCTTACACCGCCATTATAGTTACATTGTTATAATGTATTTTTCTTTTAAAGCCATAATTTAATGAGCAAACGCTAAAAATGTGTACTTCCGTTCTATTTGCTCGCAACGAGCCAACTGAGCGCTTTTAATGCAATTATACTTTCTTAACTCCTTTCCTCATTAGGAAGCTAAGAGAGTTGGGAAGGCAGCAACCTTTCCGACAGGCTAATTAGTATCAAAAGCTTTCTATGTCTGACATTTTTTCTTTTCCTTTCATGAATTCTAATTAGGTTCAAAAAAAGTGTAGTGTAAATGTAATTATCAATGTAAATGTCTTTTAGCTTGTACACTGTTGTTCGGTAGGCCAGCGGCGCGGCCGCGCGACTCTATCTCTTTTTCTTTCTTACTATCTCTCTCTCTCTCTCACACACACACACACACACACACACATACACACTCACATACATACATATACACTCACATACAAACACTCACACTTCGTGCGGATGTTCAGCAGAACACCTAATGAACTCACACACATTCCAGCTTAGTTCTACTGTCTTAATGTCACGTTGTCGTAGTATTTGAAACAATAATTGAATTAACTGATTTATCTTTAACGATCAACGCCGTAAGAATTTGCGAATGCTTTGTAAATACTCTATAAAACCTCACATACAAAAAAATAATGTTGAACAGTCGGAAATCTATAAATTACTTTAAGTTTGTCAATATGTATTTCACACTCGTATTACGATCGCTAATCCGACTTCTAAGCGTTGCGATTATGGTGAATCCGTCCCATACACGGAAGAGTCCGGTGATGGAGGTGGAATTTAAAGGCCGATGAAGAAGAAGAACCAGTTAGAGTGAGAGTGTGGTACTTTCCCGGTCAAGCCAAACCGTTCGTGTTGCAGCTATAATACCTTTATATTTTATATTAAAAATACTGATGCATTACAATACATATAATAAAATAATCTTCTGACTCACTACGAGCGGTGATTTATATGCCCGTTTCTAAGCTCTCATCAAACAAACTATAATCACATTAGTAGCTCAGCGACGACGGACATAAGCATATTAACTGAGATAGGGAGACGTTGCAATCCGTGATTTAGTCTACATTTCAATTCATTTTAATTATTCTTTGTTGCTTAAGTAATTTAAAAACTGACAATTTTTACTCGCAGTAATTATTTTTAAAAATTAAATTCCGATATATAACCTATAAAAATGTAAGCAAATCTTTTAGTAATTTAAAATTAATGCATGTCTGTACGTAGCTTTTTATTGAAATATGGGAAGGGTTGTTACTAATGGGTTGGGGTTGTTGTACCAAGGACGGGTGCAACATAAAAAGCGAGTGTAGGGAATAAAAATTTAAAAAGGTAGGTGAAAATGTAGGGACCATAACGATAAAAGAGATAGTTAGTGGATTTTGTGGAAATAAGACAGCTGAATGTCAGTTGTCTGCAAGAAACGAAGTAGAAGGGTTCGAAATCTAGAGAGATTGGAGTCGGTTACAAAATGTTTTTTGTGGAAGTGATGGGAAGAAGAATAGTATAGGTGTGGTATAAGATAGCTGCCAAAAGAAATGTGAAATCGAAATTAAGATGTACAATAGTGGTAATTAAGGTACACAAATCGATTACTTTCTCATAAGATGAAATAAAATCCGATCAGTCAAGGATTGCAAAGTAATCCCTAATGAGAGTTTAGTTTCTCAACATCAGTAACTGCAGTAAGAAAGAAATATTACTGTCGAGTATATAAAACACAAAGCAAAGCAAAAACAGCTTTAAGGGGAAATATAACCTCAAATGGCTTAGCAAGATCCTCCGTTATGCCGAAAATATTGCAGCATTAATTTTGAAATAAATATATGGTAAAGTTGAGGACTAATGTTAAGTACTATGTTAGACGAAAACATATTTCGTTAAAATTTTCTCGATAGAAAAATCCAAAGTTACCTCCAAACTGAACAATTAACCGCTGTTATTCATAAAATACTTTAAATAAGATCACGAAAATTTGCATGCTAACTGAACTAACTATAAAGCAGTGCTTATGTTTTTTATTTTTTTTTTTAAATAACTTTGGATATTTTTTCTATCGAGAAAATTTTAACGAAATATGTTTTCGTCTAACATAGTACTTAACATTAATCCTCAACTTTACCATATATTTATATCAAAATTAATGCTGCAATATTTTCGGCATAACGGAGGATCTTGCTAAGCCATTTGAGGTTATATTCCCCCTTAAGGACATCTGTTCATCAAAGATGAACATATGCTTAAAAAATTTCGGCATAAAGTCATATCTAAAATGATAGTAATTAATAATATGATTGGAATATTAGTTTGGATTGGACACAATAGTTAAATAATCGAAGTGTTTAATATGACTCACAGGATAGTGATGTGTTTAAAAAATTTATAAATGAAGAGAATGTATGGAGTGAAGCATTAATTACAGTTCCCGTAAATATGGGCGGAATAAAAGAAGTGTCTGTGGGTAAAGTTAGAATAGGGTATTTTACAACATGTAAAATAAAATCAAAAAATATATATTTATGACAGATTTTATAAAAAAGTAAACAAGAAATATTGATTTCTGTTTATGAAATTGCATTATAAATTTTAAAATTTCCATATTAAGAATATTTTTTTCGTCTGTTCCTCAAATCTGCAAAACGCAGTCGGCGATATTAGAATATGTCGTGACGTCACTGATCCAGCCTAAGGATATTAGTGTTCTGTGTCACTGATTAAGAGAACTAGCTAACGTGCTGTGTGAATTCGAAATGTTTAAATTATAATTACGATTATTGAGTTTTATTACGCGAATTTTATTGAAAGGCATCATGGAAGACGAATTCGTAAAAACAGAAAGTGCTAATCTACAAAATTTTTTGCCTGCGGTCTTTATGTATTCTTTTTTTAATAATTTTGTTCTGCCGAGTTGAGGAATGTTAAAACATCAGTGTAAGTACCTATTACCAACTTTTGTTTACACAAAAACACAATATCAGGTCAGAGTGTATTTACTTAATCCACAACTTAGTCCACCTGTGGTAAATGGCAAACAATTAAAAGCTACAGATGCGGTGTTACCTCTGAGGATATGCACCTAATATGGATTACCGCACTGCATGTAATAATACTGTACTAGCACTGCTATTTAGCCGTAGAAATAGGTACCTAAGAGATTGGAGGTACCTACCCAGATATCAGAAAAGAAGTCCTACCATAATAAAATACGTTTTTTTTTTACTATACTACAAAGTAATTCCGTAGGCAAATTCTTTTTTATCGACTTCAAAAAGGAGGAGGTAGGTATTCAATACGACTGTACTTTTTTTACGTGTGTTACCTAATAACTTTTCTCTGGGTGAACCGATTTTGATAATTATTTTTTTTATATGAAAGCTGATGCTTCTCGTGTGGTCCCATATAAATTTAATCAAGATCTAACTAGTAATTCTTGAGTTATCTTTAATAATGCGTATTTAATTAACTTCGAATACATTGATTCGGTCGTATTAAAGTCGGGTGTATAAACAGTTTTATTTTACCACTTGTTTGTTAAAGTTTCACATAAACATGGGACCTGTTCCCAGACCAACATGGAACAAACGTCACAGTCTCAGCATAGGTTTGTGAAGACATGCAGGCACACTCACGCACAACGAGGCGATTGGTTTTGTAAACAGTTTAATATGGAACACTAATGATTTTGGTAAAACGAATTTCTTCGTTTTTTTTTTCGTCGTTAAACCGATTTTTGTCGTTTACTAGCCTTCAAATGCAGTTTTAAATATTGAGAAAATCGTGTAAAATTCATTGAATTTTTATAGACGGTAAAGAAAAAGTGATCCGTATGATTTTAATATAAAAATGTGGATCAATACAATTATCCAAGTACTTAGACGCACCACTGAAGGACGAAATTGTTGGTTATCGAGATACAGATAACGCACATGTGAAATTGTTATTTGCAATCGGCGAAGACTTGTCCCAGGCACGTAGCGCGAAGGCTAAGGCGGTGACGTCACGGGCACAATCGATCGCAGCGGGGAAAGGGTCCTTAATAGCCGCCGCTTCCTCCGCGTCTCTCACAGGCGAGATTTATTCCGCCTAAGGATTGCATTTTGTATATAATAGCCTAACAAAGACATTCTGCGAGTGAGAAGTACAATGAAAATTCCTCGGAGTACTTTAAAGTTTTTAACAAAAACATCTATTAACAACCTCTGTGTGACTGTGCTAAGTCGTGAACAGTGTAACATTGCTTTAAATGATGTCATGCATTCACGATCGTTTAATTGATTGATACGAATGACATACAATCTACGTGATTTCGTATTCGATATTCGCCATAATTATTTGATTGGCATGTCATGCAACACCACAGTTTGTTCGGAAACTGTGTCAATGATGCACTACAAGACTACCTCGAGAATGCCAGTGTTAACCCAAGCGAATATGGTAAATATTTTTAAAACAATAAGGAATTCGTGATGTTATTAACATCAATGTACAAAAACGTTAAACATAAATTAACAAAAACTAGGGAAATCTTTCTTTGAACAATTATTTTTAAATTATTTTGCATATGACAAACAGCTCAGATAAGGAAGGGGTCATTGGTATTTGGAATGCAGGGTTTACTCATATGTGAAAAAAAAGTTTAAATATGTACTATGAGAGTCTGTTCGTGCGTTACTGTCTAGGCCCCATTTTGAATCTTGCTTTTACTATAATGCTAAATCAATTTTAATTAAGGTAAATTCAATTTCAATAAAAAATTAATAATAAGTAGTTAAATTTAGGAGCCGTGGTAGCTCAATTGGTTAGCGCTCGCTGTAAAGTCACATTACGCGAGCAACCCGGGTTCGATCTCCGCCGGCACTAATGAAATTGTTAATTGCAATTTAAAGTGCTGATTTACTACGTACAAGTGGTGAAGGAAAATATCGCTTGGAAAGCTGCTTGTCTGAGAAATAAAAAGAAATATTTCTCGAAGACATGTGAAGTTCGTCAACACGCATTGGGGCAGCGCGGCGTACACTTCCTTGCCCTAAGAGCCTCTCAGAAATGAGGGGAGGCCTGTGCCCAGCAGTGGGACGTATAATATAGGCTGTAACTATAACTTGAGAAAAATTTACTTTAAGTTTTTTTATTTTATATTTTTCCTATTTATTACGTTCATAAATATTATTATCCTTGAACCTCTAGGCGTTATATTAACGACGATTTACTAGATTTAAAGTTACAACGTGTAGATAGGGCATATTTTTTATTGCTCTTTTTCATCCGACTTAATAAATTATATTTAATTGTTAAATTAACACTGACTTATTTTTTTATTTTGTCAGCTAAAACTGACTTAACTGACAAATGAAATCGGAGGCCATAAGATCTTTTTGCCGTTTCGATACTCGCTAGTTACGACGAACATAGAGTACTTAGCATAAACACTCATGCCTATCACCCAGAGAGTAGGCAGAGACTACAGACTTCTTATTTAGCACGAACTTGGAACACCTCTCTCGCCTCCTCCACATCCATATACCTGCACATAAATGCTCGTCGGTTAAGGGTACTCTTAATTTGACCCAATTGCAATTTATCCCCAATTTGATCGATAAAATTTCGCCTAGGACGTCCCTTTCCGACTCTGCTGTTCACTTCTGCAACATAAATATGCTTTCTACATGGCCAAACCACCGAAACATTCTTTTCTTAATTCTGGTCACAACATTATCTTGCAAAGCACACTCTTCTCTTTTCACACAATTTCTTTTTTTTTTTTTTTTATAGGATAGGGTGACAAACGAGCACACAGTCCACCTGATGGTAAGTGGTTGCTGCGGCCCATAGACAGCTACATCTATCTTCCATTACAAATCAAAATGCAGATGCGTTGTCACCCGTGAGGACTGAGATGGAATGCCTCATTTCCAGTAAAAAGGGTCTCCGGTTCTCTACACTCACCATACGAAATACAGCAGCATAAAGCTACTATTTCACGCTGGTATTCTGTGAGAGCGTGGTCCTTCCCCGGTCGAGCCGACCCATTCGTGCTACAACTATACTACTAATATAATTGCAGCATGGCTCTACCACGAAGAATTTCTCACACTGTAACTCAAAGTCATCCCTAACATACTCACTTCGTCATACCCTAGAATACTTACTTCGTCAGTTAGCAGGGTTTACAAAGTGAAAGTATCTCACCTAGGCACATATTTAATAAGCCTAGATTCATTGACGTCTTTAATAAACTAATAAAAGTGTCAATCTTTTGGGCACCGTTGAACAAATTACACAGTACAACTTACAAATACAAAAGTTGGTCGGTATGAATGTGAACAAGATAATCAATATATCTTTCGAAAACTGAAATTATCACTTTGATTTTTTTTATTAGCTTTATTAGGATCTTTTT
This sequence comes from Parnassius apollo, assembly GCA_907164705.1. Taxonomy (NCBI): domain Eukaryota; kingdom Metazoa; phylum Arthropoda; class Insecta; order Lepidoptera; family Papilionidae; genus Parnassius; species Parnassius apollo. Next base: position 4,416,545 of record CAJQZP010000851.1, read on the forward strand.
ACTAGGAAGCTTTTTGAATTTCACTACTGAAAACCGTCCCGTTCATTAATATTTGTCTTTTTTTCGGTAACAAAAAACGTATGACCGGTATCAAGCAGTCAAATACGTGTTTATTAAACAGAAACATTTTTCGTCGCTTTCAGTGAAATACCTGTTTCGTAATGATTTCTTAAATTTACGATTTTATCGCGTTTATTTAACTACTTTCACTTATTTTTAATTCCCGACGTTTCGGGTACTTTACAGCACCCCTGGTCACGGGGTGGACTGAGATGTTTGACGTCCCAATATCATAGCTAGCCCGGCTACCTTCAGTTTTTTAATATTAATTTTTCGGTCCGATCTACACAAAACGAGCTTACAGTATCTTGAAGTCTGGCAGTGGTATGCTTGGGTTTGGGTTTAATTTTGTTAATTATAGGATCCCAAGCAGATGGCAGCACCCATCCATCTTCTCTATTGAAATTAGAATGTTTTTTTAATTTCAATAGCGTATCATCGTTGGTAGGAATCGGTGTTCTTTTGCGAGGATTTATAGTTTATCAAATCTGCTGTAATGGTGGGGACGATCTTGAACATGTTCACAGACTGCAGACTTCCCGGAGCGTTGGTGCTTCACGTCAGCTATATGTTCTTTCACGCGGGTTTTATGGATCTTTTTGTTTGACCTATGTAAGAGATATCAGACCATGTGCATACCATACCAGACTCTGGTCAGACCATACTAGACAGTAGGTGTGGTCTGGGCACAACCCAGGAAGGATCACGTTCGCACAAATATTTGCATGAAATGGTTGCATAAAGATGCTGTATTTCGTATAGCGAGTGATGAGAACTGAAGACCTTTTTCTATCTGTCCGGGCTATACTTCGAAATATCTGAACCGGTTGTAAATAAACACTACGAACAGAGAGACAGCAATGCCAGAAGTGATCTAGGTTCTAGGCTATATTTTATCAGAATAACTTGAAATTATTTTTTAAAAAAGCAAAAAAAAATAGTCTTTGATTATATTAAACGCCAACATGCCTAATTAACGCCACGTTGTTAGATTCTACCCAGGCGAAACTAGGGCGAGTCACTATTTAAATAGTAAAAAAAGAACAGCGGATTGTTTCCATCATTTTAATTAATCAAAACAAACAAAAAATAACAAGTAATTAATATGAAGTACCGCTTTTTGATCGGCTCATTGTACATATTATGCAGTAATTAAAATAGCAATTAATAATATGTGTTGGTGTCGTGTTATGTTCACGTATTGTTCGCATACCCATTGTACATAACATTGTGGTCGGATGTCCCGTGAGTTGAGGTAACAAAGGGAATACGCTGGCGCATGGTGTTCCATTATAAACGCAATAAAGGCAGTTATGTTGTAAATCACGAACATCAGAAATAATTAGGACATACTGCATTTACGTGGTAGAGCCACGCTGCTATTATTAGTTGTAGCACGAATGGGTAGACTCGACCTGGGTAGGACCACGCTCTCACAGAATACCAGCGTTAAATAGCAGATTAACGCTACTGTGTTTCATATGGTGATGTAGAGAGCTGGTGACCCTTTTTACTGGAAACGAGGCATTCTATCTTAGTCCTCAGGGGTGACAACATATCTGCATTTTGATTTTTAATTGATAATAAATGTAGTATGTATAATGTATGGAGCACAGCATCCACTTACTATGATATGGGGACGTCAAACATCTCAGTCCTCCCCGTGACCATGGGTGGTGTAAAGCACCCGGAACGTCGGGAATTAAAAATAAGTAATTAAAAATAAGTAAGACACACGATAAAATCCGTATAATTTTTTATAGTTTTATTCAATGTGTAGTGTTCGCGTAAATAAAAGAAATCATTATATACCTTTTTTAATTTATATACCTTTTTAATATACCTTTTTTACTAATAACGAGGCGTTCCAGCTTGGTCCTCCGGGATGACAATGCCTTTACATTTTTATACTTAAACGTCGAGAATAAATGAAGATTTCTAAGTACAAACTTAGGTGGACTGTGTGCTCATTAGAAAAGCTTATTTATATGTACCTATAAATAATATTACATGCTTTAAAATTCGATATGTCTTTCTTTCAAAACACTCAAAACAAAAAAACAACTAAAAATAATACGACGAGCTCAAGTTTCACAATCATTAAAAATTCTTCGCTAAATTAAAATGAAACTGATTTCCATTGACATAAGATATATTATATAAAGAAGGCCACCGACAAATGGACATTCACTAATAGCTATAACTGTTAAAAATCAAAATAGGACGGTGACCATCCATTTACTTTATATCGAAATTGTTGAATTTGAAACTAGAAAACATTTTTTGTGGATTATAGATATTCATAGAGTAACACAGGCCACCGGCGGGCCTGAGAGGAGTAGCCATAGCGTTTTTCTCAGATACAGAACTGTCTGTAATTTTTTACGGTGGGAAATATGCGCACACAAGAACAATCGTCTACGAAACCCACACATAACAATTAATACAATAAACTAACAATCTCACATACACATAGATTAGGGCTGCCATACGTCCCGGTACACCGGGACATGTCCCGGTTTGAAGCGTTGTGTCCCGGTGTCCCGGTCAACAGGTCATTTGTCCCGGTGTGCACACAATTCGCAAGCTACCCCTGTGTAGTTAAGTGCAGCGTCTGCGATCGGCGAGTGGTTGAAGTGGAGCGGAGTCGAGCGAGCGAGCCTAGCTGCCTTCTTTGATTATTAACACGTGCGCGTAGGGTTGCCAACTTTTTCAAAGGAAAATAACGTATATTCCTTTCAGACGGTTATATACACTATAATTATTACTATTCCACCGAAACAACAAACGTTGAGCATAGAGTACAGAGTACAATATATACTGGAGACATTGACTGACACTTGACTGTACTGACAGTACAGATTTTTCGAAAGTTGTATGATAATGTATTTTGTTGTTATTCTGTTCTGTGTATGTGTGAAAGTATAAAATGATTGGAAATTCTGAGTAATGGACTGAGTTAAATTCAGAAATTTGGCAGAATTCTTGCTTTCATTCAATTCACACAATATTTCACGCATAAGTTAGAATAAAGTATTTTAGATACTTTTTTCTTATTCAAAAGTATAAAGTATAATCAAGCAAAATACCGTAAGATACGTTATTTTAAAGTATAGTTGGCAACACTACTTGCGCGTCCCGCGCCGCGTGCCCCTCCGCCCTCGCGCCTTGAACGTCACGCGTCGTCGCAGTGTTTCGTTTGATTGCTTTAGAGAACAACGTACTTAATTTGCGCTGCGCGTTATCCTGTATTTCGTAGTTTAGTTTTTTTATTGCCAGTCTGGTATTTTGCTAAAAAGTCATGCCAAAAAGAAAGTGTTTGTTTTCGGACGATTATACTAAAGAGTGGTCATTCATTAAAAGAGGAAGAAATGATTATGAAGCCTTTTGTTCAATTTGCGGCTTTCATATATCTGTCAGTCACGGCGGTAAGTCAAGTGTCAAAGACCATATCCAAAGTAAAAATCACAAGACGAAATTATCAGTTGCATCAACTTCTAGAGATATATCGACATTTATGATCACGCAATGTACTGCCGAAGACATGTTAATATGCGCTGCCGAACTGACCACAGCTTATAAAGTCATAAAGCACCACCAATCGTTTAGCTCTTTAGATTGTACGACAAAACTGAATGCCGTAATGTATCCTGATTCAAGTATCGCAGCAAAACAATCAACTGCAAGAACAAAAGCTACTGCTATCATTAAACACATTTTAGCTCCACACTCGATCGCGCAAATTAAAACAGAAGTCGAAAAAGTTCCTTTTTACGGCATTTCAACCGATTCTAGCAATCACAAAGCCGAAAAGTTATTTCCACTGCTGATACAGTACTTTACGGAAAAAGAAGGACTGCAAATTAAATTACTAAAAATAGACTCATTGCCGAATGAAACATCTGATACAATCACTTCATTTTGTATAAAATCGTTGCAGGATCAGAACATCCCCGTACAAAATATTGTTGCTTTCAGCGGGGATAACACAAACACTAACTTTGGCGGAAGAGATAGGTACGGAGTTAACAATGTTTTTTTTAAATTAAAGGAGATTTTGTCCAAAGATATTGAAGGCATCGGTTGCCCAGCGCACATTCTGCACAATACAGCGTCCACTGCTGCCGATGTGATGTCGATTGACGTGGAGTCTATTGTTCTGAAAATTTTCAAGTATTTTTCCATATTCACTGTAAGAGTGGAACGGCTTAAAGATTTTTGTGAGCAAGCAGCAATAGAATACAACAATATACTCTCACATTCCAGAAGTCGGTGGCTTTCACTACTTCCAGCAATTGAACGCATACTAAAGTTATGGCTGCCATTGAAAGAATTTTTCGCTAAGGAAGCAAAAGCCCCAAAAGCTGTAGTCGATTTTTTTGCTGATCCCTTATCAGAAGTTTACACACTTTTTGTGCACAGTCAAGCATTTCTGATTGAAAAACAAATTAAAAAGATTGAAAAATCAGTTATTACCATTGTTGAAGTGAAAAATGTATTACAGGATACAAAAAAACAGTTGAGTGACAGATTGATAAATAAATATTTAGGCAATCAAACAACACAACTTTATAACAAACTAAAGAATGAAGGCACAATTAATACAAGTCAATCCGAAACATTTGACAAAGAAACAGGAGATTTCTTTAACACTGCTATATGTTATCTCGAACAGTGGACAGAGCCGATGACAAAATTTGATGTTTTCGCTTGGATGATTTTAAATGATATTCCTCAATGGCAACAAGTAGAAGAAACTACAAAATATTTAAATGAAAAGGATATAGGAATAGATGATTCAATGTATGAAGAATTTATGTACTTAAAATCGTTTATTGAATGTGAAATCAGCGATGAATGGAAAGCTAAAAATATGGAAGCAAAATGGAAACACTTTTTTGAAAAAACCGAAGAACTGGAAAGAAAAGCAAATCTTCTTAAAATGTGTCAATATATTTTTGCAATCCCAGGCCACAATGCTCACGTAGAACGAGTGTTTTCGTTAATTTCAGCGCAGTGGACGAAAGAACGAAGTTCACTCAGTGTAAGCACAATCGAAAGCATCATTCAATGCGTTTATAATTATAAAATGTCATGCACGGAATTTTATAATTACGTCAAAGGGGAAAAGGAATTACTGAAAAAGGTTAAAAGTACAGAGAAATATGAATGGGCAAAAAAAAGGACGTAGTGTAAGAGTTTCTTATTTTTTGATTAAATTTTCTTAAATATTACCAGTGTTTTTGTATAATCCATGATTTACCCTATTTCTGTTCTAAATGTCCCGGTCGGCGTCTCGGAATTTATGGCAGGCCTAACATAGATACATTATAACAGTATCGCTCGGAGACAGACTCGGATCAGTCGGATCTCGGATCATTAGATCGATCATATTGTATAAGGGCAAGCGGCTTGTAAACAAATTGGAAACCATACGACCATTATTATTCTAATTTTTAAATTTAAAAAAAGGGAAATAGCAATAAGTGATTAAAAATTACTTAAATATGAAAAATAACTGGTAGATCCACTTTTGCAGCAAAAAAAAAATGAACAATTCGGCATTTTTGTAGTATGTCGATTCAGCCGCGCAACTAGATTTAGCTTCGTGAGGAGTGCGGCGGCAACTAGTTTTATTGTAAGCATAGGACCGCGTGGACTAATACTTAGACAGAGGGGAACACCTATAGTAGTGGCTACTCTCCTCCAGTTCGCCGGTGGCCCATGTTGCTTTACTTATATATGTATTATACAGCGACGATTTAAAATTGTTTTTCTGTTTTGGTATCAAGACGTATTTCCGAAATTGCAATTATTTAAGAAGCATGGAATTACAAGGTCCAGAAAATAAAATATTTCTGTAAAAACAAAATTACTCGGATGGTTTGTAAGCCCTTGCATTATAAACCGCTTATAATTTGTTCTGTAGAGGAGATAGACGCTTCTTCACACAGATCTTTAACAATAGGTACGTTTATTTAAAAACTTTACATCGAAACCTTAGTTCTTCTCTCTTTCAGATCCGATTTTTATTTCATATTTGCTAACTTATGTTTTAGAAAAATATTGAAACATTAGATGACGTAATGTGATGATTCGTATTTTATATGAATTAGATATGAACTGCAAAAAATTGAGTCATACGATATTGTGTATGACGCACCCTATTGGTGTCGTGATCGCAGGCATTTCTCGCTCACGTGCTCCGCGAACTATCAATGCGGATTAGGCAATACAAGCAAATACAAGGCCGACACAACACGTCATCGCAACGGACACTTATCTGGAGTCCACCTTTTTGCTAATAAAATAAAATCATGGATCGACGTTTGAAGCAAATACAGGGGCTGATTGAATTAAGAAATGCTTAAAGTTGCTCTCTCTCTCTCTCTCTCTTCACTTCATGACAGTAAAAAGAGACAGATATCGATAGCGATAATGAACGAATTTATGTAAGGCCAAAGATTATTGAAAAAAGCGCTAGCAAGCGCTTACAAGCACTAAAATAGTTTTCGGCCAGGACACGATTGCTACTTCAGTAGCGCTGACACAATCCGCCATTTTGCTTATTTAATTTGTTTGTTTTGAAGTAGAAATTATAAATTGTTTTGTGCAGTATTAGTTTTAAGTAATATGACATGAATAGACATATACATGCTATTAAAAATTCATGATTGGTAAGTTTTTAATATGAATACTTTACAAACATATATTTAAATTGGGCTAGGTTCCCCGGTTAAAACTAACATCGTGTCCTGGAGGAAAATAGCTACTTACGATTTGACAGCGCTTACCGCTTACGATCGCCATTTTGCTTACAAGCGCTTTTTTCTGCCAAACGCACCCAATATTTTGATTTATTCACTCATTATTCGGAACAGAAATAGTGCATAGATTGCTTATTCATAACGTTTCATTAGCAGTTAAAAAAATTGATCACCCAATTTCAACCTCGGTATGCATATATTGCACATGTGCAATCACTAAATCTAAATCAATTATTTAGGCCGTATAAACCATGCGGGATTATAAACCGCGACTCAAACGCCGCCGCACAGCGCTTAGCCACCGCGCAAGCCCGTCATCAATTCTGGCATGTTTTACTAACATGTATTAAAATTTTACGACACAACGTCGCTGAACAAAGGTGAAAGTTTGGGTCGCCATCTAAGTTAGAAGTCTTGATAATATTCCGAGAAAGGTCAGCGTTTACTTTATTTAACTTCTAAATTTTTACGGCCCGTGGTAAAAGTTGACAATAAAATGACCGGACATTTATTTGCCAATCCAGCTGCTGACTACGTTTGTCCCGATAATCTATTTTTTTAAACATTTAAGTAACAAAAGAGCTAATGGACAATGTAATGGGAAGCTACTACATCCCATGGTTACAAAGCTACGGTTGCTTTTATCACCTTTGAGAACTAAGCTGAAACGTCTTACTATAACTATACTGATTTCCCATAACTGTTACTGTTTCTACTATTAATTCGTCTATCTTCAGAGAGATCAAATAATATCCAACAGCAAAATTATTTATAGATTAATTTTTATTTCTGAAAACACTTCACTTAATTGCGCCAGTAAATGCTTCATAATGTTGTTTAGGTGTTTCATAAAATATAATACCGTCATATTATTAAGAAAATATAACCTCCATTTAAGGGGATATAGTAAGTCAGCTCAAATTCTAATTTCGCCCCCACTTCCCCGCGCGTTGTATGCTATGTAGCGACATGTTTGTAATCAATGATACTGTAAGTAGAAAGGTCGTTAGACGCTTATTTCATTAGGTTTATCATATTTATGCCTGTTTCTTAACGCCAACCCAGTCGCTTCTTATTTTTATCACGGTATTATTTCCCATTTTAATTTTACGTCGTCCTGTTGCGTAATGTCTATTCTGATCGTAAGCGACACAACTTCTCCCTTCAAAAGCCTTACCGATACTAACGGCTAACGGGGCGACCGGAATCAAGCTTCAAGACGCCGATAGTTTAGGTAATTTCTTTTTACAGTGAAAATAATGATATTTTAAAAAGTTAATAACATAAGCACTGCTTTATAGTTAGTTCAGTTAGTATGCAAAGTTTCATGATCTTATTTAAAGTATTTTATGAATAACAGCGGTTTATTGTTCAGTTTGGAGGTAACTTTGGATTTTCTTTCTATCGAGAAAATTTTACGGAATCGTGTTTTCGTCTAAAATAGTCCTTAACATTAATCCTCAACTCTACCATATATTTATTTCAAAATTAATGCTGCAATATTTTCGGCATAACGGAGGTTCTTGCTAAGCCATTTGAGGTTATATTTCCCCTTAAGATGTTCATCAATCACAATGGACATTCTAACAGTGATACGGAAATCGTATCTATTTCCTATTTGATTGTTTTACATTTGAGATATATTATGAAAAGATTGCAATATACAAGTATACTGTTTATATTATCTTTCATCTGTTTGGTTGTTTTCGTAGACGAAAACATTTTAAAATAATTAAGAAAAGACAAGCCGCAAAAGAGTTTTAGCCTAAGAGTATTTACAAGCTTTCTAGGGCAAGAGTTTTTACAATAATTCGCTTAGTTTGAAGTTGAGACATGGTAAGCAAATAGCCTTTAAGAAAACATTTTTTCCTCTTTAACTAAAGGATTTTTAAGAGTACTTTCTTGCTTTGTAGACGCATACATACGTATCCTAATATAGGTGTGTAATTTTTGTATAGGTATGTAATTGGTTTCTCGATAACGGCTCTATCAATTTGGATAAAATGTTGTATTTGGATAATGTTATAATTTCCTTACGTTATAATCTTAGTCGTATTAGTAGTATAGTTGTAGCACGAATGGGTCGGCTCGACCAGGGTAGGACCACACTCTCACAGAATACCAGCGTCAAATAGTAGTTTAATGCTGCTGTGTTTCGTATGGTGAGTGTAGAGAACCGGAGACCCTTCTTACTGGAAACGAGGCATTCCACCTAAGTCCTCACGGATAATAACGCATCTGCATTTTGATTCGTAATGGAGGATAGATGTAGATATCTATGGGCCACAGAAACCACTTACTATCAGGTGGGCTGTGTGCTCGTTTGTCATCGTATCTTATAAAAAAATCCTCTTGGTCAATAATTATCTACTGAATATTAATCGTCCCGTATTTTCCCGTGGATGATATATGAGGCAACTGAGGTAAAAGTTAAAATCTTAAAATATGCTAAACAATAACTATGAAATGATTTATCGGATTCAAAAAAATCAGATTACTGACAGAAAATACCGCCGAGTATGCAATTAGACGCTGTGCTCCATCACCGGTGTGAAAGGTTGCGATCGCTTAATTCAAGGCGAGATAAGCGTAACGATTACGGCAATTTTTCAGAATGTGTGAGAGCTTTAACAGGACGATGAAAATGACAAAGTACATCATGATGGTTCGATAAAATTTTGACATCAAGAGCACGTGACTCAGAATCAAACTCGTTGCGCCGTGCAGGCATCATTGATTTTGTAAAAAAATCTATTGAATGAGAATATCAAGATTCATTATTGAAATTTCCGCAGAATTGGATAACAGGACCAAACAGGTTTCATTCCAGAATTATCAAAAATTGTAATAGCTAAATAATTTTTATATTGTGCATGTTTATAACATTTTACTTAATTTCAAGGAGAGTTTCATATTTATTTAAACCACAAAGCAAAAAAATTAAAACCAATTAGTTTTATAAAATTTGCAACAGCTATTCATCTTGATTTAGTGGTCAGCATAGGAAATACGAAAGTATAAAATCTATAAGTAATTATTCGGCGTTAATCTAATACAAAAATTGCATGTAAATCAAATTTAAAAAGAAAATGAAAAAATTGTTTATTAGGTAAACAAGAGGTAGCTTTTCCTTTGCAATCTGCCGTTACAGCAGTCCAGGTTTGATTCCCGCCAGCAACACATAATAAATAATTGGTAGCACCAAAATCATTCGAAGAATATTTCGTAGAATAGTGTAGTCCACCCACACAGCGCGCCGTACTAATTCCTCCTCATAACCCTCATAGAAATGGTAGGAAAACCTGTACCCAGCAGAGGGGTGTATATAATTATGCTGCAACTTTAGTATTTACTTTACTATCTATCGTAAGAAAACTTTACCACATTATTACGCAAAACTATAAAGCTATGTGTAGATTCGGTTAAATAGCTAAGATATATATTTAATAATTATTTAATTTTTTATTGAATGCGATGAAGGACTTCCTTGTTTGTATGACGACTTTTAGCACCTCCTGCGCACTTGATAACTTTGTTTAGTATGGTCTCGAGTTTGCAAACATGTTTTCACCAATATATTAATCGTATTCAATATTTTACGACCAACTTTCGCGGTTTGCAAGACCGTAAGAAAAAATGGAACATTGTTAGAAAACAAAAAATGAGTACACATAACATGAACATCTGCTATCCGAGTGATGCTGCTTACTGCGGCGAATAATCATTCACGGCCCGTTGGATAAACGGGTCTTAAGATTTGTGTGTGTTCACTATTAGAGATTTAAAATATAAAAAAATGGTGACTTACTTTATCGAAGGCGAGGGGTCGATGTCGAGGCACGTCGGCGAGGTCCATGGCGGCAGCGGGGCGGTGCGGGGGACGCGGGCGCGGGGGATGCGCGCGCGCCGCTAGCCGACCTCCATGGGCGTCTGCCGCCGGGGCCGCATGCCGCTCGCGCCCGCGCTGCGCCCCCGACACCTGTACACGTACCACCACGTCAGTTTAACACCAACACGCCCACATCAGGGGGAAGGAGGGGGGGATTTAACAGACCGGAAAACCTCTTAGATAGGAGAGGTACTTCCACAAACACTTATTTTAAGTGGAAGAGCCACGCTGCAGCGATATTAACCATAGTAGAAGCACAATTGGATCGGCACGATCGGGGAAGGAACACGCTTTAACAGAATACTATCCTAAAATAGCAGCTTAATGCTGCTATTTCTTTTTGTAGAGAACTGGGGACTGAGTAGACTGAGATTAAAGGGATGACAACGCGTCTACATTTTGATTCTTAATCGAGAATAGATGTAAGTGTCTATGGGCCACAGCATACACTTATCATCACATGAATTGTGCGCTCGTCTACCACCATTATTTTATAAAACATTCCAAAATTGGCTTAGGATTAGCATGCGAAATATAAAACAAAAAAGTGTAAATGGTGTCAACTTTTTCAAATAATAGCCAATTCTGCTGTGTACCATTCAACAGTGCTGAACTCAAATCCCACAAATACTTGCCATCTGACACGTTGTTGTAAAACCAATGTCCAACTATGGTGTTGATTAATGAGTTGCCGCGCTAAGGTCCGCAGGTTCGAATCCCGCCCGGAACTAGTACCTATTATATGGCCTACAAATAATTGTACCGGGTCTGGATTTTTGTCCTTGTGAAATTTATGTATTTAAACTGTCCCCATGATATAGGAGAAAAAAATCTGTATCCTGGAGGCGTTTTACATACATTATCAACAGTCACGGTGATAAAAACATAAAACATTTAGACATAGCCACAATAAAATTGTACCTTCAAAAAATTTAAATCGCTACAGTTTTGTAGGAGGAAATAGAACACAGAGAATACGGAATTATGATTTAGTCAATTTACTATGGGTATATTCAGTGTTGCTTCTATACACAGTAATCTATGGTTGCTTCTCTCGGTTGTTTAGCTCGGTCGTTCAGGCACAGCGCGTCAAGTATAGACTGTTTTATTTTATAAACCTATTGAAATTTTGTCCGGATAACCTTTTTTGCGTAAAAAAATCTTAACAATGTGAGACTCATATGTATCAGTGAAACGTTTACAATTGAATGCAATGTACCTACATATTTCGTTATATTTAAAAATGCCAATTCATTTTTAAAAACATTTTACAATAATTATAAAAAATAATTAAAAGAATATATAAATATATTCCTCTACGGATACGTCAGGTAATTGTCATCGATGGGGTCTTTGTATATATATACTCATTCGACATTTTATATAAACAACGTCGAGCTGATTTATTCGAATGATTACAGTATATATCAGCACTCTGATACCGATGTAAATACTGGTAAGATACATAATGCAGTAGCGACGCGTTATTATTTGCGTTCTCGTGACGCTCTTTGAATGTTTCGATTGCATACAAATAATTTCCGTGCATGATTGATGTGGTTCTAAACGTTTGGATTATCTAGGCACTTGTAAAGCGTTGAAATTCTACAACAAAACAAACGTAACAAAAAATTCCTGCATATTTAGATTTATTATCAGCACCAGACTCAGATTAAAGAAACGTGAAATAAAATGAATGCCAAAGACCCTTACCTCTTAAGGATTTTAACAAAATGTAGTCTTACATCTTAACTAACTATATGCTCCAAGAAGTCCGCAGTCTATGATAAGGGTGCACACGAGCACACAGTCCACAAGATGGTAAGTGGATGCTGCAGCCCATAGCCATCTACATTTATCCTCTAAAACAGCAAGCGGCCAAATTTTACCGCTTTGATATTCGGTCAAAATTCAAGCGGTCAAATATGACCGCACCCACCCACAGCACTTTAACCCATAAAAACTTGTATTTAGAGACTACCTTTCTATGAAGAAGTTTGGCAATATAGAATCAATATGAATTTTTCTAACCTCTAGTGGAATAAAAAAACAGTTAGTCTATGGATATTAATTTATATTCTACGTTCATTACGTACGCCGTTTGTTGTGTTGATTTTTGGATTTTTTTTGTGTTTTATTAGTATTTTTCTATAGTGTTTTATCATAAAATTGTTATAAATTTTTTGTGTGAATATAATTTATATTTTTACGTAAATAATTTAGAGTAATATACACAAATAATTGTGATTTTCACGCTGCCGACATCCGCTTGGTATTTCTTTGTTATCAAAATACAATAAAATCTTTTTGTAATTAAGTAAAACCTGACTTTTGTTTAGACCACAAGTTATTCTTGATTAAGAATCAAAATGCGTTATCACAACTGAGTACTAAGAATACAATGCAACATGAGTACAATGCCTCGTATCCAGTAAAAAAAATCGGGTGGCGCTGTGTGGGGGCATACGGCTTCCTATAATATATTAACTGTGAATATATCCTAATCCTCCTAATAATTCTATAATGTAATAAATAAATTCTCCTACCCTATAATCTAAAAGTAAATAAAAAAAATCTAATAATCCTATAATATATTAACTGTAACACACACACACACACACACACACACACACACACACACACACACACACACACGCACGCACGCACGCACGCACGCACGCACCGCACGCACGCACGCACACACGCACGCAAGCACGCACGCGCACGCACGCCACACACGCACGCACGCACGCACGCACGCACGCACGCACGCACACACACTTACACGCACGCACGGACGCACACACGCACGCACGCTCGTAAGCTTGCACGCAAGCACACACACACGCACAATCGCACTCACGCACGCACGAACACACGCACGCAGGCACGAACACACGCACGCACATACACACACACGCACGCACGCACGCACGCACGCACGCACACAAGCACGCACACGCACACACATACACACACACACACACACACACACACACACACACACACACGCACACACACATGCATGCACGCACACACACGCACACACACACACACACACACACACACACACACACACACACACACACACACACGCACGCACACGCACACACACATACACACACACACACACACACACACACACACACACACACACACACACACACACGCACGCACGCACACATGCACGCACGCACGCACGCTCGCATACACACACACACACAGAGAGAGAGAAAGAGAGAGAGAGAGAGACATACGGACAGCATCGCAAAAATAACCAGGATAGTTTCCTAGGACCTAGAAACGTCGAGATCTGATAAATGCTAGATTTTCAAAAACCGGAGTGAGAACAATAGCTTCCCCATATTTAGAAAATCATTAAGAAACATCAATCATAATGAAAGTTAAAAAAAAAACTTTTTTTTACTATATTTTATGATGTAGCGCAAGCGTTCGATAAAGTGAAAATGTGAAAAGTGAAAATTTGATTGACAAGCTTAATGCCGTGGTAGCCGCGGTAGATCAGGGTCTAAGCGTTCCCTGTAGATATCTCAGAACGCGAACACCCGCGTTCTAGCCCCACCGGCACTAATGATTATTAATTGCAATTTTTAGTGCTGATTTAGGTAACACATACTCGGCGGTGAAGGAAAACATCGTGAGCAAACCTGCATGTTCGAGAAATAAAAAAATATTACGACATTTGAAGAGCACTAACACGTAATGGGACAGTGTGGCGGACATTTCCTTGCTTTAAAATTCTTTCAGAAATGTGAGGAGGTCTGTGCCCAGGTACGTAGTATGTCCCATAGGCCCTAACTTTTCTTTGTGACTTTACTAAGGTGCTCATGCTCCCCAAGCAATCTTTACGCAATATTTTCGTCCAAGTAGACTTACAAAGATACAAAAAAGTTAATAAGTACTCCCACGCCGCCTTAACCGGATAACCTGCTAAAAATAATAATATCGATTTTCGACCTCCAGATTGAATTTCGGTCACGGTGACCAAACTAAACGCAGATCAACCATCTGTATAGGATTAAAGTAGAGTAAAACAGGATCACAGTGTCGGATTATATGCGCAAGCATAGGTTCACTGCACTGTTGGTACTCTCTATTCCTCTCATAGTCTAATGGGACGGCAAAACGACACGACCAAGGAGAGATCAGGCTCAGGACCTACGGCTTTACGTGCTTTCCGAGGTACGGGGGTGGAACACCGCAAATACCTTGCCTCCGGGCCGCTACTGAGAATTCCGCGACAGAAAAACTCAATACCCGTTTTTGTCCAGTCCTGGGATTTGCACCTCGGACTCCATTATCAGCAGTCCCGTTTACGACTTCTAAACTAAAGAGGTAGTACTGCTTCCTAAACAGTTTTTCTTTTAAGCAGAAAAACTCTCAAGCTTATACAACATATTTTTTATATAAAACTAGCTTACCAGGCAGACGTTGTTTTGCCCTTTTCGACGACCCTTTGTCATGTCCTATTAAAAATCCTTAAATTAGCAAAAAAAAATTGTAGGTCACTCATGGGCAAAAAACTATCCTATCTCTCAAGTATCCTATCTTTCAAGTACAAGAGTAGTTTAGGAGTCCATCGCGGACAAACAACGTGACACGTAATTTATATATATTAAGATAGCATGACAAACGAGCACACAGTCCACGAGATGCTGAGTGGATGCTGTGCCCCATGGACATCTACACTTATCCTCGATTACGAATCAAAATGCAGATGCGTCGTAACCCGTGAGCACTAATATGGAATGCTTCTATTCCAGTAAAAAGGGTCTCCGGTTCTCTACACTCAATATACGAAACATTACAAATAGCAGCATTAAAATGATGTCAACAAAAGAATATCAATGATGTGTACTGCATTGTACGCTGGTATTTGTGAGAGCGTGGTTCAGCCACGGTCGAGCCAACCATTTTGCTACAACCATATTACACAGGTGCAGCGTGGCTCTACCACATAAAAACGTACTTGGTAAACACTTACTCTATTAAGCAGAAAAACACTCCTGCTTAAACTAAATACGACAAGTTTAAAGTAGAAGCAGTAGCATACAAATAAGACTTTATCACTTTTCTTAATTACCTGCAGACTTCTAGTAGCAAAGAGAAAATAAGCCCAGATAATCTCAAAATACTTATATCAAAGTATTATATTTAGGTGACTTATTGTTTTCTAACTTGATTATGTTTTATAGCCTACTGGCAGTCCGCCACGGCTTCGCACGGGTAATTTCTGGATCTCGACAACAGCGCCACCTGGAGGGTCTAATTGAGTTTTTAAACCGTCCCGGGACAAAACCAAAAAAGTATATCAAAATCGTTTGAACCGTTTTCGAGTTTCAGCGAGACTAATGGACTGCATTTGATATTTACGTATAAAGATAATCCTAATAACAACTTAAGCTAACGATAAGTTCCGCATAGAAAGCAGTCCATATCGTTCTTAAAAGATTGTTGGAATAAATTACATGATCACGTATTGTGGACAATTCCACAATACGTGACACACGATAACTGCTCGCAACAATGTTCAAATTTTTACAGTGAAAATTATTTTCGAACCAACTTATACATCAATATATCACGAGCGAGTCGCTTACCTACTGTTATAGAAATAGAACTTCTCGATACCTTGATAAGCCATGCTGATGAATTGACGAATTCATCTACTGAAGTCATTTGATAACTGTTCCTACCTGAAAATTGAATACGAAATTGTTCACACAACAGTTTGGACATTAATTCTAAAATTTATGCACACTATAAAAGTTATTTTATAAATCGCACACTCAATAATACGATAACAACACATTTAATAATACCACTAACCTCTTCCAATTTAGTTTTTTATTAAATATATGTTTTGTTATGCGTCAAAGTATTTATTTATTCATCCGATTGGATCCATGTCGATGGCCCGTAACTCGCTTTTTACATGCAAGATCTTAGCCCGGACAACGATTCGGATATCAAATAACAATTCTGGAACGAATATCCCACTCTCAGTAATGTAAGACAGTTCGCTGTTGTTTAACAAACGAAAGAACGCGTCGCATCTCGCAATATCGCCTGATAAAACAGATAAGACCGCGTCCGCCTAAATCTCGTCTAAAGTCGTAAATTTTAGAGTCATAGGGGAATTTTGGGAGGCTTAAACACCTTTAGATAATTGAGATAAGTGGACGACGTAGCAGCCGAGAGGCGCCTTGCATGGATAATGGCCTGTAGCTTGAACGATGTTTAACCACCTCAACTAACTTATGCTTGTCTCGTAATTACGGACGATTAAAGCAGTTTGTTACTTCGTATGACTTGCTGTCAACGCTTTCAAGAACGGGTAGTAATATAGTAAATTGTAAGTTGTGCTTGCTTGAAGATATATTTACAGAGAATATCACGCGTAGAATACTTATCTATTAGTCATTTTTGTGTAAGAAAAAGTTAGTTTAATACTGAATTTTAACAGACATGAAAAAATTATACACGATATTATGCATTTTTTTTTCGAATATAAATTAATGTATTTTGATTTCAAAAACAACTCTTTAGAACTATTACCAGGCCTGGCGAAAACCCAGGTGGTGTTTAAGACGGCTATTCTTAAAAAAAAAAATACTAATGTGCGAAATATTGACTAGATATAGTGTACACAAGGTATTTGGATGTAGAAGAGTTGAGTTTGTCAAGATTGGGAGTGGGTGTTGCGACGACGAACCGTTTACGAAGACCGTTTTGTGTTCTGCGACGATGAAACCATTTGACGTCCTGGCTTCAAACAGTCTTCTTTGCACAAACCAGTGTTCGAATTACTTTTTGCCATTTTTTACTTTACGTCTATGAAAATACAGTCGAGAACGCAATGATTCAACTACAAATCTATCTTAATTGTCGCGTTGTCATCCTTATCGTTCCGCGTTATATTAATATTTCGTTGACAAAAAGTTTACTTTTTGTCAACGAAATACGGTCGCAAATGTTAATTGCTAATTTATATTGTTAATTATGTTAAATAATAATGTTAAAAATTTATAATATTTATAATGTTAATGCTAAGTCTGTTCCAGCCAGTCCTAAGCCTGGAAAGGTATGAAGGGAAGTTCATTTTATATTTAAGCAAAGTCGATCGATAAAACGAATTATATAGTAAACCATTTCATACACATTTCATACAATTCAAATCACTGATATTTGTAAGAACTGCGACTATTTCAATCGACGAAAACGCAATTCTATTCCATGTTGGATAAGTTTCGTCCCTTAAGCCGTCTTCAAACCTTCAAGAACAACCAGAAAACGGTTGCGTTTCTTCCGTCAAAACTTCGACCCACCACTAGACCATGCCAAATAGAAGTCCGTAGTCTCTGCCTACCCCTCTGGGTGACAGGCGTGAGTGTTTTCGTATGTATGTATATGGTGTACATACTTTTTATAGGTTGAATAATAATGTAATTAAGAATACTGTAAGTACAATGGTTATTTTGTCATCAGTATATTAATATGCATGTCATGCTCTAAAATCATACTAAGATGCGAAGTTACTGATATAACTGATTTATATTTTATCATAGATTTAGAATGCATTAAAACTTTTTTGTACCAACTTTACGTTTAAGATCATACGAGGAACTTAATAGGTTCATAACTTTAAGATTCTTATTACTGGCGCTCCATATTCTGCTCAACCATCATCATTACTTCTATGGTCGCAAATTTCGCAATTATAACACAATAAGCTAGTGAAACTAGCCAGTGTGGTAAGACATTACGGATGAATTCAAAGAACAAATAATACGTATAGTATAAAAATCGTTTCCTAAAACCTACATTTCGAAATAAATTATATAAAATACTCTTCTTCTGTATCATCAGATGCCTGCAAAGAGGTTTTGCCACAATCGTAACGACGATCGCACACCGGCTGATATCTGCTATCTTTGAAACCTTTCCTCGCCTTCCTCCCGATTTTTAAGATACACAAAAGCGATGCGTTCTTTTTCTTATATAACTACTAAAATATTAACTAACTGTGTATTTAAATAGCTCTGATATCATTTTAAAGCCAGTTAAATCGAACTCTATGAACTTCAAAACTCATATGTTGAATTTTAGACTTAAATATCGGACCTATTACAACTGCTTAGTCGGATGTTAGTAGGATGGCTAGAATGCTTGTAAAGTTATTTTGATATGTTATGTTTGCGGTAGAAAACTACAGCTACCATGAGTATAAATATTACCGAGTCTGTAGGCGTTTAAACTCATTTATCCAGTCACACTATGGCTGCTAGATTTTGTTTTTACATTGTGTGACATAATAAGTTTTAAAATACAATTTATAGCAATACTTTGGCAATTAAATAATCATGCCCATTTTCTATACATTGATTGACCTGTCCCTTGATTCGTTTAACAGGTCGCGTCTACCTACAACTAGTGTTGTATAAAAGCAATTATTGACTTATAATAACATAATAACTTATCATCTTTTCATTTGGAGGCCAGGAAAAATTGCTATTAAGTAAATAAGTTTTTGAGGTTATAACAGCTGTCAGATAAGGTCTGTACACTTATTTTTCTTTCCACGCCATAGAATAAAACTGTTAAAAAAATCGTACTCAATCATAAATTAATAAGTAATAAAAAACAATAGGTTATTTTGAATATTCATAAACCACATGACGCATGAACAAGGTTTTTGTAGTCTGAAACGGATCGTGTAAAACACTTTTTTATATATTTTGCCATGGCTTCTGGGCCTTTGAGCTATTGTTAAACATTTTCCGTCTCCAAAAGTCTATTGAGAATGATAAACATAGTAACATTACTTTTTTTACTGGCTTTTTTTTAAATTCAAATATGTGATACAAAAAAATTAAAAAATATGCAATTTTATAAGATATTTTACATCAGTAGACGCGTTAGAAAATTTCCAGGTCAAGACAGGACAAGATTATTTGGGCACCAAAAGTCTTGAAAGACGATGACTTATGATAAATTAACAGTAATTAAACAGATGGATGAGTTTACCACGTGCTTCACGGTGAAGGAAAACATCGTGAGGAAACCCGCATAACTGAGAAATAAGAAAAAAATATTTCGAAGACATTTGAAGTGCGCCAACACGCAGTGCGGCAGCACGGCGAACATTTCCTTGCTCTAAAACCCTGTGCCCAGCTGTGGGACGTGTTTAGGCTGTAAATTTAAACAAATGAAGAAATATTAATATTCTATTCACACTGGCAGATGTAAAATGCGTAGGTATTTCTTTAGCTATAAATAGGTTTATAATTTTAAAAACGTTTCATATCCATCAGTACAATAAATTGATGGAAAAATTGAAAATACTAATGGAAAATGAACTTTAATGAAGATTATCATGAATTAAAAGTCTACTGACCCATTTTACTTATTAAAGAAATCGTACATATTTCTTAATTAAGTAAATTATATAAACATAGTAACTGTTTTCAACCTTAGAACCATTATCCTTAAGAGAATTATCTAATCGTATTTTGTGAATAATTGTATGTAAACATCACACATACTCGTATGTAAATCGAAAGTATATGACAGCACCCAAGTTATAATTAGAACAAAGTAAGTTTCTCATGCGGTCACTGTTTCTCATTAACTACGATATACAAGCCACTGAGCTGCCACTGCCCAAAATGTATGAGTAATTGTTTATAAAATATGCACTGTCGGAAGGCCTAAATATTTAAAAAAAAATCAGCCAGAGAAACACTTTCTATATATAAAACTACATTTTAGCTGTCAACTTGTGTTAAGATATTATGGTGAAAACGATGCTGATGGTAATATGATATTAAGATCGTTCGTCGGCATCGACATTCGACATATCGAATGGCGTATAGTTCCGTGGTTATTTGGAAGGGAAGATTAAATTGGCATGTAAAAAGCTTGCATCATTTGCAACTTTATAAGGCGCTAGTTCACGTTCATATGGAGTATTGTTCTCATCACTGGACCGGGGCACCCAAGTGCCAGTTCCTTCCACTTGACCGCATCTAGCGAAGATTGGCTCCAATCATCAAGGAACGAGTTTTTTCTGCTCGGATTGATTCACTGGCGCTGCGATGAGATGCTACATCCAATTGGATTTTCTATCGTATTTGCTACGGGTAGTGCTCTGGAGAATTGTTCGGAAAATTTTCAGCCGCCAAATTCCACCAACGCACAACGGGACAAAACTCACGGTACCATTCACACCATCTGAATGCTTGGCGGTCTACCATGACTCTGCGATATATTATGAGTTTTCTTCCTCGCAAGATTTATTTGTGGCATCATCTACCACTGGACCGATACGACTTAGAGACCTTCAAGAAACGAGCTTAATCCTTCTAAAAAAGCCGGCAACGCATCTGCAATTTCACTGGTGTTGCAGTTGTTCATGGGCGATGATCGACACTTACTATCAGGAAAATTTGATTTAAAGTGGGGAAAACCGCGGGGCGCAAAGCAAGCTTTAAAAAATCTACTTAAATCTATTCGAGGGCTGGGCAGGCACAGATAGAACAGGCTGTTGGGGGCGGGCATGTTCATAGTTAGTCTAGGGCCGTCGGAACTCTAAATCGGGCACAGAGTGCACGTGTTCCTACTTGGAGAAGAAAATAGGTACTAGAGGCTGGTAACTACCCAGACAGACTCTTAAGCAGAAAGGAAATACCTACGTAGGACTTTTTAAACTGCCGCTACATAGCAAAGTGGAAACATGCACATTTTACATTTAGCATTATGCATTATTATCCTTATATACGATTATTTGGTCGTCGTGGTACCATATGCGAACTCTTCGTAAATAATTGACTGACCAAATTGATCCCACTTAAGCTTGTTATGGTAATTCAGTGGCAATTACATACTACTCGACAAAATATCGCCTCATTGTGTCATAGGGGCTTGCGTTATGCATAAAAAGAATTTATTGGCGTAAAGTGTCAGTGGTTTAAAGATTATTTTAAATAAGATGACAAACCAGCACACAGTCTACAAAATGGTAAGTTGATCCTGTAGCCGATAGATAACTTATATCCCAATACAAATGCGTAATCACCCCTGAAGACAAAGATAGAATGCTTTATTATGTTATTACTATTAAAAAGTTTCCCGCCCCTTGCTACTAACGATACGAAACACATAGCGTCATACTGTCATTATACGTTCGTATTCAGCGCGAGCAGCAAAGGTAATCTTTCCCCAGTCGAACCGACCCCTTCGCGCTTCAGACATGCTTTTTAGCGTGATTTCACCACACCACATGAAAGAGTATTTAAAATAATATACAAAAACATTATTGAAGTATGTTCTTAATTTACATCGTTAATTATTAATTATAACTTATAATAAATAAAAAGCATTATCCAACTTTAACTAAAATTAAATATCCTCGTCAGAATTGTCAAAGGGAAGTCAGAACAGCCTAGAATTAATGATGTACGTGACGAGCATGGCTGTATTTTAAAGTGACAAAGTTTCAATTTTAAGAGATGGAAGCAACACTTTCAAAGCGTATTTAAATGTGAGGAGGAATTTGAAGTAAATTAACCGCAAACTCCGACAGAAAAGGTAGGAGGAAGCGAAACGAATACGGATAAATTAATTGAAGCAATTAAAAGAATCTATGTAGTAAAGGCAGTTCAGGGTACGATAAAGTTCATTAGAAATGTTCTTAATTCTTTAATTTATGTTAATGCTTCAAAGTAGTTATAGTTCCAATGTGTAAGGGTAAAGGGTAACGG
Source organism: Parnassius apollo (assembly GCA_907164705.1). Lineage (NCBI taxonomy): Eukaryota > Metazoa > Arthropoda > Insecta > Lepidoptera > Papilionidae > Parnassius > Parnassius apollo. Next base: position 4,439,044 of record CAJQZP010000851.1, read on the forward strand.
AGGAACTGTAAAAAAATACTATCGAATTTTACCTGCTTAGTATTGTCGGATAACTGTATTTTTCATTATAGCCCTTCACAAGTCCACTGCTGAACATAGGCCTCCCCCAAAGAATGTTACAAAGTACGGTCCTGAGCCACCCGCAAACATTGACTTCCTGCATGTCTTACCAAGCCGTCACTCCGTCTAGTGGGGGGCCGCCCTAGATTTCGTCTACAAGTACGAGGCTGCTACTTGAAAACCTTTCTTCTCCATCAGATTTCGGTGCTTTTAGCTATATGATGGGCCCATTGCCACTTCAGCTTACTAATCCAATGAGATATGTCAGTTACTCTGGTTCTACTGTGGATATCCTCATTTTTAAATTTATCACGCAGGGAAACCCCGAACATAGCCTTGAGCTTCCTCGTACGGCCGGCAGTGAAGGACCACGTCACCGGATCTATAAGTCATCACTGGCTACACATATTGGTTATACCTATTATATTGGCTACACCTGACGAGAATATGTGTCGTAATTTTCCGACCGCTGCCCAGACGAGTTGAATCCAAAACTCAAAACAAAAAAAAAGCTCTCGGCCGAAGTTACGTACCTAGGACATATAGTCCAATTAGGTAGTCACCTAATTGGACTATATGTCCTAGGTAAACATAATCGTCGATAACTTCGAGCGTAGTGCTCGCAACAACTACCGGCAACTTGAAAACTGTATACTAAGTTTTAAAGAGTTATGAAAAAAATATGATGGAAAATTGGGGATGTGCAAGTTTGATTTAGCAAGGGTATGGGGTGCACAGATCATGATTTCTATGTATATGAACACACAGAGGTTTTCGCAAAAATTTGAAAGTTTAATGGATGATCGGCGCTGGTGGAATGTTCCCGTAGCCCTGCCAATATACGGTGAAGGTGAAATACCATAGGGTTTTAGTCGGAGCGAGTCCGACATAATCCGTCCTTTCCTCCGCGAGGCGGGATGCGTAGGCATATCTTTATGTAAATTTTATTTTATTTTATTTTATTAAAATATGAAGACACTTTTTTATATGATAAGGGTGACAAACAAGCACACATTTCATCTAATGGTGACTATATGGCAATTAGACATCTACATCCATCCTTGAATAAGAATAAAAATGTAGATGCTTTGTCACCCCTGAGGACTAGGATGCAATGCCTTCAGATACCGGAAACACAGGAACATAAAGCTTCTAATTTTACGCTGGCAATCTGTGAGTACGTGGTCATTCCCCGATGAAATCAGTCGGCTCTCATTTGTGCTAAAACCATAATATAGCCGCAGCGTGGCTCTACCACGTAGAATTTTTTTGTCAAAAGATAGATATTGTTTCATACGTGGTAGAGCCATGCTGCGGTTATATTAGTAGTATAGTTGTAGCAAGAAGGGGTCGGCTCGACCGGGGAAGGACCACGCTCTCACAGAATACCAGCGTAAAATAGTAGCTTAATGCTGCTGTGTTTCGTATGGTGAGTGTAGAGAACCGGAGACCCTTTTTACTGGAAACGAGGCACTCCATCTTAGTCCTCACGGGTGACAACGCATCTGCATTTTGATTTGCAATCGAGGATAGATGTAGACGTTTATGAGCCGCAGCAACCACTTACCATCAGGTGGATTGTGTGCTCGTTTGTCACCCTATCCTATAAAAAAATCGTAAGGGTACCGGAGTGGTGGTGGCAAATCGTTCCAGATCTTAGAAGCAGCGAATTTAAAACAACCCCTGGCTCCAACTAGCCTAATCCTGGACAATTAAAACTGATGACATATTTTTCTGACCGAGAGCAAATTTATCTTTTAAATAGCTATCATATCATACAAATAACTGGACGACGTTGAATGATAAAGTTTATGCAGAAAGCATATTTCATAGTGGTACTATGGCTTATAGTCTATAATGCATATTAAAAATGCCATTACTGACTAAATGAGATAAAATAAGGAGAAATGAGGTGTCCTGTCCCTTGTCAGTATCCTGAAACAAAAACTCGTACATTCTGCACTCTCTTTTCAGTTTTCTTAAATAAGCAAGGACCATAAACAACAACATAATAATGAAGGTGGTGTATATTTTATACGTGGTAGGGCCACGCTGCAGTTATATTAGTAGTATAGTTGTAGCACGAATGGATCGGCTCGACCGGGGAAGGACCACGCTCTCACAGAATACCAGCGTAAAATATTAGCTTAATGCTGCTGTGTTTCATATGGTGAGTGTAGGGAACCGGAGACCCTTTTTACTGGAAACGAGGCATTCCATCTCAGTCCTCACGGGTGACAACTCATCTGCATTTTGATTCGTAATCGAGGATAGATGTAGACGTTTATGGGCCACAGCAACCACTTACCATCAGGTGGACTGTGTGCTCGTTTGTCACCCTATCCTATTAAAAAAAACATAAAAAAAGCATTTAAAAAGCAGCAGACTAATTACACGTTTTATAAATATGCGATTTTTATTTTGTGACCAAGATTAAGTAACGACAAAACAAATATGTGCTACAGAAATGAATGGCAGAGTTTTGCGGTATATTAAATATAGGCCCAATTAAGAGTACCTTCATCCGACGACCATGTAAAGTAAAAAAAGTAAAGTTACAGCCTATATACGTCCCACTGATGGGCACAGGCCTCCCCTCATTTCTGAGAGGGTTTTAGGGCAAGGAAATATCCGCCGCGCTGCCCCAATGCATGTTGGCGAACTTCACATGTCTTCGAAATATTTTTTTCTTGTACCTCAGACATGCAGGTTTCCTCACAATGTTTTCCTTCACCGCCGAGCACGTGGTAAATCAGCACTTAAAATTGCAATTAACAATTTCATTGGTGCCGGCGGGGATCGAACCCGGGTTACTCGCGTTCTGTTATACTTACAGCGAGCGTTAACCATCTGAGCTACCACGGCTCTAAACGACGACCATATATGCAGAGATATATAGAGATGAATGAAGCGAGACAGGTGTATTACGATCATGCCAAATGGACGTCTACAGTCTCTACCTAACCCTTCTGCGTTGTCATTTTATGTGCTGTAAAAGGAACAGTGTTAATTCAAACCATAAAATACTATAATACACAATAGAATGGCTGTCAAACTTATTTTGTACGAGGACTGGTGTCGCCGAGAGCACACATACAAACAATTACGTCGTATTATCATACCTACAAACCCGATTCGCTGTGTTGTCCGAGCGAATTATGACATTTTAGATTTTTGATCAATGTTTTTGACACATCTATATTTCTTTATTTGACCACCTCGTTGGTCTAGTGGTTGTAGTAGTGCGACTGCTGATCATGAGATCCTTGGTTCGAATCCCGGGCCTCAAACCGACCTCGAACAATTAATTATTGAGTTTTTCCGTCAAGAAATTCTCAGTATTTGCCCGGAATCAGGAAGTTGGTGGTGTGTTAGCCTCGGAAAGCACGTAAAGCCGTTGGTCCTGCGCCTGATCTTTCTCCGGTCGTGTCGATTTACCGTCTCATCGGATTATGAGAGTGAGGGAATAGAGAGTACATCTGTGCTTACGCATACATTTGGGTACTATAATCCTGTCCTGCGCCGATGGCTAGCCTCCGTTGAGGCAGGCCGCCGTGACCGAAATTCGGTCTGGAGGACATTATTATTTCTTTAGTTTTGTTTCTAATATTCACAAAATATAAATAGTTTCGACATACTGGTCGTAGGATATATCTCCTTTATATAAATTTCATTTCCCGCCGTTCTTTCGACAAGTAATTATTGCATGATTTGCCATTTTTTAAATAATTTGCATGCAGCGACATGACTTGACACGGAAATTGGAAACGATTGATTGTGCTGACATTTATAGGTGTAAATTGACATGTTAGTGACATGATAGTGGCTACACGGGCTCCGCCCACTCCCCCGTTCTATTATGTATTATAGTATTCTATGATTCAAATAATCCATCGCAGTGTTGATTCCAAAGGCGTGGTAACTATGGCAAAGATCTTTATAAGGCCAATTATATTCAGCAGTGTATTTTCAATGGTCTATAATGATCGACAATTATTTATTTAAAACATGATTTTAATTTATAACAAGATAAAACGGCATGATCAAAACCATTTCAACTTTGGTACTGTTTACACCGACTTTTTTTATAAGAATGGTTACAAACGAGTACACAGTACGCCAGTAAGTGGTTGCTGTGGCCCATAGACATCAATATCTATACTCAATTACGAATTAAAATGCAGATGCGTTATCACCCGTGAGGACTAAGATGGAATGCTTCATTTTCAGTATAAAGGGTATCCGGTTCTCTACACTCACCATACGAAACACAGCAGCATTAAGCTACTATTTGACGCTGGTATTCTGTGTGTGGTCCTTCCCCGGTCGCGCCGACCCATTCGTGCTACAACTATACTACTAAAATAACTGCAGGGCTCTACCACGTAAAATACCGACTGCATTTTAGTTAACACTTAACAGTATGTGATGGTAGATTGAGTGAAATTTTCAATTGTGTGAAAAAGTTTCAGTTTTCAACTCTTGCCAATGTTACTACTAAAAATAAATATGTATGTTAAATCGAATTCCACGCAAACGAAACTGTGAGCAAAAGTTGGTATCTATTAAATAAATCTCATTCTCAAACATGGCGTTATTAAACGTTGCGGCATTAACAGTTTACAGATAAATATAAACTCGGCATAAACTCGTCGGTTTATTGCTTCAGTAATAAATATTTACCTATCGCGAAATCTTTGCGGTCGTTAGCTCGCGGCGTAAGTACTAAGAGGCTAATTTGCTCCCAGTACGCAACCACAGATATTGCTACTATTTTCTATTTCTACTGTTCTCTCTGAATTCAAACATGAAACATAAACAAATGTTGAGCGCTTATTCAACAAATACCAAACCGATCATTGTAAACTATTTAAAAGATCACGTTATAACCTACACTAGGAATGTCTCCTGTATTGTGGAGGCATATAACACTTAAATTGCACACGGACAAACATCCTGATTCTTCAGATCGGAATCGGAATGACTATTTGTATGACATAAAAAATAGATGCTCCGTGAGAACTCCGCTACTGAGTTGTCAAACATCGTAGGTACAATAAGTTCAAAATTAATATGATATTAGTTTTTACTTAGTCGAGCTTCAGTAGTTCCTCGAGTCAAACACACACACGTACACACACAATGCTTTTTTCACGTAGCAACGACAAAAAGGACTTTTATGTACATACATGTGAGATGACAGTCATAGTGGTAAGTGGGACCAATGGTCTATAGACATATATCCAATTATATTTAAAAAAACAAATGAAATTAAGAATAAAAATACAGATGCATTCCCTATTACCTATCTTACCAGTTACTTTTTACGTATCTTACCTTAATACCTTATTACCAGTAAAAGAGTTGTCAGTTCTGGTCTACGAACAAAAATAACACTATGTTAGTATTATATGTTGGTTTCTGTGATGGCGTTGTCTTTTCACCGTGTTCAGGGCGGCGGCCCCAATAGCAGTTTGTAGAGCCATGGTGCAAATGTCTCTACAATGTAGAGCAGTCAAGTGACGAATGCATTGCGATGCGACTTGGTTTTTCTCTTATTTTGGGAAATATTTAGCAGAGGATAGCGCTTTATAATCAGGTGGTCCGTCTGTGGGCGTCGCCACTTGACTCTCATAAAAACACGCAAAATTGCTCCAGAGGAGACGCGAATATATTTTTGTAGAAGGTTGGCCTGACTCGTGTAAATTTGGGACTCCCTGCTTTATATTAATATCACACAGTAAACAATATTGATATATCTTTGTCAGTATCATCATACATAAGATAGACCTATGCATAGTTTAAATTATGTGGAAACCGTTTAATAGAATATCATGTTACGTGAAACTATTTAATCAATAAATATCTATGGAGCCGATCACTCTGTGTTCAAAGATAATATCTAACCTAAAATAGTCTCATTTACCCTGAAACTATGGTAGTAATCTGACAAAACTTCAATAAAAATAATTTTATAGATGCTCAGACCATGCCTTACCATGGTGTTACCATAACGGTTGACGTTTCAGCCCGTTAAAGGCCACTGCTGAACATGGTCTCCTCCATAGACTTCCTCCTAAGAATATTTGCCATAGTTGCCACGCTTGGCAATCGAGTTGGCAACCAGTTTTTATTTTTTGCCCATCTCCTGATTTGTTTCACTTTGTCGCCTCTTACTGCACCCACGGCATAATATGTGGTAGTAGATATTTTTACACCGCCACGCTGCGGTTTACCTTAAGCGTGGTATAAAATATGTACTGTTATGTAGTTTTTATGAAATCGTGAATATGTCCCAAGTTAAGAAGATTTACTAAAATTGTCACTTAGAAGATATGGTATTGGATAAAGTAATGACAAAATGATGCCGGGCAATCGAATAAACTGTGGAACAACTTCTTAAATAATCAGGTTAGAGATCGGGTCAAGCAAATCTACTATAGGTTAGACATGTAGTACTGCATTCATAATAACTGACTTCCTCGTTGGTCTAGTGATCGTAGACGCGATGCCTTATCATGAAGTCCCCGGGCTCAAATCCCGGGTCGGGACAAAATCAGTTATTGGTACAACCCGTTTGCCAAGCAACAATGACCAATATCCCCTCTATAAGGCAATTAATAGGGGAGGCCTATATGCACCAGTTTAATTTTAACAGGCTGTAATTTTAACATTCATTAGGTTTACTTAATATTCCGCTAGGAATTTTATTTCACTTACCACCTTCGGTGAAATACGAAAAATAATAAAATTTGAAAGAGCTATTTACTTATGGATTTAATGCTTAAATAAGCTAAGTGCGCTTTACCATCTTTAGCTACACCACCACCTACCATCAGATAGGCCACTTAATGCACTGTAATGGGTAAAATAGTAGGTACATAATATAACATTATTACCGATTTCATTTTAAAAGTTCTTTATCATTTTTACATATAGAAACACTCTTACGTCTGTCAAAAGGGTTAGGTAGAGACTACGGACTTCCATTTGGTATGATCCTGACTCAACTCTCTCTCTTCTTTCACACATGTAAGGTAGATTAAGACTTTGGCACATCTCTTTATATAAAAATCAATTGTTTTGCGTTAGTCTCGCTAAAACTCGAAAACGGCTCGAACGATTTTGATGAATTTTTTCGTGTGCGCTTGAGTAGGTCGCTTATGATTTAAAGCGTTATCTGCCACTCATTTGCGTAGCATAAATTTACTTTATCACTCTTTCTACATTCATTATTTCTGCGTGTCTAAATCACTGAAGTATTCTTTTCTTAACCGTGGTCATAAAATCTTCTTGCAAACAACACTTTTCTTTTATCACAAAACTCCTCTGTCTATTATTTAACGTCACTCTCACATACTTCTTAAAGATCGCAATTTTTCAGCATTAATTTCACCCTCCAATGTATAGTAGTGAAAGTTGGTCGTGGCAGAAGAAGCATATTATATATAATATATGTAGTACCCGGATGATCGAGCTTTGCTCGGTTTTTTTAAGTTACATTTAGATACAAATTACATGAATAATATTTTCGATCTTATTGACATTATAGAAAAAAACAGAACCGGTTATTTGAATAAAAAATCGTGAGTGCAATTAGTTTAATTAAAATTTTCGTATTTTTAAAAAATACTAAAAAAAGGGCTTGAAATAATAGATTTTCTCACAAAAGAAGGGAACTTGAAAAAAAATGGAAAAAGTCGGACCTAAGACGGGACGCGAACCGAGGAATTACGATTTCACGACTGCTCGATATCCACTTGAGCTATTACGATCATTAACAAAGTGTCAAAAAATTTACCTTCTTATATTGTAGCAGTTTTTAATTGCCTGAAAACACGGACAAAAAGACATTTTCTAAAAATAAATCCTAGCTAGATCGATTTATTGCCCCCGAAACTCCCTGGACACTAAATTTTATGAAAATCGTTGGAGCCGTTTCCGAGATTCCGATTATATATATATATATATATATACAAGAATTGCCCGTTTAAAGGTATACCTAGGATTAAAATAATGACTAAACGCTTAATGTTGGCTTTAATAAATACTTTTAAACATTAAAACAAACTAAGAGATGGGCAGTGGCGTATTTCTAATAAGAACTCGAAATTATTAAAACTGCGGTTGCCAAACCGCATGCCAACCGTGGTAACTATGGCAAATGTCTCCCCTATGAAGCAATCAATGAGGGAGGCCTTTGTTCAGCAGTAGGCTTTGACAGGCTGTAGCAGTAACCGTTAGTATTGAATATATTTAATTATATTATTTTACAACAACTTTATGAATGGTTACATATCGATGTCGGACCACAAGGTATTGTTATATCAATAATTTAAATGTCATAAAATACAGATACAGGTTAATCTATACATATAATAAATCTGTAGAAAAGTCGTGTCTGTAATTCTATTATATTCTTGAAAAAACCAGTCCCGGAGACTAAGTACAAGGTACTGAAGCGAAATTAGTGGTTATTAGAATTTTTATCTGTCTGTCTGTGTATTCACGATTCACGCAAAAACTAATGGACCGATATCCTAAAATTTTCTATGTAGGTAGTTAGTAACACGGGGCAACTTATAAGCTATTTTTTATCCTATTACAGAACATCAAAAAAAAGGTTAAGTTTTTTCCTTCCTTTAAATATTAATTTTCTATTATATATGATTAAGTTAGTTACAAGTATGCAGGATGACTGGTGTTTTTTTAAACAAATACCATATTTATAAATGAAGTTCCTAATTCGTTTTAACTTTTGTTTAATAATTTGAAACTACGCCGACTATCTACATTTTAGTTTTCAAAACACCGCCATCTGTTATCAAATAGAAAAAGTATATTTTGTTTCACTTACTAATATTATTATAAATAATATAAAAAATATTTAAATAATTTACATTTTGACCTGCATAAAGTAGGGCTTCGCTGTGCAAATGATATTTACTTAATACTTTCTATTTAATTAATTACTAATTTCTACAACTTCATCGTTATGAAAAATTAATATGTTCGTATTGTACGTTTATTTGCAGCTTTTTATTTCGATATCAAGCTTGATTGCTAAAGTGGTTCATCAAACCACACACCCACCTATCTAATAATACCACCACACCACACACGACATAGTTTGTTTTTTCCATAGAATAGGTGTGACAAACACTTCACCTGATGGTAAGTGAATGCTCTGACCCATAGATACCTAAACCTTCCCTCTATTAAGAATAATATAGTACGTAAGGGTAATATGGTCATACGGTCACTTTCTTATTACGCAAAAACTACAGCCTTGTTTGTATAGACGGCTATACGATACGATAGCACTTTATCGGTCAATCAAATAATATAGGGTCAAAAGGGCGCTGCATTATCGACGTCATTTTGACAGTTGACATGATAGTAAATATTTTAGTCGATTTTACTATTGTGCAGGATAGTTAATTTTTTAAATTGATTTTTCGAAGTGTTCGTAATTATTGCCAAAGCTTCTATGCTATTATTTTCTTAATATATTAGTTATTAGGTATATGACTATGTGTTTTTGACTCTGTTTTCCACCTAATTTTGTTTTTATAGGGCAGCAAACTTAAGGTAATCATATTACCCTCACGTACCTTAATGTTGATTTGTAGTGCCCCTGAAGACTAAGAAAGAATGTCAAGTTACCAGTAAGTCTCTAGTTCTCCACACTCACCGTATGAAACCCAACAGCATTAAGCTGGTAATTTACGTTTTGGTTCATAGCGTAGTTCTTCCACTGTCAAGCCGACCTATTTTTGCTGCAACCATAATATAGCCGTAGCGTGGCAATATCATGTAGAGATAAATGAAATGATAAATACTTCGGATTGCAATATAAAGGAAACATATACTTATTTCTGAAGTTTATGATATGAAAACGTTTTGCATCATTTTTTTATCGAAATAGTGCACTCCTCAATTTTTATTTAATTTGATCAAAAACCCTTGTAGTACATAATTATAAAATTCTTCGTATGACAGTGGAATACTAAAATCACACACTTTATTCTAATTTGAAACACTCACCTAATTTCATAAATTACAAAATAAAATTAATTGTTCTAAATTTTAAAGTTTCGTGATTATAAATAATTACTAGGTCAATCAGAGCCCAGGGCACAAGATTCTAATCAGATAATAATTGTTATCATTCATAATAGTCGTGTTTGTTGTCCCATTATATCGTATCGATACTCTAAAAATAATCGCTTGTTCGCCCCTTATTAAAGTTTGTTTATGGATAATTTTTGACGATAGTAAATAGTAAACTATTATATTCAATAACGTCATAAATTTATGATCAATTATTAAACTATTTTGAAAGATTTTACAATATTTAAATGTTTATTAATTTTACACTCCGGAGAGTGCAGTACGGAATGTCATTAGTTCAAGATAACTAATACGTCGTCTAGATAGTTACATTGTAAACTGTACCTGCTATTTTTCAACCTTTACCATAGTAAAAACTGCTTTACGGATGAAGTTAACGCCGTCATAGGCTATATCGGGGCCCTTGGGCACACAAGAATTTGTGGCCCTGTTGGAAAGTAAAAAAAAGTAAATGACAAAAACATTTTTCTGCTATGATCGTATAGTTAATTGGTTAAAATCAAAGAGATTTAAATATATATATATATATATATATATATATATATATATATATATATATATATATATATATATATATATATATATATAGATATATATATATATATATATATATATATATATATATATATATAATTATACCTCTAGCGAAATATAGCAATACTACACTGAATATTTATTTCGAAAACATTTTAGCTATTTCCTAGTAGGTGACACTACTAAACATTAGGTAAAAATCCGTTGTAGTCACATCGTTAATCACTAACATATTTGTAAATAAGTAGTGAAGTTACTGGATAACAGAGGGCACTTTTTACAATAATTTTTCTTTCTTCTCGAACAATCTACTAGAAATAATAAAATTTAAAGATTATTTGGTAAATACACATTATTCTTACGATAATAAACCGAAATCACGTTCATTTTTTTCTCCATATCGTGACTTACAATACTTTAATGCACAACCAGGCATATTTTCTTTAAAATTATTTTTAAATTTATAAAATGAATGCGTCGTGACCTTTTGACGATGTCACTTAGACTAAATGACAAAAATTGAAGATAAAATAATATATATAATCCTATAGGACAAAAGTTACAGACGACAATTTTGTTACTGATGTCCGGTCTATTACTACTACCTATTTAAATGTCTTTGGTTAAAATGAAATCATATGTCATTAATGATCCACGACTTTGTCTGTCACCAGAGCGGCGCTACTTTACAATGTGGTAAAATATTTGACAGATTTCATAGCGGGGACGATAATTTCTTAGGAAAATATAAACTTTAATGTTTCTTTCCTAACCTTTCTTTCAAAAAAGGAAAATATTCTATAACATATATATACGTCAATACGTGTATTCTTTTTATATCTTACATTAAAATTTAGGCTTCACTTATCTAAAAATAAGGATCATAACAATTATTTGCTATAAAATCTAATATTTGTGGTTGAAAATTATCATATTAAATAAATCATTTGCCGTTAAATCTTTTGATGTGCCATTTTTATTAAACAGTACGAAATTATATTTTTATCTCATAGATTATAAATAAATAGATGGCCGAAAATATAAAAAAAAAATCCAGGCTATAAGTAATGCGACTGTACAGCCCGATAAAAACGTTTATAGTCCGATTTTTCATTCCGTTCTGTCTGCTATCATTTTTTGACATGTTTTCATTACAAATCTTTTTAGCTGGGCATATTTTTCAATTTCATTATGAGTCTGAACATCTGAGTCCATACATACATTTTATTTGTTAGTGAATGTATCCATTTTAATAAGTGGTTAAAGAATTAGTAATAACTTTACCTTTTCAATAGTCGGAATCTCGTTCCTGTAGAAAAACGCGTGAACCTTTCGTCTAATTGCGGCGAAAGTAAATTCTTAAATTTTTTGTATAAAAGATTGTTGAGGGTTTTGGGTCTTTATATTCTTTAGTAATTTTATAGACACTTGACAGACTCACGCCAGTCTCCTCAGAAGTCTTTTTAGCACATTCCGTTGCACTCCGATCAGTTGTTTGCGGCCAATTTTCTATATTATATTTGTAAATATTTAGAATTATGGTCTTTTCGTTGGGCGTAAAAGCACCACGAGGACCCTTCTTTCTGGGAGAAAGAAAGTCTGAGTCTTGTGCTCTTTCAAATGAGGCTGCTTCCCGGGAAGGGCCAGGTTGTGGCTCCATAACGTTTATAAACATCAACAAACGATCACAACATGAAAAATCAACAAGAAAAAAACTTAACAGAATAACAGAAACTTAACAAATATAACAATATTATAACAACAAACAGCAGCAAACACCGACACGAGCGCATTCGAGCATTCAAAGAAGTCGACGTGACAGCTAACATTTTTTTAAAGGTTTACTAAACCTGGAATTAGTAGACAGTGATGCCAGCTAAAGAATAAAATAAAGTAATTAAAGTTAATTCGATATATTGTTCATGATATTGAAATATATGTTATTTTTGTGTTAGGTCACTTGAGTAAGTAAATATTTAGATTTACCTTTTGTTGGTAAAACATAAAAAATACGTAGCATTTTATTTTTTATTGCTCTCAAATGGGTCTAATTTTTCCCTTTTTCGAAAAAGAACTTTTAGACTAACCTGAAGAACTTTTTTAGTAGCAATGTCAGAATTTTACGGTATGAAAAATCAGAGTTTAGATGGCGGTGAAATACGGAACTATATATTTTATACCTATAGGAAATCTGTCAATGCCATTTTTCCCGGCAATGTGTGGCTTGTCACTGCTCAGGGTTGTCAGAAAGTCACTAACAACGCCCACATTTACTCTATATTTTTGTCAGGTTATATTTTCCTAAAATAGAAAAAAGATTGTATAGCGTAAGCGAATAAGGCCGATGCATTTCGTCACGGGGCCCCCATGATGATAGGGGGGGCCTGGACACGGGCCCCATGTGCCCTTATGGTGAAGACGGTACTGGATGAAGTATATAGACCGAATCAGTCATTTCTGAGAATTCGGTAAGTATACATAAAAAGCATACTTATTAAATATAGAACCTTCTCTAGAATATTCTTCTATAATATTCTATAGAATATTATAGATTCTATAGAATATTCTATAGAATATTCTATAGAATATAATATTCTATAGAATATTAATATAGAACCTTCTCGTCCTTAAAACTCGGTTAAAATGCAAAGTGAACACGAATACTATACAACGCTTTGCACAGTTCAACAAACTCGCTGAAGTTTATTTGTATTTCAATTAAAACGTATTTGTTACACAAAAGGCAAACTTTTTGTAGCCCGCATAGTTCTCGAGAGTGGGCTTCAACATTTTATTGAGCAACAAAGGGACCGGATCAGCTTTAATCTGAAAGAAATATGAATTTTATACCCCAAATCCTTTGCCATTGTTTAAAATTGTAACGAGTAAATGTTCACTGATCTACATTCAGCCACGTATTGTTAGTAACATGTATTTTTTTACAATTTCTGGTAGGTATATGGATCTTTAAACTTTTGAAAATCGAGAAATTTTAACTTAGGGGAGTATAACTTTAAACTCCTGAAGTGGCTACCACTAAATTAAATTAATGGGGACGAACGTTATAATATTGCTAGTTGTATGTTGAAAGTTATAATTTTATTTGAAAAATAAAACACAGGGCAAAATGTTTCCGAAGTTTTCTTAATTGTTTAACATCATCATTTTAAAAAAGTAAGCTTATTCGAAATTTTCTATTTCGATAACTATAGCATTTGCATGGTGCGGGTGACAGGTTGCCAGGTTGAAGAAGGTTTTATTAATTTTATTGTGTGATGTTGGTTGTAATGTTTTGTAAAGTGAACGGAAGTGTCGGAAAGGGACGTCCTCGGCGAAAGTTTATCGACCAAATTGGCGATATATTGAAAATGGGTCAAATTAGGAGTACCCTTGACCGACGAGCATGTATGCGTAGGTATATGAACGTGGAAGAGGCGAGAGAGGTATGTCAGGAATCAGGATCGTGCCAAATGGAAGTCTGTAATCTCTCCCTATCCCTCTGGGTGACAGGCGTGAGTGTTTATGTTTATGTTATATTAATTTTTTTAATATCTGTTATGATTATTAAATTAACATTAAATCTCACCTCATGTAGTTTTTTTCAATAATAAACACTAGTCAACTTCTTTAAGCATTTGTAGGTTCTGTTGTTTTCGATAAATAATATTTTATCTGGGCGTTTGAGGTTATAATTTGATTACGAATGAATGTGTGTTTTCATTGCACGATGACGTTTTCTAGGGTTTTTTGAAGTACATGCGTTGTGAGTTCGTTATATTTATTACTTTTTTCAGAATAATATTAAAATAAGTCATTCAAAAAAGTTCAGTCCAAAAATAATTATAAAAAACATTGCGCATTGTGTCAAAAAACTTTACTATAACTAATGGCGACTAATAGATTTTTTATTTCTCTATATCTTTTTATCTTATTTTATTAGATTTGTAAACCAAACCCTCGATTATTTTTACCTTCTGTCCCACTATATGCAATATTTATCCACTGTACCTGGCAACACTAATACACATTTATAGCAAAAGGCGCTAGCACTTGTAGGTTCTCGTGTAATTTATTTATAAAGAAATATATGTTCAATTTTTAATTTTTCCTTGATAGCTAATCGATAATTTTTGCTTTGCTTTGTATATTGTTAGTCGCCTTTTTAAATCGATTTAAATTTTTTCCATCTCTAGACACGCTAAACTGTAAGCTGACGCAAAGACTATAATTACGTAGGTAAGTCTAAAATCAGTTCTAGACGTTATGATGTGTGACACATTAGGACACACGGACGGAACGATATTATAAAGGTGCTTTGTCCTTGACAGTAAAAAATAAAAACGGCTTTCTATAAAATAGCCCTCCTTACTGTTACAAAATATAAAACATACTCGAGGAGATATTAACAAACGTCAGGGTACTCTGAATGGGTTTTGCTGTCTCCTCAATATTAATATACCTTTTGCCTTACAAAGTAAAATAAAAAATGCCTTAGGTTACAAATAACGAAAACTATATACCTATTTATATGTTTACAAATAATGCAAGCCATATATTTACATAATACTACATTATTTACATATAACCTAAGTAAGACGCTTTATGTTGCGTCTTTGTCTAAGAAAATTTAGCACATAGTAGAGCGTTATCGTTTAAAATCGATGCAATATGCGCAGAAAGAGACAATTTTTTTCACTTAGGTACTGATTCACTGTTTATAACAGGTTATAATACTATAATAATTTCATTTATTGATAATGCAACGACATTGATGTATCTTTATAATCTATCATTAAAATGTTTACTAAAATAGTAAATTTGTTAGTTATACAAATTTTGTATTTAATTACAAATTACTGGCATAGAATAAATAATAGTACTATTACTGGTATGACTTGCAGTCAGTGGATGCAGGTGGCTCAGGTCCGTGTTTTGTGGAATTCTTTGGGGAAGGGCCATACTCACTCAGCAGTAGATTCGTTAAGGGCTGAGTTATGATGTATAATATAACTAATTTATTCAAATTGCCACTAAGTTTTTAATTTAAATGGTTTCGTATTAATCTGCGTAAACGAAATTTATTTCATCCAAAATTTAAAGGATATTTCAAAGACGTATTATTACTGAATCTGATACTGATATTAATAAATGAAGCAGCCATAACCCGCAAAATATTCTATAAAATATTAATTATTGGGAATTTAATGATGAATTTTTTTATTAATTTTAGTTGTGTTTAAGCATACAATACACTTGAATAGGGGCATTTTTGCTGACTAATGAAAAAAATTAAATACGAAAGAGGGTCATTAAATTAAATCTTCCGCGTATATCTTGTTAGATACGAAAAATTTTGTTTTGTTATATAAATAACCTACCCTCATAAATTATAAAAATTATAGCACAAAATTGTGATCATAGATCCATAATATTATTCAAAATTATAATGCATAATATGGAAAAAAATCAGAAATAAAAATTATTGGAGAAATATTAAGTATCTTGCTTATACTTGATTTCATCACAAAGCTTTTCGACCTAAAAAGGTGCGTTTAAAATCTAATTTTTATGAAAAACCTGCTTTAAAAAATAACCGAACTTTAATTATATTAAACTTCTTTTAAAAAATCAAAATTTAAATATTGTCTGTCAGTAAATTATTTTGTCAATATAAAAGGCAAGTGAAATTATCATCTTTTTTGTACAGCGTAATAAGATCTCAACGTAAAGATGAATCTGCGTTTCTAGCAATTATAGAGGCGAGGCTGCTAAAGCTCAACCGGGGCAGAAAGACGTCCATTATGTAACACCCACCTAAAAGGTCTACTTATCCAATTACATTTAACATTTAACAGTATAATAACAAGCGTACTACAGGAACTAGAATTAATAATTTAAAAAAAGTACAACTAACCAATAGAACATGAGAACAGTCGAGTGCGGAACACACGTTTGGGTCGGTAGGTGGGTGTCGGGTCCGAGGTGCCGGCGAACGGAGTCCGATTAACGAGGTGGCGGATTATTAAGTTCTCTAAATAAGTGTCCCGGTAGGCGAACGCGGTGTGCCGGTTGAGCTGGGCCGCTGCGGGCTCGGATACTTTACCTAGCGAGGCGTGGGCTCGTGGGTCGGAGGGCGGTCAGCAAGCGTAGTGTCGCGACGCGGCCATAGCGGCGGCGGCGGGCGGCGGCGACTCGCGCACTGCCGCCGCCCGCCGCCGCACCGCCGTGCCACTCCCGGGCCCGCGCACGCGCCCGCCGCCCGCGAATTGATCAGCCGGATTCTCGATTGCGATGAAATTTACGATGGGTCGCAGATCTGTTAACAGGGCCGGATTGAAAGACGGAGTAAATTTTTCGAAGTGTCAATCTTTGATATTGACGGACTGTACGCCGTAAAGTACGCCGCGCCTACAAACAAGACTTAAGAAAAATCTAAATAAAAAAAATCTTAAAACGGTTGACCCTGCAGACCATCCCTTAAACTTCCCGCTTTATTCGATCGATTCAAAACGCTCGATATATATTTTTACAGTATAAATAACTCATTACATCAAAAACAATCGAAACAGAAATTTCGAATTATTAAAAAAAACTTTTTGAAATTTTTTGATGATGACTTTCGAACGGATCAACCGATTTTGATGTTATTGGTAGCAATCGACGAGTTATTTTAAGAAAAATATTAAAATCTATTATATAAAAAACGATTCGACAATAAAAATCATTAATTCAAATGTTATGATAAAAAAACTCGATTTTTCTTCAAATTATAAACCGATTTTGAAGTGGTTCGCAGCAATCAACGTCGTTTTCCATGTTTAAAAGCTGATTGAGTTTTGGAATTGATCGTTATTATTTATTTATTTATTTATTTAACTTCATATACACAGATGTATATAGGCGGACTTAATGCCTGAGGCATTCACCAGTCTACCTTAGAGTAGTAGTGCAGAGATAAAAGAGGTAGGTGTAATAAGAAGTATGTACAATATATATAAACTCATACATATATACATATATATAAACATAATGTAAGTATATATACAAAAAAAAAATTAAAACACACAATATATATATATATATATATATATATATATATATATATATATATATAATATACATATAATATACATTATACACACACATATTAAATATAATATTAAACACGGTTAATTACGAACGCTAAGTTGATTCTGCCATTTTATTGACGAGCAGTTCTCGCGCTTTATATTTGAACGAAATCCGGTTTTCGGCACTCCTGATTTCGGAAGGAAGAGCGTTCCAATGAAGAACAGATTGAACAAAGAACGATGATTGTAAAGTTAGTACTAAAAGGGGGGCACTGAAGCAAAAGGTTATTACTAGAACGGAGAACTCTATCATGGTTGGAGCTAAGATATTGAAATGAGGAGTTAAATAAGATGGAGTTTTAGGAGACATCAAGATAGAGTAAAGAGTAGTGAGTGCACGTAGACTACGGCGCTGACGAATGGGTAACCAGTTAAGTTGAGAGCGATAAGTAGACACATGATCATACTTTCGAAGATTAAAAATGAATCGAATGCAGTTATTAAGAAGACGGTCGTATTTGTTCAAGACTTCTGCATTCAGGTCAAAATAACACACATCACCGTAGTCAAAAATGGGAAAAATTAAGGTCTGCACAATAATCGTCTTGGTCCTGGACGGGAGAAAGTTCTTCAGGCGGTAGAGAGAACGCAAAATACCTGTCACTTTCTGACAAACATTTGCCACTTGAGTTTGCCAGCTCAAGGTGGAGTCAATGTGCCATCCAAGGTCTTTTACGGTATTACTCAGTTCTAAAATAAAACCGTTAAAAATGATCGGCGGTAAAGCTGTGGGATCCAGTTTCTTTATCATACGTTGGCTACCTATTATTATAGCCTGATATTTGGATGGGTTAACTTTAAGACCAAACTTGTCAGACCAGTTCTTTATATACTCCATAGGTCCCTATTAAGAGACTCAATTGCTGTAGATATACAGTCGACCTTCGCATGTGAGTACAACTGCAAGTCATCAGCATACAAATGATACGCACACTGAAGATTTGGGGTAATGACATTTATAAATATTGAAAATAACAACGGAGATAGAATACCGCCTTGAGGAACACTAGCATGCAAGTCACACCAACTTCATGAGGACTCATAATGATTTCTTATATTTACGCGAACATTGCACATGATTAAAACTACTTTTACGGATTTTATCGCGTTTATTTTTACTTTTTATTTTTAATTCCCGACGTTTCGGGCGCTTTCCAGCACCCATGGTCACGGGGGACTGAGATGACTGACGTCCCGATGTCATTGTTAAACCCGGAGTACCTTCAGCTTTTTTAATTATTGTTTATGGTCCGATCTATGCAAAATGAACTGACTATGTCTTGAGCTCTTGCAGTGGTATGCTTGGGTTTAAACCCAAGCATACCACTGCCCCCCATACCCCCATACCCCGCATACCCCGAGCGCGACGCTCCGGGAAGTCTGTAGTCTGTGAACACGTACAGGATCGCCCCCGTCACTACATCAGATTTGATAGACCGCAAATCCTCGCTAAAGAACCCGATTCCTTCCAAGGATGATTCGCGAGGCTATTGAAATCAAAAAACATCCTAATTTCAATAGAGAAGATGGCTGGGTGCTACCATCTGCTTGGGATCCTATAATAAATAAAATTAAATCCCAACCCAAGCATACAACTGCAAGACTTCAAGATACTATAAGTTCATACTGTATAGATCGGAACAAAAGTTAAATTTTAATCTATGGTAACCGCGGTTAACTATGACATATGGACGTTGAACATCTCAGTCCCGCCCGTGACCATGAGTGCTGTAAAGCGTTCGAAACGTCGGGTATTTAAAAAGTTAAATATACGCGATAAATTCCGTAAAAACTAGTATTAGATGGTCTATAATATTAATAATCATACGGCGACCGATATTGTCACAACCAATAGCATTAGACTTAATGGAGAGTATAGCCTTCCTGATCTCATTCGTCGCTATTGAAGAGAAGCGGAAAGGAGCGATATTAGGACGAGGTAAACCCATTAACTGATTAACAGTTTGACACTTGGTTTGGTGATCCAGAGGTGTATGTGATGAGAAGTGTTGATTGATATCATCCAAACCAATTGTCCTCTGAAACTCAGAAACTCAGAATGGGACTTCTTACCAATACCCATGGTTACAAGGAACTTTCAAATATCTACCGGGGAAGAGGATATGATGTTGTTAAGAATATATCGGCGTTTCGCGTTGCGTATCATCTGGTTACACCGATTTCTTGCAGTTTTAAAAATGGACCAATTTTCCTCACACCGCACTTTTCTATATTTCTGAAAGGCTCGGTCTCTACGCCTCATCACAACGCGGATCTCTGTTGTCATCCAAGGTGCTGTCAGCCGCTTTAGCTTTACTTTTTTAATAGGAGCATGCATATTATATAGATTAATTAATATGTTATTAAATGCGCTAACCTTTTCGTCTACCGTGGGAGCGGCTGTCACTGTGTCTCATTTAATTTTAGAAGCATCCTGACACAACTTCTCTACACCCATGCGGCCAAAACAACGCAAGTGCAGGATTTTAGGTGAAGGTTTAGGAGGTTTCAGGATATAGGAAAGGAAAATGAGATCATGATGGGAGAAACCAGACGCATAATGTTGACCATGAGTAGAGACAAGGGTGGGGTTTGAGCCTTAACAGACAGGACTGGATTTAGAGATTCCTCTAAATCCAGTCCTGTCTGTTAAGGCCGATTTACATTGGGTCATTACTCAGTAAATAGGCATTAGTTAAACGGCGCCATTTTAAACGTCAGTCTCAGTGGCGGAATTTCCTAAAGAGTCAGCATTAGAAAACAGTTTATCGCGCCTGTCTGTAATACGAGTAGTCAGCCTTAGATGCTGATTTTAATTTAGGTTATATAGCAAGTCTCGGTTCATACAAGTCTTAAGAAAAAGCTATCGCATTAAACTATTTTCAAGTCTGTCTAGAGCTGTCCACAAATAGAGCGGGCAGCGCTTTTTCGGACAGTGTGCTCCTCCGCATGGCGTATCTTTCGACTACGGCAATTGACCTTATCTGAGTATGTAATTGAGTTAAACTCTTTTCGAATGCTGCCTTTAATTATAAAGTGAGATAGATCTATGTCAGTCACTGGAGTTAAAACTTGCGCCATTTGACTAACGTCTGTCACTGACCCAATGTAACACAGCTTTTTTCGTAAAGGTACCGCCAGCAAGCACAGAGTACCTTTATATAATATTGCCAGCAAGCACAGAATACCTTTATATAATATTGCCAGTAACCATGAACGGTAGACGCGACTTCGCGATCTGATCGTGATGAGCCCCATCGTCTTTCATTGGCTTAGGATTTTTCCCCTTTCGACCAACAATTAATTAGCTTGCTGATAACTGTTAGAATTTATTTACTTGCTTCTCTTTTTAATCAACTTTCAAAAAGAAGGAGCAGACACTCAATTCATTAATGTTTTTTATGTGGTTTACCATAAAACTTTTTTCTAGGTGAACCGCTTTTGATGATTCTTTTTTTACTTGAAAGCCGTTGTTTCTCATGTGGTCCCATATTCAATTTTCCTGACCTGACCAATTGTTTTTGAGTTTTCCTTAATAATGCGTTCAAAATTGACTTTGACCACATTGATGATGATGATCATCATCATTACAGCCCTTCACAAGTCCACTGCTGAACATAGGCCTCCCCCAAGTATGCCACAAAGCACGATCCACATTGATGATGTTCGCATTTTATTTATATTGAAGTCGGTTGTACAAAATTTTTAATTTTACCACTTGTGTAATTAGCTATCTCATAGATCATAGCTCGATCACAAATAGCTTCTGTACTCAGCATTCAGTACAATAGCACCTACTACTTGTGTGTCTGACATTAGGGGGTAATCTGTGGTCTGACATTATTTATTCCGACAATCGTGGTGATTACGGCACAACACTCCAATAATGGCCACCTGTGGCCACCGGTCTGTAAATTCTTGATATGGTTATGCTATCCGGGTAAGAATTCTGTAGAAATAAATATGATTTATTACCTTCGTTATTTACTATGCAATAATTTTATCCGTGTTGATTAAAAGTACTTTTAGGGATTTTATCGCGTTTAATTTAAGTTATTTTTAACTCCCGACGTTTCGGATGCTTTTTTGCACCCATAGTCACGGGGGACCCGATTTAATCAATGTGTAGTGTTCGCGTAAATATAAGAAATCATTATGTTTCTCCATGTTATTTAATGTTATTTATTTAGTTATGTTATTTAGTTGAGTTCAGGAATTAAAACTGATAAGCAAATATTTTTGACGTTGGCGACAACGTGATGACGTTTCGTTAATTTCAGCTTTAAAAACATCTTAGAAGTTCAGTACCTACAAGGTAGTATAACAATCTCATCTCTCCGGGAGCTCGTCGGGATGGATACTAACTTCTTCCCTATTTCTGCCATTATGGAGCAGTGTATTGACAGCTATTTTCCGGCTTGAAGGGTATACAGACAGACTGAGAAACATTCATTCCGTCAGTAACTCAGACATCCATTTCAGTCTTTTGATGTGACAACGCATCTGTAACATGTGTGTTGACTGCTCCATGGTGCAGTGGCTTTGCAATGATTTGTAGCGCTTGGCGCCGCAGGTTCGAATCCCGCACGGAACAAGTACTTGTATGGCCTACAAATAATTGTTCCGTATCTCGATGTTTGTGCAATTAATGTTTGTAAACTGCCTCCACGATAGAGAAGAATAACCTAGTGTGAGGGTAACGTTATTAAAAAAAACAGTTTTCCAAGATTGCAGTAGCACCTTCTGTATTTCAGCACTTTTGATACTTGAACTACTTAATGTTTAAAAAACAATCGCAAACCATTAAAAAGCCAGAAAACAATGGAACAAACCATAAAACCAATAAATTACATTTCAACTCCCAAATTTATGGCCTTTGCTAATAATTATTTGAATCGACACCCAAAGTCTTGAGGATATTATATTTTAAATATTACCGTGATTAGTATTAGAAATTGAAAGTATTAATGTTTTAAAGGTGGTTTGGTTTACGGGGGCTTATTAAAACAAGTAAAAATTCTTAGTAAAACAAAAAAGGACTCACCGTGTAAAATATATGACCATTCATATATTTTACATGATTGATACTTGACCTGCATGTTTGTACATACATCTGGATGATTGGCGGTCCACCACTGCACGAACAACAAGAAATTTTCTTCCTCGCACAACTTCCTTATGGAATCGACTACTATTATTACCACCAGCGATTTTTCCGGACCGATACGACTTAGGCACCTTCAAGAAGAGAGCCTACTCTTTTTTTAAAAGGCCGGCAACGGGCGGTGGGTCACTTATACTTGTTTGCACCCTCTCGTTGCTGTCGTACTGTGCCCGAACGACCACTGAGAAAACTGCTGCTCGAACTGATTATCGTTACCGTCAAAGTCTACTGTTGGATAAAGGCCTCCCTCACAGATTGCCTCATGGTGAGGAATCTCGTCATAATTGTCGACTTGGCAGGCTGGTTGGCAACTGCTTTTTAGCTGTTATTAGGAAGACGGTGCTGACCAGATCATCTTCTGATTTGTTTCCCTTTGTCGTCTCTTACTAAATCCCCGGGATGATTTGGGGTTAATGGATATTAATGGAATGGAATGGACCGCAGCTACACGGTGGCATTATCGGTATAAAAAATTGACACAATCATCATTCCCTATCCCTTTCGGACCGGCGCCAAAACTAGACGGAATTGATCCGGAAAAAAAGTCACACCTGCCATAAAATGAGCTGCTAATTACAAATCTGAGGTCGCTTTTCCATTTTCCGGCCGCCATCTTGGAAAATTGTAGCCCACACAATTGTATGATCAGGGGCCTAAGATAGCAAACCCACAATCATGAAATCGCACAATTGGATCAAGACGGGCCAAAGCTTACAATATATTTGAAATAAAACAACATTTTAATTGACGAATATATTGTTTATTAGCCCAAAATCAACATAATTTCAAATTTAAACATGCACAATCAATAAGTATTCATAGAAAATTAGTTAACAATTACCTCTTATCAGCACTAATCAGTCTCTAAAGTGTAGATTCAGTCTTTAAGTAATTATAAATGAGATCAATCAAGTAAAACCTTAGTTATGGAAGTCATAAAAGCAATTTCTGTCCTTTGTGAGGCACAGATAAACATCACATTTAGAACATCGACAAAGTGTTCTACTGGTACACTTTATAGCGCGGCAGACTCGAGGCTCTTTCAAGGTATCCATGACTGGCCAGTGATTATA
Organism: Parnassius apollo; assembly: GCA_907164705.1. Classification (NCBI taxonomy): domain Eukaryota; kingdom Metazoa; phylum Arthropoda; class Insecta; order Lepidoptera; family Papilionidae; genus Parnassius; species Parnassius apollo. The sequence goes on from CAJQZP010000851.1 coordinate 4,463,139, forward strand.
ACCATCTCTTTGCTTGTCAACGGATGGTAGAGGCTTTGGACGATATCTTGAAGAGCTGGGCACTTCTGCAAACTCTGGTTCTCGATTATCTCCAGCAGCCCTTGGTGAACCTGCTAAAAGGTATTCACTTACACTTAGACGAAAAGCCAGAAGGTCTAGGATGTCCTTAGTCTTCATTTTGTTTGCCCTGCAATCTTGTCTATACTCCATCCAAGAGTTGACTATGGACAGGTCAAACAAATGTAGGATAACCTTAACTGTCCATTTTCTTGATTTAATCCAAGTTCTATAGTTTTCCATCATCTGGTCACAGGTGTCCACTCCTCCCATAAAAGCGTTGTAATTTTTTACAACAGCTGGACAGGAAACCTCGATGTATTGCCTTGATTTATTTTCCCACCTAGGAACAATGGATACGGGTTCAGTACCAAAGGCTGTCGAAGTCATCAACACACCTTTATTGTCCTTCCATTTTAGAATACAGATCTTTTCATCAGCGCTCACAATCTCTTCATATTCACCTCGTTTCATAGCCGCATCCTTTTTTAAATTCATACTTTAATTTTTTTTTTATATTGAAACGGTTCATCATCAAAGTTCCTGTTCCATCCATATTTCTTTTCTGGAGCTCCTGCATCAATGACAAAGATGAGAAGTATCTATCAAAATAAAGAAAACTTCCTTCTGGTAGAGTGCTGGCTAGTCGTAAAACGACAGCAGGTCCCATCCCAAATTTTTCTGAATCAGGTAAATTGGTAGTGTTTCCTTGGTAAATTTCGAAATCTAATACTTTCCCTGTGGAAGTAGTAACGACGAAATTTTTCAAGCCCTCGGGGCGGGGTTTATTTTTTACAACCACTTTTACCCCCGCGCACCTTCCTCCAAACGGAACCATCTGTTCATCAATCGAATAGTGAATATCTTCGCGGGGCAGCTGCAGACAACGATTACGTACGGAGTCAATAACAGGTTGAACTCTCCATAGTTTGTTCTTTGCTTGCTCCACTTCTTTGTTCACGCCATGAACATTTATAACATGCAGGTTTACCCTTAGGAGAAAAAATCTATCTCTCGACATAGCACTTGCTATGGGGTCGAACTTATAACGCTGGTTCCAAAACAATTTGATTCTTGGATAACTAAAGCACCCCATTAAACCGTGGATGCCAAAAAACTTTTTGATTTCCCCAGAAGTACAAACGGGCTTCAACTGATGTCCAGTTTCAGTCATATAATACTGATTAGTGGCTAGCGCAAACTGTTCCATTAATTCCAGCGTGAAGTAGCGTTCAAAGTATTGCGCTGGAGTTAATACTGCGTGTAGTTTAGGGTCTGAGACCCCTGGTATCGGTTTACCATGAAATTTCTTCTTCTTCCATTGCAAATTTGACAGTGGCACGTCTTCATCGCTGCTACTTGAAGACTGAGACTCAGATGGAGAAGGAATACTAGTTTCTTGGCCTGGAAAAAGGCATGTCCTGCAGCTCTTCATCATCACTACCCTCATCCCCGGAGCCATTTAGGAATCCCTCAATCTGGTCGTCGTGTAAGAACCGTGCCATTATTGTAAAAATCTGCAAAATAAATAAAACATCTCTTAGTGTCTAGGGTCGATAAGAGATAGCCTTCGGCCCCACTTCATACGATTGTGTCAAAAAAGTTCGGTAACTCGTCACTGAAGCTTATTTACCAATTACAGTGTAAAAATCACAAAAGTCGGTGAAAAAAACATTTAAGTGATGTTACGTGCAAAAAAACTTTATAAATAACTAAGAAATACTTATGTAATTCTACTTACATTCACCAAAGCCAGGACCGAAAAAAATCGCAGTACTAGGCAGGTCGCTGCCTGCTGGCCAACTGACTGACGCGCGAAATTCACACACAAGGTAAAAGTTCGGCTCACGCGCAATCGTGTGAGATCGAGCCCGTTCGTATAGAATAAATAGTTTTTGAACAAAATTGAATCTAGTAAACCACACAATCATGTAGGGCCAGTTCTGAAAGGGCTATTACATAGTAGCACGCTAGTATCTATTTCTGCCTCTGTTTCTTCCTCCAAAACTGAACGGATTTAAAAAAAATCTAAATCAAATATAACAAGCATTGATATTTGTGTCTGTGGTTATGTTAGAGATATATGTGCATGTGGTTATATTTTTCATATCTTTCCATGTGATTTTGAGTTTAGTGGTATTTGCTATTATTTCTACTTTATCTTTATATTGTTTAGATCAATATCCTTTCTTTTATGAAATAATAATTACGGAATCTGGAAAACGTTTGTACGAACGTACGATATATGTTTTTATTTTATTTTATCATTTTTCGGTTATATAACTTTTTTTATAGAATGAAGGCAACAAATAAACACACAGCCCACCTGATAGTAATTAGGTGCTGTGGCCCATAGACATCTATATCTATCCTCAATTAAGAATCACAATGTAGATGCGTTGTCACCCCTGAGGACTAACAGAGACCCTACTTGGGCAAAGCTACTTAGATGCAGAGAGCGACATTGAGAATAGCGTCCCACCAAACAACCACCGCAGAGACGCAATGTTGCAGAACGCAACAAGCATCAATACGAGTATCGGCAGGCTTACACCATCCCAAGGTCCCCCATAAATCCCAGCAAACATCACCACCCGCATACCTCCATCGACCAGAACCACAAGATCGAATCAGGTGTAGCATACCCGCAGATCCATCACAAGACGCAATACCGTAAGTAGCAGTAAGCATCAATGCAACTATCATACGGATGGCGCCCCCTTACAACACACTGATCCCTATCGACATTGGTAACAAAATTTGTACTGTTGTTAACTAAAAACTGAACCAACGTATCATAGTAGCACGCTAGTAAGACGCCAGTGGACAAAACTCCACGTATCATAGCGCTAATGCACTAAGACATGAAGTTGAGTATGCTTGTTACACTTGAAAATGCTACCAAGCACACTCATCCCAATCCGAAAGATAGACGACATATCGCTATGCGCTACGACATCGCCCAAAAACGGTATGGGTTTCCACGGGAAAGCCGTATTGCTACAACAAACCCGCTTACCACCAGCACTAAGATGATATGTCTAGGACACATCGGTTAGCGTGTCCAAGTTTACCTCGGTTTCAGTTGCTCATGAAGCAGCATACACGCCACTATAATAATCCTTTTCAAGTCCCATTTATATTTATATAATGCTTTTACTTATTTGAGACCTTCCACATATTTGCTTTATTTCATAGACTATATAGTAGGCAGTCCCATAATGAATTGGCCTAACTATGAACCAATGAAGGAAATGAAACGAAACCAATTTTATATTTCAATAAAATTACCATGAATACTAACACACTTCTGACATCTGTGAATCAACATCTCTAAACCTTTATAAAAATAATCACATTTTTTATCCTCAAAATGACTGAAGACGGCCGCCTGCAACTCTTCATCGCTTGAAAATTTTCTTCCTCTTAAGTCCCGCTTTAAATTTGGAAATAAATAATAGTCGGACAGGGCCATGTCTGGACTGTAAGGTGGATGTTGAACTTCTGTGAACCCGCATTGACGAACTGCATCCTTCGAAACACCAGTGGTATGAACAGGGGCGTTATCATGGAGCAACAGGACACCTTTAGACAGCTTGCCTCTTCGTTTTTCCTTTATCTTGTCTCGTAATTTATATATTAAAGAAGCATAATATTCGCCGTTCACGACTGTATTACGTTCTTTAAAATCCACCATCAAAATGCCTTGAAAATCCCAAAATATTGTGCACATCAGTTTTTTAGTCGATTGTTGCACCTTTGCCTTTCTAGTGGGCTTTTTACCCTTATAACGCCATTCCATTGACTCGCGCTTGCTTTGTGGATCATAATACAAGATCATAGTTTCATCACCAGTCACTAGCCGCTCGATCACAGTCTTTGGATTTTCGCCACAAAGATCCAAAAACTCCGAAGCGCAGCGCACTCTTTCCTGTCTCTGTACCGCTGAAAGAAGTTTCAGTACCCATCTTGCACTCACTTTTTTCATGTGAAGATGTTCATGGATTGCGCGATGAACAGTACTCTTAGAGAGCCCAAGCCTTGCTGCAATTTCTCTAATCTTCAAACGGCGATCACTCAGAACCTCCTCTTCGATAAGAGCAATCGTTTCGGGAGTGAGCACTTCCACAGGTCGACAAAGTCTTCGACGGTTTCTCTCCCGAGGCGAAACTCTTTCACCCAATTTTTCACTGTGCTATAGGAGGGGGCAGACTCCTTATACAAGCCATCCAATCGTTCTTTTATTTGGGCAGGGGATAAACCTTCTTTAAACAGAAACTTTATGACACTTCGATACTCAGTTTTCGACATTTTGAAAAAAATACGCGACTCTCGTTATTCAAATGCCTGTTAAACTAAGACTAAGCATTTCATGTCGATGCATGTTTCTTATATTAAGTGCACGATAAACGTACTATTTAATGCAACACAACATGTAGCGACATGTCGCGTTGAACTATATCAGGCCAGTTCATTATGGGACCGCCTGGTATCTTTAATATTTAAGACTTCAGTCCATAACTCTACTATCATAATGCTTTTCTATCATAGACCTTACTATCATAAGTCATTAATATATAGGACTTTAACCCACAACTCTAGTATTGTAATGCTTATGCATCATAGAGACCTTCTATAGTAACGCTTTTGTATCATAGACCTTACTATTATATGTCTTTAATATATGGGACTTCAACCAACAACTCTACTATTGTAATGCTAATTGATCATAGAGACCTTCTATAATAACGCTTTAGTATAACAGATCTTACTATTATAAGTCCCTAATATACGACTAATCATTGTGTAACAGTACTATAGGTAGTCGGTCACCCGACCACCCCATATATATATTATGTACGACCTTGGATATGTGTCTCCGGCAGCTCCCCCCATACAAGCCATCATGTATATACGAACTCCCTCCATGACTTAGGCAATTTTACAATTATTTTATAAATGTTCTTTATCTTTATTTTTATAATATTTTCGACCTGTATATATCTATTATTTATCACCTTTTTAAATATTTTAACAAAGTTTTTAATAAACTTATTGATTTTGAAAGACAATATTAAGCCTTTAATTTACTATAATACTTAATATATAATGCTTAATATATTACAGGCGTGAGTGTTTATGTATGTACTTAATATATGAAATGTATTTATTTTAACTTTATGCTTATTAATGTATATTTATTGTTTAATATATTTTTGTAAGATCATTTTTGACGGCTTTATATAGAAATTAATTATTAATTACTTATGATAATAACGGGCCGTTACAACTGGTATGCTGTAAAAGCGTCGTTTTTCCCGGTCGAGCCCACCCCTTCGTGCTACAATCATAATGCATGGAACTACCACGTTTGAAAATAACTGGACAATTTTGGTTAGTTTAGGTTTCTACTCCTAAAAATAAATAATTTATGAAAGTAAAACATAGAAACATGACAGCGGTAGCCTAAGATTTTTTGATTATTAAATATGTATTTGTTTTAGTGTCATTATCCGGAGAGAAAACAGAGGATTAAGTGTGTATTAGACTAAATGCCGCCCACGTGACTATGTAATAAATTCATGACTATATGCACTCCAACAACATCTAATGAGAAAAGCCGTCGAGACGTTTCCAAATTAGGCTTAGTTATATATATAGGCTGTCCGGTTAATTGTAGTTCAAACTAAATATGGCGGGAGATGAGATCGTGCTAAAAAAAATGTTACAGTTTTCAAGATTTTTTGACTTTCATGATTTTCCACTTGTCTAATTTTGGCCACAATCTCTAATTTTTACAATATTTTGAGATATACTGCAAAATAAAACAAAAACTTTTATCGAAAAATTAGGCCCTTCAGCAATGAAATAGCAATAACTTTTTTGTTTTATTAAAAATTGTTTTTTTGTTTTAGTTTTAAAATCTTCATTCATTGCACAATTTTTCAAGACAACGGGCATCAAGGATGTAGTACTTTTTATAACACTACAGTATCTTAAACTTGTATGAAAAATCTTGTTTCGTAGATATTTGAAACTTTAATATTTTTTTCTAAAGAAACTGTTCATGTTGTTGGAAAACTGCAATAAACATGCAGTTACACATCTAGCCAGAAATACTATTCAATAAAAAAATACGTTTTCGCTATTTCAATGAATTGGCATAAATTATATGTATTATAATATATAGTACTAGCTTGCCAGGCAGACGTTGTTCTGTCCTTTTCGACGACACTTTGTCTGTCCTATTAAAAATCCTTAAATTCGCAAAAAAAATTGTGGCTCACTCATAGGCAAAAAACTATCCTATCTCTCAAGGTGGACTAAACTGCACACGGTGTGAAAATTTTATTAAAATCGGTTGAGTAGTTTCGGGGTCTATCGCGGACAAACAACGTGACACGTATTTATATATATTAAGATAACAGAACGCGAGTAACCCGGGTTCGATCCCCGCCCGCACCAATGAAATTGTTAATTGCAATTTTAAGTGCTGATTTACCACGTGCTTGGCGGTGAAGGAAAACTCGTGAGGAAACCTGCATATCTGAGGAATAAGAAAAAAAATATTTCGAAGATATGTGAAGTTCGCCAACACGCATTGGGGCAGCGCGGCGGACACTTCCTTGCCCTAAAACCCTCTCAGAAATGAGGACAGGCCTGTGTCCAGCAGTGGGACGTATATAGGCTGTAACTTTACTTTACTATATATGTATTAAGGTGATACATTTTCTTATTATTAATTAACAGTTTTAGTAAAAAAAAATTTGGCTGTTCTCAAAAGGCACGATCTCATCTCTCGCTACATTTCGTTTGGACGACTATTAACAGGACACCTGGTGGTGGATTATTGAAAAATCTTTAAAATCCGTATATCTCAAGACCTGTTCATTTTCGGCTATACATATGGGGGGTGTCAAATTTGTATCATTTTGCCGTATCACGCCCTGCCAGGCAGTTGTCCAGATTCTAGTAACCTTGTATATATATCCAGGCGAATACAATACGCATCAGATGGTAGCGTCAAAGGCACACGAGTAATCCTTACTCTGTGTCAAAGGTGCAAGATTTCTGCCAAGCGTATGACGGTAAGCAAATCCATTCTATAAAGAAAGACGTGCACGCAAAAAACAGGCATTCTGACGCTCTCATCATAAGAAGAATTGAAAGAAATATTGTTGGTTTTATGATGGACATCATCATCATTACTGTGCAGTAGTGCAGATAATAACCACTATACGCATTATTATCTCGTAGGTGTCATAGGAGGTGAAAAATGGAAATGAAACAGGAGATGGCCAGCATCTTCCTGATAACAACTTAAAATAAAATTAAAACTGTGATTGCCAATCCGCCTGTCAGGCATGGCAAATATGGCAAAGCCACCTCATGTGAAATTCTATGAAGCAGGCCTATGTTCAGCAGTAGACTTTTGATAGGCTGTAAGGAGTGTGTCCCAAAGGAATGCCACAAAACATGGACATGAGTTCACTGTGTTAGTTTTATAAAAACGACAAATGACTGTAAAAAGTGAGGCGGCCAACCGTACCAGTTTCTGCGGGACATTCCCGCAATAACTAAAGTACTGTTACGCGCTCAAGTCGACGATACACTAGCGCCATCTAGTGTCAGGAACGAGAGCGAGGGGAGCATTGAGAAAATGACATCACAAATCTTTCGACCGACAGCGCCACCTGAAGAACTAAGTTTCTGGAAAATCTACACTCGAATACTCATTGCCTGGCGCGCATTTACGTGAATGTTTGGGACGCTTATTTGCTAATTATATAAATAGGCGCTGCAAGATGCGATCGAGGCAGAGTTGAACTCGGCGACACAAGCGAAGCTTCGGAGCGGAATTAAGTGAATTAGTGTGTTTAATTATTAGTGTTTTTAGTTTTAATTTGTGTAAAGTAAATTAAAGTGTTAATTTAGGTAATTTTATCGGCAATTTTTATTGTCACGAACCTCAAGCTCATAACAGTACTTTGAGAAATTTTCTAAATAAGACAGCAGGTATGAAGGAATAAATAAGCCGCGGTGGCTCAGGGGCTGAGCTTTAATTTTATAGTATGCGAACAACCCGGATGCGATCCCCTTCGGCACCAATCAAATTATTAATTGTAATTTAGGTGCAGATTTACCGCATGCTCCGATGTGGAGGAAAACGTCTTAGAGTAAGCTGCATATCTGAAGAATAAAAATATTCGAACCATTTTGTAGGATATAGACTATAAGACCATAACTTTACTCTTTACTAACTATAAATATAAATTAATAACTATCCGTTTTTTTATGGTGGTGAAATCCTCATAGGATACCTTCCGCTGTAAGGGGAACCAAAAGATTATGCCTGACTCCTGCCGGTGAAAACCCGACAGTGGTCACCATCAGCTTATATGAGGGGTCCCGGGATCTCCATTCAAACGCAACCGGGGGCCCCCTGCCTCATTGCTTTATTATTAAAGCACGTACCGAAGACAGTCCTTTCTGCCACCAGCACCCTCGTAGTGCTATCACCATATCTCGGGACCACTTTCGAGACATCGTCTTCCTCGATCCTAGGAACAATCAAATTATACAGTTTTTCTCAGTGCACATAGAAATCTGAGACGTTCAATTAACTAACCTTGTAGTGTAATATCCTCTAGACCGAATCTCGAAGGCGGAAGGAATTTATGTACTGTTTGGTCCCAGCGATGACTAGTCATGTAAGTACGCAGTACAGGATTATAATGCGAGAGTGTGAGCAAACACAAGTGCACTATCTATTTCCTCACTCTCATAGTCCAATGGGACGGACGCAAACTAGGCACGAGCTTGCATATATATACTCTGCATGTAACCACCATTAGAAAATTTAAACATTAATATTGTCAATCATCAGGCTGCTAACAATAAAGCTTTCATCGTGCAGAAGAACCTCATTTAATTGATTTGAAAAATAAGCATTTGACAAACGAAATTTTATTTTCTTATGTCTAGAGGAAGATAAAATTTCGTTTGTTAAGAGTACTTATACCTACATAATAGCTTGATAATGAATACTCTAAGTATAAAACAAAAAAAAAATTCGTCCACTTATTTTGATTACTCCTACATCGTCCTCTCTCTCATAGATAATATAAAATACGGGGTTCTTTTTTCAGAGTAACCAAATTTTAAACTTAAGTTCAAATATAATAAATAATGATATACCGTTATTGCAGTTTTTGAAAATACGGGCAAAAAAGGGTTCTATTTATATTTGAAATTATTTCAAATTGAATGTGATTTATGGGCAACAACGTTTTTGCCTACTGATAGACCCTTACGAATGTGTGCGTGCGCAGTAAAATCAGTTAAAATAACGCATTACCACGCATTTTAAATGTACTTAAAAGATAAAAAAGACAGAATGTTTGAAATTTTTTTAATTAATTTTTCTCCGCCATTTGCCTATACTACTGATTGCAGCTATTAAACTATATTATAAATTATAATATAGGCGCTAGCCTAGGGATCTAGGACGCTGTCGACGTTAAATCGGCCTCTGGGGACTGCAAATGGATACGAATGAAAGGAGATGAGGCGCATTGCCAACGGCAGGCAGAGGCACGAGGGTGAAATACCGTCGACTATTTCCTGACCCCGAGCTACTAATTTAATTTTAAAGCTAATTTCTTAAAATGAAAACCTTACCCAGAAGATTTTGACTCACGGGGGATTCGAACACGGGATCACGTAATCAACAGTCGCATACTTTTGTACAATTGATTATATTGATACAATGTAAGCCTGAGAGTAGTTCTACATACCATTGCACAAACCAATGTTTCATTGTATCTAATTGCTCGGCCACACTATGTTCCCCGTGCTGCTTATCGCTCTGCTCCTCGCGTCGCCGTGATGTTGCCCTGTCTGTCCACACATTGCTCTACTCGCGCAATTAATCGCGACGCTCCACACTAGCTTTTCCTTGGCTTTCGCTTGCGTTTGCAACACAATGGAATGGGATCCTATAATAAATAAAATTAAATCCCAACCCAAGCATACAACTGCAAGACTTCGTGATACCATAAGTTAATACTGTGTAGATCGGAACAAAAGTTAAATTTTAATCTATGGTAACCGCGGTTAACTATGACATCTGGACGTTGAACATCTCAGTCCTTCCCGTGACCATGGGTGCTGTAAAGCTCTCGAAACGTCGGGTATTTAAAAGTTAAATATACGCGATAAATTCCGTAAAAACTAGTATTATTTCAATGTGTAGTGTTCGCGTAAATATAAGAAATCATTAACACAAAGGAAGTTGTCATAAAAATAAATATACGTTGTCGTCGAAGAGTTAGCTTTTTCTCTGTATATTATTTATTCTTGTGATAATATGGCTGAATGATGATGATAGGTACACTGTTTATGATTTTTAAATGACACGTGATGTGCTTCCGTAACGAGTGCTCGATTCTATACAAAAAGTACTCTGTGCTCGATTCCGACTGCGTTTGCGCGAGTGTGTGGCCAGCCATCACGCTCATATAGCCAGTCCTCTCCCCCCGGCCACACACTCATCGAGTGGCATAGAAAGTAGCGAGGAAAGAAGGCAGAGACGTTGTGTGACAACAATACTCGTCATACCGCACGTCATGCTCCTCGTCACGCCCATCGCCCCCCTGTTTTGTTGGTTTTTTGGACGCGAGTCAAAGGACTGACAATATGAGCGTGAGCAGTCCGAATCGAGCGCTGGTTACGGAGGCACGTCACGTGTCATTTAAAAATCGTAAATAGTGTTCCCCTTAAACTGTTTGATGATTCTGATGATGATTGATCTGTAGTTTTTGTAACTACAAAACTATAGATCAATCTAAAATACAAACGAATTCTAGTAAAGTAAAAAAAAGTTACAGCCTATATACGTCCCACTGCTGGGCACAGGACACCTCTCATTTCTGAGAGGGTTTTAGGGCAAGGAATAGTCCGCCGCGCTGCCCCAATGCGTGTTGGCGAACTTCACATGTCTTCGAAATATTTTTTATTTTATTTCTCAGACATGCAGGTTTCCTCACGATGTTTTCCTTCACCGCCGAGCACGTGGTAAATCAGCACTTAAAATTGCAATTAACAATTTCATTGGTGCCGGCGGGGATCGAACCCGGTTTGCTCGCGTATTGTGAAATTTACAGCGAGCGCTAACCATCTGAGCTACCACGGCTCCACGGCGAATTCTAGACGACCTGAGAATTAAAATTTTCTACAACACAGGAACTCCTGCATTACTGATTTTTTTTAAGTATAAGTAGAGAAAGTTTACTTTTCTATCAAGCCGGTTTTCTTACCCCACATATTCTACGTTATATGTGATTTTTTTATATTGTACAACTAAATAATTAACATAAAAGGTTTACTTTTTTGAATTTCTTGCTGGTTTTTCTCAGGACCGCGAATTTTTCCTCACCATTGGTAAAAGTAAAAAATGACTTTCAGTAAGAATAATTTCTAATCTATAATACCGTATAGAGTCAGAGTACAGTTCGACAGTGATAGGTACATTTTCCAGGACTGTTATTTAAAACGTGCATGTTTTACTTACTTCTTGTGTGACTGGCAGAGTCGGAGACGACCGAAGGCTTGGCGACCATGTTGACGATAAATTGAAGATGAGACTAAGGATACCCATCACCATCGTATTCTAATGGTGGGTTCCAATTTTTTTTAAATGGGCAAGTAGTTTATAAGCACCATAGCAAAAAGCGATTCAGTTTAGCCACCCGCACACGTAGTAAAAACATAACCATCCTTTTTCGTCTGTAGTCGGATAAATAACCAGTTGACAGCGGTTGCGAATCGTTTGCTTAAATATCCGTGTGTACGGTTGCTTTACATTTATAATTCATGACATTAAAAAATGGTAAAAACATTTCATACGCTATGTATGCGTGTATACATGTATGTATGAATGCATGATATTGCGCTAGTTATTAGTTAGTAGTTATTAGTTTGTAGTAGATAAATATTGTCTATTTACGGATGTGGAAGATGCGAGGAAAGTGTGTCATGATCGTGTCAAATGGAAGTTAACCCTTAACTATATACCCGTGGTCTCAGACACCATCGATATTATTTTTGTGAATATCTAAGTATGTGCGCATCTTTCATTTTCGTGGGTTCATGTACCTTCTCCCCACTACCTATAAAAACGGACATGTCAGCGCTTACTTTTGGTTGATGAGTGAAAAACTTTTTTATTGGTCTGAGAGACACCGGGTAGACCGTTACTTTTTATATATTTTTTTGTTTCAGTGAAAAATTGTTGTTACTTATCGAAATATTTATTGGACGGAGAACCTTCGGATGAAGAGGACTTGCCAATTGAAGACTGTAGCGACGTGGAACTTGATCTAGGAGATGATTTTGTGCTCGAGGAATTTCGTGAATCAGATTTCAAATTGATGATGAAGAAGAGTCAACCCAGCATCTCAAGAAGCCCTTAATGCTGCCCCGAAAAAATTATTTTGGTAAGGAATCGCTTTCGGTGGTCATCTCTACTAGTGTCTTCTCATAGAAGAGCATTTATCCACCTGACTGCATAAGCGGTGGTCATCTCTACTAGTGTCTTCTCATAGAAGAGTATTTATCCACCTGACTGCATAAGCGGTGGTCATGTCTACTAGTGTCTTCTCATAGAAGAGTATTTATCCACCTGACTGCATAAGCGGTGGTCATCTCTACTAGTGTCTTCTCATAGAAGAGTATTTATCCACCTAACTGCATAAGCGGTGGTCATCTCTACTAGTGTCTTCTCATAGAAGAGTATTTATCCACCTGACTGCATAAGCGGTGGTCATGTCTACTAGTGTCTTCTCATAGAAGAGCATTTATCCACCTGACTGCATAAGCGGTGGTCATCTCTACTAGTGTCTTCTCATAGAAGAGCATTTATCCACCTGACTGCATAAGCGGTGGTCATCTCTACTAGTGTCTTCTCATAGAAGAGTATTTATCCACCTAACTGCATAAGCGGTGGTCATCTCTACTAGTGTCTTCTCATAGAAGAGCATTTATCCACCTAACTGCATAAGCGGTGGTCATCTCTACTAGTGTCTTCTCATAGAAGAGCATTTATCCACCTAACTGCATAAGCGGTGGTCATCTCTACTAGTGTCTTCTCATAGAAGAGCATTTATCCACCTGACTGCATAAGCGGTGGTCATCTCTACTAGTGTCTTCTCATAGAAGAGCATTTATCCACCTGACTGCATAAGCGGTGGTCATCTCTACTAGTGTCTTCTCATAGAAGAGTATTTATCCACCTAACTGCATAAGCGGTGGTCATGTCTACTAGTGTCTTCTCATAGAGAGTATTTATCCACCTAACTGCATAAGCGGTGGTCATCTCTACTAGTGTCTTCTCATAGAAGAGCATTTATCCACCTGACTGCATAAGCGGTGGTCATCTCTACTAGTGTCTTCTCATAGAAGAGCATTTATCCACCTAACTGCATAAGCGGTGGTCATCTCTACTAGTGTCTTCTCATAGAAGAGTATTTATCCACCTAACTGCATAAGCGGTGGTCATCTCTACTAGTGTCTTCTCATAGAAGAGCATTTATCCACCTGACTGCATAAGCGGTGGTCATCTCTACAAGTGTCTTCTCATAGAAGAGTATTTATCCACCTGACTGCATAAGCGGTGGTCATCTCTACTAGTGTCTTCTCATAGAAGAGCATTTATCCACCTGACTGCATAAGCGGTGGTCATCTCTACTAGTGTCTTCTCATAGAAGAGCATTTATCCACCTGACTGCATAAGCGGTGGTCATCTCTGCTAGTGTCTTCTCATAGAAGAGTATTTATCCACCTAACTGCATAAGCGGTGGTCATCTCTACTAGTGTCTTCTCATAGAAGAGCATTTATCCACCTAACTGCATAAGCGGTGGTCATCTCTCCTAGTGTCTTCTCATAGAAGAGCATTTATCCACCTGACTGCATAAGCGGTGGTCATCTCTACTAGTGTCTTCTCATAGAAGAGCATTTATCCACCTGACTGCATAAGCGGTGGTCATCTCTACTAGTGTCTTCTCATAGAAGAGTATTTATCCACCTAACTGCATAAGCGGTGGTCATCTCTACTAGTGTCTTCTCATAGAAGAGCATTTATCCACCTAACTGCATAAGCGGTGGTCATCTCTACTAGTGTCTTCTCATAGAAGAGCATTTATCCACCTAACTGCATAAGCGGTGGTCATCTCTACTAGTGTCTTCTCATAGAAGAGCATTTATCCACCTAACTGCATAAGCGGTGGTCATCTCTACTAGTGTCTTCTCATAGAAGAGTATTTATCCACCTGACTGCATAAGCGGTGGTCATCTCTACTAGTGTCTTCTCATAGAAGAGCATTTATCCACCTAACTGCATAAGCGGTGGTCATCTCTACTAGTGTCTTCTCATAGAAGAGCATTTATCCACCTAACTGCATAAGACTGAAAGCGGGTTTTTATTTATAAAAAGACTGGCTGAATTGCTTACTAGACCACATATGGACCGTCGAAAAAAAAATAGGGCGATTCAGCGGGACATCAGACTTTCCCTTCGTCGGATGCTCCTAATTAATGGACGAGGAATATTTTCCTGCAGCTTCAGGAAGCAGAACTGATGGAAGATTTGCTCTGTGTGTGATCCGAAGAAGAAACGCAAGACCCAGTACTTGTGTTTTCAATGCAAAAACCTATTTTCCTAGAATGCTCAAACATGACGTGAGTTCACTGTCGCGAAGAAATATGACTTTATGGTTGGCAATTTTTGTGAATCAAGAGCTTTTTTGTCGAAATAAGTATATGGGAGCTGAATTTAATTATTTAATTAACAGAAATTAGTAACGAAAAGTTCCTAGCTTATGATCCTTTGATTCTAGATATCATTTTCCGAAGGTGTTGGTATTTTCGTTCTTTTTTCATATTTATGGAGACATAGTTATTTGAGAGCGAATGTTGTTTAAGTTTCTAAAATTATAAAGTAATGACCAATACAATGTCATATTTTATTTCCGTTTCCCTCCCCCTAATCTGTTTTTTTTTCTATTGATAAATATATCGCCGACGTCTCACACACCACGGGTAGGTAGTTACGTGACTGTGGGGTAGGTACCTAAGGATTAAATAAGTTGTAAAATTATATTTTTAAAAGAGAGAGAAATGAGTAATTATCTGCAAACAGCAGTGAAGGAATTATTAGAATCAAATTTATAATAATTTTAATTTATGGTTAAAAATTTATAAGAATAAAGAATAAGATTTTATACGTGGTAGAGCCATGCTGCAGTTATATTAGTAGTATGGTTGTAGCACGAATGGGTCAGCTCGACCGGGGAAGGACCACGCTCTTACAGAATACCAGCGTAAAATAGTAGCTTAATGGTGCTGTGTTTCGTATGCTGAATGTAGAGAACCGGAGACTCATTTTACTGGAAACGAGGCATTCCATCTTAGTCCTCACGGGTGACAACGCATCTGCATTTTGATTTGTAACCGAGGATAGATGTAGATGTCTATGGGCCGCAGCAACCACTTACCATCAGGTGGACTGTGTGCTAGTTTGTTATCCTATCCTATAAAAAAACCAATAAATTATTTTATGATTATGAGACAAATAAAGTGAATCAAATAGATAGCATTTTAAATGCGTGTTTACGAAAACGATGGGCGAACAGTGAACAACTTATTTTCACGGCAAGATTTCCAGCCAGTTTGGACAAAGTTAAAGCGATCGTGTCACGCAATACTGCCGTTTCGTAGCCTGACCGCACAAGTCACTTATTTGATCGATATCAGGTCGTTCGCTCCACCGCTTTCGCAGTTCGCTCCATGACAATATTATTTTTAGAATCTTATTACTTATTTGATCACGCGAAGCGATTATCTAAGAAGTCTGTGCGTTCATTATGAGGTCGTAGTTGTTATGATATGACTCACAGACTCGGTAATCTTCAAAATCCAAGAATTACTTATTTGCACACAACCTAAAAGTCTGTCGTTCATTATAGTCATGATATGACTCACTAGACTTTATAGACAATGTACATGTAGGTAAATCTTGCAAATATGTTCTTCCATTTTTTAGGTCTATGAATAAAATGATCACTAAATTGTATTACAAACCAAGATGTTTTCGTAAAAGTTTCATTTCACTTATTTTTAGTTTTAAGTCACTGGTTGAAATACACAATGGCAAAAAATCAATCTGAGGTGTATTTAGAAACAAACGCTCAAAAGGTCACAATGAGAAAAAAATCCACAAAAATATTGCATAGATTTGTATTGGATAAGTGCAACTTAAATCTAAATAACTGGTAGTAAACTTTCACCATTTACATTTAAGTAAGTATAAAAATATCACAAGAAATTAGAAATTCGATACAGTTGCGAACTAACATGAAAATCTATAAAATAACACATAATGAATACTTTAAAGTAGTAACTTGGAATGTTTATGCTCTTGATTTGTCAGCTTTGATAAATTTGTCGAGGTCGGCGTCACTGTTGGGATCCACTTGGGACAGTTGCCGGAAACTTTCGTCGTCGACAAAGCATATCTCATGGTCGTCGGGATCGGCAAGAATTATCACACGCACTGTGGCCTTGCCGGGTGTGTCCAAAGAAATCAATGGAGTCAAAATTTTTCCATTTGCCTCGCGGACTTTTTGGTCTATAACAGGCTGCTCCTCAAATGGACACGAGAACGCGATGCGGCCATATGCCTTGGCGTGATTCACAGGTTCACCTGTAATATTTTAAGATTTGCCAATTATAGAAACCCATTCCGTAATAACCTACATTAATTTTCAGCACATTTTCAGTGCCAATCAAAAAATGATTGGATACTACACATCTATAAAATGAATCATAATTATAACAGCCTATTAAAATACACTACTGAACCTAGGCCTCGCTCTTAGACTGTCTCATTGAATAATTGATATAGTTGAAACACTAGACAGGTTTGGCGACCAGTCTTTTATTATTTTCAATTGTTATGAAGAAGATTCTCTTTTTATAGAAAAGGGGCGAGGATGCAACTTACCTGATGGTAAGTGACTATTGTCGCCCTTGAACAACCGAAACACCAGGGGAATTGCAGGTGCATTGCAGGCCTTTTAGAAAGTAGTAAGCTCTTTTATTGAAGGTCTCAAGTCGTAACGGTCCGGAAAAATCGCCGGTGGTAAACAATTCCACAGAGAAGTTGTACGAGGCAGAAACTCCCAGTGAAACGCACAGTGGTGGTCTGCCAAGTATCCAGATGGTGTGGATTGTATTGTGTATTTTGACACGATGTGCGTTGGTGAAATTTGGCGACTGGAATTGATCCAAATAATTTCTTAGAGAACTCCCTGTGGTAGATACGTTAGAAAATGCAAGATGCTGCTCCCCATTACTTGTTTCAATTTTCCTCTGTGGCTTCTTAAAACATCCACGATGAAATGGGGTAGAGGCCTACTAATTGGCGTGCAGAATTAATAGAAGTTACAAATTCAAAAACCAATTATGTAATCATTCTTACCAATATCAACTAATTCGAGTTTTGCCTGATCTTCAGCATAACCTAAAACAACAGATGTTTCTTTCTTCTCAAATATTTTCAGGTTCAGAAGACCATTCCAATATTCAACAGATCTTTTGAGGTTTGAACTTGCTAAGGACACTTTGATCACTGGGTCTGAAAGGAAAAATTATACAATGATAAATATTAAGAAAGAACATATTTATTATTCTTCACTTCGTATTTATTATAATTTTTATATTCGTAATCTACATAAAGAAGTGCATTGCTCAACAGCATACATAATCAATTTTAATCAACCCATAAAAGTCCACTGGTTATTTTTGTCCACCTTCGTACATAGGCTCCCCCCACAAATTGCCTCATAGGGGGGATATTTACCTCCATTTTATATTATTTTGAATTGTTATCAGAACACGCGGGATTATATGGGATAGTGGATTTTCTTACGCCGGAAAGAATCCTGGTATATTTTTCAAATTAATTTTCATAGTCTTTACCCTTCAATTCCCATAAAATTCCCATGCAGTCGCATGCGCCTGGCAAATCCCGAACGATCACAATTATTTCTATATATTACTCGAAATTATTTACGTAAGAAGATAAATTATATTCACACAAAAACTTTTATAACAATTTTATGATAAAACACTGTAGTAAAACACTAGAAAAATCCAAAAATCAACACAGCAACAACCAAATGAAAATGGCGTACGTAATGAACGTAGAATATAAATTAATATCCATAGACTAACTGTTTTTTTATTCCACTAGAGGATAGAAAATTTCATATTGATTCTATAATGCCAAACTTATATTTAGAGACTATTAAAGTAGTCTCTAAATATAAGTTTTTATGGGTTAAAGTGACGACTTTGACCAAATATCGAATATGGCCGCTTAGTGTTTGAGAGGTTAAGGTACTTAAAATGACTTTGACTATGTACTATGTAGTGTTCGTGTAACAATATCCACTACCATATCGTCCCGTCGCTGTCGTAAGAGGTGAAAGATCAAGCCCGAAGGTGGGCCAGCAGCATCTTCCTAATAACAACAAAATAAAAAACAGAGGTGGCAATCCCGCCTGCCAAGCGTGGCAAATATAAACAGATAAGCAAACAAAATATCTGGACCTGGCTCACGAGGTGACTGACATGCGACATGTCTGCCGACCGAAATTATTCCTATACTCGTTTCTGCAAACGGGCTAATCCCAGTCAGCCTCTCGGGTCATCTGAGGCGGCTGGGACTCCGTGACGGACCGCTCCAGGCTCAAATGCAGAAGGCGGTGCTCCTCGATACCACCCGCATCATCCGCCGGTTTCTTTCCCTTTCCCCCTAACCCCACCAGATGAGAATACACTACTAATACCCCATAATAATAATGTCCTCCAGACCGAGTTTCGGCTACGGCGGCCTGCCTCAACGGAGGCTAGCCATCGGCGCAGGACAGGATTATAGTGCTCAAGTGTATGTGCAAGCACAGGTGCACTCTCTATTCCCTCACTCTCGTAATCCTATGGGACTGTAAACTGACACGACCGGGAGAGAGATCAGGCGTAGAACCAACAGCTTTATGTGCTTTGAGGCAGGGAGGTGAGACACCGTCAACTTCCTGACTCCGGGCAGCTACTGAGAATTTCTTGACAGAAAAACTCAATAATTGATTTTTTGGCCCGAACCCGGGATTCGAACCCAAAAAAGAAACTCATGAATCAAGCAGAAAGATTTTGCACAATTACTATCGCCAACCACTCTACAGGAATCAACTATTACAAGTTCTTGTTATTGTGCAATAATGTTACTTTGATTAAATTTAAATTAGTGCTACTATAGTTCTTTGAAATAATAGCTTGATTAGAATAACAGCTGTCATCAAAAATAACAGCATAACTCCAACATAACAAGTCATTTGATTAACATACGGACATCATCGCAAAAATAGCCAGAATAGCTTCCTAGGACCTCGAAACGACGAGATCTGATGTGAACTCGATTTTCAAAAACAGGGGTAAAAACTATAACTTTCCCATTTTTTGAAAATCATTGAATTTTTCATAGCGGAAAGTTAAAAGTTCATCAAAATCAATCAAGCAATTTTCGAGGTTTTGCGAGACTAACTGACAGCAATACGTTTTTCGATATATAGGGATTTCATTTTTAGTTGTTCTATTTTAATATTACAATTTGATTGGATATGAAACATGCCAAGTTACAAATTCAATACCAAAGAACATAATATATACTTAACACACTCGGCGCCAAAAAAATCGCACATCCGAAAAAAATAATTTAAATACTATTTTAACACAACAGGCCAATGGCAATGTTGTGGTTTGAGGGTATCATTCGAAAGGTAATTTCATTAGCTTTCAGGAATTTTAATTGAATTTTACTTTTATAACGAGATTAAAGAGAAATTAAAAAAAAAATTTGCAAATTAATAATTTTAAAAAAAAAGTTAATAAATATAAAAAAAAGTTCTTAAAACCTAGTGTTACCCCCCCCCTTGCCTTGATAACGGCTTCCATGCGATCTTTCATGGATCATGGACCTTACAAGGGTCGCAACAGCCTCTTGGGGTATTTGTTCCAGCTCTTCAAGTGCCGCACCTTGGAGCTCTTAAAGAGTGGTTGGAGCTGGATCTCGAGCTCGCACGCGCCGTTTTAGGTCATCCCAGAGATGTTCTATTGGGTTAAGGTCTGGACTTCGTGCTGGCCAATGCATAACAGGGATATCGAATTCCCGTAAATAATCCCGTACAATAGCCGCGGTGTGGCAACGAGCATTATCATGCATTAACATGAATCCATCACTGACATAACCAGCATACGGGACCACATTTTCCTCCAGGATTTCAGTAATGTACCGACCAGCATTTAATGACCCTTGCCCACGGCCACCCCGAGTCCAGGAAACGCACACAAGTTCAGTTTTCTCGTCGACGGAAATGTCGCCTCAAAACATACACGAGCCACCCCCGTATCCGACGGATTCTTGAAGCAGGGTTGTGTGAACCTCTCCCCCCTGTCTTCTGTAGACCCTTCTACGTCTGTTATTGCAGAAGAGACAGACCCTCGTCTCATCAGAGAAGAGTACGGTCCGCCACTGTTCTAGAGTCCACTCGCAATGATTGCAAGCAAACTCTAGGCGATCTCTGCTATGCTGTGCAGTAAGTTTTCGACCTTTAGCAGGTCTATGGGCTGTTAAACTCTTCTCTTGTAACCTTCTTCTTATCGTAGAAATACTCACAGATGTTCTCCGAGTTGATAAATAAGCTGTTGTTGCAACTCAACAGCATTTGTAAAACGGTTTCGTAAAGATGAAACGGTCATCTCTTTCTGATGTGCACCGTTTTCTTCCAGATCCCGGTTTTCTAACATAACCACCAGTCTGCTGAAAACGTTGGAACACCCGTCGAACTGAAAAACGGGACAGGTTCAACTGTCGAGCAACGTCACACTGCCGCATCTCCGACTGCAATAGGGCAATCACTTGAGCAGCTTCTTCAGAGCTGGTGTCCATCTTTACTTGTTCTTACTTTGGTTACTTGTTCACGTGTGTTCACTGCAAAGTCTAAATTACGACTGACCCATATTTCATCCAGATCGACCCTTTTATACCCTTTTTAGGTGGTGTAACTAGCGTCCTTACTAACGAACATTTGACAGTGTTTATTTTTGACACTCTATAATGATAAATGTTTTAATTATTTCGTGATTTTTTTATTAATAATGTAAAGCTATTCAAATACCCATTTCAAACATACCAATATTTATATAAATATAATTCGTTTCGTATAATTTCGTTTCTAGCCATTACAGCTATTTTTCGCTCAAACTCAGAGAGGTGCGACTTTTGTGACGCTGAGTGTAGTATATACCCAAATGAAATATGTTAGTCAAATATTTTTTGTCAAAATTGGCTTTTATAAAGCACTTTTTGAAATTCAAATGCTACGCCATCGCTTCAACAAGTGCCTAATGTGGGGGTACCTTGTGAGAAGATTCAATTTAGATTTCTTTGTTTAATAAGCAAATGGTTTAGTTGTTGTTACCTATCCAAATAAGGTTCTAAAATAACCTGAACTAAAACTAGACTTAAATATTTAAAATATAGGCACATCACCAGAAGTTCTTTCACATATTATATTAATGAAGGAAGTGCTAGTGCTTACCTTTGTCTATGGGTTGTGGTTTGTCAATAATGAAGAATTTATAGCCACCAGGTGCTTCAACAAACTTCTGGCCATCAGTCTCTGCCACAGGCCAGTTTGTAGCTGCAGCCCTTTTTAAGGCTTCACTAGACTGTATTGTTATGCCACGGAAATCATTTCCCTGCTCATAATGTGTAATCCCATAGTTGTATGTAAGCTCAACAACAAAATGAGTATCTTCCGGCCCATATCCAACCATAGTTTTGCTCCATCTATTAGCATAAGGCCTGAAATATGTAATTTAATTATGAATCATAAGTAGTTTTTCAATTCACTCTAATATGATTATTATGCATTTATCAATAGGTATAACGTATGATTATATATATAGATTTTCCATTTCCAATATAATTATTAATTTTTACGAATTGTCTAATGATCTTATAACAGGTCAAATTATTATTTAGTAAAGATATAGCGGGCTACAAGTAGGTACAACAAATTGCATTAGATTGAACTTAAGTGTATTTCATTTATTTATACTAAAAACTAAGTATAACCAGTTGATTTTGGCTAGAAGTAGGTGTAGTAAAATGCCAATAATAATTAATCTATTTCATACTTCTGTCAACTGTGTCAAAATTATGAAAGCACCTATCAAGTAATATCATCAACAGCAGGTTGAGATGTAGCTGAAGTTGTCTTCAGCTAACCCTCAGGCCGTGAAACTTTAATCCCATCACAGGGATGGTTGCCCTCCACACCCTACTCCATTTTTTTTAAATTATAAGGTTCAGCATACCACTTTTCACTCCAGCCCTTTCTCTTATCCTAACCCATACTTATACCTCCCTCCCCTCATAATCATTGTAGGTTTTGCAATTTCCTGCCTAAAAAAACTAAACAGTGTTTTTATAAATTAGTAAATACAACTTTAGCTCACCCATTACATGCTGCTTCACAACCTTCACTGAATTCCTCATGTCGGAGAACCTGCACAATGTTTAAGGTTAATTTTAGACTAAATAAATAACTTTGATCATTGTCTAATGTTACATTTAAACTAAATATGTTGCACATTATAACTAGTGAAAATAAAATTATATTGAATTCCACTCATAACCGTTATAAAATTCATATGAACATAGACTGCCACAAGCCATGGTCCTGATGCATCAATCGACTCCTACCAGTTACAATTTTTTGTTTTCATTGGTAAAATATAATTATTCTAAGCTACTAGTGAACACACGTACTTAACCGGTTTGGTTGTCATAGGTTTATTCTAGAACGAGTTTGACTTGATGCAAGCATGTTAAGATTAAAATTAAACTAATTAACGTAAACGGGTACCTTCATTCCCAGAACTTCTCTGTAAAATCTTGCTGTAAGTGTCCTATCGGCCACTTTAAAGACAAAATGTAATGCGCGTCCTTGAACCATTTTTCTTGACGTATATAACGAGAAGTCTTATGTTACTGAATTTATCTAATTCTAATTAATAATTAAATTTTTATTTGCTATTGGCAAAAAACACACGACTACGAGTTCACACTAGACGTTCACAATTAAGAAGATAAAAAGTTAAGAAGTACTAAAGCTAAACGTAGTGATTTTTATACTTTGCTTTGGTTCTATACTATTGCACAAGACCACAGAGTACCTTTGTATAAACTGAACAAGACACAAAAACAATGTCACTTGTGATGTCACTTAGTCATAATGTCAAAGTCAAATTAAAGCGTGACACTTGACAATCTAAGTACGTTCGTAAACTAATAACAGCGACTACATTCCAATTAGTTTAATACACGGAACAAATACTTAAGAGTATTTTCCTTTGTATGACTTTGCATTATATAAGTTATAAATGTGTATAAGAAATAAGGTATCTTTCTCAGAAGCAAAGTGTATATTATACATGGGAGGAATTACTAGTTCACATCTGAAAACTTGAAGTACTTACCTACAATATAAATCTATTCAAGATAAGATAAAATGTAAAGAGATTAGATAAAGGTAGAAGAAGAGAGCTATTTCTATTACATATTACATCAAGGTACCTATGACAAATTAGCGTATAAAATAAGTTTTAAGCATTACTAGCCCACCCATTTGTGAATATTGACTCATGTGACTGTAAAAATGAACATTATATTACATTTGAGGTTGAACGTTTATTTATTGTTGTGTGTTAAGTTACAAATTGATTTCGTTTTGATGAGAAATCGTACTCCTGGTTTCGAATTATCACTCTGGCCAAAATCAGTTATTGGGTTTTTCTGTCGTTCGGTATTTAGTCCCCGTGCCTCAGAAAGCACGTTTGCCGTTTGTTCTGCACCTGATATGAGAGAATAGAGGAGACTTGCTTGTGCAAACACTCGTGCACTATACAGGGTTATTTTTCAAAAAGTAGCCAAATTTTAAATTTAAGTTCAAATGTATATAATATTATACCAATATTTAATTTTTTGAAAATACGAGTAAATAAGGCTTCTACTTTTATTTGAAATTATCCCGAATTAAATGTGTTTATGAGCAACAACGTTTTTGCCTGTCGATCGACCCTTACGAATGTAATGCGTGCGCAAAATCAGTTAAATCGCAAGGCATTCAATGAATGTGCGGCAGTAGGAGGCCATAAGAGTAGACACTATCGTGTTGTCCTCTGCGTGGGTTTTCTGCCCAGCAGGTTTCGGGCCTCGGGGTGTACCCCTTTATCCGGGCATTCTTCACGGCACACTACAGTGTGCCGGTCCTGGGCGCCTTTTGATATTAAAGGCAGTGTCATTTCTTAAAAGCGGTTTTTGCCGCAGTCGGATAAATCATAATGAAATAGGAGGTTATCCAATTTTGTGTTTTAATACAAAATATTCTGTCAGAGTTGGCCTATCTGCTGCATTGAGGGGTTTACTCGACTCCCTAATCTATATAGGGTGGAGTTCTCTTGGTTAGGGTCACCCGTCCGGCGGCCGTGTGTGTAACGGCGCGAAGCCGTATAGGTCTTCATGTGGCCCGTTGTCAGCGCGGTTGAACATACCGCGCGCCAGCCGGACCACAAATTCGTCAAGGCTCTCTATCTTGAGGTTGACCGCATTCCGGACGTAGCGACCCGCACCGACTATGGTCTGTAATGTCAAATTCTGCTGGGCCTGCAGTCCCCGCTTCTGTCGATCGCTCAGGAGCGCATACCAGGCCGGAGCAGCGTATGTTAGTAAAGGTCTTATGTACATTTTGTATGTAGTGATCTTCGACTTAGTCGGTAGCTACGATGCCAGGACTGGACGGAGCATCGCCCGGGCACATCTGGCTGTGTGGACGACGAAGTCGACGTGCGCAGTCATGCGCAGGGTCTGTCAATCCGGCACCCAAGGTAAGTCACGGCCTTCTCGTATGCGATCTTCTGGCCTCTGAGGGTTAACGGTGGTGGAAATCTTCTGAAGCGGCGAGTGAGCAGAGCGGTCGTGTCGCTAACGTTGACGGCCATCCTCCACTCATCCAGCCATGGTGGCAGCAGGTCCAGCAGACGTTGCATCCTGGCAGTGGCGATGTGGGCTCTTCTGGACGAGGTGAAATAGGCGCTATCGTCCGCAAATAGTGCCAGCTCTACGTCGTCCTCCCATTCGCGCAGGTGACCTGCTAGTGTGGGGAAGAGTAAATAAAGGTTATATGAAAATTGATAGAATCAGGCGTTACTTTGCGGAAATCCATTATAATAAAAAATTGAATTGAAGAGCACCTCCCGCCCTCCCTCAATTGCGTGCACTAATTCCGTCACCACTAGTCCCAGCACCACTACTCCCAACACCACTACTCCCGGCACCACTACTTCCAACACCACTATTTCAGAAAAGACACATCATCGACGATAATACGACACGTGTTTCGCCTCTACACGAGGCATCCTCAGGTGATGTAGACTCTACGGCGGCTGATCGCTACTAGCGGTACTAGCAGTCAGCGGTAGTCTGAAATACAACAAAAAGATAAAAAAAATAAATGACCTACCAAATTACATCAAACATAACACAATATATTTTGCTGACGACATTTCTATTACCGATACCGAAAATACATTTAAATTCCGGTAATAAAGAATACGAAAACGAAATAAAAAATACAATTGTAAATGTTGTTAAATGGATAAAAAACAATAATCTAAGTATAAATCTATCTAAAACTAAATTTATGCAATTTTAAAATGTTAAAAGTAAACCGCAATTACTTGATAGTATAATGGTGAAAAAATTACTGCTACTAAATGTTTTTAGGTATTAGTTTAGACAAACATTGTAATTGGAAAAATCGCATAGATAAAGTTTGTACTAAAATATTTAAATTTTATTTTGCTCTGCGAAGGCTAACTTCAATTTCGCCAAGAAACACTTCTCTTATAGCATATCATGCATATATCGCTGCTGTATTAAGATATGGTCTCATATTATGGAGAAACTCGACAGATGTAAACCGTGCTTTTATAGCGCAAAAACGCTGTATACGAGCAATTTGTGGCGTCGGGCCACTCGTTTCTTGCAAACCACTATTTAAAGAATTGGATGTTCTTACGCTACCATCCATGTACATTTTTGAACTTTCAATATTCGTAAAAAAAAACTATCCTCGTTTTTTATACCCAGATAAAATTGTTTTTCCTTCATTAAAAACTAGCATATACTCAAAAAATTGCTATGTGAAGGCTATTCAAGTGTTTAATAAAATACCAAATGAAATAAGGCAACTAGATTATAATCGATTTAGACGTATTATATTACAGTGGCCTTTGGAAAAACAATTTTATTCGGTAAAGGAACTGCTAAAAGTAAAAGAACGTTTCTATTGACTGGTAAACGCTTTCTTATTTGATCGTGTTTTAAAGGATTAATATCAAAATTGTAAACTGATGCACTTTTAATTTTACTTAAAAATTGTATATTCTAACCTAAGTTTTCATATACCAAAATTGATGAAATATGTGATACGTTATTCACATCACATCATTATTATTTTATAAGAACATCTTTGTACCATATTTCTTGTGACTAAATTTATTTATTTAACAACTTTTTTCTCTATTGAAATTAGGATATTTTTTGATTTCAATAGCCTCGCGAATCATCCTTGGAAGGAATCGGTGTTCTTTAGCGAGGATTTATGGTCTATCAAATCTGATGTAGTGACGGGAACGATTCTGTACGTGTTCACAAACTGCAGACTTCCCGGAGCGTCGATTCTCATATCAGCTATATGTTCTTTAACGCGGGGTTTAATAGATCTTTTAGTTTGTCCTATGTACGAGAGACCACATTCACATAGTGAAAGTAAATTTTGTTCATTTTGTTCAAAGCCTGGCCACACATTCGAGTCGTGTTTTCGCCGCGAGAAACAAATAACTTCTAATATAAATTAAGTGAGAAATTTTACCCGTAGTTCTATCTTAAACATCGTGCGTGTTCGAGTAGGTATTTTGCTTACAAATACTGTTTTCGATAGCGGCACTGAGTGTTCTATTATGCGTGAATCCATTGCGAATTAATTTCCAGGGCATAAGAATCAAGTTGTGAACTATTTATGTAGAATAGGTCCGTTCCCTGTTATATCCACCAGCACATTAACAGCTATTATGCGTGATTAATAATATTCCTATAGAGATTTTGTTTCACGTACTACCCGACTTCGAAATAACTTCAGACGTATTAATTGGTGTGAACTTACTAAATGAAACGGGTCTAAGTGTAATTACTACCCGAAATAGTGCTACCCTAATCTCTTAAATCTCGGGTCATTCATATAAGATCACATAGTCCTATTTTAGAAAATTTTAATCCTGATTTAATTGATGACTTTAAGAAAAATCAACTACTTGCTCTTCTTAATAAGTACTCTTTCGTCAAGGTTACGCTAAATCTCACGTTAACACTGACGAATTAGAAATGCGCCTAAAAAACCTGATAAATACATAGAACAATAGGCACTACTCTTCTTATACTTCTCACCCGACGATCGAACTGTGTATCCCCCGAGTTACTTAATTTGGTCAATTTTTATACCACATCCATTAATAACGATGCATTGCAATGTCATGTGCAATAAAAGATGACCGAGGCGTCAGTGAAAGACAAACTCTGGTTTGATAAAAAACGGGATAAGGTACATAACTTACATCGGGTAATCTTCGTTTTAAGGGGATATAGTACAACAGCTCAAATTCTAATTTTGCCCCCACTTCACCGCGCGTCGTATGCTATGTAACGACATGTTTGTAATCACTAATACTGTAAGTAGATAGGTCGTGAGATACTTATTTCATTAGGTTTATCATATTTATGCTTATTTCTTTACGCCAACCCAGTCGCTTCTTATTTTTATTACGGTTATTTCCCATTTTAATTTTACGTCGTCCTGTTACGTAATATGTATTCTGATAGTAAGCGACACAGCTTTACCTTCGAAAGCCTTAGCAAACGATGGAGATTGATCGGGCGACAGGAAACAAGCTTCAAGACGCCGGTAGTTAAGGTAATTTATTTTTAAAGTGAAAATAATGGTTATTTAAAAAAAACGTAAGCCCTGCCTTATAGTTACTTCAGTTAGTATTGTTACGAGCTTGAGGTTCGTGACAATAAAAATTGCCGATAGAATTACCTAAATTAACACTTTAATTTTCTTTACACAAATTAAAACTTAAAACACTAATAATTAAGCACACTGATTCACTTTATTCTGCTCCGAAGCTTCGCTTGTCTCGCCGAATTCAATACTTCCCCGATCGCGTATTGCAGCGCCTTTGTATAGTGCTCTTCCACGAAAACATCCAGAATATTCCAGAATATTCGAGTAAATACGCGCGCCAACCGACCAAGCGCAGAAAGTTCGAGTGTGGGGGCTTCCAGAAAGCTTAGTTCTTCAATTCGATACTGGATGGCGCTGTCGGTTGAAAGATTAGTGATGTCATTTTATGGAAAGCTCTCTCTTCGCTCTGTTAACGGACACTAGATGGCGCTAGTGCCAGATGTCAACTTAGCCGCGCAACACTGCCCCCTCCTAAGACATGCTCGTCCCGAGCATTATCGGCCCCGTAATAACGCGCCAGGCGATCCACATGGGCGATCTTAGGAGTCCCTCTTGCGCCTTTCTGTAACGGCTCCGCAATGTCAAGGGCCGTCCTATCCCATGGTGCACCAACATTGTACAATTTCGATGCTCCTCTACTACGTGTCTGAGGTCCCTTTACGGCCGCACAACTTGTACATGTACGACACCAACCCTCGACATTGTCACGATAATGGACTCAGTAAAACTGTTCTCGGACCTTCAGTAGAGTTCGTTTGACTTCCAGATGGACTCTTGAACGACCATTATGGCACAGCTGTAGAACATTCGGCACTTTAGCTTTAGGGACAACCATTTGCAAACGACAGCTATCTCCTCGACCATTGTCCCATTTACGGCACAGGACTCCATCCTGAATCAGCAAGCTGTCCCATTGGGCCCAATAGCTTTTCGTGGTTGAACTCATCGCTGAGACGTCGCTCCACTTAGGCTTGGTAGCACGGGCCTTCATCCAATCCAGAATCGGCTTGATGTCCGGATCTTCCTGCTGTGCATGACATAGGCTATCCCTCCACTCGTTGCTGAGGTGGTCTGTCCTGAGCATCCTCACGGATACCACTTCCTTACTCTCATGCCTAGTACAATGTTTCCAATCTTCAGGATAAGGTCTTCTTGACAATGCATCTGCGTTGCCATGAGATTTCCCGCTGCGATGTCTGATAGTAAAGTCGTATCCCGGCTGCTGCTGGGCGGTGATGTTAGCCGCACTTCCCTTCTGAGATCGTTCACCTTCCCTTTCTAGGGTTCGCTTAGGGCAGCTGGATCGAAGATGGTCCCCTTTCCCCACAGCCATAGCACCTAGGGCTGTATCCTTTATTGTGGTCGCGAACCATAACCGCTGCAACCTCCCTAGCGCGAGGGGAACGACGATCCTGCCACCGCCAGGCAGTGCCGTTAGCTGCACTACCCTCTCGAGATCGATCAGCTTCCTTTTCTACAGTTCGCTTAAGGCAGCTGGATCGAAGATGGCCTCTTTCCCCACAGCCATAGCACCTAGGGCTGTATCCTTTGTTGCAGTCGCGAACTGTAGCTGCTGCAACCTCCCTGACGCGATGAGAACGATGATCCTGCCGCACGGCTTGTACCTCCAGTGCATGGGCCAAGGCGTACTTAAGCGTCTCGTGGTGCCCGAGCCTCACAGCAGCTCTGACTTCCAGGTCGCGGATGCCGTCGTTGAATGTCTGCACCAGGTTCCCTTCAATGAGCACAGGTACAGACCGGTATGCTTTTCGCACCAGCTTCTCCACCTCTAGAGCCCACTGCTGCAGGTTTTCGTTGATGCGCTGCACGCCATCTTTAAGCTGCGCACGAAAGACGTGTTCCAGGTGAGTATCGCCATATCTCGCATCCAATGCCTCACGGAGTTGCTCATAAGTCACTTCCTCACCGAGAGCTTTCAGAACTGTTAAGGCCTGGTCACGCAGGCCTAGTGTGAGAGCAGTCATGGCCTGACTTTTATTCCAGCCGTTCGCCTTCATAACAGCCTCGAACTGGATTTTGTAGGCTGACCAGGAAGAAGTCCCGTCGAACGGTGACACCTTGAACCCACGTAGCGAAGGTGTAGTAGCTACTACGGGAGAAGTTTGAGTTCATCCAGCGTTTTCTTAACTTGGTTGATTTGGGTCTCAGCTTCCGACAGGTAGTTATCATGTTGAGCAACCTTATCCTTCACCTCCCTTATCTCTTTCCCGAAGGTAGCGTGAAGGTCCTTCATGAGAAGCATCTGTTCTTCCTGGCCGCCCCGCAGCTGCTCTTCCGACGGACCTGTTCCTCCTGTCGGCGAGCCTGCGCCTCCTGTCGGCGAGCCTGTTCCTCCTGCTGCTCTTTCAACAGACGGGCCTGTTCCTTTCGTCCGCGCTGCAGCTGCTCCTGTAGCATCGCCATCAGAGCACCTAAGTCAAGTGCTGCAGATGTAGGAGCTACTGACGGGCCCGCAGCCTCCGTGGCTGGCAGTTGGCGCTCCGACGTCTGCGGCGTTGCACCACCAAATCTCCTCTGGTCCATCTCATGCTGGCGTTGACTGCGGGTACGGACACCCTCCGTTTCCTCCTTAGGTAAAATCGGCATGATTTCATCCTACTTTTGACACCAATTGTTACGAGCTTGAGGTTCGTGACAATAAAATTTGCCGATAGAATTACCTAAATTAACACTTTAATTTTCTTTACACAAATTAAAACTTAAAACACAAATAATTAAGCACACTGATTCACTTTATTCCGCTCCGAAGCTTCGCTTGTCTCGCCGAATTCAATACTTCCCCGATCGCGTATTGCAGCGCCTTTATATAGGGCTCTTCCACGAAAACATCCAGAATATTCCAGAATATTCGAGTAAATACGCGCGCCAACCGACCAAGCGCAGAAAGTTCGATTCTTAATAAAAAGTAAATTATAATAACCCTTTTTATACAAACTTAGTTTAATAAAATTTTTGAACTTTGCGTATGACAAATTTTGTATATTTTCTGGGATTTTGTTGTAAAAGCGTGTACATCGCCCCAAGAATGAATTACTGACTCGGTGGAGTCGAGTAACTGGTACTACTAGCTTGTGTCTGTTCCCTAGTATTTACAGAATGAATATCACTTATTTTTGCAAAACTACGTTTATTCTTGTGTACGTACATTACATTTTCATAAATATATTGAGAGGTCAAATATATGGTCAGCCCCGTAAATTCCCGCATGACCAGTTACGACGTGCACCACAATCAGGTGCAGTCTTAAACCAACAGGCGGCCGTGTCGCCTACAGACACAGACGAGCATCAAGGAGCATCTGGCATTGTTAATACGCTGGTGACAGCACCAGCACCAACCCAACCTGCGTCTAAACTAGCTAGCGCTAGTTTAGGGTTTCGTCAGTAATCGTCTATTAGAGACTTAGGAAAATATGGATTCCATCCCGGTGAGAACCTTTCATGTTATATTCTTACTTGACAACCACACATAAATTACTACGTAGCACATTACAAAAAAAAACATGTTATTGACTTGTTGAGTCGTACAATGACCAAATATAATGTAAAAGATGTTATTGGCGTGTGGAGCCAACCAATGACCAAATTTATTTTATAGCTGTTGTCATGTGGAATGAGCAGTAACACTATTAACCTAATTAAACAATTTTACTTCATTCACATTTAAAAGCTGTGGAGGTAAATATAAACATGAAGTAACCTTTAAAAATAAAAA
Source organism: Parnassius apollo (assembly GCA_907164705.1). NCBI lineage: Eukaryota > Metazoa > Arthropoda > Insecta > Lepidoptera > Papilionidae > Parnassius > Parnassius apollo. The sequence continues at coordinate 4,495,194 of CAJQZP010000851.1, forward strand.
TTTGATTATAGCCGTGGAGGCGACAATTTATACTCTCATGTTATCCTGCTGGGACACGGCTTCCATGACCACTCAGAACCCAGTTCCCTATTTTCCCGTCTAATAAGGAGACTTCATGCCTGTCACGGAGCAATGGTCCTAAGCTCCTTACCTTACTCTCCATCAGATCAAAGACTTTGTGTCTATCAGAGAGCGGTGTTCCTGATCCTACTTCATCTATTCCTTCAAATCAAAGACTTTGTGTCTATCACAGAGCATTACCGTCTTTGAGAATGAAACAATACTATACTCGTACCTAATTGAGAGTACAACTACAATCTGTAACTTTACATATTTATAAATGCAATGAGAATAATTTATGGTTTTAATTATTAAAATTAAGTGTGCTTTTTAAAGCTTCACTTGCTATCATCTCATCATTATTGGGTATGGTTCCCAATCAAAGCCCATTATTTACAAAAGTGAATACTGTGTTACCAGGTCAATAGAGATAGAAGATTATTCACGGCAGGTGCAGAGCGCGCACCGCCGATCAGAATGGCCGTGTCGCCGCAAGGACATCTTCTGTTGACGAAGCCTAAACTTTGCATTGTCTTTTAATTGTTATAAATTATAATAATCAACAGTCTATCATTATTAATACTACAATTTAATAACGGCAATTTATCCGAAACATAACATCATGTAACTAGCTAGTTCTTTAAAACTCTTTTGGTTCTTTAAATCTCTATTGACAACTAATTCCTCAATTATAACAACTATTTATTCGATTATCGAATTTTTAACTCAAATATTGTTTTAAATCGTAGAATAAATAATTGTCTATTTGAATATTAATCCTGGTGATTGAAATTACTTAAGTAACCTAATGAATTCAATAAAAAGTTATTGTTTAGTGAAGTATTGACCAATCAAATCGTCGACCAATCAGAGCACACCTAAGTCGTTATTACGTTTTCTCCAAACTTACTTCAGTTTCTGCGCTCGTCTGTGTAGTTCTATTTTCGTAGTAAAGCTTTGTGATTATTATTTGTGAGTTTTTATATAAAGAAGTGTAGAATAAAGTTAGTGGTATAAAATTAAAAGTGTGTGATCTTAAACCTTGCGCCCTCCTTTCTGCCAAGGAGGGTCGCGTTCGTATACGGCTTAGAGATCTCTAGTCAGATCGTTAAGCCAATTCCTAAAAGGTTGGGTTTAGTGGGTAAAAGTCACCACATAACCACGCAGCCGGCTGTGTGGTATGCTATGAGCATTCCCAACCTCCCTCCCCCGCTTTCCTCCTCCGGGGTTGCCCATATTTGCTTCATGCGCAAAAAAAATCTTAAACCTTTTTCTTTGTGATTATTATTTGTGAGTTTTTATAAAAAGAAGTGTAGAATAAAGTTATGGTGGTATAAAATTAATAGTGGACACAATATACGATAGCACGACTGAACCCTTGTCAAATGGGGACAGTGGTGCTGCCTCACCATATATATATATATATATATATATATATATATATGTATATAAAATAAAGTGGTTTGGTCACGTAGAAAGAATGAATGATGAAAGAGTGACAAAGCAAATTTATATGGCAGATGTGAACGGCCGAGTCGGGAAGGGACGCCCTAGAAAAAAGTTTGTCGACCAAATTGGCGATATTTTGAAAATGGGCCACGTTAGAAGTACCCTTAACCGAAGAGCATGTATGCGTAGATATATGGATGTAAAGGAGGCGAAAGAGGTATGTCAGGATCGTGCCAAATGGAAGTCCGTAATCTCTGCCTACCCCTCTGGGTGACAGGCGTGAGTGTATGTATGTATATATATAATGTGTGTCGTGTGTGTATGTATATATACATACGTACATACAATACATGTCTATTTTGACAGTTGAAATTATAATTATTATAAATGATAATTCAGGGAAAGATGTGGACGAATAAAATATAATAACTACGTAGATGCGGAATACAGCACATGCCACAACAATGCGAAGTTATGTAATATGTATAAAGAGTTTTGAGCGCATTTGAGATCTGTTAACATTTTTTAATGAATATCGTCGCTCCGCATCTCAATTACACAAAATGATTAATGAACTAAATGATTTAAACGATACGATTGGCTTAGAACTAAATGCTACCAAGACTAAAGTCATGACGAACCACCATATTATACCAATATGGGTCAATAACAATGTATTAGTATACGTTCAAAGTTATGTTTACCTGGGACAACAAGTATCTTTCTCTAAGACAAGACACGAATATGAGGTTAAAAGACGACTTAACATAACCTGGAATAAATTCTGGAGCAATAAAGAAACCCTAAAATCAAAACTCCCTATAAAACTCAAGAAAAAAATAATGGATACTTGTTTACTACCCTGCCTTACGTAAGGCTGCCAAACATGGATATACAATAATAAGACTATAAACAAAATACAAGTATGTCAGAGAGCAATGGAAAGGAGTATACTAAATATACAAAGAAATCACAGAAAAAGAAACACAGACATAAGAAATACAAAAAAATAATAGATGCTTTGGAACATTCCCAAAAACAAAAATGGAAATGGGCGGGTCATATTGCGCGTATGGACAAAGAAAAATGGACACAGAGAGTAAATAACTTCGCATATACCATGGAGAGTGCTCTGAGGAATTGTTCGGATTAATCCCAGCCGCCAAATTTCGTGAACGCACTACGCGGCAAACGTCCCGATGCCATTCACACCATCTGGATGCTCGGCGGTCCACCGCAGTACGTTTCAAAAGGAGTTTTCTTCCGCGTACAACCTCTCTGTGGAATAGTTTACCACCGGCGATTTTTCTGGACCGATACGACCTGGGGACCTTCAAGAAAAGAGCTTACTCCTTTCTAAAGGGCCGGCAACGCACCTGCAATTCCCCTGGTGTTGCGGTTGATCATGGGCGGCGGTAGTCACTTAACATCAGGTGAGCCGCATGCTCGTTTGCCCCCTCTTCTATAAAAAAAAATAACTGGCAAGGATCACCAAACAAAAGGAAAAGAGGTAGACCGAGAGAAAAATGGGTTGATGAAATAATAAGAAAAGCCGGAGAAAATTGGATCACAAAGGCAAAGGACAGACAGACATGGAAAAAAATGGAGGAGGCCTTCACCCGTTGAGGGGTCCGTAATGAATTACGTTATGAATTTTGTACGTAAACTGATCTGAAAATTTAATTTATTTAATATTTTGAAATTTATATAAAATTTAGAAATTATTCGATTGTAAATTATTAATTCTGATAATTATGAATTGTAATATTTTGTTTTATGCATGCATGCATAATTATGTATCGTAATCTTATGATATATTTGTTCTTTTTCTAAGTCATTCATTATGGAAATAAAGAGGATATATTATTATTATATATGTTGGATGGAACTTAAAGGAATGAAGGGACAGAATGAATGTATGATAAAGATAGCAAGATATCAGTATGAAAGTGAGTGAAAGAGTAAGTATTTAAAATGAGTGAACAATGAGCGAGTGACTGAATAAGAAGTAAGAATGATGGGAAGTTAGATTTTAAGCACTAGCAAACGGGAAGCCATTATGACAAGACGATATAGCTGTGAAGAGAAAGAGATTAAACCTTCAAGTCAAGCACCAAGCTGAGTTTCGTTCTAAACTAAACAATTCCACATACATTATTATCGTCGCTCCGCTGCAATCACAGCCGGATTTTCTAGCGTCAAAATTGTACAAAATTGTAGCTGTTTAAAGTTAAAAAGGGATTAAAAATATGCATATTCGACGATGCCATAGTAAAAGTATTTCAGCTTCACAACCTACCGTAGAAATTCGTAATTCTATTAGTAATAACTCTAATGATACAAACATTTCACTTTTTTTGGAAGAAATTAACAATTATCATCGTAATGTACCAATGGTTAAAAGGATTCCCCTAGGTGCGAGGATGCAGCCTGCTAAAGAATTGTCATGCACTATTCAAAATTGTTTTAACTAATTGTGAGAACGGTTGGCAAAAATGATTTACTTTCATTTATTCTCATTTTATTAGACCTCGTCCTAAATTTGTTTTAAAAAAAGTAGTTGAGTCGAAAGTATTGGATGCCGACTTAAAAAATGCATCCCGTATTTTATTCTCAGACGACATCCTGGCTCCTCGTAGTGTCAAAAGTCTCTTGAAGGCCTTTGTCAGAAGCATCCTTTGGTCAATCCTTCTCTGGATTTGCCGCTGCCTCCATTTCTAAAAAAGTTGCATAGAAGTATTGACTTCTATGCAACTTTTACAAATTTCTAAAACAGACACTTTAGAAACAATAATGTTATTTACGAATGGCTCTGCCGCCACCAGACGGCATTGACGGAATTACGCCTCAACATCCTAAAGATCTTGTAAGGGCGTCTGCTAGTGACGCCAGCAGAGTACAAATTAATAACACGACAAAATTATGTAATTTTATGCTTTCTGGTAATGTTAACCCTTATTTCTTTTCATTTTTATTTGGGGAAATATTACGTGCCTTCAAAAAAAAGAATAACTGTATTCGTCCTATTGCCTTTGGCTCCATATTTCGACGCTTAACTTCAAAATTAGCTTGCAGACACATAATTCTAATCTTAAGACAAAATTTCAGCTTACTCAACTAGACTTTGGCCCTAGAGGTGTCTGTGAGGCGGCGGTACATTCAGTGCGTATACTTTCAACAAGCTCTGATGCAGAACCCACGACCTAAGCGATCCGTGCCGATGCTCTAACCAACTGAGCTGTCTACCAAGTCTCACGGCCACGGGAGTTAGTCTGTTTCTTAATAAACGTTTACATTTAATAAGCTTACATGTGCTAAAACTTAGTCAAAACATATAAAAAACAAATTAATGACATTAACTTGACTATATTATAAAGATAATTATCTGTCTAGAAAGAGATTGATAGACCCTTATATGAAATGGAATAAAAGAGTTATACAATTTACCATTTCTTTAAATAAAAAAATAAAATACAATACAAATTAAATTACATAACAGTACACAACAGCTTTGACATTACTGTTACTTTATATTAATTCTTTTGACCAAGAATTAATACAAAGTAACCATCTGGCTGACTCATCTCTTAACCTATTTCTATGTTTTCTAATTACTAATGATGCTTTAGAAAATAATCTTTCAGCAGGTACTGAAGTTGCAGGTATTGAAAGAAAATCACGGGCCATCTTCGATAAAGTCGGATATTCTGTCTTATGCGTCCTCCACCACTCTAAAATGTCTTCCGAACTGGCGGCTCTGGGTTTACTTAGGTACTCCTCCAACTCGTCTATAACTAAGCCTCGATGAAAAGATCCAGATCCAGATGACGTCGTATCGTATAATCGTGTATACAATTTCTCAAAGTCTATTACGTCTTCATCTTCATCACATTCACATACTTTCTTTTCATTTCTTGGTGATTCTAGAGATGTATTCACTGAGTGTAGACTTTTATATTCTTTATAAAGTTCATTAAATTTGCGCAGGCTTTCTGTTTTAATTTGCTTCCTCCATAATGTCATGTCAAAAGTCTGAGTCTTATGCCTTGGGTCTAAAATTAAAGAGGTACAATAAATCCAGTTGATCTTTTTATAATGTTTAAGCATTTTGTCTCGAGCTGCTTGAAAACCCAGAATGAGCCTTTCATCCACTTCGGATCGATTAGGTTTCTCATCTAATTGTTTTACCATGGATTCAATTTTATCGAACAAGAGATTGAATGATACAATGACTAGCGGTAATGTAACATATTTTTCTCCACCAAGTTTCGTTGATAGAAGTTTAATGTTTATTAGAAACTTATGTATTTTTTCGAGTATTTTCCATTCACTATCTGTGATATGAAAATCGTTCAATTCGGTGACAGAAGTGCACAATATGTTAATGCCAGTTCTCACTTTTAAACCAAATCGAATCATATCATGTGTGGAATTCCATCTCGTTGAACAGTCGAGTATGGGGTTCAGATTTGATGGCACGCCAGCTGCTTCACAAGCAGACTGAAACTTCCTCTTCAATATCTCACTTCTTTTTATTTTACTGGAAATACTGCGTAATTTTGTTATAGCTGTACGTGAGTCAGCAATATTTGGCGCATATTCTTCGTCTTCCTCAGTTTCGTCTTCATTATCTTCATACTGCTGTTCTTGTCCCTTATTGTCAGTTTCACTGTGTAATGCTAAGGTCTTTAATAAATCTTGTACACCAAGGTTCAAAATGTGAGCAAAGCACCGGAAATGTTGATTGTCTGAATCAAAGTGTGGCAGCTGTTTATCCAATTCATACATAAATTTGGTATTTGCAGTTGCGTTGTCGACCGTGATACCCTGTATTTCATCAATTCCAAAATGTTTACCTGTAAGTCCAATAAACATTCGTGGTAAATCGTTGCAATATCTTCCCCAGTATGTCGACCGCGTGATGGTATAAAATCAAGGACTACATATCGATACTTCCATTCGTTGTCTATATAATGAATAGTGACCCCGTAGTAACTTCTACCAGCAATTGACGTCCATCCATCAATGGTAAATGACATTTTAGTTGAAAATTGTTGTAGTCGTTTCTTAAGATTCAATTGAAGCTCTTCAAACCGTTCTTTGACCTTCCTTCTAAGTGTGGACCTTTTAGGAAACACCATGTTTGGGCAAATTGGTCGAAAATATACTTGTGTAGCTTCGTCATCGAAAAATGAGAAGGGAAGATATTTTTTAAACATTTGATCAAATGTAGCTGACGTGATGTTGTCACTGCTATTTTAAGACTGAAATAAAATAGTAAATCTGTCTCGCCGATTATAAAAACCAATGAAAATATGAGTGAATTATAAATACATATTTAACACTATAATCTATATCTTAATATATATAAATTACGTGTCACGTTGTTTGTCCGCGATGGACTCCTAAAATACTTAACCGATTTCAATCAAATTTGCACACCGTGTGCAGTTTGGTCCAATTTGAGAGATAGGATAGTTTTTTGCCCATGTGTGACCCACAATTTTTCGTTTTGCGAATTTAAGGATTTTAATAGTACATAACAAAGGGTCGTCGAAATGGGCAGAACAACGTCTGCCTGGCAAGCAAGTATATATATATATAACTACCACTCACTGACTGACTATAACGATATCTCAGGAACTATAAAACATACAAACTTGAAGTTTGTAAGGTAGGTTCCTTTTATGGCATAGAGCTCAGTTAAGAAACGGTTTTGAGAAAATCTATTCCTAAGGGAGTGAAATGGGAGTTGGAAGTTTGTATGAAAGTCCTACGTTTTTGATATTAGAGACACGAAAATCGGTATTAAAGTTATAAGTTTTCAATAATAAAATCCTGAATAAGCTGTTTTACGAAATCCTAACCCTAAGGGGGGTGAAATTGGGGTAAAATGGTTACATGCAAGTCCTATATTTTTAATGAATAATTGAAAAATATGAAGATCGACATTTACTTTATTAGTTTTAAATAATAAATACTTTCATAGTTAAGCTTTACCTATATACTATATATATATATATATATATATATATATATATATATATATATTTCAAAATCTCATAGAAAATCAGATATTGTACGCGGACGAAGTCGCAGGCGGCCGCTAGTTACATAATATATGTATTATGTAATTGTGTGATAAATATATTTTTGTTACCTGTCCACTTTTTCCGGTGGTTATTAAAAAGCTTGTGATATCTCCACTTAATTTTGGTATTTCAGGAAGAAATATTTGTGATTCCTTTTTGTGGAAAGATATTAGATGCTTCCTTAAGACTGAAGTGTTTCTGTTTTTCATTTTTATTTTGACCTTTTTATGTTGGCATACTTTACACAAAGCAATTTGGGATGCATGAATTATGTCGAAAAACACATCAAATTTACTTTTAGGTCTTTTAGATCTATAACTCCAACTCTCACTACTCCGACTAGAACTATTCGACTCTTCGTCACTCATGTCAAATTATAAACTTATCACTCCGAGAACAACAAGGAGGAAAAACAATTAATACATTAAACTCGAAGCAAAGCTCAATTGGGAATGACATGAATTAAAATAAATACTACTATTTGTAAGTACACGCCGAAAGACCGACAAAGATAGTTCGGCATCCTTTGATAAAATTAATGATTCTTCAGAAGATTAATAAAGTAGATTCGTTGCCAGATAGGCATAGTGTGTCTACGTAAAAATGAAATGTAAATATGTAAATAAAAATGTGTATATTATGTTCTTCTTGTGATTGAATTAATCTACGTTAGTTAAATTAAATTTGCCTTCACTCGTTTGAAATTCAAAATTCAAATATGTTTTATTCAAGTAGGCATTAAAATACACTTTTGAATAGTCATATAATCACTGTTTTCCCCAATTTTTTCTTTTCCATGTCCAGGGGTTCTGATTCTACTGAGAAGAATCATGGAAGAAAGTAAGAAACTCAGTAGTTGCTCTTTTCAAAATATTTTTACAATAGTTCTATAATCATGTAAAGCAATAAGTCAAACATAAAATGTCAAATATATATGTAGATACCAAATTGGTTTAGAAATTTCTAGTTAGTCCTGTGTAGTACGAGAGGTCAGTTCCAAGCATTTTTGTCTGACTTAAATTGAAAAGGTGAAAGATCTAACATTTCATTTGGAATCTTATTATAAAAGCGTATATCGCTACCCAAGAACGCGTCATATTCTTACGTGTAACCGGAAAGCAGGTATTGTGATTTTATTTTTATTTCTACTATTAAAATTGTGCAAATCACTATTATTTAGATCAATTCGATGCAATCAATTTCTTCAAACGGTTCTCTAAGAGATACTCGGGCTCCTAAAAAGTACATAGATCTTATTTTACGCTTTTTATTTAATATGCACACATTTTATATTATTCGATTAGCATTGTACAACATGTTTACACGTTTCAAGTGTGTTAAAAGTGTCTACAATATTTATCAAATGGGTGACGACATATTCGAACACTTTGTGTTCAAAAACACACACTTCCAAAAATCGAGATTTCCAGTGAACTTATTTAACATGTTTATCTATTAGGTAATAATAATAATAGTAAGTAATTATTATAAACCCATATAGTTAATATTATAATAATTACTTACTAGAATAAATTATTATGGTATCTACCTATCCTTACCATTATCTAATTACAATATTGCTTGCGAGATCAGCATAATGTATTCGTATCCATTCTGAGCACCCGGAAACTTATTTTATTCTTTGGAACATGTACTCTGTGGCAGCATTCCAACAGCGTCAAATGTAGTGCGTGCGGCGCGGCGGCGACGATTGAATGCGATATCAATAGAAGCCGCCGGCGCGTGTATATTGACCTTGTACTTCCGAATAGCTGCAAAATTTCTTTGACAGGTCAGTATTCGACCTTTGATGATACCGACAACAAGACGCCGCGCACTATCAAAGTGCCGATGGTCAAAACTAGGGATGCACTGTTTTTTATTTTAATAGATATTTTCATCCGCTATGTATGTTTATGGTATTGTTCGTAATGCCCATAAGTCCAATTTTTCAAATTTATTTTATATATTTTTTGCGTCTCATAGAGTCCCTAAGCGTATACCTGAACTCCTATACTCCCTGAAACGACACTCATTCCTAACTGCAAGACGCAAGAGTCTCGCAGGCTTAGTCTTGTTCTTGCTCAAATCTTGCACGGTCAGTCTTGGTCTTGGTTTTGCTAAAATTAGGCGGTCTTTTTCTTGGTCTTGGTCTTGCAAAAATGCAAGAACAAGACCAAGACTGCAAGACCAAGACCGATTTTGGGCAACACTACCTCTTAGTTTAATATGTTCACGGCGTTTTCTATATTTAGCATTTGTCGTTGATTAACTTATGATACTTGTACATACTCGTACATAGCTTCTTCACTCCTTTTAAGTAAGTTATATTCCGCCTCGACTATAGATATTTGATTTTGACACAATATTGCCAGATGCTGCTGATTGTCACGGATGAGGGTTATCATCATCATCATCATGACAGCCCTTCACAAGTCCACTGCTGAACATAGGCCTTCTCCAAGTAATGCCACAAAGCAAGGTCCTGAGCTACCTGCATCCATCGACTTCCTGCAATGATGAGTGTTATGTCTTTCTGATATTTTTGAGCAAAATTCTCGTCTAAAGTTCCAAATAATAAGTTCGCGATACTGCCAACTCAATCCAAACTGATCAATGCCAACTGATCAGTCCTCGGCGCGGCGCGAGCGCGTGAGCGAGTATATAATCGAACCGATCGAAAAGATCGGAGTATATAATAACGTAGTTGCCACATTATAATGTTACATTGGTTTTCTTGTAACTTATCGCATATTCCTTGCAACTAATTAGAATATAGTTCAAAGGTCTTCATCCCTTGTCAGTAGAGGCTCATGTCATAATAGACGAATATGGTCCATTCGTCTCTAACTACTTGCATGTTAGAGACTTTGTCGAAATATATTCCTTGCTTTGACTTCAGAGGTGTGTTAAGGGTACACTAGTCACTCATTCTTCCATACAAACGTAGTCTGGCGATTACTCCACTGTTTGATGGTGTACGTTCAAAATAAAAAATTATTTCAATTTGTCTCATCATTATCTAGCCCTGTATGGAAACAAAAAAGTAAAAAAGGAATGTATATAAAAGTGCCAACTTTAACACATCTTTGGGCGGAAATAAATACCATAAGAGGAACGAAAATTGCAAAACAGTTACAATACAGGGATAGATTAGGTGTTCAAAAGTGCAAATAATTTTATTTTGAACATATACATTCAATAGATTTTTCATGATATCTAGATTCCCAAAGGTCAAAAATTTCGCGCGTTCCTTTTTATTGTAAATCATCATGCCTTTCGCTTTTGCACGTGATGTCGGCTGAGATAGCATGCGTTTTAACCCCGCCCACCAGTTAGTTCGTGCCATCGACTGGGGCCAGCTTAAGAAAAGAACATGACGAAGTGCTAAGTATGCTCAAGAAAAATAGCGTAGCCAACGCCAGCGACGAGAAATGAACTTGAGGTTTCTTAACAGTATGGAGTGTAGAGGCAAGGAGTACCAACTCCCATAGTAGAATAGTTGAAAAGGTGGCCATCTGTAAGCAATAAATAGCAGTTCAAAAACTCTCCACAACAGCGCTGGAGTAGCTACTGGGATGAAATGAACTTAGCAGTTGTCGACGGTTTAAGTGTGCTGCTAAACTGCTCAGTAGCTCTAAAATCTAAAATAATTTTATTTAGTAAATATAACCTCGAAAACGTCGTCTATCCCACTAATATATTTCGGTGCATTCTTTAAAGTATACCCCGTAGTTATAGTGACGCCACCCTTATTTAACGGATTTCTTCCTTAACAGGTTTTTCCATTCCTACCTTTCCATACTTAACAGGTTGAGGCGCTCTTGTTTGTTGATAGTTCTTGATTAATGATGGTTTGTTTGTGTTATTATTGCTGAAATCTGAGTCTTGATTTACAGGTAGTAGCGATAATTTCACTATCAACTTTTTGAGGTAGCCATTCTAGGTTTTCATTGTGACCACTCTCACTTGCTCATCAGAACCGGGAGGAAGTTCGACGACGCGACCCATCGCCCACCGTCCTGGAGGTAAGTTGTCTTCGTGGACGAGAACGACGTCGTTGATCTTGATATTTCTTTGTTCCCTTTGCCACTTGCTGTGTACATTTAGTTGAGTCAAGTACTCTGACATTTCATCTATATCCATCACAATGTTCATGCCATCGTTTCCATATGTCGTTGATTTTTTTTGACAAAGGTATCATCTTGTTCGTAGATCTTGTACTGTATCAAATATCGTCAACACAGGTCCACTTGCTTGGAAGTGTGCTGGCGTCAAATAGTCCAGGTTGTCGGGGTCTTCATTCATGGCGCACAAAGGCCTTGCATTTAAGCAGCCTTCTAGTTGGCACAGTATGGTGGTGAACTCCTCATAACTCAGTCTCTGTTCACCGATGATGCGTTTCAGGTGATATTTTAGACTTTTAACGGCTGCCTCCCATAACCCGCCTGCTGAGAGTCAGAAAGGGGCGTTAAAAGGCCACTGCATGTGCATGTCTGTGATCTCTTGCATAAACTCTGGATTATCTTGGTTGATGATCGATATATTTTCTTGGTATTCTTGTATTAGGACTCTGCTTGCCCCAACGAAGTTGGTGTCATTATCACCATAAATGTGACTTGGCGGTCCCCGTCTGGCAGCCATCCTCTTCAAAGCCGCTAAGAATGTTGACGTCGTTAGGTCCGGTACTAGTTCTAAGTGCACGGCTTTGGTAGCCATGCACACGAATACCGCTACATATCCCTTGGTACACTTGATGCCTCGCCCTTTACTGTTTTTGATCATGATGAAGCTGGTATAATCCAATCCTGTGTGAGAAAACAGGCGAGATGGGTTACTTCTGGCACTAGGTAGGTCACTCAAGAGTTGATGCTGCTTGCTTGTTACAAACCACCACACACTGTCGTAAGCGCTTCTTAGTAGCCCTGGTGTCCCCTACGATCCAGTACTGCTGAGGAATAAATGATGCTATTAGTCTTGGTCCCCTGTGAAATTATTTGCGTGTGGAATGATGATTGGGTGCTTCATTTCCATGCTTATATGCGCGTTCCTCAGTATACCAGTTCCTTTGGGTGTGTATGTGGGTGTGTGTGTGCGTGTGTATTTGTGTGTGTGTGTGTGTGTGTGTGTGTGTGTGCGTGTGCGTGTGCGTGTGCGTGTGCGTGCGCGTGCGCGTGCGTGTGCGTGTGCGTGTGCGTGTGCGTGTGCTGTGCTGTGTGTGTGTGTGTGTGTGTGTGTGTGTGTGTGTGTGTGTGTGTGTGTGTGTATGTGTGTGTGTGCCTCCACGATGCAGAGTTTGGATGTAACTTTTTTTTAAATAAAATCGAGAAAGCATAATCGGTGCAAACAGAAGGATAAGGTAAATTTTCACTGTTACACTATTTTTAGAGTTACTCCGAGTGAACGAAATTTATTTTGGTTTTTCCACCAAAAATTGCTCGTATAAGTAATTATTGAATTCAGAAAGGCTTCACACTCAGGACTAATGAAACAAGTATGCATATCGAAACAATGAAGTTATCAGCGAATAAAACAAATAAAGATAGATCTGTCGTATGATATCTATTGATTGTGGAGTTCTAGTTTTATATCAGAAGTCATGTTACACGTGCGTCGGGTATTTACATATAACATCTAAATATTTAGCTTACGTAATATGAGTTGCAGGCATGCATAATTCAACGTCAGACAGACTAGTAGGTTTTTTGATGTCTTATAAAATTCTAAAATTCAAAATATAAAATTCAGAGGGCCGTGGTAGCTCACATGATTAGCGCTTGCTGTAAATTTCACAGTACGCGAGCAAATCGGGTTCGATCCCCGCCGGTACCATTAAAATCATTAAATGCAAATTTAGGTGCTGATTTACCACGTGCTCGGCTTTGAGGGAAAACATCGTGAGAAAACCTGCATGTCTGAGAAATAAAAAAATAAATACTTCGAATACATGTGAAGTTCACCAACACGCATTGGGGCAGCGCGGCGAACACTGCCTTGCCCTAAAACCCTCTCAGAAATGAGGGGAAGCTTGTGTCCAACAGTGGGATGTACTAAAATTTCTCGAGGATAAGGGAAGAAGGTAGTGAATGTTTGTTTTATGTCCCCTAAAACAGATTTAATAATCAAAATCCATTTTCAATAATCCACATAAAAACTACATATAATTTCATACAGAAATACGGTTAATATATTTTCTCTTAATTCTATACTACATTCATAATTTCGTGGTAAGTCATATTTTTTTTATATTTTCCCATAATTGCAATAAATATAATATAATCTAATATAAATCTCATACGTTGATACATTTCAAGATTTCTATTGATTCTGCTAGTCTGTAAATATTAAGATTTCAATTATCTGATTATATTCTATCAGGTATTCCGTTTATTTAGGATATGATTCAGATAGTTCTTCTATATAATTCATTTTGTGAGCTTTTAACATTTAAGTAATTATACGTTACAATGGTTTCACCGTGTCACAGCACGGTGTTAAAATACCATATAAACTACGTTATTTAACAAAGTTTTACAATACCATTAAACTGCATGTGCTTAAATAGACGTAAATGTTGGCCTTTGTAAATACACAATAATTATTTGTAAGTAGAAGTATTGTACCAAGATGAATATGTTATAAATTTTACGCATTACATGCACAACAAAAAGTCATATATTTATGCTTAGGACCGTATTGATATATTTCCTGTAAAATGTATTGTGTGACTAATTCGTTATCAATAGTTATTTTCGTTTTCAATAGTCAAGAAGTTATTTCCAATGATAGTTTTACAGGTACATAGGTGGCAATACGTTTCACGTAAATAACTTAATTTTATAATTTATAAAATTCTATTGGTATGCACTTAGAAAATAATAATAAAATGTCTGATATATTAGACACCTTTACAATTGACTATGATGTTAATAATGTTATTAATAAGATTAAAGAAAAAGAAACAACAAATAAATGTGAAAAAATGTACATTATTTTGGTATAAAAATAAATAGAGTATGAGTAGTAAAAATTTAACGCAGCGTCCTTAGGCTTTTTGTCTGTAAAAGTTCGCTGTCTCAATATTTAACAATATCCGTCGAGAATATAAAGAAATATTGGCGCAAATATTCATACTATCAAACAACATAGTAGTAGCATTAAGCATAGAAATACACTTACATGAAGATATCTAGGCTGAGAATTTCTAACGACAATCTTACACTTAATAAAATTTTGGTAAAGATGATTAAGTTAAGAAATGGGCTCCGTCCACTTGGGTTACAATTGTGATCAACAGGCAAATCCAAAAGTAATTTTTTCTCCTCTTCGTAGGGATTATAAAATAATAATATTTTTCAAGCAACTTTGATACCACACCTTTGTACAGGTTGCAAAAAAATTATAAAGAGGGAATCTAGGATAGGAAGAATTACACCAATATTTATGATAATGAAACTATGAACCAGACGAGTACCAGAACCTGATGGCAATATTAAGTTTTGTGATATTTTTTTTAATTATTGAGACTGATTACTTTATTAATTTTGAAAATTAATAAAAATAATAAATATGGTTGTACGAACACTGATTTCTATTGATTTGTAATTTAACATCAATACTGCATATCTGGATCGTACAAAGTACTACGAGATCAAGCGGAAGACAGACTGCTTTACATGCTTTCCAAGACACGGGGGTGAAACATAGCCAATTTTCTATCGTCTATTTCGGGCTGCTAATGAGAATTTCTTGACAGAAAACCTTTTTATCATTAAGTAGGTATCTAATTTTTTCTAGACTAGGGATTCAGCAAGGGACTACATGGTCAGCAGTCACTTTTACGTCTAGTAGACGACAGAGCCAGTTAGGCACCACCCGTTATATAATGTTATGCTCGGCGAGTATTTTTATGTAGGTAGGTATTATTACTGTTGGTCTGTCTTACATGATTTGTTTGTTTACTATTGTTGTTAGATTGGCGCAATCTCGTCTCGGCAAGACTCGTCTTTTGAACACACTACTTACCTACCCAATGTAAAAATTTGACTCCGTCCGCTTGGATCCATAATGATGATCAGCCTATGAATTCAATTCTATTCGATCATGTAAGACAGACCAACAATTATAATACCTACCGACAAAAGAAACTCCGCAGGTATCCTCTTTTTTTCGTTTTATAGCTGGTGATATCAACGTCACATTAAAGAAAAAAGTAAATAGTTTATAATAATGAAAATGCACATACCAAATAAGCAAGTAAAACATGTTTAATAAAATAATATTAAGTAAAAGCTCGCAAACTCAACCGTACCAGCCTCAACAAGTAGCAGATGTTCACAAGGATGACATGTGGCAGCCACAGCCTGTCACCCTCAGATGTCCTGCCTAACAACACCGCCATAAAGTAACAGTAGTCCACACAAACGTTACACTCTGAGCACGATTACAACCCGTTTAGTATTGTGTCATTTGGTGCAAACTTGAATGACGAAGAAATTGTAAATAATGGCCTATATTTAAGTCTATCTCTTTAAAATACGATGTTAAATGGAAATTCTCAACCCAGAAACATTGATCAAACTTACACAATTCATTCAATTATATTCAAATAAACTGAAATTTTTCATTAACAGAGTTCGCCAAAGCGGTGCGTAGTTCAATTAGGTTTCTCCTTTTCAGTAGCGTCCTTGTCTTTTTCTTTCTCCTTTTCCTTCTTTTCTTGCAGTTGTTGCAAATGAGCCGGTAGAGCCTTGAGTATCGCATGTACCTTGGTGACGATGGAAATGTAACTTTATAAAAACAAATATGTACAAACATTATTTTATATTTACTTATTGATTTAGTTTATTTTTGATGAGATAGATTGTAATTTTATATCAACGATTTTTATTGAGATATTTCCAAACAAGACTTTAAAATATTTTCAAACATTAAATTACCTCTTCAGCCACCGCCATCAGCACAAATTCAAACTGTTGTTTGGTGGCAACCGTGCGAGGGCGTTGGTCACGGATGTGCTCGAGCGTGGCCGCGATGTCGATTTCCTTAGCGCCTTTCGCCATGCGATTCAAAACCATGTCAATTAAGCAGTATGTACCAGTGCGACCGGCGCCATCACTGTAAAAAAAAGAACAAATATAAAACAATTATTATAAAACCATAATACTTACAGGGTTATTTTACAATAAACTGCCAAATTTGCAGAGAAGGTTCAGAATAAGTATAGGCAAATAGTGAAGAAAAATTAATAAAAAAAATCTCAACATTCTGTCCTTAAATTCAAAATGCGTGGTAATGCATTATTTTAACAGATTTTACTGCGCACGCACACATTCGTAAGGGTCGATCGGTAGGCAAAAACGTTGTTGCCCATAAATAATATTCAATTTGGGATAATTTCAAATAAAAGTAGAAGTCTAATTTACTCGTATTTACAAAAACTGCAATAAACATATATCCTGATTTATATATTTGAATATAAGTTTAAAACGGGGGATAAGTCACTCGCGTCCGTGGGCTTCGACTACCCAATCCTAGGCCCACACTACGTGTGTCCCCCGGGTGGTGCTAAACGAGCGACAATCCGAAAGTACAGACTCGGCTCCTCGCCTTGTGGTAGCGGCGTAAAATATACCACGCCACAGTTTCGCACCAAGAGGAAAGGAAGAAAAGAAATGGTCCCGAGTTCCTGGCGCCCCTTTAATGGGGCAGGTGTGCGAAGAATTTCCGGGAGAAAACCGGCGACGAGGTTCTCCCCCCGTTACGTTTCTGTTTCCCGGAGGAATGAGAAGTGGAATGCAGAAGCCCGTCTGGCTACGCTGAATGTATGTGGTACAATGAATGATAAGATGAATGAAGCATACGATATGATGTATGATACAGGAATAAAGGAGGAGAAAGGAAAGTATGTGTAGTAGTGTAGTATATAGAGAAAGGGCAGTACTACTCATGGCATCTATACCGCGTACTGGTCTGACGTAGGTGAGACCGAGTGGGCATGCCAGGAAGTCGGTATCATCCTCTCAGAAAGAATGGTCAATGTGTGAAAGAGTATGAATGTGTGAGCCCGAGACTGCTATGGATACGAATTAAAGTGGAATTAAGGAAGTTATTTAATCTACGGTCTACGCCCCAGACATGTCCAAGCCCACTTATATCCGAGAGCAGTTTTGGGAGATGGTAAGGATGGTGTTAATAAAATGTAAGGGAAATGAAAATGTTGTTATGTTAGGGAATTAGAAAGGGTTGGGGTGAAGAGGCTTGGTTATGAAAGGATTTTGCAAACGTTTGGTGATGACAGTATAAATGAGAATGGAGAAAGTCTCCTCACCATATGTGTGGTAAATAATCTTTTTGTGACGAACACTTTCTTTCGTCATAAGAAGATTCATATGTATACATGGAAGGTGATGATAGAAGCATGATAGATTTCATAATTGTGGATGAAAGAATGAGGAGCGCAGTGTTAGATACAAGGGTTTACCGGGGGTCCAACGTAGGGACGGATCATTACTTGGTCTTATGCCGAATTAATGGCGTATTCAGACGTTGGCGGCATCGGACATCTGTGTCTACCATTGCATAACAACCTATTAGAACACAGGGGTTACAAGATGAAGGTGTGAAAAACAAGTGCAAATGTGGACTGAAAGAAAATATAAGTGGTTTGGGCAAATTGTGTATGAATGAGTTAGATTTGGAGAATGTGTGTGAATGTGAATGAACCACCGAAGTATGTGGTGTTAGTAAGAGAAAGAATGAAAAGAATAATAATACGTTATGGTGGGATTATGAGGTACGTATGGAAGTTCAAGCAGAGAAGAAAACATGGCTAGATTTACTACCAACCAAGGCCAGTGGCGAAGCTAGGGCTCCAAACTAGGGCAAGCCCAAGATATGGTTTTGTTGTTTTTAGCAGTTTAATAAAAATACACCAATCTTGAGCTGTCTCCACTCTTTAGTTTCATATTCAGTGCTGACAAGGACGTGTTTAACAAAGCACCCAGAAAGTATACTACCGCTAGATAGATTGTATGACATAATATGCAATTGCACACCTTCGGTGGTTTTGAAAAGAGCCGTTTGGGTTTGCTTGAGATATTTACAAACAATACAATACATGAACAAAAGAAAATCATGAACAAAGTACAAACAAACTATGTACAAAGTTAAAAAAAGGGACGCCTGGCAGATGTGAAACCTCGAAATTATATTTTGTTTAAGTTATATGGATAAAAGAAAAGATTACGACAGGAATTAGATAGTTATAATGAGAAGATAAAGCTTTGCTAATTTTTTACCATAAAATAATGACTATTTATTATAATTATAATTATTCATTTTCAATTCATAATAAACCGTACAAAATGATATTTTTAAACTCATATATCACTATAAATTATCCGATAGCGTATTTGTGCCATCTAGCGTAATATTTAGGTACCATCGTGAGAATCACCAATTTTCGTTCGATAAAATGACTTTACCTATAGAATTAAGTAGATGGCGCCATTAAAATTTTATATACTGAAAAGTACACAGAGAAACCTAACTGGAAAAAACTAAAGGGAGTACTATTATTTAAAAACCTCAATACATTCTACGGTATTCTTTTGATTTATTTAATTAAAATTTGGGCTTCACATTAAAAGAAGATAACACTTATTTCCTCTAAAATTAAACCTAGGTCTCATACTTTATGCTGCTGTTCAAATTGATATTTTTAATTCATATGGTAATATAAATATTGAGTTATTAAACCTTTAAATACGCCTAGCTTAATTAAACTTTAATACTAAAGAGTCCTATATTTAAAGTATGAAGAAATGTTAATTGAATATTAAATTTCATTTTTAAAGATTTTTATCTTTTCCTCGCCGATTAGCACTTCAACACACTTATATTCATCACAATGAACACTATTATTCTCCCATTTTCACTGAAAATCTTCGAAAAAGCATAAATTTTTAACAAACACAACAAAAACAAACATAAACATTGAAATGTGAAGTGAACTTGCATACGAGGGGCCCGCAACCACTTGGCTAGTCGCTAACGCACTCCTAAACAACTTCATGGCAAAGCCAGGCTTGTTGGCTCAATAGTAATTGCTATATAAACATTTCGTAGTTATATTTCATTATAGAATATTTTGCCATAGGTTAGAAAGAGAGCGATCGTCTTCTCGTAAGCCCCGTAAAAAGCCCACGCGAGCGAGGGAGACAACTAATCGCTCTATTAAAACTCACTTTATGACAGCAGCAGTATCGCCACAGAGTACCTTTGTATAAACGTATCGCTAAGGCAATACGAGGTCATCGGTCGAAATATGTCGAACAGTGGAGTGCGCAAGAAAATTGAAATAATTTGAAACATATTATGAGTTATTTTATTAGTTGATATTATTGATTGATAAAGACATTGTTGATTGATTCAGTTTTAATAAGGCAAGCCCGGCTTTTCGGCTTTTATGGAAGCTTCGCCACTGACCAAGGCCAGTAATTCTGGCAGTACGAACGATTATATTGAAAAAAAAAAGTCTTTAGACGTCTAAATAAAAGAGTAAAAGAAGTAGTTAAAAGGAAAAATCAAGAAAGAATTGATAAGAATGACAGAAAAATATCGGATAACTTCCAGGCAAATATTAAAATGTACTGGAAACTCGTAAGAACTGCCTAGGGATATTCAAAACAGCCTAGATTAAATGAGGCGAGACGAGAATGGCTGTATCCTGAATTATGAAGTTTTGAGTTTAAAGAAATGGAAGGGATATTTTAAAAGCGTGTTTATGAGTGTGGATATGTGTGAATTAAATGAAATAGAAATTACAAGAGAAGAAAAAAGAGATAGGGAGATAAGTAAAGATGAAATAATGAAAGCAATTAAAAGGATTAAAGCGGGTAAAGCAGCGGGATATGATAGAGTTTCACTCGAAATGCTAAGGGCTGGAGAGGAAATTGTGGCAGGGCTGGAAAGGAAATGGTGGCAGGGCTGCTCTACACATTGTTTAATTTATGCAGGTAACTGAAGCGGGTACAGGAAGACTGGTGCAAAGCCGTAATAGTAGGGTCACAGCAGGACTGTAAAAACTACCGTGGTATCAGCCTTCTTAGCATTCTGAGAAAACTGTATAATAAGGTACTAAATGAAAGAGTTAAACAAGAATCTAATGGAAAAATTGGGATTTACAAGCGTGATTTAGAAAGGGAATAGGATGTACAGATCAAGTTTTTTCCATGCGCATGACCGCGAAGAAGTTTTTGAGTTTTTTAGTTGAGCGCTGGGTTAATACAGGCATTGAAGTCTCTTTATAGGGATTCTAGTGCCTGTATTAGGATCAACAGAGTCTACTCGGACTGGTTTGGCATCCATAAAGGTGTGTGTGGGAGAGGACCACGGAGAAGCCACACAGACAGGGCTGTGTGGCTTCTCCGTGATTGTTAACCTATTTATGGACAGTTGTTTGGAAAATTTAAAAGATGAAGAATGCAGGTTAAGAATGAGTGAGTTAACCATCAAATGCCTTTTGTATGCCGATGATCAAGTTATATTATTTGCATCGTCAGCGGCTAAGTTACAAATTTTTGGTCACATTAATGAACAGGACATTAAAAGAAAGGGAAAAGAAAGTGAACGCCAATAAGACGAAAGTTATGGTTTTTGAAAAAGAAGAAAGTAAAGCGATATGTGAAATAAGAATAGAAGGGGAGTTGGTTGAGCAAGTAGATGAGTTTGTATATTTGGGATGCATATTTAGCAGGGATGGGAGATATGATAAGAATATAGAACGACGAGTGAACGCAGGAAATAGAGTAAATGGGGCTCTATACTCTATTGTGGAAAGTCAGAATGTGTCGAAAAAGGCACGTATGGCAATTCACAGTGCTTTGTTAGTCCCTATATTAACGTATGGTAGTGAAAGTTGCGTGTAGCAGAACAAGCACGAGAGTACAATAAGCGCAGTAGAAATGCGGTCGTTAAGGAGTATGCTAGGGCTGAATCTGAGTGACAGGGTAAGAAATAGTGTGATAAGAGAAGAGTGTGGTTTGCAAGATGATGTTGTGACGAGGATTAAGAAAGGAATGCTTCGGTGGTTTGGTCATGTAGACAGAATGAATGAGGAAAGAGTGACAAAGCAAATGTATGTTGCAGAAGTGAACGGAAGAGTCGGGATGGGAAGGGACGTCCTAGGCAAAAGTTTATCGATCAAATTGGCGATATATTGAAAATGGGTCAAATTAAGAGTACCCTTAACCGCCGAGCATGCGTAGGTATATGGATGTGGAGGAGGCGAGAGAGGTGTGCCAGGATGGTGCCAAATTTAATTCTGTGGTTTCTGCCTACCCCTCTGGGTGACAGGCGTGATTGTTTATGTATGTTATGTTAAGTTTAAAGTTTGGCTACTCTTTGAAAAATAATCCTGTATAAAATTATAATTATGTTTTTCCTTCTCATTATTCTCACACTAATACATCTCTCAGTAAAAATGTAAAATTACAACCTATATAAGTACGTTATACTGCAGGGCACAGGCATCCTCTCATTTCTGAAATGAAATTAGAGTTAAAAGGATATTTCGTCTAAAGAGTAGAGTACTAAAAAATTGTGAACATAGGCTTATAATACGCAGTTGTGTTACTAACAATTATTTGCCCAAGTGCTAGTAATTACATAGCTTAGTGGTCTGTATTAACAAGGCTATTACGACGCAGGTCTCGTTATGGAATCCTCCAAGCCGGAGTAAATGTTGGTGGATAGCAGAGTTCTCTACATCATCCCGATATTTCCCTACTTTCTTTTCCAAAACTGGAGCGATTTAATTTGATATTTCAAGAAATATAAGAATGATTTTGGCAGTGTTTGTATGTTTTTCCTTTCGTTCTATAAAGTTTGTTGAATTTGTTTTGTGTATGTCTAATAACGGCGGTATATCTTAAAATAATTTAAGAAGGTGCCTAGTTTTAAAATAATTAATTTATTACTAGGTAGAGATAGATTGAACCTTAAAACATATTCTCTCTGGAAAACTGGCTAAACGGTGTTCGTTTTAGCACATAGAATTGATTTATTTCTCTAACGACAAGCGAAGCTCAGTCACCCAGGCACTGTATACCTTAAAATATCATCATCAAACAAGTAAACAACTATAAAGTCAACTAAAAAAGACAAAACTACAAAGTCGAAAGAAGTAAATTAAAATCGGTCTACAATTGATGAAAACGTTCTAGAGCCACGCTGCTGCTATATTGTGGTAGTAGCACGAATGAGTCGGCTCGACCAGGATAGGAGGAGCATGTTCCCACAGAATACCAACGTAAAATAGCAGCTTTAGCTTCTGATTCGTATGGTGAATGTAGAGAACCGGAGACACTTTTTACTGGATATGGGGTACTTCATCTCAGGCCTCAGGGGTAGCAATGTATTTTCATTTTGATTTTTAAACTAGGATAGAGTGTAGATATGGGCCACATCAACCACCTACCATTATGTGAACTGTGTGCTCGTTTGTTCCTCTTATTCTATAAAAAAAATGTTCATACAAGAAAAGTACATACAGTCGAATTGAGAGCAACTTGCTACTATTTTGCAAGTTGGCTAAACTGTGTCTTGTCTGAACATGACACAGCTAAAATATCAATATCTGATTTCACTGAATGTCTAACAACTTATCTAATTTTGGTCTTCAATCTAAAGATTAGATGTCTAGTGTTGATCGCAACTGTAAAATGTAGTAAAACTGATAGTGTTCTAAAGATAAAGTGTAAGTCTGAAAATCACGCATATATTTCGTGATACTGAATAGAATTGTTAAAAATGTAGTGGCAGTGTAAGAAGACGAATCAAACAATACAGAGGAAAACAAATCGGATGGGCAGAAGTGTCTTTCTAATAACGACTTAAAAATAAAACAGTTGCGGTTGCCAACCCGCTCACCAAGCTTGGCAACTAATACCACCTATGAGGCAATCTATGGGAGAGGCTTATGTTCAGCAGTGGACTTCAATAGGCTGTACTATACGAGTAGATATTCATAGATGATAGTGATGTAGGTAAAGGTATAAGTGGTTGAATTCCTCAAATGATTTTCTAGTTCCCACCATTAATGTAATGTAAAATTCACATACATTATATTTGTGTATATGAGTATGTACATATGTGTTTATGTATGTATATATACGTTGTATTATGAGTATGTGCTACACTACTTATATTATTACAAACAAATTAATACCTAAATATATAATATACTAAATCGTATCGTATTACATATAGTTATGGTTTTAAAAGATGAACACAAACAATAACGGCTAACACTATAAATTAATTTTAAACACAATAAAATAGTTAATGTGTCATAGGCTATAACAAATAACTCGCCACATTCATTCAATTTTGACCGAAGTGACGATGGTCTGCTTAGCTTGGGTACGAATACTTTTGCAAGTACCCTATTTATGTGTAATTATTACTAAATAAATTATTAAGCACTCAATTATTATATAGCGACCTATTATAATACTAGCTCACTACGCCAATCGGTCTAATGTTTTTTTTTCTGTATAATAAGTATTTTCTCTTAATAAGTGATTTGTAAATCTTTTGAGAACATAAATGTCTTGAACCATAAAATCTTACCTGCAGTGCACCACGATTGGGCAAGATCTTCCTCTATACGACTTATTGACTTTTCTGTAAAATAAAGATTTCAGGTTAAAGTCGACGTAGTTCTAATAAACACATAGCCTTTTGCGTCCCATGACTAATCTCTATATATAAAAATCAATTGCCGTCCGTTCGTCTTGCAAAAACTGGATAATGGCTGGACCCATTTCGATGAATTTTTTGTGTGTGCTTGGAGCCCTGGATAGTTTAGATTTAAAATTGGACCCGATAGGTGGAGCTGTTGTCGAGATCCAGAAATTACTCGTACGAGGCCGGGGTGGATCGCAAGTTTAATATATAATTTGCAAAGAAACACTCAAATACCCAACTCGTCCAATATTTCTCGTGAGCGGCAACCGGAAATCTATCAGGCGGTAGGACTTCTTTCCCCTTAGGAGTCCTTCTGAGCTGGTTTACACTCTTCCCTGCCGCTGCCAAACGGTGACCGTCGGGGTTAATGCTTGCATTGCTATGTTTCAGTCAGTGTAATTACCGGCTGTGATGCTTTTCATCTTGGTTATCAGAGAAGGCAACGCATCTGTCGTCAGTCAGTCTTCTTCATTTGAAATATGTTGCAGATATCTATCTACCATCAGGTGGACCAAAAGTTCATTTGTCACTCAGATAATGTTAGCCATATAGAAAAAGTTTGACGTTCACAAGGGCCTTGTTTTATATATTTGTCATTGAATTTGATACCTTCTAAATTCAAGTAGAGCCTTGGTGGACGCGGGTACTCCGTTTTCAGGCCAGGACAGGAAGTGGAACTGCGTAACGGTGCGAGTTTCGCCGGTGCGTTGGTTCTTCAGATAGAAGCTGCGGACTAGGTAGTCATCACACCAGATATGTTCGCTCACAAGATGTACCTGCATGTAGAGTAAAATGATTGCATTGTCTTATTAACTTTACTTAATTTTGACTTAGCATTTACTTAACTTATTTTTACGTTGCAGCTACGAGTATATTATGGTTGTAACACGAAACGGTCGGCTCGACTGTGGCAGGACCAGGTTCTCTCGGAATACTAGTGTAAAATGCGGAATTAACTGCTGCGCTTCTTATAGTGAGTGTAGAGAAACGGAAACTCTTTTTACTAACTACTTTTACTTTGAAACGAGGTATTCCAATTTAATCTTTAGGGGTGGCAACACATCTGCATTCTAATTTCCATAATATATTCATATTCATATTCATTTATTGATAAAATATAACCTTACAGTATATACAACTAAATCGCTTATATCTACACTAAATTTACAAAGTAAGATAAAATACACAAGAAAAAATCACCAATTATTAAATTTCCATACACAATATAAATTACAGCCACAACAGTATAATGAGATCTATTTACTATATCATAAATTAAACTTATGTACCTAAACATATACTATTCTACTATCTTACAAAGTTGTTTAAGAATATTAATACATTTTTATACATTGCGCTGGGTTTGTCAGAAAATATATCTGCGTCTGGATTGGCCCTGAGAAAACAGTTTATTAGTCTAACGGCTCTGGAAGTGGGACTGTTATCTGCGTGTGGGGAGCGCCACGTACGCGGACAGGAGAGGAGTCTACGTTTTCGTCTACCAGCACCTCGCACATAATGGTCCGGTACATAAAGATGTATGGTCTCACGAACTGCAGGATTATCTACTTTGTTACTTAACAAGAAATAATAATGCATTATATGCATAAGTTCCCGCCTACACTGTAGGTTATCTAGACCAACCATGCCCGATACAAATGTTGACGGATATAGAAATGGGTAGTATCCATACTGGCGTTTATACAGATATCTGGCAAACTTACGTTGGATTTTTTCCACCATCATTGCATACATGATTTCTCGGGGGTTCCATACCTAGGTGGATTGAAAAGTACTCGGCCTAACACAGATCCATTCAATTCTAAAAATCAAATCTACCCTCATTATTTAGTTCAGTTCAGACTAGTTCATTGTGTGAAGTTCGAAACGTGTGCGATAATTAGTTGTGATTTTATAAATTTATTAACAAAGTAATCGGACATAATTTCCGCGAATGGAGCAAATCGAGCAGCGTGCCGTCATTAAGTACCTCCATAAGAAGGGGCTATCATCAAAAGCCATCCATGATGACATGGTCAGTACATTAGGCGATTGTGCTCTGTCATATTCATCCGTCAAAAAATGGATAGCAGAATTTAAGCGTAGTAGAGAGAGTGTGAAAGATGAACCCCGCTCTGGAAGGCCTTCGACGTCAACTACTGACGAAAATATTAAAAAAGTACTTGATTTAATAATGGGAGACCGCAGATTAAAAATTAGAGAGATAGCCGAGATTATAGGCATCTCTTATGAACGAACTCAAAACATCATTGTCAACGAGTTGGGTTTCCACAAGGTGTCTGCGAGGTGGGTTCCGCGACTGCTTTCAGTTGAACAAAAAAGGACGCGATTGACTATTTCACGCGAATGTTTGGAGTTATTTGAAGCCGATGCAGATGATTTTTTGAATCGTTTTGTTACTATTGACGAAACATGGGTTCATTACTGTACACCGGAAATAAAACAACAATCAAAACTGTGGAGAAGACCTGGTTCACCACCCCCTAAAAAGGCTAAGTCGATTTTGTCGGCAAATAAGGTGATGGCTTCAGTATTCTGGGACTCGAAAGGTGTGATTATGATTGATTATCTTGGAAGGGGTCAGACTATAAACTCTGATTACTACTGCACCTTATTACGTCGTTTACGATAGGAAATAAAAGAAAAACGTCGAGGAATGCTCAGAAGAAAAGTCCTGTTTCATCAAGATAACGCCCGTGTTCACACGTCAGTACAGTCAATGGCTGAAATTCACAACTGTGGCTTTGAACTGTTACCGCATCCGCCGTATTCACCTGATCTGGCACCATCAGACATCTTTCTGTTCCCTAACCTAAAAAAGCACTTGGGAGGTCAAAGATTTTCGACAAACGACGAGGTCAAAGCAGCTGTAGACGCATATTTTGACTCTAAGGAAGAATCATTTTTTTTCAACGGTCTAAATGCTTGGAAGGGGAGGTGGCAAAAGTGTATTGAACTTGATGGTGATTATGTAGAAAAATAAAAATATAACTGATTTAGTATGTGTTTATTTTCTTGGTTAGGCCGAGTACTTTTCAATCCACCCTCGTACTAAGGCGTTATACTCTAGCTTACTTCGCACGTAGGCATTATACAGGAGTTTTATCACACGGACATTTTTAAACTGATGCGAAGTTCTAATTATGAAACCTAGACTTTTATTCGCTTCTTTGTACGTTTTAATAATATGTTCATGGAAATTCAATTTACTATCCATGTTTAGGCCTAGATCGCGAATTGTATAGACATGTCCTAATGGAGTGCCTGCTAGCTGGTATGTCGTTGTGATTGGATTGCGTGACCGAGAAAAAGTT
Source organism: Parnassius apollo (assembly GCA_907164705.1). NCBI lineage: Eukaryota > Metazoa > Arthropoda > Insecta > Lepidoptera > Papilionidae > Parnassius > Parnassius apollo. The sequence continues at coordinate 4,522,882 of CAJQZP010000851.1, forward strand.
AGAGTCTTACACTTTGAACTATTAAGGAGTGTTTTTTACACTCCATTCAACCACTGCGTCAATGTCGCGCTGTAATGCCATACAATCCTCAGCTCCGGTCACTGCATGGAAAAGTTTTATATCATCAGCGAACATTAAACATTTTGCCCTTGAGATATTACTGGGCAGATCGTTAATCATTATTAGAAATAGAGTTGGACCGATCGTACTATCTTGACTCACACCCGAGCGTATGTAATATTCTTGAGAAATATAACCTCTTAGCTCAACAAATTGCTTTCGGTCTCTAAGATAATCTGCCATAAATTTTAAAAGGAGAATCCAGCATTAAAAAAACCAAAACCAATAGCCCTAACATCGGAACTTCGCCAACCCCCTTGTATAAATGGAATTGTTTATAATGGATTCAAACACCTTGGCAAATACTAATAACACCGCGATAGGCCTGAAGTTAGTTACATCAGTGGACGAACCACTTTTAGGTACAGGAGTTACCCTGGACACTTTCCATGCATTGGGATAGAGGCATTGTTGAAGTGAGAGATTGTAGACATACAGTAATGGTTCCTCTAAAATTGCCATACAGTCCTTTATTAAAAACGAAGGTATGTTATCAGGGCCACAAGCTGCCGCTGAAGCTTTAATAATATTAATACTGACTTTGGTTACACAGTCTGCGTACATTGCATCGCATTCCGCTGCCTCTGCATTTAACAATGGAGTATTAGGTTGAAAAACTACTGAAATACTGCGCGAATCCATCAATAGCTTGCTGCCCTTCTAAAATTCTATTATTATACAAAAAATTCCTTATTCTGTTGTCTATTCTTTCGTTTTTCTATCACGTATTTCCAAAAATTTGAAGGTTCGCGTGCTATATCATTTTCAACTTTTATCATATAATTTGTAGATGCTGTATTAATAAGTTTTTTTTACTTTGGTTCTATAATATTTAAATAACGCCTTATTAAATTCCAAGCCACGACTTTTAAACATTATTAAATTAAAATATTTTAATTTTATGTATTTTATGATTTCTTTAGTATACCATTTTGGATATATATATGATTGGTAGTTAAAGATTTATAGGGAACTCGTCTACTAATGACTTTATTAAGGTTTATTATATAAGATCTCTAAAGCTTAGTCCTATGCATTAGGTCCGTCCAGTCCAAGTCATTTATATCAGTGTACAAGCCACAGAGATCTGCTTTACGGAAATTCCATTCTGTGCAAAGGTTCTGACATGGTGGAAATGGTATGTTTATTGCAGCACTTGTTGGTAGTGTAAGCACGATCTCTAACGGAGGGTGATAAGCATCAATAGGTACCAATGGTTCAACTTCAAATGACACAGTACAACTTCCGGATTCTAGATTAGTCAATACCAGATCCAAGACTAATACTAAACTACAGACCATATCAATACCAGATCCAAGACTAATACTAAACTACAGACCATATCAATACCAGATCCAAGACTAATACTAAACTACAGACAAGACAATACTAAATTGAGGATAGATGTAGATGTCTATGAACCACATCATCCACTTACCATCAAGTGGACTGTGAGCTCGTTTGACACTCTTATTCTATGAAAAAAAAATGTTAGGAAATGAAGATTTTGATCTCAGTCGATACCAGCGAATTATTGAACGCAATTCTATGAGCTAATTTTACACGTACTTGGCAGTAAAGGAAAACATCTTGAGGAAACTTTCATGTCTTAAATATTTTATTGTTAAATTACTGGGTAAAAGAACACAAAGCTCTTGGTCTATAGTTCTCTATGTCTTGGTGTATAGTTCTGTTTTGTGTGTTCCGTCTGGGTTGGTTGAGCAATACACCAACTACTGTGTTTGAGTTTTAAGGGTAGGAAAGCCAATTTATACTGAATTAGAAATAATTATACAGGTTGTGAGGCAAATCGTCCTAGCCTTTGGGGGTGACAACGCATCAGCTACTTTAAATGATTAAATATATCTACGCGAATACAATACATATCTAGAATATAAGTAATGTCTCTGGTTTTATTGCGTATAATTTTAACTTGTTCATCAAATTGTGATGTTTCGTGTACTTTGGCAACCTTACGTTGAAGTTTGCAATTATTGATGAGGGCAAAGCCTGAAAGGAGTGATACCTTGCTAAAGTTAAAGCCAAAGCTAAAGTTGTCTCAGACGATGTCTGCTGCTTTTTTAAATTGAATTACAAAGTTTTTTTTTAACAAAAACGCCCTTTTTTAAATTGCTAGGTGTCGATTGACGGTTGTAATGTTATTAATTTTTATTTATGTAATGTGTGATTACTCAAACAAATTTATTTTTAACATCTTCATCATTGAAATGTTGTTTATGCCATCCTAGAATATAAATAGAATAGCCTTTGTTGTTCAAACCTTTTTAAAAACATGCTTTGTTGTTGCCCTTTCTTTTGAGGTATTATTTACGCAGATGTCTCAACTTTAGGAATTAGGGTGTACAAAGCAAATTGCGAAGGAATATTTTTGATTTTTAGCAGATCAATAAAACAATTTTTTGTTAAAATAATTTATTTTTCGTGTTCAAAATGCTGACTGCAATTTTCGACACAAGCGTGGGCCCGTCTTTTCACCTCTATGGTCGTAATTTTTATTTTAATCTCCTGCTTTATAACTTGAAAAGCCATATGAATTTTTCCTATTAAATTCTCTCTGGTTGATATTTCCACATGCGTGTAGATGAGCTCATTGGCCCGTCCCCAAACGAAAAAACCCACAGGAGGGAAATCAGGCAATTAAGGTGGCCAAAGGATAGACTTGTCTCTGCCGATCCAGTTCTCCGGGAAACAATTATTTAAATGTTCTCATAAGTTTAAAGTCCAATGCGCTGTATAACCATCTTGCTCAAAGATTGGTCTTCTCGTTGCCAATATTGATATTTCGGCCTCGTCCAGAAGCTCTGGTAGATCGTTTTTTTTTTGGTAGGAAGTGAGGACCAATCAACATTCTGCCGTTACTTCTGCCCACACGTTTATTGAAAATTTTCTTTGAAATGACACTTGCTTCTTCCCGTGTGGATTGCTGTCCTTGCTAGTCCATCGACAGAGGATACGAAAGTTGATAATTCCTTCTTTTGAAAACTTTGCCTCATCGGTCCACAAGATGGATTTTAAAAACCATTAATCTTCAATTTTACTATTTAGCAAAAAGCGATAGAACTGAATCCTTCTTAGGGTTTTTTTTCCAAACCTTGTAGACCCGTGCCGTAAAAAAATACTTGTTTTCTTGGTGCATCGAATTCCACATCTTCCATACCGAAATGTTTAGATCTTGAGCTAATGTTCTGACGCTGGTAACAGGATCTGCATCTAAAGCTGCAATAATGTCTTCCTCGACACTTGGACCATGTTTCCCCGGAATGACTACAGGTTTCGCGAGATGGGTTTCAACTTCAGAAAGCCGACTAAATGTGTTGTAAAACACTCTGACATTTGGTAAGCTTCGATATCGCTCTTGGTACGTCTAAAGTAAATAATGCCAATGATCCATTTACCGTCAGCTCTGCCATACATAAAGACGATATCAGCATATTCTTCATTAGTTATAGCAGCCATAGTTGATTGATCACACAAATAGTCGGAGAACAGTGAAGGAGCACACAGCTAGGGCTAGGCTCAACTCAATTAAAAAGAATATCCGAAATAAACACGAATTCGCAATTAAAACGTGGGCCACAAGAGTGAATAAAAATACTCGTCCGCAATTGCTTTGTAAACCCTAATCTTAAAAGTTCATAAGATATACGTAAATAATACCTCATAACAAAGGGCAATTACTAAGCATGTTTTATAAAAGTTTGAATAACAAAAGCTATTGTATTTATTATTATATGGTGGCGTAAACACAACATTTTCTTAATTTTTTTGTGGTTTCTTAAAATTAAATATGCGTAGAATGTTTTCTGATGATGAAGATGCTTGGAAATAATTTTGTTTGAGTAATCACACAACACAACCAGACTTCAAAACAATTCTGCCTTTATACCAAAGTTGGATCCCGCTGGATTCGAACCGGAGACCCGCGAGGTGCCTGGCTACGTTACTTCAATTACCTCATAAATGTGGTAAAGCTCTGAGCCCTCTTCGGGCCAGTAGCGGTGGCAGAGCTGCTGTCCATTCTCAGTGAGCCGCGTGAGCATGACCATGACAACGCTTCCCTGTTCCCACACCATCTGCCAGAAGTCCGGCGCGGTATGCGCGAGCGGACCGGCCGCGGCGATGTACGCCGGGTTGCGGGGATCGTGGTCCGTCTGTTCAAATCAAATTATTATTTTAATAAAATAAGTAGTGTTTCACGATATTATCCCCTATAATAAGATGATAACAGTCAAGTACTAATTGTGTACACGCGTACGAAATGAAATATCTATGCAATATAATATCATTCTTCTTTTATTTTATATTTTACATAAGTAGGTTAAATAATAGGAGGTATTCTCATGCAGTCCCGGCGGTGAATCATTACAAGAAATCGTGAAGTAATTTTTTAAAACCGTACCCACTAAGTTTATCCACTTCGCTACAGAAGTTGCTCTTAAAAATATTTTAAACTGCATTTAACTGTTTTTACTTAATTTATGAACAGAAAAGCCAACTTTTTCGCCAAATAACTACCTCTCGAGTTAGTAGTGTGACCTGATTGACCGACGAGACCTTGACGACCGACTGATGGAGGAAGTTAATATCTTAAAACTCTGAACTTAAATTTCTTATTCAGGTGAAGTTAACAGTGAGGCCCATCTTAGACAATACACCGTTTTTAAGGCACTCATATTGGGGGCCTGTAAACGGTAAATGAAAACATCTAAACGTACCTTTTTCTTCAGCCTAGATTTAGCCGCAAGCTATTATTATTTCGACCTGAAATCTACTATAGATTTGATTGAAATTGAAATAATTTTTGCTCTAATGTTCGGCTGGCTCAGAAAAGTAAATTGTATTATACCTATGTAATAAATTTTAAAATTTCAATTTATTAATATAAAATGTAAAATATATTAAAAATAACAGAAAAAGCAAAGAAGCGAGTGTTTCTTACTGATTTCTTCTTTCAACATTTGTATAGAGGATAGCGGTTTTGCTTTTAGTACGTTACGGTTGGTAGATTTTATGTTTTAATGGGAGCATTAAATAAGACCAAAATAAATCATTTTTAATTTTTGATTTTGAATATATTTGAAAGAAGACTGATATTAAAATTGTTCGGAATTGTTGGGAGCAACAATTTTATTCATGAAACTTACAATAGTCGAAGCATTGATGTAATCAGAGCCGAGATGATTAGATAAAGTATTTAGGGTGACCCTGGAGTGGTCATAGGGCAGTACGTCAGCGTATCGGTTCTTGCCCGTGTTCTCGGCTTTCAGTGCAGCAACGGTCGCGCAGGGTTCAGCTTCATATGCGCATAAAGCGCGCCATTCTTGCTCCAAACGGTCCTTATTGCGTAGGTGGTCTTCCATGTAAGCCTAAAGATAGAAATATTCATTAACAATACACATAGTTTTACAACAAATTTTTCTGAAGTTATTTTTTATAGAATAAGCAAATTTTGCTGAAGTAATTTTTTTATAGAATAAGGGTGACAAACGAGCACACAGTCTACCTGATGGTAAGTGGATGCTGTGGCCCATAGACATCTATATTTATCTTCAATTAATAATCAAAATGCAGATGCGTTGCCAGCCCTGAGGACTGAGATGGAATGCCTCGTTTCCAGTAAAAAGGGTCTCCGATTCTCTACACTCACCATACAAAACACAGCATTATTAAGCTGCTATTTTACGCTGGTATTCTGTGAGCGTGGGCCTACCTCGGTCGAGCCGACCCACGCTTCCTGCAAAAGTTCTCCTAAAAAATGCTATGCTTATGCTATGTAGATAATTTTAATTCAGTCAACATTTGTTTCTCAAATGAACTGAAATGAAGATTTATTTGTTTTGAAAAAGGGTACATTTAGGTGGTTATTGTAAATAGAATGCAAATACATTTTTTATAATTAAGTTTACTAAATTAAAATATCGAATTCAATTAAAATATTTATCATAAAATAGTCATCGTTTACAAATTACCAATACCAATACCAATACATATAAATTTAAAAATAATTAAAATTGCAAATGCAATTAAAAATATGGAACTATTGTTGTGTCACATTATGTCAAATATAGTTAGTCATTCACATTATAAAAAACAATGATCATTTAGCCACATGTAAAGGGCACCTTTAAATCTATAAAGGGGTAAGTCTTTTATATTTTGGGGTATTTTATTAAATATGAGCATACACATCCAGTAGCAGTTTTTTTTAAACCGAGCCCTCTGGGGTGAGCAAAGCGCGTTATGTATTTTTTTTTTCATATTTTTTAAACAATCTTTTTGAAAATTTTCAAAGTCTGCAATGGATACAATCAATCATATAATTTATGTAGGTATGTTGTCGAATTTCGTGCTTCAATAAGGAATTCCTACCTACATGATGCTCTTGAATTTTTTCCATAATCCTAAATAAATTTACCCTCAGTATCTAAAAAAAGAAACGCGCTGCTCCACACAACATTGAACGCCTCATCAATTTGTCAATATGAAAGGATATATATCGATGAATTTAATTATCTGGAAATTCGGTTCATTACGAATCGTATGTTTCCTTGAGCGACTGTGAGTTTATTGTTATGGAGTATTCATACCGTTAGTGTCTATTTCGATATCATCATTCATCAATGAGTGTAAAAAAGTCCCGCTGGGTTTCTTACTGATTCTTCCCAGGACAGAGGTTTTATCCGAACCAGTAAAAGTAAAAAATGTGGTAAAAGTAAAAAATTACCCAATAAGAAGTATTCTTGTAATCTATTTTAAATAAAAAATGTTTTATACTATTCTATTTTATTCTACAGGCAATATAGATAATATTATACTATATTGGTATTATAGATAATAATTAAAATATATAAGGTGGGTGGACCATGGAAGGCCGTGCTCCTTCGTAGGCCAATTATTAAAATGCCGTAGTTATTACCATGTGATGACAAATTTCTTCTACTTACACAAACACCCATCTAACTGAAAATCACAGACGCGGCGGCGAATCGCTCGCGATACTATTTTGGCAGTACGGTTCCTCGCTCCATTGGTTTCGGGAATCGACGGCGTTACAGTAAGGTAACAAATATTTAAGTAATACTTTGTTTTATTACGTAACATATAAACCACTTATTTTTATTGTAGATTTAATCGCTATTTATTAAACTTTAATGTTAAATGACTGATTTATTATAATGGCCTTCTAAGAAGCCTTGTTCCTAGTAAGGCCATTTGGAAGAGTTCAATGAAACTTAAGTTCAATTAATATTGAGTAAATCTGCAATTTAAAAAAGTGGTTTATATGTTGCGTAATAAAACAAAGTATTACTTAAATATTTGTTAGTTTCATTTAACCAAATATTAAATAAACGAATAATAACTGTTTATTTGTTAGAGTGGCCTTCCATGGTATAGCCACCTTACGTATAGAGCCATGGTAGCTCAGGAATTAAGCACTGGCTGTAAATTTCACAGTATCTACGCGATCAACCCGAATTCGATCTCTACCAACACTAATGAAATTGCTAATTTACCACGTGCTCGGCTATGTAGGAAAACATCGTGAGGAAACCTGCATGTCTGAGAAAAAAACCAAAAAAATATTTCGAAGTCATGTGAAGTTCGCCCACACGCATTGGGGAAGCGCGGCGGACATTTCCTTGCCCAAAAACCCTCTCAGGACTGAGAGGAGGTCTGTGCTCAGCAGTGAGGCCTATATAGGCTGTAACTTTACTATGCAATATGTACTTATATAACCGTATATGAACCTAATTCCTATAAATCAGTTTAAAAATTACGTTTATTTTCAACAAATGAAAATAATACAACAATTAGCAAGCATTTAATTAATCCATAATAATAGAACAGAAAAATGGCGGTCACTATGTCATTGAAAGATAACTTGTATCAAAGCACTCGTTGTTATTTGTTTTGCCATTTAATTTATCTACCTACACGTAAATACTCACCAAGACCATGTGTCCCGTAGATATATCCATGTTGGTTAAAGCTGGTTCCTCGCTCCTGTTGAATCAATAATTTGTTTTACATTTCAAAAATACGATTTGCACATTTTTAAACGCAAAGATCTTTTAGAATTGATGATGTGAGAATTTCCTGAACTATCTATGATAAATATCTATATATAAAAAATATCCCAGTGTAAAACTTAACCTGTTTTAAAAAATGGACAGCAGCATCTTCCTGATAAACACTCAAATTAATTTAAAAAAAAAACTGCGATTAACAACCCTGCTACTAAGAGTCCAAACTAAGTATCTCCTCTTGTGACGCAATATTTGGGCAGGCCTTTTGATAGGCTGTATTGGTAGAGGTTTTCTTTCATATTGATCACATTAAATTTAAAAAAAAAACCTATCAAAGAGAACTGGACTTACCATGACGAGGTACTAGAACGTGTAGAGGGTGAATTGCCATCAGTTTCTCGGGACAGAGAGGTAATGCGCTGAGGGGGATCTACGGGTTGCGAAGGAGCTGCTGTAGGCTGTCCCGGCAATTTGCCTGACATCCTCACACGACATAGCTCCTGATAAAGGAATGGGCGATTACCAATAACTATTTAAATTTTATTTAATTGGTAGTGTTATTGTAGGTTATGGCAGTCATCATCAACATCATTACAGCCTATCAGGCTTTGGTTATACTAAGTCAGTGCATTTTACTATCCATAGCTATGTAATACCACTATTTACCATCAGCACAGAATACTTAATACTTAGTACAAAGTATCATTAGGTGGGATAGTAGCCAAGCACTGGTTTATAATAATTCAAAAAAATAAATTTGAGAATAGATCAACTATACGAGAAAATTGTGCTAATTTGTGTTAAACTAGTAATCCATCCGGTTTCACAAGCGTGATCTCGACAAAAGTGCCATCTACCCGATCCAATTGTGAATATAAACCATCCAGGGACCCTTACACACAAAAAAATTCATCAAAATCTGTCGAGCAGTTTTCGAGAAAAGCGAGACTATCGGACAGTAATTGATTTTTATAAATAGAGACTATATTTAGGTAGGTATATAAGAGTTACATACACACACACTGACACCCAACCCCACACACGCACACACACACACACACACACACACACACACACACACACACACACACGCACGCACGCACGACACCCACCCACACGCACGCACGCACGCACGAACGCACGCACGCACGATCGCCCACGCACCCGCACGCACGCACGCAAGCACGCACGCCCGCCCGCACGCACGCACGCACGCAAGCACGTACGCACGCACGCACGCACGCACGCCTCCCCACACCGATTCCTTATATGACGAGCATTGAAGGACAACTTGCGATACCAAATCTTCATAGTATAAAACAAAGTTGCTTCCCGCCGTCTGTACGCTTAGATCTTTTAAACGGATTTTGATGCGGTTTTCATTAAAAGACAGAATAATTCAAGAGGAAGGTTTATAATATGTATATATCACCATTGTGAAGCCGAGGCGTATCCCTAGTGGTCATAAATGACAAAACGCACTGGTAATACACTTTTTTAATATTTTAAGTAACACTTGAAGAGATGATGTGTTGTATATTCTGAACTGGCTAGCCGAATTAAGTTCGTTGATTTTTTTTTTGTTACCCCTTGGTCGATATTAGATTTATCTAGTCCACGTAAACATTACTTACTTACAAGCTTAGACTGTAGTAGTTCCAACAACTACCGGTAAACGCGTGACATGTAATTAGATGTTCATCTTTATTTAAAGGCCTACCTGCTGGGAGGTTCTATTGCGATCATGAGCCTATACATAAGTATAATCACCTAAAAAGTGTTCCTCTAAAGTAAATAATTTTGGACGAAAGACTATTTATTATTAGTTTGCCAACCTGATAATCTCTGGTGGCTTCTGCGTCAATCTCCGCTGCGGATGCAAGTCCGTGTATCTTCCTCCGTGAGTCATAGTCTCGCTTCAGTAGAATACCGAAAATTACAATGCCTACTATCAAAACTGACAAACTTCCGATTATCGCCAATAGCACTGGCGCTGCAACTCCGAAGTAACCGGAATCGTAGACTTCTGTTTCGGTGATAACAGGCAGTTTACTCTGTCGATAGAAGTAATGTAAATATAATAAATCATCGTCTTTACAGTTATTATATGATACTCAAAAATTAAATTATGAGCTCAGTTCAACTAAGGAATAAAAAATACCCGATCTCCTATGCCAGTTGACAGTATTTGTGCGCCGGTTTCTCGACGTAATTGATCTTTGATGTCAACTGAAATAAAAAAAGGATTAAATGATAACTTTCAACGATTTAGATATCGTTATATATTTTACAACAGTTATATGAAACTAGAAGTATACGGTTAAGTTTTGAACTGAAATGATTAGAAATACCGCCATCTATCTAAAGCCATAAATCTTTTTGGCATTTCCAATATTTGCATCTTACGGCACCTACAGAACGAAGTAATAAAGAGTAATAAATTGTCTTCCACCGTCAATAAATATATTAATTATGCTTTCCGATTTCAAGAATATCCAAGCAATATACGAGTACAAATTGAAATCCAAGCAATATTTAAATGGATAATCATAAATTAAAATTCACTTATTAAAGAACTTTTCATCCTAAGCACCTAAAAGTTCCTGTACAGCGACTACTGCTTCATCATCTTCAAATTTTGTCCTCTCAGATAGTTCATCAAATTTGGAAACAGATACAAATTTCTAGTTGCAAGGTCTGGTAAATATCCTAGATGCTCAAGTATTTCAATGCCAGTATATCGAACAAAATACAGCCATAGTAGGGTTTGTGAGTTTATGTTGCCCTTCCTCGCAGATTTTGCTTATACACAATAGCTTCATGATCGAGGTTCTCAATCATTACGAGTACTACCCCTTAACTATGCCTGAAAACAGAGTCCATGATTTACCAGCGGAAATACTCATATTAAATTTCACGGGTATCGGAGATGGTGTCATCATACAGTGGGTGGTCGTGGGTCATTTTTGATGAATATACTTCCACGTTTAAATTGGCGCCCTTACGTGCAACTATGGAATACGGGGCAGCGTTTACCCTTAATTTTGATTGACTTGTTTATTTATCCCGTCAATTTTGATTTACTTGTTCCTTAGTGAATTTTTTCAAATAGTATATATACATAGTAATGGCGCGTAGGTTATATTTTTATTATTTTTGCCAAAACGCTACAACAACCGCAAACAAACGACTTACGTTAAAAAAAGTTTAACTTTTAGATATCTTACAGATATCTCAACTTTACAAGGCAACATTTTAATTCCAATCTGTTTATACCGAAACGATATTCTCATTTTTAAACGCCCCTGGTATGTCTGCAATGGCAGCACGCCTTCTTGTTTTATTACTTTCAGGTATACTGGACGAAAAGATGTGCCGTAATTTCCCGAACGCTGACCAGCCAAGTTGGATGCGTCAATTAACTTCTTGGTCGAAGTTTAACTTACGTAGTCTGGTAATTAGCTCTAGGTACACATACTTGTGAACAATTTCAAGCTAGTGTTCCCAAGAACTACTGGTAATTATAGGTATATAACTTTTGTCTTGTCTATGTCTATCTACCTATCCTTTAATAGAAACAGTTTTGGAAGACGCCGAGTACTCACTCGGCAATTACTAAAATAAGCAATTAATAAAATAAACACATACCCACATGCCTGGCGACGTCTTCAGCTTCATAGCCCTTACTGTTTTTTTCTACTTTAAACGTCACCTCTCCAGGATCAACACTATAACCGTTACAAAGTTAGTGTCTACAATGTTTACATATCCTATAAATAAAAAATAACAAAGTGACTTACCGAGGATTTGTAAAAGTATTTTTCTCTAATCCAAGCAATTCTTCAAGTTTTGATATGAATGCGAGGCCCTTTTCCCAATCAGTTAGGAATCTGTTAAATGTAAAATAGTGTTAAATAATTTAACACAATTGCACGAAATAAGAAATAAATAAAGTCAAAAATTAAGCAAGAAATTCAGTAAGCTTTATTTCGATTTTATAAGTTATATATAAATAATTATATGTATTGGCAATTTGAAAGGCAAATGAAACGATGTACCTATTTTTAAATGTCACGTATGCATATGATGGATCATAGTCAAAGTCGTTGTGGTCGTGACTTATTTGACTCAACTTCTGATTAACTGACGATCCCTGAGCTAAAACACAAAATTAGAAGGAATCTTTAATTTTCTTTTATAAATAAGATAAATGACACGAAACATTCACAGGCGATTTTATAATTTATAAGATTTTTCCTTTCACTTTTAAAGTAAGATTGTAAAGCTTCTGATATATTATAGATAAATATGTTTCACGATCCAATGATAATTATTACCACATTCAAAACAATGTACAAACACATTACGAATTCTAACGCTAACCAAAAATTTCAAAAAGCCGTAATACAAAATAGAAATGTACAAGAATAATACAATTAATACTTCAAGCAAAATATAAAATGAATATTAATAAAACGGAAAGCGTTTGCCTATTCGTGGAGGATCAGAATAACCTCATGCTTTTGCATTTTACAAGTAACAGGGTGCGGTTTTGGAAAACATTTAGTGCGAAGATTTTATAAAGACGTAGCAGTGCATATTATATCAAATTTTGTAGTTTATAAAAACGCATCAATTAAACTTGGACTGAAAGTTAACTCATAAATTGTAGTTCACATCGAGATTCTAAAACAGGTATTTCAGGCCATCGTGCCACTAACCTGTCACCGATTTATTGTGGTACAATAACTTTAAGGTTTTTGCGTCCAGACGCGGTCCGGGCTTTTTAACATCGTCTCTTTCCCTACGTTTAAAGCCCCATTCTCTATCTAGAAAATCTTGCAATTCTTCAGATAGATAAAATTTTGAACTCTCACCTGAAACATCGTCGGGACTTATGACGGTCTCGGTCCGGTATTATTTACCGGTCCGAGTTTTCATTTTAACCCGTTTTGTTATTAAAATATGATATTACAATGTTGATTTAATATTTAAAAACATCAAAATAAAGTTAATATTAATAAATTTGCCATTAAAATTACTTAAAAAGTATAATTATGGTAGCATTAAAAATTGTGCCTAGAAAAACTAAAAATAAAAAAGAAAGCAACAAAACTGTTTTTTACAAGGAAAGTACCGACCAGGTACTCATGACTACATCACTATTTATTTTGATTTACCTTCCTTATCATCTGGTTTAAGCGGCCCGCCCTCTGAATATATGGTTTCTTGCGGTTTTAGCTCCTTTAATCTCCGCCAATAATGAAATAAATATTCCATATTCTTAGAATCTTTACCTTCAGTTCCTGGCGAATTAGTATCTGATATGAAGATGCTTTAATTAGATTGAATACATTAAATAACAACAAGAAGTTTTAATTAATTCTTACCTTTTAAATTGTAGGGATCGTATTTCCCACTGCCTGCATCCATAGAAAGATCATCCAAATCATCATGGTCAATATAAATTCTTGGCTCTTGGAAATCTACAGGATTTTCATATTCAAACGGAAAATTTTTTTCAGCAAAACTCTGTTTATATTTCTCTAAGGCATTAGAATGTACTTCCGCATCTAGAGGAGAGTAATTACTTGTAAGGTATTCAGCTGTGAAGGGTAAAGGTTTAGTTTTTAATTTTCTAAAATGTGCACCTAGACGCTCTTCACTTGCGTACTTGTCAGCGTTATTGTCTCTGTTAAAATCTGGCAAAGACTTTTTATCTTTGTCAGTTAAGGGGTTAAAATACTTGCTATCTCCCAATTTTGCTTCCTGTTCTGATTGAAGTCTCTCTCTAAATCCTTGGAAAGGTATTATAGCAGGTGATTCTTCTAGACCGCTCATTAACATTAAGTTCCTTATTTTGTCACTAGGGGATTGACCTTCGATGTCTGATTGATCTGCATTTAAAGGAATACCATTGTAAACTCATATATTTTAAATTATTTTACTCAATATGTAGATTTTAATCATTGTACCTTTTGATATTATATAAGAAGTCGAGTCATCATCGGGCGTGAAGGGAGGATTATATACCTCATTAGCGTAATCTGAATCACCCAACTCTGAATTCGGCGTAAACCTTACAAAAGCTGTCTCATCTGGTTCCATCTAAATTCAGTGTTAAACATAATTTTATTAATAACTAAACTTAAAGTATACATTGGAATAAATTCATAGGAAATTTAAACCGTAGTAGGAGATATTTTGAATATTATGTATAAAAAAGACTTACATCTGTAACTTCATCAACATTTTCCACATTAGCAGTACTTAATTTCGGATCAGCAAAATGCTCACACAACTTGGAATTTACATGAGCAGGTTCCCTAAATTTAAAATAATAGGTGTTAATAGTACATGTAGTTTCAAAAATATATAAATAGAGTGGAATAAATAGGATAAAACTAGCTTTTACCAACGGCATCGCTCTCGTAAAATTTGCCCAGGTGTGGAAAACCGAAGAATTTTAATCAAATTCGTTCAACTCTGAGCGTGATTGAGTGATAAATATCCAAACATGTACGTGGTAGAGCTACTCTTTAGCTATATTATGGCTGCAGGATAAATGGGTCGGCTTGGATGGGGAAGGACCACGCTCTCACAGAATATCAGCATAATGCTGCTGTGTTCTGTATGCTGACTGCCTCCTTAGTCTAGTAGTCGAAAGCGCGAATACCGATCATGTGAATCCCGGATCGGGCCAAAATCAGTTTTTGGGTTTTTCTGTCAAGAAATTCTCAGTAGCAGTCAAAAAATTGGCGGAATTTTACCCCCGAGCATCGGAGAGCACCTAAAGCCGTTGGTCATGCGCCTTAACACTCCGGTCGTGTCGGCTTGCCATCTCATCGAACTATTAGAGTGTGGGAATAGAGAGTGCGCCTGTGCTCGTGCACATAGCTTCTAACTATCCTGCGCAGACAGCTTCTCTTCGTTGTGAACTAAGTTTCACATTTATGATAAAAGTTACGAATAAAGTTACATTTATGATATTTAAGTTAGATAAACTGTACTCACATATTCTGTCTCAAAGCATAGAGCATAGCCTGAAGCACGCATTGCGTATAAGCATGCTCCCAGCGATACCCTCGAGTCGCCAGCCTTTGCAGCTCTCCTTCAAACCATTGGAGCTGCTTAGAGCTCATGTCATATCTATAACAATGTGTTGTTCTAAACATTATGGTCTGATATATAGTATCATTACATAAATCATTAGTGTTGTTTTAAATGTTACACAAAATGACAGAAATATGCTATAGCAAATTGTAAGGAAAAATCTAAAACATATAATATAAATTTATTTAGGAAAACTCTTTAAACCGAACTGACTGTGTGTGGTCTGGCCGCTAAAATGTGTACTCGTAAATGTCAGTTCAAACTGTATTTATTTCCCGAAATTTAAAAAAATATAGCTCATTTCGAATAAGGAGACCTTACCCCTCTCATAATTTACTTAACCATACCTAACTTGCGCATAGTACAGAGATTTCTAACGTAATACGAGTAAATGTAGAAATAATTGTCAGTTTTCGTTTCCTGTTCTTGTGAAAACTATCGTCAGGTTTTTTTTATTGTTCTGAGCATTATGCAACTTCGAACAAAAAAAGATACTAAGTCAAAATTGCGGACGCTGAGGTCAACATCCAACCTATGCTATATAACAACGAATGTTAGAAATCTGAATACCAATGAGTTTTTAAATGGGGAAGAACTGAGCCCTGTTGAATCCTCTGTTTTTTTTTGGCATCACTCTCGACGCTAAACTTCAGTGGGGCCCCCATTTATTTAAATTAGCAAGCAGACTAAGCTTTGCAGCTTATGATGTAAAAATATTAAAGATCTCACTAGTGTCTAGACAGTTAGATTAGTTTATTTCAGTTACTAGTAGTCATATGGGATTTTAGTTCTATGGGGAAATGTAGCTGATTTAGAAACTATCTTTGTTTTGCAGAAGAGGGTCATAAGAGCTATTTACAACAACCTTAAACCGAAAGAGTCTCTTAGAGAAAAATTAAAGAAATAAGCATATTAACTTAAAATTATTATACATATTAATGTGTATATGTATGTATAATAATATATATATATATATATATATATATATATATATATATATATATATAATCATTAAGTATTGTATATATTATTAATACATTTTTATAAATATTATTTTTAATAATTTTGTTCAGTTTATTTTATATTGCGCGTTGCACCTATCCCTCAAAATATAAAATTACAATGTCCTTTTATGTTCAGTTTGTCAGGTAGAAATCGCTTAAAGCGATATGACCACCGTTTGTAGTTCATAAGTTTTTCGTTATTGTAATAACTTTGTTCAAATGCAATAAAGAGTTATATATCTAACTTTGGCCTCTCAGTATATCTACGAAAATGTGTATGTTCACAAAAACAAAGGTAGTTTTAGTAAAAAAAGTGATATACACTCTATAAACACCAGGAACAAACACAAGCTAATGATACCAGTTTTTCGACTCCACAGAGTCAGTAATTCATTCTTGGGGCAATGTATGCGCTATCACAACAAAGACCCAGAAAATATACAAGATCTCCCTGTTACCAAGTTTAATTAATTAATTAAACAAAAGCATAAACGTATAAAAAGGGTTTTTATAATATAAATATATGGTTGATTATAACACCTGGGAATGCGGTAGACGCTTACAAACTGTTTCTAAAATAAATAATGTAAATATTTTTTAACCATTCACATTGTAAAATTTATTTTAGAAAAAGTCCCGCGGGGTTTCTTGCTGGTTTTTTTCCGAACCAGTGGTAAAGGAAAAATACATTCAATCAAAAAATAATTACATATAATCTATATTGAATAAAAAATTATTCTATTCTATTCTATTCTATTCTCAAAAAAAAAAACCGAGTGTATTTTGCTAATTATGTGCACGCTACAGGGCTACAGCAGATACAGGCATATGTCGCCGAAAAAGATACAGGATCATTACTCAGAGAAAGACCATTTTCTCGAAAATGGTGCAAGGAGGCAACACCAGATTACAGCTCGCCAATTAATAAAAATACTCTAATCCCAGCGCCAAGTACTTATTCTGACCCAGCTACCAGAAAAGATTGTCTGTCTTTACGTCTTGGGGCGTAATTTCACGATTTAAGAGTGACGGGGTTTCAAGAGTGACGGGGTTTCAAGAGTGACGGGGTTTCAAGAGTGACGGGGTTTCAAGAGTGACGGGGTTTCAAGAGTGACGGGTTCGTGCAACACATAGTTATCTATCACCAATAGCAGCTCGATCTAGAACTCATATTCATGCACGATAATGCGCGTGCACACACAGCTAAGTTGTGTTCCGCGAATACAATTTTACGGTGTAAGCGTGGCCTTTTTAGTACACCGATCTCAATATAATTTAGCACGCGCGACAATTGTTTGCAAGAAAAGCTGTCAATAATCTTTCTCAAATATTGAACGTGAAAGAAGAACTTTTTCTCAATATCCAAGAGTGTAGAGCCGTATCTCACAGGTGACAATTGATAACTTTATATTCATTGTGACACGCCTTAGGAGGTCCATAAGATAAAAAATACTTTTTTAAGTGTATGTTATCTTTTTCAAAATATTGTTCTTTTTTTGCACCATTTTAGTCTTTCCTAATAAATTTTAATATTGTGACTAAGCATCTTATTGAATTGAACAAACGATACGCCACCTCAAAACAAACATCAAAAATTGTTTTGATTCCTAAATTTTGTTGAGTCAGTCAGTCAGTCATTAAAATCAATTTAACCTGTTATAGCCCACATTGTATTGTATCGTGTATGTGTAGGTCTCTAAATCTTATATATCTTTAATATTTTTGCTTGATTTTATTATTTCAAGCGTAATATAGGCTACTCGAATGTGTGGTATTTTGACCACAAAGAGGTGAAGATCAGGTAAGTAATGAAATGTTTGGCTGCGCGCTCTCCGAATGGATCCTTTAAAACACCGAAAGGCTGGCTACTTTGAGTCTGTGCTCGAGACTGGTAAAATTAGTTGTGACCATATTGGTGTCTCCAATAAGCTACATAACACACCTTGACATTGTGTGGAAAGCCACTAGGTGCAATTTTGCAGCACCAAGACCTGCCCTTTATGTAGTGTAAGCCTTAGAGCACTTTATATAGTATAGTTGTTCCGGTCTGAATGGTATACAGAACCATTATAATTACAGGCTGTGAATTACTCCATCCATTATAGTCCTTAGAGCTGACAACGCGTCTATAGACTCCTTTGTTTGAAATTATTTATTACAAATATGAGATGTCACTGACTTTTCCTTTACTAAACTCAAGGTTTGTCAAGTGGTTGTGGTATAAGAAAATCCACTGTCGTATTTCTAAAGAAATGCAGTAGAAATGCCAAAAAATATCATGACATCATTTAGAGGGTATTTATCGTGAGAACATCTGGTTCTCTGATCGACAATCGACGTTTATAGCAAATTCTTTTTGTATGAAGCAAGATGGCGGAAGCTCTTACACAACTATCATAAAGTCTAACAGAAATAACTTACAAAACGTTACTAAAAATTATTTAATTCAAAATTCTTATCTACGTGGTTGAACCATAAAACAACGGTGCAGGAGAGGAAGGAAGGCATAGACTACCAGTGCAAAAGTAGAATAATGTTGGTATGTTTTGCATGGTAAGTGACGAGACCCGGAGACCCTTTTCACTGCTAAATTGAGATTCTACCTAAATCATTTATCTTACCATTAAATGTGCTCGTGATTGTTTCTAAGATTTACTTGTATAAAAATATCTATTCAAGCTAGAAATAGGTTAGAGGATGATAGTTTCTCAGGCCACCTTGTAATACTAGTACTTACTGATAGAGGGAGCCATCGTCTGGATCGCCTTCATAAATTGGTATACATTTACCAAAAGCGTAATCTGAAATAAAATAGAGTGAGTTTTATATCAAATATGTTATGAAAAGTGTATGCATAATACAAGATGTAAAGAGCAGTTCACTTACCGTCATAGCACCATTCCCCTCCCTCTATACATAAGGATCCACTGAATAAGCAACCTGTTGAGATATATTAATATTAAAAACATATTTCTTTATTAAATATTGGTTTCGAAATTACTTTTTTCCTATTTTTGTATACAAATTCTTATTCTAATTTTATTAAATGAAACTAATTTAAAGGATTTATTTTAAGTTTCCGACAATAGGATCAATATTTAAAATCAAGTAAATCCAAGATTCTACAAACGATACGCAGACGATGCTTCCACAGTTTTACTATAAGACAAACTGCATTCTTAGATCACCTTACCTGAATAAGATCTAAAATTCAATTAATCGTGTAGTTACAGGCAAATAATTCTAGATGCTTAGTCATTCAAATCTGAACATCTTTGCCCTTGCCTTTACGACAGGTGCTGTGCTTAGCAAGCAGTGTAAACCGCAGTTTTTTTATTATTTTGAGTGCTACTGCGCATTTCCTGTTTTAGTGTCCCTATGTCAACCATGGGTTGACATAGAGTAGTGAATTATCTTACGGCGCGACTAACCACTACACGAAAAATATATAAAAATAAATATATAGGGCATAGATTACCCTTATAGCTATAAATGAAGGTTATGTTCAGCAGTGGACTCAGCTAAAACGTAGTGATTATGTGATCAGTGGATTCAGCCTTTGATAGAGTGTAATAAATGATTAACCTTGTCTTTTTGTTTTTTTTTATATTAGTCTATGGACAAACAAAACACTCGTAGGTGATTATTTCGACACCCGTCTTTTTTCTACTTGTTTTTTTTCGTTATAGACTTTGAAACCACCTAAACGATGTGCCCCAAAACGATTTCATTAGAAATCCAATAATGCGAAGATAGTTTTAGGTCACTAAATAATGCATTAAGCTCTATATAAAAAAAACATTAACAAAATTTCCTTTATTTCCAAAAAATAAACAAAATATATCTCTGTGTGTGGTGTTGTAGCACACGCCGTGTGTCCGCTAGTGACAAACAAATTGGAAAATGCATTTTTCGTTAAGAAATCGCCTTATGATGCCATGACTTACAATGCCATTAGGTAAATTTTATTTAACATTTTATAACAGAATGATCAGACATGAAGGGTGGTTTATAATATTATGCAGATTTTTAATCATGTTTAAACAAATAATGAAAATACCATAAAATACAATACTCTTTATTGTACATCAAGGAAAGACAAATATAACAATTATAAATAAATATTGAGAGAAAAACTAAAGATGTTCTTATTACTAAATAAGTAATATCAATGTCTTCCAGATAACCCAGAAAAAATTTAATAAAAATAAGAGAAGCCACAGACTCCACTCCTGGTGGTGTAAACCACTAAAATAAGAAAAGACACCAACTTATGCACTAAAAAGACAACTTACTTTAGGTAGATCAATGACCATAAATAAAAGGAGGAAGAGAGAGGGGCTAGAGAAACAAATAGCTTATAATTAACTTAATGATTTCATATATTTACGTGAACACTACACATTGTTTAAAACTACTTATACGGATTTTATCGCATTTAATTTGTTTGATTTTATTGATTGATTACGTTTCGGATACTTTTTAGCACCCATGTTCACGGGGGGAGGGGGGTAATTAACTTGTTTCATGAGAAACCTGGAAATTTCAAAAAAGTTCTCGTCTAAGAAAAATCCACTTTGAATATGATTAAGGCTTCTAAACTCTACTTTTAATTGCTCTCAAAAAGAAGTTCAGGTCTCTCATTCAGCTCAGCTGTAGGTTACTGACATTATTATACTTACCTATGTTTCCATCAGCTTGCGAGGGCGCCAGCGTACACAACACGGCCAGCGCCCACAGGGCCTGTCGCCACGACAAGCGGCTCATCACATCTGTACAACATTTTATGAATTTTACCACTTAAAGTAATAACTTTTTAGTGTGACCTCTGTTCTACATAGAGTCCATCTGCGTAGAACCACTCTCCACTCTCATTTCTATTTTTGGCGCCAAGCAGCAGAGCGATTACTATTGTATATTCGTAGCATGTATGACGTGAGTATCAGAGGCGATAACGTAGGTGCATGTAACTTCATTTCTTTGTTTTTGGTTCCAGGTGTCCAAGGGTTGCTATAGCCACTAACCACTAAATAAAAATAAAAGAAAAAAAAACATCGTGTACTAGAGATTATTACACATCAAAAGGCATTCCCTCTTCATACCTTCTTATAAAAAGAATAATTTCTGGATTATTCATATTCCTAGCCTTTAACAAAAATCTTGATATAATAGGTCATGGGTAGGTATGGGAATTTGTTAGTCAATCATAAATCATTGAAAGCTTATAAGGTCTGTTATAGCATTACTCTTTGATAGGAGGCGATAAAATAGTTTTATATGCATCGGTAGTGGACAACCAAAATACTAACGTTTCACTTGTCAGTAACTTCTAATAAATGCTAATTATAGATAAATAACCGAGACAAATTAAAAGGCCATGCAATTTATGACAACAAAACGAATAACTATAGATAAGGTTATTGAGTTAATAAAGAAAGGCAGGGTAGAAAAAAGATGAAGGAACGAATGCAAGGTGTTAATGAAGTAACCGAGAAAATAATTTCAAATAAAAATTAAGAGTATTACGTTAATATCTTATGCATGTAAAAACTATTGATACACCCCCGTTACGTCCCACTCAGGCACACAGCACTGACCTCCTCCTAATCTATACAGTAAATACAGTATAATGTAAATAATAAATACAGTACTATGGTGTCAAGAACACAGTGCTTAAGATTGTTATTTCATAATATTTAAGTAGGAGAACGCAGAAAGTTATCATCTCAATGGTAAAATATCATAAAAGTTCTTCTGGGTTACCTGTACTAATGGGCGTCCCTCAAGGCTCAATTTTCGACCCCTTCCTATTTCTAGTCTATATTACTGACTTACTTGGTTTTTAAACTTAAACGCCAATAATTCAAATGTGACGAATCGAAATAATTCTAAATCAAAATTAACGCATGTGTTTAATGCTAATAGTCTACTCTGAAACTGCAATAAAAATGAATGTTAAAAATTTAAATACCAATGTGTTTTAAATGGGGAAAAACTAAACCCTGTTGAATCCACTGTTTTACTTGGCATCACTCTCGACTAAAGGAATTAATAGGGCCCCCATTTGTCTAAACTAGCAAGCACACTAAGGTCTATTGCTTATGTTGTAAAAATATTATGTCTTGACACTAGTGAGACCTTGGTCGGATTAGTTTATTTCAGTTATTTCCATAGCATAATGTCTTTTGGGATTTTGCTATGGGGAAATGCGGCTCTTAGGGCCATAAGAGTTATTAACAAACTAAAACCGAGGGCGACAGTCAGAGAAAAATTTAAAGAAATAAATATATAAACTTTGGCCTCTCAATACATATATTTACGAAAATTTAATGTATATTTACAAAAACAAAAATAATTTTAGTAAAAATAGTGATATACACTCTGTAAACACTAGGAACAAACACACGATGGTGATACCAGTTTCTCGACTCCACAGAGTCAGTAATTCGTTCTTGAGACAATGTATACGCTATTACAACTAAGTGCCAGAAAGTATGCAAGGTCTCTCTATTACCAAGTTTAAATAATTTATTAAACAAAAATGTATAAGAAGTGTTACGTGAAGGAAATCAGAACAGAGTGGGAAATTCTGTGATAAGAGAAAAGTGTGCTTTGCAAGAAGTTGTGAACAGAATTTAGGAAAGAAATGCTTCAGTAATTTGGACCCGTACAAAGTATTAACGAAGATAAAATGAGAACACAAATTGCGGCAGAAGTTAGTCTGATTTGATAAGGGACACCTTAATTAGAAATTAATCGATCGAATTGGTGATATATTGAAGGTGGGACGTCCCTTAACCGATGAGCATGATACGTAGATATGGCGATGTGAAGGAGGCGAGAAAGATGTCATGTTCGTGCGAAATAGAAATCCATAATTTCTACCTATCCCTCTGGATGACAGGTGTGAGAGCTTATGTACACATATGTATGCGTTTTTCTTCACCGCCAAGCACATGATAAATCAGCTTTAAAAATTGAACAGCTTTAGTGATGCCGATGCAAACTCGAGTTGCTCACAGTCCGGTTATCAATGGTGAGATAGTTGAATTTATTTATATAAAAAAATAAGTTTGGGAATATATAAATAACTATAAACACTTACACAAATCAGGGAAATTGTACTTCTATTAATAAGTACCTATATAATTTCAAGACTTTATACCAAGTTTAACATTATTGTAAAAGTAAATTACAAGTTAAATATAAAATGATCTACTTTAAACTTAAAGTGAAATGAAAATCAATAAACATATGTTTTAATAATTGAAACTCATATTTAATAAATTAGGTTCATGAAATTAAAAATTATCAGCTACAAAGAGCCAAAAATAAAATAAAATATTCATGTTAAGAAATCATTTATGTAATTCTAAAGTATTTAAATGTTATCGCAAAAAATTTGAATAACTAGCAAACGAACGACAAAAAATACGTCGAATCAATTAAAAAGTACCTATTTATCAAGACTACACGCAAAAAACCTATATATTTAATTTAGTTTTTCGATTCACTTATGGATTAAGGGAACTTGCTTTATTGTATTACCATTAGTATAATAAGTTTTAGCTTTTGCTATCCCGCAACATTCTATAGATAGCTACCTATATTGACGCTTGTGACGTAGGCATCTCTGCCCTTTTCATCCCACGCAGTCCATGGTTTAAAAATGAAAATGTATATTCAATTTATTTTCAGGTTGCAAAATTTTTGTTTGCTTCATGCATTCCTTTGTATGTGAGTGACTGATATTGATTTATTTTAATTTTTAGTCTATGATTAAAATAGTCTTATTGACAAAAAATTTAGGCCGTTAAAAATTGGTGTACATTAAAAATTATGAAATGGAAAATCCATATTATTATTATGTTTAAAAGCTGAAATTAAATTTGAATGTTAATGTACTTACTGAAGGAAAAACATTGATAAACAAACACAACACTACATTTACCATAACGTGCAAGATATGGTGTAACAGGTTTCACAGCAAAAAGACGTAGACAATGCCGCCCTCTTAATCCTATGTTTAAACCATTTCTAGCAAATGAATATCCTAGAATTGTCGTATGGTACGCACCGTTTAGAGCAGCCAGTCAGTCCAAAACATTTCCGTTGCAAAGCAGATCACTTAAGTCCGTCACAGTTAGGCACTGAGACGCAGGTCGAAGCGCGTTGGTCGCGGATGGCTGCGAAGCCGCCAGCTGTACGCCGCCGAGGCGGACCTGCGCACTCCGCTCTATCGATCTTGCGTCCGTCCATTCACGGGCTGCCACTTCGCCGCCTACATAACGACACGATCAGATCCGATGTTATACTTCAATCATCATTAGATAACGCGATATTAGCCGAGCTCTCAGAGCTTCCACAATTAAAGCACTCCACCTAATTGTTTCGACAGAATCTAATGCACTTTACTCGTAAGAGCAATACCCGATCTGACTTCTATGATTATAATCGTTATATAAACTTTGTAGCTCTGAATATAATGGATCGAATAAAGTATTTTGGATAAAGCACCAACGAAGGTGTTTTAATTTAGCGTCAGGCACGCTCGATAAATTCTGGAACGTAGTGGCGCCCACGCGCTAAGTTATCGCCAGTACAGCTCCCTGCATGCTAATGATGCTTGTTGCGATAACGTGCCGGCGAGCTGTGTCGATGCTTCTATTTTGTTGTCATTGTATAAATTTACATTAAAACGCCTCTACTGATGTATATAAAGATAAGTAATTATTGCCACAAATTCACCAACTTATTCGACAATATAAAAGTAAATTCTTATTTTGTCGAATGAGTTGTCTTTTTTATAGAATAAGGGTGACAAACGAGCACACATCCTACCTTATGATAAACGAATGTTGTGGCCCATAGACATCTACTCGTACATCTAATCCTTGATTAAGAAGGAAAATACAGAAAGCGTTGCCACCCCTGATGAATGGAATACCCCGTTTCCAGTTAAAGGGGTCTCTTCTCTATACTAACCATTTTCGTATGTTGTACACATGTATCGTATACAGCAAAATTAAACTGCTATTTTACGCTAATATTCTGCGAGGTCCTTCCCCGGTTGAGCCGGAGATAATAACTCTTTTACATTGCACCATATTCCGACTAATCATAATCATATTTTCAAGAGGACAACCAGGTGTTAAAATGGAAGTTCTATTCTAACTTCAATGCGGAGGTAGAATGCAATTAAGAGTAAACCAACACCATGTTTACAGATCAAATGAGGTTGACTTTCTTAGCAAGATCAATACAGTAAACAGAAATACTTAGTACAAATTATCATTCAGTAAATTAAGTAAAAGTTTATATCTAACATTATCATTAACGTACCAAAAACTACCTAAGTCATCATCCGTTACCGTTCGTTACAGCCGATTAAAGTCCACTGCTAGGTCTCTACCATAGGTTGCTTCATAGGACGGATATTTTCCATAGTTGCCACGTTTGCAGGTGGGTTGGTAGCTTGGCAGGAAGACGCTGCTGCCTATCTCCTGGTTGGTTTTGCTCTGTTGCCTCCTTCAACACCCACGGGCTAATGGGGTAATGAAAATCTATTCTTACACAGCCACTACACGGTAAACATCATAATCATTATCAAATACATAGTCTACAGCTAGATATGGCAATGCCAACTCTCAAATATATACACCTACTTAAAAATCTATGTCACCAACAATACGAATGATTTTACATGTTCTCTACGCTTGTCGACCTTTGCTTCATATCTTCAAACTTTTAAAGAAAACAGCCAAGCGTGGCAACTATGGCAAACATGCCCCCTATAAGGCAATCTATATGGATGGCCAATATTCAGCAGTGTACTTTTGATATGATGTAGTGAACCTATTCGCTGTAAACCATGATAATTAAAAAGACTCTAATACGGATCGCCAATTCTTAGCTTTAGGGCACATATTGAATGAAATGTCCTCCGTCGCCACCACACTACACAAATACTGAGGAGATTACATACGCTCTTCGCTGCAGAGACTATTGATCCATCAAGTACTTACGCGATGAACTTTTTAAGAAAACGAAAGATTTTCACCGGGCAAGGTTTTCTGACCAATGCTCCGTGCGTTAGTGCAGAGCTGCTATATATAGCGCACAGTACTTCGAAACTTTGATAGCGTGGTTTAGGCATCGTTTTTGAACAGACAATGTCTGCTCGAGAACAAATTGATGGGGTACTTGACGACGATGACGAAAGTTTGAAAGTTAAGGTTTCCGAAGGTTGCATGTTGCTTGTTCAAATCACGTTGGTCGACTGCCAATTTAGCCGTGCAAAGTAAAGCGGAAATCTCTCACCAGGAAGGTGTTCAGCCCGTGGAACGGCCAAAGCTTCGTATGTTAGTGCAGAGCTGTTTTCTATATAGCGCACAGTACTTTGAAATTTTGATAGTGTGATGTAGGCTTCGGTATGTTTCGCATGTTTTTAAGACAGTGCCGTCTCAGATTATTATGACTGCTAGTGAAAAAGATGGAGATTTTTATTTGAAGGACTGAATACACTCCCAAAATGTTTCTAGTTACTTACCTATATTAAAAGTATAATGGCGGTGTAAGAGAATCCACTGTCCCATATAATCCCGTTTTCATTCTAAGTGGCGACAAAGGAAAGCGAAATAGGAGATGTACAGCAGCATTTTCCTAAAAATAAATGAAATTAATAATATATTTTGTGGTAGACCCATACTGCAGCTATTTTAGTAGTATAGTTGTACCACGAATGGGTCGGCTCGACCGGGGAAGGATCACACTCTCAGAGAATACTAGCGTGAAATAGCATCGCAATGCTGCTGTGTTTCGTATGATGAGTGTAGAGAACTTTTTTTACTGGAAACGAGGCATTTCGTCTTAACGAAATTCTTTCGTGACAACGCGTCTGCATGTGATTCATTATCGAGGATAGATGTAGATGTTATGGCTCACAACAACCACTTACCATCAGGTGGGTGGGCTATGTGCTTGTTTGTCACCCTTATACTATAAAAAAATTGCGGTTGCCATCTCATTTGTCCAACGTGACAACTATGATGTAATCGGTATCTGCGAGGCAATCTGTGGGGAAGCTTGAATATTAATAGTGACTTTACCTGTGTGTGTACGCCTGTGAGATAAATATTTGAAAAGAAGACACACATACTTCTTTTCACGTAATGCGAATGTGACTCAAAACCAGGTTTACAAGTGTACAAGTGATATGTTAGTTTAACTAGTTTTACGTACGAGTATCAACTTACTTTATATTACAAAGAACATCGATTACGGTCAGTATTGATTTCCATTCAGCAAACCTTTTTATTTTGTGGGTCAAAGGTTATACAAAGATAAAGTAGGCGATAGCCTCGAAATAGAACTGTGCTTAAATAGCAACAATATTCATATTTTATGTATTACTGAACGATGGTAAAAAGCTTATAACTTAATGTTTAACTTCGGTAGTCACCAGGTGGTCAGTTCTTTCAATAGAGAATTAAGAGGTGGCTCTTTATTAAGAATATAACGACCTATCCGTAGAATAAAGTAACATTTGCAAAACCTTTACTTTACAGGAGAGCGATTTGAAGACAGTCTTGCACAATTTTCACTCTAACTTTTTTGTTATTTAAACTAGACGATTAGTTTTTTGGTATGTACTATAGACTATGATAAGGCGTGGATATTCATTAAAATCGTTAATTAAAGAACTGTATTTTAAAATCTAGCCTGTCCTATATGCATATGTGACGTTTTATTTTGGATGTCTGTAGGTTCCTTATAGATCATCATCATCATCATTACAGCCCTTCACAAGTCCACTGCTGAACATAGGCCTCCCCCAAGTAATGCCACAAAGCACGGTCCTGAGCCACCTGCATCCATCGACTTCCTGCATGTCTTACCAGGTCGTCACTCCATCTAGTGGGGGGTCGCCCTACACTACGCCTACCGGTACGTGGCTGCCACTCGAGAACCTTTCTTCCCCATCGGTTATCGGTTCTTCGAGCTATATGGCCGGCCCATTGCCACTTCAGCTTACTAATCCGTTGGGCTATGTCGGTCACTCTGGTTTTACTGCGGATATCCTCATTTCTGAGTCTATCACGCAGAGAAACTCCGAGCATAGCCCTCTCCATAGCTCGCTGAGCGACCTTAAGCGTCCTCATACGGCCAGCAGTGAAGGACCACGTCGCAGATCCGTAAGTCATCACTGGCAACACGCACTGGTTGTAAAATCTAGTTTTTAGAGATTGAGGTATACCTGACGAAAAGATATGCCGTAATTTCCCGAACGCTGCCCAGCCGAGTTGAATCCGTCGATTGACCTCTCGGTCGAAGTTGGACTTACCTAGTCGGACTATTTGTCCCAGGTAAACGTATTCGTCAACAACTTCGAGCATAGTGCTCCCAACAACTACCGGCATAGGTGTGACATGGACATTGAACATGATCTTTGTTTTGTCCATGTTCATCTTAAGACCTATCCGTTGGGAGGCACTATTGAGGTCATTGAGCATAGTGCTTAAGTCCTCCAGCGATTCTGCCATAAGGACTATATCGTCGGCAAATCGAAGGTGAGTGATGTACTCGCCATTGATGTCAATACCGTATCCTTTCCAGTCCAGTAGCTTGAAAACGTCTTCCAATGCAGCGGTGAAGAGTTTCGGGGATATAACGTCACCCTGTCTTACACCTCTCTGCAGTTGGATAGGTTTCGAGCTCTGGTTCTGTACTCGGATAGCCATCGTAGCCCTACTGTACAAACACTTCAGCACTTCGATATACCGACAGTCAACTTGGCACCGCTGAAGGGACTGTAGCACCGCCCAAATTTCGACGGAATCAAAGGCTTTCTCATAGTCCACATACGCCAGGCAAAGTGGCAGATTGTACTCTTCAGTCTTCTGTACAATCTGCCGCAGGGTATGTATGTGGTCTATGGTACTGAAGCCTTTTCGGAAACCGGCTTGTTCGGGAGGCTGGAAGTCGTCAAGTCTGCGTGCGAGACGATTCGTAATGACTCTCGAAAACAGCACGTAGACGCGGCTCAGAAGGGAAATCGGTCTGTAGTTCTTTAAGAGAGCGTTGTCGCCTTTCTTAAAGAACAAGACCACCGCACTTCTGCTCCACGCCTCTGGAGTAGTGCCACCATGGAGGACGGAATTGAAGAGCTTCTGAAGGACTTCAAGTACCGGTGTTCCACCCGCTTTCAGAAGCTCCGCTGTAATTCCATCCTCGCCTGGGGCCCTGCCGTTTTTAAGGTGCTGGAGAGCCATTCTAATCTCGCTTAGACTGACGTCCGGGATATCATCGGAATAGTGTCGGATAAGACTTGCTCTTGGATCGTTACTCACACTTGCGTGTGGCTCCAACGATGATGTGTACAGCTGCCCATAGAACCTCTCAATCTCACTCAAAATCTCAGGTGTCCCGGAAACGATGTTGCCACACTCAGTCTTCAGCCTTGACAGTTGGCTCTTTCTGGTAGACAGATCTCTGGCAAAGACTTTGGAGCCCTGGTTCCGCTCGATCGCTTCTTTAATACGAGCAGTATTAAAGTTGCGTAAGTCTCGCCGCATGCATTTGGAGATCTGTCTGTTCAGTTGCCTGTATGCTGTCAAATCTGTTGACGATTGCAGCCTCATCTCCCGTCTAACAGCCATGAGATTAAGAGTGTGATCGGAGAGTTTTTGTGTTCTTCTGCGGCGGGTCTTGCAGAACTTAGCTCCGACCGCATGGACAGTTTCCACGAGCTTGTCGTTCATATCGTCCACTGCATTGCAATCTTCTAGGCACTGGAAGCGGTTACGTAACTCGAGCTGAAAGGTTTCGGGATTCTGGATTAGAGCACGAGGGGGACGGAGCGTTGACTTCATTAGACGAGACCTCTCCAACTTAACGTTTAGGTTCAGTGTGCCTCTAACCATTCGGTGATCGCTGCCAGTTTTCACCCTTGCGATCACTGAGACATCACTGAACAGTTGGCGTCTGGTCGTCATAATGAAGTCAATCTCATTTTTTGTCGAACCGTCGGGGCTCGACCAGGTCCACTTCCTGTGGGGCCGCTTCTGGAAGAAAGAGTTCATCATAAAGAGTTCCTCTTTCTCCATAAAGTCGGCCAGCTGCTGGCCCCTTCGGTTCCGTTGCCCTACTCCAAATTTCCCTACCTTCAGCTCACCGCTTTCTCTTGTGCCCAGTTTTGCGTTAAAGTCTCCCATCAACACCGTGTAGTAGGTTTTGGAGGAATGTATGGCTCTGGAAATATCCTCATACATTTCCTCCACCTCCTCATCGGGATGTGCCGAGGTTGGTACGTAAACCTGAATGACCTTCAGCGAATACCGTTTGGTGATTCTGAGTATCAGGTACGCGACCCTCGTCGACACACTCCCAATCTTTACAACATTGTTGACGAGAGATTTGTGGACGATAAATCCGACACCTCCTTGGGACAGATGGTCGCCCTCCCGGTAATAGAACAAGTTGCCGGACTCGAGGATTGCCGTGTCCTCCCCCTCTCTTCGGACCTCGGATAATCCAATAATATGCCAGCGCAACTTGTCTACCTCTTCTTCCAGCTCCAGTATCTTCTCGTCAGTCCTCAGGGTGCGTGCGTTATATGTTGCCAGGTCGAGTCGTCGTAGGTGGCAACCGAACCTCCACCGGAGATTCTTAGCACCCCCTGCCCCGCCGTTACCATGGTCGCCACCGTAGCCAGGAATAGCGGGGCCGCCGGGGACTGGGGGCCGTCTGTTTGTGTATTTATTCATTGGGGGGTATTTGCCATAGTTGCCACGCTTGGCGAGCGGGTTGGCAACCGCAGTTTTTTATTACGTCACAGTTGTCATCAGGAAGACGCTGCTGCCCATCTCCTGCCTGTCTCCCTCTGTCGCCTCTTACGACACCCACGGGAAGATATGGGGTAGTGGATATTCTTAACCGCCACTACACGGCTTATAGATATATAACCTTATTCTTTGGAAAAATGTTGGTTAAATGCGCACATATGTCTTTATTATAAGTAAATACACAACCATAAGGTCTTCATGATAAAAAGGTATATGCGAATTAAGTAAATTACAAAGGTTTTTTTTTGTCGTTAGGGTTTTATTAATCAATAGTTCACAGTGTGTAACTAAATGTAACTTATTTCTATAATGTTTACTGTGTATTAGACTTATAAACTTTAATATCAACAAATAGGAACAAAATAATCAAAAATTATAAAATCAACAAACTAAGTACTGGGCGTCTAACCTATTTTAAAGGAACTATAAGAAATAGTAACAAAAATAAAAAAAATCGGTAATAATAATATCAGTAACTAATACGAGAGTATGACGTATAACTTTTAACTAAAGTTTAAAGTTTTTTATTTATATTAGAACGTAAAACTTAGACGTGATACACAATGCACAAACATATAAAATTAAATTATATCCAAAGATTAAATAGTGTAAATACTAATTAATTAATGAAAATAAAAACAATAAGCGCATTCTTCTTTTATAATTAAATTCTAACCGCAGCATTAGGGTTCATTATTGAATAAAAAACCATTAATTTAAAAAAATAAAAATAAACATTGAGCATTAAAAATATTAAATCAGTCATCTTCACTATCGCTATTGACAATGCTAACATTATTTGTGCTCACTGGCAGAGATGTAAAAAAATCTGCGTATTGGGAAGGTATTATTCCAGAATCGACTAAACTAATGAGATCCTTATATTTATCTTTGGGTAAATTGATAGGTGTTTTGTAAGCCAGTTCTAGAGTAGGGAAAAAAGTAGAAGCATTGCGTGTATTTGAGCGTATTAAAACGGTAAAATAATGATTTTCGCTGAGATCATATTTATATAGTAGCTTATTAGGCTCTGATTTATCTACAAATACCTCTTTGACACGGCTCCATGAAACCTTTACGCCTTCTGTATTTTTGCACCAGACTTTGTTGTTTACGTGACCTTTTAGCTCAAGAAAATTATTTTGTGTCATGTTACGGACTTCATAGGGTTCTCCTGTGCATTTGGCCCAACGAACAAGCAAACGCCATTCGTCTGGAGTGTAAATGGTTTTCTTCTCGGCTGCTCGTTCAATAAGAGCGTGCACACTGTCTCCTTCATTCTGAGTGTGACCTTTCTCGAGAAACCGGTGTCTTATAGTCACGTTAAACTTTGAAGCCGAATAAACATAGAGAAAGAACACATAACGATTTCTGTTTTGCCCGGCGCAATTGTCCAACCAAAACCTGAACTCTGTAACTTCCTTTCTTACATTCTGCTCAATATAGTCAAACAAACAACTACTTACTTCATTTGCCCCTCTTTTTGCCACTGTCTCATCCCACATATAGCAAACTGCTTTTCTAAGCAAGACAGTTTTCGCTTATAATAAAACACACTAACCTGACCATGAGGACACGATAAAACTTTTTTGAAAATCGAAAACTGCTGCCAGTGTCGTACCATTTGATTCAATGGCAGCACGTTTGTCGAGATCCTTTAACTTACGAGCTGAATTTTTATGTGATAAATGTTTTTCATAATCCAGTCTTTCTTCGTTAGTGTGATCAGTCTTGTTTCCAAAAACATGACAAGTATCACTCTGATCTTTTTTGGGAATGAAGAATCCCAAATTAAAATGCTTATTGACAATGTTTCGATATTGTCGTTCAGTAGCAGCCATACTCGAATAAATCGAAGCATCAAACCATTCTTTATATAGCTGAAACATCTTTGAGATACTGAGACTGCCATCCAGGTAAAGTTTTGTCGAAGTTTTGCGTATATAATGTGATTCAATAGGAGCAAAGAGTGGTCACATACACTTTTGACCGTGTCAGGCTTTATTACTTGATAGTGGTTTGCATGGCGTCCTCTCTTATCTTCTTCCATAATAGTACTGCCATCATATTTATCCCAAGCTGTTTTAATAATTTTGCCACTAACGGACAGCGTGTTCAAAAACATAGTCTTACAAACGTTAACCATTTCATTCTGGCTCTGGTTTGATTTGGGTATTGATACTGGCAGAAAGTATTTAAATGTATATTTCCGATTTTTGGATACCTCTCGATTTAAACATCTATTCTTTTGCTCCTTTTTAGAGTACCTAACTACAAAATACCATTGTTTTTCCCGGCTTCCCAAACTCCAAAACCTCTGAAAACAATCGTATCTTTGGTCATGAGATATCTTTTTATAGCACTGATACCGGCATTTACACGGTACGCCTAAAGTTTTGTCATCGACTATTTTTCCCTTTTTGGTTACGTATTTTTTACCTATATTCTTAAGGCACTTTCTTTTGACGTCCGACCATTCAGATGTAAGGCGTACTCGTTTCTTTGCTCTTTTCTTGGTTGATGCAGAGCATTCATCATCACTAGAATTGTTAGGTGCACTAGATGTGTTAGTATCTGAAGGCGACTGAGTCCAATTCTCATGGATAGAACAAAAGGAATCATGGCAATCTGCGTGTGAGTTCAATGGCGAAGGGATAGGAGTCGGGACATTAGGTGCTGAAACCGAAGGCAAGTCTCCAAAGCCGATTTCGGGTGAATTTTCAAAACTGGAAGGTACTTCAATTGCCAAAGGTGTTAGTTCTTCGCTATCTGCAGACTTTAATGGAATTGATTTGATGTCTGTAGAATTTTCAACTACACGCAGTGACTTTAGGCTAGTTTCGTCAGAGGTAACGTCGGGCGGAATATGTGGTGGACCGAACACGTCCTCCCATATCTCAGCCATATCTTGATGGATGTTCTCAGCTTCTTGCGGTAGTGGCGATTGGGTAATAACTGCGCGATTGTACATGTTATGTTCTAAAAATATATATATATATATATTTCAAAGATTGCCTCACTCAAACCAAATAAATAACTAATATTAATCGTAAGTAGTTCTAAATAAATAATTAATCTAAAAATAAGATTATTTTTTTCATGCTTTCATGGTAATTCAGAGTTGGAAAAAAGGTATATCTCAATTTCTCACTAAGAATAAAGTTACATTTACATATAGACCATATAGTTTCAAAATAATGTCCCCCGAACAAAGTGACATGTGTGCATAGACCAGTATTGTTTACGTAATTTTTTGAGGTATAACATAATATGTTCGAATATATAACCACATTTGTGAATACTAAAAGGTTACCAAAACATTTTAATAAACATTTAATAGACATAATTTCATCCTAATTTTTATTTGTTTTTAAAGAAAAGGTAAATTGTATGTGGAATAAAATCCTATGTGCTTATGGGATCATTTAACTTTATTGTTGTGAGTAAAACTTTTGTTAATAAGAAATATAAAAAAAATTGTTATGGTAAAGTAATCTTTATACTCAACATACAACAGTTAACATAAAATAATTAGGTTAACTTACCTGAGAATTCCAATTGTTCTAAACTTTTTTCCGCAGGATCAGATGCAGTTTTCATTTTATCCAACGGTCTTAATAGTAGACTTAACATATGTTTAGAACGTGTACTTTTCATTTTAAGTACATAAACTTTATTATTATTATGATTCTACAATACGTAAAAAAAACTGTGTACAGAACAGACATGCGCACAACCGTCTTTCCCCAGAATATAGGCGCGATTGAATATATGACTCGGCGCGCGCGGCTCCTTTGAGCCAATTGGAGCCAATGCCGACAGAGGTTAGTGACACATGTGATGTCGTAACGTTGTTCTTTGGAGGGAAAAACCATATGTGCCATTATTCGACTGTAATCTTCGGACATACTAATTTAAGAAAAAAATTATTTCACTAGTTAAATAAATAGGTTTATTTAGACTCAAAAATACAATAATAATGATTTAGTTCCATATTCACATGTAACTTTGTTCTACGTATAGGTCGATAAAGTTCATAATAAACTTTACAATTAAATTTCATGTAAATCTATCGTCGAATTTAGGGAATATGTAAAAAATATTTAAAATAGTGTGCTACATAGCCAAGTCTTTGCATTTGAGAAATAAAATAAAGACGGCTTCTAATAAAATTAAAATGACATGGAGTATAATTAGTAGTGAAACTAGTAAGGCCAACTCTCCCAATTTAAACTACCAGCTAAGTTTTAACAACAAATTGATCAATTTTTAAATCACGTTGATAAATTATATATTTTAAACCCCCCATATTGCCCTTACTATTTTAAAATATTGTGTCCTTGTACCTAAATTTACATACTTGTTACGCTCAAGTCCAGTCTGGAAATGTTCGGATATTTTAAAAGATATTGATAATAGTCTTAAAATTGCTTTAGAAAACATTCTAAATTTGAGATTAAATACAATAGCCTGGAATCAAGCCACTTTACCTATCAAATTTGGTGGAATTGGTATAAGAAATATTTCTAGCGTCGCATTGCCTGCTTTCCTTGCTTCCGTGCATAGTGTCAATGACCTATGTAACACAATTTTAAATAATAAAGTAGACCTATGCTTTGCTGCGGAGGCAAAGCAAATATGGCTAACGCTCTGTCCCGGCGAAAATGTCCCACTGGAAGTTAACCAACAAAAACAGTGGGATATTCCGTTGGTACGGAGTGTCCACAAAAATTTATTTCAAAATTTCCATATTCAACAAGATCAGGCTCGCCTTCTAGCTGTTTCGACTAAGGAATCTAGCCACTGGTTACATGCTCTACCATCAAGTAATCTCGGCACATTGCTTGATGGAGAAAGCTTGCGCATCGCCGTAGGAATCCGGCTAGGAGTGGCTATTTGTCAACCTCACCAGTGCCCCTGTGGTAGCAGCGTCGATGAGTTTGGGCTCCACGGACTTTCATGCCAAAAAAGTGCAGGTAGGTTTTCCCGTCACGGTTCTTTGAACGAAATCATCCGAAGGGCTCTTGTCTCTATAAATATCCCCTCGGTTTTAGAGCCTTGCGGGATATTTAGAGACGATGGCAAGAGACCCGACGGTATGACTTTGGTCCCTTGGGAGAGAGGTAAAGCCCTAGTGTGGAATGCTACTTGCGTTGACACTTTGGCGGCCTCTCATCTCAAGGGTACCTGTTGTAGAGCCGGGGCGGCATCAGAGGCAGCCGAATTTAGTAAATGGCGCAAATATGAGTCTTTGAGAAATGACTACATATTTGTGCCATTTGCTGTAGAGACTATCGGTCCGTGGGGTCCACGTGCAATGAAGTTTCTAAAGGAACTGTATCCACGATTGGTCGTCGCTGCTGGTGATAAGAGGGCTGGTTCTTTCCTCGCTCAAAGGCTAAGTATAGCTATTCAGCGAGGAAACGCAGCCAGCGTTCTTGGCACTATACCACGGGGAGCAGGTCTTTTTGACGATTTAAATTTTTACTTTTAGGTTTTCTATATTATAGTTTCTTCTTTTATATTGTATATATAATTAGTTTTAATCGTAAATATTATAATTTTAATTATTATTTTAGTTAAGTTATTTATTATAATGTTAAATATTATATTAATTAGTTAAATAATTTTCAAAGTAAAACAACAAATTAACTAAATCAGATTAGGACAAGTTTTAATTTTGTCAAGTCAATCTATATATTTAAAACATAAAAGATTTTAACATTGATATGGTCACTATAAAATATTTTTAGGTTAGCTAATTACGTAATAACTTAAAACAGAAGGACCCTTAAGTAGGGACTGAATAAATTAACCGACTTGGTATTACATGGATCTCACAACTTTTTACGGTAGAAGAACTGAGTTGCGAGACTTGTTTTTTTTATAAGTTATGTTTTTGCTGGCATCTCATTTCTTTTTGTAGATAAGATAGTCCTACTTTTTTTCCTTTCCGGTACCTTCTACTTCTTGAACACCAACAACGTACCTATCTGCACCTATTATACATATACAAGTCCACTGATTCATTCACTGCAAATATAACTCTGTAATTCTATATATTTATATGTGATTACAAAGTTATTTATGCAGTTAATGTATCTAGAAAACTGGACCGAAATTAAAAAATATTTTAGTTTTCCCTTAATTTATATACGAAACACTAATTGTATTCTAAATTTGAAGGTTCTATGTCTGCTAGAAGTGCCTTAGAGTTTTGATGATCGGTCAGTCAGTGAGTGACAAAATTAAGAAATTTTGACCCCAGATGCGTGTAGGTACAAATAATTTTACATTTCATAAAGGTATCATCAAAATATAGTGCAAAATATTTTAAAACTATTGATATTAAGAAAACCGCAAAACTGTAGGGGATTCTCAAGAAAGTTATTGCGTCTATAATAGATACAACCGCTATCTATTATTTTTAATACTAGTATCGAATCTGGTCTGTTTCCTGATTTGATCAAGCATGGTAAATTAATACTTTTATTTAAATCTGGTAGTGCATTGGACAAAAGCTAATTTTAGACCTATTTCTGTACTGCCAACACTTGTTAACATTTTTGAAACAATTATTCTTGATTAAATGTTAATTTTTTTAACGTAAATAATTTACTACATAAAAATCAATTCGGTATCGCAAGGGGTCGCTCGACAACTTATGCTAGTGTTGAACTGCATAAATATATCTTCAATGCATGGGAGAATTCACAGGATGCTTTGTGAATTCTTGCTACTTTGAGTCATATGCGACCCATTCAAAGCCATCGATTGTTTTTACGATGAAACAAAGAAACTTCAACACTACGGTACGGTGTAAGAAATGATGCTCTTAAATTAATAATTTCATATTTACGTAACAGAACTTAAAACGTTGTTATCAATAGTATGAGTACCTCCTGGTCAATAGTACAAATGGGCGTACTCAGGGCTCAATTATCGGCCCCTTTCTGTTTCTTGTATATTATAATGACTTACCTTACATGGTACATTTTAACAGTGGCAGAGTCACGCGGCAGCTTTTACCGTCGCACGGACGGGCCGACTCAAACCAGGGTACCACGACCTTACAGAATACCAGCGTGAAGTAAAGATTTACCTCTTCATTTCGCTTGGTAAGTGCAGGTGGCTGGAGGCCCAATTCCCCAAAACCCAGGAGGGTACCAGCACCCCTGGTGACGGACAATCCCTTGCTGAGCATCCACGACCAAGTTATCCTACTCTTCCAGAGCCTAGGTGCTCAGGCTGCCCCGCGTATTCTGAGGGGTGTAATCCCCCTCGCGACTAAAACTGCTTGGGGCAAGCGGAGCAACAACACCAAGGCGATCCCTGCCACGCTATTCGTGAATCTTTGCAACAACATGGGAGTTTAATCCAATCTTAAAGCTGTCCACTAGCATCTGGAGACGGCGAAGTCGGCCTCGCTTGCCTTGAAGACACCCCTCTAGCTAATACTTCATATCTCTCCTACCCGGGGTAAAAAATAGATCACTTTTTTGTGTCCCGGGCTGGAGTTTGCGTATACGTCAGAGAAGACATCTGTTTTCGACGCCTTAGCAATCTTGAAGATACGGATCTGTCCATCCTAGAGCGCTGCGCGTAGACAGCGACGGCCATCCTCGCATCTACGAGTGCATCTATAGGTCCCATAGTGGTAACTCTGAAACAGACAGACTTATCGACCACGTCCAAATGGCTACAGATTCCGTGCTACAGCAGATCCCATCCGGAGAGATCGTTATCCTTGGCGATTTTAACGCCTGCTACGTCGAATGGTACGTTTCACGTTTAACCGATCATGCAGGAGATCTGTTCATGACTTTGCCTTGTCATATGGTCTGATACAACTGGTTATTCTCCTACGCGGATTCCAGATGTGGAAGATCATATAACTCCCCTGTTGGACCTTCTTCTAACCTCTCATCCGGACGGATATCAGGTTTCCGTCAACGCCCCTCTAGGCTCGTCGGATCACATTGTCTTGTCCGGAGTGTGGTCAGTCACATT
Source organism: Parnassius apollo (assembly GCA_907164705.1). Classification (NCBI taxonomy): domain Eukaryota; kingdom Metazoa; phylum Arthropoda; class Insecta; order Lepidoptera; family Papilionidae; genus Parnassius; species Parnassius apollo. Next base: position 4,562,020 of record CAJQZP010000851.1, read on the forward strand.
AACGTCGCGGTTGTTTTCTGCAGACCGCCACCATCTTTGGCACTATAGGTCGACCGATTGTGATTGGAAGCGGTTTTTTGCATCCTACCTATCCTACCTTTTGGAGGCGGGTTTTCTTCTCGCCTAACGATCCCAGGGATAATGCTGATTCTGTTGCCGATGTGGTACTTTCTCGGGAAGTAAACATCAGCGTTCTTAAAAGAAGTATAATTCCGCCTCCAGGTCCTTCAAAAAGGGCGTAAACAGAGTAGTGGCATCGAGCAAAAATAGCCGTTTACAGCTAAACACCTCCAAGTGTGTTACCGTTTCATTCACTGGAAAGCGCACGCTTTAATATAACTATGAAGTAGATGGTTTGCCAATTGTTAGAGTTAAAGAAGTTAAAGATCTAGACATTCGGCTAAATAGTGAATTATCATTTAGGGAACACATTCTCTATGGCTGCAAAAAAGCGTATAGAAACTTGGGCTTAATTCTTCGCACAGTTCACGGTTTTCTTACATTAATAATTTTATTTTTCCAGATTACTTCTTACTTCATTAAGTAAGATCTTAATTAATTAAGTAAGAAGTAATCTAGTAATGTAACGCCGTAATATGGTCGACGCACGAAAATAGATATAGTACAATGCTAGAACGTGTGCAAAATAAATTTATTAGATACTTATATATGCGCTATTATGGGATTCAGCCTATATACCCATTGAAGTACCCAACTTTATTTATTCTGGGTATGGTTGGCTACGAGTTGAACGTAAGACAAGATCTCGCATTAGCCTTATATATTTTAAAGTGCTTAGAGGAAAGTATATAATACTTATAATACTGACATATTAGGGCGGATTGGGCTGTGTTCCAGACGTGTACGTATGGAAAGGTTGGCGACCGCGGCTGCACTGCGTGCCGCGCGCCCGCTCCGTTTTACTAGACAAAACACCTTTCGACAACCGGGTTCTTTCTGATCGGATCGATTCACTGGCGCTGCGAAGAGATGTTGCATCACTTTGCATATTTTATCGCATGTACCACGGGAATTTTTCTGAGGAATTGTTCGGATTAGTTCCAGCCACCAAATTTCACGAACGCACATCGCGTCAAAATTACCGATACCATCCTCACCATCTAGATGATCGGCGGTCTTAATTTTAATACATTTGTTGCTGTGGTCGCTCAGGTGGTTAGCGTTCGCTGTAAATTTCACAGTACGCAAGCAAACCGGTTTGGATCCCCGCCGGCCCCAATGAAATTGTTAATTGCAATTTTAAGTGCCACGTGCTCGGCGGTGAAAAAAAACATCGTGAGAAACAAGAAACATGTCTGAGAAATAAGAAACATTTCTTGCCCTAAAACCCTCTCAAAAATTAGAGGAGGCCTGTGCCCAGGAGTGAGACGTATATTGGGTGGAACTTTAACTCTTGCTCAATACATTTATGAAAATGTTAATATACGTACACAAAAATAAAATTAATATTGCGAAAATATGTGATATTTATTTTGTAAATACAAGTAACAGATTATAGTACCAGTTACTCGACTCCACCTAGTCAGTAATACATTCTCGAGGCGATGTATACGGTTTTACAACAAAAACCCAGAAAATATACAAAATTTGAGCTGCACTACAATATTATCAAGTTAATAAGGAATTTATATAACTTTTTACCCTCATACATACAAAATCAAAATATCATATTTTTATTTAGTCAAGTATATCTTTTAAATTCCTAAATCCTATAAATAAATTAATTAACATCTATAATAAAAAAATATTTATGTTTTTATTACTAAACTATACTATCAAAATTGAGCATTAAAGAAAATTACAAAATTGGTACTAAATATGGAACAGGTAAGTACTCAAATATGGGCTATAACAACTTTATTAACCTATGAGAAAATTATAACCATAAATGTTTATCTAGATCAGTAATTAACTTTTGTAAGAGTAAGAAATGAATTATATTACATTCAAATGTCTCATATACAACTATCAAATTCCGACCCAGTACAGTAATTATGTGCCCAGAGACCACACGTCAAGAATTAATCCAGAGTCTCATGAATTTTATGAAAAAAGTTGCTGGCAGAACATACATTATGAATCTGCAGAATCAGGAGCTTCTTTGCCGATTATGATTCATTCGATCATCATGCGATAGGAGGTTTTTTAGTTTGGTTCAGAGTCTGAACCTCTGAAAGAAAACCTCTCCACCTTCACTTTCAATCACTTCATCGTCACTAGTTGTCTTCTTGTCTTGCTTTTTTTTCCTTATTTCTACGGTTTTGTTTTTTGTTTGTTACTTTGACATTCTTGTTTTAAGTTTTCTTTTCTTTTTCAATATTCTTCTGTTTTTTTTAAACAAGATCTCTTTTATGAGATGACGAAGTTATAACAGAAGCCACAGCAACTTTTCTACCCCTATTAGACATCTTTTTGATTTTTAGGTACAGGACATATGTACTAAGGAGATACTAGGCCTAGACTACTGAGATCAATTCTGGAAGATGATGTTTCGCCATTATTTATAGATTCATGTGAGTTCTAAAAGTAGATGCTTCTGTTTGAGTGTCACATCCGGATGTTAAGGTTGAAGGTCCAAATTGAGATTTATTTTCTGTTTCAGATCTAGAACCTTGTGAATGATGCTTCGGTGAACATCAAACTGTCTTCATTAAGAATTACAGTCAAAGGCTGAAAGCGGCAATCTAGGATAGTTATTCGGTGATTTTTCATTACTGGATGATGATTTTGAAGTCTTCTCGCGAACCACTTTTATTACTTTAACCATTTGTTCTTCATCCCAATTTTTATTTGGTTGTTTTGATTGCGTCGGTGTCATTTAGAAAAAATAAATAAATAACCTCTAGAGACTTTCTAACTACCCAAGTACTAGTACCTAAATATGGGCCAGCCCATATTAAGGATCATAATCATAACCCATATTCAAAATTCTTGAATGAAATAATGTTGAACTTGTACTTCACAAGTCATACATTACTAACGAGCAATCTACCGATAGACATAAAACTAAAGTTATATTTTACAAATAAAAGATACAGTTACACTATTTAGTCCTGATTATCATTGATAAAATAACATGTTTTTACTCATCTTACGAAATTTTTTGAGAGCGGTGAAGCAACAACGTCTTACCTTATCATCACCTCTCGCAGAACTCACGAGATAGAGTGAGTGCGGCTAATGAATGCAATAGGAGATATTCGTTTGCAGCGCCTTTTAATTATTTGTTTTCGAGAATTTTCACTAGCCCATATTACATATACATATTACATATATACATTTTCTTTCTCTGTAAATTCATCTAAGTTCATGTTTTGTGAATTTTCAGGTGAATAATAACAAATTATGGAAGCAAGCCGATAATAAATTTAAATACTTGTAGAAAATTATTATATATGTCTAGCTATATATATATATATATATATATATATATATATATATATATATGTGTGTGTGTGTGTGTGTGTGTGTGTAAATACATATATATGTTTATATATAATTATATTATATTTAAAATACAATATAAAAATCAATTGCTGTCCGATCGTCTCCCCGTATGGTTTAGATTTACAAGTTGGTTTACATTTTTATAAACGGGTAGGTGATGCTGTTACCGATATCCAGAAATTAACCGTGCGAAGCCGGGGTGAATCGCTATTATCGTATAAACGTCAACGTTTGTCAAATTTATCCTCAATCTACAATTGAATCTACGAAGTCAATTCTCGTTTCGCCATAATATCATACGAAAGCACTATCTAGTAATATCAGCGACAGTAGATTGATGTGCGGCTGGGGTGATCCTTGGACTACCTCAAAGTCGCGAACTTTTATATATATTACTTAAATGTTCCCGATGAGGCATAGAGTTATGTGGATTCTGTTAAAAATTCTGTTAAAAAATGCACCATAGGCGCCGCCAGCGGTGAATAGTGCAACTAAAAACCGTATGAATTTTTATAGATTTCACTATTATCTATTTAAATTATTACTGTTAACATGAAAGAGTGAAAAACATAAAATAAATCTTAGAAGTTTCAAATCTTTTAATAGATATAATTATTTAAACATATAAATGTAAGTTATTTATGTTATTTAATTTATTAGTAAGTAACTGATAACTGAAGGCTAAATATACTACTTTTTACTTTTTATGACAGATGACGCTGTTTCGGAAACGTTCAATGTATGTAGATCGTTGGCGTAGTTTCAAATTGACATAACAGTTAAAACAAATTTTAAACTTTAATTATAAATATTGTACTCGTTAAAAAAACACTACATTATCCCGCTTATACTTACAGAATCATACATAATAGAAAATTAACTTCTAAAGAAAGAAAAATATTTAACCCCTCTTTTTTAAGTTCCGTGATCGGATAAAAAGTAGCCTATAAGTAGACCCGGGTCACTAACTGCCTGCATACAAAATTTCATGGATATCTGTCCAGTAGTTTTTGCGTGAATCTTTAATACACAGACAGACAGACAGACAAAAATTCTAAAAACCAGTAATATGGCTTCAGTATCCTTTATCTCATCATCAGTCCCATGGACTCGTTTTTTCCAGGAAGTATTATAATTACAGACACGACTTTTCTACAGATTTATTATATGTATAGATGATACTTAATTATAGAATACTATAATACATTGTGTATTATAGTATTCTATGATAATAATAGTAGCCCCTAGGAAGGCTGATCGCTAGTCGCATACACGATTGGTTAGATATTTAAAAAAAATTGTCACGCTGGGTTTTTGCTGATTCCTCCCAGACTTCGATCAACAATACAAACTAGATGACGAGTCATACAAAATCATAGCTAAATACTGTCCGCATGAATATAAACTATGAAAAGGCATAAATTAAATAACATTTAGTGTGAAATCAATCTTAAGTTATAACAAATAAAGTTCTTTTTCCCGTTATTGTCTTGCGAGCTACACTCTCACGTGCAAGAGCTCACGTCTCATGTGCGCTCTTATTTACTGAGATGGATTTCTTGCGTCGACCCGACATCTAGTTTGTATTGTTGATCGAAGTTCCCAGGACAGAGGTTTTCGAACCAGTGGTAAATAAAAAAGTGACTTTCAATAAGTATTATTTACAAGTTATATTGAATGAAAAAGCTTCTGTTTCTGTTAAACTGCCACAGCCTAAGTGACGAATAATTAATTATGTAGTGGTACCAATATAACGAGTACTGGTGGTAGTTAGACACTTTCATTCCTATTTTCGTCACCAAATATCAGTGCAACACTGCTGTAAGTCTGAAGCGTGTAACGGAGCCAGTATGACTACGAGCTGTGAGGTAGGTATTCCGTCTTAGACATCAGAGGCAACAACATTTCTATAGCTTTCTTCTTTTATTTGTTCGAAATTTGCTGCTGGTGCCTATGAACTGTAACCACTTACTGCCTTACTGTGGGCTATAAGTTCTATTGGCTTTCCAGTTTTATAAAAAAAGTGACTAGTAATTGTTATCAACGTCACCATCCACAGTCTATTGAGGTAAATTTCCAAGAACGCGCCGTTCATTCATAACTTGAAATATTCGCGCACGCATGCATTCGCATGAATCTATAAAGTAACGTATGTATTAATGGTAACTGGAGCGATGCGATCACCGCCTGGAGCGGCTCTTAATGCACTTCTATGCCTAACACCCCTTGATCTTTATCTAGACAAGGAGGCGAGGGCTAGTTTGTATAGGATTAACGCCCAGGGCGGTCTGAGCTTGCTTTCTTACAGATTGAGAAACATGCTCGACTGAATTAGGCAAACACCGGTCGTATGCATGATCTCAGATATCATGCGTCCACTACACACTTTTAATAAAAAGTATATAGTGGAACGATCCTCCAGAAAATACTTTCCATTCACCAGGTTATCTGTAAGGTCGGTAGCCTCTAAACGGCGAACGCTCTAAATTCAAACATAACATGAATTTGGGTAGATTTTTTTATAGGATAGGGTGACAAACGAGCACACAGTCCACCTCATGGTAAGTGGTTGCTGCGGCCCATAGACATCTACATCTATCCTCGATTACAAATCAAAATGCGGATGCGTTGCCACACGTGAGGACTAAGATGGAATGCCTCGTTTCCAGTAAAAAGGGTCTCCAGTTCTCTACACTTACCAATATGAAACACAGCAGTATTAAGTTGCTATTTTACGCTGGTATTCTGTGAGAGCGTGGTCCCTCCCCGGACGGGCCGACCCATTCGTGCTACAACTATACTACTAATACAACTATAGCATGGCTCTACCACGTATATACGTATACGTTTCTTCCAGACAGATATTTTCGCCATACTTCAGTTTGCGGAAATAAATCTGCAAAATTATTACGTCAATCACATAATTTAAACTTAGCGAACTCGAAGCTAGTTGGAGACTGCGTGAACCGTCTAAACGCCCTGGGATATTAAGATGGCTTCCGGGTCACGCGGGTATTGTAGGCAATGAACTTGCCGACAAATTCGCACCGGAGTGCTCAAATTTGGACCCAGCCATTTTGTGGAATTTCAAAAAGCCTAGCCCAATTGACCCTTGAAACTCTGTAACAATAAATTACTCAAGATCTGGTCTGACACCAGGCTTAAAATACTGTAAAACCTTAATCCGGGCTTTTGATCCTAAATGCAGTTCAGAAGCCGTGCGATTATGTAAAAATATTTGCGCATTCTGGGAAGAGCCTTAAATGGACACTCTTGTCTTAAAAAGCAAATGTCCATTCCGGAATTAAGCAACTCAAGGATTTGTATGTTCTGTTCCCTAACTGAAGAAACGCCTCTGCGCATCCTGACTAATTGCGGACCCTTAATGCGCAAACGTAACACTCATCTGGGAAACTATGTACTCCGGCCAGAAGAAGTGAAATTGCTCACAGCTAAGCGTTTCCTTCCATTCATAGAAATGTAGTGTATTCTTGACTGGAGTCGATCTTATGGGTTAACTGTTAATCCGATAAAATCCCAAGCTATTATTATTGGTAGTTCAAGAATAATCTTCAAATTAAATAATACTCAGTTAAACCCTATAACATTTAACGGTGTTCAAATTTCTTATAACGATGTAGTGAAAAACTAGGGAATCTTGATAGATTCTAATCTTTCTTGGTCTCGTCAAATCAACGGAGTGTCTCGTAAAATGTTTGCAGCTTATGGTTCACTCCGATTAATGAATTACTTCTTACCCATCTCCACCAAAATTATGCTTGCCCAATCTTTACTGCTCCCCATTCTCGATTATGCTGACATAGGCCATTGCCGAAGAGCAACTTAACAAACTTGAGCGACTCCAAAATCTATTTGGACTAGTTCATATTTGGACTTCGTAAATATGACCATGTATCAGAATACCGCACTAAGCTCAAGTGGCTTCCAATTCGTCTTCGTCGGAATACTCATATCCTTTCTGCTCTCTACTGCGTTTTATTTAATATATCAAGTCCTCCCTACCTTAAAGAACGTTTTCAATTTTTCAGCTCCTCTCACAAACTTTCCCTTCGTCCTTAGAAAACCTTTCCCTTCTATGTCCCTTGCACTCTTCTACATTTTACAGTAAATCTTTTTCAGTCCTTGGAGTTAAGCTTTGGAATTCCTTACCATTTAATATTTTTCCTTTCTTTGATATTAAATCGAGATAAATAGAATTAAATCCTTACTATTCAATATTTGTATCAAAATATACATTTAAATTATAGAAACATTTTTCAATTAAATATTACTTTAATTTGGATAAAAATAATGTAGAACTCGTTAAATTTTTTATTTCATTTAGAAGGTTATTAAAAATTTTAACTGCCATACAGTAGGGACTAGAGCTATGCAAAGCAAGAGTAGATTTCGGCAATAGTAGCCTATTTTTATTTGGTCTAATTGAGTATTTGTAATTTGTTTCACTTAATTTGGTAAATAGTTCTGGGTGGTTCTTTTACAAATTTGCATGTTTCCCAAATATAAATAGTCGTCGACGACGTCGGGTGACGTTAAAGTCAATATTTTAAACTTTTTGAAGTGGGGCTTACAACTTTCTGGATTTTTTTATGTTTGCCAAGATTCTTATAATTTTTTTTTTTGATTTATAAATAATTGCTGTGCATCTTTACTATTTCCCCACAACATGACACCGTATGACAGCCACGAAGATGTGTATGCGTAATATGCTGAGAGAGCGCTGGGGACATCTGTGGTTTGCTTTATTTCTCGTAATACTTAAGTGAATTTTGATAGCCTATTTTTTAGTTTATTTATATGGGCTTTCCAGTTTATATGTTAGTCGATTTCCAGGCCTAACATGTTTAAGTTTTCAACAGTTCTTAAAGTTATATTAGTATAAGTAAAAGCGATATTTAGTGGTGATTTTTGAACTGGTCGGAATTGCATAATATTGGTTTTATTAAAATTAATCTCTAGGTTGTGATGTATTGATATGTACCAATTTGTAACCTGGTTCAATACTTGATTCAATTTATTATTTAAATTCTGGTCTTTTGTATGCGAAATAAGAATGGAAATTTCATCAGCAAATATAATAGAGGTTTCAGTCAATACCCTAGAGAAATAAAATCGCACAACACAAAATATAAAATTGCTCTTCATATCTTAAGAAAAAATTTACATTTATTATTCGTAATTTTATATTATTAAAATAAAAAAATTCAACATCATCGATGCTTTCCAAAATGCGAATGAGTTCTGAAGAATCGTTCATGTTGCACTGCACTACTTTTCCGCAATTCGCTTATGACGTCATCAGGGTGTCGTCTATCCTTGACCACGGCGCCCAATGAACTGATAATCGATGACGCGCTAAGGATGCGCCAGAGTTGAGATATTAGATTTATTATGCGAAGTTGATTTGATGAAATTTTCTTTTATTTACGTACCTGAAGATATTTTTATGTTTCTTACCTTTTGTTTTATTCAAATATCAATAATAGTTTTAAAAAATAACACGTTTGCGTTTAATTTTGAATAGTTTCCAATAAATCCACGCCTAACGTATATAGCGGTCAAACATAGACGACTTTGGCGCGCTGGACATAGTATTTGCTTAGATAAAAATCCATTTTTTTATTTCAATGTTTCTTAGTACTTGTGGCTCTAGGAGACTTGTTTTTTATACTCATATGTTGCTGGGTTATTCTTTTTTGAGGTGTGTAGAATTAAAATACCAGTAATAATTTTCCAATATCTACATTTCATATTTTTGTGGGCCGGGTTTTTTTGTCAACTATAGACGTCGTTGGCGCTCAGAGCTCGCAGGTGCTGGTCAAGTATAGGCGACTAGGCGAGTATATTTCGACTAAAAGATAACTAAGCATTATTCCTGTGAGTGCCTAATGTTTTTGTAAAAACATTATCCAAAGAGAATAAGTACCTAGATAGCACGCGGCTTTAGAGAAAAATATCCCAAAAACACGAGCTTGGCTGTGAAGAAAACATCGTGAGGAAATCTAAATGAAAAATGCATTTGATTTCGTGTCTATAGAAATAAAACAAAGGAATAGGTTATATTAATTTATTTCTAAAATTATTAACAAGTAGGTACAGGTTTATTATTCGGTACGTAATGTACATTTGTACAAGTAGAGTATGTACGTGCTACTATATACGATTTTCAGTTACGAATATTTTGCAACAACACGCATTGATCATGAGCTGCGATGATCCCAGTGAGAATACTAAGTCACAATCATGAAATTATTGTATAAGCATCCCTTTTTAATACGTGAAAAAAAAACTGAAACATAAAATTCCATACATACATATATACGGGTCAAGCTACTAAGAGTGTATTAAAAACGATAAAGTCGAATATATTGCTTATTTTGAATGAACAATTTTACCTTGATAAATTTTAATCTTAACACAATTCTCGTGATGGCCACGGGCAGCGCTGTGCTCCAAAAGGCATTAAAATCAAATCGCCGAATAGTATAGTAATGTCAAATCTCATTAATGAAATGAAATTATTAAATAAAACTAATTTTAAGGATTTTTCGCATTTAATTTGCTTAGTGTTTTACAGCACTTATAGAGTCTCGGTGAACTTGGATTATGTAAAGCACTCGAAGCTTATAGAATTAAAAGTTTAATCAAACTCAATAAAATTTATAAAATTAATTTTATGCTAGGTATTCTATGGCAATAACTATCTAGACGTGTATATTGTAGTAGTAGCGTGTATAGGTATCACTATAAAAATATAGGAAAGCTGCTTCTTAGCGGAACTCTAATACAATTGTGTACCACATATGAATGTGGTACACAATTGCATACAAAAAAACACAAAAATGTGTAAGGTTTATAAAATAATGACTGAAAATACCCCAAACAGTCAAATCAATCTCCAACATGATAAATGTGTATTTTATAAAAATACGTAGAAATGGCATTTTCAATATGATGATATAATATATTTCGAGGTTTAGAACAGCTGTTCTAATCTTAAATAAATAATGGTTTAAATAAAACTGCACAAAGAGCAAGTAATCTACAGTTGGAAATTATATTAACTTATACTGAGATGACAGATTTTTTTAAACAAATTATCTTACCGTTTTTTTTTTAAATCGTAAATAATAAAATAGAAAAATCACTTTTCGAATAACCACTGGACATTACATAAATTAGAACAATATCTAACAAAATAGCTTGGTAGATTTTGAATTCTATTTAAAATACATCAATATAATTACATATTTGTTGCTAACAGATATAATATGACAAATTACGCAATTTCCACATTATTGTTAATCTACATTTACGGTCTATATACACATTCATTAAACCAATAAAGTTTCCTTAAAAAGCGTTACTACTAATGAGCATAAAATATAATCTTGAAAACGTGACCTCTCAATAGCCGCCATCTCAAGGCCTTGATATCATTGTTTCTAATCACGCAGAGTTGAAAGTGGTCCTATATTTTATAGTCAACTTATCTAGCAGGTACTTTGGTGAGGCACCACGTGACGACAATTAAGGCATTGATAATCCTTTACTTAAGAAAAAACTTAAAAACGAATGCGACGTTATTGAAAATACTAAATATTTTAACTACAAATACATCTATTGTATTTTGTGGCAAAACTGACTGACACACAATAAAATAATGACGTTTAAACAGTGCCTTTTTCTACAATAAAACAATAATTGTCAAAATTATACGAAAAATTCAAATAGTTTTTCAATTAAACTTTCAATTCAAATTGGAAAGAATATAATATTAATATTCGCCTTTTAAAATATCATCAAAACCCAAAAAAAATTTAAGACTTGTGCGAAACGAAATTGAGCAATATAGTAGTCCGGTTTCTGGTGCTGGTAATGCTGTTAGCCTTTTGGTGGTTTAAATATAAAATATTCTGTCAATATTTTTTATTTATTTTAGTGAAAAATGCCACCACATAAATCACCTTCATATTAAAGTACTCTCTTTTAAATACTAGGTAGTTCTTGGAGTATACACAATACACATACACAAGCTATGCTTATACAGGTTGTTAGTGTTAACACCGTTATCCTTGAAACCAGTGGTTAGGTTTCACTTATAGAACGTAAATTCAATGAAAAATAACAACATTTTTTTTTTTTACTAAAATCTCAATTTTTTGATGAAAGTATGAAGGAAAAGTTACATCACAGGTTATGTGTACCTACCTATTGTGTTTTTATTGGAATGTTGTGTAGGTAGCTAGCGCGGGCGGTGATCTTTACAGTGATTACGTCACTCGGACGCATAGGGTATCCATCAATTTAAGGACGGTGTCGGACAGAAACTTTTTAAATTTTATGAAAGAAAATAGTGTTTTTTTTTAATTCATTGAATTTATATTAAATTTATATATAAGTGAAACCAAACCACTGGTTTCAAGGATAACGGTGTTCACACTAACAGCCTATATCATAAGCAAGCTATGTTTATGTACTCTAAGAAATAGTTTATTACTTAAATTTTCATAAAATATCAAAAAACAATTACGATAAACAAAAAACAATGTAAATCAAACGATAAACACAATGTAATTTAAAAGTCTTGAGAAATATGCCGAGTTTGGCTTACATGCTGCCCAGTGGGATGTAGAAGAAATTTAATATGAAATATTAATTTGGTGTAACATATTATTCTTTAAAAGTATCGTTCCCAAATTAAAATAAAATCTTAAAACGAATGGCAAGTTTTAACGTAAGACGAACAAGACGTACTAATGAAAGACGGAAGTTATATAAATTGTGAAGCCATCAATGACAAAAAAAAAACATATATATTGCGTATCTATAACGGCGTGATAGTGTTTATTCTACCGTAACCACACAACCGAGGTAATACATTAGTAATTTTCAACTGAGTACGTTATAACGCCGTAATTTTAAGCTTCATCAAAAGAAATACATAATCCTTATCTTCCGTTAATTGATGGATTACGTTATCTAGTGGGCCACGCGTACATATAACATTACTTTTATTTTTATATTTCGTAAAAATTAAAATACCACAAAAATATTAGCAATTATTAATACAAGAGGCATAAAAACAAGAGTGAAAAGTCACAACAACATATCTTGGACCAATTTCAGTTTATGAAAATGAGCCCTTTTTACACACCTACTCCAGAAGAGTTGTTTTTGTTTGTCTGTTATTTTGTGGGCCGACCGACGAAACAGTACTAAGTAGTGGCGGTGTAAGAATATCCACTACCCCATATTTTCCCAAGAGTGTTATTAACAGGCAACAGAGTGAGTCAAAGCAAGAGATGGGCAGCAGCGTCTTCCAGAAACAACTACAAATAAAAAATGCGGTTGCCAACCCGCTTGCCAAGCATGAAAACTAAGGCAAATGTCCCCAGGCCCCAATGAGGCAATCTATAGGGGCAGCCTATGTCCAGCAGCGAACGTTTGCTAAGCTGTTACGGCAATGGTCTGGTATTTGTGAGCTGTAACAGAAATAGCTTGACGGATTCCGAATTGCAAGACTATACGAGTATATGCTTATGACCACACGACTGTAGTAAAACTTCTTTAGCTCCATTTGTGTGTATGTATATATATATATATATATATATATATATATATATATATATATATATATATATATATAGCTAGACACATATAATAATTTTCTACAAGTATTTAAATTTATTATCGGCTTGCTTCCATAATTTGTTATTATTCACCTGAAAATTCACAAAACATAAACTTAGATGAATTTACAGAGAAAGAAAATGTGCGCGCGCACTGCTCCCTCTTGCTTATATCCCCCACTCAACTTTTCGTAACGCTTTCGTCACGTCTTTGCCAGCTTACTCCCCAAGTCAAACGCGCGTAAAGAAGTTTTACTTCAAAAAGACACTTGAAACGCGTTCTGTCTACGAACTACAACAAATTTCTTAATTAATTACAGATGATAAATAACTGCAGTCGGTTTCTATTTTTTAATAATAATTTCCTAGTTGCCTTGTTCTAATTTTTTCTCTTTCCCTATCTCACTAACGGAAGTTACACGTCTTAGCCTCACAGATCAAACATAACAATCGGCTTAACAAAATTCTATATGCAGTGTATGTTACGCCCCTAAAATTCTCACTTCAATGTTCATTAAAATAATTAAAAAAATCATACATAACATCCTAAGTTTCAAATTATTCTGAAAATCTCTTATCGTACTAAAAATAGAAGTTTCAAATTATTCTGATAATCACTTATCATACTAAAAATAGATCAAATTATTTCGCTTCAATTGACTAGGTATTATATTTTCCCGTCGTTTACACTGACTAAAATCATTTACGGCCTTATTCATAACATCACTAAAGTAGGTTAATGATTGGAACGCCCCTAACAAGGTGGCCAACTTTAAGAGTCTCACATATCTTTTCCAAATTTGAAAGACTTCGAGAGAGAAATTCGAGAGACGAATTAAGCCGTGTATGTGGCATTACTTTATTACAATGCGAGATTATAACTACTATTTCGATACTGTCCCGAAAAACTTGAGGCCGTGAGGCCACTCACGGCCTCAAATTTTTCGTTTTACATTATCAATACAGTAAGACGCCCTCACGTTTCTAAACATCAGTTTTTTAGGTTTTATAAACTTACAATTCCTTTAAATCTATTTTATACGATCGGATATTCTTTTGCAATTCAACGCGGGGTTAATAAATAATTCAAATTGCCCACATACACATTAATTTCTATGATAGTCATCTAACTAATATTCGAGCTAAAAATATCACCATATACATCATTTTAGTACATACAACAATACAGCAGAGCACATATAACAATACAGTGCTTTTCCTTCTTTCTTCACTCTAATATAAGAGCCTAGAGCCTAAATCAAGTTTCATAATCAAGCTGACACCTTGTTGCCATGCAAACGATAGATGTAGATAAAATCGATTTCTCAAAAGCAGCGCAATTTAGACTATGTTGTTCTTGATTTTAAGATATCTAAATAATTTCGTTATCTCCGGTATGTCGCCTTTCGAAATTCCGTTATTTGATTCACTTTCGGTTATTTTCTATAGTACGTCGGGTCCTGTACACTATAAAACGTCCGGTTATTTAAAGCAATTTTGTGGCAACTAATAAACGAATCGTTTCGTTACATAATACCAAAAGAGAGAATAAGTTGTTCAGTCATATTATGTAACCATACAAAACAAATCGAACAGTAAAAAGAATTGCAATTATAATAATTAAAGATTTTTTAATCTCTTAAAACGCAAGATAAGGTGTTATAAAATAAATTAATTACTTTTATAAGCACAATGTAAAAAAAAAAAACATTCCGATCTACGCATTTGTCACACTTTTGCTCCAAGTAAATGGTTATTTATAACTTTTAAAGTCATGTCCTAACTAGAAGTAATTATCATGTTTTAAAATTATGTTCTTAAAAGTATGTTTTTAAAATTATTCAGAGTATATAACGTTGCAATTTTTTGGGTTTACAATACACTAGAGGAAAATATATACACACACACATAATATCAAGCATTGAAGCCAAAACTCGCTTTCAGTTTTTGATCACAGTCCGTTATGAAAGCCTATATATAGATATGTATCCATAACAGTGTAACAATATAGATATGTACACATAATTAATTATAATTATTGCCAATTTTTATAAACGATAACCACCCGACCTAGAATAATTTAATATTTCTGAGGATATATCGTTATCCCCAACGCAATTTTTAAGCTATGCTCAAGCTATGTACCCACCGTATTCTTTGCAAAAAGACACTATAATACAATGGTCTTTTACAAAAGAAGACATTATTAGAGATTAAAGGCATCGAGACACCATCAGATATTGCTCTTTCAAATAAAATCTTTCTATAATAGTAAAACTAAAAGCGAATACTGACTTTTTAATAATGTTTATAACTTTTTACATACTAGGAATGTTATTGCTGCTATTTGGGTTTAGAAGGGCAAGGCGGCGCCGGTCTATGCGGTCTCGGAGTAGAATCTTCATACACTTCGTCGTACAAACACGTGTTTGTATAATTCGCTCTACCTGAATATATTTCTTGAGCGCTCTCACCAATCTCACTGTAAATATTACTCGCAGTTTCAGCCACCTCGTCGTAAGAGCCACCTACACGTGAAGTTGACGCACTGAACCCATAATTATCAGAATACGCGTACAAATCAAAATCGACATTTTGATATTTCAATGCGGAATAATTCTTGGAATTCTCTAAAGAATCGCTGAAGTTCCTTAGCTTTTCGCCTTCTTCTTCATATTTAGGCACGTAGATATTTTTCTCGTAATGATCCCCCATTGTTACTTCCGCCGGCGTTGACAATTTTGTATAGTAATCTTTTGTTTCAAGAATGAATTGTTGTTGCGCGAGACCAGCGTCATGGTTATCATAAATGGGAAATTCGTTGTATCTATTGACATTCGTGTCATTTGCTGAGTATTTCGACGAAGTAGAAGGTGTTTCGTTATATGTGTTGCTATTGGCGTAAATATTTTCTCTGTTTGTATTTTTCGATCTGAGATTCAATGATTCGGAAATTCTGTCATCCAGCGACATTTGTGCTAAAGACGCTGTCACATCTTTGTTCGCAGCGTTTGTTGAATAATTTCTTTCAGTAGTGTAAGCATTTGTCTGAGTATTGTTTAAAAGTGTACCGTAAGGAGCATTATTTTGATTCGAGTAAATACTTTTAGTTGTTGTACACAAATTATTCGAAACAGGCGTAGTTTCTGCATGTGAGAAACTGCTATTTGAATATATATTATGAGATTCATTGTTGCTGAGGTTTGAAGAATCATTCAACTGAATATCGTAGTTAGGTCTGCTTCTGGGAATATCTTGATAAGAATTCCAGACTTGAGACGTCACGAACGGATCTGACTGAATCCCAAACATCTGCTCATTATGTGTGGATGAAGGGGCATTAAGATTGTCTAATGATTTAGCACCATATAAATTAGGATAAGTCTGCACACCCGAACTATACGACGGTAGACTTTCTATACTCGGTTGCCCCCAATCCGGCTCGTGAACTGAAAAAAAAACTTGATATACATATTTTAATGGCAAAAATATAAATTCACCCAAATTATTGTTATTTAACATTTTTGCAAAAAATAGTGCTTTCTTTGTCACCTTGTCTGTAAAATTGTATCAAAGTCACCTTGGTGTGTGTGTGTGTGTGTGTGTTTTTATATAGGATAGGGTTACAAACGAGCACACAGTCCTCCTGATGGTAAGTGGTTGCTGTAGCCCATAGACATCTACATCTATCCTCGATTACGAATAAAATGTGCGTTGTCACCCGTGAGGACTAAGATGGAATACCTCGTTTCCAGAAAAAAGGGTCTCCGGTGTTCACTTTACGTTTGTAGAGAACCCGAGATCTTTTTTACTGGGAACGAGGCATTCCATCTTACTCGTCAGGGGTGACAATACATCTCCATTTTGATTCTTAATCGAGTAAAGATGTAGGTGTCTATGGGCCACTGGCCACAGCATCAACATACCATCAGGTTGACTGTGTGCTTATTTGCCACTCTTATTCTATAAAATAAAAACATAACACACATCCTATAAACAAGAGTATAGAGCTTTCCAGGAATGTAACAGTTCTATGTGTAACTGCAAAAATTTCATATTTTGGATGTATTCTTCGCCACTAGTCGGTCGCCAGAGCTTCGTCGGTCAATCAGCAGAGCCGACATTTAAAAAAGGTTAGCTAATTCTCCCTTACACCACATAACAGGCTATAGTTTGCGTAAATACCCTTTATAGGACACCACACTAGCGGTATTATTTTTCAAATATTAGTCAAATTTAATAGTTAAGTTTAAAATATAAATACTGATATACACTTTTTGCAGTTTTTAAAAACACGCGTAAATAAGTTATCTACATTTATTTGAAAATATCCAAAATTGAATGTGATTTATTGACAACAACTGTTAGAACCATTAAGATCCTTCTGGCATTATCCATCGTCGTGTCTTAGGACAAATTACGAGACAAAATGGGATGGTGTGTAATTTTATGCTACCACAACACGGCTAAAAATTTATATTGTTTATATTTATTCATCACGTGATCTCAAGCCACGTGGGTCAAAATAGTCAACTAAGGGGAAGGGGTTCAGAACATATTTTTTTGTCTTCGATGGACGGTTGCAACACGTCTTCTATATACGTCTAAGAATGTAAAAAATCAACCCGGCCACGGGAAGTATTTTTTAAATAGTATGAGAGAAGAGAGATATTGCAGGGCAGCGAATATGGCAAGTCTTCCTTACTATGAGAGAATCACTGTGACTGTTTACGGGCTAATCACGAGGATACTCACCAATTTCAGGCACATCGATTGGTTCATCAAGTATAGACACGGCCCTATCGTTGAGAGGTTTTTTGGCAGGTGAATTCAGTCTTGTTGGCGGCAAATCCAAGTCTATTAATAAGTCTTCCCTTACTGTAATGAAAAGATCCAACATTTAGGCATTTTAATGTTTCACAAATAGCGTCGGTACATACATAATTTATCTTAAAAATACTACTTTTTTAAATTAAAGTGACAAACAAACGTACAACCCGCTAGTTATAAGTTGGTACTGAGTACTTGCACACTTATATTCAACTTCAAAAAAGGAAGGCTACAGATGGGTTATCACCTCTTAGAACTAAAGTGTAATAAATACCTCATAGGCTGTAATTATACTCATTCTCTTTACCCTTCAAACCAGGAAACAGCAGTTACTTCAAACACTGCTATTTGGTAGCATAAATTAATGGGTAAGAGGGTGGTACCCAGATATTCCTAAGCAGCGGCTTAGTAAAGTTAGTAAGTCAATAGTCGTACAGTAAGTCACAAAAACTTAGACATGACAAAGCAGTGTTATTAAAGGATAGTGGCGAACTCTCAAACAAATTTTAGTAGACATTTTTTTCTTGCGTCTACAAATACAAAATATGTAAAATACAGAGTTTCAAAACCTGAACATTTCTCTCTTAGGTCATACTATTGCAGAAAGTCAGGAATTAAAGATATTCCAGTTTAAACAAAATTCACATCAGATTAGGCTGTATGGTAACAAACGCCTTAATTGGCAAATCGTTACAACAACAACTAGTCAATATAATTTTCATATATGTTTATATAGGATAATTTTACCTGCACAGAGGAAATCCTTAAAGAGCACATAAGAGCGCATCTATTTATACTAATATATAGAAGATTTCTGAATAAAATACACGTCAAACTCGGCTGTATGGTATAAGACCTTTGCCTGTCTTAACTGGACGAATCGTGACAACTACGAAAAAGTAGTCAATTGAGTTTTGAATTGTGTTAGGTATTGTGTATGATGATTTTTTTCCAGACTTCGATAGGCTATAAGCTTGATTTGATGCGCTTATTAATTCCGTCAACAATTTGCCACAACAACTAGTCAATTTAATTTTAAATTATGTATGATGATTTTTTCAAGATTTCGATAGACCATAAATAAAAACTCGAGCAATATAATTCTGTTCTGCGCAGATGGCTAGCATCCGTTTAAACCGGCTGCCGTGACCGTATTTTATGGGGCACTTGTAAAATTGCTGTGAGAGATATTCATTTTTATTCCTTTGAAGTTGCTTGTTGTTGTCCACAGGCTGCAGTGTCCTCTTAACGACAAGCTCGGTTGTATACACTTATATAAAAATATCAGCGCATATTGTAACATAGATAATCAAATGTCTACCTTTCCTGCTACAACAATCTAAACTAAGGGTAAAGTCGCAATAAATATATCCGCGTTCTATATATTATATATGACATATTTAATCTTGGTAGAGCCATTCAGAAGCTATTGAAACACAAATGCGTCGACTCCACCGAGGAAGGACGACATCCTTCAGAATACCAGATTAAAATAGCAGCTTAAAGTTCACAGCTCATTAGAGCCACCCGGCATCCGACTCTCACCGCCTCGCCTCGAGCGGTTCGTATTCTTCGTATGGACTTGTACGGGCCTGCGCTCACTACATCAACTCCGTAACATCACCGGATCGCCTCGCTCGCGAGGAGTCCACGCGCGGACTGCGAGTGGACCACTCGATGATAGCTCGCTGTTGGCATGCTTGCCTCGCGTGAAGCGCGAGTTGGCAACGCACGGTTCAAGCGAGTGCGATGCGGTGCTCTCCACCAACTCTTCATTTCGAGCCTTCCTTTCGAATGTGTCGGACGCATTGTTGTTTGTTTTTAAAATGAACAAAGGAAAACTTATAGAAGAAGTTCGGAAGTATAATTTATTGTATGATTTAAGGGTAAGGGTCACTCGATGATCACGCGAGGTTCACTGGTGACAACGCGGCGTCCGTGGTCCACCTTTCGACTACGAGTGGACGCCTGGCGACGAGGCGGTGAGGGTCGGGTGCCGGGTGGCTCCAATGAGCTGTGACCCTAATTCTATTGTTTTGTATGGTGACTATAGAGAATCGAAGATCAATTTTTACAGATACGAGACATTTTGTCTTAGTCCTCAGGGGTGACAATGCATCTACATTTTTATTCTTAGTCGATGATAGATGTAGTTGTCGATCGGCTACATCATCTACAGCTTCAGCTTTAGCACAGTCTTCTTTTGTTATAGTTCGTCAAACTTATTCTATAAATAATGACAAGACACTGACCCCAAAGATTCTGAATCTAAAATACCTGGAAAAATCGCTAGAATCCAGGTTTTGTCCGAAAGGTTAGAACTGCATCCGCCTATTTGCTTTCTATGTGTGGCTGATATGGCAAAACCTCTTCACACTACATCTAAAGACTATATCGTGTAGTGAATGAAAACGTAACAGCTTATTTACCTATACTATTTACCAGTTGAAATTTAGTCGCACCCCTAATCTTACCTTGATTCAAACTCTTGGAATGGTTATCTCTGGCCTCCCTGGCGATGCGTTGAGCTTCAAGTGTCGCGGCCCGGTCATTAATCAGCTTGTTATAGTTAAAGTGTTTGCTGCCCGAGTTTCCGGCACGAGTACTGGACGGCTGCGTCGACTCGATCGTTCGTCGTTTACGGAGAACTACCGCCGAGTCATCCGATATACCGTTCGTTGGGGACGATGATGTTAGAGATTGGGCTATAACAAGATATTAAGAAATAAAGTGTTATAAAGGTGTTATTGACGTGCAGTATATATTAAAAACTGCGATTGCCAACTTGTCTGCTCAGCGTGACAACTATGGCCAATACGAGCCCCACTGCGAGGCAATCTATTAGGGGGGGCCTATGTTAAGCAGTTGATGAGCTGTTAATAAATACATTTATGAAAGCCATCAAACAGCCCACGCACTCATGGATCCCGGACTTTTTACAGAATAAATATAAAAATATTTTAATCATCAACCGAATTATCATTCAGAATTATCCCTAATATACTTCTCACTGACCGCATTATATAAGGTTGGGGAAGAGTTTCTTCGTATATTTATTACAGATAATATGTTGTAGTATAATTAGATAAACCGAATTTTCCGCAAAAATCTAGGGATATCGCGAAAATACGGATAATTAGATATTGGCTATGACATTTCATGCTCAGCCCCGCAGGTTTGGCTTTTTGGTCGCCTTCTGCGACCAGCCTCAGCCGCTACGGCTCGCACGGGTACCTGCAACCTGCAATTTGCTACGGCGCGGCGGGCGGGGGCACTCTGTGCACTCCCTCCGCGCCTATGTCTTTACAAACAAACACACTCTAGGGGTAGGGGTAGGGCAGACAAGATTACGTGGAGTCGTGACGTGCTGATTTAGTTTTAGAACAGATTCGACCAATCGTCTAATTATCCGTGTTTTCGCAATATCCTAGATTATTGTGGAAAATGCGGTTTATCCAATAATTCTACAACATAAACAAATTCAAGACATTTTTTTTAACTTTAACTACATTTAATTATAATATATATGTGCCAATTTTTTCGATAACTTGTTGCCATCTTGAAAGTAGTGAACCGATCGCGTTGATGTACAAATCTTGGGATTTTTGATCAAAAAAATGCGACAAGCAGTTTTGACAGTCCTCTCTTGATGTTAACAACTAACCCAAATAATTCTGAAGGGACCGAAACACTTAAAAATATGAGGTTGCAAGGTGAGAACTATATGGTGGATGCATTAACACTTCCCTACCAAGCTCTCTCAATTTTTGAAATAATACTAGTTTTTACGGAATTTATCGCGTATATTTAACTTTTTAAATACCCGACGTTTCGAACGCTTTACAACACTCATGGTCACGGGCGGGACTGAGATGTTCAACGTCCATATGTCATAGTTAACCGCGGTTACCATAGATTAAAATTTAACTTTTGTTCCGATCTATGCAGTATGAACTTATGGTATCTTGAAGTCTTGCAGTTGTATGCTTGGGTTGGGATTTAATTTTATTTATTATAGGATCCCAAGCAGATGGTAGCACCCAGCCATCTTCTCTATTGAAATTAGGATGTTTTTTGATTTCAATAGCCTCGCGAATCATCCTTGGAAGGAATCGGTGTTCTTTAGCGAGGATTTGCGGTCTATCAAATCTGATGTAGTGACGGGGGCGATTCTGAACGTGTTCACAGACTGCAGACTTCCCGGAGCGTCGATTCTTCACATCAGCTATATGTTCTTTAACGCGGGTTTTTATTGATCTTTTAGTTTGTCCTATGTAGGAGAGACTACATTCACAAGCTTGATTGTGAATATGGAATGGTGGTATGACATATGGACGTTGAACATCTCAGTCCCGCCCGTGACCATGAGTGCTGTAAAGTGTTCGAAACGTCGGGTATTTAAAAAGTTAAATATACGCGATAAATTCCGTAAAAAACTAGTATTATTTCAATGTGTAGTGTTCGCGTAAATATAAGAAATCTCTCAATTTTTGCTAAATGGCCAAATAAATGTGTTGGCGTTATCATGATGAAAGACAACTTCTTTTCTGTCGATCAATTCCGGCCGTTTTTTCTCAATTTTTTCCTTGAGTCTCATTAATGTTTTGACCGGCGGAAAAGCTCATAATAAACGATGCCCTTCCAATCCCACCATACACACAGCATCACCTTATTGCACTCACAGTCTGTGAAGCTTGACTACCCTTTAACCATGATCTTTTTCGCACGTTCTTGTCGTAGGTGGTCCACTTTTCATCACCAGTGATCAATCTTTTCAAAAATGGTTTGGTTTCATTGCGTTTCAAAGGATAATCGCAAATAAGTACACGATTTATTAGGTTTCTTTAAGCTCTTGTGGTACCCAAATATCGAGCTTTTTTGTACAGCCAGATTTTTTCAAATGGGTAAAAACTGTTTTGAGGTCAATCCCCAATTCTTCGACTACGTCGTAACTACTAAATATTATTAATAATATAATAAAAGTTGAGCAAGGTTATTAAATTAATATACCGATCTTGCTCAACTTTTTCAAAAATGGCATCGACTTTATCCGTATGAGGGCAACCAGGGCGAGCTGCATGTTTGACATCAAAATTCCCGGACTGAAAACTATTGAACCAACTTTGTGCTACTCATACTGACACAGCATTATATCGTCAAAAAATATTTATAATGCGCCTTGAGTCGCATTTTTCGCTTTTTTGTAATAAAACTTCCGAATTATCGAACTTCTTCGTTAGATTCACTCATTTTGACGGACAGAAAAACAATTGAAAAATTGCGGGAAAATGTTTTCTACTTTTATTTTATTTTTCTTAATAGCCTATATGCACTGATGTTAAGAGCAGCAAGATACAAACGAAATACGAAGAAACTTTTTACACGACATGAAAGACATATAGAAGATACAACAATTATTAGTCCTACAATCGTTATAGGTAACGTGGTAATTCAGCATTTAAAATTGCAGTTAACCTTTTCGTTCGTGTCAATAGAAATCGGACCAGGGTTATTCGCGTACTGTAAAGTTTACAGCGAGCCAATTAAATTTTTAGATAACTATTTTAATAGCTGATTCATCACATGCTCAGAGACGAAGAAAAACTTCGTGAGGAAACCTGTATGTCATATGTAAAAAACGAACGAAATGTGCGCTAAACTTTTTCCGAAAATAGGCTTATGCCCAGCAATACTAATTATACGTGGTAGAGCCATGCTGCATTATATTAGTAGTATAGTTGTAGCACGAATGGGTCGGCTCGACCGGGAAAGGACCATGCTCTCATAGAATACCAGCGTGACACAGTAGCTTAATGCTGCTGTGTTTCGTATGGTGAGTGTAGAGAACCGGATACCCTTTTTACTGGAAACGAGGCATTCCATCTTAGTCCTCACGGGTGACAACACATCTGCATGTTGATTCGTAATCGAGGATAGATGTAGATGTCTATGGGCCACAGCAACCACTTACCATCAGGTGGACTGTGTGATAGTTTGTCACCGTATCCTATTTAAAAAAAAACCATGTATATAGGCGGTCACCATCGGTGAAGTAATTTAGAAGATACACGTCGGGTACTTGTTACGTCTAAAAAAAAATTAAGTTGCAGCCTATATACGTTTCACTGCTGGGCACAGGCCTCCCCTCATTTCTGAGAGGGTTTTAGGGCAAGGAAGTGTCCGCCATGCTGCCCCAATGCGTGTTGGCGAATTTCACATGTCTTGGAAATATTTTTTTACTTATTCCTCAGATATGCAGGTTTCCTCACGATGTTTTCCTTCACCGCCGAGCACGTGGTAAATCAGCACTTAAAATTGCAATTAACAATTTCATTGGTGCCGGCGGGAATCGAACGCGGGTTACTCGCGTTCTGTTATATTTACAGCGAGTGTTAACCATCTGAGCTACCACGGCTCTTGTTGTTACTTGCTAACTTGTTACGTCTGATAGTGATATATTATGAGACTCAACGACTATACATTTACAACAAAAGTTACAATAGGCTGACCATAGAACTCAAATAACTGACAACTGATGGAGAAGAAAGGTTCTCGAGTAGAAGCTACGTACAGGTAAATGGAGGTTTGGGCGACTTAAATGTAATATTAAAAGTAGGTGCGCGATATACAAGCTTCCATTAATCACAAAGTTTTAATATTTTTTGTATAGTTACAAGACTTCCTGCTTCATGACGAATTCTTAGATATATGTTATCGATGATACCAATCGAAACAAAACTTACAAAGGTGTGTTCTTCGAAGAATATGATAACTAAATACACAAGTTTATAGGCGCAGCGTACAATAATTTGAAGTAGGTAATCGTAAACTCCTATGGCTTCTGCCTATTACTATTCCTACAATTTGTTGAAACGCGTGTGGTCTTATGAAAAAAAAAACGTGGATTATTGGTAGGCTTGGGTTTAAGTAAGTCTTAGACACTAAAAACGTCCTTTAGCCGCGGCGCCAGTGTTCGGGAAACTTGATATTTGCTGTCAAATTCCATATCTTACATTGTTAAAAGTTAAAGTTACAGCCTATATACGTCTCACCTAGCAGCACAGGCCTCGTCTAATTTCTGAGAGGGTTTCAGGGCAAAGAAATGTCCACTACACATGACACTGGACATTGACTTCACACACCTTCGAAATATTTTTGAAGTGAAAACTTTAGCGGCGTTGTACACGTTTTTGTAATGGGTAAAAAATGTTAAACTCGGGTCAGGACACGTGACCCTGATCGAAAATTCGTAAGACGGATGGAGAGAGAGAGACAGCCGGCGCGGCGTAGGAGAGGAAGTATCCCCCTCTCTTTCTAGGGCGCGGCGAAAATGTATGCCTGCGCCTGCTGTTTCATTTAGGCGGCGCAGGGCTCTTGCGCGAATGTTCGTGTGTGATAATTAAAGCAATTCGTGCAAAATTATTCCCTAATCATTCCAAAATATAAAAAAGCACAACGTTAATATTCAAGTTTTCACTTCTGCCGGCACTCCCGGAGTACAACCCGTCGTTTTTTTTTTATTTCTCATACATGCAGGTTCCTTCACGATGTTTTCCTTTACGGGCGAGCACGTGGTAAACCAGGACTTAAAATTGCAATTAACAATTTCATTGGTGCTGGCGGGACTCTTGCATTGTAGTTTGCATATTTTCCCCTGGCATTTTCTCTTGAAACTGACCCTAGTTTTAAACCTGAGACTACAAACTTCGTTTTGTAATAAGACGGGTGAAGTTTTACTTCCATATATTGCATAATTGAATTAGACACGCCGGTGATAAAGTATCCGCTTACATAAAGATTAGCGATTGTCAAGGTCTAGTGTTAACTTACAATGCTAAGTACTATTAAACGCGACATATTAAGTGTCTTTGAGTTATAAAATATACTCAGCCAATGTAATCGATACTTGTAAATATTAGTACGTTTGTTAAAAAAATTATGTTGTACATTTGATGTATAGGCGATGTGAAAGAACGGTTTCCTGTCGTGGTAACTCAGCACTGATATGCGGCGTTGAGGACCGCGGAATCAAATAATTGTTCTAGGTCTACGGTCTGGGTAACGTTTCTATTAACAAAAAAGAAGCGAGGGAGGTGTGTCAGGACCGTACCAAATGGAAGTCCGTTCTCTGTCTACCTCCTAGGCAACAGACGTGAAAAGAAAACCATGCAATTACGCATAAAATACTAAAACCTCTAAAGTTTCATTCATCGCCTTTATAATTAGAGGCGAAAATAGTCAAATAAAATGCACAAAAGGTTTTTATGAACTTTCAATAAGTTGTACTGTATTCACGAGATAAACGTGATATATAAATAAAGCTATGTGCTTCTACTGCGGGGCTCTGATTGTCTAATTGAAGTCGAGATCAATGTTCATCGACATCGACTGAATCTTAGAGATCTTTCAATACCGGTAGCATATTTCGACATTTATTCTGAGAGCGTTGAGTAAGTATAAATTATATTCAATATTTTTTTTATAGGATAGGGTGACAAGCGAGCACACAGTTCACCTGATGGTAAGTGGTTGCTGTGGCCCATAGACATCTACATCTATCCTCGATTAAGAATCAAAACGCAGATGCGTTGTCACCCGTGAGGACTAAGATGGAATGCCTCGTTTCCAGTAAAAAGGTCTCCGGTTCTCTACACTTACCAATATGAAACACAGCAGCATTAGGCTACTATTTTACGCTGGTATTCTGTGAGAGCGTGGTCCTTCCCTGGTCGAGCCGACCCATTCGTGCTGCAACTATACTACTAATATAACTGCAGCATGGGTCTACCACGCAAAATCGTTGCACGCCGGGGCGACATCTAATACCAACTTAAGGCGAGAATTTCCTACGATAAAATGCCTTTAGCGCTCCCTTCGCCGCTGCATACATGTTTGTCCAGTACAAAATAAGCGAGCGACATTCGGCGAACAAAAATTTACAAACACCAATTCAATTCACTCTACCACATATTAATCGATGATAATGATGAACGCGTTATTTTAACCCGTGATATTACTCAGGCATCCATTATTAAAGTCACTCGAAAGTGAAACGTAACGTGACGAGTATATCGTAATAGGTACCGATACACAATATGTAACAACGCAGTAAGCAGGCCATATTAGTCTACGTACAATACAACCAACTACAGTACTTGCATAATTATTATTAGCTGATTGTTTGCATAAAAGATATTTCATTAAACGCTTTAACTAAGTAAAGAAATATGCGAGATAAAATATAAACCAAATGTTAACTAGAATTGTGAAAAGAAACAGTATTTCTATTATATAACAGTATTCTATGTAAATAATTTATTGGTACAGATTTAAAAAAAAATAACTTTAGGAAATTCTTACTAAAGCTATGATTACTGTTCGAGAATTGAATTTGAGTCCCAAAGTCAAAATTCAACTTTAATTATTATTTTGTAGATCGTGATCCTGCCCCGGTCGAGTCGACCCATTTGCGTTACAGTTAACATTTAATTTACTACTAGCTTTCCAGGCAGACGTTGTTCTGCCCTTTTCGACGACCCTGTCATGTCCTATTAAAAATCCTTAAATTCGTAAAAAAAAATTGTGGGTCACTCATGGGCAAAAAAACTATCCTATCTCTCAAGTTGGATCAAACTGCACACGGTGTGCAAATTTGATTGAAATCGGTTAAGTAGTTTAGGAGTTCATCGCGGACAAACAACGTGACACGTAATTTATATAATATATTAAGATATAGAATAAAAAATATTTGTGGTCCTTACAAACTCGTCCTATGGGAGCATCAAAAGCACAAGGTCATCAAATGTAAAATAATTTATATATAATATATTAAAATATAGAATAAAAAATATTTGTGGTCCTTACAAACTCGTCCCATGGGAGTATCAAAAGCACAAGGTCATCAAATGTAAAATAATTTTGATCTGATAGCTAGATTATAATTATGTACATTTAACAAAGAACAGTAATTATATCGTCGCCAGTCTAGATTTTAAAATAATTAGAACTCGTCCAATTTTTGCTAATGTGTATTTACAAACTAGCAACACGCCCCGGTATCACGTTTTTTTTAAAATAATAATCAATGACCATTTTTTATCAATTATTTAATTTCACAAAAGAAATCTCCAAATGTTTTGGATAAAATACAACTTCAATGATCCCTGACAGAGGGATCTCATATAGCAGTGTTCAAAGAAGAACTTGCGAACGAATTGCATATGTAAAAGGTCTCTGCACGTTGGGTACCGACAATGTTAACCAACGAGCAAAAGAAAAACCGAGTCAACATTTAAATCCAAGCAGATCAAGAAAATTTTATTGTCACGTTTCGTGACCATGGACGAGACCTAAATCCATCGTTTTGATCCTGAAACCAAACAACAAACAAATAGTTTAGAAACAAGCCTCCTCAACTTGGGACGTTGAGGGTATAATTGTGGCGAAATATTTGGAAAAGGAAGCCACTATTTTGGGCTCTTAAAACCCGGGACAATTAAGAAGATTACGAGAGGCTATCACGAAAAAAAGACGCAGCAAACTGCGACCCGGAGTATTCACCAAGACCACGCCTCGGTTCACAAAGCCGCAGTTGCGATGGCTGCCGTTCAAGAAACGAGATTTGAACTCCTCGAACACCCGCCCTATTCGAGAGATCTAGCTACGAATGACTTCTATCTATTTCCTCGGCTCAAGGAACACCTTCGAGTCACGAAAATTGTGGACGATAGCGAAGTGATGGAAGCTGTTGAGGCTTTTTTGGAGGGTCGAGATAAAGAATTTTGTCTAAGCGAATTCTGGGTTCAGAAAAAATAAAGACTAAACGTATTGTTTGTTAGGAGACTATGCAAAAAATATATAATATTTTTAACTGTAGTCACCGTGTTTAATATTCATTATCATTACTTTTGGATCAACCTTTGTATAAACCTAATATCTCGACTAAAAAATCTCACTGCCAACAAAATCAGTATTTACGAAATATTCGTGCTAAGACCGAGTGTTACGTATTAAATGAATTAACGCAATCAACAGAACGCGTTACGTTCATTTGTACAGTCAAAACATTATGAAGTACTTGTTTATGTTTTTTTTTTTGTTTATGTTTAGTATAATAATTGTTTGAGTTACTTTCCATACAAAAATATTTACGAAGCAAAAGAAAACATAACATTTCTCGAATCCTTTGTCTACTTTTCAATATTCTACCATATCTAAAAAAATGTTTTACTTTTGTTCATTTTCCAAATGTACCATACTCCAAATACTAGAACACTGTTAAAATTCTATCCTCATTTTTTTTTAACAGAGTACAATTGTAGAATCCACTTTTTTATATAGGATAGGGTGCCAAACAAGCACACAGTCCACCTCATGGTAAGTGGTTGCTGCGGCTCATAGACATCTACATCTATCCTCGATTACAAACCAAAATGCACATGCGTCGTCACCCGTGAGGACTAAGATGGAATGCCTCGTTTCCAGTAAAAAGGTTCTCCGGTTCTCTGTACTCACCTACGAAACACAGCAGCATTAAGCTACTATTTTACGCTGGTATTCTGTGATAGCGTGGTCCTTCCCCGGTCGAGCCGACCCATTCGTGCTACAACTATACTACTAATATAGCTGCAGCATGGCTCTACCATGTATAAAAACACTTCCCTCTACAATTCACTATACAAAAACAGTATATATGTTTCAAATACTTGGGGTGGCTGGGATCTACCTTCGATCTCCACAGGGCACGATTCGACCATGTCAGTCGTATAGGGGGCAGGCTTGCTTCCTACCCTCCTGGTAGTATGCATTTTTAGTCCCTGTCGAAGCCCAACGAATCCAACTTTTAGCGTCCCACATTGCCACCTATGCAGAAACCGATGGAACACTGGCTCACTGAGATAGCAAATTTATTTGCATCTCTGTTTGCGCAATTTTCATCTAGATGCTGGCTCTAAACAACCGCCAACTCTGCCTCGGTGTGATTCTTCAATGCCGAAAGTCAGGTATGTGGAGCTTTGCAAAACCTAGATGTGAAAAAAGCCAGTGGACATGATGGTATTCCTGCAACGGTACTTAAGCATTGTGCGCCTGAGTTGTTTCCTGTTCTGACGCGCCTGTACTGCCTCTCTCTTCAAACTCGAATAGTGCTCAAATCTTGGAAGCTTGTCGATGTGCAACCAGTACCCAAGAGGAGTCGTGCTGATCCCTATAATTATCGACCAATCGCCATCACCTTTTTTTTATAGAAGAGGGGGCAAACGAGCATGCGGCTCACCTGATGTTAAGTGACTACCGCCGCCCATGATCAACCGCAACACCAGGGGAATTGCGGGTGCGTTGCCGGCCCTTTAGAAAGGAGTAAGCTCTTTTCTTGAAGGTCCCCAGGTCGTATCTGTCCGGAAAAATCGCTGGTAGTAAACTATTCCACAGAGAGGTTGTACGCGGAAGAAAACTCCTCTTGAAACGTACAGTTGTGGACCGCCAAGCATCCAGACGGTGTGGATGGTATCGGGACGTTTGACGTGTAGTGCGTTCACGAAATTTGGCGGCTGGGATTAATCCGAACAATTCCTCAGAGCACTCTCCATGGTATACATGCGAAAGAAAATGCAAAGAGATGCAACATCTCTTCGCAGTGCCAGTGAATCGAGCCGATCGGAAAGCACTCGGTCGTCGACGATTCGAGCCGCTCTGCGCTGGATGCGGTCAAGTGGAAGGACAGCAGCGTACTGGGGAGCCCCAGCCCAAAGATGGGAACAGTATTCCATGTGCGGCCGAACCTGCGCCTTGTAAAGTTGCAGGCGGTGTGCCGGCATGAAATACTGTCCCGCTCTGCTGAGCACGCCAAGCTTTTTAGAGGCCAATTTGGTCTTCTCTTCCAAGTGACCACGAAACTGCACGTCACTCGATATGTCGACGCCGAGGATTCCGATACTGGCTGAGGCAACAAGGGGGAGTGCCTTGAAAATGAGGAGGGTTTCTGGGGGTTAAACTGGACTAGATTTAGTCGCCCCAATTCGAGACTCTGTTCAGCAAAGACTCGACTTCAGACACAAGTTTGTCCCGGCACTCGGAGACGTTTTCCCGAGAAATATTGGCTCGGCCGGTGTAAAGAGCATCACCAGTGCTGTCAATCTGCATAGCAATAAATGTTACGAGTTTGCAACATATCATAGATATGCAGAAGAAACAGCGTTGGCGATAGCACGCAGCCTTGTGGAACACCAGCGTTAATAGGCTTGCAATCGGAGCTTGCACCGTCTACAACGACCTTGATGCCCCGATCTGCAAGAAAGCTGGTGATCCAATCGCACAATTTCTCGGGAATCCCATAGGAAGGGAGCTTCGAAAGAAGCGCTTTGTGCCAAACCCGATCGAAGGCCTTCGCAATGTCCAAACTAACGGCCAATGCCTCCCCCCTGGACTCTACTGCCTCCGCCCATCTGTGAGTTAGGTAGACCAGAAGATCACCAGCTGACCGACCACAGCGAAAACCGTATTGGCGGTCACTAATCAGCTGGTGATCCTCAAGGTACCTCATGAGCTGGCAGTTTACAATGGACTCCATTGTTTTGGAGAACAAGGAGGTGATGGCGATAGGCCGGTAGTTGGACGGGTCTGAGCGGTCGCCTTTTTTAGGGATCGGGTGGACGAAAGCCGTCTTCCATGATTTTGGGACTACGCCTAGGGAGTAGGAGTACCGGAAAAGACGCGTTAAAACCGGTGCCAACTCTGGAGCACACGCCCTCAGCACAATTGGGGGGATTCCGTTAGGCCCACTCGACTTGTAGATGTCCAGGGAGAGTCCTTTGCGAACCGAGCGCTGTGTGAAATGCACTTCCGGCATGGAGCACTCACACCGCGGGATGGTCATTGAGAGTCGAGTTGGACGCAAAGAAAGAGCCTAAAAGATCGGCTTTCTCCTTTGCGGTATGGGCCAGTGAGTCGTCCTCCCTGTGCAGAGATGGAAGAGATGGCTGACAGAAATTCCCCTGGACAGCCTTGGCGAGAGACCAGAATGCACGGGTTCCAGAAGGAAGGCGAACTAGTTTCTCGCCAATTCTGCCTATGTGCTCTGATTTTGCCTTGGCAATGACTCTTTTGAAGACTTCCATACTCTTTAAAGTTATGGAATGGATAGTGAACAGTAAGCTGCTGACAAACTTTGAAACAAATGACCTCCTCAGTCCAATATTGCTTTCGCCGGGGCCGGTCCACTAGCGATCTTCTTGTGTATGTCACGCACTTTTGGGGCGAGGCCATCGAGAAGAACGACGAAGCTCTAGCAGTTTCACTCACGCAAGTCTGCTGAGTAAGCTTCCTGCCTACGACATCCACGCCGAATTTCGCAATTGAATATCTGCCTCTCTGAGTGAACGGTTGATCAGGGTAGTCAAGATGGCTGCTCTTCTGACCTAATGCATATTAATGTCGGAGTTCATCAGGCGTCTATTCTTTCTGCGACTCTTTTCCTGCTGCACATCAATGACCTACCTTTACCAGGTATTGTTGGGTATGCAGATGACAGCACAGTCACAGAGAGATTCATGTCCAGTGCAAAAGATGGAGGGGCAGTAATACATTAAATTAGAGAATATTAAATAAATAAATTTCTTTGCTGCTTATTCCTCTGCTACTGTACTGCTGGGCCCAGGCCTCCTCTCTTTTCAGAAAATGTTTTGGTGAAAGATGTTTGCGCTGCTCAAATGCGTGTTCTCATGTCCTCGAAAATATTTTATCCCTGAGACATGCCAGTTTTCTTATGTTATCCTTCACCATAGAGCGTGCCGTAAATCAGGATTTAAATTTATAAAGGTTGGTTACGTAATGTGAAATTAAAGTCAACATTTTTCTTATGGCAGTATCATTATCACAATATGAATAACTAACAAAAAGGTTTAAAAAATTAAATAAAAGCGATGTAAATAACTCACCCTTTTTGATTGGAGAGCTACTTTGGACTTTTTTTGTTGACTGTACATTTTTGCTTTTTCCGATGTTCACTAGTGTACTAGAAAATAATAATAAATATGACTTCAATATTTTGTTTTTAATTTATAATACAAATTTTAATTTTTAAAGTAGGTCAGTCAGCCTTAGTGGCTTTAGAGAATCCATAACCTCATTTGAAGAAAGTGGGAACATTAATGTTGTAAGAAGTAACTATGGGAAATCCTAGATAAAGGAACACAGAGAGTTTTTGTTTACTGTTTGACTTTGGCTATAGGCTATAGTCGACTTCTACTTTTTATTAAAAATTAATTTTTATACACTCCTGTTAAACTTTTAGGTTTTTATTGTAGCAATATTTGTAGTATAAATTTTAATCTTCAGTGACAATACTCACTCACTCTAGGATGTTATTAAAATTAATATTTAGTCTAATCCCCATAACTATTTTTCTTAAGGCGAGAATTGCCATATATAGTGACAAAAAATTACTTTATATGAAACGTTTTTGCTTATTATCAGTAAGGAAGGGACTTTAATAATGTAGATGATGAAGAATCTTAATTCAAAAACATGGCAATTAAATTATGTTTTTTTATCCTGATTAATAGGAATTATTGTAAAAATTAATTTGATAAAGAATTTAATTGAGTATATAAAATCTAGAAATAAAAATATCAATAAAAATCTCACCTGGGTAAAAGTCCGACTTCAAGTGTTCGCTGATTCTGACCCTTCCACCAATGCAGTTCTGGTCTCTTGTCAATCAAAATAATCGCATCACCTGCCTCAACAGTCATCTGACCCTGTTTATGATAGCTAAAATAAAATAAAACAAACTATGATGCAGGCGATAAAAATTGTCATAGCAATAAGGCTGTTGACTATGTAAAAATTTGAAAAAATGTGTATTTGGAAGGTTGAAATTAGATTTCTATAAATTATGCTCCTTTTCATGACAGATGCAATAAAAACAATATTTAAGAAATAGAATTTTTAATATATATACAATATCACCCAATATCTAAAAACCCCACCTCTATTGAATAGTACAGGGTATCAGAACCTTTTAAAAATGTCAAGAAATATCTTGGGTTTAATTGTGCGGAACTTTTTCGAAAATTAAAAAAAAATTGGCAGCAAAAACAAATCAAGCATTAACATGCTTTAATGCATTTATGCAACATACAAAATGTAATACAATTTAGACAAACCTAAAAACTTTAGAAAATACTTGAACTAGCAATGAAATGACTAAAAGTTGATAATAAGAGACCAATTTAATAAATAAATAACATGCACTTTCTCTACTAATCCTTTACATAGGTAAACACATAATTCCATGTTCCTACCTCAATGCCGCAATAGCAGTTTCATATTTGTTGGTCTCCATGTACCGCTGTATACCAGCAAAGGTGGGCCTTTCTTTAGGATTAAGGTCCCAGCACTGCATCATCAGCATGTACACGTCAGGTGGGCAAGCCGTTGGCGCTGATAATCGTTGACCTTCCCTCATTATCAGACGAAGAATCTCCGAACCATTTAAACCTAATAAATTGAACAGCAGTTGAAAACATAAGAAAAAATTATTTGTTGCTATACCTAGAAATCTATTTAGATCTTGAATCATGTCTTTAGTTTATACTTGAGTGTCATAATCTATGCAAACTTTACAAATTCTTGAAAATCTAGTGTTATAATAAGATGTTTGTAAAAAAAATTTTTAATAGATTCAATTATATAAACACTTACCCATCCATGGCTCCTCACCAAAGGAATACATCTCCCAAAGAGCAACAGCGAACATCCATACGTCAGAGGCATGCGAAAACTGTCGTGAACGTAACGATTCTGGAGCACACCAAGGGAATGGAACTCTTCTTCTTTCACTCATTACATAACAATCGTCGGCATCCGGTAATGCTCTCATAAGTCCAAAATCACCAATTTTTACCTAAGTCAACAAAAATTAAAATATTATTCTTACCATTTCAGAACAATATTAAATAGTTTAAATATAGATAGATAGCTTCACTTAGCCAGACTTGTATTTGCTAATTTATCATCATCATTACAACCCATTACAAATCCACTGCTGAATGTTAACATAGGCCTTCCCCAAGGAATACCACAAAGCGAAGTCCTGAGCCACCTGCATCCATCCTATATCTTTTACCACATTGTAACTCTAACTAGTAGAAAGCTGCCCTACACTTAGCTTAATGGCAAAGGCTGCGACTTGTGAACCTTTCTTCCCCATCTAAAATCCCCATCTCTGGTGAATCCCCTATTAGTTCTCGGTCCTTCAAGCTATATGGTCAGCATATTGAAGTAATACAATTCAGAAGTTTATAAAAGTAAGCACACAACACATATAACAGCACTATTGTAATATGTTGTGAAATAGTGAAGTGGATTAAATAAAACCCAACCAAAAAATTGTATCACACACCTTCCTTTTTCATATATATGTGGTACTATAGCAAATAAGCCTACATACTGGTCAACCTAATAGTAACAATGTTACTATAGTGAGAATTTGTCAGAAATAATATACTATGTGACCAAAACAATTAGGCATATGACAGCTAAGACATCATTAGAACTCTCCCTAGTTAGTAGTAGGAACAGCTGAATGGTGATTGGTCACTAGGGGAAGCGCGGGGATAGAATCTGAGTGCTGGTGGTTATACCTCATTCCTGTCATGTGGCTAATTGTTTTGGCCAAGTTGTACATGCTATAGTGGACTTCATTAAACTAGTTTTATTTAATTTATAATATAAATAAAATTAATAATATAATCTTTATTGATAATTGTACAGTGAATACATGAAGTTTCTGATTGCTGACCTAGGAATTACTACTTAATGTGTGAACTAAGTATGTGTTAAGTGCATGAGTTGAGTATGTGGGTGCATGTATGTCTTTTTATATTTTTATGTATAAATAGATATATGAAAATTACAAAATAGTAAAACATCAATCTATACGAGTGCTTAAAAATAATTTATAAGTTTTAGATAAATCTGCATCTAGCAGATTACACTAAAACATTAAACATAATGCAATAAACAGTGGAAAGTTTATATAATAAGCAAAATATAATAAGTACTTACCAGGTCTAAGCTAGATAAAAGAATATTTCTGCAGGCCAAATCTCTGTGTAAAAATCTACATTTTTCCAAATATGCCATTCCAGCTGCAACTTGCCCAGACCACTTGGATATGTAATTTAACGAGACTTTACAATTTTGTGCTCTTATATAATCTAATAAAGCACCCATATTTGCCAATTCACACACCATCATTAATGGATGGAATACCACTCCATGTAATTTTATTAAATTAGGATGTTTTAGGCTATGCATTGCTTCTACTTCTCGTCTAAAGTCATCATAAATTCCAGGTTGTGAAAAAGCATCAGCTTTAAGAACCTTTACTGCTACTGGCACCAACTGATTTGTTACATCAGACACTCTCCATTCTCCCCGTTTCACTACACCAAATGATCCATTACCTAATTCATTGTGTAATCTGCCAAAAAGAAAATAATTTTCAAACACACAATTACTTACAAATTAAGTTTTGAGTATTTATTTGTATTACTGCTGAAAACTATATTGATTGATGCTGACATCTTTACGATAAAAATTTTGATTTCCATTATTTTGTGCTGGGCACACAGATACATAAATTACAATCTTGTTTAAGCTTTGGAAAAAGTGTTATGAAAAATGTCTAACTTGTAAACATGCAAAATATTTTCTTGTGTAAAATATTATAATTTTCAGCTCTACAAGCTCTTTGTGTGACAAGGACTTTGGTAATTAAAACACAACTATTACTTACACAATATCTTTTTCTAATATAATACAAGTAGTAGATCTTGTTTCAGTCTGGACCTGCTGTCTTATGGGCAAATCTGTTTTTTCACGAGTAACTGAATTTGATGAACCAAAAAGTTTGTTCCAAAACTTTCGATTCCAAAGTTGAAGTTTTTTCTTCCTTACAGCATCGAATAGTCTACGCACACCTGGCTTGCTGATACCAATTTTTTCAAGATCATCAGCATGTACATAGTCAAAATGGGCTAATCTTGTTATCTAAAATAAAACGAAATATTTTGTATGCTGCAAAAATTATTTATGCTTAAAAAAAGATCCCTTGGTTTTTATTGTTTACCTGCAATTGATCTCTTATTGGCAAATAGAATTGTTCAAGTTGCACACTTTTTAAAATTTCACAAAGCCACTCAGTTCCTGAATCCATGTTCAGTGATATCTGCGAAGCTACCTTTGCAAAATATAAATTATAAATCTGCTAGAAGGTAACATCTCAAGCAGGAAGCACAAATTATCTAAGAGTTTAGTTTACAACTAAGTAGAAAATTTTAAAGTCAAATTTACAATTTATATGATTTTCCATTAAACACACAATATGTTCAAGAAATAAATTATTCTGTAACAGGAGAATATTTCTTTCAATTTATATTTAAAAAAAAGGAAGTTCTATGAAAATCGGAAACACAACACTACACAAATTACAACATACATACATACAAACGTACATATTCAGTACATGATATCTATGATACAAATCTACAAAAGTACAAAATAGCAAAATACCACAGATCACTATATACTAGTCTAGTAAAATACTTATACTATATAGTCTAGTTTTACCGTATAGTATATTATTATTTTTATGCTATCCTCTATTTATTCTGTGTGCACCAATGTTACCAACTCGAAGTTTGTCTCGGAAGTATGATTTCAGAAGTTGGTAGTTTTCTACCAATCCTACTTTGAAAACCACCTGTATTTAATATATTTTTTTAAGTTATTTAGAGACCTCCCAACAATGATGTGACTCATAATTAGTTTCTATTGGGTATCAAATATTTCATCTGTTTTTGTCTTTATAAGGAATCCCATGTGAAAGCAGGATTATTGATTATTATCAATTCCCAGAATAAAACCCAAAAAAAGCAAAATTTGAAAAACTAATCATGATAAGTTTAGTAAACCATGATTTGATAGTTTTTAATTATAAATATTCAATTCCTTTATTCGCACGAATAAACTTACTTGAACGTGAAGCCAATTTATTTATTTATTTAAAATCTTTATTGCACTTAAAATTTACAATTGGCGGACTTAATGCCTTTAGGCATTCTCTACCAGTCAACCACGAGCTAAACAGAGAACTTTAGCAGGTGCCATAAAACATAAGAATAATTTATACGTGAATGTAAATATAAAAATATACATAGCACAAGTGTAAATACAAAAATGAATACCTATACATAACTACAATTAACCTAAGTAATATACTCAATAGCCGATACATTACATACATAACTTTTAAATAGTACATAATACATACATTTTAAGCGTACTTAAATAGGAGCATATTATACTAAAACAATTTTAATAATTTATAATGTCAAAACACATACAAGCAGAAACAATTAAATGTGAAAGTTAGTTGCTGCAAGAAGAAAGGTAGTGATCATTCACCATCCTCTTAAAGGTAGCAATAGAAGTCGGTTTCCTGATATGAGGAGGTAATTCATTCCATAGTCTTATGGCCTCAGCGGCGAAAGACTGAGACATAAATTTGGCACGACGAGGAAAAACACATAAGGTAGTTCCCTCGGAGGATGCAGGTTACGATCGTGAGAAGAACCCAAATACTGAAACTTATATTTCAGGCATTGGGGAGTGCATGGATC
Source organism: Parnassius apollo (assembly GCA_907164705.1). Taxonomy (NCBI): domain Eukaryota; kingdom Metazoa; phylum Arthropoda; class Insecta; order Lepidoptera; family Papilionidae; genus Parnassius; species Parnassius apollo. Next base: position 4,600,655 of record CAJQZP010000851.1, read on the forward strand.
ATATAGGATTGAAAAAACCGTACGAAGAATTTTGATACATCTACGCTGATGGATAGAGAGCCATTTAAGCTTAGAACGATATATGGATACATTATTGTATTTACGAAGGCCGAAAATAAAACGGATGCAATTATTTAACAAACGATCCAATTTTCACAGAAGTACTTGACTCACATCAGAATAACACACATCAATATAATCAATGACTGGTAAAACAAGTGTTCGCACCAACATAGCCTTATTCTCGGTTGGAAGGAAATTTTTGAAACGATAAAGGTCCCGCAGTCCCGCAGGGTGATTGTCACTCTACGGCTTATTTCAGTCACCTGAGATTGCCAACTTAAATTAGCATCAATCATTAACCCACGGTCTTTAACTACATGTCTAAGAGGCATAATTGTGCTCTTGTAAACGATAGGTTCCAGTGTATTAAAATCTAATTTAGCTATACGGCGAGGGCTACCGAGAATTATCGCTTGACATTTAACAGGATTGACAGCAATCCCAAAATTTCTGCACCAGTCACAAATGGCCTCTAGATCTAGATTTAAAATTTCGATCGTGGAGTTGATCTCTGCTGGATCAATCCGAGCGTACAGCTGTAGCTGTAGCATTTGAAATTTACAGTTATGAGATTTATAAAAATAGAAAATAATAGAGGAGAAAAAATTCCGCCTTCTGGAACGCCAGTAGTAAGATCAGACCAATTAGAGGTAGACTGTTGGTTGACCCTAACTCTATGCTGGCGACCACGATGATAAGTTGATAACCAATACAAAACCGACGAAGAGAAACCGATGTATTTACAGATAGCAAGAAGAATGTCATGATCAACTGTACATAAAGCATTGGAGAAATCAATTAATACGAGAACCGTTAATTTTTTTATTAATTATTAACGGTTAATACAATTTCGTACATCAAGAAATTTAAAGAGAGCAGTGGTTGTACTCTGTATGGGACGATCTGCGAAATTAGCTGTTTATGAGTACAAGTAGATGAAGTTTGTTGAATAATGTACAAATTTTCTTCGCGGCATTGGTGAGAAAATAATCGTGCTCTGTAATTTTTTAATTTTTAACAAAAAGAAACATTAAAAATTGTGAAATATTGTATTGTGCGTGGATGTGCAAGTGGTTTAGCATCTGATCGGAAAAATAGACTGAAAATGACTTTTATTAAGACAACTTAGCGATTGTAGCGCCTCACTTATTTTGTCTATATTTTTGGGACACTATTTTCTACAGCGATCGTTCTCCTTCTCTCTAACCGCCATGCTAGCAACGTAGATAAACGTTGTTCTTTTCTTTATTAACTGGCTTTACGGCTCTGGTTTCTAGACCTTCTAAGCCAATCCTTTCTTTTGGAATCTTCATTTTATGTTCTCTTTCTTCACAATATGCTGATGCGTCACATTGCGAAGCCCTTGGGAGATTTTGACGATAGCTCAACCTAGCGGACAGTTGATGTCGACAGCCACTCAAGTTCATAAGGCGCCCAAGCGATCAAAATGACTTGAGGTTTATATCGACATCAAAGCACATGTTTCGTCGTTTTCTCTAATAGTTCACACGCGAATACACTTAATTCACAATATCGCATCACTTTTACGAATCATTCAAGCGACAAAATAGGAGCGATAATCCGTCTACGGCCATGTTCCCGCCAAAACTCAGATAAACGTTAGTTTCTCTATCTGCATGGAATATAGAGGTAAAGAGAACAACATCCCATAGAAGAATAATTGAAAATGTGTCAGATGGACACATTTTTTAATTTAATTTAAGCAGTAAATAACAGTTCAAAAACTCTCCACAACCGCGCTCGAGTAACTACAGGGTTATGAAATGAACCGGAAATGAACTTAGCAGTTGCCGACGAAGTGAAGTGTGCTGAGTTGAGAAATTTAATACTTGTAGTGACTAGAGTAGTTGATGAAACTGCAGTATTTAAAACCTCAACCACTTACTTTTTCTTAAATAATTTAGTACATTTCTAACAAAAAAAAAATCACCTTCTAAAATCCTTCGGTAACTTAAAGAATACGTTAGTACTCTTATTAGTTTGTGCTTAAAGAATGAGAGGAAACCTTTGGTTGATCATTTACTATCCATTAACGCAACATTCATAGTAGGAACGACATTTTGCTATTAAAATTTATCAAATAGGTAATATACATAATATATAATTTTTAAATTACATTAAAACTATTTTAACTACTTATATATATATTATATATATTATTATTAAATATTAAACAAAAACAATTTCAAAAAGTATTTACATAAAACTATTTCCGTAAACAGCATACAACTTTTACATTCAATCGTCTACAACGCGCCAGCCCCGCTTGCCTATTACACCGTCGGTGACTCGCGACTTTATGTAATTATTTCACGCAGGTGTTAAGAATGACAGAGGCCTGACTGAATATGAAACTGAATAGTGGAGACAGATCAAGATCGGTGTATTTTTATAAAACTGCTAAAAACAACAAAACCATATCTTGGGCTTGCCCTAGTTTGGAGCCCTGGCTTCGCCACTGGTCGGCACCGGTATGTACTTGAACATTCTAGATGTTTCGGAAGAAGAGGTATTATATAAGACTGGTATTGACCGTGATCCGAGTCAGTATTGAATTGGCGACTCAAGCGAATACTTCGAAGCGATATAACTGCGAACTAAAGTGATCAGTGTGAATAATTATCAGTGTGTTTTAAGTTGTGATTAGTGTTCAGTTATTAGGCAGGAGGAACAGGCTCGTCGGTTGGAAGAGCAGGTGCAGCCCGGACAGGAGAAACAGGCACGTCGGTTGAAACAGCAGCAGAAGGAACAGGCCCACCGGCAGGAGGAACAGGCCCGTCGACAGGAGGAACAGGCCCGTTGGTTGGATAAGGCAGTTGCAGCGCGGACAGGAGGAATAGGCCCGTCGGAAGAGCATCTCAAACGCGATAAGAAAGATCCGATGCTCCTCATGAAGTACCTTCACGCTACCTTCGGGAAGGAGATAAGGGAGCTGAAGGATATGGTTGCTCAACATGACAAGGAAGTCCTATTGGAAGCTGAAACCCAAATCAACCAAGTGAAGAACGTGATGACTGACATGAAAAAAATGCTGAATGACCTCAAACTTGAGGATGGAATTACAGTTCCCGTAGTAGCAAAAACACCTTCGCTACGTTGATTCATAATGCCGTCGTTCGACGGTACTTCTTCATGGTCGGCCTACAAAATCCAGTACGAGGCTATAAAAGTCAGGCCATGACTGCTCTTACACTAGGCCTGCGCGACCAGGCCTTAACTGTTCTGGAAGCTCTCGGTAAGGAAGTGACTTACGAGTAGCTCCTTGAGGCATTGGAGGCAAGATATGGTGACGTTCACCTGGAACAAGTCTTTCGTACGCAGCTTAAATATCCCGTGCAATACTTCTACTAAAACTGAAGATCCGAGAACGGTTTTACTTGGTGTACTGTCTTGACGATGTTGAGGATTGGTGTCGCAAATGTACAAATTGTGCGGCTGTGAAGGGACCTCAGACTCGTAGTAGAGGTGCATTGAAATTGTACAATGTTGGTGCACCATGGGAGATGATAGCCCTTGACGTTGCGGGGCTGTTACCGGAAAGAGAAAGTAGTAACAAATATTTCATGGTTGTGATGGATTACTTTACTAAGTGGCCAGAAGTTTTCGCCAGTCCAAATCAAGAAGCTTCAACAGTTAAACTAGTTCATGAAGTCTTCTGTCGTTTTGGAGTACCTTAAGAGATTACTGTGAATCGATATGTCTGGTCTGTGTGCGATCAAGGAAGAAATTTCGAGTCTCAAATATTACAGTAAACTTGCCGAGTTATGGGTACTCATAAAACAAGAACAACTGCTTCCAACCCGCAATCTGATGGAATGGTAGAACGATTTAATCAGACATTGGAGAGCTACCTAGCAAAAGTTGTGGAAAATCGACAAAGAGATTGGGACAAGCATATACAACCGTTTTTGTTATCATATCGAAGCCCTGTTCACGAAAGTACATCAGTGACACCAGCTTTCGCAAGCTTTGGAAGAGAAGCCTGAAGACCTGATCACCGGAATACCACCTGATGCCCTACGCAGTATAACCGATTACGCAAATGACTTGCGGAACAAAATGAATGACATTTATGAGCACATCAGACAATCGGGCTAGCAAATGTCTGAAAAGATGAAAACCCGCTATGAACTTAAAATGTACAACAAAGGATTCGACGAAGATTCACTAGTGTGGTTGCACAATCCAGTCCGCCGTCAAGGGAAATCTCCTAAGCTTCAAGCTAAATGGGACGCACTGTACCGGATTGTGACAAGGATCAATGACGTAACCTACCGGATACAGAAAGATGCAAGAGGTACTCCTAGGATCGTCCATGTGGATCAACTGGCGTGTTATTATGGGGCTGATAATGCTCGGGACGAGCATGTCTTAGGAAGGGGCAATGTTGCGCATCATAATTAATGCCTGGTACATTGTGAGTACCCACTAGCGCCATCTGGTATCGAGTAGCAGAACTAGGAGAGCTTTTTAGAAAATTCCGTAGTAGAACTTTCTACACCTAGTCTGTCGGGACCGGTATGTACTCGAATATTCTAGATGTTTCAGTAGAAGAGGTTCTATATAACAATGGTGTCGACCGCGACCCGAGTCAGTATTAGATTGGCTATAATCGAAGCGAATACTTCGAAGCAATATAACTGTGAACTAAAGTTTTGACGACTCCGTGGCGTAGTGGCTTAGCAATGAGTGTCTGTGCTGGGGGTCGCGGGTTCGAATCCCGCACGGAATAAGTATTTGTATGGCCTACAAATAATTGTTCCGGGTCTGGATGTTTGTCTCTGTGCAATTTATGTTTGTAAACTGCCCCCACGATACGGGAGAAAATCCTAGTGTAGAGGTAACGTTTTATTTAAAGAAAAAAAAAGTGATCAGTGTGAATAACTATTAGTGTGCTTTAGGTTGTAATTAGTGTTCAGTAATTAAAGTGTTAATTTTGGTAATTCAGTCGGCAGTTTTTATTGTCAACCCTAAGCTCGTAACAATATGTACTACCTGTGCGGTTGAAGAATGGAATTAAAAATGGCGTCACCTCTTGCTCGCACTCTGTTGCTATCTATACTCACACCCGCACATAAAGACTGCAAAAAAAAAGTGTTCTATAACTTCAGTCCAACTTATCATTGTAATCAGTAATAACAAAATGCGATAAACTACAAAAAAAATTCAGTTCAGTTTTGCGATTTTTGCGCCCGAACTTGTGGCTACGACGCATTCTGAGAGTTTTATTCATAATTATTGTTGATTTTATTTGATATTTTTGTATAAAATATTTACATACCATTGATTTTAAATAGTTTTTCTGTCTGTCCGAGCTATTATTAGGTATGACTAAACCGATTGTAATACAACTTCACGAACAAATAGATAGTGTGAGACCAGGAGTGATCTAGTCTAAATTTTATCCTGAAAATTTTAAGAGTTAAAATAGAAATATTGACAAGATAAAATAAACGGTCTTTAATTATTTTTTCTTCTCTTTGATTAACTTGTTCATCATCATGTTCGTCATATGCTTGTTTGTTTTGAATAACTGTTCAATTAGATTCCACCTAGGCGAAGTCAGAACGGGTCACTAGTTATTAATGTTATTTTAAAACTAATGTACCTACTTGCTTATACAATGCTTTTTAAATATTTTCTCATTAAAGAAAATTTCCATTTAACCGATTAATGTGTTATAACGATGTACCGTTATTAGCGGGTTTTCGCTATTGGTACTGTGCATGTTGACTGTACGGGCTCGATGAATCACCATTTCCAATCTCATTTTTAGTATATCCCAAAATCATATTGTATATTAAAATAGTTTTGGGTGGAGCGTAGAGTAGCCCTCTCTTTCCTGAATCCAGGGAACTTTGAATTTTAAAATATCAGACTCACTTACAATTACGTTATATTCTCTTTACCTTATTTTTTTACATCTAAATGTCAAATGCATAGTTTGTCTATGGTCCCACAGTTTCAAGTTTTTAAAAATAAGATATTTAAATTAACGACCTACGATAGATTTAATTCGTTAATTATTTGAAATGGAGAATACAACGGATGAAAGCATTTCCGAAGTAATATTTGTGGACTTTGGACCTATTGCCATTGATACAGTGACTGAAAAATGTATTACGATTCTAAATAAATCTGATGTAAGTGAAGGTGTATACATACAATAAATTATCCATACTATTTCTTTAATTTGTAACAGTTTTTCATAAGATCCTAAGTTTGATCATAATCGCCCTCGTGTAAAATACTGAAAGATATTAGTTATACTGATCTATCGAAGTTTTTATTTTTAGTTATAAAATCGTCTATACATATAATAAATCTGTAGAATAGTCGTGTCTGTAATTCTAATATTTCCTGGAAAAAACAAGTTCATGGGACTAAATAAAGTATATTGAAGCCAAATTACTGGTTTTTAGAATTTTTGTCTGTCTGTCTTTCTGTCTGTCTGTGTATTAAAGATTCACGCGAAAACTACTGGACAGATCTCCATGAAATTTGGTATGCAAGCAGTTAGTGACCCGGGGCTACTTATAAGCTACTTTTTATCTCCCTAGCGTGAGGTGAACGATGATCCTGTCGCCGCCAGGCAGTGTCGTTAGCTGCACTACCCTCTCGAGATCGATCAACTCTCCTTTCCACGGTTCGCTTAGGGCAGCTGATTCGAAGATGGCCTTTTTCCCCACAGCCATAGCACCTAGGGCTGTATCCTTTGTTGCGGTCGCGAACTGTAGCTGCCGCAACCTCCCTGACGCGATGGGAACGATGATCCTGCCGCACGGCTTCCACTTCCAGTGCATGGGCCAAGGCGTTCTTAAGCGTCTCGTGGTGCCCGAGCCTCACAGCAGCTCTGACTTCCAGGTCGCGGATGCCGTCGATGAATGTCTGCACCAGGTTCCCTTCAATGAGCGCAGGTACAGACCGGTATGCTTTCCGCACCAGCTTCTCCACCTCTAGAGACCACTGCTGCAGGTTTTCGTTGATGCGCTGCACGCGATCTTTAAGCTGCGCACGAAAGACGTGTTCCAGGTGAGCGTCGCCATATCTCGCCTCCAATGCCTCAAGGAGTTGCTCATAAGTCACTTCCTCACCGAGAGCTTCCAGAATTGTTAAGGCCTGGTCGCGCAGGCCTAGTGTGAGAGCAGTCATGGCCTGACTTTTATTCCAGCCGTTCGCCTTCATAACAGCCTCGAACTGGATTTTGTAGGCTGACCAGGAAGAAGTCCCGTCGAATGGTGGCACCTTGAACCCACGTAGCGAAGGTGTAGTAGCTACTACGGGAGCTGTAGTTCCCTCCCCAAGTTTGAGTTCGTCAAGTGATTTCCTCATGTCAGCCATTACGTTGTCAACCCGATTGTTCACTTGGTCAATTCGGGTTTCAGCTTCCGACAGGCGGTTTTCATGTTGAGCAACCTTATCCTTCACCTCCCTTATCTCTTTCCCGAAGGTAGCGTGAAGGTCCTTCATGAGAAGCATCTGTTCCTCCTGTCGGCGGGCCTGTTCTGCCTGTCCGCCCCGCAGCTGCTCTTCCAACCGACGGACCTGTTCCTGCAGCATCACCATCAGGGCGCCTAAATCAGGTGCTGCAGATGCAGGAGCTACTGACGAACCGGCCTCCGTTGCCGGCGGCTGGCCCTCCGACGTCTGCGGCGTTGCACCACCAAATCTTCTCTGGTCCGTCTCATGCTGGCGTTGACTGCGGGTACGAACACTCTCCGTTTCCTCCTTAGGTAAAATCGGCATGATTTTATCCCACTTCTGACACCAATTGTTACGAGCTTGAGGTTCGTGACAATAAAAATTGCCGATAAAATTACCTAAATTAACACTTTAATTTACTTTACACAAATTAAAACTAAAAACACTAATAATTTAAACACACTAATTCACTTAATTCCGCTCCGAAGCTTCGCTTGTGTCGCCGAGTTCAACTCTGCTTCGATCGCATCTTGCAGCGCCTACTTATTTAAATTAGCAAAGAAATATCCAGAATGTTCAAGTAAAAACGCGCAAGGTACCGAGCGTTCGAGTTTCGACTAGGCGCTGTCGGTTGAGTGATTTGTGATGTCATTTTCTCAATGCTCCCTTCGCTCTCGTTCCTGACACTAGATGGCGCTAGTGTATCGTCGACTTGAGCGCGTAACAATATCATAAAGGTTATTAAAAACATTAACATTGTAAAAAGTTATTAAACGAAATGTCCCAAATTTTCATAATATTTGTGTATTTTAATTCTTTAATTTTTCTATAACTACGAAATGCGTTTAATTATAAAAAATATTCCTATACTTCTTTAATCTATAAGCCATATGCTAATTAAATGTCATATTTATAACTCTTTTAAAACATAAAATTATTTTCATTATTTTTGGTATAAACTATTACGCAGTTAATTAAAAAACTTCTAGAGAGTTCTACGATAAGACGCGCTGTGATTGGTCGATTTTTTCTTAATATAATAAAAGTTGTTTACATTACTTGTTATCAAAACGATATTCTATACAAATATACTAAGAGTTATAAATATGTTAAACAACTATATTAATACACGTTTTCACTCAGTTTTCTTGGTAATTTCACTATTAATACAAAAAACAATATTCTTTATCACTTTGTTTCTTAAGGTTGTTAGGCCGTCGCGAACATCTCTCCCGCCGTGCAGCGTCGCGACGATTTTCTCACAGCGGCGCTGCATCCATTTCGGTGACAGACGTTGCTTCTACTTCGGCAGCGGCACGAGTTTCCTGGTTGGCCTCTTGATTAGGCCGTTTGTTGTGCGTACCTCCACAGTGCGGATCTATCCGTCCGCACCGGGGTAAACAGCTTCCACCCTCCCTCGTGGCCAGGTGTTACGAGGTAACTGGCCGTCAGCTATGAAGACTGGATCGCCCACCTGGAGATTGGGACCTCGCCCATGGGCCTCCCGCCGGTTTTGAAGTTCCGGTAAATACTCTCGGACCCAACGCTGCCAGAACATGTCAGCGAGTATCTGGAAGCGTCGCCAGTGTCTTTTGCTATTCATATCCTTTTCATCAAATACTCCAGGTGTCGGTAGTCGCGCAGATCCTCCTAAAAGGAAGTGATTTGGAGTGATGGCTTCGTCGTCGTCGCTGTCTACAGAGATGTGAGTCAATGGTCTGCTATTTACTGTGTACTCCACCTCGCAGAGCAGCGTGGCTAATACTTCCTCATGCGGATGTCTCTCATGAAGGACGGTGTATAGTGCCGTCTTCACGCACCGTATGAGACGTTCCCACACTCCTCCCATGAAAGGCGCGGAGGGGGTTATAAAACGCCACACTATGCCTCGTCGACTGGCTTCTTCTCGAAAAGCCTCCCGAAGTTCCTTGTCTGCACCGTGCATGTTGGTGCCATTGTCGGAGTAAATCTCGGTGGGGCACCCTCGGCGAGCTGCGAATCTTCTTAATGCTAGTATTGCGGAGTCAGCGCTGAGGTTTGCGACAACTTCTAAGTGGACAGCTCTGTATGTGAGGCAGGTGAAGAGAGCTACGTATCTCTTCTGATGTTGACGTCCCACAGTGACTGAAAGTGGCCCAAAATAGTCCAGACCGGTGAAGGTGAACGGTCTCTGGTGATGAGCGAGACGTGTACTAGGATGGTCACCGGTCGCTGGCACTGATGGTTGTGCTTTTCTGATGCGACACTGTATGCATTGGCTCACTATCTTTTTCGTAGTGGGTCGAAGTCGGATCACCCAGTAGTGCTGTCGAACCTCGTTGATGGTAGGTTCGGTTCCGCAATGATGCAGGCTACGATGCGTCCAGTCAATATATAATTGCGTGATGTAATGATCACCATCCAATATAGCTGGCCCCTTCATGTCTTCTGTGACTCCCTTCACCCATCGCGTTCCCACCCCGTCTTTCAATTCTATTTGAAGCGGTCGTAGACGGCTATCATGAGCGACCTTTTTATTATTACGGAGATCAGTTATCTCTTGTGAGAAGGAGCCCTCTTATATGGCACGTATCAGGAGCTTTTCGGCCTCTCTGATGAATTCGGTCTCTAGTGTGATGTACCTTTTGACATCTCTATTTTTCACTTGACTGGGAGGCTGCGCGATTTGTCGCGGATTATTTTTCGATTTCCTCCAGTCGGGATCTTCCTCTTTGCCCCTTTTGGTTCTTTTATAGAAGGTCCTGTCTGTAGTTTTGCGGCAGAGTGTTATAAATTGTAGCACTCTAGCCGTAGCTCGCAATAAGCGTTCCCATCTCGAAAACTTTGCTGGATCGGGAACAGCTTCTCGGAGTATCGGAGCTTAATGTGATTCCTTAATGGTGAGGGATCTTTCCTCACCTGTAGGTTCGGATGACGTGGGTCTTTCGGTTGGCCATGCTGTGGGTTCTTTATACAGAAACGATGGGCCGTTGTACCACTCGTGATTGGAGTCGAAGTTCGGTGGTACGTCCCTCGTGGCAATGTCAGCTATATTCAATTTGGTAGGTACCCAGCGCCAGTCCTCTACTTTACTATGTTCCTCGATTGCTGCTATTCGGTGGGCAACGAAAGGTTTGTAACTCCTGGAGCCCTTTTTTATCCACGTAAGAACAGTTTTGCTGTCAGTCCAATATGTGACGGTTTCGGGCGTCACGCAATATGCCTGGATAACGGCGGTAGCTACGCGGCTTCCCATCACGGCGGCTTGTAACTCGAGGCGAGGTATCGACGTTACTTTCAGCGGAGCTACCTTCGCCTTAGCCATGATGAGGCTCACATGTACTGTCCCATCGGGTGTCGTTGATCTCCAGTAGACTGCCGTTGCGTAGGCGCTCTCACTGGCATCGGTGAACACGTGGACTTGGAGTGAACGTGCGTCGCTGAATCCCGGGTAGAATCTTGGGATGCTTACTGATTTGAGCTGTTCCAGGTGTTGGATCCATGTGGACCATTGTTTTGTCAGGTCTTCGTCCAACTCCTGCTATTTTTGTTTTGCAGTATTTGCTTTGCTCGAATTGTAACTGGGGAGGCGAGGCCGAGCGGGTCATACAGCGACATTACTATTTTGAGTGCTTCCCTCTTGGTTGGTGTTTTATGCAGCAAATTGATTGGAAGTCGAGCGAGCTTTAGGTTGAAGCTCAGCTGATCGGTACCCGGTTTCCAGATTAATCCGAGTATCTTTTCCTCAGTTCCTTTGTTTCCCAGATCGACTGACTCAGATGCTTCATGGTCAGGTTCTAATTCTTTTACAACTTCTGGTGCGTTGGAAACCCATTTTCTTAAAGTGAAGTGCGCGTTTTTGTGTATGTCGCGTACTTCCTTCGATATTCGCATTGCCTCTTCCAGAGACTGGAAACTGTCGAGATAGTCATCCATATAGTGGTTTTGAATGATAGCTTCTACAGCTTCTGGATACTTGTCTATGTGTTTTTTAGCGTTCCAGTTTTTTGCGAATATGGCTGTGCAGGGTGAACTGGCTGCACCGAAAATGATCGACGTCATTCTATATTCCTGTGGAGCTTCATTACGTCGATCCCCTCTCCAGAGATATTTTAAGGCATCTCTGTCTTCGGGTCTAACTTTGACCTGCATGAACATTTCGGCTATGTCTGCGGAGACAGCGATTTTATGGCGCCGAAAACGCATCATGACCCCTGGTAGTGATTGCAGTAGGTCTGGACCCGTGAGCAGGAAGTCGTTCAATGACACCCCCTTTGTTTTGGCTGCGGCATCGTGTACTATTCGAAACTTCTCTGCCTTCATTGGGTTATGGACGTCGAAATGGGGTAGGTACCATGTTCTTCCCGGTGTGCTAGTTTTCGGTGCTATCTCGGCGTATCCCTTTTGTACTAGAGAATTCATTTGTTCATCATACTTCCTTTTTAGATCTTCGTCTCGATCTAATTTTCTTTCAGTGGAAACGAGCCGTTTTAATGCTGTTTCATAATTACCAGGCATCTCGATATACTTTTTCTTCCAGAGAAGCGCTGTTTCTATGTGCCCGTCTTGTAACTGACGGGTGATGCTATTTAGTATATCTTCAGCTTTCTTCTCTGGATCGGAGTCTGGTCTTCTCGGATTGACGATGAGAGATTCCAGCGCGAAATATTCGCGGAGTTGGTCATCTATAGTTCCCTCGCTCTTGTGCAGCTCATTGGCCGCGTGGACGCGCTGATACGGGGCTTTAGTGTGTGCCCCGTGTAGCACCCATCCTAATTCTGTGAGCGAGGCAATTGGTTGATGCGGCGGACCTCTTCGGATTTGAGTGGCTATCAGAAGTCTCCAATTGTCCTGTCCTATTAAGATCCTTGGGTTGCCGGAGTCATATATTAGCTGCTCCTTTATGTCTTTCAAGTGGTTGCACCTGGCTATGTCTGCTGCAAGTACAGTCTGTGGCCCCAAGTTTAGGCTTGCAACCGTGCGTGCTCTGAATGGCACCCTTTTGCTGTGGAGACTCTTCAGCGATGCTTTGATTCTTCGGGATTCCGGTGAATCGAGGGTCGTGTTCCCGATAGCGGTGATCTTAAACGGGTCCAACCGCCCTGTAGCTCCAATTTGTTTGGCGATCTCTTCATCCATTAGTGGAACTGTTGACCCATCATCCAGCAGGGCGTGTGTGTTTACAGCTCCCGCCGGTCCAATTACTCGCACTGGAATTATTTTTAAATAGGCTTGATGCTTTGACACACTGAATGAGTTAGCAACAGTTTCTTGAGGTTCTTTTTGTTTGACCTCAGTCTTCTCCTTTGTATTGTTATGGAGAAATCGATTGTGTGTCGCGGTGCATCCTTCTATTCCACACTTATTGGTTTTGCATTTGTGTGTCTGATTTCTATAACGTAAACAGCGGAAACATAAATTATTTTGCTTTGCGAGTTCCCATCTTTTATTGATATCTGCTTCTTTAAATTTTTTACATTCGGATCCGTAGTGACCCTCCTTTTTACACACTCTGCATTTCGAAGACGGCTTAGTAGTAGCCGCGTGTGCTCTATGTACTGAACGATTGCTTTGTGCTTCGTTTATAATTTCTGGAGGCGCAAATGCACTGCAGAAGTGAGCTTGTTCGGTAATAAACTCGCTGAAGCAGCCAAGGTCTGGTCTAGAGTCATATTTTTCGGTGTAAATTCTATACCACTGGGCACGTATAGAGTTTGGCAGTTTGTCGGTGAGGTGTCGTAGCAGCTCTGCGTTGACGAGGTAATGATCTCGCTTTAGGGCTCTAAGAGTGACGACGCTTCCCCCTCACTTTGCTCGCGAATGTGCAGATGTCTCTGAGCGCTTCTGTACAGCGTGCTAATCCTCGTAATTTCTCGGTTTCTGCTTGCGCGATTGAATCTGGACGCCCAAATTGTAGCTCCAGTTCTCGCATAATCTCATCTGGCTTAGCATGCCCGATGAGTTCTGAACTGACTGTTTCCAAGGCTCTTCCTTGTAGACTTCGTCTTAGTCTAGCAGTGTTTTCAATGTCATTGAAGTAGCCTCGGGTTGTTTCGTAAATGGCACGGAATGAAAGCCACTCGGTATGTGCTCCGCTAAAGCTTGGCAGTGTCATTATAGCTTTCGACGCTGCGAAAGTATGCGACGATAGTGGCGCACTCTCTAACTTTGATTTGTCAGCGAGCGCGGCTATAGCGGATGTGAGCTCCGATATAAACGGACGGAGACCCCTGTCTTCACTTATGACAGGTTCCTGGCTAGGTTTCTTTGGCTTGGAATCCTTTTGTACATCTTCTGGATAGGAATCCTGGTTTGTGAGCTCTGATACAATCGGTAGGAGCCTCCTGTCTTCATTAACGGTGGGTTCCTGGCTGAGCTTCTGTGGCATGGGATCCTTTTGTACGTCTTCTGGATAGGAATCCTGGTTCGTGAGCTCCTTTTGGGGCTCACTGAGGTCAACAACGTCCGGGGTTCCTTTGTGACGGTTTTATTAAATGGTGCCTTCCCTCCGGTGATTGCGCCTTGATTTGACTTTTGTTTGGCTACAGAGTTTTCGAGCCAAGATCGAACGTACTCACTTTTGGAGTGACCATCTTCATCATAGTCGTCTGATTCGTCTTCTTCTTCAGCCATCTGTAAAGAGATCTGCGCAAGTTCTAGTTTGATCTTTAATACTTCTTCACGAGCCTTCAAAATTCTTCTATTGGGCCGAACAGTCTTCTTTGACTTCGTACTGCAATCGGTGTGGCACCTCGGTGGCTCTACGGTGTGGGTGTCTTCCCGGGCTGGTGGCGATGATGCACGGCTAAAGTCATCGTTGCCTTCTATCTGTTCCCTCTGCTTCGTTGTGCGGGCCGTAGTGGCCGGCGCGGGCAGGGGTATCCCCCCTCGAGGGGGGCAGCATGGCGCCTCAGCGCCCTCTACCGTTGACGGTGAGCGTGGTGGTATCTGGTGGTGGACGGCGGCGTTACTGGCCGACGAACCTCCTTCCAGACCGACGGTCCACGCCTTGGCTTCCCTTCCTTGCGAACGGGTGATCGGCATCTTGAATCTGAAAAATTCTGCGGTTTTAATACGGTGGTGACTATTTATCCGGTTCCGAAATACAAACGGATATATCCGGCTCGAAGGACCAACGAATGTGCCGGACGGGCGAAACTCTCCGGAGTAAATGTTGTCGAAGATACTTTGCGAGTCGCTCACGTCCTACACCTATAAGTTCCGGTGGGTACTTTCACTGCCGTCTTTGTGGTTGCCGCTGAAATATTGTGGACTGAGGTTCAAATCAAAATGCACGATTAATAAATACAAATAGCAAGGTAGTGGCCAGCGGTTCGACTGATTAATTAGCCGCGAAATTTTATAACTATTGACCACGGTTGAACTACGGTTGTTCACTATTGGTTGGTCACTGTATATTTCAAAAGATTTCTTTAAATTGTACGGTGGTATCAAATATCTATTGGTAGTAGCTGGTTTTCTAACACTACTGACTAGCAGCTATTATCAACTAAACTAGCTGATTTTATCACTTGTGTAACTGCGGATATCAGTTACCACTTTCACTATATGTAACTGCGAATATCAGTTACGACCTTTTTTAGGCTAGCTAACACTTTCACTATATGTAACTGCGAATATCAGTTACGACCTTTTTAGGCTTGCTAATACTTTCACTATGTAACTGCGAATGTCAGTTACGACCTTTTTCGGCTAGCTAACACTTTCACTATTCACTATATACTGCTACTAGTCACTTCAGCTACCACCGGATACCACTCACTTCACTTCACTTGTCACTGGTAGTTCTTCACACTACTACTGGTACTGGGTCCCGAGCCCCTAAGGTAGACTTTAGCAATACTTTACAGTGAGCCGCTTGCCATTTTCCGTTTTGCCTCTTTATTGCGTGATTTAAAACTGATTGCTACACTAACATGCTATACATCATTAAATCGGTAGTCTGGTACTTTAGTATTATATCATAAAGGTTATTAAAAACATTAACATTGTAAAAAGTTATTAAACGAAATGTCCCAAATTTTCATAATATTTGGGTATTTTAATTCTTTAATTTTTCTATAACTACGAAATGCGTTTAATTATAAAAAATATTCCTATACTTCTTTATTCTATAAGCCATATGCTAATTAAATGTCATATTTATAACTCTTTTAAAACATAAAATTATTTTCATTATTTTTGGTATAAACTATTACGCAGTTAATTAAAAAACTTCTAGAGAGTTCTACGATAAGACGCGCTGTGATTGGTCGATTTTTCTTAATATAATAAAAGTTGTTAACATTACTTGTTATCAAAACGATATTCTATACAAATATACTAAGAGTTATAAATATGTTAAACAACTATATTAATACACGTTTTCACTCAGTTTTCTTGGTAATTTCACTATTAATACAAAAAACAATATTCTTTATCACTTTGTTTCTTAAGGTTGTTAGGCCGTCGCGAACATTTACAATACCCCTGGTCACGGGGGGGACTGAGGTGTTTGACGTTCTGATGTCATAGTTAACGAATGCTATAAGTCCTGCAGTAGTAAGCTTGGGTTTGAATTTAAATTTTATTAATTATGGGACCCCAAGCAGATGTTAGCACCCTGACATGTTCTCTATTAAGATTAGGATGTTTTTTTTTTAATTTCAATAGCCTTGCAAATCATCCTTGGTAGAAGTCGTTGTTCTTTGGCGAGGTATTATGTTCTATCAGATCTGATATAATGGTTGGGACGATACTGAACAGACCTCCCGGAGCTTCGGTGGCTCACATCAGCAATATGTTCTTTGCCGCGGGTTTTTATGGATCTTTCACCCAAAGATGAGTAAAAAATACACGTAAAAAAGGTAAAATTAGAAGCGATAAAATTCGTAAATTTCATTTTATTCCATGTGTAGTATTTGCATAAATATAAGAAATCATTCTCTACTCAAACGTAAAAATAATGTCAGCATTTATTTTATGATGCCAATCAATATTAAATGGGACCAATGATATGAATCAAATATAAACATCATACTGTAAATTAATGGACGACGGTGAAATTCATCATTGTTTTGCAACTAATTTAACTTTAATAATAAAAGAATGTAAAGTGTAAAACATTTACATTTTACACTTTACATTCTTTCATCATTTCGCAATTTCGATTCCAAAACATTGACCTTTCTTACATATTATATATACATTGGAAGACACACCTGATATAAAAATAGTAATTGTATATAGACATAACATATTAATGCAATTATAAAAAATTTATTTATTCACGTGTTCCTGTAATATATTATATCTCTGCCAAATATCAATCATCTACGTCCAATGGTTCTTGAGAATTCAAAAAGATTCTTTAATAAACAGATATAGAGACACAGACACAGAGGTGACTGATAGTGATCGAATTTCGCTAAATATGGCACGGACCAACTTTTATTAATGTTGCTAAATTGACGTCCACGCGAGCGAAGCCGCGGGTAAAAAGCTAGTATAAATATAAAATTTGCTAGTGTCAAGTATATTAACTTCTTCACAATGTGCTATATATATGTAATGTATCATTGCGAAGTTTTTGGGAGGTTTTGATGACAGCTCAACCCCGCGGACGATGACGATGGTAACTCAACTTCTAAGGGCGCAAGCGAACAAAATAACTTGAGGTTTATATCAACATCGCAGCACTTGTTTCGGCATTGTCACTAATAGTTCACTTTACACTTTACACTTTACACAGACACTCAATACACAAAATTGCATCACTTTTATGTATCAACATCTATTTCAAATTATTATATAACGATAAAACAGAAGCAACTATCCGTCGACGGTCAAGTTCCCACCAAAATTCACAGTCGAAATTTTTGCCGTAAGTAATGTTGTCACGGCACATTATAATATAATATAGTCAAGTATATATAGTAATAATATAGTCGTTTTAATAGACGAATTTGATAAGGATTGTACAACTGATTTAGTGCCACAGACCAAACTCGCTGGTCAGTGCAGACAACCGGATCTAACAGTCACCGATGTTTTAATTTTAACTAAATATTTTTCTACTCTCGCCTATAGTCGGCATTTCTTTTTCATCAACGGCCCATAAAAGTCCTTGTCGGAACATGTACCTCTCTTGAGCTTGTTGCTTGACGCTGCTGCCCGTTGCCGGTATGGATATTTTAAAACCAACGTAAGCGAGATTGTTATACCGCCATTTATAAGTAGCTATTCGATTGTTTTTTCCATATTCGCCTGTTATAACAACCACGAGACGAAATGGAATGATCGGTTTTCTTACTCCACCACCACAAAGCTAAGTTCGCAAATAATTTTTTTTTAAGTTCTTGTTCTAATTATATTTAAAAACATTCCCTAAAACCATCTATTGGAATGCAAGTAATGTAATGATGTGATAAGTGTGAAAAAACAAGCATGTGACATTTTTATAAGTATAGTACCAAATGGTTCATGTTCTTGTTCTTCTGTCATGGAGCGAAAATACGTCTGAAATAGTATAATGTGTGTACAATGTAAATGTTAATGAGATATAGGGTAATTATTTAAATTTGTGTATAATTATTTAAATTTGTTTTAATCAAAATGGACATATTACAAGCAGATTCATTAGAATATATTGAAATCAAAATTTATTTATTATTGTCTTAGTGTTACATTTTATTCTGGCAAATAAATACTATTTCTATTCTATTGTTTAATAATCTGTTATTTGTTGTATTCTACTCCTATTCCATTCCGCTCCGTTTCGTTTTGTTCCGTTCCATTCTATTCCGTCTATTCTATTCCATTCCATTGCATTCCATTTCATTCTATTACATTGCATTGCATTGCGTTCCATTCAATTCCATTCTAATCTAATCTATTCCTACATCTTACATCCGTAAATCCGTGCACACGAGCTGATTTAGTAACACGAAATAATAGTTATTGTTGTCGCCAGACTACTCTCTACTACTGTACACTGAACAGACCAAATCCATGGTCTCATTATTGAGTAGCGCGATGTTTATAAGCTGTAATTTAACTGAGAACATAGATGAAGAGGAAACATACCATTCCTTATATTAGCTTTCTAAAGAACAACATTAATTGTATGTTTTACAACAAAATTATTATACTAAACTACATTTGTATTATATTTGCAGAGGTGTGTAACATACCGCGTATCGCTTCTGTATATTCTGAACAGCATCGATCAGGTTTTTAAGGTTTCAATAACTTCGGCACCAGTAAATCCTCAAGAAAATGCTGAAGTGACAGTTATCTATAAGCCTAACGTCGTAGACCTATCTTATACGGAATACTATATTATTGATGACACAGATGGAAACACCTACAGATTAACTGTCACTGGAAAGTGTCTTGGTAAATATATAATTTAGAAGCATAAAGCAAATTATCAAGTGGTCTAGCGGCCAAGGCGGAAGGTACTACTGGCTATTATCGAAACTTGTCGACAGTGGGGTAATAGCAATCGTTCTAGTGTGTCGATGATAAATCTAACGTAAGTCTCGCCATCGTAGTGGAATGGTTAGGTCAGCAGAGGCTAGTAACTTGAATATTACCCATGGTGAGCCTGACATGGATTGAGGTTTTTGATGTGTTACATATTTCCTCTCGCTTTCCTGCAATCTGTGGGAGTGATTTCGTTAAAAGTGACGGAAGTGTGTAACAGGAAGCCGGGGAAGCGCGCCTTATTTGATTTGTCCAATGAGCGCGCGCAGGGGCTTGGCTTGTCTAGTCTCCAATCAAAATTTGTTGTGTTAATTAATTAATATACTATTTTCATTAAAAAGAATTATTGTTCGTTACGAAAAACCATATCAAGTAATACTTGAATCATTTTTTCAGGATATACTTAATGGTAACTTTGCTTATTACCAAGGTAAGATGTCAGTCATTGAATAAAACTATTATTTACGGATTTTATCGCGTTTAATTACTACTTTAAATTATTTTTATTATCCCGACGTTTCGGGTGCTGTAAAGCACAAATTAAAATAGTAATTAAACGCGATAAAATCTGTAAATAATAGTTTTATTCAGTGTGTAGTGTTCGCGTAAATTTAAGAAATCATTTTGTCAGACGTTACACATCATAATATGCGACTACGACTGTAAGACTCGCTTGATTTTTTTTGGTTGAGGTTTGGTAAAATCCTTTCATGCACCCCGCAGGAACTGTATAACAATTCAACGTAGCTATATAGTAGTTTTGACTTTTGGGTGCAGTTTATTGGCTTTTTATTGAGAATCACGTCAATTTGTCTCATGGATATTGTATGACGCAACTTTATGGACGACTTGAAAGACCTAAAAGTAACATCAAACAATTTATCCGACTGCAAAGCGTTACGATTATACAGAAAATCTTTTCTATCATAGAAAGGCGCATTGGTGTCTGATTATAAAACCTAATTTTAATAAATGAACAATTTAAACGGGGCCGATCGAATTATTATTGTGGTACTATGATAGTTACATAGTTACTGTTTTATATAAATTACTAAGGATAAACTTCTCTTCAGGACCGAAAGTATATATAAGCAAGAAAAATCTTGTATTTAAGATCTGTAAAAATGAGTCAGAGCAAAGAAAAGAAGTAATAAATATAGTCAATAAAGCAGGCCTTGACACAACCTATCAATGGCTTCTCCCCTATGGCGGGCACGGATTTTTTCAAGTGAGTGTTTTGATAGAATTTAAGGTTTACTTTAATGAAACTAAACATTAAATACTATAAGCTAGCAGCTAATTCTAATTACATTTAATAGATTTCAACCGGTAGCTGCGGTCTTATTCGAGCATTTGAAAACATTACCACGAGTGTTGTTTTTACTGGTACAGCTCTTGGAGTATATACGGCTGAATTAGTTTTATCAGTCTTAAATCAGGTAATTCTATTTTATTATGTAAAACAGCATAATAAACTTTTTTATGTCATAGATATTAATAAGCTTTTTGTAAACAAAAGATTTTGATAAAATTCTATTGAAGAACTACAGGGTACGTACTACGGGTTCGTACTGTTTTCGAGAATCATTACGAATCATTTCGCTCGCAGACTTGATGATGACTTCCACTTACACTTTGTCAGGTAATACAGAATACTAAAGAATATAATCTGCCGTTTTGTCTGGCGTATGTGGACTATGAGATGGCCTTCAATTCAGTCAAAATTAGGGGGTGCTACAGTACCATTAGCGGTACTAAGTTGATAGTCGATATATCAGTGTGCTTGTATAGTAATGATATCTACCCGAATACAGAATCAGAGCACGAAACTTATCTAAATGAAGAGGTGTGTATATCCCCGAAAACCTTTAACTCTGTACTGAAAGACGTTTGTAAGCTACTGATCTAAAACAGATACGATATTAACATCAGTGACGAATACATCACAAACATTCGATTTGCCGACGGTATAGTCATTAAGATAGGATTCCTGAAGGACCTTAGCACTATGCTCAATAATCTCTGTAATATTTCCCTACATGCAGGTATTAAGATGGACATGGACAAGACAAAAATCATGTCTAACGTGCATATTACACCTATACCGGTATTTGTTGTGAACATTACGCTCGAAGTTCTTGATAATTACGTGTAAATGGGACAAAATTTCCGAATATGAAAAGTATCCACAACTAATGAACGTCACACACGGTCAGTTCAACTGATCATTTCAACTGATCGTTCCAACTGATCAGTTCAAACTAAAAGTGTTGATATTTTTTAAAATAGTGGATTTTAGATATATCAATCATGGTACATATATTAACATCGGAGTTTTACATAGAAGTTATGTTTATGTATATATCGAAAATCGGATATTTTATAAAATATTATATAAGGATTTTGGGAATAAATTTGTTAAATGCGGAGGCGCGCGGGCAATACGTTTGCAAGTTCATTTCACGTTTCAATGTTTATTTACTCTGTGTGCTTATCTTAAGCGATTTAATATTACGAGTTCAAAATTTATGCTTTTTTAAAATTTTTTAATGAAAATGGAGGATAATAGTGTTCCTTGTGATGAATAGAAGTGTGTTAAAGTGATAATCGGAGAGGAAATCTTTAAACTTTGTTGAGATAATACACAAGGTTAAGAGTGTATTTCAGACTTATCAATTATCGCAATTAAAAACAGTTATTGGTACAATTAAAACGTTCACCAATATTTTACGTGGACGTAATTAAATCTTTCCATAAGAAAGCGAGACGATTCCACTTATCTTATCTCTTATCCATTAGAATGTAAATAATTTTTTTTTAATTTTGTACATAGTTTGTTTGAACTTTGTTCGTGTTTTACTTTTGTTCATGTATGATGACGATGTAAATATATTTTTTCTTTCGCTTAAACAAACCCAAACGGCTTTCTTCAAAGCCACCGAAGCTATGCAATTGCTGATATGTAATACAATCTATCTAGCAGTGATATGCCTTCTGTGTGCTTTGTTAAACACGTCCTTGACAGCACTGAATATGAAACTGAAGCGTGGAGACAGATCAAGATTGGTGTATTTTTATAAAACTGCTTAAAACAACAATCTATATTATTATCAATTTATATCTTGGGCTTGCCCTAGCTTGGAGCTCTAGCTTCGCCACTGTGTTAGGTGAACCCTCACTAGAAGTAGTGATGACCTGATGAAACAGGCAGGTAACTCAGGACCATACTTTTGGCAATATGAGAGAAGGCCTACGTTTTGTATTGGATTTGTGTGTGACAGTAACAGTAAAATAAATGCAAATATTTTAAAAAACCTCTTATCTTTCTCATTAAGATATTCAAAGTAACGTAACTTCAAATAGTAACGAAACAATTGCAATTAAAGATTTTACAATCTCAGATGTGTGTGGTGTGGACTTGTATTTTTCTCCATCTTGAAAAATTCATATTCGTTTTGCATACAGCTTGACTGCTATAAATACCAATACACTTATATATTTTTTATTATTATTAAATTATTTTAATAGATCACCCGCCCTGGGCCTGACCCTGGGGTAAGAGCTGGCAATAGAAATAAGTTGTATACAGAAGAGCGAAATGGTCATTTTATACAAATTTTTACACTGCGGTTACAAACACATCTGTAAGCGTAGCAACAGTGAATACCCTCTCAGTTAGGCCTAGTCATGTAGGAGCGTAGAAGCGACAACCATTAAAAAGGAAAGATTCACGAGTAGTAGTTGCGTACGAGCAAACGGATAATCACCCATAAGACATACTTTTGAGACACTAGGGCGTAAATGGACGCTGGAGAAGTTGGTTAATCACGAGAACAAAGATCGATGATATGGGAACATATATAATGGACTGAAAGGATAACGTTGAAAATGTTAAAAAAAGAATAAGAAGAAGAATAAATGTAGTTTTTACGATTTTTTTTTCTAGAATGCGGGTGACAAACGAGCACACAGTCCACCTGTTGGTAAGTGATTTCTGCGCCCCATAAATATCTATATCATTCCTCGATCACGAATCAATATGCAGATGCGTTCTCTCCCGTGAGGACTAAGATGGAATGCCTCATTTCCAGTAAAAAGGGTCTCCGGTCGAGCTGACCCATTCGTACTCCAACTATAATATAGCTGCAGCGTGGCTCTACCAAATTATATATATATATATATATATATATATATATATATATATATATATATATATATATATAATATATATACGACGTTTAGAGCACTTTACAGCACCCATGGTCACGGGGGGGGGACTGAGGTATTCACACCAAAATGTCGGGAATATAAAATAATTTAATGTACGAGATATAATCCGTTAAAACTTTTTTATTTAAATGTGTAGTGTTCGCGTAAACATATGAATTCGTTAAGAAATATTAATTTCTTTCCTTCTCATTTTTTTCATCAGTTATTAAAAGTCTAGTCTAGTCTAGTGCTGGAAGGAGTATTTTCCTTAATCGTCACTTAGGCACGAGGATTGATGGTCGCTGTACCATATCTCTGGCTCTCGTGACTTGAACACTGCTCCACATCGCCGGTATACGTATTTTTACGTTTAAAAACATGAAGCTGAAAATGTAAACAAACAGAAATAATAATCATTTATTTTAGGAACCTATATTTGTAAACGTGATAGCTACGGTAAGTTTACCCGGCAACGTCAAGTACAACGTGGACGATCATGTGTTCGAGAAACATTTGAAACGCAAAAGTCGTTTTGGTCACTTGATGGAGAATAGCCTAAACCGTTTGAGTTACATACCTTCAGCATCCGTTTTCGAGAGATACCTCGACTTCGGGATGGGAAGTGTCACCGATATCAGCATGAATATATCACAGACTTTATGTGTCACTAATCATGAACAAGTGGAAGGGTACATACAGTGGATTCCAGGTTTGTTTTTTAATCTCAACCATGTCCATTACCGTTACCGTTACACCAGATAAAAAGTAAACCTCATAGGGTTGGGGTATATTTGCCATAATCGCCGCGTTTGGCAAGTGGGTTGGCAACCGCAGTTTTATACAATATGTTAAGTTCTTATCAGAAAAATGCTGCTGTCGATCTCCTGTTTAAGTTTCCCTCTTTCGCCTCATACGACACCCACGGGCCACGGGTCAATATGGAGTATTGGATATTCTTACACCGCCACTCCCGTGAGCCGTGGTAGCTCAGATGGTTAACGCTCGCTGTAAATATAATGAACGCGGGTAACCCGGGTTCGATCCCCGGCGGCACCAATGAAATTGTTGATTGCAATTTTAAGTGCTAATTTACCACCTGCTCGGCGGTGAAGGAAAACATCGTGAGGAAACCTGCATGTCTGAGGAATAAGAAAAAACATTTCGAAGACATGTTAAGTTCGCCAACACGCATTGGGGCAGCGTGGCGGACACTTCCTTGCCCTAAAACCCTCTCAGAAATGAGGGGAGGCCTGTGCCCAGCAGTAAGACGTATATAGGCTGTAACTAACTAACTAACTAACTAACAACGCCACTACACGGTATTTTTTTCAATTCTTAGTAAAAGAGCTTTGTCACTGATGCGATTATGATGCCCTGGTAGTTCGGTATACGGTACTTATTTGAAATATCTGTTATTTTTAATGTAAGAAGATTTAGAAAGTTTTACATCATTTTTGACTTCAATGAATTTGGCATTTGCACTATGGCATAGAACTAAGATATTTTTTTAATTAAATGTGTGCGATCTAAAACTAGTTTTATTCTAGTCGCGGTTGCTACTATCGTCATCATCATCTTCTTTTTAACAGTACCTCGCGTGCTTGTGCGTGGACTCAACCGTAGTAAAACGGATTTGTTTGAATTGCCACGCTTGCTAGGCAAATTGGTGATGGTGTGCTAAAAAACTTCTCGTATCATTGTCAATTTGGACATTTTAGGTGTCACATTTTAAAGATGGTTATTCCGATATCTGCCACGGCCACAGAAAGCCACGAGATATTCTTCAAATTTCGCTCAGTCAACTCCTAATAATGATAATATATTACATAAATATATTATTATATGTAGTACATTATATGTAGTATATTATGTAATGTCCCCCAGACTGAATTTCAGACAAAGCTCCTTGTATCAACGGAGACACACGCAATTACGCACAGGTACTCTCTATACCCTTACTCTCATAGTTCGATAGAGCGGTTATCCGACACGAGTAGAGAGAGATCAGGTGCAGGACCAAGGGCTTTACGTGCTTTTCGAGGCACTGGGGTGAAATACTCCCAAATTCCCAACTCCGGGCTGTTACTGAGATTTTCTTGGTAGAAAAACCTAATAACTAATTTTGGCCTGATCCGTGAGTCGAACCCGTGACCATATGATCAGCAGTCGCGTTAACGAGCACTAAAACAATAAAGCATCATTCCTTTGATACCTAAGAAACGTGATTGTGTAGTAGATTCACCAATATGTGACACGTCATGTTTTTGAAGTGTATTATTACTTTTTATGTTTTTATATCCTCAGATCCTGATAACATTTTCTTAATAGACCCTATTGCTGCGGTGGTACCATCTAACGAATCAAGATTATTTACAATTCGGTTCAGGTAATTATGTGAACGAAATTCGTATAACAACATTATCCGACAAAATGCCTCATACATATTTATCCTGTCACTTACTGTGGTCACGGTAATATTATTGTGGTATCAGTACCACACACTAATTTAACAGCCGCGCGGCTTATTGGCCACAGTAGAATCGAGAGTCGTAGGTTCGCATTCTTGACTAAGCTAATATTTATGCAAATCATAAAAGCCTGTTTTGGTTCTGGATGTAATATTATTGTTTATTGATTGATGTTATTATAATACGAATGGTAACTTGTGAGTTGTGAGTATATACGTGGTAATACAGTATTTATACTTTATGGGGTACATACATTATAGTTGCTTGGCTATTAGTTGACGCATGGCAACATGTATCCCCTCCCCTCCTCCAAACGGGCTCCCGCCTCATTGTGGTGCAGGAGCTTAGTAGCTCTTGATGAGCCCACTTCGGATTCCTGTTGGTGGACTGCAGCGGGTGCGAAAATTAGTCGATGGCGGAGTCATAAAATAGATTCGCCGCTGGGGTCGGGAAAGCTGTTGTTTCCGGATACACCTTTGGCCTGACCTGGTCTCATAGCCTCTGCTTAACGGACTCGGTAGGTCCGTGGCGTAGCTGGAGTCACGGATGTGAGCAAAAGCATTCCCGTGGCCCTGCCGATATGCGGTGAGCTGACTAAAACTCATGGTGACAACACCATGAATTTTAGTCGGTGCGAGCCCACCCTTACCACCCATGCGAGGCAGGAGTGGGTAAGCATTTCTGTATGAAGAAAAAAATGTTTTATTAATGCCTTTATAAAACATATTTTTAAGTAACAAACACACTTGTAAGTAGAGTTAGGTACACCATACATTAGGATGTAAGGTAAATTATTTCGTGATGCTGGATAATTATTCATGTAACCAAAAACATTGATTTTTCCTTAAAAGTTATAATTATTTACACCAATAACTTTATTTTTATTCATTTTTTATCCTTAAGCCATGAACAACAAAATGGCTTTAAAGAGAACATTTGAAATCATTAAATTTGATTTAACCATACATTAGGATGTAAGGTAAATTATTTCGTGATGCTGGATAATTATTCATGTAACCAAAAACATTGATTTTTCCTTAAAAGTTATAATTATTTACACCAATAACTTTATTTTTATTCATTTTTTATCCTTAAGCCATGTACAACAAAATGGCTTTAAAGAGAACATTTAAAATCATTAAATTTGATTTAATAATTCAATTTAATAATATCCATAAAACGAAAACCCAAAATGTACATTTTGAGTTACATATTTTAGCTGAAATGAAAGGTGTATTTATATTTTATCACTCGTAGTAGTTTGGAGGTTAAATTTCATAGTACGTGAGAACTTTTGTGCTCGGTTTTTGCGAGCAGTTTTATGCTCTCAAGCAATAATAAAATTGATTAATAAATTGGTAAGGCCCGAGGATATCTGCAAATTGAAAAATAATATTTCAAGGATATGCGAATTCCGCCAACAAGCATTGTGGTAGCGCGGTAGACTTTTTCCGGACCTTTAAAATGTAAATTTTAATTTAAAATTCCCTCAGTAATGAGAGGAGGTATATACTCAGTAACGGGAAGTATACGGGTTGTTACTTTTATACCTTTTTAGACCAAAAATTGAAAACGACGCTTATGGATACTTACTTTGCGGCGACTACCAACATAAAATCTACAACGAAGAAAAGCCAGACGAAGTAAAATTCAAACACACCTGGTTCCGCATACCTTGCATTGGCAATACTTGGTACCCATGTACTGAATGGCAAAGTGGGTGGGATTGTCCCACTGAGGTATGAATTTTAATTTGTAGCAGCAACTTTAATCTGTAGCATTATTGAGTTTCACGATATTCACCGTAATTCGGTATAGTTTCGGTATATACTATGATATTGATTACTTATACCTTACCTTACCTTACCTTATACGCGAATACTGCAAATTGAAGAAGTGAATTACTAATTCAACTGACTTCTATTTAATAGCATTATTTTCCTCTAAAAATCTACATTGTTCTCTGAAACACTGTCAGCCACCATCAGCACGTCTGAAAAATACTATCTTAGCCACTATACTTGATGACCGTTTTTACCGTCTGGAAAAGAATAGAGTGTAGCATGTATACGAAGTAGAAGCCTATGGCGCTGATATTTTACAAAAAATAAAAACAAAATTTTTTAATTAAACGTTTGAATATTTTTTAACAATTACTTTGCCATTTGCCCTTGAGCCTGTGACCCTGCGAAGTGACAAGATAAAACATTCCTACTAAATTTTATTGCCGGTAAAGTAGGGTGGATATGATTTGAATTTCGATAGATTTTAATTAAAATATTTATTTAATTCACAACTTTGTTTTTAATTTTGTAAAATATCATCACTTCCACCGTTCACATGTTACACACTATTTTTTTCCAGACGGTAAAAAAGGTCATGCAGTATATCTTCGATGTAAGCTAATGTAGGTGCAACTCAGCATGTTGGTTATATTTTAGCATCTACATTTTTAAAATATATTTGTCGCAGGCTAGCAGAACTACCTTAACACTTAGCCTTTCAATTAACAGCCTAGCCTTTTTAGCCATATCGCTTAATAAAATTAATAAGGCGACCATGCCATGCCAAATTGGGTGCCGCGCTTGTTGACTTGGAAACTCAACCGGGTTGAAATGTCAAGGGAGAATCTGACATTGTTTCGATCAAATATTAGCAACTTAGTAAGAAGATTTATAACCACTGATGAAATTATTTGTTCGCTGGTCTGTGCCTAATGATGCGTTACGTGCTATATAATGTAAATGTACGAGGCTTTAGGGTGGCCCTACTGTCGCTGATATTACAAGATAGGTGCTATGTTGTATTAGACGCATCGGTTAAAAATATCATTAGTAGGACGATAGTAGTTACGAAAGTAGTTAGGACCATTTAGTAAAAAATCTCAGCTATTAACTAAAAAGCTAATTAAGCTGGTTGGCTGCATCATATTCAAGCAGTAAACTTTTTAAATTAGTTTGATGAGTTGTAAAATCTGTGGTAGTGTTAGTAAATTAGGTGGTGATGTATACTCGAAATCAGTGAGACAAGTAAAAATAATTGTTGTTATTTATTTGACGCTTTCTTTGGAATATTCAGTTGACATGTTAAAAAAGGCGAATTAATTTATTACAAGCTCTCTCATTTTTCCGTTGTTTATATATTAAATCAGAGGCTGATTTCCGTGGCCAAAAATCTGTGTCTTGACCTATAATTCCCCATTAAATAAAACTAATTTTATGGATTCCATCGCGTTTAGTTTATCTAACTAATTTTTAATACCACAAAGTTCCCCATTACCATGTGAATAAAAATAACCCTACAATAAGTGTAAGTGTGTGCTATTCAAGAAACTTTTGTGGAGGTAAAGTAGTAATAAAAAGTACTTTAATTAATTTTATTTTGTTTTAGGTGACTTTGCCACCAACAGTGCCGGCAAGAACCACCTTTACAAATTTTATGCTTTCAAACAAGCTCGAAATACCTATGTATTTCAAGTTCCAAGCGCCGTTTAAAACGTAAGATTATTGTAAAATTATTTATAAGTAATACTACGTAGTACTATTATTTATTCTGTGGTAATACTATTGTCCTTAAATTATGATAAATTTTGTTTTAGGAATTTCGTACTCATGCCAATGTGCGGTATCGTACAAGGGCGTGGATGGCAAATAATATCGGTGGCACTGGAGCCAAAGTCTTTTGGAGAATATTTCGAATCATGGGACCTAATGATAAATAGAGATCATAAGGTATGCATTACATAAAACAATATTTTAATGTACAGAACGCTCTTGACCATGCGACGTTAAAGCAGCTCTTGCTATCGTTCTTGAAAACATTTTTTATCTGTTTTAGGTATTTTTTTAAAAACGTTACCTCCACACTAAGATTTTCTCCTGTATCGTAGGGACAGTTTACATACACAAATTTCACAAGAACAATCATCCAGACCTGGAACGATTATTTGTAGTGCGGGATTCGAACCCGCGGCCCTTAGCGCTGCAACTCCAGCCATTCCGCCGACGAGCCGTCTTCATAATTATTAGGTAACGACGGTTCTATAACGCAACAAAACTCCTTGCTCATATTCTAAAGACTGGTGACGGAAAGCAGCATAACCAGTACAGGTATAATTGCCTCGTTTGTCTTGTGCTTATTGGGTTTTTCTGTCAAAAATTTACCAGCATCAGCCCGAAGTCGTGAAGTTGGCCATGTTTCAGACCGTGTTTAGAAAAGGCCATAGGTCCTGCGCCTGATATTTTTCCGGATTTTCAGAGTACTGTCTCAACGGACTATGAGAGTAAGGGAATAGAAAATGAACGTGTGCTTGCATTCACACTATAAAATCTCCTTTCTTCGGTGAAGGCTAGTCTCTTTTGAGACTGACTGAAATTCGGTCTGGAGGACATTAAGCAAAGCGAGGTTCTCTACTATTCGCTTACCAGCCCATCAGTTCGGTGTAGAGACTACAGGCAACTCTTTTAAAAACATCAGGATATTTGTTGTCGTGATCGTTGATAAAGATATTTCTAAGCATTAACTATGGTCTTTAAAGTTTACGCAAATCCCTATCCCTATAACTATTGCATGCCTTCTACTAGCGCAGGAATCCAACGTTTTGTCACACGAAATCGTATCTAACAATCATATTAAATATACAAATGATATAAAAGCACATTGTCAGAAAGATTAAAGATTAGAAGGGGTAAACACGATAACTTTTGAAAATATCAATTGTTCAACTTAATCTATTTTTTAATATCTTCATCTATCATGTGGGACGTCATGGAATATAAATGAATGTAAAAATTTTTTTAGTTGTAATTAATTTTTTTCGGGGTCAGAAATTCCGAAAGTTTCGGTGTTTGAGTAGCTTTATAATAATATATTTTACTAAATACTGATAAACTGACTCACTGCGGGCTCGACCGCCATCGTGAGTGGGTAACTGTATCGTTTGTTTACAGCGGCTCGTGATGAAAAATATCGGTCGCTGTAGAAATACAAAATATTCAAAAAACCAAATTTGATACATTCTTGACCAAGGTAAGATATTATTATTATGTTTATAATCACAGATTTTCATTACAATATATTGTTTCGTTAAAAGTACGTAAGATTTATATATAAATATACTTAATACATCTTGGCTTTTATGGAGTGATCTGAAGATGTACTTTGGTGAATGCTAAATTAAAATATTGGTTATGACTATATGAAAAAGTTTTTGAAAATGAAAAAAAATTGATGAGAAAAAAGTAACGAGTCAGGTAAAAAATACTAGTTTTTACGATAATGCGAATACAAATACCTAAAAATTAAAGTAATATCAAAGTCAATTTCTGATCGTTTTAAGATAATTCCGTTAAAAGTTTTTTCAGTTAACAATATTAAAGAATTTTTGAATCTAAATAACATTAACATAGTAAAATTAAAAAAAAAAATATTTTCTATTGTTGATTGAGAATTTTGTCTACATTTTTTCACGATCATATGAGCGTTAGGAGTCGTGCACTTTTGGATTTTCCAAACTTTTTTATTGACGTTTGACATAAAATTATCGGAAAATCGAAAGTGATAGTAATAAGGTTATTTGTGAAAACTTGCGTTTATTTAAAATACTTTAAAAATTGACGTATAACATCAGCGCTTAAAGCATGCACATATGAATTTACCAAAAGTTTTTATTTTAATTTGTCTGCGACATTTTACATTAAGAATATTCAGTGCAAAATTGAAAAGACGCAAGTACTAAAAATTAATTTAAATGTGAAGACTCGAGTCGTCCTAAGCGGTAATGCTGAAGTGAGTCAAATTGAAGTGATGTCCCAAGGATACAACCCAGCTGTCCATGCTATGTACGAGTTCCCGCCTACAGTCACCGGATGTACCAACTATTGCACTGCTTACATCCATAATCTGACGCGAATGCAAATACAGTAAGTAAACTCCTCAGTAAATGGTAAAGTACTTTACATAATTCTATAAAATCATTGTGGTTATTCGATTTAGTCCACTTTACCACTCAAAAAAATACATAATTTTTAACTTGAAGTTACCAGACGAAAGGAAATATGACAATATGGTACCAGTATTGTAAAAAAGGTGACGCTCATAATGTTATGAACTAACGTCTCGCGTTTTTGCTCTCGTTGTTTGCAATTATTTTTAAACAATTGAAGATCCCTATAGTAACATCCAATCCGCAGTATTGTCCTTAAAGCTTAGCAACATGGATATTGCTGTGAGAAGACTACAATAAATTATTGATTCTAAAGTACAAACCAATGCCCTGTGTCATTGATTTTCGTAACGCATAGGGCAAAGTAGACCAAAATGTTTGCTTCAAAAACTGTCTAATTATGGCGTGCATTATAATTGTTTTTAATAAAATCTATGGACGGGATAAAATTTTTTATTAGTTTACCTATTTTAGTAGTTTTTTTTAGTTTAGCTATCGATAAATTATACCGTTACGTCTGATGTTCCCACAGGGCCAATATTTGGGGTCTATTTTATTTTTAGCTTACTGTCTCTTTTGTCAAGACAAGAATAATTACTAAATAGGCACTTTTAAAGATAAGCCAGTGCGTTTTACCATCATTGGCTACATTACCACTAACCATGAGGAGGAATTAGTAGTAAAGTCGAGTCTTGAAACGACAGTAGCCTAATGGCAGGGCGCGGACCGCGAACTCAAAAAGGTCGTGGGTTCGAATCCGCCATTCGACTACCAGCGTGAACCACTCGTAACACAAGCAATTTAAGCTTACCACGAGTGGTTAAGGGGAATATTAGTAATGTTTATAGCATTGTTAATATTCTTTTTTTTTTAACCTGTGACTTTGAAAAGATGAAAAGTCAACACGATTTGCGGTGTGGAATAGTTGCGCAGTTCGTGGTATGTGGTCATTAATCTTCATCACTATTGGTATTTTTATAGCATGAGGATTCTAAACACCGTGGATTGGCTCGGAGCAGACAATAGTGGAACTATTGTACTACCACCCAGAGAAATATTGCGATACCACTGGTGGTTTTTTCCTCGGGAGGCAGGAAAAGTCTATAGCACTACTATATGTTGCTCATGCATCTGTCTCATAAATGGCAGGTATAAACTTTTATTCCTTACTATATATTTTCGCGGGACAATTTATGATCATTAAATCCTTTAATAATTTTAAATACATCCTGTGTACCTACTATTTATTATCAGTGTTACCAAAATTAAAAATATCAATGGTTTGTACATTTTGTTTCATTAAATGTCAAGATATTAATGAGGTTTCGCTTATTCTTAAAGTGCTATATTATTTATTAGTCCATAATTATGAACATGATGTTTTTTGTAGATCGTTTATATTTGTATGTTTTAGGCCAATCGGTGAGCCAACAGAAGTATTTATTAATATATCTGGATTTTCGGAACTACCAGACTTAAGGGTTGGTATATTCTTTATTACTTTTTGACAAATTTGTGGAACATTTTGTGTTTCGAAGGCAAATGCAAAGAAACTTTAAAAATTTTAATAATTAACTATCGCGAACAGTTACCGTTATAGTGCCAGCGCAAGAATATCCACTACTCCGTATCATCTCGTGGGAGTCGTAAGGTGTGACAGTAGTGGGTTTGTACCAGTTCTGGTTCAGAACAAACTAGCCCTCTTCGGCTGCTGGTGGGTCGACGGATCCTAAAAAAAAGGTTTTGGCAGTACCTAGGTACCACATAACCAAGTAATTAATGATAATACTACTAGGTACTAGTACTTCTAATATGTCTTACCAGGTCGTCACTCCATCTAGTGGGCCGTCACCTTACACTTCGTCTGCCGGTACGAGCAGTAGTATTAATAAGTTTACTGTTTACTGTTATCGTTACCGCCCATAAAAGTCCACTGTTGAACGTAGGCCTCCCCCTTAGATTGCCTC
This sequence comes from Parnassius apollo, assembly GCA_907164705.1. Classification (NCBI taxonomy): domain Eukaryota; kingdom Metazoa; phylum Arthropoda; class Insecta; order Lepidoptera; family Papilionidae; genus Parnassius; species Parnassius apollo. The sequence continues at coordinate 4,634,215 of CAJQZP010000851.1, forward strand.
ATAGGGGGAATATTTGCCATAGTTGCCACGCTTGGCAATCGGGTTGGAAATCACAGTTTTTTTTATTTTTAGTTGTTATTAGGAAGACGCTGCTACCATCTCCTGATCTGTTTCTTTTCGTCGCCAATAGTGCGTTTATACCAGTTCTGGCTCACGAGCCAAAACTGGAACAAACTACCCCTCGTCGGCTACTGGTGGGTAGACAGATACTAAAAAAAAATTTTGGCATGCTCTGACCACGAATTCTTTTTTTGTATAGTATGCACGGTTCCGAAGATGTGCAGATCAATTAACTAATATCTAATTGATATCCTGTGAGTGCACCCTCATTAGCGTTCTATAAATAGCGTTTCCATAGTTAACATGCTTTGAACTTAGTGAGGAGCCTACTAATTATTGGTGACGTCAAAGCAGGCACAGAGTAGCTAGTGTCCCAGTGTGTATTCTACAAGACCAGGTTTGAAGAGTTTACGAATCAATTGTAAGGCAGTTCAACATCATTTTATTCTCATCATAGCACACATTTGAGCTAAAAGTTTTACTTCACTGTTCGTGATTCCCACAGCAAAGATTAGTTTTTTTTTTATATCCAATAACAACCTAACCAATGAGGGTTTGGCATTCGAGTGATAGCGAGATAAATACGTCTATAAACACCTAACTGAAATTTCCAAGACCGATTGGGAACAAATTCACCAGTGCGAAAATATCGGGTCATTAACCCGCAATGCCCGGCGTGGTGAGGCCGCAGTCCAATAGACTCAAAAAAAAACTGTTTATAACATAACTTGAATGACACATGAAATATTAATTTTATTGTCATCCATACATCCATTACAACATATAAAATCCCCTGCTGAACATAGGCCTTCCCCATAGACTGCCTTATATGAATTTTGCCACATTTGCCACGCGTGGCTGGTGGGTTAGCAACCGGAGATTTTCATTAGGACTTGATATCAACAAAATGCTGCTGACTATCTTTTTTTTCAGTTTTCTTCTGTCGACTCTTACGACACCAACTGGTCGATAAGGGGTAGTAGATATTTTCACACCAACACTACATGGTTGCAAATTATTATATGTATGTCTCTTGTAATTTTTTTTCTTGAAGGTCCTTCCGAAGACAATGAATCTTCACAATGCGGTTGTGGGCGAAAGCGTTACTTTTACGGTCACGTTGTATAATTATGGAACGTGTTTCTTCACGTCTAAGCTATACCATGATATTGATGGCATGGGCGATGACTTTACCGGCGATAAGTTTGATATAGACTCTGCAATTGTAAGTGAATAGTAGTTATGTAAAGATAACTTAGATTAGAAATAGCACTGATAACCTTCAACTAAAGATTGCATGAAGCAAATTCGAATCGGCTATGTCGTAAGATATTTGTTTGTTTTATAAAGAAAAAGAAAGTATTAAAGTACAAAGGAGTTTTAAAATTTAAAAAAAATTAATCCGGAAAAAAGATATTTAGACTAGGTATGTAGGTTTAATGATTTTAGGTCCATATGTATGTGGGTTTATAATTATATGTGTTCTCTTACAATAAGTTAAGTATATTTCTTTGTTGGTCGGAGGTCTCTAAAAATACATTCAGTTTTATTCAAATCTCAAATTTCTAATACAGAACTGCCTTAAGCCATCAAACTACTGCGAAGTGAAAATGACATTGATACCATACGGCGCGGGTCCACGTCAAGTTGACATTAAATATACGGTATTGTACCGTTCTGCATACGATGAAGTGGAGGAAATTCAACCAGTCGGGAAATCCATATGCACTGTTTGGTATGACGGCATCTATCCTACGCTTAAGGTCAGTACAAATGAAATGCTATATCTAGCAAAATTAAATGTATTTGGTAACTTAAAAATAACAAAAAAAGCAAAAAGAACCAATACGATACCAATCCAAAGGACATAGGTACATGTTAAACTGCTAGTTCAGCTACCGAAGAATTATTATAGTAGTGGACAATAACCTTGGACAGATACCTCGGAGCTCTAAGCAGGTGCTGCAATTCTACTTTAGAACGATGATGATTTCTGAGGCTCGCTGACACTACTAATCGATCATCCATCTCAGATGTCTTTCTTCTGCGACCTGATCTAGGTCTTCTGATGTAACCACCGGTCTTCAGATACCTTTTGTAGACATATTGAATCATAGATCGACTTATTTCACTTTGTAGAGCGTCATTTCGCTGGCTCATTCCAGTTTGTAACAACATTACGATTCTGTCTACTTTTGCTTTGCGTAGATATTTTTTAATAGAAGAGGGGGCAAACGAGCATGCGGCTCACCTGATGGTTAGTGACTACCGCCGCCCATGATCAACCGCAACACCAGGGGAATTGCAGGTGCGTTGCCGGCCTTTTAGAAAGGAGTAAGCTGTTTTCTTGAAGGTCCCTAAGTCGTATCGGTCCTGAAAAATCGCCGGTTATAAACAATTCCACAGAGAAGCCGATTATGAGGAAGAAAACTTCTAGTAAAACGCACAGTGGTGGACCGCCAAGCATCCAGATGGTGAGGATGGTATCTTGAGTTTTGACGCGATGTGCGTTCGTGAAATTTGGCGGCTGGAACTAATCCGATTTAGATCCATATTTATCAGTGAAAAGGAAATGGGAGACACAGAACTTAATCAGTGATACGAATTTAATAATAGTTTTAAATAGCGTTCTAGCGACAGGACATAAAAGAATAAAAGTGTGGGTACCTAAAAAACTGATGACATTTGACACACTTACACTTGATAATTTTATCAATATACCCTCTACTGAGATTGCAAAAGAACCTTCAAAAACGTATTATTCATTTTAATTTTTAAACAGACCCCAATTAATGAATAAACCGTAAAAAAAGGAGTGGCCTAATTTAATTGTCCACCAATATGTTGAATTAGTTAGTTATATCTATATATTATTTTAAAGCAAATTTAGTTCAATTTTTTCTTTTGGTCGCGCCGCGTCGCTTCGGGGAAAAACCATAGGTATTGTCTGCAAATACCGGGTCAACCACTACCCTCAAAACACTCCACTGGAAAACACACACCAGCGTCGATAATACGACACGTGTTTCGCCTCTAATTTAATTAATTTAGTTAATGGTTAGATAGTTGGGATTAGTGGTGACGGGGACAGTGCATGCAATTGACGGAGGGCTCTTTAAACTAGGTAAGAAAAATCATTTTAATTTTTAACACGGATCTTAGATAATTAATTATTACAAGCAGACCTGCAGATTAATTAGTTTTGCACATTCTTTTACTCTAGCTGGGATGAAATCTTAAGGTTACTCAGTGATCGGATCCACTAAACGACACGGTCGTCAAAGAGATCATAAAATAGAATAACATGATTTTGTCGTGTAGCGGCAGTGTAAAAGAACCTACTCGTACAACCACATATTATCTCGTAGGTGTCGTAAGTGGCGACAGAGTGAAACTGATGCACGAAATGAACAGCAGTATCTTCCTGATATCAGCTCAAAACTATTAAAAAAATTGCAATTGCCAACCCATCCGCCGAGCGTAGCAACTATGACAAATACGCCTTCTATGTGGCAACCCATAATGGCGGCCTATGCTCACCAATATACTCCTGATCACAGAACACTATTACTTCTGATGGAGTATAATTAATGAATAAAAATATATATTATGTTAATGAATTTTAAGCATAGTTACAATTTTAGATAAAACGCACAATTTCCGTCAAATGCCCAATAATTCTCAGCAATCATTGTGTATGGAACATTGTTAACGTGGACGAGTAAGTTACTTTTCTTCGTCTAATATTGTGTTGTATTGCGCGTGAATCGTTATAGCCGATGTAATACACTTCGACAAATACAATAACGAGTTTAGTTACAGGGCAGTTGACAGTAAACGGTTAAGTCACACACCACTAAGAGGATTAAGTGGACAGTAGCTTTCAAATGTATTCGTGGAGAGTTTAGTTGAAAAAAGTACAATTTTCCATTTTGAGGACCGAACGCGAACACGTTGCGTCCTGTCGACTTAAAACGATTAAAATCTTTGCACTGACTGAAATAAACTCACTCGTTCATACGAGCGGCGAGTTGAGAAACACTTCGAACTTAACTCGCCGAAAAATAGACCGGTCGTCTATCTCGTTCAACTTAATTGTTAACTTGCTACTTAACTCGCTAACTGTCGTTCAAACTAGATTTTCTACTTAACTCACCAGGTTCGCAAATTATCTTACGCTACTGTACTTGTCGAAGTGTAAATCTGTCTTTAGTCACTGACAAAATAGCAGTCCTGTACTTTGGTGAGGCGTGTGCGTGTGATGGTTGCGTGAGGGAATCCATCACTGCATTATTCGTAAAATGTTAAAGCGCTAGTAGCCTAAAGATTAAATGGGTTTAGACTGCAAACTCGATAACTCGAACCACTCCTAACACATTCAATATAAGCTTACTTGGAGTAGTTAACAGGAGTATAGCGTTACTAGTTTTCTTCTTTAAAATAATGAAATAAAAAAATTCACATCTTGGTAGGGTAGTACCTAAACGTTTGGCTACGGTACGGAATCTCACAGGGAACAAGTATTTGTATGACCTACAATTTATTGTTAAAGGTCTGTATGTTTGTCAATATGCTTTTTGTGTTTGAAAAACGTTACTGGAAAAATTACTTTTTTTCACACTGTCCACCTGGTGATAAGAATCAAAATGCACATGCGTTGGCATCTATAAGGACTAATATAAAATTCCTCGTTTCCAGTAAAAAGGGTCTCAGTTCTCTACACTCATCATATGAAACACAACAGCATTATGCTGATATTTGCTGGTTGCTGCTATTATGCTGTATTTCTGTAAGCACGTGGTACTTCCCCGGCCGTGCCGGCCGATTCGCGCTGTAACCATATCGTAGCTGCAGCATAGCTCTTCCACGTATAAGCATGACTCTACTCGTATAAATTACGATACATTTAATGAAAATAATCCACCCGAGGTTCTTTTAAGAAGTGACTACGGGAAAGGCCAAAAAGGCTAAATTACCCCCAAGACTAATCTTATAGATGTTAGATCTAAAGTATCCAGACTGGTGACTGAGAGGATCGTCAAAGGTGCCAGACGCCTGATACTGCATGCACCAATTCATTTGCCAAGCATGTCAAATACAGCAAATCCTTCCTCTGGATAGATCCCCGTGTTATGAAATAGATCCATGTTCATAGCAGCGGACTACGGTTATGAAGGTTTTGTTGCTCGTGGCGTCATTTCTGCGGTATTTCGAATCCGATAATATAAAACCCGCTACACACGTAACGATATATCGTAGCGATATCAGACTGTGCAGATAAAACACACGCTACCGATATCGGCGTTGATCATCAGTTCTCCGCAGAAGCTCGCGCATGAAACGTGTCATCCACGCTAGAAGATGACGACGCACTTGCGTTGTTAGGCCTGATTATGTGTTTAAAGAAAGAAAAAGTCTTTGTATTTTTCGCGCAGCCCATTGTAGGCGGCAATTTTTTTTATTAATCCTTTGATTTTGTCTTCCAAAGGCAAGTTTCTATAAACACTTTTTGTTGGTCGCTGTGTTAACTTCTTTCTTCTTTCGATAAGTTGCAAAGAGTGCAGTGCTCTTTACAAGCGTGCTCCGTCACGAACTGCCGAACTGAGCGGCCGCCATCCACACGCGACCTCAAGACTGCAAACGCACTCGACAACGATTTATCTAATAGAATTTGCAACTGCCACCGATGAACGATAGTCTGCAACGGTTTGTCATACACACGATCGGTAAATCTGTGCAAATCGGTTTGCACGAATTAATCACAACGATATATCGTTAAACTAGCTTGCCAGGCAGACGTTGTTCTGCCCTTTTCGACGACCCTTTGTCATGTCCTATTAAAATTCCTTAAATTCGTAAAAAAAACGTGGGTATATTATGGGCAAAACAACTATCCTATCTCTCAAGTTGGACCATACTGCACACGGTGTGCAAATTTTAATAAAATTGGTTGAGTAGTTTAGGAGTCCATCGCGGACAAACAACGTGACACGTAATTTATGTATAATACTAGCTTGCCAGGCAGACGTTGTTCTGCCCTTTTCGACGACCTTTTGTCATGTCCTATTAAAAATCCTTTAATTGGTAAAAAAAATTATGGGTCACTCATGGAAAAAAAAATATCCCAACTCTCAAGTTAAACCAAACTGCATACGGTGTGCAAATTTGATTAAAATCGGTTTAGTATTTTAGGAGTCCATCGCGGACAAACAACGTGACACGTAATTTATATATATTAAGATATATTAAGATGTGTAGCAGGCATAAGATGCATTTCTATTGCTGCAAATCAAAGTATATATATCACAACTGTTCTGTTTTCATTAATTCATCTCGTGGTTTCATCGTTCTCGTTCTCGACATTCTTTCAATTAGTGAGGTGTTTTCTGGCTTGGGTTACAATTCTTTTATAATTTTAGGTTCAATAAAGCTTTAATGGATGTTAGACCAAACAGCCCGCTAAATGTAAATCTTTACGCCCCTGATCTTTGTGTTAGATCAAGCCAAGTGGAATTTGTACTTGTATTGGGTTGCGTGTACGCTGTGGCCGTGCCATGGAATATGCGTAGGAAGAAGATCTGTGACTGCGCTATGGTCGTAATTCAGACTGGTATATCAACATACGAGAAAAGGCATACATGTGTACATAGAAGCTTCGTCGAATTGTCTCCAAATAGCGGGATAGCTGCGGTAAATATGTTTAAATTTTATAATTATTTTGTAAAAATAATCACACATTAGGTATTTCTTATAGAACTTTTTATAAACTAGCACATGATCAAACTAGTGTTATTGCAAATTTTAGTAAAAATCCTTAAAGCCATGTGTACATTATAGTTATATTATCTTCTGACAAAGATGCCTGGTATTTAAGTAGATAGGTATTTAAGTAGAGTTTTACATCAACAGACTTCAACAGACCAATGCGCAAACAGACATGCAGTACTTGATAGATTTGCTCAGATTGGCTCACCACGCTCAGGCTAGTAACGCTGCTCCCAAACGACTCAGAACTTTAATCAGCACAAAGCACGCGTGCAGATGAAGTTGGCACTAGGAGACAAAATATTGGCATTGCTCCGTTTTGCGACACCATAATATATTACTTGCCTGGATAGTTTTAGTTATTACATTTACAGTAAATACGTATTATGCTTCTACGAATAATATATTTTGATCTTCTTATTTATTATCTTGTATTACGAGGGCGACGCTGAAAGTTTTTAGAACTGGCCACTTGTAAACGCTATATTAAAAAAAAATAGTTGAAAATTTAATTCTTTGCCTCTTTGCCAATATTATTGTGTACTACTCTCGTGCGGCTAAAGAATGAGGCTGAAAATGACGTCACCTCTATTTATCTCTCGCTCACACACTGTCGCTATCTATACTCACACTCGTCGGTATAGACTACAAAAACAATATGTTTCGATATGCGATTTTTGTACGTGTTGAAACTTTAGTCCGAATTGCAATGATTTCAAAAGGAAGGATAGGCCCATCTAAATATTTTACTCCTAACTTTATCATACAAGAAAAAGTAGCGCATCTGTCATAATACAAACGTCATATCATAAAACCAGGTCGGATTTCGTAGCGTAATAATCCTAACTGTACCATTATTTCATAGTATCGTAATAATACTAAGCAAAAATACCATAATTTTACCTAAAGGTCGACTTATTATTATTGGGTCCTTTTACTTTTTAATATTAACCTTACGATATCGAGAATTTCTGTATTACACATGAGTACCGCGTTTCCTTTCTGTTCAATCGGTGCTCGATGGATGCATTTATGTTCCAACCTTGATACAACTATAATGAGAGGCTACCACGATAACAGCTCTGTGCTTATATTCCAGAAGGAATCAGTTTGAAAACATAATTTCAAAATATTTTATGAATTAGATTTTCAGATTCAATTAAGAAGATATGGTTTCTTTTGTATTCTTTTTTTTGTTTTACCCTTATTTTATATAAAATATATTAGCTACCAATATTCAAAATTTAATTAACACTAAGTTCTTTAGACAAAAATTAAACGGAGATAAAAATAAAACCGCCAAAAAAACGGAACGTATAGATAAACTAGACGCGTGGCGCCAAAATTCCGGCACATGGGAAAAAAAGAAACATGAAACGTCAAACGTAATATAATTTTACGTATTATAATTTTTGAAAAATGGTATAGTTTTAATTTTCCATGTACAATATTTTTGAGGGTCTGAATCCAACCCTGGCCTAATGTTGGTAACGTATTTAAACTAACTGTAAAATAAAACTTTAAAAATCCGTTTATAAAATAATTTAACTGTAACAAAATTACCGATGATTCGATATCCCATGTTCCTTTTTAATTTTTGTATCATAATTTTTGCATCCTTTTACCACTCAACTAGACATATTTATGACAGGCAAATCGCGTTGCCCCTAAATTGTCGTTTTAGGACCAACGCACTGGTCCAATTTAGTAGTGCGGTCGGACCGGTCCTTACGCTATGGTTCATAAAAGATAGCTTGATCTCTGCGACAGCTGTCAGTAAAAATCACGCCTATGAAGTCCTGAATTTCTTAGTAGTACAGACAGTACCTGTCAATGTCATACTTTATGGGCATTCACTAATTAGGTCGGCATAGGCGTGATTTTACTGACTGCTGTCGCAGAGATCAAGATATCTTTTATGAACTATAGTAATGTATAAGTCAATGCCGAATTGTCATTGGCATAAATGGAAACCAAATACCATAAACTAAAAAAATTAATACACGGAATTTAGTTTTCAAATATTTACAATTACGTAAAAAAATAAATGTCTATAGAGTTTCTTGTCTGTCTAACCTATTTGAAATATTTTACGAGATTAACTGTTATTTAAATTAATATAAATCGAATTTAAGAAATACATTATTTTATTATAGAGTTTTCGTGAATAATTTACTGATAAATAATTCAATTTTATCCAAACGAAGCCAGAGCGGATCACTGTTATAAATGGTATTTTAAAATTGATGTGTCTACTTGTGTATATAATTCTATTTAAATATTTTCCCATTAATAGAAAATGTACAAATTAACCGAATAATATAACTAACGTTTTAATTTAAAAAAAATTACGATATACCGCTATTAGCGGGCTTTCGTTATTTGTATAGTGCGTGTTGACGGTACGGGCTCGATGAGCTATGAGATGAGATGATGATAATATTGTTACGAGCTTGAGGTTCGTGACAATAAAAATTGCCGATAAAATTACCTAAATTAACACTTTAATTTACTTTACACAAATTAAAACTTAAAACACTAATAATTAAACACACTAATTCACTTTATTCCGCTCCGAAGCTTCGCTTGTCTCGCCAAATCCAATACTGCCCCGATCGCATCCTGCAGCGCCTATATATACAAATTAGCAATGAAGCATCCGGAATATTCAAGTAAATGCGCGCAAAGCGATGAGTGTTCGAGTATAGATTTTCTAGAAACTTAGTTCGTCTGATGGCGCTGTCGGTTGAAAGATTTGTGATGTCATTTTCTGCAAAGCTCCCCCTCGCTCTCGTTCCTGACACTAGATGGCGCTAGTGTATCGTCGACTTGAGCGCGTAACACTGCCCCCTCCTAAGACATGCTCGTCCCGAGCATTATCGGCCAACGTAACGCGCCAAGCGATCCACATGGACGATCTTAGGAGTCCCCTTTGCGCCTTTCTGTAACGGCTCCGCAATGCCAAGGGATGTCCTATCCCGTGGTGTAACAATATAATTCCATTCTTTATCCGTACCGGCTATACGTATTTTATTAATTTGTCATGTACATATTACTTCAATAATGATTTCTAAATTAACGCGAACACTACACATTGAATAAAACTATTATTTACAGATTTTATTGCGTTTAATTATTACTTTAATTTATTTTTATTATCCCGACGTTTCGGGTGCTTTACAGCACCCATGGTCACGGAGGGGACTGAGATGTTTGACGTCCCAATGTCATAGTTAGTCTGGCTACCTTCAGTTTTTGAATATTAAATAATTTTTTGGTCCGATTTACGCAAAACGAGCTTATAGTATTATGAAGTCTTGCAGTGGTATGCTTGGGTTTGGGTTTAACTTTGTTAATTATAGAATTCCAAGCAGATGGCAGCACCCATCTATCTTCTCTATTGAAATTTGGATGTTTTTTTTAATTTCAATAGCCTCGCGTATCATCCTTGGTATGAATCGGTGTTCTTTTGCGAGGATTTGTGGTTTATCAAATCTAATGTAATGGTGGGGACGATCTTGAACATGTTCGCAGACTGCAGACTTCCCGGAGCGTCGGTGCTTCACGTTAGCTATATGTTCCTTCACGCGGGTTTTTATAGATCTTTTTGTTTGACCTATATAAGAGAGACCAAATTCACAATCTAGCTTGTACATACCTGCATCTTGAAAAGGAAATTTCTTCTAAACTTCCTCTGTTCGCATTTCTTTGTCCTAAAACCTTCTCAAAAATGAGGGGAGACCTGTGCCTAGTGGCACATATACAACACGTACCTAACATAATTAACGCACTTTGAGAAAATAGTTTGTTCAGAATCGTTTACTGAATCGATTCCTATCATTTTTAATATAGGTAATTTTTATCCCAAAAATAATTAAAACTACGTAAATTACAGTCACGCTAAATTAGTACAGTCAAAACAAACTGAAATGGACCGTAACTTAAGGCAATAAGACTTTAAGAGTGCAGTTTTATTTATATTATTACTAATTCTGTCATTCAATAATAATAAAGAAAAATGAACTTTATTTAAAGCACGTTAAAGTCTTTGCGTTCGTGGATTTGTACTGTGACCACAACATTCTTCCGGAATTAGTATAACTAATTTGATAAATAATCAGTGCATAAAAATGTTTAACTAAAAATTCAGTGTATGTATTATGATTATAACATAATATACTAATTGGGGTGTCTGAGGGTGTGCGTTAATTACGTTACATATTGTATATAGGATGTGAGCTTGCGCGTGTGTTACGCCCTCTACCGAAACATAGCAATACTACGCTGAATATTTAGGAAAATATTTTAGCTTTAGTTTTAGGCACGTCGTCAACCACTAACATATTGGTAAATAAATAGTGACGTTACTGGATAACAGAGGGCGCTTATTACAATAATAATAAATGTTCTAGATCTGGAAGAATCTACTAGAAATAATAAAATTTAAAGATTATTTGGTAAATATACATTATTCTTACGATAATAAACCGAAATCACTTTCATTTTATCTCCATATCGTGACTTAAAATAATTTTATGCACAACTGAGCATATTTTCTTTATAAATTTATGAAACGAATGCGCCCTTTTGAAGATGTCACTAAGACTAAATGACAAAATCGGAGATATATCCTATAGGACAAAAGTTACAGACGACAATTTTGTTGCTGATGTCCGGTCTATTACCACCACTTAAATGTCTTTGGTTTTTTACAACGATCGCCGGTCTAATTGCTAAACGTGGTAGTTACGGCAATTTTTCCTGTAACGTGAAAGGTCCATGTGCTGCAATGGATTCCTACAGAATGACATCAAAAAAAATTAATATAACTAAAATTGAAAAATTTCAATTCAATTTAAAATTTTCAGCCGAACAACCCTAATTTACTTTCTTTAAAATTTAACTACGGTTACCGAGGACTTAATACTTTGTGCTATATTATGACGATGCCAAATCAAAGGATTCTAAACATTTATATAAATGTGTATGCACACCTTGACAGTAAAGGTGTGCTCACACCGCTTCGACCGCCTAGTACTGAAGACTATTTGGCCATTTTAGACTGTGGACGGGTACCGATAAACAACTTGAATCCTGTTTTAAGGGTAATTTGTTTATTCTATTTATTACTGATATTTCACGTATTATCATCACTTGCTTGTAAATGTAAATTTAACAGCCATAGTATTATAGTAATATATGATAATAGCTTGATAAGCTTTTACTATAGAATACTGTAATATGCACATTATACTGGATGGCCTTGTTGACGGTCTGGAAAAAAGATAACATGTGAACGGAGTAGAAGCCTATGACACTGATATTTTGCAAAAGATAAAAACAAAAATTTTGAATTAAATAAATAAATAAATTAAAATCTATCGATATTCAAATCATATCCACCCTACTTTACGTACGACAATAAAACAATAAATTTAGTAGGCATATTTGACCTTGTCACTTCGCAGGGTCACAGGCTCAAGGGCATAGGGCAAAGTAATTTTCAAAAAAATTTTTCAAACGTTTAATTCAAAATTTTGTTTTTATTTTTTGTAAAATATTTGTGCCATAGACTTCTACTCCTTCAACCCCCCTCTTTTAAAAAAACGTCGTATTATCACTACAGCTACTACAAACCAGATTCGTTGTGTTCACAGACTGAGTAAGTTTACACATTTTAGACTTTTGATCAATGTTCAAGATCATCATTAAAAAAATTCGTTTAAATTTTAATACGTATTTATTTGCAAAAGTGTGCAATTTGGCATTTTCTAAATAATTTGCATGCGAAATTTGGAAACGATGGTAACGTCAAAACCCATCTCGTGTTGATAGTGATACGTGTGAATTGACATGTTAGTGACATTTTAGTGGCTACACGGGTTCCGCCCACTCTCCCGTTCTATTATGTATGTATTATATTATTCTATGCACTACCCCGTATCATCCCGTGGATGTCGCTCTTCATGGTCTTCTTGATAATTGATAACAACTGAAACTAATAAAAAACTGCGGTTGCTAACCTGCCTATCAAGTGTGTCAACTATGACAAAACCCCCCCTCTAAAGCCATCAAGGGGGCAGCCAGTAGTAGCAGCAGTAGTAATCAGGAATGAATGAATATAAATTGAAACTTGGTTATACATCTAACTAATTAACGCAGATGGTATCTAAAGTCGCAGAAATTCAATAAGATATGTACGTACTTGAAATGTACGTACATATCTTATTGAATTACATATGCTCGTATGCTCCGTCCTCTATTCATTCCACATTAATGCGAAGCATTTTTAGGGTTCCGTAGTCAACTAGGAACCCTTATAGTTTCGCCATGTCTGTCTGTCCGTCTGTCCGTCCTCGCTTAATCTCTGTGACCGTTAGCATCAGAAAACTGAAATTTGGTACCAGTATGTGTATCAATCACGCCGAAAAAGTGGTAAAATAAAAATTGGAAAAATATGTTTTATTAGGGTAGCCCCCCCTATATGTAAAGAGAATTTCAACCCTAACGTGTGATATATTGTTGGAAAGGTATTTAAAAATGAATAGGGGTTTACTACAATAATTTTTTGATAATGTCAATAATTTCGGAAATAATCGCTCCAAAAGTAAAAAACAATGTGTCCCCCCCCTCTAACTTTTGAACCATAAGTTTAGAAAATATGAAAAAATCTGAAAAGTAGAACTTTATAAGGACTTTCTAGGAAAATCATTTTGAACTTGGATGGAAACAACAGTACCCACTACTGAGAGCAGTTGCAGGAGCGCGGAGCGCTGCTGGAGCGCGAACATAATGGATACCCACCTTTAAACTCATAAGTGGGAACACTTATTGTAACGGACGGGAAACTACGGAACACTACACTGAGCGTAGCCCGACACGCTCTTGGCCGGTTTTTAATTTCTCAGGCATGCAAGTTTTCACGCGACATGCTCCTTTACTTCTCTAGTATATGAACAGTAATCTATGCCGCTGTGCCTTTGATTACATACATACATGTGATCCAAGCCGCTATGTATGTGTTAATCAATTAACAATTTCCGGTGTGTAGACATGAAATGACAATGAAAGCGTTACCCTCAATTTTTAAATTTTTGTAAATGAAAAGGAGTAGAAAAGCAACTGATGTTGATGATTTTGGAACTAAGAACGGAATATGTCTAACATCAAAATGTCAATGGCAATGGCCGGGGCGGGCGCTAGTTTTTTGAACTGCTCCATCTTGTTTATTTTTTTTCTTAACAACACGTATTGGTCATGAGCTGTGATCATCCTGATAATTATTTTATTTTATCCTGGTGAACCTAATCACGATAATAAGTTAAAGTTATCACATTATTGTGTCATCAGTTCTTGATACGAGTGCATATTTTCAAGTCAATCGGCCGTCGACAATTTGGTGAAAATTGCATTAAAGGATTTCGTTATATAGATAGATGAAGAGACACGTGAAGCTAATAAAAGCGTGTTATAATAATAACGATGTTATTAAATTTGTTCTCAACATGACCTAAAAAATTATTAGCCTTTTCATTTTGGATTTTTCTATTCCATTTTGGAATCTCTTCAAGGCACACGTTTAAATAGCGATCCAGTCTCATCTTTATAATTTTTATCGAGGCAATTATTATGATGCGTGTTTCTGTTTTCGTACAACACTTGTCCGTATGTTTAATTAAAACAAATGTTTTTGGCAGTAATGTTTGGCAGTTACATTTAAGTAGACTAAAAAAAGATTCAAAAAATTATACGTATAATTGTGTACACAAATACAAAATAAAACTTCTTTACAACATATCATTCTTCTTTTATTTTATATTTTACATAAGTAGGTAAAATAATAGTGAACTCATTCAGTGTTGAAACGTTACAAGAAAACGTGACGTTTTTGAATTTTTAAAATTGTACAAAAATTTTCTATTAGGACGTTAAATAACTTTAACTACCAAAAAATTTTAAAATACTGCAACGCCATAAAGCCAAATTTTAACAGTTTTCCCGCTGAGCTGTGTTTACATAGGGGAATAAGCGATCATTCGGAACCTAAAAGTCTAATATGTGTTATTGTCATAATGTTTTTAATTATTTAGCTTCTAAATAGAACTTGGTACTTTTTATTAGATTGTTTGGCTCTACAATCCCACGGAGGTCCACACAACGTGGCGTTTATTGCGTAGCGATGTGACCGCCCCGGGCGCTGTGATCCGGTGCCTCCAATACTTTGCCGAAGTGTCGCCTTTGGACAAACTGGCTATACCCTTTGCATTCATGCCAACAGAGATGATAGACTATGAGGTATTTACTCATTACATTAAAATAAGCAAATGAATTTAAAAAGATATGCGTGTAAAAGTAAAATGGTGTGAATAAGTTGTTCGAAGAGCCCAGCCCAATCTCTCCTTGAAAGAATGAATAAAAAGTTAAAGTTGCAGCCTATATACGTCCCACTGCTGGGCGTAGGCCATTTCTAATGAATAAATTTTTAATAAAATAATGTAATGAAACATACTTTAAAACATATACATATACATAAACATACATATTACCTACAATTGGCGGCCGCGATAACTCTTGAAGCGATCTCTAGGTACTAGGCCACCATAAATTGCTGAGGATAATAAGACCTGTGGGAAAAGGTAAGGGTGTAGATACGCAAGTGCTCCTTCTAGCCCTTGGTTGAGTAAAATTGTATTAGCGAATTAATCTTCTCATTTTTTATTTACTTCAAGTGAAAACTTAAAATGTTGTACGTTCTGTTAATTTGTAATTTAGAATGGCCGTCTGTGAAATTTTAAGGTATTAAATCAAAAAATATTTCAGACTTTTCGTAAATTAGGACACTTCATTTAGAAATTTTGAATATGAATAAAACTCTTAATCTGTTTCATGTATTTAGGTAAAGCATCTTTTGTAGGTATCACGCATCCTTCGAATTATAAATATTACAAATATTCGAATAAACACAAATAAGCAATATTTTTTGTCAATTGTAGGTAACATTTCTATGTTCATTTGGTTTCGATATTGTCAGCATATTAGTTAAAGGACAAGGCGGGTTACCAAACTGCGTCGAGACGAGACTTGACATTCCCAGTTACGTAGAAAAAATAGCTAGAGCTGCTTGTAGAACCAATGTGGTAAGTTTTTTTACTATTTCAGATGTATGAGAAAGCAAATATAGCTCGAAGAACCGACAACCGTTGGGGAAGAAGGGTTCTCGAGAGGCAGCCTCGTACCGGTAGGCGTAGTGTAGGGCGCCCCCCCCCCCCCCACTAGATGGAGTGACGACCTGGTAAGACATGCAGGAAGTCGATGGATGCAGGTGGCTCAGGACCGTGCTTTGTGGCATACCTTGAGGGAGGCCTATGTTCAGCAGTGGACTTGTGAAGGGCTGTAATGATGATGATGATGATGATGATGATGAGAAAGCAAATATGTATCGTTTTAGTTGAAAATGCATTGAAACAATATTTTGTAGAGCGTACTCCTCCATTAAATTATTTCTTGTAATGGGAACACAGACGCAGCGATAAAACAGTGCAGATAACACTTTTTTCTGAGGTGGGACCAAGAGGTTACGGACCCAACCATGTTCCTGGACTGCTAGATAATGTTATTTATTCTCTTCTAAAGTTGGAGACACCTAGTTTTCAGAGAGTTTTGAGGAAGTGACACCTTATTCCGTGCCACCCCGTATGTATGTAGGAAGAGGCCTACATACACACGAAGGAATATATTAATAGTATAATGAATTAGACGCGCCTAAGAACCCATTATGTTGACTTAAGCAATAGAGTTGTAGACACACCTGCCTATTCAAATGCCTTTTAAAATGATAAATAGAAATTGTATAAAGTAGCAGTAAATAACTTCGTAGTTTCTTATGACCATGCTGGCATTGTCCTAACTCCTAACTTTCATACACTACTACTACTCAAACGCTTGTTTCATAAGTAAAAATCTATTACGTAACAGGAAGTTTACTGCAAGTTAATAATTTACATAATTTTCCATGCAATGAGAGTAATTGTACGTCTGTCGTTACGTGTACTTTCGAAGTAACTAGCAGCACGTAAGTACCTAAGAAGTTGGTTCTTTTACCCATGTACCAGCAGCATCCATAGTGGCGGAGGACTGAGGTGAAAAGTCGAGATTCATATAATGAAGATAAAATTAAACGCGATAAAACTTAAAAAAAAGAATATTAACAATGCTAATAAACATTACTAATATTCCCCCAAACCACTCGTGGTAAGCTTAAATTGCTTGTGTTACGAGTGGTTCCCGCCAGTAATCGAATGGCGGATTCGAACCCACGACCATTTTGAGTTCGCGGTCCGCGCCCTGCCATTAGGCTACTGTCGCTTTCTTGATTTATTATTTTTTGTTTTTCAGGTTTACTTATCCAAAGATCATCTAACTTTGCCAATAATGCCTACTCACTCACTTTCGAGAGAAATTATAGCTATTTGTAACGACACGAACCGTCTCATAAGATTCATATGGATACCGTGAGTAATAATATGCGTATTAAAAATGCGAAAAATGTTTATTTATAACATTATATCAACCAGCGACTCTAAGTTCACCATACTTTTACGGGCTAGAGCCTTGCTGTGGCACAAATGGGTCGGCTCGACCGAGGTAGGACCACGCGCTTAATACTGGTTACTATAATATATATATATATATATAAAATATAAACAATAAAATAATGCTATTTTTCGTATGTAGAGAACCGGAGATCCTTTTTACTGGTAAGTAGGCTTTTTATCTTATTCCTCAAAGGTTGACAACGTATCTGCATATAGTAGATCACACTCACTTTCACAACATCTACTTCTATTAGATGGTTTGTGTGTCGTTTGTCACTCTTATTCTATAAAAAACAAGTTTTTAACCTTCATGTCACCGAGTCATTGTTATCATAATTGTTACTTTGATATCACCGAGGAGCAAAAAGTAAATGAATACCATACTAAACTCAAATGGCTATTACTCCATCTCCATCTGAATAGTCAATATTCTTTCTGCGCTCTACTGAGTCTTATTTAATATATCAAGTCTTCCCTATCTAAAAGAATGTTTTCAGTTGCTTAGCTCCTGTCGTAATTTTTCCTTACGGTCCAAAGAATATCTTTTCCTTCAATGTCCTGTGCACTCCTCTACATTTTATATAAATAATTCTCCGTCCTCGGAGAAAGTGGGACTCCTTACCCCAGATGATTAATCAGCCCCGGATCTACGATTTTGTTGAACCGGGGCAAAAACTTGATAGTGACGCCTCCTATCTTCAGCGTTTGAGATTTGTTAAAAAAGTCATGAATACATAATGGGTGGTACAAATTTTTCTGTAATTGGGACAATAAGAACCCTTTAATAAATTCGCACTCTTTATTTATTACCTATTAGCCAATAACGTTTTTATTTGTATGACATAAAATTATTTTAAGAAAACATATAGCCAGGAAAGACAATCAAGATATTTAGGATCTTTAGGTCTCAGCATTTTTTTCTCTAATCTTGCTACAACTTTACGCGGCGTGCTTTCTTTTCTGCGAAAGAATCTATTAGTTCATCAAAGTCTATCTCAAAGGCAGTTTTATTTTCAATGGCTAAGATCGCGAGGCCAGATAAACGTTCCTGACACATTGTTGAACGCAGATAGGTTTTAATTATTTTCAGTTTGCTGAAGCTTCGCTCACAGCTTGCAGATGTCGAAGGTAATGTGCAGTATATTCTTAAAGCTATACTAACATTAGGAAACGCTTCTTGCAAGTCATGCTTGCACAGATATTGTAACAGGTCAAATGCACTTGATTTTTCACTAATTTCGGTTATTAGCTCTTTAAAAACGGCAAGCTCTTGGCAAAAATCAACTGGATTCAAGTCTTTTGCGTATTTTCGAGCTAGATCGGCTCCATTTTTTCGCAGATCTTCAGTTGACATATTTAAAAACGCGTGACCACTAAGAAAGGCAAAATTATCATGTAGACTCTTTGCGCTCTCTACTCTTGTTTTAATTTCTGTTAAAATTTTGTAAAATACTACTTTTATATCTCTGGAAAATAAACCAGATGGATCTAGCGTTCTTGATTCGTCCTCGCAGATTTCATCGTGTTGCCTTTTCTTTTTGGAAATTCGTTTGATTTTAAGGACTGGCTCCATTTCTAACTTTTCGGATACAGGTAAAGCTTCTTTGATCCAATATTCTATTGGTTTTTCTCTCATTCCTTGCAAGATCTTAACAAGACCTTCCATTATCCCCACAGAGCGCGAAATGATAATACCCTCTTTTTGTATTTCTACGTTCACTCTATTCATCTCTCGAAGAATATTATCCCAAATTGTTAAGTTAAGGATAAATTTAAAATCCATCACCGCATGTAGTAAATGACCAGCTTCGTACTTAGATTCTGCGACTAGAGAAGATTCTTCAATTTCTTCCAGAGCTTTGACAACTTCCGGTAAATTATTTAATAGTGCAGTAACAGCCTAATTTAGCCGACCATCTGTTACCCTTTTAAGTTCTTTTTGTACACTTTTGCATTATTTTCCACCGTGTGGTGGATCCAACAAAGAAACAAAATAGTTTTTGTACAAGCCCAAATAGGCTAACTGCTTCTGGACATGATGACGCTGAATGCACGCCCACAAGATTTAAAGAGTGTGCTAGACATGGTACAAACTCTGCCAGCTCGTTCATTTGTATAACTCTGGATTGAACTCCTTTATATATGCCAGCCATATTAGATCCGTTGTCGTAAGATTGTCCACGACATTTTTGCACATCTAAACCATCAGCGTCTAGTTTTTCTAGAATTCGCTGTGTAATATATTCTCCAGTCTTTCCATCGACTTCAATAAAATCAATGAAGCTTTCCTTTATTTCACATCCAGATTCTGTTATTTTTATAAATCGAATCACCTGGCTCATTTGTTCTATGTGAGATACATCTGGAGTGCAGTCAAACATGATGGATAAATAGTTGGCCTCCTTGATGTCATTAATAATGGTATTTCGAACTTTGTTTGCCATTATATCGATAATTTCATTTTGTATCGTTTTCGACAAATTGGATATCTGTCCTTTTTTTAAGTGATCTAAATGGTATTTGAGAGTAGGATCGTATTTAGCGAGCAAACTTATCAAATTAAAAAAAATTCCTTGAATAGGTTGAGGAAAATTTTCAGTGAAATCTCTCACTATTTCTTTAGAAACTCTAAAAGAAAGACAGTTTGTGGCAAGATACATGACAGCGTCGATTACTACATGCAGAATATGTCTCCACTTTTCTTTCTCAGAGTGAATTAATCGCTGTATGTTGCAATCGATGCCCTGACACAATTTCATTTGCTGTAGACGAGTTTTCCATTTAATAAATTATTTTTTATGACTTTGTGATACTTCGTGCTCAGCTAATCTTTCCGAAATCTTTTTCCAATTAATGAGACCCTCATTACACAAGGCTGTTGTAGAAGTGCTGGCGAATAACTTGCAGGCAGTGCAGTAAAGTGCATTTTTTGTTTTCAAATAAACAAGCCAGTACCTTTTAAAATTTTCTTTATTCGCCATTGTTCCGAACCACATGCTATGTTTCAAACGCCTTCCGTTACGTTCAGTAGAAACTAAACTCTATATTATTTGGATGTTCATCATTTAGTAATACAGCTTGTTTGCTAAAGAATGATCTTTGTTGATCTGTCATTTTCTCGTGGTCCGGCCACGTACCTGGATCCATTACGTCGATAATTTTGTCTCTGCTACTTGACTGTAATAAGTCACTAGATGCTAGCTGAACGTCATCTTCCGGCTGAGATAATACCGACGATGAAGACTGTTTACCTTCATCGGAGCCTTGAAATTTTGACTGTTCAGTCAAATTAACTTGAATATCCAAGATACAAGAGTTATTCGGAATACCCGGAATCGTATCGGAAGTATGAACGGAGCGTAACGATGAGCCTCCTTCGTGAAGCCACTTAATCATCTTAGAAGCCGATTTATTTACGTCTTCAATTTTGTCTCTAGCCCTTTTTCTGTTTTCAGCTCCAGAAAGCTTTTTTCTTGGTGCACTCGTCGCTTGCTTCTTACAACCTAAAATATACATATTTATTTATTTATTTGATTATTTTGCATAATGTGTGTGTTTTACAGTTGTTATAAAGAAAAAATATAGTACAACACATTAACCATTTCCGGTGTACAAAATGATATAAATTTAAAAACATTAAGTTTATTAACTACAATATAGATTAAAATTACAAAAAAAAATCATTGATAATAATTAACAAACCAAAAACATAAAAATAAACCAGAAAGCGACGTAATAAAACAAAAACATTTACTATTAATTGCACTATCACATTTAATATTAATATTTATATTTTCATGTCACATTATATATTATTATTAAAAATAGTCAAAAATTTAAAGATATTGTTTTTCCAACAACTCACTAACCGAATAAAAAGATTTATTAAATAGCCACTTTTTTAACTCGTTCCCGAAACTCTTCCTTGGTTCAGTTTTATGTTATCGGGTATAGCGTTAAATACTTTTATACACATTGCATAGCAATTCTTATGATAATTAACCGTTTTTGGAATTTTATCAATGACTAATTTACCTGGATGCCTCAAAAGTTTGGATTTGATAATATCTCCAGCAGTTATAAACAGCTCGGGGTTATTTTTATTATAAATATATTTTAACACTAATTAATGCCTGAATTATAATAAAAGTTTAATTTTACATCGGCGGAAGTTTATTCTTATGAGTTAGGTGTTATTGGCACTTCATCAACGGTATAATATACATTTAGAAAGTACATACAATAGCACCCATAAGATAATATAATATGTTTTCTTTCTTACCTGTTATTTTTGTAAATCGTTTATTTCCACGACGGTAGTTTAAATCAATTATTTCGCTTAAAAATATTATAATAACGATTATAACTCACAAACATTCACAATTAACCACAAAACAAACAGTGATCGTCACTTGACGTTCGACCGTGGTATCTAAATGAGACGGGGATTCCCCTAGCGTATAGATCACGCATATTATGCTTGCGTTCAAAAATCGACTTAGAATACGTTCATAAATCAACATAGGAAGCATTCCGAAATGCGCTGCGAGCAGATGTAGCGTCATCTAATCGCGGGAATTTGAATTTAAATAATTTATTAATTTTATGATAAACTAAGGATAAAATTATTTTTTAAATCATTTTTAACGTTAATTCTTTGTAGAATCAATAAACAATTTAAATCAATATTCACGCGATTAGATGTTGCCAACAACCTACTTCGCTACAACTGCTGGTGGCGCATGTCGGAATAAACCCTTAGGAAGTGTTCAAAAACCAACTGGGATTTTAAAATCAAGTGAATAATTGACAGAACAACGTGCGATGGATAATAGTCGCTTTGTGAAGCAAATTTTCTTAACCATATTATACTATAATTATGGCGCCCCTGAAACTGCCCCGGGGCGAGTGCCCCGGTTTGCCCCCCCCTAGATCCGGGGCTGTGATTAATGTTGAAGAAACAAGTTGAGGAACACTATTTGTCACTTTGACCCGCAACTTCCTCCTTTTATTTATGATCAGTGATCACTGATCTACCTAAAGCATGTTGTCTTTTTATTTATGATCAGTGATCACTGATCTAACTAAAGCATGTTGTCTTTTTATTTATGATCAGTGATCACTGATCTACCTAAAGCATGTTGTCTTTTTATTTATGATCAGTGATCACTGATCTACCTAAAGCATGTTGCCTTTTTTATTTATGATCAGTGATCACTGATCTACCTTAAGCATGTTGTCTTTTTATTTATGATCAGTGATCACTGATCTACCTAAAGCATGTTTTCTTTTTATTTATGATCAATGATCACTGATCTACCTAAAGCATGTTGTCTTTTTATTTATGATCAGTGATCACTGATCTACCTAAAGCACGTTGCCTTTTTAGTGCACCCTACCCGTTAATATTTCTTTTATCATTATTTAATTCTTTTTCTGGGTTGTATGGAAGAGATTGTCATGTACCAATAAGACCGCCTTTTGTTTTTCTCTCATTCTTTGTTTAATTTTATTATACAATTTATCATTTCTTGGTGTACAATAAAGAGTATTGTATTGTATAATAACTGGCTACTGCAGCTCATGGGCAGTAATATACGCGTTGTCACCTCCGAGGACTATGATGGAATGTCTCGCAGAATTCATAACCGGAACACAGCAGTCGATAAAGAGAAATATGAGTTTGAAGGGACATCAAACCGAATCCTAAATAGAAAGGGAGAATCGCCAACTAAAACATTCCTTTATATTTATTTCTTTAAAAATCAGTTGTGTTCGTAAGATTTTCGTAATGACCTTCGTTTTGAATTTTATTTCTACATGCAATATTTTCTTGTCCATTATGTCTCGTAAGAAACCCATAAATACAAAAATGCATCAATTGTATTAGATCTTTTACAAAAGTATTTTTTCCGGCTTGGTTTTGAACCTAGGAGTGCCCACTGGCTTACTAATTTTCTACATACATCTACCTTACTGAATCCCTGTTACAATAAAAAGTTGTTAAATAAATGAAACGAAAATTATTACTTTTTACTTTAACCATAGCATTAACTATATTAATTATAATAAGCTTACACCTCCAGTGAAAGAATTGCAAACATTGTAAACATAGTAATGACACCATGGTGGGGAATCATACAGCCTAAGAGTACAGAATGGATTACAATGACTGTCTACACCCTACAAGAACCAGCGATTTTCACGTAAGTTTACCTCGTAGAGAGGTAGAGTATCTCTGAAATATCACTTCCGAAATTCAATCATTTAATATCCTTTGTAGATTTAATGCGTCATTTTGAAATCCACGGCTAAAATGTAGATTTTAGCTGGTTGAGTCACATTGTAACTGTATAATACATTCTGCTGCAGCAAGAATGGCTTCGCTCGACCGCGGAATGATCATGCTCTCACGAAAACTAGTGTTAAGTAGCATTTTAATTATATTGTGTTTTTTAATATTGTGCGACTTTTTTTACTGAAAACAAGCATAGATTATGTCTTAGTCCTCAAGGGTTACGACGCATCTGTATTTTGATTCTTATTCGAGGTAAGACATAGGTAAGCTACAGCCTATACTTAGCACCATTTCGTGGACTGTGTGACCCGTATGAAAATAAATAAAAATTAAGTTGTCATCACCGGACATCGCCGCCATTGGAATTTTTCACGTGCTGGTATGGAGAATACAGTTACTCGATGATGCACTTCATGTAAAGGTGACTGAATGTATATTATGCCGTCGCCGGATGGTTAAATTAACCCATTATGGTTCATAAAAGATACCTTGATCTCTGCGGCAGCTGTCAATAAAATCACGCCTATGAAGTCCTGAATTTCTTAGTAGTACAGACAGTACCTGTCAATGTCATACTTTACGGGCATTCACTAATTAGGTCGGCATGCCCATAAAGTATGACATTGACAGGTACTGTCTGTAAAGAAATTGAGGACTTCATAGGCGTGATTTTTACTGACAGCTGTCGCAGAAATCAAGCTATCTTTTATAAACTATAGTTGGAGGGCTGGGCTGTTAAATAGACTCCAGCTGACATCCGCCTAGACCGAGCGTTTATCATTACCTTACATTACCTTTAACTAGTTAGCTGGTTGAAAGATAGCCTTTTGGAAATGGCTGACCTGAATGCCGCCGGGTTTTCATTATGGTCGTTATACGATCGTTAGAATCGGGCAGACCGTAATCTGCCTGGTCATTTCATGATACATCGCCATTTCATTCACACATTTAGCAGTTAGTAGTAAATACAAAACAACATTAAAAGAGATGAAGTATGTAAACCAACAGCAATACTGCCTGCCTGTTACGATATGATACAAAATAGCGTCTCCGCAATATAATTCTTTCTTTACAATTTTACCAAAAATATTAATTACACCTTCGGGCATATCCCTCATAATCGCCTAAGCGATACTTTATACTGCTGGAACGAGTCGGAGATTACAGTCGTACCCTCACTTTTGCGTATTTTCTTTTATTTTTAACCTAATTCCTAATAATAAGTAAATTAGGTACACATCAACGACACATTACATTGCAGGGTCACTCTTTTAATTTCAATCAACGAATCCCGATTAACCCTTCCGTTGAACATTGCTTTCAAAATTCGGAGACCAATCGACCTAGGTATCCAACTGAATGCCGACATCTAATTAACATCCTAGCCCTCCAATTAATTGGCTAATTTAACCATCGGTGACGACAATTTAAAATATGTAGGCAGTAAAGTGCCACAATTATATTTATGTGCAATCGTGAGGCATTCACGTGTCCTAATCAAAGATTTAAATAGTGAGATGCACCTTCACCTTGAAAAACTGTTGCATTACTTTTGAATGTGTGCATTTGCAAAACGCTGACGCGCGCACACTAATGCAATAGTGTCAACTCTTATTATCTTACAGAAATTATGTATACTACTTTCTCTGTCGCACAAAAGAGCACTGATTGTGAATAAGTGAGCTAACTCACTTTTTGAGAATGGACACATTTCGGAGTGGTTATACTATGGTAAGGGCGCATCTAACTATTGAAATCTTTGGTCCTAATGCAAAGTAACTGCTGCACACAGGCTTCCTTTAATTCTTGAGAGGGTTTTCAGGACGGCAAAAAGTCCGCTGCACTTCCCTAATACGTATTAAAGGCTACAATTGGCTTGTCATGACCTCGTAATATTTTTATTATTTCTCCATGTCGAATTCCTTTTTTTATTCACCGTCGACCACGTTGTAATTTAGTACTTAAAATTGTAATAAACAATGTGATTTGTACCGACTGAGATCGAACTCGATTCGCTTTATTTACTATTTACATGTGTATCAATTAAAATCACAACAATAAGTCTTATACACTGAGCTACCACGGCCTTACACATTTCTATGTATAAAAGATAACGGTTAAGAGGTACGCTTTGCTATAAGTCGTTAAGCGCTTTAGCTATTTTATGGCTGAAGTACAAATAGGTCGGCTAGAAAGGAGAAGAACACTTACACATAAGACAAGCGTAAACTAGCAGCTTATGCTGGTGTTTTTCGGTGAGTGTAGAGAACCTGTTTACCGGAAACAAAAGAATAAGAGTAATATGGTAGTCACATACCCTACCTTGAGCCGTGGTAGCTCAGGTGGTTAACGCTCGCTGTAAATATAACAGAACGCGAGCAACCCGGGTTCAATCCCCGCCGGCACCAATGAAATTGTTAATTGCAATTTTAAGTGCTGATTTACACGCATTGGGGCAGCGTGGCGGACACTTCCTTGCCCTAAAACCCTCTCAAAAATGAGGGGAGGCCAGTGCCCAGCAGTGGGACGTATATAGGCTGTAACTTTACTTTACTATACCCTACCTTACTTAACTTCTTGTCACCGGTCCAGTTAGTTCCGCAATGGGCCAGTAGTCTTTATTTAAATACGGGACCCTAAAAGGAATAAAGGCACATCATCTAAATGTACTACATGCATACATTTTGCGTATGTACTTCTTTAATATTTAAGTTCTTGTCTTTATTGTAAACAAACAGAACCACAGTTTCCTGCGAAATTCTGGACTTAACTGAGCGACGACGTTATCTGCAAAATGAGCAATTAAAGAAAACTAAAACGCAGCAATGCGAACAAGAATTCATTATTACTGAACAAGGATTATTTCATCGCGTAAGTACATCTATGTATTTTAAATGCTTTAGTGCAAATAGTATTTTAAAAGGGTTTTGCGATTGCAAAGCTATTAACCGTATATACTTATAATAATTTCTTGGCATTTTGAGATTTTCGATGAGTGTAGATTGGAGCCGCATTTTGTCCATATACATTTCACTCGTAATAGCACCCGTTGCTAAACTTGTATGTGCATGCATACAGGCGTTCTCTCATCTCTACCTACAAGTTTGCATACCTATATCCAAAGTAGAGCCTGTTACAACTTACTTCACAACTCTAAAATTTGCTGGAAGGAAACCCCATAAGCTCGCCTTTGTACGTATTATGTTATTCAAACCTTTATTTATAAATTATTTGGGGTACATAAAGAATTAATTTAACAAATCAATTAACAGTTTTTGTGGCCTAGGAGCTGATCTACCTCGGTTTTTTTACGAATATGACGCCCTCACGAAACTAAAACTTAACATTTATAGCGGGAAGATTAACGGTAGCTTCAGATGTCAATGGCTCAGACGGACCATAGGAACATCTAGTCACGAAACCATGGCGTCTTAAACACGATTATTAGCTTTGTCGTGGAATCGATTTCTTACTCTCTTAGTCTTAATAACAACCATTTTCAGGGAATCAATGACAGTCCACCATATGTGTTAGAAATTGAAAAACCGCAATCATACTATCTAGCTATGTCTGTTTCAATTTCATCCAAAGGCCAGCGCGATGGGTACACTAGGATGCTCTTGAAACAAATGTGGGAACAGGTAACTATATGAACAATTCTAAAATACGTATTGGTTCAAGGTACAATAATTATTGTTTGCGTATCGTAAGGTAATATAAATTTTTTGAGCCGAGACCGTCGTAACTGCTAATGTTGCTCTCAATCGATTTTTAAAAATGTCATCATGACTTGCGTTAGATGGTGAAAGTAAATACGATAGTCGTCTCACATATAAAAATACGCCGAGATAATTATTTCGTAAAAGGCGGCTACAAATAGTTTTAGCTATGAATAAATCGTAATAGGTAACCTACACTTAAGTTTTACTAACTAAAACCGGCTATACCTAGTTCTAGCCGGCTATTACATAATAATACCCAATTACATACCTTTTAAGTGTTTCCAAAAGTTTGTGCTTCCTACCTATAATAATTAAAAGTAAAACATCACAATATTTTTATTTAGAGGATGTTCGCCGCTTAACTTTTTTTTCCATATCCGTAATCTTTTGCCGATGCGGGTTTGCAGCGGCTTAAAGGATGATTTTTTGGCCAACGTAAGGAATAAGGAATTATTTTGTTAACAAATATCTTTGCAAGGATGAATTGAGAATATATTCAAAATACACGTATCGTAAAATATAATTTTCTCCAAGATTGAACTTTGGTGTATACTAAACAAAATTTAATTCGATAGACTCCGCCATACGATTTACTATCATCTGAGATTAATCCACACGAAGGAGGCAGAGAACTGACTTCAAGCGGGAATAATATGACGCTAACTGATATAATAAGAATTATAGACGGAGTTTTATGGTATGCACAGGCAATATTACATAATATCATTCATTTCTGAATAAATTGATTGTTTTAATTGTATTCAACAAATGGTAATATTTTAGGGATGCACTACATAGTAAGATGTTTAGGCACCAGATCGAATATTTCTCCAAGGAAGAGATACCTACGTATGAGGACTTAGTTAAGACAATCGAAAATTACTCAAAGCCAAGATTCAGCAAACGGTATGTTTATATTTGCATTCATGTAGGTATTTGGATATTTATATTTATGATAGGTATTTGGAGAACGCCGACAACGTCAAAGACGTGAGACGCCTAGTAGTGGGATAGCCAACCCATTGAGTAAAAGTGAAGAATGCGGTAAATCTGCCCTTTAGAAGAATCGAGCCGTGGACAATTAAGGGATTGATGCGAAGAGGATGATAAAGGAAGGATGCTCCGAGAACCAACAAATGTACGTAACCAACTACGTAGAACCTCTTTTCTGCCGATCTGTCTGTACAAGTATCATCCTCCTACCTATTTATGTCGTCGAGTAGAAATGTATTTTATCCTCTTACCTACTTCTGCCGCCACTGTTTGCACTGCTGTGGTCTTGAGGGTAGAGAGCCTATGTAATTACAGGCTGTGAAGCATTTCAACTTAGTTATAACTCAAAGATTACAACGTATTTATCGCTGTGTTTGTTTGAAGTTGGCTGGATGTCACTATGGACCTATGGATATTCGTTTGTCATTTCCGTTTTATAACAACAGACAATTCTTGGAATAAATTCAATTTGTTCTATTCAATTAGGTTTCCCCGAGATTTATTGTTTTACTACCGAGCTCATGGTGTATTTTTGAAATAATATCCGTGGTTGTTCTAAAATCCTTATACGCTAGGAATCAATCTTAAATGGCAAATATCCTACGAAGTTTAAGGCGGATATTCGGCACTTGGTCTACGGCAATCCCGTTTTATTAATATAACTGTTGATATTGTATTACTTTATAATAAAATATATGCAATTGTTTCTTAGAATCACTTCCGGGATATGCGACGCCATTGTCAACAAAGCAATATTCAATGTCTACAATTTGAACGTTAAACAAGGTGTATCTATTCTAGAAGCTGAATAACATAATAATTACAAAATAATAATAAAAATACCAGTATACTATTAATTAATTTTATTTATTCATGTCAACCTTAACCATACTAAGTAAAGATATCACAGATTAAAAATTCAATTAAGAATCTTGTCAAGTTTAAGTTGCAGTCTTTTTGGCTTTGGCGTGCTAAGAACTGTAACAGATACTCTGTCTCCAAGTTTGGGTGTTTGGTTTCCTCCTAAATTGCTTCTATGTATTAGACCATTGTCGCCAACGCCACAATCAACGAAACAGCCAAAAGGAACCACGTTCCGTACCACTCCTGAAATAAACATTTTTATAATTAAAGTTTTACATTCAGGAATACAAACCATCAGTAAAATAGAGAAATCTTTGATAGTACAATGAAATGAAATATAAAAGACGGCAGATCACAAGTTCAGAAAGAATTGCATTTTCAAGCCTTTTTGTTTTCCAAATATTGATCAATTTTGTGTATTCTTGACAAACTTTTTATTTTTATAGAAAATTTAACCACTTTCTCTGGTATTTTGTTACATAATTGAACGCATTTTCTCGAAAAAGATTAAAATTATAATTTAAAGTGTAACCTAATTTTAATCTTTCTTTTAAATAATATATAATAAAGATGACAAACGAGCACACAGTCCACATGATGGTATGTAGATGATGTGGCCCATGTACATCAACTAAGAATTTATCCTCAATTAAGAATGCAGATGCGTTGTCACCCCTGAGGTCTGAGATGGAAAGCTACATTTTCAGTAAATAGGTGTCTGGTTCTCTACACTCACTATACGAAAGTATTATGTGAGAGCGTGGTCCTACCCTGTGCCAGCCGACCCATTCATACTATAACCATAATATAGATGCAGCGTGGCTCTACCATGTATCAAATATAAGAAATTTTACAAACTAATATCAACTAAAAACAAAAGTGGACCACAAGAATCAACCGCTGGGGAACATCCAATTATTTACCTACGGACAATGCGCCATATACGTTGTTAAACTTCCTTCTACTAACAATTTGAAAGTATGATGATATAAGACCTAATACATGATCACAGATACCTTAATACCTACACTCTACCTACACTGTGTAGAGATATTTGATAAGTAGAAACTAAATTATCAGATGTTTTCACATCACCCACACTGAAACAAAAAAAATACCTGTTAATGTTGTGCCTGCCGCTAGCTGCTCAGATGTCTGAACGGAGACAGAATACACGGGTCGACAGAAACTAATAACATTATCTTCATAGGGTTTTTGTTTGAATGCACTTAATATTAGCTCTAATGTGGATACATCTGTATTAAGATCCTTGCTCGTTACGAGTAAATCAATGCCTGCTGTCTTTCTTTCAACTGCTTCTGGGAAATGTGATTGGGTAAGTTCTTTAATATTGACGCCGATTTTCTTAGCAAATCTGAAAGATAATAAGCAAGAGACCTGATAACATAAACACATACATAATATGGGCTCCCACAGTACGCGGCAGGATAGAAAAATTTGTCTTAAGGGGAAATATAACCAAAGTCAAATGGCTTGTTTCATGCCGCCTGGTTCCAAGCTGCAGGACGCCGATAATTTAGGTAATTTCTTTTTACAGTGAAAATAATGGTCTGCCTGCCCTGCTTTATAGTAAGTTCAGTTAGTATGCAAAGTTTCATGATCTTATTTAAAGTATTTTATGAATAACAGCGGTTTATTGTTCAGTTTGGAGGTAACTTAGAATTTTTTTTTCTATAGAGAAAATTTTGCGGAATATTGTTTTCGTCTAACATAGTACTTAACATTAATCCTCTCAACTTTACCATATATTTATTTCAAAATTAATGCTGCAATATTTTCGGCATAACGGAGGATCTTGCTAAGCCATTTGAGGTAGTATTTTTAATATTTCCCCTTAAGCAACACTTGAGGGACAAACGACTTCGTTATAAAGATTAAAGTAGGATCGTTCGTTAGTTCTTTAGCTAGCTTCCCTACGCAAAGCAAAGTGTGAAACACCATTTTTCAACCGACTTCAAAAAGGACGAGGTACTTAATGCAACTATGTTTTTTTTGTGTGTTACTTCAGACTTTTTTTCTGGGTGAACCGATTCTGATGATTCTTTTTTTATATAAAAGCTGGAGTTACTCATGTGGTCCCAAATAAATTTTATCAAGATCAGACCAGTAGTTTTGATTTATTCTTATCAATGCGTATTTAATTGACTTCGAATCATTGATGATGTACTTATTTTTTATATTGAAGTCGGTTGTACAAAATTTTTAGTTTTACTACTTGGTCGAAAATTACGTTAGCGCACTATGCGTAAAATTTGCTACGGCGGCAAAAGGCCTCTTTTCATAACGATATATTTTCAAAATATATCGTTATGAAAAGAGAATTGAATTAATGACAAACTTGTTTTGACTTTTTATCTAGTAGTCAACTTAAGTGAAGTCGCATCACAGAGTTAACCGATCACAATGCCCCATTCAATGCTACGTATGCACAACAAAGAGCATTTAAGTATTGTTGCTGAAATCTTACTGATTAAATACAAAATGGGAAAACTTTGTGAGTCAAAGGTGAAAAACATCGTAAAGCGATTGACAGTTCGTCTGTCAAGCGTGGCGATAATAGTGAATCCGATGGGAGAACGAGAGAGACAACGTCCAGCATTAGACTTTTACAGTCACAAAAAGTACAAGTCACAAGGAAAAAAGCAAGCTTATTAAGTCGGTATTTCTGAGATGTTGTTTGCCTGCATTTGTCAGCTATCAAAGAATCTGGAAGTTTTAAAACGCTTTCGAGTTGAAAGTGATGAATTCTTTTCAAATAAAAATACTTACAATTTAGCAATACTGTAACTTTCTGGATGTATAATTGTTGCATCTAAAGGTTCAGTCCCAGTTAAAACTTTGAGAAACCCAGCGCATTGCTGATATGTAATCTTCCCGATTCCAGATACCTTGAGAATTTCTGCTCTAGTTGTAAATCCTCCATTATCCTGCCGGTAAGCTATAATCTTTTTAGCCCGTCCATCATTTAGGCCTGAAATTCGTCTGTAATAAAAAAGTATTTCAAATTATTATTTAATTAGCGTCATAGTTATATAAATAAAGTAAGAAACAACTTTATTTGACGCTACATAATAAATAATTGCACCACGTGATATAATACATTATCATTAAAACAGCAACAAATATGCATCCGACTCAGCATTGTGACACAGTGTTATAGCCAGATATTTTGCCGGTGGCCTTATACCTGATAATCTTTCTTTACACTTATGTTGCACCTTGCAGTTAATTACAGCTGCAGTGGGAGTTACTTATTTAGTAAAGCGGCGAGTCACCACCTGCCACCTTTCTCGATCTTGATCTGTTGATACATAACGCCACGTGTCTTCAATCTCGCTTCAATAGCCCATTTTATCAAGCATCCTAATATGAATGTGCAAAAATCAAGCCATTTGCACCACCTTACTGATGTCTTCATTACAGTCAAACACAGTCAGTACTTCAAAATAAAATTATCTAAAGACCAGTTTCCTTGCGATTCCCTTTAATAACCAGGCCCATCAGACCCAGATCAACAAAGAGATACATAACATTATTTATACCGTACCTTAACATAGCCTGTGACGCTGTATTGATATCCACGCCAACTAAACTAACTACTTTCTCCACCGTTGCGTCCAATGCAGTTTCCAACATTTTTGGTGGGATATCATGTTGGTATAGACCAACTCCTAAATTTTTAGGTTCCACCTAAAATAGATAAAAGCGAGGTTAGTATTAGGATCAGCAAAATGGACATTAGAAATGTAATAATAGCCCATTATTATGACCACCTCCTCTCATTTCTGAGAATTTGCCCATGCGTATTGTAAACGTACTTCACATATCCTCTAAATATTTTTTAATATCTTATACACGATGAAATTGCAGTCATTGGCACCATTTAGAATTCATATTGAGGAATATTTTAAAGTTAATTAAATTAGTACCAAAGTAGTAAGACCACGCAAACTCTGGCGAGCGTTGCTCGTAGGCACTTACGTCTTTGTTTAAAGAGCCGAATAAATGCGATCTCTTTTATGTTAAAGTTTATTATTTATTTTGTTATAATCAAAGACTTTTATGAATACTGCTAGACGGTGTCTGCGGCCTAAATACCAATGTATTAAACGCACAAACTTAAGGTCAATTCTCCGTAACTCCTTTTCTTAGTAACGTTGTTTTTGACAATCAAATACTGATTTTGTTTAATATGACTACGAAAACGCTGTCACAATTTTTGTGCCGGGCTAGATATATACATACATAGAATGGATAGAATTATTTTTTCTTGTATATATGAAATACCATCAAAAACATAACTTGTAAAAAAACCAAGTCTCGCAACTTAGTTCTCCTATCGTAAAAAGTTGTGAGATCCATGTAATACCAAGTCGGTTAATTTATTCAGTCCCTTCTTAAGGGTCCTCCTGTCTTAAGTTATTACGTGTAATTAGCTAACATAACAACATCTTATTGTGACCATATCAATATTAAAAATCTTTTATGTTTTAAATAAATAGATTGACTTGTGCCATCGCATGAAAACACAATGTACCTCACAAGTAATACATATTATATTAAATTCGATTGCTTAGTGCGATTGCCAACTCACTTTATTATTTCAGTACCCGGTTTTTTCGCTCGGTTTTTTTAATTCGTGTGTGTTTGGAAATTATATTTAGATACAAATTACATACTGATGAAATACGAATAATATTTTTTGATCGTAGCGACATAATAAAAAAAACTGAACTGGTTATTTGAATAAAAAATCATGAGTGCAATTAGTTTAATTTAAATTTTCGTGTTTTTAAAAAATACTAAAAAAAGGGCACGAAAAAATAGATTTTCTCAAAAAAAAGGAACTTGAAAAAAAAAGTCGGTCGGTCGGTCTGGGCTCGAACCATGGTATTACGATTTTGTGACCGCCCAATATACGCTAATATAAATATTAAGCTATTTGTAATCATTAATAAACTGTCAAAATTTACCTTCTTATTCTAACGATATTGTAGCAGTTTTTCATTGCCTAAAAACACGGACAAAAGGTCATTTTCTAAAAATAAATCCTAGCTAGATCGATTTATTGCCCCCGAAACTCCCTGCACACAAAATTTTATGAAGATCGTTGGAGCAGTTTCCGAGATTCCGATTATATAACAAGAATTCTAGTATGGATATATAATGGTCACTTGAAAAAAGACAAATAGTGGGATTTTCTTCGTAGTTACCATGGGTTGTTCCGTTTATCCACCCCAAAAAATCCACTCTAGGGTGGATGCTAACGCGCTGAAGCGCGTTTTCACCTATCACACCTCAGACATGGTGGATAATCGGAATTCATGTATATTATTGTTCTTCCGATTTTCTCCCTTTGTATACTATTATATAAAAAAAAGCTATTTATAGAAACGGATTAAAAACTGTCTCAAGATACTCAGTACATATTACCTATAAAAATATATATAAGTACATACTTCTTGTTTGAAAGGTCAATGCTGAAATAAAAGGAGTACTTCATAGGATTACAGATTCATTGGAATCTTCTCTCATAAAATTAAGTTAAAGAGAAACTTCCAATCTTAAAGTTTTGGAATGCTTGCAAAAAATGCCCAGTTATTCGCTAATACATTTGTGGTAGCAAAGAAATTTAAAAAACGACTGCAAATGTACATTAAAAGTGACGAATTTATCCAGTATATAAAATTACGTCTACTCAATAATGAAATAAGTGTTGGTAATTACTTGGACATATTGCAGTACTTATAAATTACGCAATAATATTATTTGAAACGAGGAAGTAAGTTATAACGATAACGGCAACACGTAATAACTATTTTGATAATGTTTGTGGTTATTAAAACTTAATTAATAATTAAAATGTATGTGTTGAACTGTACTTGGGGTAAAAAGTTGGTAAAACAAATAGAAGTGAATTCCGATTATCCACCCGTCTGGGTATAATCGCGTTCATCTATCCACCCCAAAAGGGGTGGATAATCGGAGTTCATTTTTATTTGTTTTTCCGACTTTTTACCCCAAGTACTGTCCAGGGAGAGGAGTGCTTTGCGAACCGAGCACTGTGTAAACCGCACATCCGGCATGGAGCACTCACACAGCGGAATGTTCGGCGGTGTGTTTCCAAACAGAGAACCAAAGAGATCGGCTTTCTCCTTTGCGACACGGAGCCAGTGAGTCATCCTCTCTGTGCAGAGATGGAAAAGATGGCTGACAGAAGTTCCCTTGGACAGCCTTTGCAAGAGACCAGAATGCACGAGTTCTCCAAGGAAGGCGAACTAGCTTCTCGCCAATTCTGCCGACGTGCTCAGACCTTATTTATACCGCGTACCGGGTACGCGTTTCCGATTATCCACCCTAAAATGGATTGTTTAGCCACGTTGCAAACCTGCCTGCCACGCTTGGCAAGCAAGTTTTGCAACCCATAGACTTATAATACTATTGCGTATGGACCGGTTCATTGAACAAACAAAATGGCACCGACTCATTTGTGAGTCGCCATAGAACCAATGCGTGCCATGCGTTCATGCAGTGTTTTCACTTTAAGATATTTTGCACTACTTATTTTCGGGTAAATCTACTAATATTGGTAGGGCTTTAGGCGTTTCTTCAAGTTGGCAGGCTTTTGGATAATTTGAGGTAAAACCGAACTTCATGTACCTAACCCTGATTTTTATTCCCACCCAATATTTTTTTTAAAGATTTATCGAAGGGGATAGGGTCAAAAGAGCTATAAAAGTGTAGAATGAAAAAGTTTTTCTTTAATAAATAATATAATAAATAGAATAGAATAATGGTATATTTCTACTTAATTACATATTCGTTATTCATATGAGACTAAGTGTAATTATAATTTGAAAATAAGAACGTCTTCCTCATCACAAAACACAAGATTTTTAATCGTGAAATGATATTCAAATCTTGCAATGATGTTGTTCTTTAAAATATGGAATATTAGGTGCAATAAATAAGGCTATTTAGATTTTTTACGATAATTTCGGGAGTATTTCTACAGGTTCTAGGGTAAAACCAAAATCATTAGTGAAAACACTGGTTCCGTTGTAGTTCATGAATATTTAAGAGATAGCGCTGATTTACTCTATGCTTATAGCGTGAACAATTTTTGTTCGCTCGGCCATATCTTGTCATTTATATCGACGAATATGATATGATATATAGTTAATGAGAGGAAGACTATGCTACCCATCTTCTATTTAAATTTACCACTTTTGCCTCTACAGACACCCACGGGATGATTCTCTTTCACCGCCACTACATGGCTTAAAGCTATAGATTTGCGATATTTTATTTCCAACATAGTTTGTATCATGAGTAAATTATTAGTTTAAAGGGATTATTTCTTTGATGCTAGTAAGGATCGAACTCGCGTTTGTAATTTTAAGCTTAACACTTATCTCCAGACTTACTGAGGTTTAAAAGAACATATAGAACATGAAGTATATGAAAAGTGCACACTCACTACCTATTGTCTTAATAATTGTATAACGTATACACGCTCATCGCGGTAAAATAATGAAACTTGTTTGTTGTCATGTAGCTAATACAATGTAGAATGGCTAATTAAATGTTGAATATTATAAGAATGTGTGTGTAAAGTAAGATATATGTACTTAGTTGTTATCATACTTAATTTTTTCAATTTTATGATAGTAGGTAGTTATTATAAATAATATATTAACGCGTGTAGACGTCTGCCAGCACCAATACAAACCGTTTTTATTGGTGCTGGCAACAAACAAACCGTGCTGTATAGTAACTATGTACTCTGGTAATATGTTTTATGTATAATTGAAATTAAAAAAAGTACTTAAATTTTAAAAGCAATACGTACTTTAATTAACTCTGCCAAAGGATCCAATACTCTCCTTGCAATGGATAAGGCTGAAATCAGATTGGGATCCATATCTGGATGTTCCTGAAAAATAAATAGCATAATATTGACATACAAATACGAAATTATGAAAAGTATTGACTATACTTTTTTGCATAAGGCAATATATCAGACTAAAAAACCTCATATATTTCTCATACCTTTTGTGCTTCCTTGCTCACGGAGTAAATGGAAGCACCTTGTTCTGGTACAATAATAACTGGAATGTTCTCAGATATATAGTGACTTTTTAGCCATGTTTCTGTTTCGCGGCATGCTGTGCCATTTCCCAAGCCAATTAGGTCAACTCTAAAATAAAAATATCAGAAAATGTTTGGGTAAGGAAACATTTAATGGACAGTCTTAACATACCAACTGCCGTTGAAAACGTTGAGGCCTTTCATTTTTTAACGATAACGGGGCCTACGTAATTCTTATTAATTAGATAAATCGCGCGCAAGCTAAACAAAACTTTATCACTGCGCGCAAGTGTCCATATTACTTTGCATCTTTTCCCCTTCCTACGTCACGGCAGATTTCCCGTGGTTACTAAGGGCTGTCAATAAAGAGTAAAAAAATACATTGCGAAAGTATATATATAAGTATAGGTTCCTATTCTGCATATGATTGACTGACCATATTTTTGCTACTATGTGAGTTCTGTGATGCCCAACGTATGCAATTTGCAAGGTCGTTCGTCACGAATCGTGAATGCTTGACTCGGAAGAAATAGTTAGATAGTGTAAACAACAAACCCAAAAAAATTATTCCTAAATAAAATGCGATCGTATTCTAAGATTTCTTATATTTTGTATTCTACTTAGTTAAAAATCTTGTTAAAACAAAGTTTTGATTTCAGCATTTTGTGTTATCATAACTTAAAATATTTTAAATCCAAAAGACAAGTATAGGTATGTAAGTAGGTGCTTGGTTAGTGAAGTAAATTTCAACAAAGTTTTGTTTAAAGTACTTACAAGTAATTCTTTTCATCGCTGTGAGTAACTTTCTAATAAAAAAATAAATATGAAATAAATTCACCTTTCATAACTTCTTACTAAAATTCTACGGTAACTTAAATGATGATGTATCTGAAACCTTTTGATGGTCATTAAGCATCCATCCACGCAACAATTATAGTAGGGACGACGTTTTGCCATTATAATTCAAAACTTTACAACTATTTTATCCTACCATTTATAAACACTAAACAAAAACTATTTCAACAAGTATTTACAAAAAACTACGTTAACAGCGTTAAAAAATCGCCTATGACACGCTAGCCCCAACTGTCTTGGGGGCGTCTCGCATTTATATGTAATTATTACACGCAGGTAGCAAGAGTGACAGAGGCCTGACGGAGCTAAGAAGATCTTGCCAACAGTAAAAAAAAATCTATTCATAACTTTAGTGGAAAAATCTGTGCGAAAGAAAAACCATTGAAACTTCAAAGGAGTTTATTTAAGGTTTTGTTTTGTCATAACATTATTAAAGTTTTAATGAACATTTTGATACGATAAAACACAAAAAAAACTTAATGAATGCTTAACTGTTTTGTTTTATTAAATAGGTTTTATAGAATTATTTTAAACGTTAACTGCCATACTTACTATCGCTAATTATACGATTACTTAAATTAAGTATTAATTACGTAGACAGAGAAACCTATAGACTAATGATTAGCGTGGCCTTGAGTGAGAAAGGACGATATTGTAGTTTTAGGTTATACAATAATCTTTATGACTTTTAAAAATATTTTGATAACATTTTTAATTGTTCTAAGAACTGAACTGAACAAGATTCACCAATCTTAAGCTCACAAAACACTTTTTTATCTCACTTAACCAACTTGTAAGCTCCTTAGATCGCTACGAACTGTCAAAGTTGTTTAGCAAAGTGTAGTTTGCTAAACAAAAAAACCAGCACGTCGAAAGGGACAAACAATCACACCTGTCTCATTTCTATGCAAGATGCATGCATAAATCTATCTTTTTCGCGTGCGAATGCGAAAGAAGGCGTCAATTTGTCTATAGGTTTCTCTGTCTACGATTAATTACGTTTATACCCGTCTCTTTCTAATGTCATTCAGTGGGGAAAAAAGAGTAGCTTTAAGCATTCCTTAAATTAACGTTGATTTTAATGAGTAAGCTCGTAAATTTTTAGTTCACTCTTCAGTTGAGTCTTAGTGCCCAAAAAAAGGATAAAAATAAATAAAACACAAAAAGAAATAACCTGTACTTTGATAAAATGGCTCTGAGCTGTTTAGCCGCATTATCATTTTCATTATGTCGACGTAAGTCTGGATAAATGGTGCAGGCATCTAATTTCTCGCCATTTGCATTAATAATACCCACCTGTAAAATACAGTAAAAAAAGTGTAGTGAGTGTAAAGAAGCGATTTTCAATTTAAATTTCACGATTATGTTCAATATATGCATGTTGCAAATGCAAAGGATGCTTGCCAGCTGGTGCACCTTGACATGGTCTGTTTGAAGATAGACTTAATAAGAATATTGATTTGATGGGATGAAGCATTAATGATAAACTTTTCTGAAGACTTCGGGCTGGTTTTAGAGCAGTGCATTCGGTCTGCGAGAAACACCTGCTTTGTATTTATAACTATAATCTATTAAAACAGAACTGACTGAAGATTCACTGACAATGACTAAATTGATTATTTTTAAGTAAAGTAATATCTTAATAGTAATAATAAATATTTCTTTGATCAAACTATAGCTACAAAAATACAATTGATATATCAAGAATTAACTATTTTTTTAAATTCTATAATTGTCCAGTAAGGCAGTTGAGTATATAATGGCACGATTTGCTCTGAAACCAGCCTAATAGTACAATAATACAAGAAGACATTTCGTTGGAGCTGGGGCACAAGCCGCCAAGTATTAAAATAAAAAATAATAATGCATTTAATCTACCTTACAGCCGGCCTTGAAGCCTGGATCCAATCCTGCTATCGTTCTGTTTTTGACAGGTTCAGTCAACAAGTACTTTTCTAAATTTGCTGTAAATGTCTTAACCGCCTCCTTCTGAGCAGCGGCAGTGAGTTCAGACCTTACTTGTCTAGACAACCAAGGCTTAATGAGTCTGTTATACGCGTCATTTAACCCTTTCCTAACCCAATACGAACTTTTCCACAGTGTTAAACAATACCTAAAAAAGATTAAAAAAAAAACAACATTTTAATGAGTTTTTCTTTTATAAATTGTTTTTATTCTAGCTTTTTTATAGGATAGGGTGACAAACAAGCACACGGTCCACCTAATGTTAAGTGGTTGCTGTGGGACATAGACATCTATCCTTTTTTATGCTATATATCTACATCTATGCTTTTTCTATTTACCTCTCAAGTCTATTGTAAAACCAATCTGGAATTACTACTTTAACCGACAGCACTTTTTCGTCCTCCCCTCTATTGACTGCCAAGGTTTGGTATGATTTAACAAAATGCACCGGGCATTTCCAGTCAAAGTATATTTTATATGTTTCTGGATCTGACTTACTATCATATTTTTTATTCTC
The DNA here is from genome assembly GCA_907164705.1 of Parnassius apollo. Lineage (NCBI taxonomy): Eukaryota > Metazoa > Arthropoda > Insecta > Lepidoptera > Papilionidae > Parnassius > Parnassius apollo. Next base: position 4,674,961 of record CAJQZP010000851.1, read on the forward strand.
TTCTTCTTTCTTTCCCTTTGTTGAACTCTTTGTCTGATTGCTTTGTATTGTAAATCTTGTTTGTTCTTTCCTGCAAAACATTTTGTAGTTACTTTTTCAATTTCATTTTAAAAATAAGCATATTTAATTTCAAAAATATAATTATATTGTATAGGGTTATTTTTCAATAACTAGCCAAGTTTTCAGAGACGGTTCAGAAATAAGTAATATAGGCAAATGGTGAAAAAATTTTTTTAAAAGCATAGGGTGACAAACAAGTACACAGTCCACCTGATGGTAAGTGGTTGCTGTGGCCCACAGACATCTACATCTACTCTCGATTACGAATCAAAATGATGATGCGTTGTCACCCGTGAGGACTAAGATAGAATGCCTCGTTTCCAATAAAAAGGGTGTCCGGTTCTCTATACTCACCATACGAAACACAGCAGCATTAAGCTACTATTTGACGTTATTTATTGAGGTTATTCTATGAGAGCGTGGTCCTTCCCCGGTCGAGCCGACCCAATTGTGCTACAACTATACTATTAATATAACTGCAGCATGGCTCTACTACATATAAATTTAAACGTAAATATTTTAAAAAAAGATCTCAAACTTTTTATCATTTTAATCTTTTAAATTCAAAATGTGTGCATTTTTAACTGATTTTACCAGTAATGCTTCTGGGTCCATCGGTAGGCAAAAACGTTGTTGCCCATAAATAAATTCAATTTGTAAATATTTTCAAATTAAAGTAGAAGCCTTATTTACTCGTATTTTTTTATAGAATAAGGGTGACAAACGAGCACACATTCCACCTGATAGTAAGTGGATGCTGTGGCCCATAGACATCTACATTTATCCTCGATTAAGAATAAAAACGCAGATGCGTTGTACTCCTGTAGACTAAGATGGAATGCCTCGTTTCCAGTAAAAACGTGTCTCCGGATCTCTACACTCACCATACGAAACATAGCAGTATTAAGCTGCTATTTTGCGCTGATATTCTGTGAGAGCGTGGTTCTTCCCCGGTCGAGCCGATCCATTCGTGCTACAACCATAATATAGCTGCAGCGTGGATCTAACATCATATCGTATTTTCAAAAACTGTAAATATGGTATATCACTATTTATATATTTGAACTTAAGTTTAAAACTTGGCTACTCTTTTTTTTGCCTAACAGTCTATCTAGGAAGGTATAAACACTTTTACCTATTTCCTCTACCAAAAGTACTGCATGTACTTATTGTTCCAAACTGAAGGGTACACGCAAAATACGCGCTTAGAAGTGGAGTGGCGGAAAACAGCCCGACGTAAACTAACTATACAAAAACTGGAGGGTATAGAGTGCTAATTTAATTACAGGTTGTGTGTCTTCAGAGGTGACTACGCCGCCTCTGTAGTGTTCTGAAGTTGGTTGGTTCAATTTTAATAAAAAATACTGCGATTAAAGCTAGAAAACTAATGCAACGAACTCCTAAACAAAATATTATAATGGTTAGTGGTTGAGGAAACTTTGTTCAAAATATTTTTACGGTATTACACAATTTTGGTTCCACAGAATTTCATTTTTTTTTTCCACAAATTGTTACATCCGAACAGAAGATGAATACTGGATTTGAAATTGGTGTTTTTTTATAGGAGAGGTGGCAAACGAGCATACGGCTCAGCCTATGGTAGTGATTACCGCCGCCCATGAACAACTGCAACACTAGGGGAATTGCAGATGCGTTGCCAGCCTTTTAAAAGTAGGCTCTTTTCTTGAAGGTCCCTAACTCTTATCGGTCCGGAAAAATCTCTGGTGGTGGTAGATTCTAGAAGGAAATTGTGCGAGGAAGAAAACTTCTTTTAAATTGCACAGTGGTGGCCCGCCAGTCATCCAGATGGTATGGATAGTATCGCGAGTTTTGTCGCGACGCGCGATGTTGAAAGTGTGCGGCTGAAATTAGTCCGAACAATTCCTCAGAGCACTCACCATGGTAGATGCGATAAAATACGCAAAGAGATGCAACATCTCTTCGCAGTGCCAGTGAGTCAAGCCGATAGCAAAGAGCTCGATCGCCGACGATTCGAACAACTCTGCGCTGGATGCGATTCAAATGGAAGGACCTGGCACTACGGAGCCCCAGCTCAGCGATGGGAACAGTATTCCATGTGAACCTGCGCCTTGTAAAGCTGCAGGCAGTGAGCCGGCATGAAACAGTGTCCCGCTCTGCTGAGCACGCCAAGCTTTTTAGAGGCCAATTTGGCCTTCTCTCCAAATGACCACGAAACTGCACGACACTCGATATGTCGACGCCGAGGATTCCGATACTGGCTGAGGCAACAAGGGTAGTGCCTTGAAACTGAGAAGACACGATGAAGGGGTTCTTTTTAGCGGTAAACGCGCAAACCCGTCTTCTGGGGATTAAACTGAACTAGATTTAGTCGCCCCCAGTCCTAGACTTTGTTCAACAAAGTCTCGACTTCAGACACAAGTTTGTCCGGGTACTCCGCGACGTTTTCCCGAGAAATATTGGCACGGTCAGTGTATAAAGCATCACCAGTATTGTCGTCTGCATAGCAATGAATGTTACCGGTTTGCAATATGTCATTGATATGCAGAAGAAACAGCGTTGGTTATAGCACGCAGCCTTGTGGAATACCAGCGTTAATGGGCTTGTAATCGGAGCAGCAAGAAAACTGGTGATCCAATTGCACAATTTTTAGAAGATCCAATTGTAAGAAGCGCTTTGTGCCAAACCCGATCGAAGGTCTTCGCTATGTCCAAACTAACGGCCAACGCCTCCCCCTTGGACTCTACTACCTCCGCCCATTTATAAGTTAGGTAACCCAGAAGATCACCAGCCGAGCAACTGCGACGGGAACCGTACTGGCGGTCACTAATTAGCTGGTGATCCTCAAGGTACCGCATGAGCTGGCTGTTAATAATGGAGTCCATTATTTTAGAGAACAAAGAGGTGATGGCGATAGGCCTATAGTTGAACGGATCAGAACGGTTACCTTTTTAGGGATCGGGTGCACGAAAGCTGATTTCTATGATTTTGGGACTACGCCTAGGGAGTAGGAGTACCGGAAAAGAGCCGTTAAAGCCGCCGCCAACTACGGAGTACATGTCTTCAGCACAATAGGAGGGACGCCATCAGGTCCACTCGACTTATTGACGTCCATCGAGGGGAATGCTCTGCGCACTGAGTGTTAGGTAAACAACGCATCCTGCATGGAGCACTCACACTACGGGATGGTCGGCGGTGTGTTCCCCCCGTCATCAAGAGTCGAGTTGGACGCAAAGAGAGAGCCCAGCAGATCGGCTTTGTCCTTTGCGGCATGGGCTAGTGAGTCGTACTCCATGTGTAGATGGGTGAGACGGCTGACAAAAGTTCCTTAGGACAGCCTAGACGGGTGGGTGACCAGAATGCACGTATTTCCAAAGGAAGACGAACTAGTTTCTCGCCAATTCTGCCGATGTGCTCTGACTTTGCCTTACCAATGACACTTTTGAAGGACCTGGAAGAGAATTATACTTAATAATAATTTCTTAAATTTACCGAACACTACACATTGAATAAAACTATTATTTACGGATTTTATCGCGTTTAATTACTTTAATTTATTTTTATTATTATCCCGACGTTTCGGGTGCGTAAATCGGACCAAAAATTAATATTAAAAAACTGAAGGTAGCCGGACTAACTATGACATTGGGACGTCAAACATCTCAGTCCCCCCCGTGACCATGGGCGCTGTAAAGCACCCGAAACGTCGGGATAATAATAAAAATAAATTAAAGTAATTAAACGCGATAAAATCCGTAAATAATAGTTTTATTCAGAATTATACTTCTTTTTAAGAACGTTGGTATTTGCATCCCGAGACGTCGATGCGCAAGCCTACGCCTGGTAGCACTCTTGCTTATGAACTAATGCAATTTGGCAGGAGCGACAAAACAATGGCTGGGTTCTGCCTCCGATAGGTACCACAGATGATGGAATAAAATGTTCAGTGACAGAATCACCAACAATGCTGGGATCATCCGGCGAGAAGCAAACCCGCCTCTAAGGGTAGGATGCAAAAAAAAATCGCATCCCGTCCCAATCGGCTGACCTATAATGCCAAACACGGCGGCAACCTGCAGTACGCAACCGAGATGGGAGCGTGAGTGTCACCATGCCAAGAGGGGCATCGGCGGAGACCTGATATCCGTCCGGATGAGAGGTCAGCAGAAGGTCCAACGGGGAACGTACATGATCTTTCACATCTGGGATCCGCGTAGGTGAGGTAACCAGTTGTGTCAAACCGTATGCCAAAGCAAAGTCATAAACAGATCTACCCGCACGATAGGTTAAACGAGAACCAAGCTATTCAGCATGGTGGGTTAAAATCACCAAGCATCATGATCTCTGCGGATGAGACCTATTGTATAACTAAGTCTGCAGCCATCTGAACATGGTCGACGAGTCTGTATGTGTCGGCATTACTGCTATAGGACCTTTAGAGGCACCCGTAGATGCGGGGATATTCATCGCTGTCTACGCGCTGCCACAAAATGGACAGGTCCATACCTTTAAGACTGCTGTTCTTTATATTGTTGAGAGTTGTCATAACTAAAATTCTACTCATCTCCTGTTTCAGTATTCCTCTGTCGCCTCTTACGCCACCCACAGGAGAATATGGGGTAGTAGCTCTTACGTCACCACTACATTGCCTGAGACTAGTCACAACAGTCGTCTATTAGGACACCTATAGGACGAAATGGGGTTATGGATTTTCTCACCACAAACCAAAGAGGTTTGTAGAAGTAAATTTAAAAGTAAAGCTAAAACATACATAACTTATTATTATTATTGTCTTAAGTTGCTTTTTTTACAAACAGATACAGAAAACATTAAATAATAATTAAATGATGCTTACAAACTCCTCATTTCAGTCAATACCCTGGTATCCTTATAAATTATATCGGCTACTATATGAGTAACATGAGATTCCACCTTTTCAACAGTAGATAATTCCTCATCATCATTGCAAAGCCTACTCAAGTCAAGTTGCTCTCCATTAAGAGATCTGACTGCAAATGGCTCAATGCCCAGCTTGCGGGCTCTTTCAGCTAACGATAATGAATTGGACTTAAGTGGCGCATACTGTAATAAAAACAATGAAATTACACAAGGATGTAATAGCATATAATAGAATAAAAAGGCATTTAATTCCGAGTAAGGGGATGTTCAAGTATTATTAACGCAAAACTAAAGTAAATCTTAGGGCGGGGAGTTCCATTTTTTTTACTTTTGGTGACAAAATTATAAACCAATAAAAATATTTTTTAAACAAAATTTATCATTTAAATTATTATTACATACTATTTTTATTATTTAATTGTTATAATGTATAATATAATGGTTGTATAAATATGTCTTTTCATATTACTTACAAAAAATATTAAATGATGTAGAAACTAGGATATGGAGCCCGTGAACAATAAGCCATTCTTATTTTTCTAATTTTATTAAAACACTTATACTCTAATTAAAAAAATAATTGAGTCTTTTAATTTTAACTTTAATATTTAATAAAAGATTTGATTACATTCTTATGTCAGCATTAAGGGGATTTTCTTATTTTTGCTTATACTGGGGGGGGGGGGGGAGTCTAAAACATAGAAACTTTGCTTACGTAATACTTGAACACCCCTTGATGTGTGTTCAGGCAAGTAGAAAATTTTGTTAGAAAAGCATACTATTTAGTTGGCCATAGACTGAAGATAGAAGATATTTATCACAACTGGCCATAGAAGATATTTATTTTCGATAATATGAGAAATGGTAATGTGCTTTCACATGAAAACTAATTACTCTATTTTTTATGCAAATGAGGCTGATTTTTACCCCACTTTGCTGCACAAGAATACATATAATAATAATAAATCAACCACTACAGCGTCTGCTATGTGTGAACTAAGCTTGTTTGCAGTACAATTGGTAAGCCAAGTCTAATATAGAGTGATTTGTATTGGGTTATTTTTTGGAGCTAAGAATACTTCATGTTTTATTAGTGTTCATTGTTCATGTGTGTTTATGTGTGTATACAAAAACAAATATCAAATAAAAAAAAAAAATAAGAAGAACAAATGGCAGTCTTTTTCTCCCAATTCCCAATGATGCCTTGTTTGGAGTTCAAACAAATAGGCAAGCAGGTTCAACAAGGGCTGATGGACCTTTAGGTAGAAAAGGAGCCTTACCACCTAGTGTATATAACACTTTTATTTATATCATCATAACCCAACACAAATTGTTCTGTAATTTATCACAGAGCAATTTGTGTTGGGTTATTTTTTGGAGCTAAGAATACTTAATATTTTATTTGTGTAGGTACATTGTTTATATCTATATAAAAAAAGAGAAATAAAAATTAAGAAGAGCAAATGGCAGTATTTTTCTACTTTGATGCCTTGTTTGGAGTTGAAACAAATAGGCGAGGGGATTCTACAAGCCCTGATGAACTTTAAGTAGAAAAGAAGCTTTACCACCTAATTTATAAAATGCTTTTAATTTAAAAATAACTTTTAACATTTATAGTTTAAAATTAAATCATATATAGTAAATGTGCAGAATACAATACATACCACAAACTCAAGCTCAGACAAGTTACGAGCGTTGAAAATACCCTGCTCTATTTCAGGAGTCAACTTCTTTGATTTTTTCAATGTTTCTATCACAGACTTTACTTTCTTTGAAAACTGTATCACCTTTTGATAGCTCTCATATAATTCTTGAAGTCTACAAAAAATTTAAATAAATAGGAATTTTATAGATTTTAAGACTAATTGTTTTCAAAACTAAATCTGGAACTTAGAAATAGATTTACTACTAACATCGCAATAATTATGTCAAGCAGAATCTTTGAAAGATGTTCTATTGCAGCACAATTGTACTAGGTATATCTAGTGAATATTACCATTATGTTTGACATTAGTATGAAATTGGCTAATTAAAAGAAAACTTTTTTATTGAGAGGAAGTTGCAAAATTCTGTAATTCACTATATGTGTTCCACAGAGAAAATCTCATGGAAAAATTAATGTTCAAATCATTTAATGGAATATTTCTTATGGTTGATTGCATTGGGAAGTGATTAGTTTTCTTTAAGCCTGAATTGATTCAAAGATCAATTTCTATAAGATGTAATTAACCATCACGGATCACAAAATATTTCTAAAACTAAGTTACCATTATAATTTAGTTTTTGGAGTTTTTTCTGTTTTAACCTACTGGATAAGCAAGTAGCGCTATACTATGTAAGAATAAATAGAAAGAAAAGAAAAACTAAAAAATATCAATAGCTTTATGTTTCTACAAATATTAGCCTGGATTCAAACCAATTAAGACAAGATCTGCAGGCGTGCTGACTGACTGTATTAAAGGTATTGTTTAGGTTAGGATTTCTATGTTGAGCACAACATTTGACTTATGATACTATTCTCCAACAAGTTAAATATGTAATAATATATTATTGTAAATGTATAAGGTACCGATCAGGTTTTAAGAAATCCACAACGTTTTTACGATATCTCGCTATAAATGGTAGAGTACAGCCTTCATTTAGCAAATTAATAAATTTCTGCGCCAAATCTTGAGGGATTTTTTCTTCAAATGATAAAATTTCTGCTTCATTCCAATATTTATTATCATTATTTTGCACCTGTGATTCAACGTCTACATTTTCCATGGATTCTTCTTCATCTTCGGTTGTTTTAATTTTTTTTCTCACGACTTTCTTTATTTTCACTGAGTCACTGTCTTTCTTATTTTTTGCAGATTTCTCAATATTCTCATCTTTTTTTACTCTAGTTCTTTTCGGAACTTTATCTTCGTCAGTGTCTTGCAACTTTCTTTTAATTGGCTCTCGTTTAGAACAATCCATTTTATTTACAATATTTTTATAACTAAACAACTAGCTAAAAAACATACAACAATTAATTAAAAACGTATTGTAATTTGTTTTGATCAGGTTTTGATTTTGATATTGTTGAGTATTTTATTTGACGTTGCTTAACGTTAAATTCAACCAATTTTTTCTATTACTGGCTTTCCGGTTCTGGGTTCTAGCCCTTCTGAGCCTATCATTTCTTTCGGAATCTTCATTTTATATTCTTTTCTTCACAATATGCTGATGCGTCACATTGCGAAACCCTTGGGAGATTTTGACGACAGCACAACCCGGTGGACAGTTGATGACGACAGCCACTCAAGATCATAAGGCGCCCAACCGATCAAAATAATTTGAGGTTTATATCGACATCAAAGCACTTGTTTCGTCGTTTTCTCTAATAGTTCACACGCGCAGACACAATTCACAAAATCGTATCACTTTTACGAATCAAAATCCACTTCAAACCATACAAAACAGGAGCGACAATCCGTCTACGGCCAAGTTACCGCCAAAACAGGAACAGGAGAACGATCACTACGTACTAAAGCATAGCCCACCTGTCCTTGAAAATTGTAGAATTTATAGCGGCGCTGACGTCAGTGAGTAGTGACTGCGAAGTTAGTGTAGAGACAAGTAGATGAAGTTAGTTGAATAATGTACAAATTTTTCATCGCGGCATTGGTGAGAAAATTTCCATGCTCCATAATTTTATATTTTTTGACAAAAAGAAACATCAAATAATGGAGAAATATTTTATTGTGCGTGGATTTGCAAGTGGTTTAGCATCTGATCGAAAAAATAGACTGAAAATGACGTTTATTGACCGAACTTAGCGATCGCAGCGCCTCACTTATGGTGTTCATATTTCTGGGACACTATTTTCTACGGGGATCGTTCACCTGTTCTCTAACCTCCATGGTTAGTACTCTTATTAGTTTGTGAACCGTTGTGAACGTAGACAGAGAATAGGTTTCTCTGTCTACGGTTGTGAACCACTCTTATTAGTTTGTGGTTGTGAATCATTTCAAACTTTTATTTGGTACTGAATTAAACGGGTGTACTTTTGCCAGTGTCAACTAAAGGCGGCTACTCACTTGCCTGCCGCAGGGGCAATCTGGGGTAGGAGTGGGTAATATCGTAATTTCTGAATAACATATCGAAACTATATATTGACGATATTATGCAGTTATTTCGATACCGGTTCCGCGACGATATTTGACAAAGTGGATACTGACTCATATATATATATATATATATATATATATATATATATATATATATAGAGATCTCTTTACGGTAAATGTTGATCAGACGCGACTTCACGCGAGCACTTTGTTGATCCGAAAACGCATGTTGATCCGGCGCCTTTTGTTGATCCAATATGCACCTCTGGTAACTAATGTGGCTCCGACCGGATTAACATCTGCACTCACGAGACTGTTTGCTAGCGTTGGCCGAAGTTGATCCGATATACAAATCCACCTTGCGATGGTTACGGAAAATGTTGATCCGATTTAAATGAGCCAATCAGAGCACAGCAAACGATAAGATAAACGATCGGATTGGCTGAATGCAGCCGCGACGTTGCCGTTTCGTATCTTTGGCGGTACAAGCTACAGATTAAATGCGTGTTATGTAATGCATTCAGGGTGCTGTTTGGTCTACCTCGTTATTGTAATGCGCCGGGTATGTTCGCGGATGCGCGTGTGGATTGTTTCTACACCATCATGCGTAAACGATGCACATCCCTGGTGCGCAGGGTGCGGGCCGGTTCCAATGGTATCCTGAGGGCATTTTCTGACAGGTTTGAGGTCAGTAACTGAACCATTGTCATATGGTGCACGCGCTGACTAATCGGGCCTGTCTTATATATAGTTTTAAAATTAGGTAAATAGTTTTAAGTTTTACGAAAATTAGTTTTAAGATTTGTATTATTACTAACATCTATGATCCTTGTGGTCGAAATAAACGACTTTTTTTTAACGAATTACTCGACAACGCCCCTTCTTGTAGCGGAATTGGTGGCAACGGCGACATAAGGTATTCGTCTGAGTGCATGTTTGCGTGTGTGTGTGTGTGTGTGTGTGTGTATGTATGTGTATGTGTGTGGTTGTGTGTGTGTGTGTGTGTGTGTGTGTGTGTGTGTGTGTGTGTGTGTGTGTGTGTGTGTGTGTGTGTGTGTGTGTGTGTGTGTGTGTGTGTGTGAATGGGTGTGCATGTTTGAATGTGTGCACTGTTGTGTTTGTGTGTGTGCGGCAGTGTGAGTGTGTGTATGCGTTTGTACGTGTGCGCATGTGTGCATGTTGCGCGCTTGCGTGTTTGTGTGTGTGTGTGTGTGTGTGTTTACCATAAACCAGTTAACATGTTTTCTACATCTTCATAATCAAGATTTTTAAGGACGCGTTTACAAAATTGATAGGTATAGAATCGAACTATTACATGAGATATTATCATGAGACCTTACCTCCGGTCTTGATAGAGTGACGTCAAAATGTAATTCGGCATTACTAGTGGAACTCTTGGACTAGTAGAACTGGGTGTGCTGAGTTTGGGCTCGTTTTGTTAGTTATGATGAGTCCTTACCTCCTGACTTGCTGAGATGACCTGAAGGTGTACTTCGGTAACTAACACTGTAACACCTGGACTAGTAGAACTAGGTATGCCGAGTTTGGGTTTGTTTTGTTAGTTAAGATGAAACCAACACAAAACAAAAGTTGTTTTCACTTTGTCTCTAGTACCAATAGGTATCCAAGCTGATATTCGGAAAAATGAAAAACCTCCTAGTAACATCTTAGTAACATCATCAGATGAAATCTTCATCATTTCATCATCATCTAGTATCGATATCCACTTACGAGCCACACTGTTTTTCGCTGTTATCAACTGTCCTTTATATGAGCCTCACTTGCCCTCACGCGGTACCCACTTTACTGCACTTCAGTGCACCCACCACCACCTCTGCCACCTACGCCTCCACATCTACCACCGCACCCCTCTCTAAGCCTTCGTTCTCCACCTCCGCTACCTCCGCCTCCACCATAAACTCTGCTCCATCCGCCTCAACAATAAACTCCGCTCCCTCCGCCGCCACCATCACGCGCCATCACTATTCTTTCCGCCTCCAACACAATTCTCCGTTTCCACTATCTCCGACTTCACCACAAATTCATCTCCTCCGCCTTCACCACATACTACGCTGCATTCACCTCTGCCTCCACGTCTCCATTCTCCGCTTCCGTTTTCTGGGCGCACACACACACACACACACACACACACACACACACACACACACACACACACACACACACACACACACACACACACACACACACAAACACGCACTCAGACGAACACACACGCACGCACACACACACCTGCACGCACGCACACGCACGCGCAAACACACACGCGCGCTCTCGCACACTCACATAAATACAGACACACACACACACACACACACACACACACACACACACACACACACACACACACACACACACGCACGCACACCTACACATACGCCACACACACACACACACACACACACACAAACACACACAAATTAATTTGTAATAAAGTACTATCCATGATGACAAATGAATAAAATAACACAAATTCACTCACACGATAACAAAAACTCGAACAAACGTCTTTCCACAATAAAACCTGGCAAATTTTCATCCACAAACTCAGAAGATAACGCATTTTCTTACCTTATTACTATAACGAAGTAGCCTACTGGGTTCTCTGTCACACACAGAACGCGACGTTGCCGCTTCGTGTTCGAGTACCTATTCGTCAATTATGGCTCCGGATCCACTTAGTCTAAGTAAATGTCGCATATAAATTAAATATACTCTGGATCTAAAAAATCATATTCAGTATGATTTTTTCGACCGTTGATAGATCAACAAATGTTGGTCAAATCGCTGACGAGTATATTGAAATCCTGTTAGTGCAGATCCACCGACGTTACACGGGCATCAAGAATGGATCAAAGTATATCAGTTTGTGCGACGAGGAGCTGAGCAAACACGTCAAATAGGTGGATCAACAATTGTTCTAACTTCTCACTGGATCAACATTTACCGTGAAAGGATGATTATATATATATATATATATATATATATATATATATATATATATATATATATATATATATATATATATATATATATATATATATATATATATATATATGTCGGAAAGTATAACACGATAAGCCAATTGTGTGGGAAATAACAGGATAGCGTTAATTATTAAAAATGGTAAAAATGTGAGAGCTGATGTTCAACTTGCTCTCTTGCTTGCGCAATTTATCGTTATCAATAATATATATATATATACACACAGACAGTGAACTTTTCAAAAGCAATTCCTTTATCAAATATAATATCAGTAGCTACAGATGGAGCACCTGCTATGGTTGGACGTTATCGTGGATTGTGTTAGCAATACATTGCGTCACACCATCGACAACATTTAGTTGCTAAAAATTTGAGTGTTAGATTGCATGAATCACTTCATTTAGTCATTGATGCAGTAAACCGAATCCGAAGCATCGCGTTGAATACGCGGTTATTTGCGCAGTTGTGTGAAGAAAATGACGAACATTTTCATCAATTACTCCTTCACACTGAACTACGCTGGCTGTCGAAAGGCTTATGTTTGACAAGATTTTATGCACTTTTTGAGACTATTTTAGAATTTCTGGATACTAAAGATAAAATTTTAAAAGAAAATTTAATGAAGAGGAAAACAGACATCGCCTATTTAACAGATTTGTTTACAAAATTTAATATGGTTAATTTGCAATTACAAGGTGACAGTTTAAATTTGATTAAAACAAAGTCCATCTTATCAGCGTTTCTTGCCAGAGTTAAACTAATGAAGCAAAATATTGGACGGGGCGAATTTTCTCAGTTCCCCAATTTGTCACAGACAAGCTGCCAGGAAGACGACGTTTCAACTTACGTTCAACATTTAAATGCCCTATATTCAGATTTTGAATCTAGGTTTGAGAATATTTTAACTATGGTAATACCACCGTGGATAATTAATCCATATGGTGACATAGAAGAAACGAATGTCATAATACAAGAGGAACTGACTAAACTAAGTACAAACGAAGAACTTAAGGCTCAGTTTAAAAACGGATATCAGCAATTCTGACTGCAAAACAACATACTCGTTACTTATCCCGTATTATGGAATATAGCGAGCAAAATTTTTAATTTCCTTTCCATCGTCATACCTAGTGGAAAGGGGGTTCAGCGTTGTTACCAATCTGCTAACGAAAAAAAGAAACAGACTGGACATCATTAGCCGAGGAGATTTAAGATTAACCCCTACAAAATTGACGCCAAATATTGATAATTTATTATTAAAGCATCAGGTTCATCCTTCTCACTAAAAATATTGACTTATTGCTTATGTTATTTTATTTATAGTTTATTTTATGTTTATTTAATGCTACGTATATTTGACATAACAGATACAAAATTTTATTTTGAGTAGTTTTAGTTTAAATTTAATTAATAAATGTAATATTAACTGTACATATTAACATGTGTTTTCACTTTAAGTTTTTAACACTAAACGTCACTACAGTTAGAAATTTACAGGAAATCAATATCAGGTAAGTAGGGGGTCTACCGAACACGGAAACATGGCAAGGGGTCTACGACACAAAAAAAGTTTGGGGAACTCTGGACTAAACGATCTTCATCTTCCATTATACAAGTTGTCTTAGGATGAAGATCAGTGGATGGAAAATTTTTGGTGTGTCATTTTTAATTTATCTAATTAAATTATTATAATCTATTTGATATATTTTTCATTATTTATAAATCTTAGTGTTAAAATAAGTACACATAAATATTTTAACCATGTTTCACAGTAATCGATTGTTAAGCGATGTTGGTTAATAATCGATTATATTAACGGTTGCAACCTGTTTTAATAAATAAAATAACCAACTGTAACTAATATTTTTTTAATCGGTACTTACAGTCAATTACCATATTTTTTATTATAAAAATATTTGCTGCAACGGCATTGACCGAGCTTATCTCGAGTCAATAATTTCAGGCAGTACACACTTTTTATAAAACCTTCGATCAACAATACCAACTAGATAACGGGTCACGTACAAAATCATAGCTAAATACTGTCCACGTGAATATAAACTTAAACAGCTACATTTGTTTACTAAAGAAATGAGACAAAAAATTACAATAGTTTTTAGTTCAAACTAATTACAACCATCGCATCCATAGACCGTCAACGTCGTGCAGTCCGCACCCACGGGGTACAGGGTGGACGAGGACGAGGTACATAGGCTGCACTAAAAGTATCGGGAATGGAATATTTCCACTGTTCCTTTCATATTAAAATCTTTTTAATTGAAAACTCCTTGGTTTTAAAAATCGAATACCATTTATTTATTTAAAAAAAGATTTTCGGTCTTGTCACAAGGTTTTGTCAAACTTGTTGTCGTTGAGAAAATGAAATTGACTCGAGAAAATTCAAGAGCGATGATTTATTATGACTTTCGAAGTGGTTTAACACAAAAACAGTGTGTTGACCGGATGATTTCTGCATTTAGTCATAAAGCCCCATCTAAAACCACAATTTATCGCTGGTTTGCTGAATTTCAACGTGGACGTGTCAAGCTCAGTGATGATCCCCGTCAAGGTCGTCCAAAAACTGCAGTCACCCAAGAAAACGTTGATGCTGTGCGTAAGTTGAGGAAGATCGACATGTGACATACCGCGAAATTCAGGCAACTTTGGACATTGGCATGAGTCAAATACAAATAATCTTGCATGAACAATTAGGTGTAAAAAAGCGGTTTTCCCGATGAATACCGCATTCGCTCTGTGAAGAGCAAAAAGCGGTTCGCGTTACTTGGTGCGTCAGAACTCTCGAAAGATTCCACGCAGGATCCTCAAATGCTGTATACAACATCGTATCAGATGACGAATCTTGGATATATGCGTAAGAACCCGAAACAAAAAACCAGTCACGAGTTTGGGTGTTCGAAATTGAGTTAAAGCCAACAAAAATTATCCGTTCACGGAGTGTTGCAAATAAAGTGGTGGCCACGTTTGTCTCCAAAACCGGCCATGTTACGACTATTCCTGCAACCGCCGCATCATCCTCCATCACGACAATGCGAGTTCTCACACCGCACACAGAACAAAAGAGTTTTTAGAGCAAGAAAACATATAATTATTAGACCATCCGCCGTACAGCCCCGACCTAAGGCCTAATGATTTCTGTACTTTCCCTAAAATAAAGAATAAATTGCGTAGACAGAGATTTTCATCAACTGAAGAAGCTGTGGACGCCTACAAAACGACCATTTTGGAGACCCCAACTTCCGAATGGAATGGTTGCTTCAATGATTGGTTCCATCGTATGGAAAAATGTGTCAAATTTCGCGGAGAATACTTCGAAAAGCAATAAATACATTTTTAAATAGTAATGTTGTGTCACTTCCTTGTTTCCCGAAATTTTCAGTGCCGCCCTCGTAGCACGCAGCTCGTGCACGAGGCCACGCCCACAGCTACACACGTAGGGATTTGGGATCGAGTTATCTTGAGATTAATATTGATTTATTTAGATTTATTATGAAGTATTTTGTGATGTGATGAATTTGATATAATATTAAATCACTTTATATTATAAAAAAGTCCCCAGCCGCGTCTGTCTGTATAATAAACTCAAAAACAACTGAACGGATTTTCGTGCGGTTTTCTCCAATAGACGGAGTGGTTCATAGGAAGCTTTGCAAAATCTAGTACAAGTATAAAATATAATGCACGCCGAAAGTAGAACGAAAATTGGGAAAATAAAAGATGAATCATCGAATAATAGTAAACATATTTATTCTAAATAAGAAAGTAATGTAATAATTTTTTTACACTTTAGAACTGGGACACTTTACGTCGTATCACTCCTAAAGTGAAACTATCTACTTCAATTCGCTTTGCGGGAAACAAGATTTTTCTGGGAGATTTGAACTTGAAAGGACCTGCAGTGTCATCCATTGTATTTCTTTCACTGACTATTCTTCTTATTGTTCTTTCCGAGAGCCCTGTTACTACAGACACGGTTTTTGCCAAATTAATATCGTTCTGGTATTCTTGGGATGATTTATCTTTTTTACGCTCTTTAAAATACATGTCTACGTTATAAACAATTTCTTTTGATTGTCGTCCAATCGGTTTGCTCATTCATCTTCGGATCGTAATCTCGTGTGCGTCTTGTATACAAGTAACCGTCGCAAGCGACCACCGGCGACTGGCGCTCCTGAACACGCGGCGTGCTCGCTCGCCCTCCCGCATACCGCTCGCTTCCCCTTTGAGACCGTTTTACCTCGTCCTTGCCAACCCCTGTAACCCCGCGGGCGCGGACTGCACGAAGTTGACAGCCTATAGTAATAGTCACAAATCTTACGATCATTAGTCACAAAAAAAGAACAAAGCTATAGAAAACTCCTATCACTTGGAAATGAAAAGGCATAAATTAAATAACCTTTGGTGTGAAATCAACCTAAACGTGTAACAAATAAAGTTCTTTTTCCCGTTATTAAAAAATTATTAAAATTTGGTCCAGGAAGTATTGAGTCGCGTTGAACACTAAAATAATTTATAATATGATCATAAGTTTAACTAAAATTCTTTTTATGTTTTGGGCATTTATGATTGTTGGTATACATACTTTCCACACTAGCCATTAAATATAATATAGTATGTAGTATATTGATTGCATTTAATTAACTAATTCAATATATATCTATTTTAGTTTTTGTATGTATATATGTTCGTAGTATGTATGTATCTATGTATAGTATATATATAAATATGTGTATTCTTTTTTATCACACCAATCTGCCCCTACTCCTGTCATTTTCATGTAATCCAGTCCATTTATTGGTTGTCTAGAAGAAATTTCTGTCAGCAATAAGATCGCCCATTGCATACTTTTAAAACGTGGTAGAGCCATGCTGCAATTACATTAGTAGTATAGTTGTAGCACTAATGGGTCGGCTCGATCGGGGAAGAAAGCTAGGAAAGCTAAAAAAAATCTAAGTATCTATTGGAATTACACAAACAAAGACAAAAGTAGCAATTACCATTATTTAAAGTTTTGGTAACGAATTATTAAAAATTATTACAATACAAATCTACTTCATGCGTCCATGTTCTGTTTCACAAATGTTTGCGCGTGTATTGGTCAACATTGGCAAAACATTTGTAGGGGTGGTTATGATCGGTAATTTTGTTTCAAATATATTGTTAGTTTAAAGCTTAAAATATAACATATTATACATGTAATTACCGAAAGTAAGACACTCCGGCCGTTAAATTACTTTTTCGGGCATTATTCTTGCAACTTTTAAATACATTGCGGCATTTTGAAACGTGTTTACATTGGCTGTGTTTCAAGTGAACTAAACGATATAAGAGCTCATATCTCATGTGCGCTTTTATTTACTTAGATGGATTTCTTGCGCCGACCCGACATCTAGTTGGTATTGTTGATCGAAGTATAAAACGCTTGTAACTTTGGTAACATATTAGAAATCCAAAATTTGTCGTCTTTGTAGATTTTTAGTACTTTTACTGCATAATCTGGGCCAGTCCATATAACAAGCACGCAGACATTTTTATTCTCCATTATTTTTTCTCCAGAGATAGAATATTTCTTTTTTATTAACTTCCCAGTGGGAAGTTATTGTAATGGGTCCGATTTTGCAAATTGGAAATTTTAATATATCTCCACGTTTCAAGATCTTTAAGAGTTGAATAGTATGGTTTTTAAGAGGATATCCGTGTGTATGTCATGTACGTATGTACGTATGTTCGAATTAAATTTGCGCCTCGCGTATCTCGAGAACAAAGAGTGATATTGACATTGGACCAGTTTAATTTAACGCATAATTATGTAACTTACGTCAAGTCGTTTTTATACCGAATGAAAAATTGTATAAAATATTAAAAAATATGATTTTTTATTCTTTACACTGGGAAGTTAGTCGTGCGGACCTTTCGGATCGCACCTAGACCGTTTTATACGCTTAGTGACACATTGATACTCCTATTTATTTTTACCCATTCCGACTGGTAAGAAAGTTCAGGTACAATCAAAATAACTATTATGAGTTAATTATCTGGTATAACATTAATGTGCAAACTTTAAACTAATTGAAATATACTGTAGGTACGAAAGTAAATACTTCCAAAGATTAAAAATTGCGGGCGTTGTTGACGATCCTCTAGCACAAAATAGCAGCGCCTCGTTCATCGACGCACACTACGATAATATCGAAACGAGACGGAGCGCGCGAAATACATTGACACAGGGCCCCTCGAAAGCCTCTGGCGTGGTAGCTAATTCAGATGGCCGACGCAGTGAAATATATGGTACTTTTATTTAGTTAATTAAAAGTAATATTAACGACTTAAAAACTAAAAAACATAGTAGTTAGGTATAGTTTAAGCAAATGTTGATGATTATTTTGGTATAAATTTTATGTCAAAATGATGTAGAGCTTCGGAGATATTGGAGCTTGTATCGAAGCTTTTTCGGTAGATAATTGAATTATGTCGATTTTTGATGTGATCCTTACGTGAAAGGCATATAAAGATAATGTGTTGTATCATTATTAAAGTATAGGATATTTGTGAGGTAAAAATATTTTTTGATGGTCGATATTCAATCTACAAATTAGAGCTCCCAAATCATGTCTCTCAGAGTTTTGACCTAACATGCACAGGGAGAATGATTATTACTAAATAAATAAATAAGTTATCTAAAATTTGCCTTGAGCTTATCGTAGTTAGAGAAAACGAACTATTTTTTATATCTTTTATTTTTTTAAAGAGGGTTTTATAAAATTATTATAATGTCACCCCCATTGTATTTACATATTTTTTTATCGTCTTTTAAGTTCAACTTGGACCATTTTGTACATCATTCTGGCTTCCCCAAATAATGGCAAGGCCATAAACTGTTACAAAATCCGTTATCTAATCTATTTATATTATATTTATTGCAAAAATTTGCTCTTTCAGCCTCGATTCGAACACACGCCACCAAAATATGTAATACATCTTCTAATTTACCACATTCTACACAGTTAGGGGATTCGGTCTTTCCCACCAAAAAAGCAAAGCGAAAGCGCGAGCTGTAACAATATCGGCCCTGCCCATATTGGCCCTATCTACCCACGAAGAACTGAAAATATTTGGTTGAAAAGTTTTATACCATATTGCTTTTGTAAGAGATCTCTCATTAAAGTATTCCTTCCACAGACTGACACACCTTTCTTTCACCTTGTATAGAAAGTCTGAAAAATAAGGTAAACAATGCAGTAAAATACCGTCAGAGGAAGCTTCCTTTGCTAGTCTATCCGCCGCTTCATTACCTACTAGGCCAATATGAGCAGGAATCCACTGTAAAACAACAATTAGGTATATTTATTTTTTGGTTAAACTATGCATACACTTCAAAATACTGTAGGCTATCAATGTTCCTCGAAAATTCGAGGTACAACGAGCTAAGTGTTGCAGAGCACTCTTAGAGTCTGTCAAAATAACATACTGATATTTGTGATTGAGTGATGCAATGTACGATACAGCTTCTGAAATTGCTATCAAATCAGCATACATTATAGAAACATTTGAATTAATTTTGAATTTCATTGATATGTTTAACTGTGGGTCAAAAAAAGCAACTCCAATATTATTATTATTATCGCTAGATCCATCGGTATAGATTTTATAAGATTGCAAATATTTATCATCAATAAATTTTAAACTTATTTGTCTCAGAACCACATTGCTATAGTCGTGTTTAGGTTTATCAATAATCTCAATAAGAGAAGGTACAACCAGAAAGATCCACATTGCTAACCCAGGTATCTAAGGAGAACATTTCAAGTTGCGTGGAGGTATGAATATTGGAGTATTTAAGACAATTATGTACGATTGCCAACAGAGGTTTCTTTTTCTTACATGATGGATGAGTCACGAAATATTTATCTAACTTATCGAATACTATAATTAACTCATTATCTAAAAGTGATTTTGTTTTCAGCCAGAATTTTCCTGCAAGATAATACCTTCGAATATGTAGCGGCTCAATACAAAGCTCATTCTCCATCACATGTATTGGCGTGCTTCTTAAAAATCCACCAATAACTCTTATAGCTTGATTTTGCACTCGTTCTAATTTTTTAAGGTGCGTTACACAACTACTATCATAGAGGAAATAAGCATAATCAATTCTGCTTCTTATGATTGCGATATACAAACGACGCAAATGTGATGGATGTAGACCCCACCCTTGCCCAGACAAACATTTAAGAATATTTAGAAACTTAAGCGCTTTTTCGGCAAGTTCATTTATATGTTTCCCCATCTTAGACCACGATCCAACCATATACCTAAATATTTTATATTATCAACTACCTGTAAGGAAAAGCCATTAATTTTTAAGTCTATCAACTCACGTCTAAATCCACAAGAGAACACACACACACTTTACTTTTTATAGGAGACACTTCTAGACCTATGTTGAAAAGCAGTGAGCTTACTAAATCCAATGCCTCTAGGAGATAGTCAACAGCTTCTAATAAATTTTTACGGCCCACGTATATAACGAAGTTATCTGCATATTGTGATATGCGAACGTTTTGTACCTCTTTGCATATTTGTGTAGTAATTATGTGGAATAGCAGTGGTGATAATGGGTCCAGAGCCAATCCCCTACCTGTAATTTGGCAAATTATGGCATTGTTAACTTGAATCTTTAATGATCTTTGACTGAGAAAATTCCATAGGTTTCATAGGTACATATAGCTGATCCTATACCAAAACGATCTATAGCCAGAATTACACTAGTAATATCCACGTTATTGTATGCGTTATCTATATCTATGAAACAACCAATTGTAGCTATTCTACTTGTTAAGCCTAACTGAATTTCAGAAACCAGACTAGAAAGGTTATTTAACGTTAAACGACCTCTTCTAAAACCTTTTGTGTAATTCGATAAAATGTTATTTTTTTCGGTATACCATTCTAATCTGTTTTTAATAATAGTGTGAAAAATTATCTCTCCCTGGTTTAGGGATTGGCACAATTAATATATATCTCTCCATTGATTAGGGACAAAACCACTCCATAAAAACTTATTATATAAATCAAACAATAAGCATTTTCCATTATTTGGGAGATTTTTAATCATGGAATATGAAATATTGTCTGCTCCTGGGACTGTCAGTAGGCCGAATACTCTATTTGGTTTTTAATTTTTCGTTAGTAGAGAGAACAGCGGGTTTCATGGGGGAAACAAAATCAGGTGTCAAAGTATTAATCAACTCGGAAGCTAAATCCTTATCAATAAAATGGTAGTAAGCCCTGTAACCCTCAACCATTTTATTTTACGCCGCAAGTCTTTTTGAGAGGCTGAATGATTGATGGTAGAACAAAACTCTTGCCAAGCGCGGTTTTTCGCTGTTCGTATTATTTTTTGCGCTATATGAATTTTATCTTTTAGGATATCAAAATTCTGTGGAGCAGGATTTCGTCTAAATTTCGATAGTGCCAACCGTCGTTCAGCAACTGCTTTAGATAGTGCAGAATTCCAATATGGTACAGGTTTGAAGTAGTTGCTTGGGTCTTGGTTGATTTTTATACGAGGGATGTGCTCTTTAGCCGCTTCGTTAATGCATTCAATGAATAAATCATATGCGTTTTGTAGGTCTATAGGTAGTGATATACCTGAAAAATTCCTGTGAAGCGCATCTTTGTACGCAATCCAGTCGGCTTTCTTAAAGTTTTTTCTTATAACCTTCATATTACTAGTTTTAATATTAATGGATATTTTAATTATTTGATGATCACTACCTAAAGTTTCATTTATTATGGCCCAATCAAGTTTTAGAGCGATATCCGCAGATGAGAAAGAAATATCCGGAGTATTCCTGCAAACTACCGTTAACTAACTTAATGCGCGTTGGTCCACCATTGCTTAATGTTATTAACGAGTTATCTATTAACGCGTTAAAAATCTGAACTCCTCTAGAGTCTGTTTTCATTGACCAAGTATTATCGTGTGCATTGAAGTCGCTAAGTAAAAGCGATTTTTTATTGATAAAAGATAGTAATTGATCCCAATCGTTAACGGTTGTATGTACAGAAGGAGGACAATAAACAGCCATAATGTTTTCAATATCAACACAATTGTAAACCTTTAAATAAAGAATCTCTATGCCCGGGTTAACTATTGGCATATTTTGTAAGCGACACTTAACTGCTTTGTGGGTAATTATTTCTACTCCACTGTAGGAATCGAAACGATCCCTACGGTGTATGTTATAGTTACTAGAATGGCTGTCCATCGATGTAAAACGGTATTATTCACCCTCGGTGTTGTTATAGTTACTAGTTTTTAATGGGCTGTCCCGCTCTAACCGTGTTTCACTTAGAACCGCAATGTAAATCTTTTCCTGCGACACCGACAGTAACTGTTCAAATGCAACCAGCTTAGGTCTGACACTTTGACAATTCCACTGGATAATAAGTATTTATCTTAACATGTATTTTGTACTATCCATTTAAATAGTCCAGTAATAATTTTAAAATAGGCCAATCCGAAATATTATCTACTACAACTAAAATCAACCATTCCACACAACACTTTATCACATCCTTTTATCTTGTCTTGCATAGATGCACTTCTTAAAAATATGATCTCTTTCAGTCTATTTAATAATTCACTAAAGTTCACTTCCTTTTTCAGGATGATGATGTGATCAGGATTAAGAAAGGAATGCTTCGGTGGTTTGGTCATGTGGAAATAATGAATGAGGAAATAGTGACAAAGAAAATTTATGTTGCAGAAGTGAATGGCAGAGTCGGAAAGGGACGTCCTAGGTGAAAATTTAGCAACCAAATTGGCGATTTATTGAAAACGGGCCAAATTAGGAGTACCCTTAACCGACGAGCATGTATGCGTAGGTATATGGATATGAAGGAGGCGAGAGAGGTGTGTCAGGATCGTGCCAAATGGAAGTCTGTAGTCTCTGCCTACCCCTCTGGGTGACAGGCGTGAGTGTTTATGTTTTTTTGTCATGATTTTCGCCGCACTTAGGACATACTACTTTGTTATATGGGCATTTATTAATTGTATGACCTAGTTTCCAACAGCGCGAACATTGTGACACCGGAAACACATATGGATCCACTTTAATCCTCAAACCCTCAACGTGTACGTATGCTGGTAGAAACGATCCCTTGAAACAAAGTTGTATTGATTCACTAGGAACCCAACCACTTCCTGTTGCACTTCGTCTTTGCAGTCGCTTGATGGAAAGAAGTTCTGCATTGTTGGGACATGAAATGTTCTTAAGGATTTCCTCATTACCTAGTTCCATATCAACATCCCTAATAATCCCATATGAAACGCTTTTCTCCATAGCTTTTTGAACTTTCCAACCCCTTTCAATCAACGCTTTACATGTTTACAACTTGGTTACACTCATCTCATTAGTAATATCTAAACGCATTTTGTACGGGTTTAAATATTTAACTCTAGATATGTCTAAATTTTGTTGCTCCTTCAACACCCTAGCTAAGCCAAATTGCTTAGGTAACTTCTCATTACTTGAAATATACACCTCAATTTTATCGTGCCCAACTTTAACAATCTTTTCCTTTCTCTTTACCAACATCCATTCATTTTCTTCTTCATCCCTGTTTCTTTTACTTTTACCTATATTACTACACTCGCTATCCATCTGTACCTGAGATATTATTTTGTCATCGTACTGGTCCAATTCAAATTCCGATTTATTTAACTCCATATTAGGACTGCTACTCGACGTCCGCAGTACATCAGCGCTAAATTCATTACGCACAGTATACTCGTCCATTATATTAACAGACGGAACGTCCGGCACTTAGATAAAATGCATCGCTGCAGTTAACACCAAACCGGTTTGGCACGCCGCGACACAGCGCGTAATCGAGCGCAGTATAGATCGTTGATTCACTTAACATAAACAACTACCTCTTACGCGTACCAAAACGAGACTGAACTATTTTTACTAAATAATTGTTATTTCAAGTAACGAACGGAAAACATATAATTTCAACGAGGAAACCTTGTAATTTCGCGTTTTTTTGTAATACTCCTCTTAAGGAAATAGTAAAAAGTCCAACATCGTGCGATTTAAAAGAAGTTTTCTTCCTCGCTCAATTTCCTTGTGGAATCGACTACCACCAGAGATTTTTCCGGACCGATAAGACTTAGGGACCTTCAAGAAAAGAGCCTACTCCTTTTTAAAAGGCCGGCAACGCATCTGCAATTCTCCTGGTGTTGCAGTTGCTCATGGGCGGCGGTAGTCACTTACCATCAGGTGAGCCGTATGCTCGTTTGCCACTTCTCCTATAAAAAAATAATTGTTTAGTGTATTTAAGTATATACAAAAAAACCGAAAAACTTTTATCTGAATCGCAACTATTCACTTATTCACACTGTGTAACAATTATCTTTACCCCAATCGCAACTAGCGACGGGACAAATTATTAGCTCTCATTTAGCTTGTCCACAGTCGCTTCTTAGGACACCCAACCGCGGGACGAAATGGAATAATGAATTCTGTTACGCCTCGCTACCGCTATACGACGGAGGCGACATTGTTTTATAACTAAACCTAATATCTCAAACATTTTAAGCAAATAAATTATACAGAATTTGTCTGTTAAATAAAAATTTCCTATAGTAAAATTATTAATTTTGATTTATTTTCAGAAGGCATCTCGGCATTTCTTGATCCCATTTTAAATACATGCAATCCGTCAGAACATGTTCTTCAACAGCGACGTTAATTCTTCCTAAAAAGAAAGGAATTTCATTTAAAAACTATATTGTGGTTTAAATAATAAAATTAAAAGAAATTGTTTTGTAATGAGCATAAGGGATGTAATGACTACCTTCTGTAATTGTGACTATGTAAAGAATGCGTATTGCCGTGTAATAGTGAGAATAGTGTAATAGTGTTAACAGATGATCGAATTTGGCTTGGGCCGGAAAACGAACTTGATGTGACGGACCAAATCCACTGATCAACCGCTAGACTATATGTGTCTGGCAGTCACCTTGCATGCACAGCTATGTTCGGAAGTCACGTGATTTAAACTTAATCTTTTTCTATCTTGCCTGTACACTTATTTTCTTTTTTGATTATACACGGCCTTTCATTCTTCATCAGCAGATAAAAACGACATAATTCTCAATTGACTAATCTGGCGTCTGCTAGCACTATATGGGACTCCCTGACACAATTAGCCCTGTGAATGTGTTGTAATATATGACTATGGGAAATGCCAATTAACTTTTATGGGCCAATAAAAAATAAATAAGATTTCCCATTAGGTTCTGTAGTTGACGTTGTAGCCTTGCAACTGTACAAATGTTTCAATACTTGAGCATACAGACAATCTATCACTATGGTAGAAGTTGTAACACCAGTCAAATTTCAGCTGAATCAAAGGCTTCATAATCTACCCACTAGATTATAAGCTATGCCGATGTTAGTTAAAATTTATAAGAAACCCACTTGTTCAAGTGGCTATAGGATTACTTTTGTTAGAATAGTAGTGCATAGACATAGTAATATTAAAAAGGTTAAAGGTTTAACAACTGGCAACATAATACCAGAAAGCATAGGGCATACTACCTTCCACTGGATGGCGTGACAATCCGATGAGACATGCACAGAGTTAACAAATAGTGGGACCAGCTTTATACTTTTAAATTATCACGGCATATAAATCTAGTACCTACCCAAAATGTTTAAGAATGTGCTAAAAGTTTCTTCATTTCGAATAATACTTGCAATATAAATTTGCACCTTTGGATTTCTCTTAAAAAATGTTTCAAACACATTGCAAAGAGGTTGCAGTATTGATGGATCATACACAATGTCTGCACCAATAATTATATCAGGGTTTTGACTGTCATTTATATCCTTTATACAATTCCAGTCTAACATCATGACGCCTGTAAGCAAAATAGAAATATGTAGGGACTTAATGCATTGACTTTAGTAGCTCAAATTATAGCTACAAATATTTTTATAGTATTAAAGTAAAATACATAGGATAATAGATAGCATACCAGCCTAAGTGCAATCCACAACATCTGCATCTTTACTAGCAATTTTTTTTACACAGGTTGACTCAAAAAATAGCGTCAAGCGGAAGTCCAGATATAGAGCACTCCTTGGGGAACCCCCCATGTATGTTTCGCGAGTTTTCATAGTTTTCAATTTATGATTTTTTTCTGAATTTTTGAGAATTTTTGACTCAAACAACTAAAAAATTTCTTAAAAAATAAAAATAGAAGACTTTTTTGGAGATTTTTTACAACTGAATCGGTATGAGCTGTACTTTTATGCTAATAATCAGATTCGTAACTTTGATGAAAATTATAATAATGTTAGTGTAAACTGAAAAATTTGTGTTCGGTGAATTATGACTTAAGTTTATAACTTTAAATTAAAAATCTAAACAAGTGACTTGATGGTTCCTTATTAGGTCTCAAGAATTTTCCAGACTCTCAACTATCAAAATCATTAAAAAATTAGCTATAAATGGCGTTCAAAGGCAGCAGGTAACTCTCTTGCATAGCCATTGAAATAAAACATAAGATAATAATCTCTTGATGAAAAAGGCATAGGTCACCAAATTAATGTACTTGAAAAGTCTGTTGAGAAAGCCAAATTAGTCGAAGTCTGTATCACCACAAAACCGAATAGTAGTTGCACTCAATCTTTAAAGAATGCAAAGTTAGTCAAATAGTTACAAACTAAGAGCGTATCATAATTCGCAAAGGCAGGTAAACGACTTCTACTTCTTTTTTAGAATTTTTTAAGTTGTTCAGGTCAAAAATTCTTAATAATTCAGAAAAAAATCATAACTGAAAAATCACAGAACATACATGAAGGTGATTTGGCACCCCGAGTGGTGTTGTATCTCTTCACTTCTGCTTGACACTACTTTTTGTCACAATTATACTCACACAT
The DNA here is from genome assembly GCA_907164705.1 of Parnassius apollo. Lineage (NCBI taxonomy): Eukaryota > Metazoa > Arthropoda > Insecta > Lepidoptera > Papilionidae > Parnassius > Parnassius apollo. The sequence continues at coordinate 4,701,974 of CAJQZP010000851.1, forward strand.
CAATTTTGGTGAAGAAAATTGTAAATAAACCTGCATATCCAGAAAATTAAAAATACACCCAAAACTTTTTGAAAATTTATCTAATTGATTAATGATTACCCTATCAGAAAATTAAATAGGGCGTCATTATCATCATTACGGCTCAAGAACAGCAGACAAAAAATAGCACTGAAGAAAGGTATAAGAGGGGCAGCCTCCTACCATTAAGCAAAGTGTTGGGCAACTTTTGGATAGATATGTAAATGATAACCGACTATGTAAGTGATAAACTAACCTAGACTAGTAAGACACGCAAGTAATTGATGTATGGAGGTCACTCATTGCAAACTAGCATTTTATGTAAATGTTATTTCTTATTGTGTAGTGTGAATATCAATACAGATTTAATTTGATTATCAAATACAATATGAGGGGATGATAATTTAAATATCGAAAATATTTTGAATATTATTTCTATTTGAAAAATAAAATAAAAATAGGTCTATGAGCTCTAAGAGTTTCTGTACCTATTAAGATGACATACTTAAGTATAGTTTTTACAAAATAGTAAATAACAGTTTTACCAATTTCCTTTTCTTCACTTCTAAAACAAGTGCATTGAGAAGTTTCTTTCTTTTCTAACTTTGGAAAGTTTATTGCAATATTTTCAATTAATACTTTTAAAACATCAATGTGGCAATCGGTCATCATTATAGATTTTGGGGAGCAGAATTTTGCTAAAGTAATGCCTGTAAAACCCACACCGGAACCAAGTTCCAGTACTTTCTTATTATTAAACAGTTCTCTGTTACCAAGTATCCAATCAGATAACATGATAGCAGCCTAAAACAAAATTTTGCATACAGTTAAAGTTGTTATTGTTATTTGTTTTTATAACTACATGAGAAGGAGAAGGAAATTGTTTTAAATAGCAAGTAGTCAAGAAATTTTTACAGTGAATGCATATTGGAGTTTTCCATACTTATTCAATATTATGTTACTTATATCAGTAGGTATCACTTCAACTGCAATCACCTGATGGAATAAGAAACCAATGATGCCCATGAACAACTGTAACACCAAAGGACTTGCTGGTGTGTTACTAGCCCTTTAAAAGTAGTAGGCTCTTTTTTTGAAGATCCCTTTAATCTTATTGGACTGGTAAAATTGCTGGTATTAGCACTTTCTACAAATTACTAGAAGCTTTTTCATCACAAAAAATACAAAAATTTTTTGTGATGAAAAAGCTTCTAGTAGGCAAATTACAGATCATTACATGCAAAGGCAAGTATTTACTACAACACAAGGAGCATCAAAAACATAATGAATCTAGGTGTCAGTCTTTATGGACTTAGTGACAATTAAATAATGTTTTAGACATACCTTTTAAAAGAAAATTGAACTTATGAAGAAACAAACTTCCAAATAATTTCATCATCATTATTACAACCTATCAAATACAACTGCTGAATGCAAACCTCCACCAATAATTTCCTTATTATAATTGTGATATAGGAGGGATATTTTAAATTTTTGTTAAGTTACCGCCCTTGGCAGATCTGTTTGAAAGTGCATTTTGTATTATTCTGAGTTGTCATGAAGATGCTACTACCCATCTCCTATTCTAGTATCCCTCTATAGCCTGCCATGACACCCATAGGTTGATATAAGGTAGTGGACACTTAAGCCACTACCACCCAGTGCCAGTAAAAGATTTAAAAAACTGTTTTTCTGGGAATCCAGGGTGTCTGTTTAAACTTTAACCAAATGTCCAGGGTTTTTGAAGTTTTTGCCTGGCATTGGATTCAGATGACGGCAGCCCTACATGTAAGTACCTAAAGAATTAGGGAAATGACAAGTTTTATTAATTTTAACCATGGTTTCATAGGAACATTTTTATTCTGATACATAACAGTACACTTAATTTTTTTTTTCGAGAACTAAGATGGAAATACATACCAGCCTGTTGTTATATTGGCTCCATAACTTTAAGACCAGAATACAGGCTTAGATAGTGACAAATATTTTATTAATTTAAGATATGATATCCTACCTCCCAAGTTTTCATGCCTGTAGTTCCATTAATAACCATATTATTGGTTTCTTTTATTGTGATAATATTGCTTATGTCATTATTTACAATTGTATGTCGATAAAACAAATTGTCTTTATCGAATTTACTTTTCATTTGAGTGCATAAAAATTCAAAGATATCATCATGTATTTCTTGGTATGGTTCCAAATATTCTATGACTTTTTTAATAAATAACCTACAGAAGTCATGCCTTAAAGGATATTTTTTGCAAATTGGATTATGTATTGTTGATTTTATAAATTTTTCTTGGCCAATCCAAGATAATTCATTTATTTCTGCTGGCTGAAACCAATAAAAATATGAATACTTAAAAATTTTCTAAAATATTATGTTATTATCATCATAGTCACTTACTGTTAAAGCGAATTTAAGGTTTCCACTAAGAAAGCAGTGAACAAGTTTTGGAATAACACCTGTGTTCACAGATTTTTCATTTTCTGCCATTCTTTTACAAAGTACACATTCAGTTTAGTAATGGTTTAGTATTTCTAAAGAATTTAAGTACCTAAAACTAAATTGGACTGGTGATTTATGCGCTTATTCTTCGCTTACGCTATTTATTAAATATCATTAATTTGAGTTGTTTTAGGAACTAAATAATAAAATGTATACATAGCAATAATTTCAAAGAAGGACATAGATAAATAAATATGTAGCAAGCCATAGATTACTGTCTCTAGTATATACGCAGTAATCTATGGATTACTGACTATATACTAGAGAGTGCTCATTGCTCATAACTTTTTCACACTTTTCACACAAGTAAAAAAAGGTACCTATGAAGTACCTATTATAGCCAGGGTTGCCGTTCTACAAATTTTAAAGACCCTAGTTCATGTACAAAACAAAAAAATATTGTAAAAAAATCTTATATCTTTAAACTACGTCTAACCATTAGTCATATTATTAAAAATAAAACAATTAGCTCAGTATGTTCTTGTACCTAAATTTCAAAATTAATCGCGAAGTATGGATCCAAATCTTCAAAAAGAACTTCAGCGGAAGTTGAAGCTTCGCCAATGTCTCCAGTTCCCATCTTTGGTTTGCCTTTATCGACTTGGTTGACAACATCTTTGGGAATATCATTCGTTGCGCAATTATTTTTTTAATCTTTAACTTATATCTAATGAGAAGAATGGAATTTAAAGTTTTTTCTGATAGCTTGTTTCGCAGTTTGCTTTTAACTACATTCATAGTACCAAATACGCTCATTCTGCATCTGAGTGCGGTAATCATAATATTACTATTGCAAAATTATATAAATCTTCGAATATGTTTACTCTTGCTGCATTTTTGTATGTCGAAACCTTAGACCGTGGTCTAAGGTCGAAACAGATAAAATTGAATGAACGACATTGAATTGTTAGTTTATGTTCGGGAATTCTCGTGAAGTTATGTAATATATACAGTGTTACCAACGGTAGATTACAAAATTGGACATATGATAAATGACTTATTTTAAATGAATTTCTTTATAAAAAAAGTCGCCATCTTAAAAGTTCAAATGTCGGTAGAAGTCGCTAAATAATTATTACTCGATTTTTTATCCGCTAAACATTATTAAAATCCACTAGATCCAGCGAGAAAGTCGCTAAAACGGCAACACTGATTATAGCGCATCTGTTAATCTGTTTCAGTCATAATACTTTTTTTTTTTGGCTTTACGGCTCTGGGTTCTAGCCCTTCTGAGCCTATCATTTCTTTCGGAATCTTCGTTTTTGTATATTTTTTCTTCACAATATGCTGATTAGTCACATTGCGAAGTTTTTGGGAGATTTTGACGACAGCTCAACCCAGTGGACAGTTGATGAGGACAGCCAATCAAGTTCATAAGGCGCCTAGAAGCGATCAAAATATTTTGAGGTTTGTATCAACATCAAAGCACTTGTTTCGTCGTTTTCTCTAATAGTTCACACGCGCAGACACTTAATTCATAAAATCACATCACATTTACTTATAAATATCCACTTCAAACCTTTATTTTTTTAATATATTTTTATATATTATATTCTTTAAGCGACAATCCGTCGACGGCCAAGTTCCCGCCAAAAACCTATACTAGAGAATAACCATACTCCCTTGGAGTATAGAGGTAAGGAGGACAATCTCCCATAGGAGAATAGTTGAAAACATGAAGGTTGAAGAACAGGAGAATGATCGCTATAGAAAATAGTGTGCCAGAAATATGGATAAAATAAGTGAGGCGCTGCGACAGTAGCAGTAAAAAAAATCCCAACTGTTTTTTATCGTTTCATAACAATCAGAACTTATTTACTCCGTAAAATAGTATGATGTTTAGTACTTCAAATGTAAACTTTATTTGAGCCCGTAATGCATAAGGTTTCATTTTTGATACACTTTATTTTTTCAATAAATATATATGAAAATATACTTTTAGAATTAAATTTTTATTTTTCCTGGAAATAAGTCAGTAATGTGGTTACGCGGAAATCATTTGTTTATTTTTATCCTTATCTTATCCTTCCTGTATCCTCATATCCCTTCCGTACGCACTGAAGGGGGAGGGGGGGTCTAAAAGGTGATGCGACTCTTTTGATTAATAAAACGCGCGTCCCACCGAGATAAGGTGGTGGGAAGGCCGACCCAATAAAAGCTCGTGCGCAGCCCTCGAGCGCTCTCTTGCATCGCACCGCTAGTTTGGATCGCATCTCTGGGGCGCCCCAGAAGAAACCGCCTCACGTAGTGTGAGTGATCGTCACGCAACCGCTCTTTCAACGCACCTCCACAACAGAAGCGTCAAATTAAGGTAATACAGCGTTCCTCGAATGTCAAACAAGAAATGAAGAAATGTATCGAGCGCAAACCGATCTCATCAACTAGGACCGCTAGGTCTCTGACGTACGTAACTGCTGCGCCTGCATCATAAAACATAAACACTCGCGCCTGTCACCCAGAGGGGTAGGCAGAGACTACAGACTTCCATTTGGCACGATCCTGACACACCTCTCTCGCCTCCTTCACATCCATACACCTACGCATACATGCTCGTCGGTTAAGGGTACTCCTAATTTGGCCCGTTTTCAATAAATCGCCAATTTGGTCCATAAATTTTCGCCTAGGACGTCCCTTACCGACTCTGCCGTTCACTTCTGCAACATAAATGTTGTTTAGACACTCTTTTTCGTTCATTCTTTCCACATGACCAAACCACCGAAGCATTCCTTTCTTAATTCTGGTCACAACATCATCTTGCAAACCACACTCTTCTCTTATTACACAATTTCTTACCCTGTCGTTCAGATTCAGCCCTAACATACTCCTTAACGACCGCATTTCTACTGCGTTGATTCTACTCTCGTGCTTCTTCTGCCACACCCAACTTTCACTACCGTACGTTAAAGTAGGGACCAACACAGCATTGTGAATTGCCATACGTGCCTTTTTTGACACATTTTGACTCTTCACAATAGAGTGCAGAGCCCCATTTACTCTATTACCCGTATTCACTCGTCGTTCTATATCCTTATCATATCTCCCATCCCTGCTAAATACGCAGCCCAAATATACAAACTCATCTACTTGCTCGATCAACTCCCCTTCGATTCTTATTTCACAAATCGTTATATTTTCTTTTCTTTCAAAAACCATAACCTTCGTCTTACTTGCGTTCACTTTCATACCCCTTTCTTTCAATGATCTGTTCATTAATGTAACCATCATTTGCAACTCGACCGCCGACGATGCAAGGATAACTTAATCATCGGCGTACAAAAGGCATTTGACGGTTAACTCACCCATTCTTAATCCGCATTCTTCAACTTTCAAATTTTGCAAACAACTGGGAAGCCACACAGCCCTGTCTGACACCTTTATGGATGTCAAACCAGTCCGAGTAGACCCCGTTGATCCTAACACAAGCACTAGAGTCCCTATAAAGAGACTCCAGTGCCTGTATCAAGCAAATGAGTTCAGTGTTTGCCATAGCACATCTCTATCCACTCTGTCATAGACCTTTTCCAAGTCCATGAACGCACAAAAAACCTTTTGGTTTTTGGCCAAAAACTTCTCCGCGATCATGCGCATGGAAAAGACTTGATCTGTACATCCCATTCCCTTTCTAAATCCCGCTTGCACATCCCAAATTTTTCCATCAGTTTCTTTCATGACCCTTTCAATCAGTACCTTAGCATACAGTTTTCCCACAATGCTAAGAAGGCTGATGCCACGGTAGTTTTTACAGTCCTGCTGCGACCCTTTTCCTTTATATACTGGGACTATCACGGCTTTGTACCAGTCTACCGGTACCCGCTTCAGTTCCCAGCATAAATTAAACAAGGTGTGCAGCAGGCCTGCCACGACTTCCTCTCCAGCCCTTAGCATTTCGAGTGAAACTCTATCATATCCGGCAGCCTTACCTGCTTTCATGCTTTTGATTGCTTTCATTATTTCATCTATACTTATCTCGCTACCTCTTTCCTCTTCTTTCGGAGTTTCTACTTCACTTAGTACACACGTTGTCTCCTCACTCATAAACACGCTTTCAAAATATTCCTTCCATCTCTTTAAACTTAAAACTTCATCATTCAGAATATAGCCATTCTCATCTCTTATAGCATTCACCATAGGCTATTTTGAATGTCCCCTGGCAGTTCTTACAAGTTTCCAGAACATTTTAATATTTGCCTGGAAAGTTATCCGATATTCTTCTATCATTCTTATCCGTTCTTTCTTGCATGTCTAAAGATTGCCTTTTTTCTTTCAATATCATCATTCGTACCGCCAGAATTACCAGCCTTCGTTGCTAGTAAATCTAGCCATGCTCTCTTCTTTGCTACAACTTCCATACGTATCTCATCATCCCACCATAACGTATTATTTTTACTTTCATTCTTTCTCTTACTAACACCACATACTTCGGTAGCTGCATCCACTAAACCTTTCTTTACGTTTTGCCATACATTCTCCAAGTCTAACTCCTTCATACATAATTCATCCAAACCACTTATATTTTCTCTCAGTCTACATTTGAACTTGTTTTTCTCACCTTCATCTTGTAACCTTTCTGTTCTAATACGCTGTAACCACTGACCTCTATATATACAAGTACGCTGGACTGGCTATACCATAGAAAATGACTGTTCCAATTTGAAGCGCCGCTAAAGGATGTCTTGAAAAATAAAATTGACATAATATGCCAAAGTCTGTTGTCATATTTAAATTGTCTTATTTAATAAATCTGTATTTTGAACTTTTAATCTAAAAAATGAAAGTATTTTATGTTGTTTGATTGTGTATAATATTAGTTACATAATAAGAATTATTTTTATTAATAATGAGAGTGTGCGTATTCTGTAAAATTCGTTACCAAAAGGGAAGTGGTATAACATTTCACAAGTAAGTGAATTTGCAGCAAATATGAAACATATTAAAACTATTTGATAATATAAGTACTTAAAAATTTGTTACTAATCTTAATATCATATATACCAACATCTTTGGCTGTATATTACTGAGTTTTGATAAACAATAACATTCAATAGGGTTGTCGAGTTCCTTGTCTATAATACTTATCGATGTTCTTTCCTACCCATATCTGTTAAAAACAAAGTTGCCAACAACAGACGATTATCAAATATTTATTAATTAACAGGTTCCCAAGTGAACCTAGATTAAAATTATGGCTTAAAAGCATAGATATTGTGAATTGACGTCCGAAATAAAATGATCATAATATTTGTTCCAAACATTTCACAGACGACTGTTTTATTAGACATGAGAACTGCACCACTTTGAAAAGGTGCAGTATACCGACAATATTTTCTGGTAGTACCTGTACCAGTAAGTATAAAAGTATTAGATTATTATTTCGAATGTTTTTTTTTTCATCAAACTCAAGGGCCATAGCCAAGTGTCGAAAGGTCGCCTGATGATGTCGAGCAGCGTTGTATGCGTTTTAGTGGGCTGCGGCTAGAGGAGATTCCTCTCTCTGTACCGCTGTAGTCGAGGAGGAGTTGTAAGGGAAGAGGAGTGTTTTTATGGCGATTGGCAATGCGCCACTCGACTATCTTTCGCGACTTTGGTGAGGCTGCACCACTTGATGCTTCCAAGTGATAGTTTTCCCTGGCTCTATTCACATATCAGGCTCGGGGAGTCCATAGGAGTGGAGTCGGTGGAGTTAGAGAACGCGAAGGGCAGTGTGGCTTGTTTCTGGTGCGCCTTATCTGAGAATAAAAACGGGGGGAGAAGTCAGCAACTAAGGAGGGGCTGCCATTGGGCGGCATTATTTACACTTACGGAAAATTTTGTGGGCCTCAAATCTTGGATTGCGCTTTACAACAGTTGTGTTATGGTTATGTTGGTTTACTTGTTTGAATGAATAAACTCTACCACCAACTACCAACTCTGAAGTAACAATAGCAAGTATAGGCTTCTCTACGTTTGTATTACAAAACGTAAAATGAAGTTATCTTGGTGTAAAGACCAAAGAGTAAAATTATTCGAGGGTTAGTTACTCTGGTTTAACATAGTATTTGGTCAAATCCATCCTTAATACACGGTTAAATAACCGTGTAATAATGATATGGTATTCTTTAATATAATGTTGTCCTTAGTTCTTGGAAAATTTCATCCGAAGAGCTCGTATCTCTATCAATGTTTCCTCAGTTTAAGTTCTTTGTAGAATATTTAGAGACGATACCAGGTGACCCGATGGTATGGGTTTGGTTGCATGAGAGAGAGAGAGAGAGAGAGAAAGAGAGAGAAAGAGAGAAAGATAGAGAGAGAGAAAGAGAGAGATAAAGCTTTAGTGTGGGATACTACTTGCGAACACTTTGACAGCATCCCATCTCAGGGGTACCTCGTCTAAAGCAGAGGTGGCATTAGAGGCAACTGAACTAAGTAAATAGCCCAGAATATCTAGAAGATGAGTACATATTTGTGCAATTTGTAGAGACTATTGGTTCGTAGGGTGCACGTGCGGTGTAGTTCCTAAAAAACTGTATCTGCGACTGATCATCACTGCTGGTAATAAGAAGTTGTTTAGTTTGTTGTTTCCTCGCTTGAAAGCTAAGTATAGCCATCAGTGAGGATACGTAGCCAGCATTCTTGGGACGATACCACAGAGAGTAGGACTGTATGATAATTTCTGTTATTTTTTTTTAATATTGTTATTTTAGTTTCGAAAATGTCGTTGTAAATAATTGATAACAATGTAATTCAAAGTTTATATTCTTTATATTATTTTGCTAGCTCGTACCCGGCGCAATGCTGCCGCAGAAGAAGTAATTGTGGACATATCGTTAAAAATATGGAACAGTTATATTGTATAATTAGGAATGATAATACAATCATTGAAATAGAATGATTTTCTTTAACTTTCAAATAAATAGTCAGTATAATTCGCACGCCACCTATCATCATTCTCTAAACCATTTCACATTATCTGGGGTCGGCGCAGTAAATCTTCTTGTTCCATTCCTCTCTATCAGCCGTCATTTCCATACTTACTCCTTTCATTCTCATATCACTCTTCACACAATCGATCCATTTTTTATTCGGCCTTCCTCTGCCCGTGTGTCCCTCCACATTCATATTCAACACTCGTTTTGTGACATGACTTTCATCCCTCCGCATCACATGCCCAAACCATGCCAATTTGCTTCTTCTCACCTTTTCTACCACTGGCGCTACTTTCACGCTTCCTCTTATATACTCATTCCTTATCTTATCCATCCTTGTCACACCACACATCCATCGTAACATTCTCATTTCATCGCATGCAATCTATTTTCATCCTTCTTCTTGACGGCCCAGCATTCACTTCCATACATGACGACAGGTCGGATGGTCGATTTGTAAATTTTCCCCTTCAGCCTTATTTGCATTCGGGGATCGCACGTTGTGGCTGTGACCTGTTGCCACTTCATCCACCCTGCGTTAATCCTATGCTGCACAGCTCTATCTATTTCGCCGTCGCCTTGAATGAGGGAACCGAGGTACTTGAAATCTGAGCAGGTAGGTAGTATAGCGCCATCCAACGACATGGGTACAGGACTGGAAAGACCGCCGAAATCATAGCACAGATATTCTATTTTGGATCTGCTGATCTTCAAGCCAACACTTTCCAGCCTCTGTTGCCACCCCGTCAGTCTGCTCTTTACCTCGATTCCCTCTTCCCCGACAAGCACGATGTCATCGGCAAAGAGCATGCACCAGGGTGCCTCATCCTGCAGGTCCGACGTCAAAGCGTCCATAATCAGTAGGAAGAGGTAAAGGCTCAATGTCGATCCTTGGTGCAGCCCTACAGCCACACCGATACTGCCCGTAGTTCCCGCGGCAGATCGTACACATGTACGGGATGCTCTGTACATAGCACGGACTAACCTCACATACTTCCCGGGCATACCTTTCATCTTTAACGCCCACCATAAAACCTCACGGGGAACCCGATCGTACGCCTTTTCAAGGTCGACAAAAACCATATGTAGATTTTTATGCACGCGCTTGTACTTTTCGCACAATTGGCGTTATGCGAAAATGGCATCTGTCGTACTTTGACCGGGCATGAATCCGAACTGGTTTTGTGTTATCTCACACTCTTCTCTCATTCTTCTCTCTATTATTCTTTCCCAGACTTTCATCGTGTGTGACATGAGTTTTATTTCCCGGTAACTGCTGCAGTTTTGAACGTCTCCTTTGTTTTTAAAAATGGGGACCAGTATACTACTGCACCATTCCTCAGGTATTTGTTCTTCCTGCAACAATTTACCGAAAAATAAACTCAAACACTTCCATCCATCCGCACTCAGCAACTTCCACATTTCTACTCGTATTCTATCTGGGCCGACCGCCTTCCCATTCTTCATATTCCTAACAGCCATTTTTACTTCTTCCACACTAATTTATCATTCTCCTCATTCATCAATTTCTCAAAATACTCCTTCCATCGCTTCTTTATACTTTCATCGTCAGTCAAAATCCTTCCAGAATCATCTTTTATACATTTTACATGTGAAACATCTCTTCCATTCCTTTCTCTCGCTCTTGCAATTTGAAAAAGTCGTTTTTGACCTTCGGGGCTTTCAAGGGACCGATATAATTTATCTTGCGCCTCTGCCCTACAAATAGCAACTTCCTTCTTCGCTCTCTTCTTACATTGTTTATACGCCCCTCTCTTACTTTCTTTTATGGATTCATTCTGGTCTTCTACGCTCTGCCATTCTTTAAAGGCATTTTTCTTTTCTCTCAAAACTTCTCTAATACTTTCACTCCACCACCACCCATCCTTATCTATCATACGCTTCCCTTTTGTTTCTCCTAACACCTTCCTTGCCACACTTCGGATACAATCAGCCATTTCCTTCCAGCACTCATTCACACTCATTCCTTCCATATCACCCATCTCTATCATCTTGTTTACAACTAGCTCTCTAAATTCACTTGCATACTCCTCCTTATGCAACAAATGCCACTTTATTTTGGGTGGGGGACGATCCTTATGTTTGTTGAGGCGAACAGTTAAGCAGATGTCAGCCAGCAGAATTCGGTGCTGGGATACTAAGTCTTCACCTGGAAGCACTTTGCAGTTTTTTACACTCTTGATTTGGTTCCGTCTTATCAGAAAATAGTCGATCTGTGTCGCGTGGTGGCCACTTTTATAAGTAACAAGATGCTGATCTCGTTTTTGGAACCACGTGTTTACTACAGCCAGGTCTAAAGCACATGCTGCTTGCAGAAGAACTTCCCCCTCCCGGTTCCGCACTCCGTACCCCCATCCACCGTGTACTCTTTCATACCCGTCATTCACTCTCCCTACATGTCCATTAAAATCTCCTCCCATATAAACATCCTCACTCTCAGGTATTCCCATCATCATACAATCAAATTCCTCCCAAAACTTCTCTTTCACACTCTCTTCACAGCCTGTTTGCGGAGCATACACACTTACAACATTCACTACTTTGTTTTCAATCACTAATTTAACAACTATCATTCTGTCATTTACTATTTTCACATCTGTCACTCGTTCTTTCATTCCACTATCTAACACAACTCCTACTCCATTTCGCTTCCCATCACTTCCACAATAATAAAACTTGTATCCTTCCCCAATCTCTCTTGCTTTATTGCCCTTCCATTTTATTTCCTGCAAACAGGCAACATTCACTCTTCGTCGTTTTAAAACATCTGCTAACTCTCTTCCTCTTCCAGTCATCGTACCTACATTCCAGCTTGCAAACCTCACTCTGACATTCTTCTTTTTCCGGGCTCGCCTCTTACGTCGCACCCGCTCCGTAAGGTGCGACAACCCTTGCCCACTTCCCACCGGAGCCGGGTGCTGCCCCTGCACGTCGCCTGCGGGGTACGCCCTAGCCCTGTCATATATCCCACAACTCGTACTATTCATAGGTTTACTGCATGTGATTTGGCAAAAGTTTTACAGTCGGCCGCCTGCCTGACACCAACCCTCTTTGGGTATGCTATTGTTGGTAGAGGAAGCTACCATTTTGGGAAAAGGAAAAAGAAGGTTGGGGGTAGGAGCGTAGGTGTAAGGATACTGTTATCTCGGCAGGAAAGGTATGAGAATAACAGTAGCTCGGGGAGCCGGGGTCGCGTACCCGTATTCCATAACAGACTAAGCCACCTAATGTCAGTTAATTGTATCATGCGTATAACCTTTGCACAAGTGCAACCAATAAGTTGGCTAAGTTTTACCTCAATATGATGAACTGTATAGCATCGTAGAAAGTACGAACAAACATAAATTTTTATATAGTAGAAAATGTTTTACTGTCTATAGACAGACCTGTAGTTGATTAGAATAGGCGTTATTATAGCAGCTGATTTGTTTTTTATAATACTAGAATTAAATGAACGGTTGACAATAAATTATTTTAGAAATTATGTTTTTATTTTTATTTTGTGTAGCTAGTTTAATCTTAATAATTATTTAGTTGAATGGTCTAAGGGCTACGATGGCTATCCGAGTACAGAGCCAGAGTACAAAACTAATCCAACTGTGTAAGAGATGTGTACGACAGGGTAACGTAACATCCCTGAAATACTTTACCGCTGCATTGGAAGACGTTTTCAAGCTACTGGACTGGAAAGGATACGGTATGAACGTCAATGGCGTGTACGTCACTCACCTTCGATTTGCCGATAATATGGTCCTTATGGCAGAATCGCTGGAGGACCTACGTACTATGTTCAATTACCTCAATAGTGTCTCCCAACGGATAGGTCTTAAGATTAACATGGACAAAACAAAAGTCATGTGTAATGTCCATGTCGCACCTATGCCGGTGGTTTTTGGGAACACTTAGCTGAAGTTGTTGACGAGTATTTTTACTTGGAACAAATAATCCAACTAGGTAAGTTCAACTTAAACCGAGAGGTCAATCGGCGGATTCAACTCGGCTGGGCAGCGTTCGGGAGATTACAACACATCTTCTCGTCAGTCAGTGGCAGTGACCTATGGATCTGAGACGAGGTCTTTCACTGCTGGCCGTATGAGGAAGCTCGAAGTCGCTCAGCGGGCTATGAAAAGGGCTATGCTCAGGGGTTCAAACTTAGGAATGAGGTTATCTGCAGCAGAACCAGAGTGACCGACATCGCCCAATGGATTAGTAAGCTGAAGTGGCAATTGACCAGCCATATAGCTCGAAGAACCGAATACCGATGTGGAATAAAGGTTCTCGAGTGGCAGCCTCATATCGGCAGGTAAAGTGTAGGACGTTCCCCCACTAGATGGAGTCAAAACCTGGTAAGCCATACAGGACGTTGATGGATGCAGGTGACTCAGGATCGTTTTGTGGCATTTCTTGGGGGAGGCCTAAGTTCAGCAGTGGACTTTTGAAGGGCTTTAATGATGATGAATTATAATGGCATTACATTAATATGATATATAAAGAGAATGGACGTTACGGGTAGAGTCCATCTATACATAGAGTCTATTCTATTTAGGTATAGGTAGGGTATAGAATTTTATCGATATTATTTGATACACTGTCTCATCCCTATTTTTAGTTCCGTGGACGTGCACTTCTGCTGTCAGCGCCAAAATGGCGGAAATCAAATCGCTTCATCATGTCACGGTGTATAGCCAGTCCAGCGTACTTGTATATATAGAGGTCAGTGGCTGTAACACAGTGGTAGACACAGATGATCGATGGCGCCAACGCCTGAATAGACCATTAATTTGGCATAAAACCAAATAATGATCCGTTCCTACGTTAGAACCCCGGTAAACCCTTGTATCTACCACTGCGCCCCTCAATCTTTCATCCACAATTATGAAATCTATCATGCTTCTATCGTCACCTCTTTCCCAAATATACATGTGAATCCTCTTGTGGCGAAAGCAAGTGTTCGTCACAAAAAGATTCTTTTCCATACATACGGTGAGGAGACTTTCACTATTCTCATTTATACTTTCATCACCAAACGTTCCCAATATCCTTTCATAACCAAGCCTCCTCACCCCAACACTTCCATTAAAATCTCCTAGCATAATAATATTTTCATTTCCCTTACACTTCATTAACACCATCCTTACCATTTCCCAAAACTGCTCTCGGATATAAGTGGGCTTAGACATATCTGGGGCGTAGACCCCTAACACAAACAACTTCTTTAAGCCCACTTTCATTCGTATCCATAGCAGTCTTGGGCTTACACATTCATACTCTTTCACACATTGGCCCATTCTTTCTGAAAGGATGATACCTACTCCCTGGCATGCCCGCTCAATCTCGTCTACACCAGACCAGTATGCGGTATACATGCCATGTGTAGTGACATCCTTCTCCTTCCTTTTCGTCTCATTTACACATATCACATCTATTCCTCTATCATACATCATATCACATACTTCATTCATTTTATCATTCATTGCCCCACATACATTCAACGTAGCCAGACGGGCCTCTGCAATCCACTTTTCGCTTCTCCGGGAGACAGAACGTGACGGGTGGCGAACGTCGCCGGCGTTTTCCTCCCGGAGATTCTTCGCACCCCTGCCCCATTAAAGGGGCGCCGGGAACTCGGGGCCATTTCTTTTATATGGTTCCTCATGGTGCGAAATATGGGGTAGTATATTTTACCCCGCTACCACGGCGTGGAGCCGAGTCTGTGGTATCGGCTGTGTTCTATGTAAGAATAAACAACACGGTAATTAGTATAATTGTGCGACCTTCCGTAAACATTCACAAAGCGAACGTTATAAAATAGTAAAGACGAACAACTTATGCTTAAATTGTCTAAGCGATAGACATCTAGTCGCTAAATGCAACTCTAGTTCCGTGTGTAACAAGTGCGACAGCACATCACACGTTATTGCATTTCGAGAGTGGCAACATATCCGCGTTAAATAAATTGGACAGTGAAATTCCACCTACTAATGTCGACGCTTCTAACGGTCGACCGGGTGACGTCGCCCTGTGTTCACTATCGAACACGGGAACGCGGTCTCCTTTCACCGTGTTGCTGGGTACAGCCCGCATCGTAATTAGGGATTCACATGGAAACGAACAGAGTGTTCGTGCATTACTAGACAGTGCGTCGCAGAGTAGTTTCGTAACACGGCAATGTTGTCAGCATTTCGGATTGTTAGTAAATAAGACGACTTCATGCCCCGTGGTAAAAGGTATTGGAGGTATCAATAAAAATATACAAGGTTCTATAAATTTAAAATTTTATTCTCGTCTAGATCGTAGTATTAACTTTAATAT
The DNA here is from genome assembly GCA_907164705.1 of Parnassius apollo. Lineage (NCBI taxonomy): Eukaryota > Metazoa > Arthropoda > Insecta > Lepidoptera > Papilionidae > Parnassius > Parnassius apollo. Next base: position 4,717,739 of record CAJQZP010000851.1, read on the forward strand.
AAATGCATTAGTAGTAGATAAGGTCACCGAGCGTCTGCCAACCGTTTCGGTCAACGGTCCCCGGAGATATTGAAATGATCATTTGAGCATCTGTTTTCCCTCATCTTTTGTTACACAATAAGGTCAGGGGCAATTCCTCTTATACCGTACCTTACGCACTGGAAACCGTCTTGGGCTACGTCATCGTTGGTTCCGTCCCATCATGGATAGTATTTCGGCAACCTCCTATTGTTTGATGGCTGTCGAAACGCTCGAGTCGTTAGTTCACAAATTTTGGGAGATGGAGGAGGTGAACGTTGCGCCTATAATTAGCCCGGATGATAGATTATGCGAGGAAATTTACGTCCGAACGACCGGTCATGATCGCGATGGTCGATATAGTTTAGCGCTACCATTTAAAGAGGATATTTTGTCTCCCGGTGACTCGCGTCAAATGGCAGAAAAACGTTTCTATTATTTGCAGCGCAAGGTGCTCGCTTCGCCCAGATTGAAAGAAGCTTATGACGGTGTCATTAATGAATATATAAGGGAGGGTTATATATCACTTGCGGCTCCAATATTAGATAACTATGAAGACACGCCGTCGTATTTCATACCACATCACGGTGTCATTAGGGAAGACAAACTTACGGCCAAGTTACGTGTAGTGCTCGATGCTAGTGCTAGAACTAGAACCACCTTTCTCTTAACGATATTCTCTATAGTGAGCAAAATTCGCAGGGCAAGTTATTTAATATAACAGCAAATTTTCGTTTGTTTAGTATTGCATTATCCGCCGATATTCGCCAAATGTTTCTTTGCATAGTGGTCCGTGAATGCGACCGTCGATTTCAGCGCATTTTATATCGCTTTGACCCAAAGAAACCTCTAATGGTGTTTGAATTTAATCGTGTTTGTTTTAGTTAAAAGTCGAGCCCATTTCATGCACTACGCACGGTGAAACAGCTCGCTGCTGATAAGGGTCCCTTTTATCCTAAAGCTAGGAGGGCAAATGAGAGTGGTTTATATATGGAAGATTTTGTGTACCCGATCGATAGCGTAGAGGAGGCCATCTTAACCACCGCCGAGGTTATAAAGCTCATGAAATCGGGTCAATTCGATCCCGTCAAGTGAACGAGTAATTCGCGTATGGTTTAGGATACAATCCCACCTTCATACCATCTTTCGGCGGTAAAACAATGCGACGATTCTGATACGCACAAGGTGCTCGGTTTGTGTTGGTCACCGAAGTCCGACGTATTTAGCCTAAAGGTAAACCAACACGCAGAAACGTGCACAAAGCGCACAATGCTGTCATGCGTTGCTAGATTATGGGATGTCATGGGTTTCGTAGCTCCAGTGGTGCTATACGCTAAGCTTTTGATGAAACAACTTTGGTTATGTGAATGCGATTGGGATGACCCGCCGGCTGATAGCATTCTTCGTTCGTGGCTACGTTTTAGAGAAGAACTTCCTTTATTAAGCGAAATTAAAATACCACGTCATATAAACGTCGATAGAAATAGCGTCATCACTGTCGTTGGGTTTGCAGACGCTAGCGAGAAGGCTCACGGGAGCGTTGTATATTTTCACGTCCAGAATAATGGTAGAAATTCGTACAGCCTCATTAGCTCTAAGTCAAGGGTCTCCCCCCTGTAAGGTTGTCTATCTCGCGTGCCTAGAGCTTTGCGCGATATTGGTCCTTGCCCAGCTTATCACCGGAAGAGAAACTTTCGAGCGAGGTTTCTCCAATCATTGCTTTGGCGACCCGTTTGTTCTCTTTGTCGAAATTATTGCGTAGCGTGATTTACGTTTGTTGATTCGCGAAGCTTGTACCGCGACGTTTGTATATCGTTGCGTCCGATTATTGCTACGCCGAATTGCTTGTGTTGCGTGAACTTCAACGTGCACATTTTTCCGATGAAATTACAAGATTACAATCGAATAGAACTTGTAGTCGCGCTTTTCAACGCCTTAAGCCATTTTTACAAGATGGGATCGTTAGAGTAGGTGGGCGCTTGTCTAACTCGCAGTACCGCGTAAGGACCATATCTTGAACTTATTAGTTGATTACCACCATAAATTGAATTCTCACGCTGGCCCCGAATTGTTGATGTCCATTTTGCGTCAGAATTACTGGATTCTTTCTGCACGTAATTTAATCCGCAATCGGATGCACAAATGTATGGCTTGCTTTCAAGTACGTCCTAAGCCGGCATTTCCGAAAATGGCCTTAGGTCTTGTCGTGTAACAATCCGCAAAGCCCTTTATGTACACCGGGTCTGACTTTGCTGGTCCGTTTAACTTACCTCGGCTCTAAAAGAGATCGAATTCGATCAGAAGTACTGCCCTATGAAAAAACAATTTTTTCGTTTTAAACAAAACCAAAGACAATATGCAATAGATAATAGTATCAAAGACAAAGATATGCTCTTTTATTTTAAGGTAACGCTCACGCGCGGGCGTGGTATAAGATCCACGAAAGCTTACGTTTGCATTTTCGTATATCTGACTACTCATGCTGTGCATATAGAACTTGTTGGTGATCTAAGCACAGCGGGCTTCATGGGTGCATTTAAAAGATTTCTTTCCCGCCGTGGCCCTGTAAGTAAATTGTATTCGGATAACGGTACAAACTACGTCGGCGCGAAACGTATTTTATCAGAACTATATGAGTTTCTAACCACTAAATATTATGATTCGGAGTTCGCTCACATCCTAGCTGAGAATCGCATCGAGTGGTCTCGGAACGTCCCCGCGGCGAGCCATTTTGGGGGAAATTGGGAGACTAATATTAAGAGTCTAAAGAGCCATCTATATCGAGTAATTGGAGATCAAATTTTGTCTTTCGAAGAGTTAAGTACTGTGCTCGCTCAAATTGAATGCGTCATGAATAGTCGCTCCCTTGGTCGTAAGTTGTCAAGTGACCCCTCGGAGCTGCTGGCTCTAACTCCAGCACATTTTTTGAATTTAACGCCTTTGAAATATCTAGACGAGGAGAAACTTAGTATTTCTGCACGACATAAATTGTTAGAACGGCTGGTGCAGTCATTTTGGGAACGATGGAAGACGGAATATTTGCATACGTTGCAGTCTCGGTAAAAATGGAACACAACAACTGAACTCACCAAGGATAATACGCCGCCTCTACATTGGCAATCAGGGATTGTCGAAGAGGTTTTTCCCGGATCCGACGGGGTAACTAGGGTAGCTCGCGTTAGAACCAAAACTGGGTCTTACATGCGCCCTGTTGTCCGTTTGTGCACTTTGCCCCATCAAAAGTTTGAATTAGCTTTCTAGGTTAGAAATTATAGTAGAAAATTAGGTTTAATCTTAGCGTTAGTTAGTTTGAAGGGGACCCTTCAAGCCGGGGGGGGATGGTTACGCGGAAATGATTCATTTATTTTCATAATTTTTTTCGAGGGTAATATACCCTCGAACAAAATATGAAAATATACCAATAATAATAAAACATGAAAATATATCTTTTGAGTTTTATTTTTATTTATCCTGGAAATAACTCAGTAACCTGAACTTAATGTGGTTACGCGGAAATCATTCGTTTATTTTTATAATTTTGTTCGAAGGTATATTGCTCGCCAAGTGTCTGTCCTTCCTGTATCCTCATCCCTTCCGTAGGCACTGAAGGGGGATGGGGGTCTAAAAGGTGACGCGATTCTTTTGACCAATAAAAAGCGCGCCCCACCGAGATAAGGTTGTGGGAATGCCGACCCAATAAATGCTCGCGCGCAGCCCTCGAACGCTCTCTTGCTTCGCGCCGCTAGTTTGGATCGCATCTCGGGGGCGCCCCAGAAGAAACCGCCTCACGTAGTGTGCAACCACAATACACCTCCACGCACTCACGCACCTCCACAATAGAAGCGTCGCCTGCGGCATCAGGATCCCACCGCTGTAAGAGTGTATCCTTTTACTTAATTTCCTACTTGAGCCTTTTTGTTTTGTTAGCTGACCCGCCCCATTTTTGTTCTCTTTACCGGTTCGGGTAGAACTTCCTCTCGACCTTGGCGAAGCAATATATTTGGAAGAGCGAGTGCATTGTCCAAGGCTGTCGCGTGCCACGTCCGCCATCTTGTTGAGGCATAAAAAGGCCGTGTACACAGTCCAACTAACAACATCTAGCGTAATAGGGTCAAGGCCCGACATGGGAATAAAACTCGGGAACCCCTAGGCCCATCGCTCAACCATGATGTATTTTTTGTTTGAAAATAGAAAAACCATGCATTTAAGAATTAAATTAAACGAATCATGAATAAAACAATTTTTTTAATAGTTTCCTAATTTTTTTAGTGTAAATTCGTGTAGGTAAAAATACTCATATCCAAGGCCGCGCTGAAAAAACACTACTTAATTTCAATCTCCCACCATTTTGAGAGTTTAGTGTACGTACTTTTGTGATTTTGTGTGTTCTTATTTTTCGACTCGGCTATAACTTTTTGGACTTGTTCTTCTATATTCGTTGACCTTGGCAGGTTATATACTAGATTCTAATTAAGCAAGTGATCATAATGTCGTAAAGAGGACGTAGTTGTGGTAGTTGCATCTTAAATAATCAGGCTCGTGCACTGGTGATAAATTATACGAATATTTTGTACGTGAGCCACAAAACAGTGGGCCCCTTTTACCAGTGACAACCCCGTGCTCCCCCCCCCCCCCCGGTGCCCGTGTGGTAAAGTTGGCTCATAATTAAAAAAGAGGGATCCGCCAGAGAAGGTTCTGAAGAAAATCGTTTATCAGCCTTCCAATCAGAGAGTACAAGAGAATACCACAAGGAAATGGATGCACAAAAATGCAAACAGTTGTTTTTAACCCTTTTACAAAATTTTATTGCGAGTAGCACTGTAGTAATGTACAACGCCTCGTACAAATCTGTCCAAATTGACAAAGTTCCAACCCAAGCAAATAAAAAAGCAGATTTTTGCTAAAGCTTCGCTAAAACAAAAAGGAGTGGAAGCGTACATAAAATTATTTAAAGTAGAGCTAATACAATTAGTAAAGCGAAATAAACCACGCAAACTTTTGTACGTTATTGATATATTTGCAGAATAGCACGGGTATAAGACTAGCAACATACTTCTGCCAAAATAAAGCTATATTGAACTGATTTGTCCTCAAGTAAAATGTGAGTTCTTATAAAAAATGTTCTAAATGCTAACATATTGACTCTACTTAAACACACACTAGATGAATGTGTTATGATTTTATGGTCTATTATGTAGCACGACACGACACAACAAGCCACCTTTCACAGTAAAGAAGATTAAGGGAGGTTTACTGAAGGAAGCATGTACCTATGTCACAAAGGATGATAGGGCAAACGTGGTAGAGGAAACAAGGATAATTATTATGGACGACTTTGACTACATTATTGAAAATAAAAATTCATCTAAACGACGACAACTGATATAGTTGTAGTAAAAGTGATTGAATAAATTTATTTTTAATTTAGTTTCAATATTAAATTCGCGTCTATAAACAAGCAGTAACAATAAATACGCAGAAAGTGATAATTTTTTATTTTAAATTATCCGCTTCTAATTTTATTCTGGTATTGATCGAAACAAAACTGTTAGTGATCAACTTTAAAGAATTGACATCGATTTTTTTAAGAATCGAACATTGTAGGTATCTACCGATTTTTTGATTAGCATACCTAATGATATAAGTCTGGTAGGTACTACATTACCGTTCATTCATCGCATAGAGATATAATACCTATGGAGGCGGCATATTCTACTATAGAAATAATAGTTATACAAATATCTATAATATCGACACACATCATCATCATCATCATCAACATTTCAGCCCTTCACAAGTCCACTGCTGAACATAGGCCTCCCCCAAGTAATGCCACAAAGCACGGTCTTGAGCCACCTCCATCCATCGACTTCCTGCATATCTTACCAGGTCATCACTCCATCTAGTGGGGGGTCGCACTACACTACGCCTACCGGTACGAGGCTGCCACTCGGGAACCTTTCTTCCCCATCGGTTATCAGTTCTTCGAACTATATGGCCGGCCCATTGCCACTTCAGCTTACTAATCCGTTGGGCTATGTTTTACTGCGGATATCCTCATTTCTGAGTCTATCACGCAGAGAAACTCCGAGCATAGCCCTCTCTATAGCTCGCTGAGCGACCTTGAGCGTCCTCATACGGCCAGCAGTGAAGGACCACGTCTCAGATCCGTAAGTCATCACTGGCAACACGCACTGGTTGTACAATCTAGTTTTCAGAGATTGAGGTATACCTGACGAGAAGATGTGTCGTAATTTCCCGAACGCTGCCCAGCCGAGTTGAATCCGTCGATTGACCTCTCGGTCGAAGTTGGACTTACCTAGTCGGACTAGTCGTCCCAGGTAAACGTACTTGTCAACAACTTCCATGCTTCCAACAACTACCGGCATAGGTGTGACATGGACATTAAACATGATCTTTGTTTTGTCCATATTCATCTTAAGACCTATCCGTTGGGAGACACCATTGAGGTCATTGAGCATAGCGCTTAGGTCCTCCAGCGATTCTGCTATAAGGACTATATCGTCGGCAAATCGAAGGTGAGTGATGTACTCGCCATTGATGTTAATACCGTATCCTTTCCAATCCAGTAGCTTGAAAACGTCTTCCAATGCAGCGGTGAAGAGTTTCAGGGAAATAACGTCACCCTGTCTTACACCTCTCTGCAGTTGGAAAAGTTTCGAGCTCTGGTTTTGTACTCGGATAGCCATCGTAGCGCTACTGTACAAACATTTCAGCACTTCGATATAACGACAGTCAACTTGGCACCGCTGAAAGGACTGTAGCACCGCCCAAATTTCGACGGAATCAAAGGCTTTCTCATAGTCCACATACGCCAGGCAAAGTGGCAGATTGTACTCTTGGGTCTTCTGTACAATCTGCCGCAGGGTATGTATGTGGTCTATGGTACTGAAGCCTTTTCGGAAACCGGCTTGTTCGGGAGGCTGGAAATCGTCGAGTCTGCGTGCGAGACGATTCGTAATGACTCTCGAAAACAGCACGTAGACGCGGCTCAGAAGGGAAATCGGTCTGCAGTTCTTCAAGAGAGCGTTGTCGCCTTTCTTAAAGAACAAGACCACCGTACTTCTGCTCCATGCCTCCGGAGTAGTGCCACCATGGAGGACGGAATTAAAGACTTCTGAAGGACTTCAAGTACCGGTGTTCCACCGCTTTCAGAAGCTCCGCTGTAATTCTATCCTCGCCTGGGGCCCTGCCGTTTTTAGGTTGCTGGAGAGCCATTCTAATCTCGCTCAGACTGACGTCCGGGATGTCATCGGAATAGTGTCGGATAAGACTTGCTCTTGGATCGTTATTCACACTTGCGTGTGGCTCCAACGATGATGTGTACAGCTGCCCATAGAAACTCTCAATCTCACTTAAAATCCCAGGTGTCCCGGAAACGATGCTGCCACACTCAGTATTCAGCTTTGACAGTTGGCTCTTTCTGGCAAACAGATCTCTGGCAAAGACTTTGGAGCCCTGGTTCCGCTCGATCGCTTCTTTAATACGAGCAGTATTAAAGTTGCGTAAGTCTCGCCGCATGCATTTGGAGATCTGTCTGTTCAGTTGCCTGTATGCTGTAAAATCTGTTGACGATTACAGCCTCATCTCCCGTCTAACAGCTTCGAGATTAAGAGTGTGATCGGAGAGTTTTTGTGTTCTTATGCGGCGGGTCTTGCAGAACTTAGCTCCAACTGCATAGACAGTTGCCACGAGCTTATCTTTTATATCGTCCACTGCATTGCAGTCTTCTAGGCACTGAAAGCGGTTACGTAATTCGAGCTGAAAAGTCTCGGGATTCTGGATCAGAGCTCGAGGGGGGACGGAGCGTTGACTTCATTAGACGAGACCTCTCCAACTTAACGTTTAGGTTCAGTGTGCCTCTCACCATTCGGTGATCGCTGCCGGTTTTCACCCTTGCGATCACTGAGACATCACTGAACAGTTGGCGTCTGGTCGTCATAATGAAGTCAATCTCATTTTTTGTCGAACCGTCGGGGCTCGACCAGGTCCACTTTCTGTGGGGCCGCTTCTGGAAGAAAGAGTTTATCACAAAAAGCCCCTCTTTCTCCATGAAGTCGGCCAGCTGCTAGCCCCTTGGATTTCGTTGCCCTATCCCAAATTTCCCTACCTTCAGCTCACCGTTCTTTCTTGTGCCCAGTTTTGCGTTGAAGTTACCCATTAACACCGTATAGTGAGTTTTGGAGAAATGCATAGCTCTAGAAATGTCCTCATACATTTCCTCCACCTTCTCATCAGGATGTTCCGACGTTGGCGCGTAAACATGTATGACCTTCAGAGAATACCGTTTGGTGATTCTGAGTATAAGGTACGCAACCCTCGTCGATACACTCCCAATCTTTAAAACGTTGTTTACGAGAGACTTGTGGACGATAAATCCAACGCCTCCTTGGGACAGATGGTCGCCCTCCCAGTGATAGAACAAGTTGCCGGATTCGAGCATCACCGTGTCCTCCCCCTCTCTTCGGACCTCGGATAATCCTATAATATTCCAACGCAACTTGTCTATCTTGTATATCGACACACACTTATCAAAAATACTTTTGTCTCTTTTTAACAAAGTAGCAGCTTCATGTCAGCTGCTGTCACACGGTTGAATGCTAAAAGTGTTTTTGTTGTGTAGTGCAGTGCCTTCATCTTATCTTATAGTAGGTGTATCTTCTATTTATATTTTTTATGTTACTAGATAACCACTTAAATTCGATTTGAGTTCCACTCTTAATTGAGAGGCATTTCTGAGTTTTTGCAAAACTCACGTACGGCAATTGATTTTTAAATTAAAATAATTTTGTGAAGAATAATTACATCACATCACATGTTATAAATACTTCTTTATTTTGACGGTAATTCAATGAATGAATTAGTTAGATTGTGTTACTATTCACTTATAATATTGTAACACTTTCAGCATATTTCTAAGAAAAAGGGTCTTACAGCTTACTTCAAATGTTATAGTAGGGATATGGTAGGGGTGTATTTTTTGATTATTACTTTATGTAAGATGCATAATTTTGTAATTAAATTTTCCAATAAAAAGACTGCTAAGAAGTTTTGTAATTAATAAAAATCCCAGTATATGTATGTTTGTTGCTACTAGTCGGGGGGAGAAAAAACAAAAAGTCTACGGAATAAAATAATTAAGCAACAAATCCGATTATATATAATGAAAAAAAAAATTATATTAGTTAAACTATCAATATCAGCCGCGCATATTGCAGAGTTACAACCCTATAAAAGGCGGCCATTTTATGCGCCAGATTTTTGTAGGTAGTTACGCTAATTATGTAGGCATGCCCAGTCCATATACTTCTAAGTCAGTGATCAGGCTACGGATTTAATTTCTATCTACACAAAAGCTATAAAACTGTCAATCACATTTATTCCTCAGATAAGTTATTTCACAATTAAAAATTCAGCCCCGTACCTATGTAAATAAAGTAAATTAAGCAACAAATTCGATTATAAATGAAATGAGAACAAATTCATATTAGCTAAAATATCGATATCAGCTGCGCATATTGCTAAGTTACAACCCTATAAAAGACGGCCATTTTATGCGCCAGCTTTTTGAAGGCAGTCACGCTAATTCTGTAGGTATGCCCAGTCCATATACTTTTAAGTCAGTGATTCATCGTAACTTGACGCGTGATCCCATTGGCAGCCCTGTTGCATGTTTACATTTACAGTGTTGTGCATGCATGTTTTAATGCGAATGACGTTCCCAGAATGTAGGGAAAGGCATTACGGTTAAAAATTGAATACCATTTATTTATTTAAAAAAAGATTCTCGGTCTTGTCACAAAGTTTTGTCAAACTTGTTTAGTCGTTGAGAAAATGGAATTGACTCTAGAAAATTCAAGAGCGATGATTTATTATGACTTTCGAAGTGGTTTAACACAAAAACAGTGTGTTGACCGGATCGCTGGTTTGCTGAATTTCAACGTGGACGTGTCAAGCTCAGTGATGATCCCCGTCAAGGTCGTCCAAAAACTGCAGTCACCCAAGAAAACGTTGATGCTGTGCGTAAGCTGATTGAGGAAGATCGACATGTGACATACCGCGAAATTGATGAGTCAAATACAAATAATCTTGCATGAACAACTAGGTGTAAAAAAGTTGTTTTCCCGATGATACCGCATTCGCTCTGTGAAGAGCAAAAAGCGGCTCGCGTTACTTGGTGCATCAGAACTCTCTAAAGATTCCACGCAGGATCCTCAAATGCTGTATACAACATCGTATCAGGTGACGAATCCTGGATATACGCGTACGAACCAGAAAAAAAAAACTAGTCACGAGTTTGGGTGTTCGAAAATGATTTAAAGCCAACAAAAATTGTTCGTTCACGGAGTGTTGCAAAAAAAATGGTGGCCATGTTTGTCTCCAAAACCGATTGTTTTTTGACCGATTGCCATGTTACGACTATTCCTATTGAGGGACAAAGAACGGTTAATACAGAATGGTATGCTGGCATTTTTTTTGCCACAGGTCGTTTCTGAACTCCGTAAAGAGAACTGCAACCGCCGCATCATCCTCCATCACGACAATGCGAGTTCTCACACCGCACACGGAACAAAAGAGTTTTTAGAGCAAGAAAACATAGAATTATGGTCTACATCCGCCGTACAGCCCCGACCTAAGCCCTAATGATTTCTATACTTTCCCTAAAATAAAGAATAAATTGCGTGAATTGAGATTTTCATCACCTGAAGAAGCTGTGGACGCCTACAAAACGCCATTTTGGAGACCCCAACTTCCGAATGGAATGGTTGCTTCAATGATTGGTTCCATCGTATGGAAAATTGTGTCAAATTTCGCGGAGAATACTTCGAAAAGCAATATATACATTTTTAAATAGTAATGTTGTGTCACTTCCTTGATTCCCGAAATTTTAAGTGCCGCCTCGTATTCTTTTAATTTCATTCAATTAATTAAACCGCCATATCTGTTCGTTTCACTAAAAATTTTCATTTTCAATTACACTTTTTGTATTTATATTCTAGTCGTTTTAACATTTTCCATAGTATATATAGTACGCGCACTTTTAAAATTTATTTCATACCGCAATTTGACAAGTAATTCGTTCAACGCAGGAATTTCTTTTCGTACAGTTACAGTACAGTACAGTTCGCGATAGGAAGATCAAATTTATCAATTTTGATCTTCGTATCGCGATTTGATCGTTTTTTTTCAGACCAGGCGCACTGTTACGGCCTCAGTTGCCCCGACAGAAGTCGACTGGGCTAGGGACCATTAGTAACCCAACTCGACGAGCAACAGAGGGTTCGGGCCCAAATGGCCTATGGATAATTATTATGTATTGGCTGGATAAGTAAACACAAACTTACCGAGTTCCGGAGGTAGTGTCGACCACAAGGTACCGTCAGGGGCAAGTAAATGGTAGGTGTGAGTGGTGTAGGAAGGTCCGATGTAATCGGCCAGTAGACTCACATGCATTGCCCTGCTCCACAAGGTGCAATCACTCCAGTGGGCGTTCACCGTTATCTGAACTCAAGTCTAACGTCACTTAGCACAAACTATAATCGAAGAGAAACGCGATCTCCCAGATCATAAAGTTTAGCGTTCCATCCGACAAAGCAAAAATTCCTTCGTACGATATTAAGATACCACGCAAGCAACTCGTCGACGCAAATTAATGGCAATCGAAGTTAAATAAATCACTCAAAACTCAAGGAAAGCCTCGTTGTCACGTATACTACCAAAATAAGACAACGCAAAAGATTCAGTCTCCACAAGACCTAACGATTCTAACTTAACTTCCCGGCATCTAACGACACGGCCTTCGCGGACAATAGATTATTCTAGAACAATTGGCACGGCCGCAGGCCGCAAAACGAATGCCCCCCGCACAAACCTCCAAACCGGTTCCTCGCCCGAGACGAGTGCCTTTGCAAGTTTCGAGTTGTTACGATTTGGCCTAAACAAATCCCCGTCCCGGGTATAAGGACTTATGTCCGCGAGTAAATTGGCAAACGATAGGGTGCCGCGACGGCACGTAGCAGGACCGAATTTCCAACCAAAACCTCGGCCACCCTAGGCACCCCATCCGGTCCATACGACAACTTAATACTTAATAACTTAACTTAATACAAAGGCAAAGCGTTACGTTCTTTAACTAACATGAGGTCTCCAACCCGAGGAGGATCCGTCTTGTCAGACCACTTAATGCGCTGTTGCAAAAGATGTAGGTACTCCAGACACCATCGGTGCCAAAAACTCTGAGTCATTTATTGCAGCAGGTCAAATCCGCTCAACCGCGAAGAGTTTGTTTCCCTGAAGTGATACTCGGGCAGGGCGTTAAGCGGTTGGCCAATCAGGAAGTGGCCCGGGGTTAGAACCTCCAAATCATTCGGATCGGACGAGAGGGGACAGACGGGCCGAGAGTTGAGTACCGCCTCAATTTTACAGAACACAGTGGTAAGCTCCTCAAATATCAAAATAGTTTCGCCAATAACGCGACGGAGATGCGTTTTTGCAACCTTAACTACCGCGTCAAAAATACCGCCCCAGTGTGGACAAGCCGGAGGCTCGAATTTCCACTGGATGTCCTTCTTGGACATCGCAGTACCTAAGTAAGTCCTGTTGCTGGACAGAAATTCGACGACCTCTTTCAAATATCTATCCGTGCCCTTATAATTCATTCCACAATCAGACCGGATCAGGTCCGGCAAACCGCGACGCGATACGAAGCGGCTCAGCGTGGCCACAAGGGCAGTGCTGAGGGCACTTTCACAACAAGTTCTAAGTGAACGGCCTTAGTGGCGAGGCACACGAAAACGCACAGATAGGCCTTATGTGAATGCGTGATACGAAGGTTGGAGGACTTGACGAGGAAGGAGCCAGCAAAGTCGGTTCCGACTCCAGCGAATGGTCGGATGGCCCTGACACGATCGGGTGGTAAGTCACCTATCATAGGCTGCGATATGGTGGCCTTTAGTTTATAACAAGGTATGCACTTAAAAAGGACGCTCCGAATGGTGCGTCGGCCAGCCAAATTCCAAAACTCCCGCTGCAAAATAGCCGAAAGAGCGTTACACCCAGCGTGGGCATTCTGAACATGATGGTGAGTTACCAGCAACCGAACAAAGGCGCCGTCGTTAGGGAGCAGTAACGGGTGCCGAGCCCTGTACGGCAGTTGAGAATTTTTCAAACGTCCGCCAACGCGCAGCATCCCAGCGTCGTCCAGGAAGAGGTTCAGGCGGGCTAGAGCGCCCTTGACAACGGGGCCCCGCTTCAAGGTTTCAATCACGGGCTCAGAATGCTCCGCTTGGACCATACGGGTCCAATGCATCAAGGCTTCGCGACGCTCGATAGGGGACAAAACGGAATCATAGATTCGGTTGGACGGGTCTCTCGAATTGCGGACAAATCGACGCAACCAAGCAGTCACTCCTAAGAGCTTATCGAGAAAGCTGTACCGTTCTAGCAGGGAGAAATCCCGAGTGGGCTTATCCTTGCCTACTCCTACTCGGGCTCGTATGCCAGGCAATTCAATCGGTTCGGACTATTTATTCTGAGGCCAGAATGACTGAGACCCCACCACAGCGGGTAGTCAACCAAAGAGGGGGTTTCACGGCCGCTAGAAGCGCAGTCGGCGGGATTCAACTCCCCTGGGACATGTCTCCAGTTTAGAAACGTGCCAGAATTCTAGATTTGAGACACGCGGTTCGCCACAAAGACCTCAAGATTGTGAGGTGCAGCTCTGAGTCAACAAAGTACTATCTCACTGTCTCACTGTCCGACCAAGCGTAGACGTCCGTAATGTCGATTACAGATTTCAAAGACGAGTGAACGTGGTTGAGGAGTCGCGTGAGAAGAGCGGCTGACAGTTCCAATTTAGGGATAGTTAAGCGGGACCTTTGCTTTCAGCAAGTACGAGATGGACGGAAGTATGGCCAGAAGAGCTCAGAGTCCGCAAATATACGACAGCAGCATAGCATTTTTCAGAGGCATCGCAAAATCCATGTAGGGTAGCCATTCATTTCCCTGGAGGGAGGAAGCACCTTGGCATAGAGACCCGGTTGATGTCCGGCATGGAGGACACAATGGAGTGCCCCTCTTGCAAGAGAGCACCGCTTATAGGGTCGTCCCAACCCAATCCGGATACCCAGAACTTTTAAAGAAAGCACTTAGCCAAAAAAAATTACAGGAGTGATCCATCCATTAGGATCGAAGGTGCGGGTAGACAGCACAGGGCGCTTGGTCCACGATTTAGGAGGGGATCGAGTTTGACTCGATACGTGAAGGTATCCTGAACAGGCTGATATTGAATGCCCAGCACAGTCAACAAATTAGGGTTTTCAGGGTGCTCGAATAGATGAGGGTCTTGTTTATCCTCTCCTGGGAGTTCCTTCAAAATATGAGGGGAGTTCGACAACCATTTGCGCAACACATAACTTCCGGACTTCAGGATGGCAATCAATTCGTCTCGCAATACAAGATCCTCATCGACGGTGGAGGCGCCCGTGCAAATGTCGTACATGTATACCAAAGTCTCCAAAATAGAAGCTTCTCTTCTTCTCTTCTTCTTCTTCCACTTCTCTTCTTCTCGCGCCACAATATCAGCTGATATCGACGGACATCATGATGGACCACTGATTGTCGAAACATCATCCGAATGTTGGCTACAAAAACCACTTGCTGCTAACGGTAGTGGGTCAAAATGTCGGATATGTCCTTGATCAATTTAGGACCAGAGTGAAGACACTGGTTCAGGGACACATCATTTGACGAGGGGGCGGAGCCGTCAAAAATTACTTGAATCTTACTCCCAGGGGTCCTCAAGACCGCATGGTGAGGGAGGAAGTAGTACTCGTGACCGCCAGTCGAATTTGGAAGGTGACATGTGACCCAGCTCTTGATACTCGCGCATGAACTCGACATATTTGTCGCGAAAGGCTGGGTCGCGCCGCATACGGCGCTTCATGGAAAGCAACCTCTTTTCGGCCAGGGTACGAGATTGGCCCAAAGGGGGCCGTGAGTCAAGAAAGGGTAAGCGAGTGACAAAACGACCGTATTGTTCTGGTAGAACAACTCGCACTCACGGTCCAGAGGATTGACTCGAGACGCGTGTGGTGGCTCCTCAATTTCCCAGAACCGCTGGACGACGTCCGAAAGGGACACGCCCACCACAGAGAGCAGGTCGGCCATCTGAGGAGGTGGAGACCACAGAACCGGTCCAAAGAAACTGTGCCCAAATACAGTGGACATGGCTCACAAGCCATCCGGCTGTAGGGCTCGTATCTCGCCTAACAAGATGGCACGTCGGCCCCCAGCAATAAATCTATAGGCGCAGGTTGGGACCATTGAGGGTCTGCCGGTCTCAAACCCGACGCACAACGAACCGCGCTGTTATTTATACGGAAGTTAGGGAGAAAACCTACAATGTTATCGAGGACATTTACCTTAACTAGAATGTGAAGGTGTTCGCTGGCAAGGTCAAACACCAACTCTGCTTGTCCCCTAGGAGCAGGAGGCTCGGCACCTCCGATACCTACCATTGGACGTGATTCAGAGCTCCAAGGGAGCCCTAGTCTTCCCACCAACCAAGTGGAGGCCACACTGTGTTGTGAACCCAAATCGAATAGAGCGCGAACCGTTAAACAGTCGCCAATCGGGTTGTACACCTTCACTGAGGCCGTCGGCAATAGAACAGTTTGACAAGTAAACTGTTGAGGGCTCAAGGGATCAGTGGAGGCGGCCGTGGTGGGAGCTAGGGTGGCAGCTACCTAGCTAGAGCTGCCTCCATCGGACCGGCACTCGAACCGGGGCTCCCGAAACCGGCATTCCGGCGGCATCTCAATGACCCATGGTTGGAAATCACCGAAGGGGCGACCGGGGGTGTTTCGGGGAACCTCGGCCTTGAGGCCCGGGATATATTCGAGGTCACAGGAACCCCGTAGTACCGGTACCATCCAAAGAGGGGAGGGTGGTAATCCAGTCCCGGCCACTAGGCTAACGGGGGTGAGAAGGGTCTAGCTGACCGCTGAGTGGCCGTAAAGTTCCTCTCAACACCCTGAGGGGGGCGACGACCCCCCCCACCCCTGGGGGGTCGATCCCCCGACTGGTCGAGGGAGGGGCCCCCTTCAAACCCAGGGACTCGGTGGCCGGCAGGGGAGCGCCGAGCGTCGTCCGACAGAGGGCGTGGCTGAGCCGTGGGAGTTGAGGGCCCGGCAGAGCCCCGAGAGGAAGCGCCGTTCGCACCCAGGCACAAAACGGCATGGTGATTGCCCTGGGAGTGCGGGCAGTTTCGTTGGAGATGCCTTTCCAAGCACGAGTAGCACCAGCGGTACTGGCTTACCCAGTAACTTCGGGCACAACGTTACCCGGTGATCGGATGCTCGACAATAGGAGCAGGGGGGCGCCTCCCTGGCCGCTAGGCCGCTATAAGATGGTAGGGGGCGGCGCCCTCCCGCGGGAGCTCCGCTCGATCTTAGGGGCGTCGACGTCGACTTGCCCGGTGAATTCCACCGCTCCCTGGGCACGGCTCGGATGGCAACCCGTAGTTCGTCGACGGTGCCCGCTGCGTTCTAATTTGCCGGCACTGTTCCTCCAAGAATCGAAGAAAAGAGGCAGGTCCCTGAAGGGCGGAATATAGGAGGCGCCGTCCCGCCGTACCTCTCCTCAAAATGGATCCGAAGATCGAGAGGCAGGCGGGACAGCACAATATGGAGCAACAAGAAGGACCATTCGTCCACCGGTAAATCCAGCCGCCTCAACGAATTACAGGCTACCACGACTGGATTTACGATGACTGGACGTAGTCTGGCCCGATCTCTAAGCAGCGGGAGGCTTAGAAGCTGCCTAACATATTCGTCCGCAATTCGCCGGACGTTGGCGTACCTTTCTGCGAGGAGATCCCGGGTGGCCTGGTAGGCATCGTCCGACAATTTCTAATGGCCGACGACGTCCAGGGCCTCCCCCTCCAGTGAGGCCAGGAGGTACGCCATCGTCCGGCTTGGTGTCAAGTCCCTCTGGGCGTCCACTAGACTATCAAAAAGGCCAACAAAGGTCAGCCAGTCGGAGAGGACCCTGGAGAACCTTGGCAGGTCCAGAGTTGAGAGTTGTCCCAATAGCTCCGGCTGAGTAGGTTGCTTCTGTGGGGACTCGGGCAGGCCACTCAGCCGAGCTTCATGCGCTTCATTAGCATACTTGGCCCCCGCCTCGATCAAGTCGTCCGTGAGCGAAAAGAATTGCTCGTAGTCCGCGAGGCAGGAGTCTAGGACTCCCTGTTCCGCATCCGAGGCCAAAAGCTCAGTGCAAGCCTCCTCTACTACGGCCCTTCGGGCCATGACCTGCTCGAGCCGCTTCTCTAAACTATGGACCCGATCGGGTCGCCCTATCAGCGCAGCTCCGCCTGCAGGCGAAGCACCGGTGGCTTGTGCGATGGCATAGAGATGCCATCGCACAAGCCACTAAATACAAATTACTATTAAATTAAATACAATTACACTACACGGCAAGTACACACTACAGTCGGTCAGCAAAGATGCCTCGCTCAGGAGACCGACCCTTCGGCAATTTAATCTACTTACCCGAAATACCTGTAGCCTAGGTAGGTACCTACACCTAACCCTAAAGTACACTCCTGCTTGCGCAGCCTAACGGGCGTTTTTTTAGACACCGATCCCCTAACAAAACAAAAAAAAAAATATTATATTACGGCCGGGCGTGATCGGAGAAACAATCAACCACGCTCTGCTACAAGAAAATGTTACGGCCCTCAGTTGCCACGACAGAAGTCGACTGGGCTAGGGCCCATCAGTAACCCAACTCGACGAGCAACAGAGGGTTCGGGCCCAAATGGCCTATGGATAATTATTATGTAATGGCTGGATAAGCAAACACAAACTTACCGAGTTCCGGAGATAGGGTCGACCACAAGGTACTATCAGGGGCAAGTAAATGGTAGGTGCGAATGGTGTAGGAAGGTCTGTAATGTAACCTGACGTCACCGATGTAATCGAACAGTAGGCTCACATGCGTTGCCCTGCTCCACAAGGTGCAATCACTCCAGTGGGCGTTCACCGTTATCTGAACTCAAGTCTAACGTCACTTAGCACAAACTATAATCGAAGAGACGCGATCTCCCAGATCACAAAATCGACGACGACAATTAATGGCAATCCTTCGATTAAATTAGTCACTCAAAACTCAAGGAAAGCCTCGTTGTCACGTATACGACTAAAATAAGACAACGCAAAAGACGCAGTCTCCACGCGACCTAACGATTCTAACTTAACTTCCCGGCATCTAACGCCACGACCGTCGCGGACGCAATAGATTATTCTAGACTAATTGGCACGGCCGCAGGCCGCAAAACGAATGCCCCCCGTGCAAACCGCCAAACCGGTTCCTCGCCCGAGACGAGCGCCTTTGCAAGTTTCGAGTTGTTACGATTTGGCCTAAACACGCACCTAAATTTGGAAAAGAAGTGGTCTCTCTTTCTTGTCTCAAAATTCGGGTTACAGAAGATTCGGATACATCTGTAAGCATTAAACAAATGCAATTTTATTTTCTTAGACAGTTATATACATATAACTTTCGGGTTATTCCGCAGACATATGCGCCGTGTACCGCCCACCTAAAAATAGTAAAAACTTATTCATTAGCGAACTAGATAGCACTTTACGTAAACACTGCTCCAATGGTGAGTTATTTTTAATAGGAGACATTAACACTGATCTTAACTCAGATAAACCTATAAAACATAGGTACAATAACACTTTGCACTGTATGGGCCTTGTGCGTGGGATCACCGACAACACGCGTTTAGAAATATCAGCTGGTAAGTTGAACAAGTCCTGCATTGATCATATTTATGGTAGATCCCATACACAAGACCTTTACACGGCAGCAATTGATACGACATTGGCCGATCACCGAGTTATAGTGTTCGCCTGCGTTGGATTGAGTATACAAGCGGTTCCAAAAATAAGAACTTGTCTAAATAATATTGCACTTATTAAATCACTCAGTAAAATAGAATGGAAAAAATCCAGGGAATTATCTTGCCCTCATAGTATTTACAATTTTATACACGAAAATTTTAATAAGTGTTATACGGAATGTAGGAAAGAATCTAAAAGTATCCTTAAACCAAAACGTGTTGTTGTAATGAATGGATGTTGACAATGAATCATCATCATCATCATCATTACAGCCCTTCACAAGTCCACTGCTGAACATAGGCCTCCCCCAAGTAATGCCACAAAGCACGGTCCTGAGCCACCTGCATCCATCGACTTCCTGCATGTCTTACCAGGTCGTCACTCCATCTAGTGGGGGGTCGCCCCACACTACGCCTACCGGTACGAGGCTGCCACTCGAGAACCTTTCTTCCCCATCGGTTATCGGTTCTTCGAGCTATATGGCCGGCCCATTGCCACTTCAGCTTACTAATCCGTTGGGCTATGTCGGTCACTCTGGTTTTACTGCGGATATCCTCATTTCTGAGTCTATCACGCAGAGAAACTCCGAGCATAGCCCTCTCCATAGCTCGCTGAGCGACCTTAAGCGTCCTCATACGGCCAGCAGTGAAGGACCACGTCTCAGATCCGTAAGTCATCACTGGCAACACGCACTGGTTGTACAATCTAGTTTTTAGAGATTGAGGTATACCTGACGAAAAGATATGCCGTAATTTCCCGAACGCTGCCCAGCCGAGTTGAATCCGTCGATTGACCTCTCGGTCGAAGTTGGACTTACCTAGTCGGACTATTTGTCCCAGGTAAACGTATTCGTCAACAACTTCGAGCATAGTGCTCCCAACAACTACCGGCATAGGTGTGACATGGACATTGAACATGATCTTTGTTTTGTCCATGTTCATCTTAAGACCTATCCGTTGGGAGGCACTATTGAGGTCATTGAGCATAGTGCTTAAGTCCTCCAGCGATTCTGCCATAAGGACTATATCGTCGGCAAATCGAAGGTGAGTGATGTACTCGCCATTGATGTCAATACCGTATCCTTTCCAGTCCAGTAGCTTGAAAACGTCTTCCAATGCAGCGGTGAAGAGTTTCGGGGATATAACGTCACCCTGTCTTACACCTCTCTGCAGTTGGATAGGTTTCGAGCTCTGGTTCTGTACTCGGATAGCCATCGTAGCCCTACTGTACAAACACTTCAGCACTTCGATATACCGACAGTCAACTTGGCACCGCTGAAGGGACTGTAGCACCGCCCAAATTTCGACGGAATCAAAGGCTTTCTCATAGTCCACATACGCCAGGCAAAGTGGCAGATTGTACTCTTCAGTCTTCTGTACAATCTGCCGCAGGGTATGTATGTGGTCTATGGTACTGAAGCCTTTTCGGAAACCGGCTTGTTCGGGAGGCTGGAAGTCGTCAAGTCTTCGTGCGAGACGATTCGTAATGACTCTCGAAAACAGCACGTAGACGCGGCTCAGAAGGGAAATCGGTCTGTAGTTCTTTAAGAGAGCGTTGTCGCCTTTCTTAAAGAACAAGACCACCGCACTTCTGCTCCACGCCTCTGGAGTAGTGCCACCATGGAGGACGGAATTGAAGAGCTTCTGAAGGACTTCAAGTACCGGTGTTCCACCCGCTTTCAGAAGCTCCGCTGTAATTCCATCCTCGCCTGGGGCCCTGCCGTTTTTAAGGTGCTGGAGAGCCATTCTAATCTCGCTTAGACTGACGTCCGGGATATCATCGGAATAGTGTCGGATAAGACTTGCTCTTGGATCGTTACTCACACTTGCGTGTGGCTCCAACGATGATGTGTACAGCTGCCCATAGAACCTCTCAATCTCACTCAAAATCTCAGGTGTCCCGGAAACGATGTTGCCACACTCAGTCTTCAGCCTTGACAGTTGGCTCTTTCTGGCAGACAGATCTCTGGCAAAGACTTTGGAGCCCTGGTTCCGCTCGATCGCTTCTTTAATACGAGAAGTATTAAAGTTGCGTAAGTCTCGCCGTATGCATTTGGAGATCTGTCTGTTCAGTTGCCTGTATGCTGTCAAATCTGTTGACGATTGCAGCCTCATCTCCCGTCTAACAGCCATGAGATTAAGAGTGTGATCGGAGAGTTTTTGTGTTCTTCTGCGGCGGGTCTTGCAGAACTTAGCTCCGACCGCATGGACAGTTTCCACGAGCTTGTCGTTGACAATGAATGGATGAACAAAAAAATTCTGAAAATATGCCAACACAGGGACAAATTATTTAATCAATGGACAAAAGACTTTAGAAATAGTATTTTAAAGCAAGCTTACAATAAGGCACGAAATTATGCAAACACAGTGATTCAAAAAAGTAAAAATAAATGGCTTAAATTAGAAATTAATAAGAACATACATAATCCTAGAAACCTATGGCAGATATTAAATAAATTAACGGGGCGAATTACAAAACCGATTGATGATGTATTGCTCGACAACTTTGGTAACAGTAATTATCCTCCATATAAGATTGCATGTTCATTTGCTGAATCTTTCGACGTAAACGTCAAAAAATCAATCCCTAAATGTAATCTGCCTTTATTAGATAAGTCATTGTATAGTGACAACGCGAATGTCTCCTTACGCTTTGTACCTGCTAATGCTAATGCAGTAGAAAAAATAGTACGCAACCTAAACTGTAATAAAGCGCCAGGTATTGACGGGATACGACCTATAGACATAAAAAAAATACGCAACTTAGTGACGTAATTGAAAACCTTATTAATGCCTGTATAAAAAGTGGAAAGTATCCCCATATTTTAAAAACTGGCATAGTTAGACCTATCTATAAGAAAGGTAGCCCTATGGTGCATGACAACTATAGGCCAATTACTATTTTACCCGTTATAGATAAAATTGCTGAAAAATACATCTGCAGACAGGTTTATGACTTCTACGCTAAAAACAACATAATAACGGAAAAAACAGTATGGATTTCAACCAAAGAAAAATACCACTTAACTGTTATCGACCTTCACTAACAGCGTTTACAAACATTTAGATAATAAAAGACACGTCTTGGTAATCTTTGTAGACTATACTAAAGCGTTTGATACACTTAATCATAACAAGCTAATAGACAGTCTTAATGATAGTGGTATCAGAGGACCTTTATTATCATGGTGCAGAGATTACCTTAATGACAGAAAATATGCGGTAAAAGTGGGAGATGCCATTAGTTATTATGTTAACTCTTCGTTAGGCACTGCACAAGGCTCTGTAATTGGACCATTGCATTACATCACCTATGTTAATAGTCTGGCAAACATCATCAGACGTTGCGAAATATACCAGTATGCCGATAATACTTGCCTCGTTGCAGCAGGCGAAAATATTAACGAAACTGGCGGCATTCTGCAAGAAGAACTTAATATATTAACACAATGGTCTCACGATAAAGGATTAGTTATCAATGCTAACAAGACCAAGCTAATGTATATAAGTTCAAGTCACAATAGGAGTAAAGTAATACCTAGCATTATCATGCATGACCACCTATGCCTTCACAAAGGACAATTGACTCTCAATTGTCATTGTGCAGAATTAGAGCCGGTAGAAACTCAAACTTACTTAGGACTTATAATAGATAGTCGACTCAACTGGAAACATCATATTGAGGATGTGTGTAATAGACTTCGAAGCATATTAGCAAAATTCTCCATAATTAAGTATAAAGTCCCTTATAGAATTCTGTTACAATTATATAAATCACTGGCTGAATCTAAAATTTCATATGGCTTGTCTAGTTATGTGCGAACTTACAAATCACATTTAGATAACATTTATTCATTGCAACTTCTCATCTTAAAAACTATAGTCCCAGACCAAATTAAAAACTTACACAGGGATTCCGATTACCATAACCTATTCGATTACTGCAAAATTATACCGGTGCATAAAAAAGTAGAATATACTCTCTTAAATGAAGAATTTTTTAATGAAGATTTAAAAAAATATGGCATTTCTAACTATTCTAAAACCCGCAGTGCGGCCAAACCAAAATTAGATAAACCTAATTATAATAATTTATACGGAAAACATACTTATAATACATGGTTCCGAATTTAATTAATCATTTACCAATATCTTTTCAAAATGAAATTAATCATAAAAATATTAAACACAAATTAAAAAACTATTATACGAACTGTATATATCAGACTTCAGACTTAAAAAATAATAAAATTAAATACTATAATCCCCACTAACTATATTTCTTATATTTACCTATATGATATACAACCTAAGAATAATCATTATATTCGTTTACTATTAAATATTAAGTAACTAACTAATTGATACCCCCTGTATACGCAACGCAGGAACGACCGGTTTTTGACGCAGTGAAGTGGGCGGTGGCAAGACTCACACCTTTCTTGTTCACTATGAGGTTACTACGTATGTATTGCCGATTTACCGCGTGTTGACCGTGCCAATTGCTGTTTAGTGTTCAATAGTGTAGCGTTAAACATATCTTTGTAGATTAAGGTGTACCTCATATTTAAAAAAAAAATTATGTCGGTGGTCTGTGGTACACGGTAAAGTTTTTCATTAAGCTTATGTTGTACCATATTATATCCTTTTTATCATGTATAATATGTTAAATAAATAAATAAATAAATAATTATATATATATATATATATATATATATATATATATATATATATCATCCTGGAGTCTTTGTAATAGTTGCATCGCTGTGATATTGGGTTGTCTTCTGGCGGTCATTTGGAAAAATTGATCATGTCTCTGCGTAGTAACACGATATCCGTGTGCCGTTCAGCCACATCTCGTGCAGTACTGTGATAACGTGATCACAACCTTGATATCAAGTTTTGGCTGGTGTGCAGGACCTCAGCAATGAGGCGTTGAATAGCAACATTTTGTAACATGCCCACGGCTCGTAACATATTTTGACGGCTCCGTGGCGCAGTGGCTTAGCAATGAGTTACAGCGCTAAGGGCCGCGGGTTCGAAACCCGCACGGAACAAGTATTTGTATGGCCTACAAGTAATTGTTCCGGGTCTGTATGATTTTCCTTGTGAAATTTATGTTTGTAAACTGCCCCCACGATACAGGAGAAAATCCTAGTTTGGAGGTAACGTTGTTTAAAAAAAATATAAATTTTCCTTGACTTGAAAAAAGAAAAATATGGTGGCTAATAATATAAGGAAACCTTAATATTATTAGCCACCATATTTTTCTTTTGTTTTTTATTTGAAAATATAATAAAAGAGGTTTCAATCTATAACTATAACTTTTTATGAAAACTAAAAAGACTTTAAACTATAAAGTCATAAATGATATAGGTTTTTGACGTAGACAGAGAAACCTATAGACTAATGATAGCGTGGCCTCGAGTGAGAAAGGACGATTACGTACTTTTAGGTTATACAATAATCTTTATGACTTTTAAACATATTTAAATAAAAATTTTAAATGATCTAAGAACTGAACTGAACAAGATTCACCAATCTTAAGCTCACAAAACACTTTTTTCTCACTAAACAAACTTTTAAAATCCTTAGATCGCTACGAACTGTCAAAGTTGTTTAGCAAAGTGTAGTTTGCTAAACAAAAAAACCGGCACGGAGAAAGGGACAATCACACCGCTATGTTTCATTTCTATGCAAGACGTATGCATAAATCTATTTTTTTCGTGTGCAAATGCGAAAGAAGGCGTCAATTTTTCTATAGGTTTCTCTGTAGTTTTTGGCAAAGCTCTTTAAGAAGCTGTTGCTGCCAACTAAAGAAAAAAGCGCTTTAAGCGCTAGCGTACTAGGGATATTGCACTCTCGAGCTCGGACGCTGCGGCTGAGGTTATGGGATTATTTAATTATTTATTTACGATTTAAATAAATAACGTAAGGATAAACTGATATCGGGTGCTGATTGCGCATGTGAAAATCTACAAATTTACATTGCTTAATTATTCTTTTACCGTTTTTTAAGCAAAAAATAAAAATTTATTATTTCACAGCACCCGCTTTATTTTTGTAAATATCTAAACAAATATTGGACGCGCAAACAAATAATTAGTACCAATAAACATAATTTTTTACGCGCAATCGATTTATACTAGTCGCATTTTTTCATTTTCATAATTATTTCCGGGTGCCAACTTCATGGACTTCTTATTATTTGTGGTCTGATACACAGAACCATAGAGAACAATATTGTCTGATAGCTGTAGGCATTTGCAATGTGAACGCAAACCGATATTTATCCGATTCCAGATTTCAAAATCCATTTTTAAAAATCCGATTATTTTCGAAAATCCGATATCGCTTAGCCACGCCAATTCGTTTGCGTACTTAGATTTCGTTTTATAAGTTAACAAAACGACAAACGCAAATCTAACTAATACAGAAACAGATTTGCGAGATTATCCTTCATGCTTTAATCTAGGCTTATGACTAGCAGAAAAATTTTGTATGAAATTAGAACTTTTCCGGCGCATTTAATAATCGGTATATTTACAATGATTTCTTATTGCATATATTTTTTTGGTTTCTTTTCGCTTTTTTATTTTTTTAATTTTTTATTTCAGAATCTGTTTGGATTAAGATTTGCGTTAAAAACGCAATTTGCTCCACTTTTGGCGACTTTAGACGACACCTCTTTTCATTTATTATTAATCCCGTCTTTGAAAAAATTCGTTCGCACGGAACGGATGTCTCGACAATATTGCATTTTGAGCGATATATTTCCGACAAATGCGGATAAATTATTTTATGATCAATAACTTACTCACTTAAAACGTACACTCACATACAATTCACTCCTGATTTTTGAACATTTTTATAAACTTTTTTCGTATATTTACTAAACAAAAAGGTATTAAGGCAATAAATATCAGTAAATAATATAACACAATACACTGTTACGATTGACCGGCATGCGAACTGTTGTCACCGGGATTAAATTTACGTCTAAAGTCTAAAACATAACAACATGAAAACAAAAAATTATTTTTAGTAAGCAAACACTTAACTAAAAACAACAATAAATCATCACATAATCTCACAAATATAGCCTTAAACGACTTAACAATACGAATGATATTGATCGCACACTGAATCATAAATTCAGCAACGCATAATCTCGCAAAGCAAATATAGACTTTACATACTAAGCAGTAAGGATAATATTGATCCCATATCCTCAATGTGTAATAGATTTCGATATTCCACAGCCGACAAACCGAAATCTGAATCTTCAACTTCACGTCATCGAGAGAGACATTGAAAAAACAGATTTGGATTTCTACGCAACAGTTTGCGTTTCGATTTGGATATTGTCAATTTTATTTTCGATTTGGATTGGTTTCGTAAGAGTTTAGCTAGTTAGGTTGATTTTTGAATTCTGATTTTCTAGTTTGAGCAATCTATACGAATCGATTTGTGTTTGAAATCGGATTATAGATTCGTTTTGATATATCCGACTCATGCCTAGATAGCTGTCAAAATGTATTTTGTATTTCTTTATTCATTAGCCATAGATAAATAAATATGTAGCAAGCTAATTAGCAGAAAACAGAAATATCGCTAATAGATAAATTCTTTTATAATAAATAGTATAACTATAATAATTTATAATAATTTTTTAAATAAAATTATTCCATGTCGGATGAAGATAAAAATACATCATCAAATAAAAGTAATGGAGATACAAAAAGTAAGAAAGAAGAAGCCTGGGGCTATGACTTGTACCCTGAAAGACGAGGCACATTTTCACGTAAAATTACCAATGTGCTTATTGGAAAAGAAGGGAAAGAAGGGATTGAAAAGTTTAAATGCGAAAAAAATGTTTATGATTGTGTAAAAAATAGTAAGATTTTCATAATGATAATGATTAGTTTATACCGAATGTTAAAATGAGTTCTTTTTATATGATAATATTGTCATTTTTTTCAGGTCCTATTGTAAAGGTGATGATGGCTGCTCTTAAAAGTTCTGGTTGGTTAGTTGCATAATTATTAAATAAATATACTTTTACATCAGTAGTGTAGACCTAAAATATCTAACTTCAAATTAGCCTGCAATACAACGATTCCTGGCTATGTAAAAATGCAACCAAAATTTGAAAACATAGGTATTATTATGAAAATCATTGAAACACAAATGATTGAAGACTAGCTGTGCCTCTTATTTCATACACGCAATCATCTACATATATTAATAGTTTATTAAATTCCTGTTGTGTATTAGATGTAATAACTTTTATATTTCTAAAATAATATACATTCATATTGGAGCAGTGTGGTGGCTAAATTTCTTCATAACCTCTCAGAAAGGAGCAGAGGCCTTTGCTGTTCTAACATACAAATGATATAATTGTATTATGTAAGTAATAAATTAAGATTTATAACTAAAGCATTGTTGAACCAATACAGATTGTTTTAGTTATAAATATTAAAACTACTTAAAATAGATATTTAAACAAAAATGTGTCTACTAAAAAGTGTGTATATGTGATAGCTGAGTCTTAAAGACCCTTTCGTTTTTTCTTATAGTTGTTACTCCCTACAAAAATGCTTCCCATATAATATAATATTAGTTTTACAGCTATTGAAAACTAGCTGCTATTATGTTGCAGAACAAAACGGCTGATTACTGAGATCAACATCGGCCACTCAAAGTGACTAAAAACTGTAATTTTTAAATATCTGCATCTGTAGGTACACAAAACATTACAAATTAAAATTACTTACTTGAAAACCTGAAAAACTGACTGTCTAACAATGACAACTGTGTTTTTGGGTTCTGTACCCAAAGGTTATTGGGATCCTATTACTAAGCTTCTGCTGTCCGTACTTCCATCTATCTGTGAGGGGTTGGTATCTCATGATACATTAATACTATAGATAGGATATTCGAATGCATATTTACCTAAAGTTGAAATGTTGGCTAGGGTAAACTATAGATGTCCTGTACTTGTGTACGGTGGTGGTTTCCATAGTACAAAAGATTATAACGACCATAAGTCCCTGCTTGGGATCTTTGATCTAAAAAGCCTATTTCCAATATGATACCATAGTGATTGTTGGGAATAGTGATTGTCATCTCTTCACACGATAGCAAAATTATTTCTCAATACATCCTCATTTCCGATTTTGAAATCTTGCAGTAGTACGCTTGTGTTTGGATTCTTCAAGATACTCTAATCTCGAAGACTCTCTGAGAAGTCTTGAAGACTTCAAGATACTGTTAGCTCGTTCTGAGTGGATCGGACCAAAAAGTAATATTCAAAAACTAACTATGACGTTGAGACATCAAACATCTCATTCCTCCCGGCAGACTTGTAGTAATTTCTTGTTTTTGAATGTTTTTCGGATTGGATTTAAAATTGTTTGGTATGAATTTGGGGGAGTAAGGTGTTTTGTTTGGTAGAGGTTTGGTCCCCAGTTATAATATTACCACTTGTTTTAAAAGGTAATGCAATGTTTTCGAGAAAATAAAATAAAACTACTATAACCTTAAGTGTGTAAAAGGAAAAACGTATGCAATATTACTGTGAAAGCTGGATAACATACATAATTTTGTGTAAGTGCGACAAGGACGTAAGACCATGTCAAAGACTAGTGTCATATTGTTATACTTCTATGTTGTTTCTTACACAAAATAATATCTGTTCACACTTACACAAAATTATGTATGTTATCCAGCTTTCACAGTATATATATATATATATAAATACTCTGTTAAGTGTGAAATTGCATGATGTACAAATTTTTATGCATTCCGCCGTTGGTTATTTTGCAGTTTTTATCGTGCTATACTTGAGCACCCAGAAATACTTTCTGTTGAAATAGGTGATGAAGAAGGTTGTGGCGGGAGCAAAGCGCACAACCTTTGTGGTTATTTTTTTTACCATCCAGAACATACTTATTATATTACTGCATATATCGATGATCCAGAAATAATTGAGAACTCAGAAATCCTTACAGATGTGATAGGAGACAACCCCACTCCTCCCTCCCCCAATCCTCATGTCGGAGACGATAAATGTTATCAGTTTAAGGTTAGGTCTATGGGATTTTCTTTTTGATTTTTCTCAAGAATGTTGTATTACCTTTGATGAATGTATTGTCGGGGGTTGGGAGCACTCTCCTCTGCTCCCCTCCTGCCAAACGAGTCTAAAAATTAAAAAGTTATAATAGTTCT
The DNA here is from genome assembly GCA_907164705.1 of Parnassius apollo. Classification (NCBI taxonomy): domain Eukaryota; kingdom Metazoa; phylum Arthropoda; class Insecta; order Lepidoptera; family Papilionidae; genus Parnassius; species Parnassius apollo. The sequence goes on from CAJQZP010000851.1 coordinate 4,746,918, forward strand.
TTTTATTTTCTCGGGAACGGATTGCCTTTTAATGCGAGTGGCATTGTTACAATCGGGAAATAAACCTCTACCAAATAAATCACCATACTCTTCCAAATTCCTGCCGAACGATTCTAAATTATTACCGTTTAGCTACATGTTAAGCGTATGTTAAGCTACATATGATATTGATTTTCTGTAAGGTATTTAATATAAGGTTTTGATGTTTGAATTTTAATTAAAACTTACTGAATATTTATTTTTAGCCCTGTTGACATTCGGAGACATATATCTTGTGAGGTCTGTGATTATTCAGTTAGTGGAGGCTATGATCCAGAGTTAAATCAGGTGAATATTGTGCCAACAACTAGTTTGTCTATTATAATGATAGGGATAGGAATGTAGTCAATATTCATTTATGTGTTGTGGGTTTATGGTAAAATCAGGTTTTTGATGAAAATTTAGGCTTTCGAACAAATACTTAATGTTATCATTAACCTGAAAAAATCCTGTTTTGTGATCAAAGACCTGAACTTGTTTAGGTTTATTATAAATTTTATATTAGATTGGGTTAGGTTAGGTTAAGTTAGGTTAGGTTAGGATA